>OZ007592.1:363398330-364794996 GCA_963931845.1 Maratus michaelseni | reverse complement strand
ATGCGCCCAGGCACCGGCGGACGGGTCAGCTGGTATAATTTTAATGACATGCAGATAGCATTTGTTAAAATGTAATAAGTGTAAATCAATGCATAACTAATATATTGCTGATCAATTTAAATTAATGCATGGTTAGCGTAAACTTGTGCATAATTATAGATAGTATTTTTCTAAAAAAATGCATTTAACACCTTTTTTTTTTCAAAATCCATACTCACAGGCAGGTCTTAAATTCTAGGAAAAAAGAGTACCGGAGCTCATACATATACGCTATAAGCAAGAACCCGAAGGCTCTCATCCTGTGAAGAAACATATCGGAGACTTGAGGCTTCCATGAAAAAAAATATTTTATTTGCAGAAAGATAATTGAAAAAATGAGGCGGTCCCCCAGAGCACTCAGAACGTCTATATCTTCACATCATGAAAACTCAAAATCGAATGCCTTTTTTTGAGATGCCACAAATTTATCCTTGTCGACCCATAGGGTACAGAAGAAAATTCGTTAGGGAGAAGCACATTCTAATTTTTTTGAACGCAAACCGCCAAACCAGATTACCATATACCAGCATCTTTATAACAACAGAAAACTAACTTTCCGAACTTAACATCTGCAGGAATTTTAGCATGCAGATGTATCGAGAAATAGACGTTGCATTTTATCTTTCTTTATTTATTCTGTGATCCAAAATATATGCTTTAGGAAAGCATGCAGATGCCAAACTGAAAACGATTTCATTTCTCATATGAAAACCGCAAGCACATACGAAAGAAAGAATTTAGACATGTATATTAATTGAGAAAGGATCACTTCAAGCTGCAATAAAAGAGTTTAAGAATTGTTGAATTTTAAATAGAAAGGAAAGAGATTTTCTTTTCACAGAAGCGCGATAGAATTAAAAATAGCTAAAAGAGGAACCACAATTAATTTATAAAATTTTAACGATAAATATATGAATCTCCATGCAAGACGTCGTTGCTACATTACCAACAAATGAAATATAGTCTTTAAATTTGTGTACAGACCCCCTACGAAACAAATGATTCGAAAGAAACACCGATTGCAAAAATCTGCTCATAATCGAAAAATAGCTTTTTATGACTTTAAGTACTTTTTTTAAATTCTTACTTTTGCAAAGATTTTTTCCCTGGGTACGCACATAGCTTGGTCTTAGATATAACTGAGAGCAAAAAACGCAAAAAAAGCCGCTTGAAACTGAGAGAGACTTACAAAGTGTATGTTTTTTTTTTTTTTTTTTTCTCTGGAATTCGATGATCTGTTATTGTTTCAAACGTGGAACAAAGACAGAAATGCAATTAAGAAACAGACCACTGTATACTATATAACTCAAAGCGTCTGTGTGAGAGTATATGACCCAGACCCATCTTGTACTATAAGATGTCTCGACAAAGTGACGCAGTCCAAAAATCAAGTTTTGACATAACCTATGCGTGTAATATGCGCTTTCACAGTTTTAAGTAGAATTTTTGCCATTTAATTGAATCACATTGTTGAATAGAATTTGATTTAAAAAAGCGGTGGATTGTGCCAAGGCGGAAAGGCCAAAAAACTTAATTTTAACTTTAGTAGTTTTGATTCATATAAGCGGCAATTATAGTAATTTTTTTAGCTCTGGGGGTGTTTTAACCCCCAACCCCCCCCCCCCCCCCCTTGGCTGCGCCACTGCGTTCAGACCGAAGTGGATCGCATGTGCAACCAGTTTCTTCAAATTTATGAATCAAGTCCTGTACAGCTTTGACAGTGCACGGGCCTCGCCGTAACCCATGGTTTCTGCGGTAAACACGCAATGTCTCTGCTGCATTTTGTCCATTCAGGTAATAAATCTTTACGATTTCCCCACGTTCTTTCCCTGAAAGCGGCATCTTGTTCAGAATGGCAGAAAGGAACATACGCGGCTCGCATTTCGCAGTGCCTTTTCTTTCACCTAGCGTGACGACGTCAGTCATGACTGTGTCTTACGTAGAACCCGAAATTTGCGTTTCTTGGTTTCTTCTTCTCGTTTTGAAGAGAACTAATCAGGCTGGGATATCAGCCAAAGAAAGGGTGTGACGTGTGACGTAAATGAAACGAAAAATAATTCTCTGGTGCACGGCAAAGTCCTTTTTACTTTTCCCTTGCCTAGTTCCGGTGATTTTCATTCTACAGTTGCCGTTCCAACGCTATTTAGGGTTTTTCACAAGGGAGATCACATTCCAATACAAAAAACTGGGTGTTGCCATTGGATTTTTTCGAAATTTTCTCACTGTAACCGTAACTGTTTGAGTGACACTGTTGTTTTCCATATCATTCTTGAGCGCATACCTCAAAATACCTTTTTCCAAAATTTCATCCAGTTTCTGTGAATGGTATGATAGTTAGGGGCCCAAATGTCGAGATAGTTTTTTTATAATCACCCTGTATATATATATTTAAAAATATTGAAATGCGAACGAGATATCTTAAAATATTTCCCCCATAGGATTACCATTAGCGAGCGAGTGTTTTTGCTTGAGTGAAGTAGCCTGTTAAAAGCTAATAACGTTATTAAAACTTTATATATATATATATATATATATTTTTTTTCAGTTAAGTATAAATAAGTTCAGTTTAATCAGTGACTTAAATACCTTAATTTGGCAAATTTATTAAATTTAACAATATACTTTCATTTATTGTCGTTTAATTTCGTAATTTCAGTAATTTAATAATTAACATAATATCTATAGTTGATTTTGGTAAAATATTTTTCGAATGAATTGTGTCGAAATGAGTGCGAAGTAATGTTCTTCGTATATTATAAATTCTGTTGTTAATTTTAGGTTTGATATTTCAGTACAAGCCTGACTCAATTATCCAAATAAGCTATTTTTCTGCATAGATTTTCTACTTATTGTAAGAATGTTTTTGCAGCTGCATGGAAATCTATTAAATTATATTCAATTAAAACTCTCATGTTCTTGATCACTTTAGAAAGATTTTCTTAATGGCAATATATATATATATATTTTAATTCAGCATGTATAATAATGACTTAATGGTCGTAATTTTGCCTTTTCCTTAGTCAAATTATAAATATTAATTTTTCATCGATTTTGTTTTGGGTTTACTCTTATCACTAGATTTTAAGAACCGCTATTAATTTTATAAAACCTCTTTTGGAAAGAATTAATACCAAAAATACACTTTTTTTTAGTTTGTTGATGTATTCGATTTATTGAAATAATGTTTCTACGATGTTTATGAGACTCCAATAAATCACCTTCTTAAAAACGAATCACGTTAATAAATTTTAGAAATATATTTTTCATATATATATTTTTTTCAATTAAGTATAAATTCGTTCAATTTCATCAGTGACTTAAAATATCTTGAGAATTTTATGAAGTTTAACAATATATTTTTTATTTATTGTGGCTTTCATTTTGGGGTTACTTCTAACAATAGTTATGGATATCTATAGTTAATTCTGTAACACTTCTTTTGAAATGGCCCCACAAGCTGCTGAGAGACCATTCGGTTGGGTAATTTTTGCGCTGTTAAATGTGGACAGACGGACAGATGGATGGACCAGATAACGAATAACGACTATAGGTGCTAGGTATTTATATAATTACGAACGCATCCAAAAAGCCACGAGATATCCCTTTTCAAGTCACTCTTTGTGTTTCAAGTCTTTTTAATTGCCCATCATACATAGTATAGGGTAAGTCTTGAAATCGTTTTGAAAATCGAAAAAATATTTTTGACGGTTTTACACGTTTCAGACACTGAAAATTCCGAAAAGCATATTTTTAGAAAAAAAAATTGCCGTCCGTCTGTCTGTGTGTGTGTCTGTAAACGCTCTGTCTCCCGAACAATTTCAGATAGAGACTTGAAATTTGATATGTACTTAGTATGTAATAATGGGAAGAATCTTATTGAATTTCATTAACCTCGATAATTCAAAACTATTTTTTTCGGAATCTCGAAATATTCGTTCTGATAAAAGGTACATAAAATTTTTCGAAATTGTTTATTTTAAGGAGGGAATATAAAAAAATAAATAATCAAACATAAATTTTGCATAAAAAATGAAATCGATCAAATAATTAGTTGCCGAGATATTTGGAATCTTATTTGCCACACTCTTCGATTTTTCATGACCCTGCATTTCATTCAAATTGCAATTCAAAGATATATTTTAATTGGAAATGAGACGCTTAATCCAACGCAGTAAACTGTTAATTAATATGATTATCAATTTTAGAGTTATAAGGATATTTCTTTTACGCAATTCAGTAATAGAGTATTTAAAGCGAGGCTAACGAAAAAGAAAGGCTACTGCGGTGCTTTACTCGTATCTTTTTTTACAGACCGCGGGAGTCATGTGATGCTCGAATGCACCAATGCAGGTGTACGGAAAGAGCATCACGTCACTCTAGCCGTCTGTAAAAAAAGTTAAGTGGAATGCACCGCTGTAGAATGTCTTTTTCGTTAGCCTCGATTTAAAGTTTATGACGTCATAAAGTCCCGACCGAGGCTAACGAAAGAGACAGGCTACCGCGGTGCATTCCACTTACCTTTTTTTACAGACCGCTAGAGTGACGTGATGCTCTTTCCGTACACCTGCATTGGTGGATTCGAGCATCACGTGACTCTCGCGGTCTGTAAAAAAAGATACGCGTAAAGCACCGCGGTAGCCTTTCTTTTTCGTTAGCCTCGGTCCCGACTTTATTCGAATTGCAATGCATTTTATAAATAGTTTACACATGTTTTATTTTTATATTTTATATTATGCATATCCATGGTGGGTAAGTATTACGGAGGCCACCAACGACTAGTTTAATGAGCAATAAATAAAATGAAAAATTAGTACTTGCATTTAAAATGTGAATTCTGATGTCCTACACAGAATTAATTAAATTGTAAGTAAAAAAAAAAATTTCAAAGACAAGCTTTTATTATAATGTACTAAAAAGGGAAAAGAAATTGAAGAATAATTGATTGAAATAAATACCAGTTTTAAAAGAAAAATTAAATTGCGAATGATTTTTTATCAGTTTTTTTTTTAAATAAAAGAGATATAATTTAAATATGATTTAAATCCAGCTTTATGGCAAGAAAAAAAAATCGAAAAAACGTCCGCTTGAGGATCGAACCCACATCCATTCAGCCCTGCACGTAACTGAAAGAAGGCGCATTTACCAACCATACCACGGTTCAATCGACAGATATCAGTTTATTTCTGAAAAAATCAATATATTTACGTGATCGCATACGTCATGATATATTGAACATATGTTAAATGTAACAAATATAAATGTTTACAAACCTTATTGAACAAATGTTTTTGCCCTCTAAGGGGTGGCGGAGATATTTTTTCCCCTTTTTACAGAATATTGTATTGTCATTCGAAATACTTCAGAATACCAAAGAGGCACATGAAGTGTATTAAAATTGAATTGCAAGATTTCAGCCAAATCCACACACAAGAGGAGTTAAATAAAAGCTTCAAAAATTCAATTGCGTTGATGAACGTGAGTAGAATCTACTTTATCGGGATATTTTTTTTTTAGTCTTTTATTACATCCCCAAAAAATTTTACGCTTACTGAAATAATATAAATAAATGAAATACAAAACCAAAAATAAAATAAAAGAAAGGAAATCTAAATACATGCATTTTAAAAAGACTTACTGGAGGAGAAAAATCCTATATGACACATAGATTATGTCATATTTTTCAACATTCCAGACATGATTTATATTGCTGATTTTTAGCAGAAAGTTCTATTTCTTAAAGGTCTAAAAGTCTTTAAAAGTAATAAGATTTTTTGATCGGATCTTTTCACAAAAGTTAGAGAACAGGATTTCTTTCAAGCAAGCATTTGCACGTAGAGCAATAGTGGTAAATAATTAAACGTCTTCGTTGCGGTTTTGAAAACTAATTATAAACGCTATAAAGTTTATTTTCAGTGAATATCCTGCTGAAATATACTAAATTTCTTAGTTATTTTTGAATTTTTTACGTTAGAGATACAAAATGTACCATGTCGGACTGACAGATAAAAGCGAACTGAATTCATGTATACTTCTCAACTTATATTCACAAATACTTTTCAGTAATCCAAGTAAACTCTTACACCATACTACATTTCTTGAAATATACTAAATTTGTTGGTTATTTTAGATTTTTTTTTTTTTACGTTAGAGACACGAAACGTAAGATGACGGACAGACAGGATGTACAGATGAACGCGAACTGAATTTATGTGTACTTCTTCACTATATTCACAAATACTTTTTAGTAATCAAACTAAATATTTAAAATATACTAAATTTCTTGGTTATTTTAGAATTTTCTACGTTAGAGGCACAAAATGTACCATGTCGGACTGACAGATAAAAGCGAACTGAATTCATGTATACTTCTCAACTTATATTCACAAATACTTTTCAGTAATCCAAGTAAACTCTTACACTATAATACATTTCTTGAAATATACTAAATTTGTTGGTTATTTTAGATTTTTTTTTTTTACGTTAGAGACACGAAACATAACACGACGGAGAGACAGATGTACAGATGAACGCGAACTGAATTCATGTGTACTTCTTCACTATATTCACAAATACTTTTTAGTAATCAAACTAAATATTTAAAATAAATTAAATTTGTTGGTTATTTTAGAATTTTTTTACGTTAGAGACACAAAATGTACCATGGCGGACTGACATGTGTATAGATGGACGCGAACTGAATTCATGTTATGCTTTTCAGTGATCGAACTAAACTTTTAAATAATTTCAAACATGAAGTTTCGAAAATATTGGGAAATTATTAATTCATTAAAATGTCCTTCTTGCATTCTATCTGTTTCGCACAGTTACATAAAGTCACTATAATATTGATACTTCAAAATCATTTTGCAATTACAAACATACTGCACTCTATTAAAAGTCATGAATGTCACAATACTTTTACGAAAATTAAAACCTGAATGGATTTGGAACTGCTGTATATTCAATAATTGTAAAATGTCAAATTTATTGTATATTTCATGTAGTCTCCTGTTAATTAGCTAAAAATATTTTAATGCTTTACAGACTGTATTTTCTAAAAATCTCTTACGAGGTCTTATAAATTAATTGTAAACATTTTAATGACTATTTCTAATTTGAAACATACTGCAGCTTCCTAGTAATACATATTTAACTTTAATTAGGGTATTTTTTAAAATATTAGATACCAGATGTCAGATAAACTGACAAATTAGCAGGTGGGTGTTCCTGTCACGCAAATTAAAAAAATATATATGAATCTATGGGAATATGCAGGGCTTGTGGAGGCAAGGATTACGCAAATATGTTTTGTTACCCAAAATCACTTTAAAGGGTTTAAAAAATTATTTTATCCCTGACACTTTTCGACCTTATGTTATTATTTATTCATGATAAGAGAAGAATGAAAGTTGTAAGTTAAAAATTGTTTATTTTTATTAGTTCTGTCTAAAAATAACAAAATTTCAATTATTAATAACAATTTAAAAAAATTTTGAGCTAAAATTTAAAAATAATTATAATATACATTTTGTAGAAAACCTGGCAATTCTTATTTTGTTGTAAATAAAACTGTTAATTTTCATTATACAGGGTCATTCATAATTCCCTCCGGGGTTTCGAAACGTTATAGTAAAAAAACGAAGACGAATATGAAAAAAAGAAACATATGAAATTATTCCGAAACTATTCAAGTTTTACTTACATACATTACAGGTGTTCTATGTGTGAACCCTTGGTCACACGGCATACATCCATGCGATAGTCCAGTTCCTGCCATACTCCGTTTCTTTAAATCTGAATCAGTGGTGTCAGTTCAACGGGCCTTTCGTAATAAATATCGAAAACAGGGACCAACTGACAAAACAATTCATGTGTGGTACCGGAAATTTAAAGAAACGGAGTATGGCAGGAACTGGACTATCGCATGGATGTATGCCGTGTGACCAAGAGTTCACACATAGAACACCTGCAATGTATGTAAGTAAAACTTGAATAGTTTCGGAATAATTTCATATGTTTATTTTTTTCATATTCGTCTTCGTTTTTTTACTATAATGTTTCGAAACCCCGGAGGGAATTATGAATGACCCTGTATTTAGCAAATTACTATCGTCATTCTAAAAACTTCGTGTATTCACAATTGACAATCGAGAAAATGTCGCGTTAAGTAGACAATTTCGTAGCTTTACTATCAACGAATAAGAAATATTTGTTCAAAAAAAAGTTTTCAAAAAAGTTTTTTGTTCTTTTTTTTTTTTTTTTTTTTTTTTTTTTTTTTTTTTTTGTAATTTTATTAACAATTGAGATTTTGTTAATTTTTGACTGAACGAGAACTAACAGAAAAAAAAATATCTTAAATGTTTTTCTCTATATCTCACCATTAATGAGTAATAATATAAGGTCAAAAAATATTCCGTGGTAAAATTTACTCCCTTAAAGTGAATTTGGGCATAAAAAAATAATTGTGTATTACATACCTCGATAAGCCCTACATATCCACAAAGTTTCATAATTTTTAGAATTTGCAGGTTGATGACGTTCCCTTGTAAGTTTTAAAACCTTTCGAGTAGTATATTATAACTTCTCTGAGTTTGAAAAAAAAATGTCCAAACAGATTCTTTCAAAAAATAAATTTAACAAAATGTCAATGTACTCGAATAGCGTAGTCTTATAAAATAGCTAGTAACGTTGATCAACAATATTGTCAAGATAAAACATGTTTTAGTTAGTTTATAGACATATATACATTTAAATTTCATTTCCATATTTAAGCATCCTTTATTCAAGTTATCGAATTGATCTGAAGTGATGAATACCTATTGCTATATTCCAAATTAAAAAAAAAAAAAAATTATTAAATTAGGTTATTTGAAAGTATATGGGAACAAAGACAGACAGACAAGTCAAATCATGATTTTTAGCTGTAAATTTAGCTATATCAATAAGCAAAACCGCAGCAACACTTTTTGGCGCTTGGTGCAAAAACTTTTATTACTTACCCATCATACGTAGTATAGGGTAAGTCTTGTAATCGTTTTGAAAATAGAAAAAAAAAAATTTTTGACGGATTTACACGTTTCAGACACGGAGATTCCGAAAAACATATTTTTAGAAAAGAAAATTTGCCGTCCGTCTGTCTGTGTGTGTGTCTGTGTGTATGTCTGTAAACGCTCTATCTCCCGAACAAATTGTGATAGAGACTTGAAATTTGGTATGTACTTAGTATGTAATAATGGGAAGAAGCTTACTGAATTTCAGTAACCTCGATTATCCGGAACTATTTTTTCGGACTCTCGAATTATTTGTTCTAATAAAAGGTATATAAAAGTTTTTTAAATTGTTCATTTTAAGTAGTGAATATAAAATACAATAAAAAACATAAATTTTGCATAAAGAATGAAGTCGATGAAATAATGAGTTGCCGAGATATTTGGAATCATATTTTCCACACTTTTCGATTTTCCATGACCCTGTATTTCATTCAAATTTCAATTCAAAGATATATTTTAATTGGAAATGAGACGCTTAATCCGACGCAGTAAACCGTTAGTTAATATGATTATCAATTTTGGAGTTATAAGACTGTTTCTTTTACTCAATTCAGTAATAGAGCTTTTAAAGTTTATGACGTCATCAAGCCACGATTCTATTCAAATTGCAACACATTTTATAAATAGTTTACACGTTTTATTTTCATATTTTATAGTATGCATATCCATGATGGGTAAGTATTACGGTGGCCCCCAACGACTAGTTTCATTTTTTTACCAATCATCCGTTTCCGTGCATCAGTATAGTTATGTAAGTGCATCAGTACACTCTAAAAACGACATTTTCAATACTGAGCAAAAAATACTCAAATCTAAATATGTCGAATAGTCAAAATGACTCCGAATCAAAATGACTCAAGTTTGAAACATGCATATACGCATTTCTGAAAGCATGCACACACTCAAGAATAAGACATCATATGCTCATATTTAAGCATGTCCATGTTTCAAAAATGAGTATGAACTGACCTCTATGTGGTCATTTTTTATTACATCCATGTTTCAAAAATGAGTATGAACTGACCTCTATGTGCTCCTTTTTGAGTATGTCCATGTTTCAATAAAAAGTTTGAGTAAAAAGTAATTTTGTTTGAAACTGATTATTTCTGGTATTTCAGAATTGAAAGTATTGGGTCGTCATATTTGAAACAAAAAGTTTCATAACAAAATGAAAACATCGATTTACTCAGATTCGAAAGTGTTATTTTTCTCATTGTAGTGATGTCAGAAAGTGGTGTATGGCTTAGCGCCTAGTGCCGGCGCACCGCCCACATAATCCTTTTTGCGCCTCTGATAGTAAGTTAAAATACTGCTTAGCTTAGCTATATATTAAATTTTATAAAATCATTAATTAAAACTATCATTTTGAAAAAATGCGACCATGAAGTCAGATACACGAGCCGAAATCACTAGTAATATTTATTAGTCTAAGAAAGTGCTAATATAATTTAAATAATCGGTCAAGTTCGAATTTTACACGCGCATAAAGGTTTCCGTACAACAATTTTTTAACTACAAACGGCAATATCACAAAAAAATTATTGCTAAAAGAATAATAAGACTTTGTAAAAAACTATACAACGTAGATTTGGGTATAGTTATATATACTAGCAAAGCATAGATGAGTATACCATGAACGTACAGAGATATATGAATTCTCACCTTACCTAAAACAAATACTTTGTACAAAGTTTAAACTTGGCAGTCTGCCAAGCGCGCTTCGAAAGGAGGTCGCAAAGTTAAAACGCCGCCTTGGTCAGTCCAGCTGTTTTTTAGATACGTTTTTAATTAATATCTCGGCTAATTCAAGAAATATTTCTAAAAATTATTATCAACAATCCTTGGATGATACCACGTCGACAGGTACCACGAGTGCCCCCCAACTCCCCCGCTGAGCGTCCGCACAGTAAAGTTTGTGTGTGGTGGTAAAATGCGATTTTCTTAAAAATTATGTGGCCTAGGATAATCGCGATAGTTTTCTTGCAAGACTTGAATAAATTCCTAATACCCCAAATATTTTCATAATTTTAGTTTTAGTAGATTTGGAAATAGGATGGAGGGGGGGGGGGGTATTTACAGTACACTTTCGACGATATCTTGGGAAATTAAATTCCTAAAATTAAAAGAAATATATTTTTGAGTTCGGTGTTACGAGATCTTTCGAACGATACCCCACACGATATGCATTTTGTTTTTCAAGTAACTCAATTGGCCCCCTGAAATTTTTTTCGAAAAAAAACGGCTGTGACAGACGGACAAACAGACACAAAAGTGATCTTATGATAGATCCGTTTTTACTTTTTAATGTGGTTCTCAAATGACCTGCTCAGAAACGAAAAACTTTCTGACACATTTTCTGACTCATTTTTAAACACAAAGGCATAAAATTTGCAGGCCTTACTATTGAAGCGATTTGGAATCGAAATGAGTTTTCCTTTTTTTTTTTTTTGATAAATAAATTACTTATCGAGTTGCAAGCTATTTGTGTCTCGTGAGCACACGTTTTCATCTTTCTCGAACTGCTGCGTGGGTAATTCGGTTCAAAACGCCGACTTTGACAGTATTTTCTGAAGAATCTTCTGCCTTTAAGAAAAATGGAAAACGTATTTCGATTACAAAGTTTCTGAATAAGAACACCTGCTAAATTCATGCATTTTCCGTACAAAAATTAATTAAAAAATATGTCAGAAAATAGCTTTTTTAGATTTGAGAATAGTCTTAAGTACGAAATCCTAAAACAAAGTTTTTCACTGATGATGGCCGAGTAGTTCGATTGAAAACGTTTTGAATTTTTTAAAAGGACTTTAATGTGCTTTTAAGTGTTTTATGTATGTTTTTACGCACCTTCAAGCAATATATTTACATTTAGTTGTATCTTTATGAATTTTAATGATAAAACAGAGTTATAAATAAAATAAATTAATAAAAATAAAGAAATAAAAGTGAAAAATATGTTACTTTTTACGTTAGTTTTCTGACCTTATTAATACATTAAATAAATTCACAATGCATATTAAAGTCTATTTCAAACAACATTAGTATTTTATCATGCGAAACATATTTCCCTATCTGATTACATGTGATAATATCCAAAATAAGAGCCATATAACTGCGATATTGTTACATATCAAAGGGTGAATAATTGTTGGCCGTAAATAAAGGAATTTTACAGATTCAGGATAACATATTGTATTCAATGAAGAGAGCCATCTAACTATATGTGTGTCGCTTGAGTTTGATAAACAATGAATGGAATGTAATTAGAGAATTGAGATGCACAATCGTTATCAAGTTTAACAATCTGTGTTTATTTCGAATTGAGATTTTATTTCGCCGACAATGCACAGTGGGCGAACACTGGGATTATTAGATAATGTTATCAGTCGACGTTTATGAATGAAATTTAACACTGGAGAGCGTTATTACATTAAAAATCAAGAGACTGGAATAGTCATTTGTGATATGCACTAGTTACAATAGAATAAAACTTTTAAATACAAATTGCATGTCACAAAATGAGCAGTATTCATTTCATTTTTACTTTCTTCTATCTTTACAATAATGTATTGAATTTGTGAAAATATTCGAATTCGTGTTTATACTTATTTAGACATTTTAGAAGGTCCTAAATGCGATTTCACATATTTTTAGGAAATATCTGTCTATTAGTCTGTGTGTCTGTCTGTATGTGACGCAAATTTTTTGGGCGCTCTATCTCACGAACTAATTAATGCATGGAATTTAATCAAACTTCAGGTTCAGTTAGACTGTGACATAAATTGGTGCTGATCAGGTTTTGATGTAAATCGGTCAAAAGGTGGCGCTGCTATACTACCTCTTTCACGATTTTTGTGATAGCTATATCTCAAGAACTAATGTACTTAATGTCACCAAATTTCATATTCAGATAGACCTTAACATAAAAAAAATCCTAATTAGGTTTGGCTGTAAGTCTCACAATAGGTGCTGCTTCTATGGTGTGTTTATCCCGATCTTATACCTTAAGAATAAATGCAAGGAATTTCACCAAGCTTCATATTCTGTTAAACCTTGACGTAAAGAAATTCTTAGTACACTGTTAAAACTACAGGTGACAATTCGGTGCCTTTTGGGAACCTGGGGTGAAATTCTGGTGCCGTTTGAAACGCTAGGGTGCCGTACAGGCTTGAAAATGTGATTAGGGTGCCATTTGGTCACTCACTGGGTGATTGAAGCTAATTAGGGTGCCGTACAATGCATATTGCTCGAACTTTTTCACCCCGCCATTCGACTGGTATCTTGCGCATGCGCTGATTCGTTTCCTCTTCATGAGCTGTTGACTTGTTTCCTCTCATTTTTCGCAAGTCATAGGGGAGATCGAACAAGATGGCTGACTTTGAATTTCAGTGCATCGCTGCTGCGTAATCGTTGCCGCATAGTTATTAATATAATAACTAAATAACGACATTTATTTAGAATAAATAAACCAGGGGAGTCAATAAAAAGAATCACTCTTTATATACAGGTATGTGAAATGTTTCAGTGTTGTTTGTATATTATGTTTTATTATTATAAAAAGATTTTATATTATGTTGTATTACAAGTGGCTCCACACATTATTTTCAAGCAGACATTTTAAGTTATAATCTTGATGTGGAAAGTTGAAATTTGTATCTCGTGAAAGTAGAATGATGTAGCCTCACCTATTTGCTTGTTTCTTAAATTATTATTTATGCAGAGCTTATAATAATTTCATTTTATTCATATTTTTATCTAATGAATTTTCTCGCACAGTTTTTGTTGTTTACAATCTAGAAATAAATTTAATGATGCATTATTATAGTAATAAAAAATATAGAGAGAGAAACATAAGTTGTTATATTTAAAAAAAATAGTTTAATTTCTTATTTTTCTGATATATAAACAAACAATTTGTAAACAATTAAAGAATTTACAAGTTTTAAAGGGAATTGATTTTTACTAACTTGAAACGTATTAATTTGAATATTTGACAATTTTAAATTAGTTGATTTGATAATATGAAATAGTAAACTTTGTAACATAAGAAATAATAAATTTTGTAACATAAGAAATAGTAAACTTTGTAACATAAGAAATAGTAAACTTGATAAAATATAAATTTCTGCAGATGTTTTTACTAATCAAATACTTTTTACTATCGAAATTTTTAGAGCTTGTGTTTGATGATGAAATGAACTAAAAATATACCTCATTACATATTATAAATTATTAACAAAATAAATAAATCGTAATTCCTGAATTGATATTTGACATTTATACATGTGTCTTCTTGAAAAATGTTTTGTGAGTCTCTTGTACTATAACATATTAATAATAATAAAACACTGGAACATTTCACAGTAGTGTGGCTGGATGTAAGAATGGCTTAGATGATTGAGTGATTTATGTAAATATATTTAACTCGCATAGCTAGAAGATTTTTTTCCCCTCTTAAAATAATAATGATAAATAAATATCTCTGTACTACTACATCTAACTTAAAATGGTAATAAATACTAATATATATGGTAATAAATACTAACCGGTTTTGAAGGTAACAAAAATGACCTGATGATGTATATAATACATTTCTCATAGATATTAACCTGCACATGCAGGGGTCGATGCAAGTTTTTTTTTTTTTTGTGTGTTGGGGGGGGGGGGCATTTTGTGAAATTTATTATATTTTTCACAAAATGCCTCCCTCCCCCCCCTTGTCTAGCAATTGTATTGAAAAGAATTTGAGAATTCTTATACTTAAAAAAGAAAAAAAAAGGCTATACATATATAATTATAATGCAATGTTTAACTTTTCAGCAATAAAATGATCAATACTTCATTTTCTCTGCTGAAATTTATACAAAGTTAAAAGTTGATCATCTCATGTCAAGGGTCGATCCAGGCAAAATTTTGGGCCTTTTCAGAGCTCCTTCACAAAGATCTATTTAATAAAACAGGCTCCTTCACAAAAATCAATTTAATAAATTGGGCTTTCATTTGTGGAGTGCCGCTGGGCACCTTAGAGTAGAGGTGCCACTATTCTCCCCTGGGTGCCATCCTTTCACCCCTTGGGGCACTCTGTATTAGGGGTGCCATCCTTTCACCCTAGTTAAGGGTGCCATTTTGGCTCCCCTAGGGGTGTCACCAGTGAGACAAGCCTTTCACCCCTTTTGGGTGCCATGTGTCACCTGTAGTTTTAACAGTGTAGGTTTGATTGTATACCGTTCACAGGTGTCGCTGCTATATGCTCTGTTTTTCACGATTTCTATGATAGCTAAATTTCAAGAACGAATAGATTGTAATTTAATTTTGGTTGCAAACGATTTGATTCATATAGAAGAAAGTTTTTTGGTGGCCATAACATACTATTAGTTTGTTTTTATTTTTTCCCGCCATTTTACTTAATTGATATTTATATTTATAAATGAACATAAGACTGTATTATCTTACATGTCATAAATGAAGAATAAATATCTTACACTAAGAAAAATGGCACTTTCAAATCTGAGTAAATCGATGTTTTCATTTTATTCTGAAACTTTTTGTTTCAAATAGGATGACCCAATGCTTTCAATTCTGAAATAGAGAAATACTCAGAATATTGAAACATGAACATGCTCAAAACTGAGAACATAGAGGTCAGTTCATACTCATTTTTGGAACATGGACATACTCAAAAATCAGAAGATAGATGCCAGTTTATACTCATTTTTGAAACATGGACATACTCAAATATGAGCATACGATGTTTTATTCTTGAGTGCGTGCATGTTTTCCGAAATGAGTATATACATGTTTCTAACTTGAGTAATATTGATTCGGAGCCATTTTGACAATGCGACATACTCAGATTTGACTATTTTTTGCTCAGTTTCGAAAATGTCGTTTTTAGAGTGTATGCATGATAGTTCAATTAAATGTTCATAATAAGGGAGCAACGACATTATTTCATAATATTATCAAATAATGTAAAAATATAAAGTTGGGCTACACTAAAATGTAAAAAAAAAAAAAAAATCTAGATATTTTAACTATTTATGGGGACTAGTTAAAGGAAGTATAAAATTTTGACAGTAAAATTGTACGTTAATTGCTGGATTTCGCTTATTTAATTCACTAAATTATTACTTTTACGTGATTTTATTGCGTACATGAATAAACTTGGAATATGCTAATAACTAACGTGCGTGAACTCCAATACGTGTGGCACCCCTATTTCAGAATAAACAAATTCTATTTAATATTTAAATCGCTGAATTTGTAACATCCTTATTTATTCGTAGAGTTCGTAATATTTTTCTGTGATTAAATAAGGCGAAAAATCCTATTTAAAAAATTGGGTAGAACTGTAAGCATCCTGAAGAAAAAATAATCATATATATTATTTCTGTTATCCACATCTCTTTTTCTATGCATTTACACAACGCAGAACGATGAATGGGGTATCATTCGAAAGTTTTTTAACCCTTTTAGTGCGGGAGTCGACTAATGACGACATCTAGGAATTGTGTGCTGTAGACTACATTAACTAGGCGACAAAAGTCGCCTAGGCGTTCACGGCGTGTATTGGGCTCACTGTAGTGCGTCATGGGTTTAGCAGTGATGACGTATTGCGCCTGCGTAGTGCAGTAATTTGGCTATAACCAAAACCAGTAGCGTGCTTTTCGTATAACCATAAGATATGATTTTTAGTTTTGAATTGGGTCGTTCGGAAAGTCGTGACTTGTCAAAATATTCCGCACAGGGCATTATCCCACCAAAAAAAGAATTCCGCACTGAAAGGGTTAAAACGGCTTCTGCCATAGTACACTCACATTTCGTTAACACATTTTGTTTGATTAAACATTGCACTTAATTAAACATTAAATCAGCATTGTTTTCATACAAGAAATGAAAGGTTTTTCTCAAATCAATGTTGCCACAAAAATAAAATATCGCATTATGTCGTGAAAAGCAATGATTATACAAAAATAAAAAGTACAAAAAGATAAAGTGGGACTTTTCCGCGTTTATATTTATGACTAAAAACCAAAAGTGAAATGTTTAGAAGAAAAAAGACACCATCGATTGATCGAAGCATTAGTATTTCACGTGTAATCTAAAAGGTATGCTTTACTATACAAGATTAAACTGTATTTTATATGCATTCAATTTATTTTTCTTTGTCCCATGTTTTTTCCTGAAGCGGATTACGTCAGTCTCTAAGCAGTTAAAATACGATTGTTATACACTATAATCAATTCTTCAGCGGAGCTGAAAATACGCTGTAAATTAATGAAATACAAAGAATGTGAATTATCACTTTACTAAACAGCGTACAACCATTAGAGTGAAAAAATGTCCAGACCGGGGTAATTGGTAAAGCACTTGGTGCGCTATACCAAGGCATCCGGGATCGAACCCCGGTCTGGACATTTTTTCACTCTAATGGTTGTACGCTGTTTAGTAAAGTGATAATTCACATTCTTTGTACTACGATTGTTATTTTTTGTTCCCTCGCGCGTACCTTTTGTTATCTTCAATCAGTTTATACTACAATATTGATGGAATAAATGGGATGATATTCTGGTTTGGCTAATGTTGTTTGCAGATGTTTTCATCCTTATTTTTCTTTTAGAAGTTTAAACCTGCAAGTAAAACAATATTAGACATTACAAGAAAATATTAGATTGAAGTGTAAAATACTCGCACGGGCACGGGTTCACTGGTTCGATATTAAAAATATTATTCAAAAGTTTAAACTTTTACATAGAAAAGGACGCACTATAGCTTTGCAAATGCTTCTTACATCACTATATTTTTAATTTATTGCCGTATAATTAAAATATCGTTTTACCTGCAAAAAGCTTAACTTCGATATTTAACACACTAAAGTTGGAATAGCATTGCATTTTAGAATGAGAAAAGTACACAATCTAGCATCTACGTTCTATAATTTGAAAATCTAGAATTTCTGTGCATAGTTCAGGTGTTTAGATGTTATATTTAGTACAGCAAATGTCTAGCATAGTTTAGATTATAACATATGTATGCGTTTGTTGGAATTTTAATACTAAATATTATTAGTCGTATCATGTAGATTTCTTGTATACACTACTGAAGTATTTAAAGTATATATACATACTGAGTGGTAACGTGAACAATACATTATGTGATGATAATCGTTTATTTAAAAATAACAACAATAATATGAAAAGTGAGCTACAACTATATAATTCAAAGTGTGAAATCAAAATTTCTGTAATAATAATGTCGCCTTACCATAGCTGAATCATTATTAAACATGTACAAATATATTACTGTTCCCTCATTAGGAGCTGAATGTGTTTTATATCAATAGATAGGCGTATCCATGTGAATTAGGTGTAGCCGAACTTGTGTATATAGTTATACCTACAATACGCTGTGTGATGATAATCTTTTATTTAAAATAATAACAATAATATGAAAGTGAGCTGCAACAATACATTTGAAAATGTGAAATCAAAATTTCTGTAATGAATAATGTCGCCTTACCATAGCTGAATCAATATTAAACCTGTACAAATATATTACTGTTCCCTCATCAGGAGCTGAATTTGTTTTACATCAACAGATAGGAATTTCCATGCGAATTACGTGTAGCCGAACTTGTGTATATAGTTATATCTACAACACACTGTGTGATGATAATCTTTTATTTGAAAATAATAACAATAATACAAAAAGTGAGCTACAAAAATATAATTGAAAGTGTGAAACCAAAATTTCTGTAATAAATAATGTCGCCTAACCATAACTGAATCAATATTAAACCCGTACAAGTATATTACTATTCCCTCATCAGGAGCTGAATATGTTTTATATCAATTGATATCCATGCGAATTACATGTAGACAAACTTCCTGTCATAATATGACGGTATTAAAAAATTTTTAATATGAAAAATTTACTTGAATCAGTTCACGTTTATTTATTGGTTTGGCATTTGCGAAACATTTCATGTTGTTTCGTTCCACGTTGTCACGAAATCAGGATACGTTCCTCTGTCACTCTTGTCTTCTTCTCTTAGCGTTTTATTAATTTCCGCATTATTTCTTTATTTTCGCAACTTATTTTGTTTTCTAATTGAATACCAAAATATTGTGTGTACACTTCAAAAATATCTTTAAAATTGGTAATATGCAATACGAAGAATTAATGCAAGGAAAGGCTTTTTAGGTCACTTTCTTTTTTTTACTTTTTTTTATGCAAAAAACTGAACAACACCTGTACTTGGTCACGTTGTATAAAGTGAATAATTTTATCGACTCTGAGAGAACAATTTATCAATATATGAAAAAAAAAGGGTGTGATTTCAATTATCAACAAGAACGAAAAATCATGCGTCAAGCATAGATTATGTAACACTTTCCAACGCTTCCAAAATAATTTTAAAAATCATACCGTTTAATAAGCTAAAAGATGACATCTAAATAAACAATTTGGAAAACGCATAATATATTTCAAAACATAATTTCAGGAATTTCCAACATATACAATATTCAGAAAAATATCCGAATACTTTTATTCAGCCCTGTATAGGATCTATAGATCTGTATATATATACTACATAGGATGCTAAATTTTAGTTCAGTTAGGAAACGCGTAGCACAGTTTAAAATTCTCCGTCTGAAGTTTCTGTCACTAAACGGAAATGTGTCCGCGAACTTTTGTGCTTCCCTGTATAGGATCTACAGAATTTTTATACACATCACGTAATAGACAAAAAGCGAGTTAAAATTAAAATCGTGTTCAGTAACTTAAAACGCACTTCCAGGAATTATTGTTAACAGACAATTGAGAATTCTTTTGTGTGTCCCTGTAAATGAACGATGACTGATATACACACAATATTCTGTTGTAAGCCTCTTGTAATGCACCTTAGTGAAATATATAAATTTCAATGCGTTTAAAATAGTGAAACATTATTTAAATAAACCGCAGACGATTTTTCTCCATAGATGTAATGTAACGGAATTCTTTTGACTGTCCCTGTAAAGTAACTATAAGTTCTATGCACACCCTATTCCATATTAAGCTTCGTCTAATGCACCTCAGTGATATATATAAATTTCATTGCGTTTAAAATAGTGAAACATTATTTAAATAAACCGCAAATGATTTTTCCCCATAGACCGCAATGTAACGGAATTCTTTTGAGTGTCACTGTAAAAAAACTATAAGTGCTACACACTTCCGTTGAAATAGGGAACATGCTATAGATAACGACAATGACATATAAAAATTGCAGAGCAATCCGAGCATATTTACGGGAGTTAGAGCACGGACAGACGGCCAGACGGCAGACGGCCATACGGCCAAACAAACCGAAGTCATAAACACTTTTCAACTAGGTTGGAAAGTGTTAAAAAGGACCCTATTCGTATGTAAAACAAAAACAATGTATTATATCGATTTATCGAAAAGAAATAAATAAATAAGTTTAACATATTGAAAATCTTTTTTCACAAGCTCAAAAAGGTATATTCTGCCCAATGCAAATCATTTTTACTTCCAAGATGAAAACCACTCCTGATTGAGAACTTTCTCCACATGCAGCTATGTAATTTTATAAATGTTAAAAGATGCATTTATCGAAGTGCTTGAATTATCAATACTGATTGAGACTCGTCCACTGTTCATATAAAACAAAACAAAATACAACGTCGATTTATCAAAGAATCGAAGATTATTTAACATACCGAGATTCTAATTTCACAAGCCCAAAACAGGCATCCGTTGCACAATGCAAATCCTTTTTACTTTTTGAAGATTCCAATCTCTCTTGATTGAAAACTTTCTCAATATTCCTATTAATGATAATGTGGAAAAAAATAAAGAACTATTATAGCTTGATCAGGGTAAAAAAAAAAGAAAAACTATAATTTTATGAATCCTACGAGAACACTTGAAAAATTTGAATTATCATTTTGATTAAGAATTTTCCTGTATACATGTAAAACAGAAGCATAATATAGTACGATTTATCAAAAAATCCTCAAGATTCTAATTTCACAAGCCCAAAACAGGCATATATTGCACAATGCAAATACTTTTTAATTTAAGATACCAATATCTACCTTGATTGAAAACTTCCTTCACACGCAGAGGACTATTGATGATACTGTGGGGAAAAAATTAAAGAACTACCGTAGTTTGATCATGTTGGGAATAAAAGAGTAATTTTGTTTATCCCAAGCACCATTTATCGAAGTGCTTGAATTATCAACCTAATTTTTTTGCGACTGAGCGAAAAAAATGCGGGAAACGAACCCAAAAACTCTGCGTTTAAATTTCAAATGGTCTTCCAATTGATTTACCTGGATCGACAAGCGGCCTACACTACTCACTCAGACACATAACGGTATGGGCACTTTTTCACTGAGTTGGAAAATTTTCCACAGCTGTATGACATCTTTATCAATCAATATGATTTTTGGTAAAATATTAAAATGAATAAATACTGATTCAGATTTTTCCTCTATACATGTAAAATAAAAGTAATAGCATCGATTTATCAAAGAACTGAAGTTTAACATATCGATATTCTACTTTCATAAGTCCAAAAATTCATATACTCCACCATGAAAATCATTTTTACTTTCAAGATGTCAGTCTCCCTTGATTGAAAACTTCCTCCACACGCAAAAGGCTATTAATGATATTGTCCGGAAATCTTAATGCTACAAGAAGTAGCAATGAGATGCAATGACACGAACTCCCATCACGTGATCTGTTACTGACACGGAATATGATGCCAAACATTTGATGGATGTCAACGTCCACAGAAATGAGAATGAAGAACAATATGTGAGATGCCCTTCTTTTTCCGCCAAATGACTATTATATATTAGTTACAATAGATTTCATTCGATGCAGTCGATTACGCGCCTGCTGTCGATTATGCTTTGTCACGTGGTGGTAGAGATTGCTGAGAAAAGAGAAACAAATAAAATCTTTCAGCGGAAGAAACAATAGCTATTCAGTGCAGCACATTTAAAATTAATAAATCATATGTAACAAATATATTTCAGAATACGTACGAAAAACTTTTTATTTACTCTTTTTTGAGAAAATAAGGGACAACAATCATTATTTGACAATAAGAAAAACCTTTTAGTTGAAAGATATATATTTCACAAGAAAACAACAAAAAGAAGACGGACATTGGGAAAGTACGTGCATATAGAAACAAATAAAATACTGCAGCGGGCAAAGCAATAATCATTCAGTGCAGCATATTTAAAGTTCATAAATCATATTTATTAATATGATTCATGTTTTATAAACATGGTTCCGAATACGTGCGGAAACCGTTTTATTTACATTTTTTTAAGAAAATGAGAAACAACAATAGTTATTTGACAATGAGAAAAAAAATCCCTTTGTTTAGAACATATATCTTGTCACTTACTTGTCAAGAATTAAACAAGTGGGTAAGTGTGATCAAAGATCGCTCAAAGGGTTTCGTTCAATATTCCTTACATAACACTTTATCCTTTTTTTAATAAATCCAAATAAATTTCATTTAGCAAAAAAAAAAAAAAAAAGTCATGTTTTTTATAAAGTAAAAAATTACCGGTTTATTTTTTCTTTTTTTCGAATATCTAAACCAGCCCGATAGCGGACTAAGCCCGCTATTATATTCTGTCATAATAATATCTGTCATGCGGACTAAATACGATATTTAAAAAAATAATTTCAAAATTAAACATGTTGTACACCTTTAAAATGTTAAAATATGTGAATATTTCCATAATCATATTTGTATCACGGTTCAATATGTTTCTCAAACTCATATATTTGCTATTCTCTATTACTCATATAGATACTCGCTTTGTATTATTCTCAAACATTTGAAAAATTCGTTAAACTTCCAATAGGACGTCAGATTTTCTTTTTAATTCTCTAATGACGTGATATTAATCTACTTTGTGTACATACACATACTCATACTCCTTGTATTATTGAGAAATCTTTAAAATTTTCCTTTTTATTACCACTATGACGTCAATCATTTTTTTTTTCATATTAATATTTTTTTCAATTGGGGAAATTTTTATTTCATTTTCATTTTTCACGTGGAAATCGTTCAATAGAAAATTAATTATTATTTAAAGAATTTCATTGTGGATTTTTCATTTTTGACAACTACTTTAACGAAAAATGTTTAAATTTAATAGGAAAAGGCTGTAAGAATTTTTTTTTTTTTATCTCTATTTATTAAAATAATACGATTTTTTCAAATTTTAATATTTTGAGCTTCATAGCTGGTATTTCGCTAGATAAGTTTCAACTCTGTAAGTTATATAGTTTCTGAGAATGGTTCTGTGACGGACAGACAAAGGAGCGGGAGTAATGGGGTTTCGTGAGATGAACGAAACCCTAAATATCAAGAAGAAAACATACGAACAAAGTAAAGAATGAAAATTTTATTCTTTCTTTTTATATGTGATTGCATATTTGCATATTTTGGCTATATTTTCTATAAACGCATCTAAATACGCAAAGATTTAGAAAATTCATCAAAAGAACATATTTCTATTTTTTGCTGAAATATATATACACACGTTCTCTTACTCACGATCATTCAAATTCTGATTTATCGGAGATACCATACGTTGTATGATGATGAAACGAAGGGAAAATAGGTATTGAAAGAATGAAACAAAGTTATAGTAATTCTGAGCATGCATTGCAGCAAACGAATTTTGACAGCACTGTTGCTCATTGCTATAGAAAAAGAAAATAAATGTATAGTAGAGACCTGTGCATGTCGAGTTGTATCCGACCAGAACTCGAAAATTCTGCTTAAATAAAACCCGATACATGATCCAACACCAGAAAAAAAAAATATGTAAAATAGATAAATTAATAATTTAAAAAAATCGGCAACACGAAATGCAACACACTTCAACCCGAATCTGACGTGAGTTCGTCGTGAAAGAAAATAAATCCATATTTTAATTGTCTGAGTGCAACGAAGACTCATACACAGCGCAGTATTACTTTGCCCCATATATAGCTACGATGGATATTAAAACCTTTCGTCAAGCATAACTCAAAAAATATTTAACGGATTTCGTTCAAATTTTTACAGCAGTTACCTATAAAGGTGACAACAACGTCTATTTATTACCAAGAATAAATGTCAAACCGTTTGAAAATTATATTAAAAAATAGTTAAAAAAGCACAATTAAAGTACATACGTCACGAAAATTTTGTGCGTACGTCATTTTCACCGGCGGGAGATTTTCGTAGACAATCGGAATTGAAAAGTTCATGGAGTACATGGAGCAAAAAAATATGCACGCACTAATATTCAGCGCAATAAAATATATTTCAATTTAGTAGAAATAGAAAATTAATCTGGATTTTTTTCTGTTTGAAAGAAAAAACCCATAACTTGGTAGACTTGGTATTAGAGATTTGGCGCAAATCTCAGCAATAGCAGCTTTTTTTTTTATTTCGCGTGTGTAAATAAAAAAAAATATATATTTGGTGTTTAAATAAAAGGTTTCGATTTCTGGCTTTTTTTTTTTCCCCTTTTTAGCATTTTAAATGGGATTAATGAAAGGCATGTATTTTAAATAAAATGAGTGAAAGAATTAGTTTATATTTAAATGAAATGAATTCAATATGAAAATGTTATAGGAACAATATTTGGCAATTTTTCAACTGCGCCAGGACAACATAAAAGCACCAATATATCAAACGGTATGTAGTATGAGTAATGAAATAATTATATTATAACTAGCTGTTACCCGTGACTACGTTCACGTAACATTAAAAGAAAAATAAATGTACTAATCAAGCAAAATATTTCACTCCCGATAATTAAAAACGTAAATAATTAACTAACTCTTTATCACATTTCATAGAAGAAAATACGATATTTCTTTGTTATAGGGGCCTTGACATAAATCAGTTTAAAAAAGGTAAAATTTTGTGCCAAATAACCGCGAAAAGGAAACTGCAACCAATGGAAAAAGGACGGCCAAATAAAATCGTGTAAAACGACGAATTGGGTAAAAAGAAATGTCAATTTTACCTGATAAGCCATTTTACTTTTAACGACTTTGAGAAACGTTTAAACAGCCATCATTTAAAAATAATTCATTGGAAATAGTATATGCTTTTTCTTTAAATTCAATTCTTGTGAATAGGGAGGAATAATTCTACACCTAACTGCAAGGAGCTTCAATTGCAAAGCTTTTAGCAGCCCAAAATTACATGCAAACATAACACTTAAATTGCAAAGCTTTTTGCAACCCAAAATTATATGTAAACATTACTTTTGCATGCAATTTTCATTGCAAATTAACATTTATTACGGTTCAAATTAAAATTAATTTGGGTGCAAATTACATGTAAATGTTACGTTTGCATGTAATTTGGGATTGCAAAAAGCTTTGCAATTGCAAGTGTTAGGTTTGCATGTAGCAGCAAATTTGTGTCCTTGGTTTTATCTATAGCTGAAACAAATCTTGATTTCTTGACAATATGCTGACAGGCGATTTTTGCTCTGCAGAATAAATTGATTCATAAAGTTTGAATATGTGGAAATATGTTTTTATTTTTCGGAAATTTTACTGCAATCAAGGTTTTTTTTTTTCACCAACTATTCAAATTGAAAATAAAATAATTTTTTTTTCAGTTTTAATGAGAAAATGGCATAAAAATATATTAATCCGTTTTATTTCTCATTTTTTATCCACAAAAATGGAGTAATTTAAGTACCATTTTTAGAGAAATTTCGTTACAATTTACAAAAAAATATTAATATATCGGAATCTAATTCAACATTTTAAATTCTCAGAGTTTATATGACATCCTCGAATCAATGATAACCGGTGTTAAGCAAATCGCGTTGCATAAGAGGAGTGGTTGCGAAATACACACAGTCAGATTTTAACTTAATGGACTTGTGTTCAATTTTCTTTTCCTAATAATCTTACTGATGCTTGTATTATTAATCACAGAGTTCAGAGAATAAATAGAGATGAAATGTTCATGTTTGGCGTGATGCTGAAAATGCAACCCTACAATCGACCCAAACAAATGGCGGCTTGCTTTGAAAACCTCTCCCCGTCCAATGAATCCAGTCATTGTTCCACGTGCAACCTCTCTCTCCATCCAATGAAGTCAGCCCTTGGACCTACTGATTTGAGCGATAACCGGCTTCATATTGCAAGCCGATTTCACGGTTCATTACCTCTCTATTCTTTCACTGTACTCAGTGATTATTAATGTATGAAATTGATACACGATCCATTTGAAACATATTTAAAAAATCCCGTTTTATTATGACGTCACTTTGATCCCAGAGAAATCTCTTTTCAATGATATAATTCTTGTTAATTTTCTTTTCCTGGCAATAATGACGTGAATTTTAGCAGAAAACTCACATCTGTTTGTAACTGATATTCAAGATTATTATTATCAGTATCAAAAAAATATTTCAGTTATTCATCTTAAATATAACGTCCATTATGTATATACTTTTATTATACACTGATAGTCATGCTCTTTGTAATATTACGAATATTTGAAAATACATGTTTTATTTATGACGTCATATTTGTTCAAGCCAAGAAGGATCCTTTTCATAGTTCCATGGTTCAAGCGAAATCTTTTTCTTAATAATATAATTATTGTTAATTCTTCTTTCTAATTATAACGCAGTTTTTGACAGAAAAAGATCTTTTTAATGTAACCGATATTCATACTTCATGTATAATAACAAATACTCCATATTGTTGTTTCAAATATCACAGAAATTCATCTTCTTTCGAATTATTTTCATTTTTCACGTGAAAATCGCTCAATTGAAACTTAATTGTTGAGGAAAAATTATTTTTCCGCATTTTTATTTATTGGCAACGATCAAAACCCTAGCAACAATAAAGTAAAATGGTTAAATTTTATCTAAAAATGTCCATTGATTCTATTTGAAAATAATCAAATTTTGAATTATTAAGAAAAGTATTTGAATAAAATAAACAAAAACCAGTCTATGTTCATTTCCGGGTTATAATCCAGCTATATGCAAAGATACAGGGCCATTAATTTCTCCATTTTGACGCTGGCTTCAGCCTAACATTTGCACACAATCGGATTTATAATATTATTAGGATCACCCATCGTACAAGAAAAAAAACTAATGTTCTGCATTCAGAGGGAAAATTATCCATCCATCTCTTGTGCCGTAAGATTTGACGAGTTCTTTTTTGGTGATAAGTTTTTCGATGTGATTGTTGGGATCTGCAGGATTTGGCTTACTTTTTCTAAATCTTATTTTTTTGCAGATGTAGTATTATGTAAATATAATTTTTTGCAGATATTTTTCTATTTTGTATATTTGGCATTCTATTTTGTATATTTTCTATTTGGCATTTGGAAAAGAGATTTTTACCTTTTTATCTGTGCCTTCGGAAATATTAAAGAATAAAAAAAGATTTACATATATCAAGCGTACAATGTTATGTTTTGCAGTTTTATACGGACCACTTCTTCATTTTTAGATTTTAAATGCTATTTATTATTTACTAGCCGTTTATTAATTGTTTACAATTTACCCCCCTGACAATAACAATTATTTATCACAAAAATGCCTCTTAGGTTTGTTAAATAAGTTTGTTTATGTATTTTCATTACTTATTAAAATATCGAATATGGCGATAAAATTTTATTTTAGCATCGTGCTTAAATTTTTAAGATGGTGCAAAAACATGCTTTAATAAACGTATGTTTGTAAATACTTGAAAAGCATGTTTTACCGCTCTCTTGAAAAACTTTGTAAGATGCTAAAACTACCTTTTGGCACCATTTTAAATTTTTTTCGCCAACCGACATAGGATACGAAACTTTTCCCCATTCAGATACACAGGCAAGGCTGGTCTCAAACAAAAGTAAAGCTAGCAACAATATTGTTTTAACTCTATAAGAGTTACAATAATGATATTAAATGATCCGATTGGCTTTGGGCCCAATTACGAAAGTTTCTCCTAAAAAATCTGTAGAAGAAGTCTTTTACAGTTGTTTAAAATGAAGCTCGGTCTACAAGGTATTAGTTAATAATACAAACAACACTAATGGCATGGAGGCAAAAGTTTTAATTTAAATGCATACATTTGAAACCTTTCCCACCCCTACCCCCCCGCCCCTTTCCAAAAAAAAAAGAAAAAAAAGACAAGAAAAGAAAGTTACAGTAATGAATTTAAAATGGCGTTAAGCCATGCTTTCTGACATAAGCAATTGGCTGCAAATGCGATAACGAAATTTTCACTTAACTTAATAACATGTAGCTAATATAGCCCTCAGGGTGCTTTGCAGTTATACAGACCTTGTGAGTTTTTTTTAAAAGCTTGAGACAATTCAGGTTTAGGAAGTTGAGATTTACTGTCAAATGATATAAACAACTATGAACACAAAACTGATGAATTATTTTTCAGGTTTATGTGTGTATTTTAAAAAAATTGCATCTGATTACACTTATTAGATAAATTACTTCTGTTTGCATTTAATAACTGATAAACGGCTTCTGTATATTAAATGAATTGTTTAAATATTGGGAAGAGGTGGCGAGAGGTAGAAATACGAGTAAACAAACGGGTAGACAGACGGGTAGAAAGACGAGTGGCGACATAGGTAGACTGACGGGTAGCGAAACGAATAGACAGACGGCTAGAGAGAAAGGTAAAAAGAGGGTTGACAGAGGGGTAGCGAGATGGGTCACGAGACGGGTAGAGACACCGGTAGACAGGAATGTAGCGAGAAAGTTTGCGAGACGCGTAGCGTAATAGATAAAGAGACGAGTAGAGAGATAAGTACAGAGACGAGTTGACTGACGGGTAATGAGATTGGTAGCGAGTCGGGTACAAAAACAGACGGATAGTGAGACGGGTATACAGACGAGTAGGGAGACAGGAGATGGGTAAGAAGATGGGTAGGGAGGCGTATAGCTAGACGGGTAGAGAGACAGATAGACAAGTTGTGAGACAGATAGAAAAATGGGTAGCGAAGTGGATAGAGACACGGCTAGACATACAAGTAGTTAGACGGATAGACAGGCGGTTAGAGAAATAGATTGGCGGGTAGCGAGACCGGTAGAGAAATATAGTGATAGGTAGCAAGAAGTGTAGAGAGATAGACAATCGGTTGGAGAGACGGGCAGAAGACCGTATAGGGAAACAGACAGATTGTGGAGAGACAGACAGACAGGCAAAATAAAAGTCTGCGGATTGGCGCAGTAAAGGCGCAGGGGGCAGAGCCTCCTAGAGAATAATCAAGAAGTATCTGTTAAGCTTAACTTTGAAATATATATAATTTTTCAATTTTGCCGATATGGAGATTTAATGTAAAAGTTATTTTACAGAAGTCATCGAAAGATTTTTTGTATACTTTAATAGTAATTTAGACTATAGTTTTGCAATCTGGTTTGTAGCAAAGCATACTATTAATGTGGTTTGAAGTGTAAGAGTTTCTATAAACAGTTATACAAATAATAGATATATAATCAAGGAAGAAAAATTTTAATTTCACACACAAAAAAGGTGCAGCAATGAAATTAAATTTGCGTTAAGCCACGCTTGATAGAATAATCTACTGGCTGCAAATATCCAATTACGTAACTTTAAAAATCTTGGCGTTTTAAAAGATACGGTGGTTTTTTTCAAGTTTTGCGCATTCTTTGCCACATGTTAAAAAAAAATTATGACAACATCTGATGAACGGTATTTCTTTTCTATTTTTTTAAGTGTATATGAATTTATATATGATATTTTGTAATTCTATCATTTAATTTGCTCTTTTTCTTTATATTGTAATTGTTAACCCTACGTTCTCAGCAATATCACTCAGACTAATCCCTTTGAGGGAAGTCCTAGTACAAATATGGAAAAGTAGCCTACAATTATATATCTACTATCAATTTTACCTTTTTAAAACTTTCCAACCTAGTTGAAAAGTTTTTATGACTTCGGTTTGTCTGGCCGTATGGCCGTCTACCGTCTCTCCGTGCTCTAACTCCCGTAAATATGCTCGGATTGCCCTGCAATTCTTATATGTTATTGTCGTTATCTATAGCATGTTCCCTATTTCAACTGAAGTGTATAGCACCTATAGTTTTTTTACAGGGACACTCAAAATAATTCCGTTACATTACGGTCTATGGGGAAAAATCATTTGCGGTTTATTTTAATGGGGTTTATTTTAATACACAATTTTAAACACATTGTAATTGATATATATCACTAAGGTACATTACAAGAAGCTTAATATGAAATAGGGTGGGGATAGCACTTATAGTTACTTTACATGGACAGTCCGTTACATTACGTCTATGGAGAAAAATCGTTTGCGGTTTAATTAAATAATGTTTCACTATTTTAAACACAATGAAATTTATATATATATCACTAAGGTGCATTACAAGAGGCTTACTGCAGAATACTGTGTGTATAGCAGTCATCGTTCATTTACAGGGACACACAAAAGAATTATCTACTGTCTGTTAACAATAACTCCTGGAAGTGCGTTTTAAGTTACTGAACGCGATTTTAAATTTAACTCACGTTTTGTCTATTACTTGGTGTGTATAAATTCTGTAGATCATATACAGGGCAGCACAAAAGTTCGCGAACACATTTCTGTTTATTGACAGAAACTCCAGAAGGAGAATTTTAAACTGTGCTACGCGTTTCCTAACTAAACTAAAATTTAGCATCCTATGTAGTATATATACAAACTATAGATCATATACAGGGCTGAATAAAAGTATTCGGATATTTTTCCGAATATTTTATATATTGGAAATATATGTTGGAAATTCCTGAAATTACGTTTTTAAATATGTTATGCGTTTTCCAAATTGTTTACTTAGATGTTATCTTTCTGCTTATTAAACGGTAATGATTTGTAAAATTATTTTGTAAGAGTTGGAAAGTGTTACATAATCTATGCTTGACGCATGAATTTTCGTTCTTGTTTGTATAAAAATAAACATATATACACAGATTAATATTCAACAACAAAATATATATATGTATATATTTTTTTTTTAGTTGAAAATTATTCAGGATTTTCTTTTGAAAAATAGGGTCAACCCGAACCCGACTCGAAATAATCGCAACTCAACCATAAGCCGCCCTGAACCCGAATCATTCAAAGCTAACTTGACTCGAACCCGACCCGCAACGAAAGAATCAGTCAATCCGGCTAGACCCGAACCACGTGTAAAATCGGGTTACCCGACCCGATGAAGAATTCTAAGTGTAGAAGAGCCAAAACGTTTACATGAAAAAACGGCAGGAGAGTTCTCAACGACCATCCAAGACATACAAATGCTAGAAAAAAGTAGATTATAATTAATTATAAACGCTTCTCAAGAGTTGGTTGACAAATGTAAGATGTCATGTCTTACTGTAAAGAAATTTATGCTGGGAAAAAGAAACAAACGGTTAACCCTTTTGTGACTCAACAGCTGCCATTTGGAAAAAAATTCTACTCAGATGTTAGAATGCACCATTTTAAGCATTTAAAAAAAAGAACATAAAATAAAAATACATTGACTAAAAGGTACCTTTTAAGTATCTGCAACACAAACACCAACTTACATACTTCTTATAAAGATTGTCGATTCTCTGAAAAAATATAAAATTGTAAAGTATACGAACATATATTTGTAAAAAAATCTACTTTTGGACGTCTCCCGTCTTTTTAGTTTTACAAAATTTACGAAGTTCATTTTAGCAATAACGCTGTGAAACTACTCAAATGATGAATAAAACTTTGGCGTGAAAGATTAACTCAGTATCGCCGTTTGTTGAGAATTCGATGAATAATTTCTATTATCTGATGTGTTGGGAGATGGCAGCAATAAATAAAATCGCCTTTTAAAGCCCACTGTATAAGTACACTGTAAAAATTGACAAATGTTTCTTAATCTACGAAAATATAATATAATCATGAATAAATGTATAATATAAATTCGTCCTTGTTAACCATGATTCTGAAAAGTGTTTCTTTATTGTTAGAAACCTCAGACATCAATGGCATTTCGAGTTTTAATGAATCATTTATAAAAACAAAATTTCTCTTGCTGCCCATAATTTTCGAAACGTTTACTAGTAGCTTTTAAAGTGTATTAATCAGTTTTCTAAGCCCGGAGTATAGTTTTTTCCTATGCTATCAATTCTCAAGAAAACATTTTCATGTTCAACAAATATGTTTAACAGACAAACATGCAAAATTAACAGCGTTAACATTAACATTCAAATTAAGATTATTTCTTTACTCTTTCATGTATAAATTAACATATGCAGCTGAAAACGTTTACTTGAGAATTGATGACATTCGAAAAACAGGTATTCCAGTCTGAGGAAACTGATTAATACACTATAAAAACTATTCGGAAACGTTTCTGAAAAATACGGGCAGCAAAAAATACTTTGCTTTTATAAATAATTCATAAAATTTTGTAAATGTATTGGTGTCTAGGGATTCAAAAGACAATGGAACACGCTTTTTGGAATTTCGGATAACTCAGAAGATTATATTATATTTCCGGTCGTGGTTATAGTATATTTTCATAAAATAAGAAACATTGGTCATTTTTTACAGTGTAACATTGACTTTTGGGTATGTTCCATATATACAACACGGTGATACAAAGTGTTAAGTTTAAGATTGATATTTTCAATCAGTTAGTGAGATCTCAAATTCTCCTCGCACATGTTAAAGTTATAGGCGTGTGAGGCATTTGTATTTTTAAAATATCGCCTCAAAAATAGAATAATTTTAACTTATTTTTTTCCGTGTATTGTTCTTAAAGAATATGTCTTTAATTATGTTAGTTGTCAAAATATTTCTAAAATTTATACTTAATTTATAATTTTATGTGTTAAAATCTTATCAAAACTGAGAAAGAGTTTAACACTTCAAATAAAATTAAGTATATATTATAGGAATATTTTGACAGCTAAAAAAAGGAGGAGATATTTTTCAAGAAGAGTAGGGAATATAGGAAAAATAAGTTAAAAATATTATTTCCTAGGGAAATATATAAAAAATACGAATGCATCACAAGGCAATAAGTTTAACATTAGCTAGAGGAATTTGAGATCTCACTGACTAACACAATTAAATATGTAATCCCAATGGTGAACCATAAAAAATTAAAGTTCCTACTCCCATGCTCATCTATAAAATAAACTTCATTAACCTGTATACGTAATTCCAAGCTTATGCAGCGTACTTCAGTAAATATCTTTGGTATTATAACATTTTTATTCGTTTAAATACAAACTTCTATCTTTAAATCGCATAAAATGTACATTTTATTCATTATTTCCGAATTATGACATTTTCGAGTTACGATGGGTTTTACAATCTCTAATCCCATAAAAAGTCGGGGACAATATGAATAATATTTACGCTTTAGTACTAATATAATATATATAGGTAAAAAAGGAGAAATAAAAGCCAATTTCGCTTTAGCAGAATGTTGTGAATTATTTTTGTAATGCCTAAGATTAAATCCAGCTAAGAATATTTAATTCAGATATGAATTGAGAAACATTATTAAGATTTTATCACTAATAATAAAACATACTTTATGTAACTATGCCTTGTGTGAAAAGCTGTATTAAATATGTTCTACTTTTACATATTGCGAAAAAATATATCATGATTAGTAATGCTATGAAAAAAAGTTGATTTCGCTTTAATACATATCTTTCACCGGCTCAATACGTCTTTCATTGGCTCAAACGTTTTCATTTTTTCAAAGTAGATTGCAGCTAAAGAAATGGGTTATTCTGCAAAGAGCGATTGATGTGACATTATGTAGATAGAATTGTGTGTAAGGTAGATGGCTCTTTAACAAGGACAATTAAAAAGTTCGATCCAGAACACTTATGTAGTCAGTTCCTTACACGAGAAATTGAAAAAGGCGTGATAATAATTGAAAGACATGTGCGGTTTTTATTTAATTATTAAAAAGGGTAATGAAAATACATACCAGAAAAAATCTAGTAAAAAATGTTAAATTAAAATTGTTAAAAAATTGTTAAGCACATCATGTTGGGTGTAAATTTTGTCGTTCGAGCTACCTAACCTTGCCCTTGAGCAGGTTAGCCAGACAAATATATTAATACTAGAATATATTAATACTAGACGTGATTTTTCGCTCATATCACTGTTGTTTTTCAGAATAAAAATTTGAAATTGCTTAACTTCTTCTAAATATATTACAGTATAAAACCTCAACACGAATTTAGATGAAATCCAACAAATACATTTTTATCTGTCTCTATACCTACAATTTCCGTGCGTAAAATGTAAGTAAAAAATCGTAGAGCTATATATGTTTAATTTTTATTCAGTTTTAATATCTTTTTAATCTGTATGAACATTATTACGAAATTTGAATTGATAATTGAAAGTATATTATTTGAAAGATTTTCTTATGTTACATTTCATACGAGCTGTCAAAATCTCAAAGTATCTATTCTGAAATTAGCAATTTAAATTCTCTTTGATGGTATCTTACCATTATATTTCATATTGTGAAATATTCTAGAAGCTCAAATTTATTAATCATTAATTAAAAATCATTGTATTAAACATAAAACCTTAGTGTGTGTCTGTATGTACTATACAAAACAAGAATAACATCATTAAAGTCCATGGGTCAGCTATGACCCACCGCGATAGTTCTAGGTATACAAAAAACACGGTAGTTCTAGTGTTAAAACAAAATATCGACTTCCTGACAAGCTTAATTAGAAAATTAACCCTTCTTTGCATGAGTTTTTCTTTTACAATTGTGTTTTTTTATACATATATTAAGTATTAGACACCAGAAATTTTAAGATAGATTTTTAACTTTGTTCAGCAACATAGTTCACGGGAAATTTAATGGATTAATATTTCTATATAAAAATAGTGGTGGCGAAGAAGTTGATTTATTTATTAAAAGTTAAATAAACAGTGATGGAAATTTACATCACTATACAATTAAGGGTTAAATACGAGGGAAAGTCATCAAGTAAGTCACAAAAGATAATTAAATAATAACTTACAATAATATTCGCTTCAAAACTATTTTTATTTCTCAACATATTCTCCACCAATATTTATGCACTTAAAATTAAATTAAAAAAATGTATAATAACTTAATTAACAACCTAATATAATAGACAATCTAATAAACAACCTAATAATAAACAACCTAATAAAAGTTATTTTAGTGTGTATATCACCTATACATATACTTCATTACATTCTTCATGACATCATTTACATACATACTTCATACATATACTTCATTACATTCTTCATGACATCATTTACATACATACTTCATACATATACTTCATTACATTCTTCATGACATCATTTACATACATACTTCATACATATACTTCATTACATCACCTATATATATATACTTATATCACCGTTTTATCAGTGCCCCAACACCAGCTGCATAACATTCTTTGGGTTGCTGTCTCAGCCACATTAGGACTTTAAGTTGAACATAGGAGACAATTCAAAAGTTTGGTTGGCAACTTCTTCAACATCCACCATACAGCTTCGACTTAGCCCCAAGCGATTTTTCATCTGTTTAGTCCACTAAAAAACCATCTTGGAAGCAAGATTATGTTTACAGATGATGAAAAGGTTAAATTTGAAGTCCTAATGTGGCTGAGACAGCAACCCAAAGAATCTTTTGCAGCTGGTATTGGGGCACTGATAAAACGGTGATATAAGTGCATAAATATCAGTGGAGAATATGTTGAGAAATAAAAATAGTTTTGAAGTGAATATCACTGTAAGTTATTATTTAATTATCTTTTGTGACTTACTTAATGACTTACCCTCGTACTTTCATTAATTGGGATGGAATGCTGCTATGAAAAGTAATGTATAAAATCTCTATAAATGTCTGCAATCTCTATAATCTCTTGCATTAATATATGTAAACATACTCGCTTTCTATTTAAAAAACTAATTAATCATTGTCGGGCATGACACATACTGGTGTCACCTCGAAAAATATATCTTGATATATTATAATAAAAATTATTCTCGATCGATTTTTTGAGTGTGTGTATATGAGTATTTATTACTTTCGCCTTTTTCTCACATATCTACACTGTTAAAAATTTGCAGCAAACTGTCCAGTCATTCGTCCGTTTAAATAAAAAAAAAATGGTTACATAACTGTAATTTAACTCTATTCTTACCATATTATTCCCCATAATATGGTCAGAATAGAGTTAATTTATGGTTATGTTACCTTTTCTATAAAAACGGTCAAATAACTGGACAGTTTGCTGCAAATTTTTACAGCGTATGTACCATAAAAATGTGTGACAATCTATGACAGGGGAAAATACAATAAAACCTCTAATTAACGAAATAGCCAAATCTCGACCATAAATTCGTAAAATAGAGGTCAGTTATAAAAATAGATACTGCTAAAAAAAATCTTTTTTAACTTGATTTATTGCATTAAAATCAACACACGTATTTAATGTTACTATTATTTGTCAATTAATCTTCCAGGATGCATTAAACAATATTTAAATTATTAAAAATAAACATAAAACCAGACATAATGATGAGGATAAAGAAATCATCAGAAATGGTGTTCGTTTACAATTAGACAAGAAAATGTTATGTTGAGAAATAGTCTCTGATTCTCTGCTGGACTTTTGAGGCAGTTTCGTATTTAAAAAAAATATAATTTGCATGTTTGTAAGGAATTGAATACTGGTACATTTTCTTGAAATTGAAATCCATGTCAAATTATTTCAAACGACTCTGTCTAATTATTTGTTGATCATGTCATAGTACGAAGGTTTAAGAAAATATTAATTTTCCTCTTCATTTCGTGGAATGTGTGCAATATGACAGCAAAGTGATATAATAAAGGGTTAAGAAACAGAGTTAGGAAAACGAGAGTAGGGAAAGGAAAAACAAGATTTCCAAGCTAAATCTCTGCTGAATAGTAGTCGCACGGCCTCGTTATGAACAAATACCAATGAACAACCCTATGAACCAATTTTAAAATCCTTAAAATTTTTGCAATTTTCTTGTTATCACCAGACGTTAAAATTTATGGTAACTGCATTTTTTTCTTCTAAAGTTTAGAGGTATAACAATAAGCAATTTCAACATACAATATGAAGAAATACATTTGACATCTTTAAATTTCTCTGGGGGTTACGTCATTTTAAAATACTGTAAAAAATTCTAAAAATTTTAAATAATGAACAAAATTTAAAAAACCTTTTATGCTTAGCATTTTTTAAATTAGTTGTGCTTATTTAGTTCCTTTAAACACTTAAATTAAGTCTGAAAGCAAACCATAATCACCATAACATGCATATGTATCCTTTCTTGTGAATATCTGACACGTAAATTTATTTAAACTGCATATTCTTCTGAAGCTTAGAGGTAACAATACGCAATTTTACACCTACAACCGGAAGAAAAATGCTTGACCCCGTATAACTTTCCCATGAGTTTAGTTCATTTAGAATCATCCCACTTTATCATCATAAGAAATATTCTGCCGCTGACCATAGTAATTATTAAAATGACGAATCATCTTGTATTCGAGGCCAGACTCGAAAAAGTATGTCAGTAAAATAAAACCAGTTGAACACACTGGGTTGATTTATTCACGGACTGAAATAACTGCATTCTGCGGACAGGTATTGTGTTCATCGCCGACGCTTTTTTCTGCCCATCCGGTATATTATAAACAGACAAGGCCGTGTAAAAACAGTTATGCGAAATGCGGTGTTTAGAAACTGTCGACATCAGAAAAGAGTAGGTAATATTTATCGTACAATTCAGAAATGAATAGGTTTATAAATTATACTTGATGATGACAAGTGGCTTTAGCAATACTGACTCACTTAAATTACCGTATATTTAAAATGTTTAAAAGGCGTGGGTGTGTTTTGATTTATTATCGAAAGACCTTTTGAGCTTTAATATTAGAAGGCGATTATTTAGATTAGAAGGCGATTATTGCCTCATATTACGACAAAATAAAACATCTTAAAGCTTCTAATTTTATAAAATTTTTCTAAAATTAAAAAAAAAATGAAAAATCCATATATTTGATTAAACAAATTATTAAATACAAAATTAGAACACTTTTCAACTGATTTTTTATTTACGATAGTTAAAAATCACATATACTTAATAGATGTTTCTCTAATTAAAAAAAAAAAAAAAAATCTAGAGTACGTTTATAAGGAGAAGGGGGGGGGGGATGGAATATTCTTATTCCTAAATGTCTAAGATCCTGGTTTATTTTACCTTATTCTTCTACGCTTCAAAACGAAAATGCCTTGAAAAAACAGTTATGCGAAATGCGATGTTTAGAAACTGTCGACATCAGAAAAGTGTAGATAATATTTATCATGCAGTACGAAAAAAAAAAAAAAAAAAAAAAAAAAAAAAGGAAAAAAAAAAAGATTTATAAATTATACTTGATGATAATAAGCGACTTTAGCAATGTTCATTCACTGAAATTATCGTGTATTTAAAATGTTATACAAATGTCGGTGTATTTTGATTTATTATCGAAAGCCCTTTTTAGTTTCCATATTAGAAGGCAATTATTTAACAATGTATTACCTCATATTACAACAAAGTAAAAAATTTTAAAACTTTTAATTTTATCTTATTATTATTATTATTACTATTAAAAAGAAAAAAAATGGAAAATCAATATATTTGATAACAAATTTATTTAAAACAAAATTAGACTACTTTTCAACTAATTTTTTTTTTATTTTATTTACGTTAGTTTAAAATAACATATATACTTAATAAATATTTCTCTAATAATAAAAACAAGTTGGAAATTGTACGTCAAACGTGACAAATGAGGTGCGTTCGTACTACAGCTAGTTATATAAATATTCAGATCTTGATGATTTTTAATTCTGTGAAATGAATTATACCATCTGCAGTACCGTCTGCAGATTAATTTGTGTAATAAAATAACTATCTCGGTCGCTTGACGATTAAAACTCGGAAGCTCCTATAACAATAAAGCACCGATTTAAAAAAAAAATTCTAATTTCTTAATAAATGTTTTTATTAATACTTTCTAAAGTTTTGATTCGATTTTCATAAAATTTGAAATGTCTCGACAAAATTCTGCAATATCTAAAATTTCAAACGATTCGGTTGGGTAGTTTTTGCGTTGTTATATGCGGACGGACGGACAGACGGAGTGACAGACGGACGGACCAGACGACGACAATAGGTGCTACGTATTTATATAATTACGAACGCACCTAAAAAGAGTATATTTATAAGGAGGTGGGGTGAGTGGGTGAATTGGAATTATTCTAATTCCTAAATGCCAAAGATCCTCTGCTTATTTTATCTCATTTTTTTACCCTTGAATCTCCCAGAAAGTTATTGCATGTCAATTAAAATTTCTGATCATTTTAGAAAATAATATTATGCATACAAGTAATGTGTTCATCACCGATGTTTTTTTTTCTTCCCATCCCTTAAATGTCGTCGTGGAAAATTGAAGCATAGAAGAATAAGATAAAATAAACACAGGATCTTAGGCATTTAGGAATTAGAATAATTCCATTCCCCCTCCCCCCCCCATAAATATACTCTAGATTTTTTAGATTTTCTAACGACAAGGCCGTGAAAAAACAGTTATGTGAAATGTAATATTTAGAGACTGTCGACATCTCAAAAGAGAAGGTAATATTTATCGTGCAATGCAAAAATGAATAGGTTTATAAATTACAATGGTGATAAGCAGGGCAGGGCTTAACAAATGCGGTCGCCAGGTCGCCACTAGCTACCAAGTTTTTTGATCTGGCGACCCATATGATTTGATCTTTCGGGGTGATTTCTGTAAAACAAACTGACATAAGAAATGAGCACAAATGGCATTTATTCTCTCCTCCACCCCTACTCGTGCGCGACAAGCAGTCTCCTCTTCCTCTTCTCTCGTACTTTTAATGGAAGAACTGAATCTAAAAGCCATTTTCCAATTCATGCACAGAATACACCTTCTTTTCAGCTATAGCCAGCAAGTATATGTCATGTGATTAAAATGTGGGGAAGAGAAGATTTTCTAATAAAACAGTAAGAAATAGGTCAATCCCGTCTCTGTGGCATCTAAAATTGGATACTATGCTAAAAAATGCTGGAGGTTTTTTTTTTTTTTTTTTTTTTTTTTTGAAAGTTTTAAATCGGATTTTTGTATTTATATAAGTTGTCACCATAAAATATAAGTGATTATAAGTTGTATTAGAAAATATAGTTTATATTATCTTTCTAAATTATGTTACTATTTTAAACTATGTAACTAATAATTCTAAACTATGTTTGTTATTATTTTTTCTCAATTAATTCATAAAAAAAACTCTTGTGTTTTTTTTAAATCAATGACGGGGAAGAGGATGGGTGGTAAATGTTTTTTAATGGCAACTAGTATTTTTTCTTGGCTACCAGATTTTGTCAAATTTGTAAAGCCTTGGTGATAAGTAACTTTAGCAATACTGACTCACTGAAATTAGCCTATATTTAAAATGTTAAAAAGATGTGGGTGTATTTTGATTTATTATCGAAAGCCCTTTATAATTTCGACATTAAAAGGAAATTATTTAGAAACGTATTGCCTCATATTACAACAAAATAAAAAATCTTAAAGATTTTAACTTTATCATATTTTTATAAAACTGGGGGAAAAATGAAAATTTAATATATTTCATAAAAATTTATTAAATACAAAATTAGAATAATTTTTAACTATTTTTTTACGATAATTTAAAATTACATATACTTAATACATGTTTCGCTAATTAAAATAAATCTAGAGTATGTTTATAAGTAGGAGGGAGGGATGGAATTATTCTAATTCTTAAATTGCTAAGATCCTGTATTTATTTTACCTTATTCTTCCACGCTTCAATCTCCCAGAAAGTTATTGCATTCGAATTGAAATTTCTGATTATTTAAAAAATATATATAAAATACATAAAAGTAATGTGTTGATCGCCGATACTTTTTCTGTTTGTCCTGTATATTATAACTGCATATACTGTATATATTGTATGTACTGTAACTGTCGACATCAGAAAAGAGTAGGTAATATTTATCGTGCAACGCAAAAATGAATAGGTTTATAAATTATACTTGATGATAAAAAGGGATTTTCGCAATACTGACTCACTCGAATTAACGTATATTTAAAATGTTAAGCAGATATGGGTGTATTTTGATTTAGTATCGAAAGCCATTTTAGCTTCAATATTAGAAGACAATTATTTAGTAATGTATTGTCACATATTATAACAAAAAAAAATCTTAAAGCTTTTAATTTCATCAAACTTTTCTAAATTAAAAAAAAGGGTAAATTAATATATTTGATGAAAAAAATATTAAATACAAAATTAGAATACTTTTCAACTAATTATATATATACACACATATATATATATATATATATATATATATATATATATATATATATATATATAAATCGAATGACTGTTTTTTGCTTTTTCCTCCGACAATTTGCTGATTAAAAAGAACGGAGTTTTAGACGACACTATCTTTAATTTTACATTTAAAATATTTTAATTTCAACTCTTTTTGAATAGTTTTATTAATAATTAATTTTACTTAATTATTTTATAATACAGATTACTCCATATGTACCACGATGTAGTAATAAATCAGCTTTGTACATTATCCCCGAGAATCGTACTATACCAGGCGTAATGGTATATTTTTTATTTATTACTTTTTTTGAAATATGACAAAATTTAATCATCTTTTTCAAGTGGCTTCCTCTTCTAAAATTGATTGATCGCTGATGCACCTCAAGATACTTTATGCTTATAGGTAGTAAATAATCTTCTCATGGAAGAATACATGGTAAAAGTTATGAATATTAAAACTAGAGGAATAGTATTAATTAAAGAAAGCACTTGTGTGTGTGAAAACCTTGTTATGCATATGCAATTTAAAATGGTGTAGTTTTTGGTCAGATATTTTCTTTATTGTTTCTTAGTCTAAGTTAACTGATTTTTTTTAATTATTATTAATTTTCGTTTTTACACATTTTAATCTAAAAATTTCTTAATCTTAAAGTAACTTAATCCTAATCTAAAAAATTCTTAATCTTGTTTTAATCTTAAAACATTTTATTCTATTTTTCTAAATAATTATTTTTTTTATTTAATTATTCAATTAAATTTAACTTATTTTATTATCCTTTATTTATTTTATTTTTGTATATAAGCAAGTAAATTCAACTAACAATCTTTCACATTTAGGGCCTTTTATTTTTTTTTTCAGAGGGGTGTGTGTGGAAAAGGGGGAGGGGAGGAGCATGAATGAGCTACATAAAAAATAATCTAAAAAGAAATTAATACGAAAATTTAGAAAATCTTTCATTCATAGGTATAGATTTAATGTCATACATGAAAAGTAAGAAAAAAAATCTAAAAATTTCTTTATCTTAAAGTAACTTAATCCTAATCTAAAAATTTCTTAATCTTGTTTTAATCTTAAAACATTTTATTCTATTTTTCTAAATAATTATCTGCTAATAATTAATTGCTAATATTACACAAATATTTATCTCTGGATAAGAATCTACTGAAGTTATACTGCAGTATTTTGCTATTTATTTATTTTTGCTGTTGTTGTTGTTAATACAGTCTCTTGTTGTTGTCAATACAGTCAAAATTGTAAACACAGTTTTTAAACTTTTTCCTGTATGTGATTCATAATACTTTTAAATTATGAATCAAACAGAAAAAAAAAAAAAAAAAAAAAAAAAAAAAAAAAAAAAAGCCTGACATTTATATAAAATCCCTTAAAATACATGCATAACTCTTACTTTATTTTTATTTTTTTCCTTATAGTTTCTTTTATCTCATTTTAGTTTCAATTTTTTTTTGTTACTTTTATTACAATTAAATAAATTACGAAACTTTTATTTATTAATTGAAATTGTACATCTATATGAATAATTCTTATTTATAAAGATAGAAATACTAGATTAATATAAAATTATAAATATAGAGCAACCCACACTTTTAGAACAAAAAGAAATTTCACGAATAAAGAACACTATTCGTATATAATTTTCATGTCATTCGAACAATGTACATAATTCGGAAAGAGATTTGATTATGTTTAAATAACACCACGCTTATTTCCATTGTATATATATGCAAATGTAACATATAAACACACCTTATAAAACGATTGTTAATTTCTGAATCTAAACCTCTTTTACTTCGAAAATGCATGAATTATCTAACTCCTCCATGATTCGTATTCAATAACCATATGTATAAACAATGAATAATGATTATTTCAAACCTACGCTCTTAAAAAACAAATAAATTAATAAAAGGAAAAGTGAATTGATACAATAAACAATGCAACAAAATAATTTATACGCCCACAATATAATTCCTTAAAAAATTGTTTTAATAAGTTGAAAAACTTATTTTACTAGAAGCCTTGATTGTCTATAATTCAATCATCCAAATGATAACTGGCGAAATTTATGTTATAAAGCAAAAACATGTCCGTGAATAACGTTGGCGTCATATTGACGGTGGCAACACCTGATTAATAAATTTCGCTTTTAGTGCAATTTTTTTTTTAAACTTCTAAACATCGAAAGTTTTAATTTTTATATGGTCGAATAGAAACAAAAATATTCCTTCAAATGCAATTTATTTGAAAACTGCATCTCAATTTACTGATATTTTACGATTTTTAAAATAATTTTTTTTAAATCAATATCTCGTGCAGTCCGTGTACAAAAGGTTAACCCATTTGTACTTAAAACAATAAAATAATTCAGCTTTTTTCCGGCTAATATTCCATAATGAAATCAAAATTTCATCAAAAGATAACTAAAATAATAAAATCAAAATTTCATCAAAAGATAACTAAAATAATAAAATCAAAATTTCATCAAAAGATAACTAAAATAATAAAATAGTATAAATAAAACACGAATTTAGCAGATATGTAATCGAACAAAGGGCTTAAACCACTGAAATTATCCGAATCAAAAGGTCGCGGTAAATAGAGAAATCCTTGGCGATTTATTTGGCTATTAACTCTTCGCATGCAGCTAAAGTATCGCTTTGGGGCTGTGCATATATAACGTTATCACTTTAGGGGGAGGGGGGGTTGGCACTTGATATCGTAAGGTATCTGTAGGGGGAGGGGAGGGTTGCCTTTTCATATCGTTATCATTTTTAATCCAAATTTTTTTCTCTCTATTTTTTTTTTTTTTTTGGTAACTTTTTTTTACATCAAAATAGTCTGTTTTTTTTTTTTTTTTAATGAAAATACAGTTTCTAGTAAAGCCATTAAAGGATTATAAAATTATTTCATTCCAAAATATGGAATACCCCAACATTTGACATTCTTATTAATGTGCCATATACGCATATAATCCGCTGTTTGAGAAACTAGGTGCGAAGTATGTTTGAAATGATTCTTGTTGTGTTTACTAGAATCAGAGTTTCCCCCAGACAGTTTCAAAAGGGTGCTGCACCCTGCCTGCCCTTTGATCTACCAAATAGCACCCTTCTAGCCCCTCATAAAAATAATTAGCACCCTTCTTGCCCCCTCTAGTAAAATAATTAGCACCCTTCTTGCCCCTCAGTAAAAAAAGTGCCATTTATTTTTTGCATTAAAAAATTATTTGCTTTCATAGTAAAAACTGACTCAATGTTGTCTTAAAAAGAGTGCCCTGACTTTTAAATATCCAAAGTGGCTTTAAAAACCAAAAGAATACCTTTTAACAATTAAAAAAAGTGCCCTTAATAATCTGAAAAGTGTCTTCAAGAATCCAAAAAGTGCTTTAAGAATAAAAAAGTGCCCTTAATAAAAAAAAAAAGAGCCCTTTTTTTCACCAGCAGCACCCTGCCCTTTTTTAAACCGGGGGAAAACTCTGCTCGAATGAAAAGAGAAAGAATGTTTTCCACCTGTTTTGTTTATAAGAAATTCTGCTTGTCCCTCCTCGTGCAGGGGGCAAGTGCAAAAAGACAATATTACTGTTGAATGCATTATGCAACAAAACGCTATCATCAAATACTTTTAAATAGTAATTATTTATAATAAGTATTAGATGATATAAAGTTATTTCATGTATATCATAGATATTTTATTGATTTCTTCTCTTCATTTAAATCGGTAAAGTATGCAATTAATAAATGTAAAACCATATCTGTACATGCGGGTAATAAAAAACTATTTAGGTGAGTAAGGAAAATAATACAATTATTTTTAGTTAATTGTTTAATTTTTTTTAAAGTAAACAAACTTGTATATTATGAAATTGCAATTTTGAACCACTGTGTAATCAACAATCATTCCACATAGGCCTTTTCCACACACACACACACAAAAAAAAAAAAAAAAAAAAAAAAAAATACTTTTCAAATTCTGTAACATAGGCTCTTTTTCTATTCAATTGTTATTTTTCATATAAAAATACTTTTTGGTATTGTTGTTGTGTAATTGTGTAGTTTAAAAATATATATATTCAAATGGTTCTCAAAATGACCTACTCCACAACACGCAACATTCCGATACATTTCCTGAAACATTTTTAAACGCACATGCATACAGTTGGCCAGCCTGACTACTGAAGCGATTTGAAACCGAAAAGAGCTTTTCATTTTTTGACAAATAAATTACTTCTCCACTTATAAGCAATTTGTGTCACATGACGACATGTCTTTTCCTTTTTTTTTTCCTTTGGGCTGTCGCGTCGGGCAATCGGTTCGAAATTTCGACTTCGAGATAGATTATTTTCTGAAATATTTTCTGTCTTTATAAAAAATTGGAAAACTGTTTCGTTAACATAGTTTCTGAATAAGAACACCTGTCAATTTCATGCGTTTCTGAACAAAAATGAATTGAGAAATGTGTCAGAAAGTAGCTCTTTTAGATTTGAGAACAACCTTAAACGTATGTAAAACAATTATTAGAGTTTTCCAAAGAAAGAAAAACAAGAACGAAAAATCATGTGTCAAGTATAGATTATGTAACACTTTCCAAAAATAATTTTACAAATCATTACCGTTTAATAAGCTGAAAGATAACATCTAAGTAAACAATTTGGAAAACGCATAACATATTTAAAAACGTAATTTCCGGAATTCCTAACATATATTTCTAACATACACAATATTCGGGAAAATATCCGAATAATTTTATTCAGCCCTGTATAGGATCTATAGATTTGTATATATACTACATAGGATGCTAAATTTTAGTTCAGTTAGGCAGTTTAAAATTATCTTTCTGGTGCTTCTGTCAATAAAAGGAAATGTGTTTGCGAACTTTTGTGCTGCCATGTATATGATCAACAGAATTTATACACACCAAGTAATAGACAAAAAGTGAGTTAAATTTAAAATCGCGTTCAGAAACTTAAAACGCACTTCCAGGAATTATTGTTATCAGACAGTAGATAATTCTTTTGTGTGTCCCTGTAAATAAACGATGACTGCTACACATACAATATTCTGTAGTAAGCCTCTTGTAACGCACCTTAGTGATATATATAAATTTCAATGCGTTTAAAATAGTGAAACATTATCTAATTAAACCGCAAACGATTTTTCTCCATAGACGTAATGTAACGGAATTCTTTTGACTGTCCCTGTAAAGTAACTATAAGTGCTATGCACACCATATTCCATATTAAACTTCTTGTAATGCAACTTAGAGATATATATCAATTACAATGTGTTTGAAATTGTGTAACATCATTAAAATAAACCGCAAATGATTTTTCCCCATAGACCGTAAGGTAACGGAATTCTTTTGGGTGTCCCTGTAAAAAAACTATAAGTGCTACACACTTCTGTTGAAATAGGGAACATGCTATAGATAGCGACAATAACATATAAAAATTGCAGGGCAATTCGAGCATATTTACGGGAGTTAGTGCACGGACAGACGGCAGACGGCAGACGGCAAACGGCCATACGACAGACGGCCACACAAACCGAAGTCATAAACACTTTTCAACTAGGTTGGAAAGTGTTAAAAAAAGAAAAAGAAAGAAAGAAAGAAAGAAAAGTTTTTCATCTTTATTTTATAACCCGAGAAAACCGAGTTCTATTCTCTAGGGATAATTATTATTGTAGTAACTCCTCTATACCGACCCGATAAAAGATGGTGAGTGGTAGCGAGATCGGATCGTTGGCACAGAGAATTTCTCGCATAAATTAGAAAATAGAATTTTATTGTATAACAATGTTAATTCTAATGAAAAATATATACAAGACGTCAATACAGCATTTAATTATTTTCCGTGAGTCAATCGCTAATAAATTAATGTTCTCTTGACTCTGAGTGCAGCTCGATCAATCAAAAGTCTCAGGAAATTACTGTCTGTCGTAACTTCTAAAGAAAGTTCATTCGGAACAGGGCTCGTCCATTCCTTCTCTTCGGAAAAATATGCTAAATCACGATGCTTCAGAGTTAAAGAACTCTCACTATCGCACTTGTCGTGCTTTTTCACTTCGCTGGGATTTTCACCTGATACCTGCCGTATCAATTAAATAGAGGTCAGACCTCACTATTTCCAGAGAGTCACCACTCTCGTTCAGATCTATCCGAAAAACTGTCCTCTCTCACTTTTTCATTCTCGCAGGAGAACTCCTTCTAGGGGCGTGGTTTTGTCGTGGCGGGCCCCTCGAAACTCTCCAGCCTCTTAGCAGCCTTGAGATCCCTCTGTTTCGTTTTCACTAAGTCCGTCATTGGACGTTCTAAGACAAAGGGCAAAGTTTCGGGCGCAAACCTAAAAATCGTGTGCAGAGATCGCTTCTCTCGCAGATGAACTCTTTCCCACGACCTCGGCAAGGATCAAAGCATAAGACCCCTCTTTGGGTAACGCCTTACCACTACATCACTGTCCGAACTTTCCGCTCACAGTACAATAGAATTCGGCGTCTGCTAGTCTTCAAGGCAAAAATAGCGAGGGAAGGTATGCAGTTAAGAGTACTCACAGGAAATGCTAGAATGACACATAATGCACCTGGAAGAGGAGGCTCAATTCTTTACAATATTATAAAATATTATTTCGATCCATTGGTTTCATAAACCTGAATATATATGTCTATCAAAGAGTCCTAGACATATGCGGCTTTTAACATCATAGTAATGTAAGTCGCTAATTTTGAAAATCCATACCTAAGTGCATGAAAAATATCTAGACAAATCAAATTATTAATAGGAGTTCATAGTTTAATAAATGACACTGTGGTAAAATACATACACATTGCTAAATTATGTATTACGTTAAAAATATATATTACGTCAAATGATGTAAAATTATATTAAAAAACATAATTCTACACTTTCGACTTACATCTGAGGTCATCATCAGTACGTTATCTTTTAATGTAATAAATTTTTTTAGCGTAATACATTATTTAGCAATGTGTATGGTTTTTACCACAATTTCATATGTTGTAAATGTCCAAGATTTTTTTAATAGAAGATCCATAGTTTCATAAAACTGCCTATAAATGGCATCAGAAAATATTCTACAGCACAGGGATTCTTCTTTTCTAATAATGCGTTTCATTTTTTTTAAAAAACATTTAAAATAATGTGACTTAATTATTATCAGTTCAACTCAATAAAATAGTCCTAGCTGTATACATCAATGACGGAAAATTAAATATTTTACATCAATTACTGACCAAAGTTCAGTATCCAGAACTTCGCTAGAACCAGCTATCACATGTTTGTATAAGTGGCCACACTCATGCATTCCAAAGGCGACGTCAGAATTTGCCCGATAAAGGGATATGATCTTCCTGATAGGGGTTAAGGGCAAATTGTTTGCATCACCTATGCAGTGAACCAGAAATTTTATTTAATATAAAAAATTTAAATAAGTATTATGTAAGAACAAGACATAGTTTATTTTTTTTTAAATCTAGTTTATAGCATGTTTGGCTTTTAAAAAAATCGAAAGGTTGACATCTATGAAATGACCACTGTGCATGTGTAGACGCTTCAAATTTAGAAAGGTATCTAACAGTGCATAAGGTGCCACGGGCCAAACTGCAGTGCAATTCTAGCGTTTTTGTTGATGTCATGATATTTCGATGAAAGAAAAGTTCATTTAGGTTGAAAGTTTGATAAAAATTGTCATTAAATTCGAAAATCGTTTATCAAAATTTAGTTACATTATCTCCATTCTTGCAACAGTTATTAATAAAAATCCAAGTTCGGCCAGGCCTTGATTAAGTTGATAGTTAGGAACCATACTTAAACATTAATTCCTGTCTTTTCGCAATGAATGTTTAATTTAATTTATATATTTATTTATTATTTATTTATTTTAAAGCGTCGATTAAAAAATTTAGGATTGGTAAAAACTATTTGTAATTAAAAAAATAATTTTCTCTACAAAATTGCCCCACCAGTAGCTGAGTGGTTCTGCTCTCAAAGCTGGTAGACGGGAGGTGCTGAGTTCAAACCCCTGTCGCGCTCGTCGACCTAACCGTTCGGAGTTTTCCGTGGTTTTCTTCTAACCTTGCTGTAAATACGGGTTAGGATCTTTTAGAAAGACCCCCACGGAGGGCACTCCCCCTAGGTCCTATATCCCTCGTGTAGATAATCGGTCGTCGTAAAATCAACCAACCAACCATCCTCTACAAAATTCTATTTTGCACCCCGAGACAGAAAGGTGTGGGTGCCGCCTATAACTCCGCCCTTCCTGCAGGTGAAATTAAAATACAAAATTACTACTAATTATTATTAATGTTCATCTTTCTCATGGCTGTTGTATGAATTATCTAACTCATCTATCATTCATATTCAAATGACTATTGTATTCCCTCATTTACAAAAAAATTAACAGATGCAAAAATGAATTGGCACAATAAACAATGCAACAAAAAAAATTGATTCACAATATGATTCATTACATAAATTGCTTTAATAAACTTTGTCGAAAAACTCATTTTTCTGCTCACCATTTGACTGTCGATAATTCAGACAATCAAATAATAAGTCACACAATATTGTTCGGAATATAAAACATTTATTTTGTTCATGGAGTGGAAGCATGAATATATATGTCCATCAAATAGCCCTAGATGTACACATCAATGAATGGGAAATTAAATATTTACATTCAATCACTGACCAACGTTCTGTATCCAGAGGTTCAAATGCTAGAACCAACTATCACGTGTTCGTATTTGTCATCTGTGACTAAACACTCCTGTGGACGAGATTAAATACTAAACATTGATTTCCGTGACGGGCAGACCTTTAAAAAAATATGAGCAACAAAAAAATCCATTCTCTATCCTTTGACGCAATGCAATGAACGGATATACGACATACGGTGGGTCACGTGCTGGTTTCCGAACGCAAGGCTTGCATTGCATAACCCCCGTCTGACAGAATTATGGATATTCTGAACGGTTTTATGTTCGGTCCTCCCTATAAGCAATGTGCATTTATGGTTTCCATAGTGATGCCACAGTAACACGCTATACCACCACACAATAATCTAACCGCGATCGCACTGTTATTATTTTTTATATTCATATTTTGTTATCGAATGCTTGAGAGGTCTATTAAAGAGGAAGGGGAAATAATCACGACTACAATTGCATGAGATGGTGTAATGAGATGATTTCTATTGTTGTGATAGAGATATGGATGCTTAAAATCGCGATTTAAATTGATGGGCATATTGCGTTTATGTTGCCTCATCATTTTGCGGATGTAAACAGTTGATTAAAACAGGTTAGTATAGTATGAAATTGGTCATCATTGCCATAAAGATATGAAAAAGAAATCTTTAGGTCTTTATTGATTAAGATACACATTAAAGATATTTCGAATTATTTATATCAAGATGTTTGAATGAATGTTTGTCGTTCTTGTTAGAGTCCTTGACGAGTCCAGTTGTATCCGACTCGAACACGACAAAAAAAGATTCGTCGACCCGAAACCCGAATACGAAGTGAAAGAAAATTTATCTATATTTTAATGCAATTATGGAAAACGACAGTTATATCTCTAATATCAATGTTATCTTTATTCGTATAAAAATGAACACATAAACACTCATTAATATTCAAATGTATACTTTTTTTTTTCATTAAAAATGATTCAGGACTCTATTTTAAAATGTCGGGTCAACCCGAACTCGACCTGAAAGAATCAAAATTCAACCCGAAACTGACTCGAACCCGAATTAAAGTCACCCCCAACCAAATATGACCCTCGAGGACAGAGAAAAAAAAAGCGTCAATCAAATGCGTTTCAGGTCGGATCCGACCTGAACCGCCTGGGATAAATGCTATCGAAGATATCTTCTCTAATGTCTATTTTGTCTCTACAAAATCTAACTTTTAACAATTATTCCTCCCACTCCATAGCTCGGTATATTCAACTACGTCTTACAACACAGCAATATAAAATATAGTTATTTTTCATATTTCTTTATTTTAACACAGTATTTTTTTAAAAATATAACCTTATTGTATTACTTTGTTCATTATCTTACATATGCCTGACTTTTCAAACTGCAGATAAGATAAAAAAAAAAAAAAAAAGATCCAATTACCGTTTTTCGAAAAGTATCATTTACGGTAATCATTAAAAAATAATCATGCTGCTAAAATTCTAAGTTTTATAAGGATGAAGAAATTATTTTTTTCATTCGAATATCTTCTGCACGATGCGATAGATGTGTGAAAAGATAAGATTTAATGAAAGTGGAGAATGAATTTAAAATACATTGTTCATTTTTCTCTAATAAAGGATTCAAACATTTTTCTGAATTATTTAAAATGAAACAGTTTGTATTCATTCATAAGTTATCGATAATGAAAGTTTACAGCGTTAAAACTGTTACTGCATCTCTGTCATGTAATTTAGCGTAGAAATAATGACAAACATTGAGAATAGAGCTACAGAGATAAACATGATACCAGAAATTATTTTTAAAACGCCCATCTATATAGTATATAAAATGCTAAGATACGTAGCGTCAAAAAATCGTTATTTCTCTTTTGCCGAGGGCAACGAGTGGATTGTTTAAAAAATTAAATCTGTTACATCTAACTTTAGCCGGCTTTGTTATTTGTTGTATGAAGAAAACTATTGGATGTATCACGGTAAAAATCACAGTATAAACGTAGTTTATTTTTCTGATTCCGAAAATACAAATTGTGTGAAAATCGGACGGTAACTTTTCTTAATTTTAAAGAAAAGCTAAAAGATTTGTTAACAAACTGTATTGTTGCTACTTTAGCAAAGATTTTAATAACAACAATTCCATGAACTAATGACAATAAATGTTACTTGGAACAATTGACTAGAATCTGGCACGTGAAAGTATAAACAAATGAAAATATGCAGTTTATCGTTCAATTTTTTTTTTAACGATAAACAAGTAATCGATATTAGAAACAATAAGATAAAAAATAAAATGAATACTGACAAGGTGTTTTTATTAATATATAGTTAACGGACACCATCATTTGGATAACACCAAAAGGTTACAGAAAAAAAAAAAAAGAAAGAAACTTTTCAACAGACGAAAAGGTTACCAGAGAAGGGTTTCGTGCAGCGATTTTTTTAAATGCTCTACGTGTTTGCGCTTTTCTTACTACTTTTGACGGGACCGGGCAACGCCGGGTGGATCAGCTAGTACACTATACATTTATTTAATAGCAACATACTGTTTAGAAATCTTCGCAAAACAGTGCACTTCAACCTGTTCGTATTACGTTTATGTACAGGAGGGGATCTATTTCGGACTTTCCGGGTTACAGAATATAGATGAACCCATTTTATAATTAAAAACTCTAATAGATATTTACATTTATTATTTTTTCTTAGATTACCTACTAACAACGCCAAAAAGCATTCTTATATGAAAAATATAAATAAGGTACTCAAATAAAGTTTTGAAATTTATTAAAAGCGATACTTTCTTATTAGCCGCATGTCAGGAGTAGCTGAAGAAAGCTTAAAAAATGTCGCCTTACAGCAATCTTTTTGATTTTGATAATTCAGTGGTTTAAGCGCGTAGTTCGATTACATGTAGGGGAACGTCGGGTATTACGGAGTAGTCGGATAACATGGAATACCAAGGTTTCTGTTTGTTAAAGTGCTGTCACCAAGCGGTAATGTCATAAACTAATTAAGAACGCTTCCACGCCAGAATGCGCAGTTCGCCGGTCGGCGTCAGAGCGCGATGTGTGAAAAAATATTTGTTTTTCGTGTTTGGAAAGTTTCAGAAGATAATTTTCCATTATTTTTTATTCATTATTAGAAATAATATTTTTCCATTGAAATTAAGCCCAATGTACAATGAAATACTAACAGTGTATGAATTAATGCTCGTTTTTTAGCTTGAGATTCACTCCAATAAACATAGATTTTTTCCCCCCGAAACGTCAGTATCGGGTTATATGGAATACCAATATCTCATAATATTCCATGATTATGGTGGCGCAAAGCACAAATTACAAATATTTGTAATTTGTGCATATGTGAACAATGCACTGAAGTATATTGGCTGACTACCTAGACACTGTATTTTGATAATGTTTTCTTGATACCATTACACCTATCTTTTGCCAAATTATGTTCGTTTTCTTCATTTTTAAACTCCCTGTTCCATATTTCCCCGACTAGTCCAGGCATTTGGTAGAAAATAAAGGAAAGTTTTGGTGTAGTTTTTTTTTGTGGGGACCCTTTATGTTTTTCGGGTCGCTGAACACGAATCCGAAGTTTTCCAACAAAATTTTTTTCGGGAAATATGTTTTTTTTAGAAAAAACGTGTAAAAAAACGGACTTTTTTCCGTTTTTTCAAAATAATTCCAAAATTATACATTTTACGTGAAAGTCGGCAATATATGAATTAAAGAAAATAAAATTTCTTACATTTTATGTATTGAAAGTTTTTTTCTCTGATCAATAGTTTAGCCGTGAGAGTGCCTCAAAAATGGGTGGAAAAAACAAAAAACTGTAAAAAAGACGGGAATTACGGTACTGTATGTCAATGTAACATAGAAACTAATCCTTTTACGCAAATGTTAACTATTAATGTTACTAAAGATTATATGTTTGACTATATTTTATGCATTTGAGGTAGAGGAAAAGTGCGGATCCGACACCCGGGGAAGGTGGGAGCAGTGGGGCAGATCCAGCTACTCTCATGAGTCAAAGTTGCTACTTCTCCGGAGAGCTCGTATTCTAAAAGGCGGTAACATTGTAGTCCAGTAGAAATAGCTTTTTACCTTACAAAAATTCGGGTAGTTCTGATTTTTGGGTATGTTGCAAAGGTTGACCCTCTAATAAAAAACCAAGTTTTCGACCTTCTAGACACATATAGACCTTGTGCATTTTTCACAATATTGGAAAAACCAATATTTTTCGGCACTTTTTTCGATTTTTCTTAAATAACTCAATTTTAGTGCTTTTTACAGACAAAAGCAGAATTACCATTTTGTAGAGCATAAAATTATCTACAACATGCAGTATTCAGGTTTGTAAATTGTCCAAATACGGGGTAAGATACGGAGCCAGGAAAATAGGGTAAAATTTGGAAAAAATGTAAAAATTCACAAATGACGTTAGTTTTTGCTTAATAACCTACTTTTAGTGCGTTTTAGAGACAAAAGCACTTTTACCATTTTGTAGAACAGAAAATTTTCTACAACATGCAGTATTCAGGTTTGTAAATTGTCCAAATAGGGGGTAAGATATGGAGCCGAGAAATAGGGTTAAATTTGGAAAAAAATGTAAAAATCCACAAATGACGTTAGTTTTTGCTTAATAACTTACTTTTACTGCGTTTTAGAGACAAAAGCACTTTCAACATTTTGTAAAGCAGAAAATTCTCTACAACATGCAGTATTCATATTTGTAAATTGTCCAAATAGGTGTAAGATATGGAGCCGGGAAAATAGGGTTAAATTTGAAAAAATGTAAAAATCCACAAATGACGTTAGTTTTTGCTTAATAACCTACTTTTAGTGCGTTTTAGAGACAAAAGCACTTTGAACATTTTCTAGAGCAGAAAATTCTCTATAACATGCAGTATTCAGGTTTGTAAATTGTCCAAATAGGGGGTAAGATATGGAAACGAGAAATAGGGTTAAATTTGGAAAAAAAGTAAAAATCCACAAATGACGTTAGTTTTTGCTTAATAACCTACTTTTAGTGCGTTTTAGAGACAAAAACACTTTTACCATTTTGTAGAACAGAAAATTCTCTACAACATGCAGTATTCATGTTTGTAAATTGTCCAAATAGGGGGTAAGTTATAGCAAAAACTAACGTCATTTGTGGATATTTACATTTTTTTCCAAATTTAACCCTATTTCTCGGCTCCGTATCTTACCCCCTATTTGGACAATTTACAAACATGAATACTGCATGTTGTAGAGAATTTTATGCTCTACAAAATGGTAAAGTGCTTTTTTCTGTAAAATGCACTAAACTTGAGTCTTTTAAGAAAAATCGAAAAAAGTGCCGAAAAATATTGGTTTTTTTTCAATATTGTGAATACATATGTTACATCGACATACAGAGTCGTAATTCCCATTTTTTACAGTTTTTTGTCTTTTACACCTCCCAATTTTACAGTATGAGCACTCCGGCGGAGGAGCACCTTCGACTCATGGGAGAAGGTGGAACTGCTCCACTGCTCCCACCTTCCCCTGGCGCAGGATCCGCACTTTTCCTCTACCTCAAATGCATAAAATACAGTCAAACATATAATCTTTAGTATCATTAATGGTTACCGTTTGCGTAAAATGGTTAGTTTTATGTTACATCGACATTCACTACCGTAATTCCCGTTTTTTTTACAGTTTTTTGTTTTTAACACCCTTTTTTGCGGCACTCTCACGGCTAAACCATTGATCAGAGAAAAAAATATATGAAATTTTATTTTATTTAATTCATATATTGCCGACTTTTACGTAAAATGCACAATTTTAAAATTATTTTGAAAAAACGGATAAAAGTCCGTTTTTTTACACGTTTTTTGTAAAAAAAACATATTTCCCGAAAAAAATTTTGTTGGAGAACCTCGGATTCGTGTTCAGCGACCCAAAAAACATAAAGGGACCCAAAAAAAAAAAAACTACACCAAAACTTTCCTTTATTTGCTCTTTTTTATCCCCTAATGCCTGGACTAGACTATCTCACAATACTCTCAAAATACGTTTATTATTATTATTTGTTTGTAAGTGGTGAAATTGCGTAAAATAACTCTTGTCATAATGAATAGAGGAAAGTATATTCAACTAGGTAAATTATATCCAATGGTTGGAGTATCATAGTTGAGATTTTTTCCAACAGAGAGAAAATATGCCGGGACCAGGACTCGAACCTGGCTACTTTGGTTTGCCGTACCAACGCTCTCCCTACTGAGCTATCCCTGGTCCCATGGTTCGAGTCCTGGTACCGGCATATTTTCACTCTGTTGGAAAAAACTCAACTATGATACTCCAACCATTGGATATAATTTATCTAGTTGAATATACTTTCCTCTATTCATTATGACCTAATTGCATGGTATACAGGAGTTTCCGTGCTGTTTCAGATTCATCATGGAAAATGCTACAGTTATAGCTCGGATGAATGAAATTAGTGCCGCAGTTCGCAACCTTGTCCAACAGATAAGAGTGAAATATGCCAACCAGGATATCGTCGGGATAGCTCAGTAGGGAGAGCGTTGGTACGCCAAACCAAAGTACTCAGTTTCGAGTCCTGGTCCCGGCATATTTTCTCTCTGTTGGAAAAAATCTCAACTATGATACTCCAACCATTGGATATAACTTCTGTCTATAAAAACTATTCGCAGATAGTTGAAATTTGTAATTGAATTCAGTTTTCTGGTTTTAAACAATATCGGGATGTTGTATTGCGCCAAATGTAAATAGTATTCCATAATACCGAAAGTTCTTCTATATTAAATTTGTGTTTTCTTTTTATTATTTTATTTATTTATTGATGATGCTTTAATTTTATTAGCCATATTACATCAAATTCTGGACTATTTACATTGTTGCAGGTGCAAACATAGTCATTCGTAATCGGGCTGCACGATTCGTGATCGGGCTGCTGAGAGAAATATATATTTTTTGGCTGAAAATATTTTTTAAACCATAAAAAATCAGTAAAACTAAGATACAATTCTGAAACAAATTGCATTTGAAAGAACACTTTTTTTTTCCCTGTTCGACGGTGTAAAAAATTAATTTTTGCGATTTTTAGAAGTTAAAAAATGTGCAGTAAAATTGAAATTTTTCAGTCAGGTGCTGCCACTGTCAATATGACGCCAGCGTTACTCACGGGCATTTTTTTGCTTTATAATATAGATTGGTGCTGTTGTGGATATTGAAGACAAACACATCCCAAAACACAAGCTTCGAGAACAGCAGTTTATATATACACATCTATAATTAATCTCAGTCTGTTTTTTAAAAAGCAAATTTCGTAGTATTAGAAGATAACTAGATTTTGTAAGAAATTCCATTCAAGTTATTATAACCTATGTTATATTTAAAAAAATAAAAATTATAAATCGACATTTGTTGAGCTTGTCCTTAGTATCCGCGCAAAGCCTCAATTGAATCATTAACAACTGCATGACATGCACTGATAAAAATTTCACCGTTGGATTACGGGAAAAGCCTGGCAGCACAGACTCCTGCATTTTCCTGTAATATTACAGTTTGTACCGTTGTCTATTTAGACTGTATTAGACCGTAAATGGCAGTAACTTTCAAGAACGTATCTGACCGTAAACCACAGTAACTTTCAAGAACGTATCTGACCGTAAACCACAGTAACTTTCAAGAACGTATCTGACCGTAAACCACAGTAACTTTCAAGAACGTATCTGACCGTAAATCACAGTAACTTTCAAGAATGTATCTGACCGTAAACAACCGTTGCTTTCAATAATGTATCTGACCGTAAATCACAGTAATATACAGATTATAAATTACCGTATATGACTGTAATATAAAGACTGTAAATAAGCGTAAATGCCCATAATTTTCTAGTCATTTACATATATCGCTGTAAATTGCAGTAGTTATCAGGACTGTAAATGAGCATAAAATAACTATTTCAAGAATTCGCATGATTACTTCCAACAGTAACTGTATACTTATACATGGGACGTCAAGAAATGTAACACTTTATTTCTGTATAAGAGATAAATAGTATAAATTGCAAAAATGTCCATAAGGTAGAAAATTTGAATTCTGTACTTTTCATCTCCATGGAGATATTTCCAACAAAATTAGTTTTTATACATTCTTTGTAACCAAACAGGTGGCTTCAGTACCTCCAAAAATCAAGAATTCTCACTTTGCCATGCAATTCGAAACATAAAATCTGATCATTATTGGAGAATAATGTCTACAAATCTGATATTTAAATGTATTGATTAATAATATGTTGAGGAATTGATGGTACATTAAATCTTAGTTTGTAAACATTCTCCAAACTTGAACAGATTTCACTTTTCAAATTGCATGCAAAGTGAAGCAAGTCACAATTTTTGACTCTCTGCAACTCCATGACGTTTGGAGATGATTAAAATCCACATCCACATTTTTGCAGATTACATTATTTATCTGTCTCAAATAGATACAAAAATAAACTGTATGGCTTTTTTTGGACAGCCTGTATATTTAAAACTTGATAATATTTCTAAGATTATTCTACCACTACATATATATGGTGGTTTGTATATAATTTTTTTAAACAATTAGCAACTTTTTCAATATTACATACTTTTTCTATTTACAACACTATACAGCTTACAAAATAAAATTATATTTAGCATTGAATAATGACATGTGTATAAGTTTTATTTACCATGATTGTTTCATATTTCTGAAAACAAAAATTACATAAAACTTCATATACAAGTGTAGTAATTTTTGCCAACATCTAAGTAAAATAAAAATCATCAGACACTTAAGCAATATTAACCAGCAGAGTAACAAACACTTATCAAATTTGTTACAAACCAAAGGCTAAATTTATCCAAACCATAACACAATATCAAATATAACTCTTAGCTCAACAATGCACACCTTTGAAAAATATAGAAAAAAAGGGATAGAAATTTTTTAGTACTTATCTCTTATTTAATATCATTCTCGGAATATTTGCGATTATGTATTCGTAACAACAAATGAATTTATTCATGATTTTTTTTTAGTGTAATGAGGAAGGTGATTATAATAAACTTTTGCATAATAATGTATCACAGACATAATTTAATTAATATCAAAATGTTAAAATTATTTCTATTTCTTTCAATATAACTTTCGTTTTAAGTTTTTTGCGAATCACTTTGGTATTTATCTGCTTACACATTCTTTTGCATTTTGATATAAGTGAGATTAATGTTGTTTTAGCTAATAATGCAGGAATAGAGTATATTATTTGCCTTTTTTAAGAAATCACAAAAACACTTCAGTTTTGTGTTAAACATTTTACTTGGAGATAATGTAAAACATTGATTTATCTGTAAAAATGTGAAATTGTTCAGGATCATTGAGCAAAAAAAAATCTTGGTTGAATGTACTACAGCAAGAATAAACTATTTGTAAAAATGCAAATAACTTAATCACTTCAACGGCCGTTTAGATAGGGAAAGAGTGTTATTATCCCCGACTTAACTCGGGGCCAGCTACTGAGGTGGTTAAATAATGAATGTTTACATACTGGGAAGTGTACAGATTTTCGTGTTTTGGAAAGGACAGAGGATAGAATGCTGAGTCATCAATTTCAGTAATACCCTGCCTTTTGTTCCATGACTAATTTATAAATGTCCAGAACATCCTGAAATAACCAACAATTTCATCAATTTTCAAACTAAAAAACTAAATCTTAATTTCAGGAAAAATTTTAATATAACAAGGAATGATCTTCTAAGAACTGTTCGAGAAAAATCTTTAAAATATATCATCACACATATTAAAAACAAACATTCTTTTAAATAATTTTAAAAAATTCACAGTCAACAAAAATAAAGAATTTAATTCAGCAACTCTGAAATTATTTATTCTGTATATAATTTACATAAGATAAGACAGATTTTATACAATATGCCATCTAAATGCTGCTAATTTTGTCATCAACTTCCTGACTTAATTTATAATTAAACGATTTTGTAGTTTTTTTTCTTTGCTTTTGAACTTTTTTCAGGATTGCTGTCCAAAAAAGCTCTGAAAATAAAGAACAAAAATATTAATAGTATCACATCTTTTAAAAAATAACATTATTGTAAATACATCAAGCCATAATCGAATGAACAACTAATCTCGTAATTATCAAATTATAACAGATAGCAGATATTAAACTCCTCAATAACACATGCATAGAACGTCTACAAAATAACATTCATGAAGAAAAACTTTTTGTCCTTTATAAACCCTTTATTGTTTTTCTTATCTTTAAAGCCAAAACAAAATGGATTAATTAGCATATATGACAGAACTCAATAGTCCACTAGTGTCAATGAGTGGTAAGAAATTTCATTTGAGCTCATCATGAGCTCTTTCATTACTGAATACATGTTATCTAACAGGTTATGAGTAACATGTTGTAGGCAACTACACTGCACCATGAATTTCAAATTTTTGATTTGATCGCCAAGATCTGCAAAGTATGTGAAGAAAATAGTGTTGATACTAGACCAAAAGGACCAGTGGGCAGGAATTTTTAAAAACAGACACACAGTTTTTAAAAGGGGCGCTCTTGCATCCTATTCAAAAGGCATATTTTGTTGAACTGGTCTGTTTAGAGTCTCCATTAATCGGTAGAATTTTGCGATACTTTTCCTGCGACTGACTGATGAATTTTCCCACAACTGATTGACAAATTTTCCCACATTTCCCTCGACTGACAAATTTTGCGATCTTTTCTTAAGAACGATTAACAAATTTCGTGATTTTTTTTCTTTGATCAATTAACGACTTTCACTATCTTTTCTTTGGACCGATGGATGAATTTCATGTTTTTTGATGTATTTTTCTTTTGCAATTTCTCCCTTGATATACAGACGAAATTCGCAAAATCTTTGAGATTTTTCATTCGACTGACTGCTGAATTTCATGATTTTTTCTTGTGACCGATTGAAGAATTTTGGAAATATTTCTCATGATCCACTGCCGAATTTCGTATGCTTTTAACTGCAACTAATTGGCAAATTGAGATATTTTTCTTTTCCCGATTGGCAAATTTTGCAGCCTTTAGGAAGACTTTTGAGAATTTTCACTCGACTGACTGGTGAATTTCCGGATTTTTTCTTGCGACTGATTGATGAATTTCACAATTTTTTTCCTGCGACTGACTAATGAATTTTGGGAATATTTCTGGCGATCCACTGCTGAATTTCGTGTGCTTTTACACGTGACTGATTAGTGAATTGAGGCATTTTTCTTTTACCGATTACCAAACTTTGCACCCTTTCCTCTGAAACTGATCGACAAATTTTACATTTTTTTCTGCAACTGGTTAAAGGATTTCATGATTTTTTTCCACAATCAACTGCCGAATTTAGTAATTTTTCCTTGCATCCAATTGATGAATTTTGCAAAATTTTTTAGATTTTCGCCTCAATTAACTGGCCCTCCGATATTTTGTCGTGACCAATCGAGGAATTTCGGAATTTTTTTCCCCACAATCATGTCTTTTTACCCTCAACTGATTGCCAAATTTTGAGATATTTTCCATCAACCGATTGACAAATTATGGCCTTTTTCTTGCGACCAATTAGCGAAAATTGCAAATTATTTTCCAAGAGTGGTCAATGAATTTCACATTTTCCCCCGCAACTGGCAGAAGAATTAAGGGTAGTTTAAAGGATCAAAAGAAAGGAAAATTTAAAAAATCTGGTCATCAAAAAAAAAAAAAAAAAAAAAAAAATTTCTTTGATTTGTTGGAATTTTTTTAAGTTTTTAGTTTTGTCTTTGTATCTTAAACACTATTATGCCAAATATAAAGTAATATCTCAGATCGATAGCACCTTTCTTGGAAGCACTTTTGATACCCCCCACCCCCCCCTAACTTAGTGCTTGCCTAGGAACCTGAAACTTCTAAAAGAATCATGAGACTTGGCTGCATTTTCCACATGTGATGTTTTTGATGAGTTCTGGATTACAAGACAGAATTAAAGTATCATTGCCCTTAGCAGATTTTGTACCATTTTCACGTTCACTGAATCTTGTTGGAGCTAATTCTTTATTCTGAACATACACAAGTTTTTTTTTCATCTACTCACAAATGGCAAATTTTACAGGAACTCTTGGAATCTTGTGGTGGTGGTGATACATTAAGTATTAAATCTTTATGTGGTACCAGATCGTCTGCAAAAGTAGATGCCACAAAAGCCTTGCTCAACGGTTATCTGTTAATTTATCCGGGCTTACAGTCACTGATTTCTCTTCATCCAAAATATGACTGTCAGAAATTTTTCTATTAAAATCTAAAAGAAAAGAAAATCTCCCCATATTTCTTGCATATTTATTTGGGTGAAAAAATGCTAATGTAGTATTAAACCGTACAATTTGACAGATAGTCATATTCTTTAACTCAACTATGTATGAAAATGCAATATATTTATTACAGATGAATAACGACGAGTGAAAAATAATAAAAGGAAACATGACATAGTTATAGAACACAGGTATAAATGTACAGCAGTGTTAATGAGTAGATGTGGGTGCCTGTGTGAAAGCTAAGACCAGGAGTTCTCCAATGATATGTCAGAAGAGGGGGGGGGGGATATGAAAATTTAACAAAAAGTATAAGTTAAAGGAGAAAAATTGGAGGGGAGACGGGAAGGTGAAGTAGGAGAAAAATAAGTAGGCAATGGCCTAAAGATCGCACCTGAATTAAAATGATCCTACAAACAGGAAAATTTGCCAAAAACTGGACAAAAATAAATCAACTGCGTGTCCAGGGACAACAGGTAGGGGGGGGGGGGGGGGGGGAGTGAGCAAGACTAAACGGTAGAGCACTAAGGAAAAGACCTATCAAATGATATAATACATGATGGAGTTGGAGAGTTGTTGAATACGAAAATTTGAATAATTAAATAATCTTAATAAGCATGTTAATCTAACATTCATAAAATTAATAGATAAAATGTTTGTTTATATGCTGGGAGGCAAGCAATAATTATACAATGAGCTTAGTTAAATGTGAATTAAAATAAAGTTTAATTTAAAGGTATTATAACTCTGTAAATTATATCAAGGGTATTAATACTCTATATGAATGCTTACAATCCAGTGTAACAGATAATTAAATTATGTGCCCATAACTTTACATAAAATACATTTAATACAGGATAAACAATAAACAAAAGAAATTAAGATCTATTTAAACTGTAACTTTACTTGTGACTTATAAATAACATTCTCTTTGTTACCATGTCTACCATATACATTTCAATTTTCCATTGTCCAAGCGCTAATTCGCTAATTGTACTATAACTCATATTATAAATCATTACTATCAGTGGCCAATTAAAAATCAGCTTTAAAACAAAACACAAATAATGAAAAGCTGGAATACCATTGGTCGGGAAAGATTCTTAAAAGTTTTGCCCTATCTGTCAAAACTGTTTGGATTCGATACACTTTGGGTTCTTTTTAAATAGACTCGCTAACGCTCGCAAAACCCCTGTGAATTGCGAAGCGATTCTCATTGAGACCGCTACGCGGTCCCACCTCGCTTTGCTCGCCCCTTTTGATTTTTGCAGTAATTCTAGCCGGAATGAGTACTACCATGAATCATTTGAACATATGAAATTGACAATTTAACTCATTAAGTGAATAACTCATTAAGTAATTGACATAATTGCATAAAAAAGGTCTTAGATTGCTCATTTAAATCCACGCTATCTATATTAAGGCGAGAAAGCACAAATTTTAGATTTCAACTTGGGAGGGGATGGTTCAGTTGACAAAGTCTGGCTTGTTAAAGATATGAGAATCGAAAGTAGAGGATGGTTTTTGAGTCATAATTCCTGAACCACTGAACCGAATGAGATGTATGAGTACTCAAATTAAACAAAATTTAGAACAGGTTTCCAGCTTACCCCAATCCGGAGATAATAGTCTTCAATTGATGATCAAACTTTTCAGCGATGCTACGTTGTTCATGGAAAGAGTGGTTCCACCTAAAATGATACAATATATATATATATATATATATATATATATACCAGGAAATATTTATTTGAATAATGTCAATTAAAGGTTACAATTCAATATTTGCATTAGTATGCAGCGACCGGAAGAGACTGTATGTTTAGTATCCACTTCTGTTAAATTAACGGCCACTTATTACCGTGGTTTGTAGATTTAAATACTTTTATATTTATACATAAGTGTAAAAAAATTCATTTTAAATTATAATATTTTTTGTTGTTTTCTAATATTTTGTATTATTTTTAAAAAAATATTTTCTTTAACAAGAAAATATTTACATTTTTTTTTTTTTTTTAACTAAAAATTAAAGTATCAAACATTAAATGCTATTTTTCGGTTAGCCGGGCACCAGTGATATATATGCATGTATATATATACACATATATATATATTATATATATATATACATATATGTATGTATGTATATATATATATATGTATATACATATATATTTATGTATGTACATATATCACTAGCGCCCGGCTAACCGAAAAGTACCCATTAAATATTTACCTCAAAAGGACCTAACATTGCTGTACATAGCAATTATTTATAGTAAAGGTATTAATACTGAACAAAAATCATTTTTAGAGTTTCTGAAGGATAAATGATGCGCAGATGTACATTAAGTAAATTTTTTTTTTTTCAGTAATTGTGTATTTTGTCAGGTTTTTTTTTTTGAGTATTTTAAAAACGAGTGCTTAAAAAAATGTACTGACAAAACAATATAGCAGAATAAAGGGTACTTTTCGGTTAGCCGGGCGGCAGTGATACATGTACATATATAAATACATATGTACAGGGCTTGAATTTCAGGGCGGGATTGCGGGATTCGCGCCGAAAATTTTGAAATCCCGCCCAAAGAAGTACCGTGGGCGGGATTTCAAAATTTCGCCTCCTGCCCAAAAAATTCAATCATTTTCAGGAGAAATTTGCGTTATTTAATTACCTGCAACCGAACGATAAATTTCGTGATTTTTTTTCCCACAACCGATCGACGAACTTTCTCTTTTTTAAGCGATAGATCGACAAACTTTCTCTTTTTTAAGCGATAGATCGACAAACTTTCTCTTTTTTAAGAGAAAGATCGACGAACTTTGCGTTTTTTCTGGGACAGATCAACGAACTTTGCGGTTTTTCCGCAACAGATCGACGAACGTTGCATTTTTTCGCGACAGATCGACGAAATTTGCGTTTTTTTTCGCGACAGATCGACGAAATTTGCGTTTTTTTTCGCGACAGATCGACGAAATTTGCGTTTTTTTCGCGAAAGATCGACGAACTTAGCGTTTTTTCGCGAAAGATCGACGAACTTTGTGTTTTTTCACGACAGATCGACGAACTTTGTGTTTTTTCTGCGACAGATCGACAAACTTTCTGTTTTTTAAGCGACTGATCGACAAACTTTCTGTTTCTTAAGTGATAGATTGACGAACTTTCCGCTTTCCCTGCAACAGATCGACGAAATTTGCGTTTTTTCCACGTAGATCGACGAACTTTGCATTCTTTCCACGACATTTCGACGAACTTTCTGTTTTTTAAGCGACTTATCGACAAACTTTCCGCTTTTTCCGCAACAGATCGACGAACTTTGCGTTTTTTCGCGACAGATCGACGAACTTTGCGTTTTTTTCGCGAAAGATCGACGAACTTTGTGTTTTTTCACGACAGATCGACGAACTTTGTGTTTTTTCTGCGACAGATCGACAAACTTTCTGTTTTTTAAGCGACTGATCGACAAACTTTCTGTTTCTTAAGCGACAGATTGACGAACTTTCCGCTTTCTCTGCAACAGATCGACGAAATTTGCGTTTTTTCCACGTAGATCGACGAACTTTGCATTCTTTCCACGACATTTCGACGAACTTTCTGTTTTTTAAGCGACTGATTGACAAACTTTCCGCTTTTTCCGCAACAGATCGACGAACTTTGCGTTTTATCTGCGATCGATCGATGAACTTTGCGTTTTTCTGCGATAGATCAGTGAACGTTGCGTTTTTTCCGCGATCGATCGACGAAATTGGCTAATTTTTTCTTTTTTTCTTTCAACAGATTCGTGATTTTTTTTTATTGTTATAAAATAGCGGTATGTATAAAAGCGGTTCTAGGCCAGCGGCGTAACCTCTGTATGACCTCTGTGCGCTGTGCAGCGTCATGAAGGCGTAAAAGTGACTGTGCGGTGGAGGAGGGTGATAAGGATGGTTGATTAGGGGTTTATTTTAATTAATTTTAATTGGGAAACTTAGAAAATTTCGAAGCAATTTTTTTTTCTTTTTTTCGCGGAGAATTGGTGGACGAGGTGAATGTCAACAGATTTATTTTAGCGAATTAGAATTTTTTTTTTTTTTTTAATTTTCATTGGGGAATTTAGAAAATTGCAAAGCCATTTTTTTTTCAACTATAGTAGGGTAGGGTGTTTGAAAATATTTTTCGAAGTCTGGTTTGTGAATTGCATTTAAAAATAATGGTCATTAAAATATTAATTAATTTTAATTGGAGAACTTAAGAAATTTTTGCAATTTTCTTTTTTTTAAACTAGAGTAGGCTATTCGGTATACATGTTAGAGTATATTTGAGGTGAATTTTAAAAGTTAATAATGGTTTAATTAAAATTGGTGATTAATTTTTATTGGAGAACTTAAGAAATTTTGGCGAATTTTTTTTTTCTTAACGAGAGTATGCAGGTTGAATCTGTAGTAGAATGGTAGATGCAAATGAAAAATAGTAATTAAAATTGGTGATTAATTAATTTTAATTGGCAAACTTAAGAAATTTTTTTAAGCAAAATTTTTTTTCCACTACAGCACGCAGTTTGAATATGGGTGTATGCAGTAGAAGTGAAAGAATAATTATTTAAAAATGGTAATTAAAAATGATCATTCATTAATTTTAATTGGCGGACTTAAACATTTTTGGGACAGACGGGTTTTAATGAATTCGATACAGGTTTTGGTAAAAAATATAGTGTCCCGTATGAATTATAACTGCACTCAATTCTAATAGCTTCCCCCTCCCTTTTTTACCCAGAGGGGCCCTTCGATAGACTAACAATACAAAAATTTGGGTCCTATTTAGGGACCCCTTCACAAAAATCAATTTAACAAAATGGGCCCCTTCAAAAAATTCTATTCTATAAAAATTTACTATTTATTATTTTATTATTTTGTGATGTTTTAAAATGTGTAATTTGTAAACAAACAAGTTCATCACAGGAAAACTTCAGCAAAAGGATTTTAAAAAGTTTTTGTTTATAAATGCCTGGTTCAAATTTGATTACCTGGATTGCAATTTTCATTACAAAATGTTATTTTTCACAAAAATATAACAAATTTCACAAAAATAACCTTTACTTTTCACTAAATAGGCCTAAGGAAAAAAAAAAAAAAAAAAAAAAAAAAAAAAAAAAAAAACCTGCATTGAACTCTGCTAACATAACAATATAGCAGAATAAAGTTTTACATATGACCTAGATGAAAATTAATCATTCATTTTTTTTTACTTATTGTAACAAGAAATTTTTCTGTTTACAATTTTTTTTACTCAAAATTACAGTATCAAACATTGAATATACTTACCTCTAAAGTATCTAAGATTATTGACATTGAAAATATTATTTATAGTAAAGGCATAATACTGAACAAAAGTCATTTTTAAGAGTTTCTGTATGATAAATGAAGTGTAGTGTTACATTAAATGACATTTTCATTTTTCTGCGATAGTGAATTTTGTCGTTCGTGGTGATTTTTTTGAAAATTTTAGAAACGTCTGCTTAAAATAACACATAATTTGTTATCACAGGATAAAATAAAATTTGTCAGTCAATCGAACAAAAATCAATTTGATAAAATGGGCCCCTTCAAAAATACAGTTCTATAAAAACTTACTATTTATTATTTTGTAATGTTTTAAAATGTGTAATTTGTAAACAAACAAGTTCATCAGTTAAAAAACTTTAGCAAAAGGATTTTAAAAAGTTTTTGTTTATAAATGCCTGGTTCAAATTTGATTACCTGGATTGCAATTTTCATTACAAAATGTTATTTTTCACAAAAATATAACAAATTTCACAAAAATAACCTTTACTTTTCACAAAATGGGCCTCAAGAAAAAAACCCTGCATCGACCCCTGCTGACATAACAATATAGCAGAATAAAGTTCCACATATGACCTAGATGAAAATTAATCATCCTTTTTTTACTTATTGTAACAAGAAATTTTACAGTTTACAATTTTTTTTTTACTCAAAATTACAGTATCAAACATTGATTATATTTACCTCTAAAGTATCTAAGATTATTGACATTGCAAATATTATTTATAGTAAAGGCATAATACTCAACAAAAATCATTTTTAAAAGTTTCTGTATGATAAATGAAGTGCGGTGTTACATTAAATGACATTTTCATTTTTCTGAAATAGTAAATTTTGTCGCCCGTGGTAATTTTTTTGAAAACTTTAGAAACGTCTCCTTAAAATAACACATAATTTGTTATCACAGGAAAAAATAAATTTGTCAGTCAATCGAACAAAAATCAACTCCTTCACAAAAATCAATTTGATAAAATGGGCCCCTTCAAAAAATTCAGTTCTATAAAAACTTACTATTTATTATTTTGTGATGTTTTAAAATGTGTAGTAATTTGTAAACAAACAAGTTCATCAGTTAAAAAACTTTCAGCAAAAGGATTTAAAAAAGCTTTTGTTTATAAATGCCTGGTTCAAATTTGATTAACTCGATTGCAACTTTCATTACAAAATGTTATTTTTCACAAAAATATAATACATTTCACAAAATGGGCCTCAAGAAAAAAAAAAATCTGCATCGACCCCTGCTGACATAACAATATAGCAGAATAAAGTTTCACCTATGACCTAGATGAAAATTAATCATTCTTTTTTTCAGGGATGCAAAAATCTAGGCGCCAATGGATCGATTCCCACCACTAAATGTTTAGTATTCTTCGCCTAATAAGAACACTGATAAAATTTAGGCGAAGTATACTAATAAAATTTGATGTAGAATACTAATAAAATTTAGTGGTGGGAATCAGCCCATTGGCGTCTAGATTTTTGCACCCTTGCTTTTTTTACTTATTGTAACAAGAAATTTTATTGTTTACATTTTTTTTTTTTTTTTTTTTTTTTTTTTACTCAAAATTACAGTATCAAACATTGAATATATTTACCTCAAAAGTATCTAAGAATGTTGACATTGCAAATATTATTTATAGTAAAGGCATAATACTGAACAAAAATCATTGGTACTTTTCGGTTAGCCGGGCGCCACTGATATGTATATATCTATATATACATATATATGTATACATACACACATATATGTATGTGTATATATATGTATATATATATATATACATGCATATATAAATGTGAGTATGTATAGATATATGTATATATATGTATACATAGATATATAAATTTCACTGGCGCCCGGCTAACCGAAAAGTACCAAATCATTTTTAAGAGTTTCTGTATGATAAATGAAGTGCGGTGTTACATTAAATGACATTTTCATTTTTCTGCGATAGTAAATTTTGTCGTTCATGGTAATTTTTTTAAGAATTTTAGAAACGTGTGCTTAAAATAACACAAAATTTGTTATCACAGGAAAAAATAAAATTTGTCAGTCAATCGCAGGAAAAACATTGTAATCTTAGTCATCCTGTCACTTGAAAATATCTAGAAATTTGTTAAAAAATGTTATATGAAAAAAAATCTGTTAAGTTTAACAAAAATTAAGTCAGAAGTATACAAGCAAATTTGGCTATAATTATAAAATTCTTGACACCAACAGATCGTGAGATGCGAAATATGCCTTCCTCATCTCCTCCCAAGGAGTTTACGATTGAATTTCTATTTTAAAATATATACTGATATCAGTTGATAAGATTTTTTAGTTGTTGTTTAAGAATACAAAATTATTACTACTTAAGAATAAGAATCAGCTAAGCTCAGTCCAAATATGGCCCATAAAAAACTATTTTGAATTTGCTTAGTAAATAACAAATATACACAGAGTTCAATCATAAGATAGAAAATCAAATTGCAGCATTATAATATTTAAACTGATAGTACAGTTGGTTGGGTTGTATGCGGTTTAATGGCACAAGGTCACATTAGAGACAAGCTACACCAAAGTAAATTGGTAATCCAGAGACCAGGCAAAATCAAAGATATTATAACAAAATTTGCATGTGCATTGCATTACGAGTATAAAGTACAATTTATAAAATAATGAATTTTAGTTTAGTGCTTTTTATTTTCTCATTATTTTGTTGTGCTTCATAAAATCAGTTTTCAAGCGTATATCATTACTCTTTTACTACTGTTTTATATAAAAAATGTTAATATAAAGCATTAAGGAAAATTTTAAAGCACAGAATTCATATAGCATTAAAATTTTATCTGTTAACCCCCCCCCCCCCAATTCGCAAGTCATAGTTTCTCGTCGACCAAAAATGAGACTTTTAAAAAACTGTTTTCAGTGAAAAAACTGAAAACTTTAAGGTTTGTTTATATAATGTTTTCTAATGCAATTTCTATCCATAAAACAAATATTTCTTGCTGTAATTTTTTTATATACATAAACATTGATATTAAAATTAATAAGGTTAGATAACCAGACATATAAATACCTGAATTAATCCGGTACTGGAACAGTCAGGCCAGGATCCTAATACTGTAATCACTGAATAGGCCAATCACTGTATCTTTATATTCATGGCGTCCTCGCTCATGTGATAATTAATTTGTTAATAAATTAGGAGGTATTTCCAAGAGCTACATGCCAGCATGACTGGAATTGATCACATTTTTGTTCATACATTGAAGCAAAAAAATACGGGACATGAAAATGTTTTCTACCAAAACAGACGTCTTCAACATTCTTATTGCTTTTCCTCGTGTGCAGATAAACAAAACAAGCATCAAACATGGCGCGCGGCGTTCGTTGCCATTTTCCAAAATCAAACTACTGATATGAGCTGACTGTAATCCACTGTTGGATTACGGTTTGCGGTAGCGAATAACGGTGATTTACTAAAATTGTCCGTGATCTGCCGTACAAGACAGTAACAGCCTGTATTTCTTTCTCTCTTGGCCGTAAATGACTGTTGGACCAGGGATAATCCTGTAAAAATGATCAGTTACGGTCAATGACAGAATTTTACTGGCAATAACTGATTTTTAACGGGTAAGCGCAATATTTACAGTAATACGGTAATATACAGTAAATTATACAGTAAAGCGCCGTAAAGCAACAGCTATTTTTAACAGTGTGCTTAACCCCTTCGCGACTAGGTCGCGTATATGTAACGCATGAATTGCTGAATATCATTAACTATTCCTAAACGTAATATTTAACTGAAAATCTTACGTTATAATACTCAAAGAATTTCTGAAATTTAAGTAGCCCAAATTTTCTATTTTAAAACCTGGTGAAAAAAGATTAAAAATTTTGTGAAGATCACTGGTCGCGAAAAGGGTTAAATGTAAGTAACAGTATATAAAAATAATGTGATCGACAAATAAAGATGCGATCTCGTATTACTTCAATTCGCATATTCAAATATTTCAAGAGAAATTATTGAATAAATGCGCATGTATTATTCGGAATTTGAAAACAGTTTGTCCGAAAACTTAGAAGGATAAAAGTCGCGGACATGAATTTTAACGAACTATAGCTTATGACGGATGCGTCATATCGGTGTGTAACTCTATATGTGCTTCATTTTACATTGCATTTATAACAGCATAGGGATTTATCGTGGCATTCCTAAAATCTAAGTTTTATAGTAGCGAAGTAAATACTCAAGAAATTAAGTTACGTGTTTTTTTTTTTTTTTTTTTTTTTTTTTTTTTTTTTTTTTTTTTTAATTCAAGCAAATTATCGGTGTTATTTTGGGCTGAGAAAATGCTTTTTTGTATTTTTAAGTATATTTTTTAATATTGTAATAAAGAAAACATATAATCATGCTGCAAAAGTTCTAGAAATCTGTATTATGTGTCGAGAAAATCCTTTTTCGCATATTTAAGTATCCTTTGCAAAAATGTAATAACAACAAAAAAATAATAATCATGCTGAAAAGTTCTATAAATCTGTATTATGAGTAGAGAAAATATTTTTTCGTATTTTTAACTATCCTTTTTAATAATGCAATAAAAAATATAATCATGCTGAAAAAGTTCTACAAATCTGTATTATGAGTCGAGAAAATGCTTTTTCGTATTTTGAAGTATCCTTTCTAATAGTGTAGTAACAAAACAAATCAAAACAAAAAATAATAATCATGCTGAACAAAAGATTTATAAATCTGCAGTTCGTCAAAATAAATTATTTAAAAAGAATCTTGATTCCAACAATTATAACGTAATAATATATTACGAATTAAAATATAACAATATAAATTATGGATATTTTCCAAATTACTTTAACAGAATATCCTTATTTTGTGACTTTGTTCATTAACTTGCCTATGCCTGACTTTTCAAACTGCATATAAATTAAGAAAGATCCAATTACCGCGTTTCTCAAAAAATATCATTTACGGTAATCATTAAAAAAATAATTTTGCTGCTAAAACTCTATAAGTTTTATAACGATGAAGAAATCTTTTTTTAATTTCATTTCAATTTCATCTCCGCTCGGCAATAAATGTGTAGGAAGATAAGATTTAATGAAAGTGAAGAATGAATTTAAAAGGCATCGTCAATTATACTTTAAAAAAAAATGCGAGCATTTTTCTGAATTATTTAAAATAAAAGCGTTTGCGTGCATCATGTTCATATTATAGATTATATGTATTATGTAGTATTATGTTAGTATTATATCTACATTGCAAACATTAAAAACTGTTACTGTATTTCTGCCGCGTAGTTTAACAGAGAAATAATAATAAATTTTAGCAATATTAAAATAACGGCGAATCTAAAAATATTGATACAAGGAATTGTATATATTTTAATTAAGAAAACTGCAACTTTAACCGTAAGAACTGTCAGCTGACATAATTATACAAATGCCGTTTATTTTACGAAACAAATATGTTCTGTTTAAATTTTTCCTTTTTTAATTTTCAAATACTTTTTTACGGCTAAAAAACCATCGTTTTTATGGAAACTAAACAGATTTTAATTATATAATAATAGTCCAATGTTCCAGCTGCTGTCACATTTACAGATATATTTTTTTTTTTCTAAGTGACAGGGTTGCTCATTGCTTTCAATCGCCACAACAAAAATGCCTTGACATTTATAATAAAATCACCCCGACCACGGAAAGAAACATTTGTTGTGTTGAAGAGCAAAAGACTTGCTTCGAATTCAAATTTAACCGATTAATGCAAATAATAATAGAACTTGAGTAGATTCGCTATGTTAGCGCAATTATTTAGGAAACGAATCGTAATTCGTGAATATTACGCGACTATTTTTCCGTTTAAATGATTTTGCGTCATTGGTTTTTACTATAAATTATCACACATATTGGTAAATTATTGCGTCATAGCAGAAAATAAATCATTATTCATTCGCAGTAAATAACTTTTCTTCAATTTAAGCTGCACATTTCCAGTTTTAAATCAGTTGTAGATGCCGCGTGTAATGCTCAACCGCAAAATCGGAAAATCAGCTGCTACCAGTGTAGCTATTAAAAATTTGGTAAGCAAAATCAATCGAACTGGGAGCGTTAATAGTCCAGTAAATTTAGACCAAAAAAGGCTTTGGTGAAGTTTTTCTCTTTCTTCCTTTATGTTTTTGGGGGTGTTGAACATGAATTTCAACTTTGCCACCTCGTATCTGGTCTGCTTAAAAAGTTATAAGCGAAATATCATGAAAAAATCGGGGTTTTTTCGGATTTTCCCTTGTAATCGGTAGAGGGTTAAACTTTTTTTTAAACATTATTGCTCCAAATTAAACTAGAGAAAATTTCCTACATTTTTCATATGCAATATTTCTTTCTAAGATGAATAGTTTTGGCATACGAGCAAAAGGGATTTTAGTGATATATTGAAATTCCAGATAAGTTACAGATTCCATTGAAAGGTGAAAACGCGATCCAATCACTATGCATCCATTTCAGTCACCAATCTGAATCTTTTTAGTTATTTGTAGTTGCATTTTGAATATATTAACATTTGCTTACCAGGTTTTAAACCTTTTATAGCACTAACAAAATAAATAGAAATCAGCTGATTTGTAAAGATATAAAAACACAAACACTCCGAATAGATGAGAGCACCAATTTTTTTTTCTAGTAATCTGATTTAAGTTCAATTACAACTATCATAAGTTTAATATAATACTAACATATGTGTAAGATTGTAAACAGAAAAAAAAGTGAAATGCATTGTTATTCTTCAATTAATGTCATTTTGGTCGGTTTGGAGGGCCTGGTTAATGTCCTTTGACAGGAGGCTCATCGTTATCTTCTTCTTCATCATAACTTGATGGCTTAGGTTGTGTCTCCACTTGACTTTAAATATCATGGAGTATTGGGTCGTCAACCTCTGCTTCCAAGTCATCTTCGGCGATGAAGGAGCTGACCTGCGAGAGATTTTGACAAATGTTATGGGTGTGATGCCTCTCTTGGTTTTATTCCAGCCCCATTCCTCATCCTTTTTTACAGTTACCTAACCACATCTTGACTTGGTGGTAAACCCTCAGACAGTGATATGGAGCTGCATCTTCTGTTGGAAGAAGCAATGCTATATTTTCAGCAGTCTTAAAAGCAGATTTTATGTAGCACCTGTACCTCAGGCTGTTTAAGGAAGGTGTTGCGTTCCCGCTGAATCCGTACAGATGTACCAAAAACAATAGCCCAGCTTTAATAACATCGTCGGCTACTTCACCAGGGTTTTAAATATATCGACCACACATTGCAAGTCGGCAAATTTCTTTAAAATTTGAAGGTATTTTGTTTTTCCTTAACTGTACAATGCATCCACTCATGGCATGTAGAAATTGTATGCGTTCGGCAATTAATTTGTCGACTGCACCCAAGGGTGAATAGAACTTTTGGGGACTTTTCGCTTTTCCTGGTTTCAAGAAATAAACATTGGGTAAATTGCACAGTCCAATTAAGATTATCAGAAGGTCTCTACATCTTCACCAATGACTGTCACGTTCTCATGGTTACGTGCCAAATTGAGAGCAGTGTTGATAATGAGTGTGTCGGCATCTTCTTTTGCCTTCTTGCAAACCGCATTTTCAGAGCCAAATCCACTTATCAGCAGTGCTATGAAACGGTTTTTGTTCTTAGCATTTGCAAGAAATTTCCCCCAAGGAACCGTTGACACTATAGTCCCATTAAAAACAACCTGATTAGATACCGTTTTGAGAGATCTTCTGTCACGTTCAACAAATTTAGTACTAATTTCAGTAATGTTTTCTGGGTATCCATCGAAGATTACTACAGCGACTGAACAAAGTCCACATAGCTGTCATAAATCGATCCAAATGATTGACCATTCTGCCACAAAACGCTGTGCAGTAAAAACCCGCCATTTATGACATACATACATCTGCTCCCAAAAGTGATGTCTGGTGAGAGTGGAGTGAATTCCTTGTCAAACTTCCTTGCCCCTGGCCACTCTGGAGTTTCCCATCTCTAAATGTTGTTCAAAAATTGTAAAAGCTGTCCCGCCGAACTATTCAATTTCTTCGCATTTCCACTGAAGTGGTGTCAAAGCGACCAAAACGAAAACAAGACTGCATTTCTCTTTTTTTCCTGTTTACAGTTTTCGACGAGTAATCCATACAGAGACCCTGACGGAATCTGGATATTCCAAATTCTACTGTTTGGAAAACTGCACGTCCCAGCACTGTAAATCACATTCCGTACATAGATGATTTTATTCCAATTTTTTGCCTTTAACACAAACTTTCTATTTTCAGTGGAAGTTGTAAATTTTCCTGGAATAAACGGAAAGTTTTCTGTTTAGTCTTACTAGTTGAATGTTAAAACGGAAATGTTCCTTCTAAGACAGACAAACGAAAATTTTCCTTTTCAAATGATAGAAAACGGAAAAAATCCAGTTAAATTTTTGTAATTGATGTTTTAGCCTATAACCAAGTCATTGGATCTGGCCAGTTGGTGTGGGGGACAGAGCATTCATCCTCTAATGACGAGTACCGAAGTTCGAATCCGAAGGAAGTAGGGCGATAAAAAACGGGTTTGGTAATATGCAATATAAATACCTGTTTCATGTAAATATGCATCAATATATATAATTATTATGATTTTTTTATATTGCTCTATTGATCACGTTTATTTCTAAAAACGGAAATTTCCCGTTTTGAATAACAAAATTTTTTTATCTTGAAAACGAGAGAATACCAAAACTGAAGTTTTGTGAAAAAAAAAAAGGAGAATAAACAGCAAATTTGCTGCCAGTACATTTTCCGTGTTTTTCCCAAAGGAATGTGTTTTACAGTGCAGTTACACTAACAAGCCTACTGCATCCAAAATGATGAAAAGCTTGAAGCTGAGAGCGCAGCTTAGCAAGCGATGTGTTACCACCATTTGCTGTAAGCTGTGGAAAATATGAACTTAATGTGGGTGAAGTTCTCTTGCACATTTTGATACGGTAATGCATCTACACTCTAGAAAAAATCGGTGAATTTAACAAATTTTTCCGTTGTCTTTTTCTGTTAAAACACAAAAATTTCCGCTTTGATTTGTTTCACTTTCCGCAAAATGCGGAAAACTCACCAATCTAACATAAAATTACTTAAAATTCTCCAACCTAAGTCTTCAATTTCTTCAAGCCACAGGGGTGTAGCGGCAACTGTGCTGCGTGTTACTTTTCTGTATTAGAAACGGAATTTTTACGTATGTTTTTTTCCTTCAAAACACGGAAAATTCAAGAAACGAAAGTCAAATTTTCCTTAAATTCTCCAGTCACAAGACAGAAATTTCTTCAAATGACAGAAAAATCTCTTCCAATCACAGGGGGGCTCCGGCAGCTTACTGTCTGTATTTTTTTACGGTGGTTGACGAAATTTATTTTGAGAGTGCAGACGAGCAGAAAAAATGGCTGTTATTACCTCTTCTAAAAGTATTTTATCAGATTACCTTTAAAAAAGGGTGATTTAGAATATTTTTCTCAAAAAGTTATCGAAACATTCGAGGTATCCTGAATATATGAGGCATCAGTCCTTATTACACCGTTCGTTTCCAATACAACTGAGACATTAAACACAACTCTACAATTTAAAACACAAACAATTTTTTTTTTCAGGTTTAAATTTTGTATTTTCGCTTGAATACTTTGCCCTGCAGTATGAGGAAAATTTCAAGAGTCGAAAATTATTCTAGCTTTTATCAAACAGCCGAAAGCGATACAATGGCTCTTAAGTATCTTTTTAACAAAATAAATTTCGAAGACTCCTAAACTTTTCATTAAATTAAAGTTTAAAGCTGTTAAATAATCAAACATTATTTATAGAAAGTCTTTCAAGGGTGTTAACGATGTTTTAAATCACCAAACTTCTCCCTTTCACATCCTGACATGGAATCAATGGTAAGGATGGACGAATAGAATTTTTAAGTTATTTTTGCGTTAGATCAGTAATTCCCAAACTTTAATCAACCAAGACTTATTATAAAACATGACAAGTTCTGCCCGACACACTTATATTTGATATAAAATGCTGTGTGCAGAAAAAAAACGCAAATAAGTAAATTTATCTGACTTTCATTTTTCAGCCAGATCAGGTACACATCAATGTATCCACTTTGATGTGCGCCGTGGGGGGTTAATAAATTTGTACTATAATCCATGATATGACTGTAAAATAAATTCACTTCCTACTGGCAAATAAATATTATTATTATAAATCAGGTGTTTCATGGTTTTTAAAATATATATACTTTAATATTTTTATGTTATTAAATTTAATACTATATAGAGTATGCACATTAGCGCCTTACTGTATGAAAACACAGTATAGATTGAAAGAAAAATGATATGAATAAACATTCTATCAGTTCTTGAAAATTCTTACGTAGCTTGAAAATCCTTGATTTCAACGATTTCATCTTTGGAGAGAAACACTGAATTTCCACTCATGTTTGTGAATTCCTCTCATCTGAAGTAATTATGATTTTAAGGTCTTTCGTTTTTTACGCGGTTGTTTATTTGAATGATCTATCGAATAGAGATTAGATTGTTTTTTTCCTAACAATATTTAAAAAGATAAGTCAAAGAAATAAATTTTAAATTTAAAGACGATTCAATTTGTTCAAATTTTATTTTGTTTGTGCTGCAAATTTTGTTATGTGTTTTTAAAGTTAATGAAGAATTTTTTTAGAAGTAACTCACCTGAACAAATGTGCAAATATTTCAAGGTGAAAGAGTAGTCCTAGAAGATATGTGAAGTATGGCAATTTTCCCCATTTCCTCCAAAATATTGTCTATAATGAACTCTTTAAGAGGAGCAGGCGTATTTCTGTAGCCAGGATATATCTTTTATTTTATTATCTGACTTATGTGGCTGATCTCACTTGATGACTAAAGATTGGAATTTGCATTGGAGCATTTAACGATATAAATAACATAATTATTTCTTTCATTTATTGAAAATGTAAAAATATAAGGTTTAGATAAAAATAAAAATTAATTAATCAATGAATTAAAAATATATATATATATTTAATAAAGAAAAAGGTATTGTTTAAAATTATATGTGTTTTCACATCACATATATCTCTCCTTTCATTGAAAAAAAAAACTGTAGAACAAGGGCGGAAAAAATCATGTGCTATCGCCAATATGTCTTACATAATACATTGGTACTGAAGACACAAATTTGTACTTAAAACCTTCAATAATACTCGTATATAACCATAAAAATGTGGCACATACGCACGATCATGTTTAATACACGGATACAATTATAATGAACTCAAAATAAAAATAATCAATTGTCACGTTTTTATAAAAAGAGGTACCTAATTTATTTTTATGTAATGTCTCATATATAATCAGCTGCAGCATATTTTTATAATATTTTGCGTGCGCGCTAAAAGTATTTCATTATATGGTCATTTAGACTATTTATATTAGTTGAGCTATATTTTATGTGTAAGATAATTAGTCCATAGGTCACTTGGCCATACTTGAATTAATGTTCAATAATTTGAAGGCTTTTAATATCAGACACATTTTTTTTCATCCGCAAAATAAAAAAGTAGCAGCTCCTACTGGTGCGATACAAGTCCTTCAGGACTTGAGTTCGGTGGTCGCAAACTCGCCGGCGAACCTCTGGCGCGTGGCGGTGCAGCTTTCTTTTATACCTGGTTATGAATAATGATATAAAAGAAAATTTAACAAAAGTAGCATATTTTGATAAATTTGGCATAACTTTGTAGACAAAAAAAAAAAATGCATAACTTCATATGTTAACTAAGTTTATTGAAATAAAAATTATGTGTAAGAAAATGTAACACCTAACTGAAAGAGTCAAAACTGTGTAATGTGTGATGAGGGACAGATAAAGGATAACGTATAACAATGAGGATTACAATTTACGATCCACGTTTTTCATTATGACATATGAATAAACATTATATTACCATTCTATATATTTTTAAGAATTATAACCATAAGAAAGTAATAGTATAGTAAGAGAAAGTTACAAGAAAATTATGCAAACGCACAACATTCTGAAAGTCTTGATGGTAAGTATATAACACTAAACACACAAGAAAACTGCAAACTAATTTTTAAACAAAATATAACACTCAAGTTATATGGAATTAACTAAACTCAAAAACACTAATGAGCGGCCAACTTTGAACAAACTTGACAAAAACTAAAAATGCACTGAACAAATTTTGAACAAAATTTTTCCGCAATGAATTAAGGTCAAACACACCAATGAGCTACCATCTTTGAACAAACATGGGCTGAAGACTAAAGATGCACTGAACAAACTTTGAACAAAATGTGTAGAGTGAAAACCGTCGACAATCTCAGACTAGTGTAATATTCGAAAAGAACTAATGAAAAATTACCTCAGAATATTAAACGAAAATCTCTGAGACACGCATGAAAATTATTGTAAAATGTATTAGATATCTATTTTCCCAAAAATTACAATTACGTGAGAAATATACTGTATATGACATCATAAGGGAAGAACATTATATATACAAATATATATATATATATATATATATATATATATATATACGAAACTACTTTGTAACTGCTAACTACTACTGATAAAGATCCCCAAGAAAGGCAAATATAAAGTAAGCTATATAAAATGTACCCGTGAAGTTAATATACAAACCTGTATATACATTGACTGGCACAATGAATGGTGTGAACTTTGAACATATTAGTGTAAACAAAAGGCTTACAATTAACAAAAAACCTTTAAATTGTCGTTATTCATATAGCAATATGAACTGAAATAGTAAAAAATGTAAGTGGAACAGAAAAAAAGTTACCGTTATACGCTAATAATACATAATCAAAATTATAAAGATACGTGTAGCCAACCTTGGCGAGAATTTGAAGCTAACGGATATGAATATGTAATTTTATGCGTATGATTGGAAAAATGATTACAAAAATGAATGAAAGATAATAATTTGCGACAAATCATGCTCCCTAAAACTCATAAATTAATCCCTGATTTCTTGTAATCTGCTGTCATGTTTCAAAATGTCAGCCACCCTAGAATTTCAAACTGCTACATTTCAGCCATCTTTTAAGATAGAGACAAAATATAAAATGCTCCAGAATCCTTGTATCAAGGCCAAACACTTAAGCAAAAATTAAATTTGAATTTAGAATTTTTTGTATAGTCTTGTTTTAGTTTAAAATCTTCTAGTGGCTGTCACTTTGAAACAAGATAGAGGACCAAGCTAGACAACGAACTCGGTCGAGATATTGTTGAGCCTAATATGCATTATTAGTTTCATCCAAATCGGCTTATAAATACGAGTGCTATAGTATGACAAAATCATATATATATATATATAGAGAGAGAGAGAGAGGGAGAGAGAGCGATAAATATATAGATATAAATCAACATTTGAACGGAAGGTGGTTTTGGTGTCTGGGGGTTATGGTCGGTAAAAATATGCCAAAATATTCCGGAATTGCTTTCCTCCGAACGGCTGCAATAGGTAACTTTTTACATTTTGTAATGAAAGATACCTAATACAAGTGTCAAAAGGAAAATACTAATTAAACATAATCTTTACTTCTAAAAAGGAGAAAGAGAACAGTAACATCAGAAAAAGTACATGTATACCCATACCCATACCCATAATGAAAATTTGAAAAGATATGCGTGTAATCATGAGAAATATCTATACCTGAAAAAAAAAAAAATCAGAGCATATGTGTCAGAAGAGGTATCGCTGCATCAAATCAATAATATGGTACAAGGGATAAGAATAGTGAAAAAATTCAAAGAGTGTCATTAATAAAAATAAATAAATAAAAAGCATGGCATGAGTTTGAAAACTAGTATAGTATTATACCGAAACACTATAAAAGAAAAAAAAAGAATCAGCACTTCCAAAGAAAATCAGAAAAAGTAATTACGAACTCGGCATACAATCATAGACAATGCAAATGTACCCTTTGCAATCCTTTGTTAAGCAATAAACTTTTTAAAACTTTGCCAGCAAACCATAACTGTATGTGAAGTTATGTAACTTAAAAATAATATTAATTTGAAAAGAATCATACATTCATAAAAAATAATAATAAAGGTAAAACTTTGTCTGTAAATAAAACGTATAAACATTTGCAAAGAGAAAAGCCGCAATCTAATGTAAATGGATAGATTATGACACTGTTTGAAGTACAACTGGTAAAGAATTGAGTTTTCCCTAAAATATATTTTTAGAAGAATGCACTCTCAAAAAAATCCGTGAATTGAACAGATTTTTCCGTAGTCTTTTTTCTTTAAAACACGAAAATTTTCGCTTTGATTAGCTTTGATTCTCCCGAAATACGGAAAACTCACCAATCTAACATAAAATATACCTGAAATTTTCCAATCTAAGTCTGCAATTTCTTCTAATCACACAGGTGTACAGGCAATTGTGCTGCGTGTTACTTTTCCGTATTAGAAACGGAATGTTTCACGTATGATTTTTAGGTATGATTTTTTCCTTCAAAACACGGAAAATTCAAGATTTCCTGAAATTCTCCAGTCACAAGATACAAATTTCTTCAAATAACAGAAAAATTTCTTCCAATCACAGGGGTTTTTCAGCTACTTGCTGTCTGAATTATTTACGGTTTTTGACGAAATTTATTTTGAGAGTGTGTGTAAAAAACTGTATGCGTAATATTTTAAAGAGGAAAGGTATCACATGATACGAAATATAAACAACAAATGAATGGGAATGGCAAAATTATCAAAGTATACAATTTGAAAAGCAGAAAAGAGGTGTCATTCACGAGAGAGCGCAGAATCAACTTATCACCTTACACTTGGTTCCGAAAAAAAAATGCAGCGTCCCAGCGCCAATAGATAAATTTAAAGAAAAGAATCAAATACAGAATAATAATAACGAATACGCGGCAAGTCGTAGCCACAAAACTAATGAATGAAAAATGCTACAACACTAGTTAAGGTAGAATCGAGAAACTTATTTCATTCATTGATGAAAAATATTGCAAAGATTTTTTTTTTTTTTTGTCTTCTATACATTTTCTGAGGACAATGGATGCTCTGTGTTTAGAATTATTGTAACAGGTATTTGATAAAGACTTACTGCATATAAAACTACTTGTTTATTTATCTCTAAAATGGTTCAATAAAGAATAAAGAAATACTTATTCAGTAGCTATGGATGGTTAACTGAAAACTGGATTTTTACATTTTTAAGAACAAATTTTTGACTTTTAGATACAGTAACAGTTGCTAATTTTCATTTAATCACCAACCAAAGAAATAGTATATAAGAATATATATTTTTAAAAAATTACATTTTCTATATAATGTAATTTTTATATAAACTTTCTGTTAATAATTGTATTTTAAATGTTTCATGTAATGTAAAATAAGATTAATGTATAATTTTTAAGTAGTTAATCTTTTGATAACGGGGTTTATAACCCAGCTACTATATTTTTATTCTATTCGTACTACTATCTGAAACTTAACGTTTGCCATACACTTATACTGCAATATTTTGAAGCGATATCTAACACAAATAAATAGCTTTGTAAATTGCGGTACGAATGAATATAAAAATAGTCGCCAGTCCTGGACCGTAATCGAAATGGTAAGAGGTTAAAAAGCCTTAAAACAGGATTAGATCTATAGACTTGGAAGCCATTTATAATTTTCGAAGAGTAAAGAATGGGGGTAACTCACTTCACCGTCCTTGCTCTTGGATTCGCCTTAGCGGACATCTCTATTTAGTAAACACTTTTTCAATTCCCAAGATCTATATATTTGTATGAATTTACCTCTAAATAGTGGACAAATTCAGCTATCTGGAGGTGTTCATTATTTAGAGGTTTTGTTGTACAGGAAAACGATACCCAGTTTACTGAATATCTGTGACTTATATTTCTAGTGTAAGATTTTATAAAAATTTTGAAAACCAAAACACTTATTTTTTGTGCTTTATATATACGCACATACATCATACAAACATACATACATACATACACATACATATTAACATGATGCGTGCATATATTGAAACAATAAAGGAAAGGGGAAAAAAATATCTTAATGCGGATCCGCCTTAGCGGACATCTCTATTTAGTAAACACTTTTTCAATTCCCAAGATCTATACATTTGTATGATTTTACCTCTAAATAGTGGACATCTCTGAACAATGGATGAATTCAGCTACCTGGAGGTGTTCACTATTTAGAGGTTTTATTGTACAAGAAAACGATACCCAGTTTACTGAATATCTGTGATTTATATATAATAATTATAATTATATTTCTAGTGTAAGATTTTATAAAAACTTTGAAAAACAAATAACTTATTTTTTGTTCTTTAGATATACATGCATGCATCATAGAAACATACATACATACCCATACATATTAACAAGATGCGTGCATATATTGAAACAATAAAGGAAAGGGGAAAAAAATCTCTTAATGCGGATCTGCCTTAGTGGACATCTCTATTTAGTAAACACTTTTTCAATTCCCAAGATCTATATATTTGTATGATTTTACCTCTAAATAGTGGACTTCTCTGAACAATGAATAAATTCAGCTATCTGGAGGTGTTCACTATGTAGAGGTTTTACTGTACAAGAAAACGATACCCAGTTTACTGAATATCTGTAATTTATATTTCTAGTGTAAGATTTTATAAAATTTTTGAAAAAACAAAAAAATTTATTTTTTGTGATTTAGATTTACGCGCATAAATGATACAAACATACATACATACATACATACATACATATTAATAAGATGCGTGCATATATTGAAACAATAAAGGAAAGGGGAAAAAAATCTCTTAATGCGGATATCGTCAAACATTTCAGCTGGTTCATTAACTATTAACCTCAAACGAAAGGTTTCTAGTTTAAATAACTCTACTTTTTTATATTCCTTTTCTAAATTTATTTAATCATATTCTTTTATGGAATGCACAATAGATTATTCAGTCTTTTACTCCGATCTGTTCTACTTTCATTTAAGGAAAATAAGTAAAAAAAAAATCTAAGGATTTCTTAATTTAATAAGTATAATCCATTTCATAAATATAAAAGAAGTCACAAATTGAATAGACAGTTTAACTTTTATTTTGTTATAACAAGTGCATGAATAAATATTACAGGAGAGTTCAATTTCTTTTCTGAAAAGAAAAGCACATAAAAGTAAGCATATATCCTTCGGTTTTACCAATGAGACTAGCGATCAATTCTTTCGTCGGTGTAATATAATCGCTCCATTTCAAGGAAATAAAAATCGGAAAGGAAAAAAGATAGTATTAATTAAACATTAAAAGCCTCTGTAGACTAAGGAGTTGAGATTTAATGACTGAATTTTTAAAATGAAACATGCTATTTCAATACGATGCAAGTTCATTGAATAAATAAAATTATAATAAAAAGCTTTTCATGTTAAACTCTTTTATTTGAATAACAGTGCACGGAAATATATTAAAAAAAAAATAGTTTCTCTTGTATCGTAATATAAATAATTATATTTGAGTAAATAAAAATGTGAGCGGCTCATGAATCATTCAATTAATTCAAATGCAGTTTTTTATTCGTTCTTTTAATATAATGATAGTTCAATTTGTATTGATATATATATTTTTTTTTATTTGCGAGTATTTCAATCAGATTCTTTGCTTTGGTATTTGTTGACCCTCCTTCATTATTCCTAAGCACCCCTTGATTTTATTTAATCAAATTTAAATATGAATATCGTGATAAGAATTAATTATTTATAATTTCGGTCCGTGCTGTTTTGATAAAATTATTTAAGGTGGAAATGTTTTTATTTTATTTTTCAATCACGTTAGAGTTACTATTGTTTTTAATGCTGAACAGGAAATTTTGTGGTAAAAAACTAAATACTTGAGTACTTTATTCCGAGGATATTGATGAAAAATATCTGATAAATGGTAATGTAAATATTTAATTAGTAATATTAGTATAGAAATGATATAAGCTATTCTGACTTATCTAAAAGAATAAAAGAAAAGAAAAATCATGTATATTCGTTATATCAAATCTGCATGTAAAAATAAAAGTACTCTTAAAACCAATCAGTAAGAGTTTTAAGAGAAGAAACAGTGTCGTGTAACTCCTTTCTTCACGATTTTTTTTTCAAATAATGCCATCGCTTTTGAAATACGTATACAAAAAATATAGATGAAATATGTATACAAATTTGAAATATGTATGTAAATATTTAATACATATAAGAAAAAAAACATACTAAGGGAAAAAAATGTTTTATCTTCCAAAATTTTTCAGTAAGGAAAAGGTTGGTCGACTCATTTGTGGTATAATATGCTTTTGTAAACCCTTTAACAGCAATCCAGCATCTTCGCGAAAAGATTAACATGGCAACTGCATACTATCTATTACCACTTAATCGTGTTGTGTATAATAGCAAAATGAATTAGCTAGAAAATGTCAGAGGCATTCAATTTCGGGCTTAAAAGGCAAGAAAGGATAATTACACATCCATCTTTCTGCGTAAATTCCTTCAATATTGTTAGGAAAGTTCGTTTTCGAGATTAGCTAATATTTGGTTCATTATGTAGAAAAGGATTAATGTAGCGTTTTCGAACCTAGACTAGTGAAGATAAAATCTTATTAATTAAGAGTTCGAAATAATTAGATTGATTTCCAAATTATTCGGCAATGGACAAGTTTTTGGGGAGGAAGGATCAAATTACTACCTCTCATTTCAGAGCAAGGATTACTTACTAAACCTGAAATATTTGAGTTATGTACAGAGTTTCTTTCTACGTAAAGAGTGGGTTTCGGCATAGTTCCTTCAATATTGTTACGAAAATTAGTTTTTGAGATTAGATAATATTTGGATAATTTATGTTGAAGGGGATTAATGTAGCGTTTTTGAACGAGAAGTGAAGATAAAATCTTATTGATTAGGAGTTCAAAGTAATTAAGTTGACAGTTCTAAATTATTAAACTGCCTCTCAATTAATCTCTAAACCTAATTTATTTGAACTATTATATGCAGAGTTTCTTTCTACGTAATGAGTGGTTTTCGGATTAGTTCCTTCAATATTGTTAGGCAAGTTCGTTTTCGAGATTAGCTAATATTTGGTTCATTATGTAGAAAAGGATTAATGTAGCGTTTTCGAACCTAGATTAGTGGAGATAAAATCTTATTAATTAAGAGTTCGAAATAATTAAATTGATTTCCAAATTATTCGGCAATGGACAAGTTTTTGGGGAGGAAGGAGCAAATTACTACCTCTCATTTCAGAGCAAGGATTATCTCTAAACCTGAAATATTTGAGTTATATACAGAGTTTCTTTCTATGTAAAGAGTGGTTTTCGGAATAGTTCCTTCAGTATTGTTAGAAAAGTTAGTTTTCAAGATTAGCTAATATTTGGTTCATTATGTAGAAAAGGATTAATGTAGCGTTTTCGAACCTAGATTACTGGAGATAAAATCTTATTAATTAAGAGTTCGAAATAATTAAATTGATTTCCAAATTATTCGGCAATGGACAAGTTTTTGGGGAGGAAGGAGCAAATTACTACCTCTCATTTCAGAGCAAGGATTATCTCTAAACCTGAAATATTTGAGTTATATACAGAGTTTCTTTCTATGTAAAGAGTGGTTTTCGGAATAGTTCCTTCAGTATTGTTAGAAAAGTTAGTTTTCAAGATTAGCTAATATTTGGTTCATTATGTAGAAAAGGATTAATGTAGCGTTTTCGAACCTAGATTACTGGAGATAAAATCTTATTAATTAAGAGTTCGAAATAATTAAATTGATTTCCAAATTATTCGGCAATGGACAAGTTTTTGGGGAGGAAGGAGCAAATTACTACCTCTCATTTCAGAGCAAGGATTACTCACTAAACCTCAAATATTTGAGTTATATACAGAGTTTCTTTCTACGTAAAGAGTGGGTTTCAGCGTAGTTCCTTCAATATTGTTACGAAAGTTAGTTTTCGAGATTAGATAATATTTGAATCATTTATGCTGAAGGGGATTAACGTGACTTTTTTGAACGAGCAGTGAAGATAAAATCTTATTGATTAAGAGTTCAAATTAAGTTAAGTTGACAGTTCTAAATTATTAAACTACCTCTCAATTTAGGGCAAGGATTACTCTCTAAACCTAATTTATTTGAACTACTTACATACAGAGTTTCTTTCTACGTAAAGAGTGGTTTTCGGAATAGTTTCTTCAATATTATTAGGAAAGTTAGTTTTCGAGATTAGATAATATTTGGATCATTATGTAGAAAGGGATTAATATTGCGTTTTCAAACTAGACTAGAGCAGATAAAATCTTATTAATAAAGAATTCGAAATAATTAAATTGATAATTCCAAAATATTCGGCAATGCACAAGATTTTGGGGAGGAAGAAGCAAATTATTATATCTCAATTCAGGTCAACGATTATCTCTAAACCTGAAATAATTGAGTTATATACAGAGTTTCTTTTCCTACGTAAAGAGTGGGTTTCGGCATAGTTCTTTCGATGTTGTTAGGAAAGTTAGTTTTTGAGATTAGATAATTTTTGTATCATTTACGAAGAGGGATAATGTTGCCTTTTGGAACTAGACTAGGGCAGATAAAAACTAAGAATTAAAAATAATTAAGAGTTAAAAATAATTAAATTGATAGTTCCAAATTATTCGGCAATGGGCAAGTTTTTGGGGAGGAAGGAGCAAATTACTATCTCCCAATTCAGGTCAAGGATTACTCTCTAAACCTGAAGTACATAGAGTTTCTTTTTACATAAAGTTTCGGAATAGTTCCTTCAATGTTATTAGGATTGTTAGCTTTCGAGATTAGAATAATAATGTAATAATTTGAATAAATATGGAATAAATGTGGAATAATTAGGGAATAATTTGAATAATTATGTAGAAAGGGATTAATTTTGAGTTTTTAAATTAGACTAGTGCAGATATAAAATCTTCTTAATTAAGAGTTCGCAGTAACTAAATTGATAGTTTTAAAATTATTAAGCAATGGACACGTTTTTTGGGGAGGAAAGAGTAAATTACTTCCTCTCAATTTAGGTCAAGGATTACTCTCTAAACCTAAAATATTTAAGTTATATATAGAGTTTACCTCAGAGAACCTGCAAGTCCTTTGGTTTAAATGTATAGTACTCTTCTTCTATCAAAAATATTGTGCCTTTAATGCTTTTTTGTATTAAAAATTTTGCTTGCGTAGTGAAAATTCTTTTATTGCGTATTGTAAAGAGTGCTCTGAAGTTTTAAATAATAAAAATGTCTTTAAAAATCAAAAGAATGCCTTTAAGACTATCTCTCAATTCAAGGCAAAGTGCCTTTAATAATCTAACAAGAAAGCAAAATCGTGCGTCAAACATAGATTATGAAACATTTTCCAATACATTCGGAACAAAACTTCACCATTTAACAACGTGAAATATAATGTCTAAGTAAACAATTTGTAAAACACACAACATATTTGAAAAGCCAATTTCAGCAATTACCATCTATAGTCGAAAAAAATATCCGAATTCTTTTGTGCAACGCTGTATATGATCTATATATTTGTATACATACTACGTTACATACTATGCCAAAATTTAGTTCACTTAAACAAAGCATAACACAGTTGTAATTTCCCCTTCAGCAATTTCCCTCAATACGCGGAAATGTACTCAAATTCTTTAGTGTCGCCCTGTATGTGATCTCTACAATTTATACACACCGAGTAATATGCCAAAAATTTGTTAAAATTATAAACACAAACCACAATTGAAAACGCACTTCCAGCAATTATTGCTTATAGACAGAACTGTCACCGAATTCTTCTGTGTGTCCCAGTAAATATACGATATATGCTATGAACACCATATTCTATAGTAAGCATTTTGTTTGTGCCTCAGTGATGTGTATCAATTCAATATGTTTGAAATATGTGTAACATCATTAAAATGTACTGCAAGCGATTTTTCCCCATAGACCATAATGTAACGGAATTATTTTTAGTGCCCTTGTAAATGATCTACAAATGCTACATACTTCATTTTCAATCCAGCAATAACTTAAACCAATTACATGCAATCCGACTGTATTTACGCAAGTTAGAGCAAGATTAGACCGACAGACATATCGAATTCATAAGCACTATTTTAAACTATGTTGTAAAGTGTTGAAAAGTGCCCTTAAGAGTCTTAAAACTTCCCTTTTTCTACCAGCAGCACCCTGCCATTTTTTTTTTTTTTTTTTTTTTTTTTTTTACTTGTGGAAATTTCTGCTTGTATCATCTCTTAAAGTTTTGTCCATTAACTTTAAAACAATTTTAGATGTAATAACTTTTGCACCCATTGAATCTTCATTAAAAATGAGAATTCGTTTTGTCTTATTTTATCTGGTTTTATGTTGAGTTTTTGTTGACCAAGTTTTGAGAGTTACTAATTTATTACAAATAATAATAGTAATAATAATAAAATAATAATAATAATAATAATAATAATAATAATAAATAAAAATTATATTCATATTTTCTTATTCTTAATCCCAAATCAGGCTTTGAAAAAGGAGAGATGCTTTCTGATTTGGAACTAACACGCCTTTCTTTTTAAAAGATTTTTCTATGAATAATGATCAGGCTGCTCGATTATTTAACAGCATTAAACTTTAATTAAGTGAAAACTTTAGGAAACTTTGGGATTTCTTTTATTAAAAAGAGCTTTAAAACCAGTGTCTCGCTTTCGGATGTTTTTTAAAAGTTAGAATAATTTGTAACCATCATAATTATCCTGGTATTTCAGGATAAAATGTTAAAGGGTAAGTACAAATCTTTAAAATTTTTAAACATGCAAAATGAGTTCGTGTTTTCGTTTAAAGAGTTGTGTGTCTGATATAATTGTGTTATTTTGCAATACTTTGCAGCATTGCAATAAAGGTCCCGCAGTGGCGCGGACGGTTAAGCTCGGTTCTCGTAAGATCACCGAAAGAGAGCAGCATCGACCAAGATCAGTGCTTGGCAGGGTGACAACTATAGACTGCCGCTGTTGTGGGACCGTGTATGGTAATGGGAGCTGGTGCACGTAAAATCTGTTCGTGGCTCTATTGTGAAGATTGTTGTTGGGCTGAAATATTTTAATGCATAACGCATGAATTCGGATAGTTTTTTGGGCCGTTCATTCGTACCATTAGCGTTGAAGACAATTACCCAAAGGTTCTACATCCAGGAAGGCAGACACGGAAATATCCAAAGAAAACGAAGTCATCTCAGCTGAAGTTATTTATTGATACATAGCCAGTATAAGATGTAAGAATGGGGTGGTCTCGTATATTAGAGGCTTAAAACAGTTGTTGACAGACCAAGAGCTAGGAGTGATCTGCCGTTTGTGCAGTAGATTGTCTCGCCAAGATTCGATATTACATTGAGCCAACAAACCGCAGACGCGCAGAAGAATTTGTATGTACGTTACGGATAATTAATATAAATGTTTTGGGAGGATGTAATGAAAAGGCTACCACATTTGGCGAAACCGTAATTTTTGTGAATTTTAGAGGACACATGCGGGCAACCCGGTGGGAAAGGAATTTTAGTCAAAGGAAAGAGCTAAACATTGTATCTGGGAAATTACATTACTTGCACAATTTGTTTATGAACAGAAAAAGGTTGGGCGCCCAAGCAGCTGTCAATGAATGTCCGGAACACATAACATTACATCTGTTATAACCACATTGGAATTAAAATAGATTTATAACGTACATGCTGCATTTAATAAAGATAGTCTTTCGTATGAGAAAAGGAAGTAACATTTGAGGTTTTAGAATAAGAGATATTTTAGCGAAGAGAAAATTAATATATTAAAAACTAAGTTAGGAAGATAATAATTTAGAATAAAAATATGTATAAATGATTCTATATCATATACATATTCTCCCCTTAGCGAAGAGAAATTAATTAATATATTAAAAATTAAGTTAGGAAGATAATAATTTAGAATAAAAATATGTATAAATGATTCTATATCATAGGCTCCAATGTCCTCCACGTTTAGTATAAGCGTTACCTCTGGGGGTGCCAATCTAGGTGCAGGTCTCTCATCTGGAATTGGTTCAAAATTAGGAGACCAGCTCTAGAAGTCCAACCTCTTTTGAGGCTCTGGCACCCCTTCTTTCAGAGAAGTGCCTTGGCACTTTCTCTGACACGCCAACAAGAACATTGCAATAAAGGATTCCCTCGGCATAACAAAGCTCAGAACTCCGTCTATAAAAAAAACTTTAACATCAGCGTAACAATGTAATTTTTAAATTATTCTTACTATATATTGCAAACATGCAGCTAAAAACCGCAAAGGTTGATGAAACTAAATTTAATAAACGAGTTCTCTACCTAAAACGTTTCGTTTAAAGCTTAACTTGAATGAAAATAAATAAATATGAAACTCAATTTAAGCAAACTTTACAGGAAACAAATCTTGCGTATAATAGTAACTGTTCGTATTGCCACTTTGTATTAAACATCCTACATGATACTTATTTTTTTGCAATTTATTTGTGAATAATTAATTTCTCTTGTATAGTGATTCTTTAGTTATATTCATCCTTTGTTATCCTTAATCCCAGATCAGGATACGAAAAAAGGAGATGGCTCATGATTTTGAACTAACATGCCTTTCCTTGAAAGATTTTCCTATGAATAATGATCAGGCTGTTCGATTATTTAACAGCATTAAACTTTAATTAAGTGAAAACTTTAGAAAAATTCGGAATCTATATTATTATAAAGAGCTTCTAAAGCCAGTGTCTTGCTTTTGGATGTTTGATAAAAGTTAGAATAATTTGTAACCATCGCAATTATCCTGGTACTTCAGGATAAAGTTTTCAAGCGAAAGTAAAAAGCTTTACAATGTTTAAACATGCAAAATGAGTTCGTGTTTCAAAATTGAAGTGTTGTGTCTGACGTAATAGTGTTATTTTGCAACGCAGTTCAACATTACAATAAAGGACTCTCCCTCGGCGTTAAGCTCAGAACTCCATCTATAAAAACTTTAAGATTAGTGTAACAATGTAATTTTTAAATTATTCTTACTTTATATTGCAAATGTGCAGCTAAAAACTTCAAAAGTTGAAGAAACTAAATTAAATAAACAACTTCTGTACCCGAAACGCTTCGTTTAAAGCTTAACTTGAATGAAAATAAATAAATATGAAACTTAATTTAAGCAAACGATACAGAAAATAAATCCTACGTATAATATTAACTGTTGGTATTGCCACTTTGTATTAAACATCCTACATGATACTTTTTTTGTAATTTATCTGTGAATAATTCATTTCTCTTGTATGGTGATTCTTTAGTTGTATTCATCCTTTGTTATCCTTAATCCCATATCAGGATGTGAAAAAAGGAGATGGCTCATGATTTTGAAGTAACATGCATTTCCTTGAAAGATTTTCTATGAATAATGATCAGACTGTTCGATTATTTAACAGCATTAAACTTTAATTAAGTTAAAACTTTAGGAAACTTAAGGGATCTCTTTTATTCAAAAGATATTCTAAAGCCAGTGTCTTGCGTGTGGATGTTTGATGAAAGTTAGAATAATTTGTAACCATCGCAATTATCCTGGTACTTCAGGATAAAGTTTTCAAGCGAAAGTACAAAGCTTTACAATGTTTAAACATCCAAAATGAGTTCGTGTTTCAGTTTGAAGAGTTGTGTCTGACGTAATTGTATTATTTTGCAACGCAGTTCACCATTACAATAAAAGACTCCCTCGGCGTAACTATAAGCTCAGAACTCCATCTATAAAAACTTTAAGATTAGCGTAACAGTGTAAATTTTAAATTATTCTTGCTTTATATTACAAACGTGCAGCTAAAAACTCCAAAAGTTGAAGAAAATAAATTAAATAAACAAGTTCTGTACCCGAAAGGCTTCGTTTAAAGCATAACTTGGAAAAAAAATAATATAAATGTGAAATTTAATTTAAGCAAACTATAAAGAAAACAAATCTTACGTATAATATTTACTGTTCTTATTGCCACTTTGTATTAAACATCCTACAAAATGCACTGTTTTGGCCATTTAACGGTGAATAATTCATTTTTCTTGTATGGTGATTCTTTAGTTATATTCATCCTTTGTTATCCTTAATCCCAGATCAGGATGCGAAAAAAGGAGATGGCTCATGATTTTGAACTAACATGCCTTTCCTTGAAAGATTTTCCTATGACTAATGATCAGACTGTTCGATTATTTAACAGCATTAAACTTTCATTAAGTGAAAACTTTAGGCAACTTCGGGATCTCTTTTATTAAAGAGAGCTTCTAAAGCCAGTGTCTTGCTTTTGGATGTTTGATAAAAGTTAGAATATTTGTAACCATCGCAATTATCTTGGTACTTCATTCAAAAGAAAGTACAAAGCTTTACAATTTTTAAACATGCAAAATGAGTTCGTGTTTCAATTTGAAGAGTTCTGTCTGATGTAATTGTGTTATTTTGCAACACAGTTCAACATTGCAATAAAGAACTCCCTCAGAGTAACAAAACTCAGAAATCCATCTATTAAAAAAAACTTTAAGATTAGCGTAGCAGTGTAATTTACATTGCAAAATTATTCTTGCTTTACATTGCAAATATGCAGCTAAAAAGTGAAAAGGTTACTGAAATTGAATCTAATAAACGAGTTTTGTTCTTCTAAAGACGTTCGTTTAAATCGCAACTCGAAGGAAAATAAATAAATAAATATCTATAAAAATTAATTTAAAAACACTACAAAGAAAACAAATCCTACGTATAATATAAACTGTTCTTAAAGCCACTTTGTATTAAATATCCTACTTAATACAATATTTTGTCATTTATCGTTGAATAACTCATTTCTCTTGCATGGTGATTCTTTAGCAGCTCGAATGCTTCTTACAAGAATCAAGATTTTTTTAATTTTTAATTTTTATTTATTTAATTTTTTTACGTAGATTTATAATAGTTAGAAAATACTCTAATTATGTATTTTGTAAGTTTGTGTACCAAACACAAGATCTTATTGATTATATCTATCTATGTATATCTATATCTATCACTCTATGCAGGGTGTCCCAAAGGATCGTCTACAAACTTTTAAAGCAAACAATTGCAACAAACATGTTTTGTATAGGATAGCAAAGGCGCGATCAAAGTATCAAGTCATAAATACAGGGTATCTCCCTTGCAAGGACGCCATTTCAAGACTTTTTTGTTGGGAGTGGGGGGAGCAAAAATTTATTTTAATGTTGTTGTACACAACTGAGAAGCAATTAAATGCATTTTTATTCTCACACATATATTTTTTAATTAACCAAAGTACTCATTAATGATAAATGTGTCTCATTTTGAGAATGTTGCATTAGCAACGCTGTCGGAAATATTATTCATAATTTAATTTCTGTGCTTAAACTGTTTTTTTTAATGCTAATGTATCCATTTTAGCTAAATCTGGATCAAGTTATTTTACCGTTTGTGTAATTTCTCTCTGACCAACAATGACTGATATATTCTGAAATATCAAATTCTTTGAGGGGGGAGGGGGGGGCTTGGCAACTGCCCCTCCTGGTCTCCTCCAAATAGCGCCCCTGTTCCACTTCAAGCCGAACCCAGATTTTCTTTTATAAATTTAACAATAAAAAAGATGCTGTAACAATATTTCCAGAAGACTTTTTTTTCTTTCTGAGGAGATTGCTGCCACCGGTGGGAGTTGAACCAGGGATCTCATGAATAGTAGGCGAGAGCGTCAGTGTCAAGCAAAAGGCCAAGCCAGTTACTTTCAGCTAGTAACTCGCTTTAAACTGTTCATGTGAGATGAGATCACTACACACTCTATCCCCAGTGAGGAAGACGTCTTGTTGACGTCAGACTAGCGATATGCACTCGTGAGTGATGCTGTTGTACACATATGTGCTGCGAGGGATGACAGGCTTTGTGCTGTGAGCGTTTCACAGACTTTGCTTGCAGGGATGATTCATTTAGAACTGCCATCTGTTGGTTATGAGATGAGTTGATTGTTGTTGTTGAAGGTTGTTGCGTGTTTGTACGGGTCACCATTGAGGAGATTGCATTGACGTGGGCGAGGAACGAACCAGGGATCTATGAGCAGTAGGCGAAAGCGTTAGCGTCAAGCAAAAGACCAAGCCAGTTACTTTCAGCTAATAACTCGCTTTAAACTGTTCCTGTGAGATGAGATCACCACATTTCTATAAAATATGATAACTTCCTGATAATTGCCGGAAATGGCCAAAATCCCAGTCCAAACAGCACTTAACGTATTGTTTGAAGCGTATTTCGGTTCGGTAAACTGCAGTGTAATTGTAAATCGGAGTATAGTCCACAGTACACTGGTGTCACTGACCTAATTGCATTGTACATTCCGTACTGTCATCACATTTCTCACCAAGTTATTCTGTTGAAGATTTCGATAAATTATCTTCATTGTTTTAATTTTATGAATGGGTATTCGTGCTCAGCTTAGAGTGAGACACTCTGTATTCATAACTGAATAGGTAGATTACGACAGACTCGATACCTTTTGAACTTTGTGTGTATGTGTGTGTGTGTGTACTAAAGCATATTTATTTACTTCTTATGCATATTATTAGAAACAGAAACAGTAGATTGTTTCGATGAGATTCCCAGTTATTAACAACTCCACTCCCTGTATATGAGCATTTGTGTATCACATCTTAAATGAGCCATGAAAAAAAAGAGTATAAAAGTAGCAAAAATGCACTGTAAAATGAAAGAAAAGCCGAGGATTTCACACTAGATAAACTTAACTAGAAAACAAAATTGTTGGTAACATTTAAAATTTTTAAATTAAAAAAAATTCAATGGTTTTAAAATCTTTTTTCCTCCTCCAGTCTACAAAAATAAGCGCTTATTTTTTTAATTATGTTTATAAGAGTCTACTCTATAACTTTGAAGATCGATTTTGCAATCAATTAATTATGTTTGAGAAAAAAAAATAAAACGCATATCTAAGGAAAAATGAAAAAACTCGGATTCCGTTACATTTTAATTTTGATTTTTTACCTTCTCATTATATTGTAAAATAGATATGTAGTTTTATTAAGTAGATCATATTGAATATATACATAAAAAATTCTAGACATTTGGAAAATAATTGTTGGAGTTATAGTATTTTAAATACAGCAAGTTTGCAAAAAAGAGCAAACTGTGAAAAATCAATTTAAAGCTTTTATACTTAGAAAAAGTTATTAAAAACTGTTATATTTTTCTTAATGCTAACTTAATATCTCTGCTACTTATATACCTCTAAGTTACGGACGTTACAGTTGTATTGGTAAACATTTTATTGTGCAAACATTGCAGTGGGCGTGGCATTTAAATGGCTGGCAAAATAAAAAAAAGGTGTTTTTAATACACTTATAAATAATTCTACTGCGAAAATTCATGATTGTCACAATAAAGATTTTTTTATCCTCTTTTCTCTTAAACTTCTCAACTCTGAATCCACTACCATTTATAATTTCTGAAGAATCAGTTAAACTTATTTTCTTAAATTTTTCTTTCCTCATAAAACTAAAAAATTCTTTTAAGTAATTAAAATCTAAAATTATTAATGGTTTTCAAATGAAATTTATTATTTATTGAATGAAAAATCATTCCTAAGTGCACAAGTGACTAATGATGTATACGTGATCACGTGAAGCTAGACTAAATAAATTAATAGTAGGCACTTTTCGATAATAATGGATTTTTCCATACGTGTAACCATAATGCTACAATTTAAAATTCTGAAGCAATATCTATTGATCCGCTAAATAGAATACCTAAGTATTGGTAAGGAATTTAAATAAGGTAAATGGTTTTTGCAAGTTTCTTTCTTTCCTTTCTTTTTTCTTTTTTTCTTTTTTTTTTTTTTCATTATTCCTCGATTGAGTTTTTTTCTTTGTGTAAAAAATTGAATTTTACTAATGTGTACCGTTTTCTTAGCAATTTCAAAAACAAATCTTTTTCTTTTTCTTTGTTTTTTAAATTAGAGTGACAGGAAATTTTAGACATTGATTTATTATAGCTATAGTATACAAATTAATAACAAACACCCCTGATAATAATGGATTTTTTCCATATGTTTAAACTTAATGTTACAATTTAAAATTCTGAAGCAATATCTATTGATCCATTAAATAGTATACGTTAACACTGGCAAGGAATTTAAATAAGGTAAATTGTTTTTTACGAGTTTCCATTTATTTATTTTTTATTCCTCTATTGAGAATTTTTGTGTACAAAATTGAATTTCTATTTTATGTATTGTGTTCTAAGTTTATTCAAAAATAAATTCTCATCTGTTTGTTTGTTTATTTCATTAGAATAACATTTAATAGAATTTCAGGTGCCCATTTACAACATAAAGTTTTTAATTTCGCTTTTGATAAAGACTATAATAAATTTCCACATTTTATTAAAACTTATCACTATCATTTCTTAATATTTAGATGTATTTGATAGAAATTGTCTTATCCTCTTCATGATGTAGGTGGTCATTATGTAGGTGTCATAATATGTGGACCTCGCCATATCTGTTTCTAAAATTCCATAGCAGGAATACTGTAATTTCAATTTTATATCTATGTTCGTGGACTTTTAAACTTTAAAATTCCATAGCAGGAATACTTTTAATTTCAATTTTATATCTATGCTCGTGGACCTTTAAGCTTTAAAATTCCATAGCAGGAATACTTGTAATTTCAATTTTATATCTATGCTCGTGGACCTTTAAGCTTTAAAATTCCATAGCAGGAATACTTTTAATTTCAATTTTATATCTATGTTCGTGGACCTTTAAGCTTTAAAATTCCATAGCAGGAATACTTTTAATTTCAATTTTATATCTATGCTCGTGGACCTTTAAGCTTTAAAATTCCATAGCAGGAATACGTGTAATGTCAATTTTATATCTATGTTCGTGGACCTTTAAGCTTTATAATGAATGCCATAGACAGCAGAACGAAAACCATCTTCACGAAAGCAATCATGGAATTTTCGTTTAAGAAAGTTATTTTACCAAAATGGAGGCAAATCGGCGTGCTCGGAAACGTAAGCACTTTTTATTATTTTAGATATCATTTACATATACAATAAAATTACTTTCTAAAAAGTTGATGTTTCAAAAGCTGTTTAGAATAGTTTTGCTTGTAAAGAAGGTTCTATGAAAAGCTGTATCATGAATAATACTTAGGTACGCATATATATACTTTCGCCCATTTTAGTGTATTTAGTGCAGCATGTTAGGACTATGTTTATCCAGTTGTATAATAAGCAATTATGGTTTAAATACACAGGCATCTTTAGTGTTTGTTTTCTACCAAACCAAATAAAACATTTTTCTGGATTGGCTCAGTACATAGTAACAGAATTGGTTTGACTCAATGGAAACTTAAAATTAACAAAAAACTGATCAGAGGCTAGTGTGATGAGTATGTACGAGACGATGATAAAATATCTGTCTTTAAATGTGGAGCAATTATGGCTTAAATGCACAGGCATCTTTAGTGTTTATTTTCTACCAAATCAAACAAAACATTTTCTTGATTGGCTCAGTAAATAGTAACAGAAGTGGTTTGACTCAACGGAAACTTGAAATTGACAAAGAACAGATCAGAGGCTAGTGTGATGAATGTGATGAGTGTGATGAGTGTGTAACGAGACTATGATAAAAAATGTGTATTAAAATGTATAGTAATTATTGTTTAAATGCACAGGCATCTTTAGTGTTTGTTTTCTACCAAATCAAACAAAGCATTTTCTTGATTGGCTCAGTAAATAGTAACAGAAATGATTTGACTCAACGGAAACGTAAAATTGACAAATAACTGATGAGAGGCTTGTGTGATAAGTGTGTATACGAGACTATGATAAAATATGTGTATTAAAATGTTTAGTAATTATTGTTTAAATGCACAGGCATCTTTAGTGTTTGTTTTCTACCAAATCAAACAGAGCATTTTTTGATTGAATCAGTAAATAGTAACAGAATTGGTTTGACTCAACGGAAAATTAAAATTTACAAAGAACTGGTGAGAGGCTATTGGGATGAGTGCGTACAAGACGATGATAAAATATGTGTATTAAAATGGGAGGACATCAAGTGTGTTACTTGTTTATCTACATGTGTAGGAAGTGAACCAAATGCATCTTGCATTGAGTAGTGTAAAAAAGAAAAGAAGCCTGTTGTAGTTCGTATGTGTAATACTTATTATTGGTAGTACGGATCTTTGCGATCGGATATCAAGAACTGACCAGAGGCGAATGGGATGAGTGTGTACGAGTCGATGACAAAATATGTGTATTAAAATGGAAGGACATCAACTGTGCTACATTTTTATCTACATGTGTAGGAAGTCAACCAAATGCATCTTGTATAGAGTAGTGTGAAAAAGAAAAGAAGCCTGCTGTAGTTCGTATGTGTAATACTTATTATTGGTAGGACAGATTGCGATCAGTATTTACCTTGTTCAATAAGAACCAAAAAGTGGAATGTGTTCCTGTTTACACATTTTGCCGATCTTGTAATTTTGAATTGTTGGATTTACTATGTTCATTATTATAAACCCAATTATTTGAAGAAATACATATCCCTTATGGAATATAAAATAAATATAGCTTTAGCAATTTGAAAGTATGAACACAATAATATCTGGTATTTCGAGTAGGGGAAGACATCTGTATATTCCAAGTTCAGATGAAGAAGCGTTTCCCGCAAAACAACACAAAGTTTTCAGCAGGACTATAAAAGAAGCACGGCTTGATAAAGTAGGATACTTAAATGCTTCGAAATGTCGTTTATTAGGATGTAAATCCAGAACCCGAGTAACGTGTAGAAAATTTAAAATCTACCCATATCTCTTAGAAAATAATTTATTTGAGAAATTTCATTCAACATAAATATTATTCATAGAAAAATCTATAATTCCAAAAATAAATGTTAAATAAATTACATTTATATTTCTTTCTTTATTTAATTAATAAAAATTTCATTTAAATACATAATAACACAATATGTATAGATTAGTAATTATTTCATATGCATTTCATCAATTGAGAAAATTGTAGCTATTTTGTCTAATTAAAAATTGAGGTACACATATGTGCACCTAAATACCTCGTTCTTCTTGAAATTCCCGGAAGGTGAACTTTTTATTTATTCTGAAAATACTTGCATGGAAAATTTCCTTCCAGGACTATTGCATTCATTTATTTAAACATCGTCCTCATAACTTACATTAAAATTATTTCTATCTTACTAAAATATCCAATTTTTTATAGTTTTAAGAGTAAAAATTACTAAAGAAATCATAATTAGATCTTAATTAGACATTAAGGCTTTCTTAAATTCAAACTGGATGGCTTATGACAAATTTTTTAATTCATATTTGTCCGCAAATGTATCAAATTGGCAGGTGGGCCTTTTAAGAAACTATGTAATCGTTTTTTTTTTTTTTTTTTTTTTTTTGGGGGGGGGGGGAGAAGAATTTTCGGAACATGCTGACAAAGTTGGCGCTTTGAAACGAATTTCCGGACGCGACAGCGCAGGCATAAAAAAGGCCGTTCTGAGACAATAATCGCTAATAACTCAATATGTAATTCATTTAACGGATAATGAAAAAAAAATACTTTTCGATTACAAATCACTTCGATAATAAGGCTTGCAAGTATCGTGCTTTTATGTTCAAAAATGAATCTAACAATGTGTCAAAAGATATATTTTTGAGCAAAATTAAATTTTCCCTTACGCAAAATGTCTTACCTGATTAGCTTAACCTTCAGAAACATCACATAAGTAAATAAAAGTAAATAAGACAAGTAATTGAGATTTATTAATATTTGCAACCAAAATTACATAAAAGAAAGGAAAAAAAAGGAATTTTTTGAAAAAAAGAAAAAAAGTGTCAAAGTTCATTATTTTATCTTTTTGCAGACACACTCATAAAAATCTCTAATAATGATATGTGGGTCCATTATTTTAATCGTCACCAATCCTTTGATTTTTTTTTCTAGACTTTCTGAGAATTAATAAATATCTTCACACAGCTATTAACTGGAAAGGCCATGACTTGCTATAAAACTGTATGTGGAAAAATGTTTCTGCCACTGATTAGCTTTTTGAGTCTGTCTAATATTATCTCTCGATTTCTATTCCATCCTCATCATAGCAATGTTCGGGAAATCGAAACTCTGATGAACATCATTACGTCATAAAGCTAAGTCATAAACTACGTGGTATTAAACGTCTGTTCTTGGAACAACCACCAATTAAGAATCCACAACTGTAATTGTATCGCCGAAACATTTACATTCCAGTACAAGGAAGTAGAAAAATGATATGTAATTATTCGAAAATTCTCATCATTTTATTAGAATATTCACGTCTTGACTATTTTTAAGTATGTTTGACAGGTATTTAAGTATTTGAGCAAAGTAAAGGTATTCTTCAGTTTAAAAAAAAAATGATATTATCACAGTCTATGAGAACGTCTTATGAGAACGTCTTATGAGAACGTCTTTTGAGTTAATTGCTGATAAATTTAATGATAATATATGATGTTTATATTTTTTACTTAATATGTCAGCTACTCTTTAGGCTTAAAAAAAAATAATTCACTGAAGATAGTGTTTAGCGCCACACGTGAGAAATTGAAAAATAAAGAACTATTGGAAATGTTTCAGTCAGCAAGATGAAGTTTTTAAAATCTGCTTGTAAGAAATATTCTTTTGTATCTATATTATAAAGCATAAACATGGTCGTGAGCAACTCTGACGTCTTATTGACGGTGGCAACAACGGACCAATAATTTTTTCTTTTACTGCAATTTTTAAATCTTCGAGACATTGCACTATTTCAATTTTTGCACCGTTGAAAAAAATTTTACGTCCAAATGAAATTTGTTTAAAAATTGTATCTAAATTTATTAATTTTCTATGGTTTTTAAAATAATTTTCAAGCATGAACTTTTAAAAAATCTATATCGTGTGCCCGATTAAGAAAGATTAACCCGTTTGTACTTTAAAGAATATAAATAGTTCAGAAATTGTTTCCGGCTAATATGAATAAATAAATAATGATGATGAATATATATGATGATTATATAAATAAGCTTCATGAATAAATAAATAAAATAATAATAATAATAATAAAGATTTAACAGACATGTAATCAAACTAAACGGTTAAAACACTGAAATTACCAGAATAAAAAAAGCTGTTTCAAATAGCGAAATTTTTGGCGATTTCTTTGGCTATTAACTCCTGGTGTGTGGCTATATTAAATTGTTAAAATCTAATGTAGTTTTCAATTTTAAAAAAACGGTTTTCACCTTTATTCTGTAATCCAGGAAGTCCACGTTGTATGCCCTAGTAATCTTAAAAGTAAATTATACAAGTTGGTAATTGTACGTCAAACGTGACAAACGAGGTGCGTTCGTACTATAGCTAGTTATATGAATATTCAGATCTTTATGATTTTTAATTCTCTAAAATGAATTATATCGTCTGCAGATTAATTTCTGTAATAAAATAAGTATCTCGGTCGCTTGATGATTAAACCTCGGAAGCTCCTATAGCAAGAAAGCACCGATTAAAAAAAAAAAAATCAAATATCTTAATAAATGTTTTTATTAATATTTTCTAAAGTTTTAATTCGATTTTCATAAAATTTGAAATGTCTCGACAAAATTCTGCTAAGATAATATATATCTTAAATTTCAAACCATTCGGTTGGGTAGTTTTTGCGTTGTTATATGCGGACGGACGGACCAGACGAGGACAATAGGTGCTACGTATTTATATAATTACGAACGCACATAAAAATGGAAATTGTATTTGAAAAAGCCACACATATTTTTATGAGCTGTTATAATAAGCTCTCAACGGAAATAAATGCGTGCTCATAGACTAAATTTTATTATGTCTGAGATATAAGATTTCAACTTAACATACACAGTTATAAAAATGGTGCTAGGTTATAGTGACGCCAACTTATATAGGCTTGTGGGGCCCGAGCCCATCCAATAATTTTCCAACGAACCTAATTTTCATTGTTCTATTTCGTTATTTTCTTTAGACCCTCAAACAAATTTTATTTTGCCATTTACTAGGGCGCTGTCTCTATAATAGAGAGGCGATATAAGGGCAAGAAAATTCGATACGTTGAGACGATCTTAGACAAAAACGAATAGCCAAGCATATTGGCGATCCTGCCGATATCGTCAAGCTAATGCTTGTTAACTTGTTGAAACATTCGCGTTTAATCGAACTCGTTCACGTGATTACCGCCATGTTTTGTATGTGGGTTCGCCATAGTTTGGACTGCAGTCTGAGCATGCGCTCTGTGCATATGTCGCCATTGTCTTATAAAGATACCCTACCATTTACCAGTGAGTATAAATTAATGACCATCGGTTGTAATACTTTCCCTCAAGCACTAATAATTATCTTAAATGACTGCGCTTTCAAATTGTAGTCATATTCACGGTATGATGGTATTTTAGTAAATATTAGTTCCTTTATAAGGAAGAACTCGTACAAATAAATAATAAAATTACAACTGTATACTTCACTTTAAAATATGATAACTTGACTAGAATTATCACTTTTCCACATCCAACCAATCTTCAAAAAGAGTAAAAAAAACTGGGTATACCGCTTTACCAAAATACTTTTGAGCCCATCCAATACTTTAAAAAAGTTTGCGCCATTAGGGTTAAAACAGCTTTTAATGTCGCAGTAACTGGAACCTTAGGTGAAACTTTGTTCAAACATTTGGTTCTCCGGTTAAACGATGCAGTGAACTCTCGTTAATGCATCTACGCTTAAAACGTATCTCCGGTTAATGAGGACAATTTTTCCCCATCATTTTCAATTTACAATTAATGTTAAAGATATCACTTAAAGCGTGCTACTCATTGGATAATGCGGAAATTTTTTTCACAAACTGACCGAGCGGAATCGAAACTGCTTTTGTACTATATTTTTCCCAAGCAACTTTGATCCAACTTTGGTTATTGATAAGTGAAGAAATCGGCAGTGAGAATAATGAAGAGAAAGAAGACCTTCTACCAACTAAAACGTGAGAGGTCTAAAAATTGCTAATGGCTCTTTGCCGATATGGCCAATCTAAACATTATATAACGGACCACATTTTCGAATGTGTCGCAAAAATGGAAAATGGTGTTTTAATTAAAGTTAAATTTTGTAAGTACAGCAGTTTCTATGCATATTTTGTTTCTCCCCAGTAACTTATTCTTTTGCATTAACAAATTGTCACTAACTTGTTTCTTTGTCTTAAATTATTAAATTAAAGACAAAAAGTTGTTTATTAAGTTGGAAACGTAATTAATTTCTGTCAAAAACGTAATTCAATTTATTCAACGAAAGGGATTATTTTATATGATTCAAATATTTGCATCGTTTAATACGAACTTTGGTTTAAACGACAAAAAATGGATTTCCAGTTCTCACTAACGGTAGTTCACTGTACTTGTGAAATGTTGAACAATGAAAACTGGTTAAAATGCTGAAACTTAAAGATGTAAAAAACAGAACCATAAAACGACTAGGATTATTCTTTAACAAACAAGGACTAATGAGGCAAGGACTTCTCTTACAAATGCAATCCTCAATCCAAAAACATCCAAACCTGAAGAAGACTGGTTTTGTCTGATTTTTTATTTATTTTACTTTTACTTTTTATTTTTATTTTTGTCTTTCTAGGCTCTAACTGTCATGAAATTTGACGTATCGCTATGAAATTTTAATGTGGTGTTAAAGTGCAACATACTAATATGCTTTGTTTTTAAATAGTCATAAAATATATTTGTATAGTTTTGTTTAAACAGAGCCACGAGAAAAAATTTAATAAATGTTTGTCAGTTACGTGTAAAAATGAATCGATATTGGTGGTATTGTGATTGAAAATAAATGTGAACCAAAAAAGAAAAAGGATTCCTACAAAAAACACTATGTTCTACGAAACAACTCTTTTTAAATTACACCAACTGACGTGCAATAAGTATATGTTAGTGTTATAAATTTTAGAAAAAAATCACTTGATGTCGGTTTTATTTATTAATTAAAAAATGTTTGTTGATTCAACAACTTTTATTAAAAGTTGTGCTTAAAAATAATGCCCAAGCCCATTGATAAACTTTAAATATTATTTATTTGTCTTTTTTCTCTGCAACTAATTCTTAAATCCTAAGTAATGTAAAATAATATATATTATGTTATCTAATTATACCATTTCATTCAATTTGAACCCTTCACTTAATTTTTTCATTCTATTGGTATTCTGCATTCGTCTTTATTGGTTATAGTCCAAATGTTGGATAATATCGAATCCCAAATTATTTTAACAGTATGATATGTTCCATGCAACATACATCTGCCGGTCACCAAGCAAAAAACTACGTATGTTGATTAAAAAGTTTTCGGAGATGAGGCTATATTGGAAAACTTTTTAAAAAGACTGTTAGAAAATGAATATTTTATATTGCAATAGTAATATAGAGTGGACCATGAAAAACCGATCCCGCTAAAATTATCCAACGTAATCTGTTTAACAAATAACATAATTGTACGTAGCTTTACAGTAAGACAGACCACATTTTCACAAATCAGCTTCAAAAACACGTAAATTATTTCTCTGGTCTTTCATTTCCAAAAGTTATGTGGTCATCAATAAAAGAAATGGAAGTCTAAAAAAAGGGGGTAGGTAATAAACATGTCAGCTAGTCTCCTGGGTGGAACTCTCCTCTATTGCAGTGCTTCAAAAGACTCATCACATCAAAAAAGCGGACAGAGAAACCGCTGAAGCCAAATACGGTCTTATCCCAACTTAAAGGTTAAAAATTACCTCCAGGTTGAAAATTTCCCTTTAGTATCTACTTTGGCACAATTTAGCACAGTTTCCATGCCAATATCAAGTTTCGCAACTTGCCAAGTTTATCTTCTTTTCTGTTTCTCCAGTCAATACCCCAGGCCGGGTTTTCGCGGCCCACGCTGTTGTTACGCCACTGCACATACAACACAAGATTTTGAATGAATCTGCAACAAAACTTTTTAATTATTTCATCTTTTAGTAAAAGAGGAATGTGGAAAAAGCCTAAACAAAGATAAATAAGTGAACGCGAAGTAGCACGTTCGAGAAAGGGGTAAGTACAGAGAAAAACTCTAGGATAAAGTGGGAAAAAAAAATCCATCCTCGAAATAAAAGAAAATACATTCCACACATAACAGAAACTTCCACACAAAAGGATATAAGAAAAATTGGAACTGTAATGGCTTAAAAGTAGAACAAAAAGGACTCTTTCATTATAAAATCAAAGCATTAAAGTACTCTGTTCCAGATTCATTCAAATCCTAGTGATGTACGGGCTTCTGCGCCACCCGATGAAGGGCGCAGATAATTAATTTCTTACGAAACGGTTATCGTGTCCTTTTGGTGTTTTTATAGAGGATAAAAAGGACATTTAAACGTTCAATTTATATTTTCCAGTTACTTGAAATTATCTTAATGCCATTAATTATAATTTAATAAATTCTTAGTCGGCTGTCTTTAATACTTTCCTAATTAGAATAAATTTATTCTGCAGTTAAAAATCTATAAATACTTTTATAACAACCCAAGTTGTAAGATTAATTTTCTGTGAGATCATTTATTTTGGAGGATCATCCTAATATGCATAATGCATCATCCCGAAATCGATTAGGGCAAGATGGTCTAGATATATCTTTAAAATGTTCGGATCATTCTCTTGCACCAAATATATTATATTATGGAGAAATGTTAAGCGAAAAATAAATATTAATTTAAAACTTTTATCAAGTGCATTTTGGAAAAATAGAATAGTTTGTTTGTTAATGGTCAATATATCTAGAAAGCATTGTATTTATCATAATGATGATATAATGTGGGGCCCGATTATATCAAAAACTGCGGTTGAAATATTCAAGTTACAGTATTGTGCCCAAATGGATTAACATTCCTGCGATCGCATTGTCGCAAATTTCACGACAAACGTTATTATTATTATTTTTTTAATTCTTACAAATGGCATTACAGTCGCAATTCAGTTTTTATTATTGCTATGTATAATGAAATACTAGAGGATCTGACTTTGGAGGACCCTAGGATAGAGCTTAAAATAGATTCACCCATGAAGTGAAAAAAAAAAGCATTCCCTACATAGAAGAAACTTCCACACAGATTATATAAGAAATATAGAGTAGAACAAAAAGAGCCCTTTTATTATAAAATCAAAAGATTAAATATTCTGTTGCAGATTCATTCAACTCATTGGGATGTACGTGCTTCTGCTCCCCCCGATGAAAGGAGCAAATAATTAATTTCTCCCGAAACGATAATCGTGTCCTTTTGATGTTTTTATAGAGGAAAAAAACGACTTTTACTCCTATAATTTATATTTTCCAGTTACGTTAAATTATCTTAATAGCATTAATTAGAATTCATTAAATTCATAGCCTTCTGTGTTTAATAAATTCTAATTAGAATAAATACATTCTGCAGTTAAAAATCTATAAATACTTTTATAACAACCCAACTTGTAAAGATTAATCTTCTGTGAGATCATTTATTTTGGAGGATCATCTTAATATCCATAATGCATCATCCCGAAATCGATTAGGGCAAGATGGTCTAAATATATCTTTAAAATGTTCGGATCATTCTCTTGCACCAAATATATTATATTATAGAAAAACGTTAAGCGAAAAATAAATAAAAATTTAAAACTTCTATCAAGTGCTTTTGGAAACATAGAAAAGTTTGTTAATGGCCAATAAATGTAGAAAGCATTGTATTTATCATAATGATGATGATAATATTATGTCGGGCTTGGTTATACAAAAAAACTGCGGTTGAAATATTCAAGTTACAGTTATACCCGGATCGATTAACCTTCCATCGGACGCTCTGTCACAAATTTCACGATTAACGTGATTTTTCTAACTTTTTAACTTTATAAATGGCACTGAAGTCACAATTCAATTTTTGCTATTGATATGTATAATAGTATAATTGTTCTTCTAAAGTGTTTCTATTATGAAATATTTTGCATTTGTAACGAAGAAACTACCGCGCGCTCAGTCGTGCAATAAATTTAAGTGCGCTTTCTGAAAGGTTAAAAAATGCATGCTTTAGGAATATCTTTGGAATACTTTAGATCAGGAGTGTCCAACTGCGGCCCGCCGGATACCACTAAAATTTTACAGTAATACCTTACAGTAATACCTTACAGTAGCCTTACCTGATCGTCGAATTTCTGCGATTCAAGAAGTCGAATATTTCTGTTAAATTTTAGTGGTATTCGGCGGGCCACAGTTGGACATCCCTGCTTTAGATGATGTTATGTGTTGCTAAATCCTGTGCTACAGAGTAACGTTAAATGACGTATACAACATTTTTTTTTTATTTAAAATACTCGCTTTAGAAATACGAAGCATGTTTTTTAAGTATGCACCGTTTTGCTATTAACAAAAACAAGGTCATTTTTTTAACAATTTTATTTTTACATGGAAGCCTAGACATTAATCTACTTTTTAACGTAATTTACGCCTATATTAAGGCGCTTATCCTATCGTACGACGACCAGCTTTTGTATCCCGTCCCCATAGAAATCTGCCGCCTGCTGTACTAACCACTGTGCCACCATCGTTTTGACGTCGTCATCGTCGGTGTAGCGCTGACTAATCATCCCCGCCATTTAATAAACCGCGACCAAAAATCAAGCTAAAACCGACTGGATCACCGCAGTGGTGGACGGCGAGTGACAGTGAGAAATACCGCAAACCTCTGTTTTGGCGGAAAACTAATGCTGAGCTGAATTACAACATGGCGGTTATTTTGGGTAACACGATGAATATGCGTCAGCTCTCCTTATAGGAGCCTTAGCGCTGACCGCCAAGGTACTTCTTTAAGTGCAGGAATAAGTGGTAATCACTTGGCGCTAGTTCAGGGCTATACGGAGGAAGTGAAGTTGTTCCAAATCAAATGAGCGATGAGATCCTGGATTTAATCTTGCCCTAGTGCCAAGTGAATACCATTTATTTCTGCATTTAAAGAAGCACCTTGGTGATCAGCACTACAACGACAATGACGACGGCAAAATGGCGAGGATGCAGTGGTTAGCACTGCAGGCGACAGATGAGGAAAGCATACGGAAACTGGTCGCACGATACGATAAGTGCCTTAATATAGACGGAAATTATGTTGAAAACTAAAGGTCCAGGTTTTCATGTAAAAATAAAATTCTGAAAAACCTGTCTTAGATAATAAAAATCCAGAAATCATACAGAGTAGCCAAGATAACAGAAGCCCGGTATACAGAAGTACAAATACTTACTAATTTTTATTTAAAAGTAGTAAATACAGAATATTATGAATAACAACATACTGAACATTCAATAGTTCACAGGAGGTGTTGTTATTCATAATAATCTATATTTACTACTTTTAAATAAAAATTAGTAAGTATTTGTACCTATGTATACCGGGCCTCTTTTATCGTGGCCACTCTGTAAAGTAATTAGTAGGGACAAATAGACAAAATGAGCAATAGCGAAGCCAGCATATATGAAAAATCAAAGGAAAAACAATGATAGTCTATCTTTTGAGAAATTTGTGATGGCTATGCCATCACATGCGTATTATCGTTGGCCAATCTTGGATCGGCGAAAAATGAAAAATACAGTTGAAGATTTTAGATATAAAAAGAGATGAACGATGCAAGTCCTTTAAAAAAAACACTGTTGAAGAATAGTATAAAGTGAGAAGTTGGAAAGAACGATGAAAATCGACGCTCGTAAAGGACTTAAAAAACAACCCTAGTAGCAAGAATCCAACTCAGGCTACGCGGCGTAAAGATGGCCGGTAAACTAACTGCCCGATGTACAGAATTCAGATGAAGATCGTTTTTAAGTGAAAACTCTATAATAGATTTTAGTATGTTTTTTTTTAATTCTCCACCAACTACACCAAAAAGCATTTTTAGTACTATCGTATTAACCGACAATCAATTGCGAAACATTTGACTATTTATAGCAACCTTTGTTATTCTGATTATTTCAGTGTTTAATCTCGTATTTCTGTTATATATCTATTAAATTCGTAATTTATTTATTTATTGATGCGTTCTTTTACTTGGGAATTTTTTTATTTCGTTTGGCAATTTAGTTGTGGAATATTGCACAAAAAGCAACACATGTTGAATTATTTACATTGCTTTAAGTGCAAAAGGGGCGGGAGGAGGGAGAGTAGTAAACTTCAGTAATTGAGTTGCATGCAAATTTAAATATATTCATGTGTGAAAATTACTTTTTAAAAGTCGGTAAATTACGATATTTCAAAGAAAATGCTTTTTTGTATTCGATGGTGTAAAAATTGAAATTGTGTGATGTTTAGACGTTTAAAAATTTCACTAAAAGCAAATTTATTGGTCAACTCATTGCCACTACACTGTAAAAAAAAAAAAATACTATTGATTTTACAGAAAAAAAGGGCGATACTTCTTTTAATTCTTGAAAAACGTAAAATAAAAACCTTATAAACAGTAAAATAAGTTTTATTAAATTGTTGACATGTTTCGGCTCCACTTGAACCATTATCAAATCAAATAGGAATCTTCTATAATTGCATGGTCTGTGAAGTTATTATTTGAAACCCTATCAGTTTATTTTTCACGTACTTTTTCAAATTACTCACGTTATTTTTTATTTTTACTTGTATATTTATTTCCAAATTTGTAACCATGAAGTAACTCGAGCCACAATTTTAGTAAGTAAAATGATTCTGCATCGTTACATATTGCATTTGTACGTTTTACAATCACTATGGTTTCTCTTATAATGGATGGATTGTATAGATTGCAGGGGAAAATTATCTTATTTTCGCTTAAATTTATTTGGATGGTTTTTTCTTGATATAATCTTGGCAGGACTGTGGTTTTTCTATTGTACTTAATATCAGCTATAAGCTCCTTTTTTCTATAACTAACTTTCCTGCTTGTTATACCAATATGACATGCATATTGGCACACAACAAGTCAACAGTCTAATAAAACTTGTTTTACTGTTTATAATGTTTTTATTTTGCGTCTTTTAGCAATTAAAAAAAGTATATTATTACAAGGTGTTATAATTTGTTATAAAAAAAAAGACTGCCAATCAGGACGCCGGTAAAAAGCGGTTTATTTTACGAAAATAATCTGTATTCATTACGAACTTAGAGGCAAAATCTGTTAAAATAACAGAAAGTCCGTAACAAGCACAGGTTATTTTCTTAAAATAAATGTTTTGTATAGGCGTCCTGGCTTTATTTTCTATAAAATCAACAGATTTGTTTTTACAGTCTATCAATATGACGTCAGCGCTACTCATGGATTTGTTTTTGCTTTATAATATGGATAAAATAGTTTACGTTTGTACAAAGAACTGTTTCAAGTTTTGAAATTTAATATATTTAAAGCTTCCATTTTCTAAAAAAATGAATTCTAATAAGTACAAATGTATTCTGCAGTCCAAAATCTATAAATATTTTTACAACAACCCAAGTTGTAAGATTAATTTTCTGAGATATCATTTATTTTCCAGGAGCATCCTAATATCCATAATACATCATCTCGCAATCGATTAGGGCAGGATGGTCTAGCGATATCTTTAAAATGTTCGGATCATTCACTTCCACCAAGAATACCGTGTTATGGAGAAAGATTAAACGAAAAATAAACAAGAATTTAAAATTTTAAATCTCTGATACATGCATACTATATTTTTTCGAAATAGTTTGTTGCTTTTGATGACCAACAAATGTAGATAGTATAGAATTTATCATAATGGTGGTATAATTTAAATTTCAGTTTTACCAAAAAAGAAAATATAAGGTGAAATAATCGATTTACGATTATTTGAAGATCTATTAAGGCACCATACTTTAAAAGACTGTCTTTAGCTGCTTTCGTGTTGTTTCATCAAGCCTGATGTGCTACTGATAAAAATTAAACAAAGTATAAAAAATTGTTTCAATTTAAAAATTTTATACATATATTTGATTTCTTTTAATTTATAATAATAAAAAGGATAGATTTATTCGCTATATATAGAGAGATAAAGCGCTATCAAAAACCTTTTACTCTCATATGTTTCATATATAAAAATTTATTTGAAGATAAATTGATGTTACTGACATGCAGTGGTAACATTAAATTAACAAATGTAAAAGTTTCGTTAAGGAAATCCTTTACGGGATTTACTTTTCTTTCTCTTTTGTCTTTCTTTCTGCTCTGTCCCTTTTGATTGTTTACTGGATGAAATAATGTGAAAGTTTGTTCTTAAAATGTTTAAAATTGCATATTCTTCTGCATTTATAAAAAGCCAATCACATACTTAGATCACGTAGAGTTAAAAGAAAAAAAAACGCTTTGATCATGTTTATGTGGGTTTGTTTCCTTTGTATTTTACAATACAAGAAATCAGCAAAACAATTTCGCATGAGCGAGAACCCGTAGAAAATTATGTATCAATAGGGACACAAACGTTAGAAAGCTTTATTCTTGAAGAAAATACAGACTATTAAAAGCGAGCGGGATGTTTAGACCTATCTAAAGTAAATTTTATTTTAATATTCAGCATGGACAAACTTTCTGAAAGACTGGTAACCCGACTAAGACGTGTAGAGAAAGTGTCAGATGTGGTGCAGATTACGCTTATAGGTAGCATTCAAACCAAGTACAAAAATCTATTTAATAGGAAATTGATACTTGACAAAGCCCCATCTGTTTCCACTATCCCACTTGTCCTCCTGTGTGTGTACGCACTTGATCCCAACTTCTGTCTGCTATCCAAAAATTGCAGCTGTCTTTGCTTTATATTTTGTTCTGAAATTTGGCATTTATTATCTTTTTATAGTCTACTTTAAATTAAGTTTCCTATTTTCTGACATATTTGATACTTTTTATTAAGAACAAATTTTGAAGTGAAAACTTCTTTAGGCACTTTGGGCATTTTTTGAGATGGGAAAAATCCATTGAACTCGCGACACTGTTACTGTAACCGACACCTCTTTATATTTGAAGTGAAAACTTCTTTAGGCGCGTTGGGCATTTTTTAAGATGGGAAAAAACCCCTGGGGAATCTTTTTGTAAATTGTACTCGCGACACTGTAACTGTAACTGACACCTATGTCTATAAGTATGTACATGTATTGTGTATAGTTAGGTATGAGGTAGGGCGGGGCGGGCGTGCCGCGCGCCGCATGCTTGCCTGTGCGCAATTGGTTCTCGAAATATACGTACGAGAGTTAGAAAAAGGGAATGCTTTCAGTAGTGCTGCTACACAATTCAACGCACGTTTCTGTTAATTCAATATAGATATTATAATTGTGACAATTCTTGAAATTCATAATTTTCTTCTTTGATTTAGCTAGCTACATATAATGTATCATACAATTAACTTACTAATGTGAAGTGTTAATAATTATATACTGTATATTGTTTAAATAAGAAATATTGTAATGCAGTGTTTTTGAGTTTGAATTTGTAAATCTATCATTGCTGATAAATTAATAGAACTGCTGCTCATCATCACGTAAGTAAACAGTTATTTAAATAAATAAATAAATTTACGTAACACATGGATAAAAATGTGTATCAAATAAAACATTTCCTGACGATTCAAAAAATACACACGTAATTGTTCAAGTTTTCACTTCTGTCGGCACTCCCGGAGTGCCACTGTATTTTTGTTTTTTTTCTTCATAATTCTTATTTTGTACATCTTTCTTAATGGGAAAAAAAAAGATGAATTCTTTAAACAGGCTAAGTTTAAACTAGATTTATTATATTTAAGCATTATCTTTAAATAAAAGTAACTTGAAGTATCTGACATAAATATGGCCTGCAACATAACTTGAATAAAGAAAAAAAAAAAAAAAAAAAAAGTTAAGTTACGTTTTATCTTCGTGTTTAAAATCTTTTTCCTTAATTTCTGCTATGTCCGTTTTTATTACTTTTTTCATGAAATTATTTTTTACAGATTTTACTTTCTTTCTTATGTCTTACTTCGTAATGGATAAGATAAACTTTTCTTTACGGAATCTAAAAAGCCTATTACATCATTTTAGAAAAGTAAACTTAACACTCCAATATGAATAAAAGGAAAATATTGCATCTATTTTTTTTTTTTTTTTTTTTTTTTTTTAGAAAGGTGAAATAATAGAAAAATGCAAAACAACTCTTTGTAAATTATTGGATATTCTAGAACAATCAATCCAAAAATGCTGTAAAATTATTGCATTTATTTCTATATTATGTACTCAATTTTAAATGAAACATTACTTACTGGATCATAATTTATTTTGATATTCGTTCATATCATATTTCAAAAATCTTTAAAAAAATAAAATAAAATAAAATAAAATAAAAATCCCTTTTATCTTTTAAACCACTAAACTCCTTATTTAAACCAATTTCATAAACTTCCATTCATCATGACGATAATTTGCGATAGAATCCCCCACTAATTGAGTCATTAATACGTCAGATTCCAAACATGTCATTAACAAACTGGAGATTAAATATTTCTCGGGCGATCATTTCGAAAATTAAGAATTCGAAACTTTAATTACCAGTTATTCCTTCACCACACCACTTTATATTCTAGTATGAATTAAACACGCTAGAGGGTGGAGGAAGAGTGGTCATCCGGACAATTGAGAAAACCTTACCAAGAATCTTTTACCTTGATCGATCTGAAAATAATGCATTAAGGAAATTTCAGATGAAGTTTGAAATGGATTGTCTCGCAGAGAAATTTGTTTGAAAGCCTCGAACATACGAAGTGAATTTAATGGCTTGTAATTGCGGGAGAGTTTTTTGTGAACTTTGGAATTAATTGACAATGAATTTGAGAGACACACAGAATTTTGTAAATATATAAAATTATAATTGCGATAAATACTTCACTACATATTCTCCATTAGGTAGATTGACTGGTGGGAGTAGTGATTTATAGTTGTATCTATTAAGAAGCTATTTTATGTGAATTTGTAAATCAAAATCTCTGTCAGTTTGAGGCATAAAACAGGCATTATTCAGTTTATTAGTTTATTTTTCGTATGGGTGTTAAACTTATTTCGATATTCTTATTTGTAAACGAGTTTTAAAAATTACAATAATTACAGAGTATTTCAAAAATAATAGAAAGACATTTTAAATATTTTAGTGTTTAATTTTTTTGGCCTATGAATATAGTCAAAATTAAATTGTTAATATGGTACAAGTTTCTTTTTAATTAGTATGGAGGTTGTATTTATTTTAAATATAAAGTTATGGATTGATGAATATTTTACACATAATGTTAGTAGCAAAAAAAAAAAAAATCTAATATAAAAATAAAACTCTAGGAAAAAAATAGTTGACGTGAAAAGGTAAAAAAAAAAAAAAAAGAAACTTTAATTGTGTTTTATTACCAGATAAATGGACCATATAAAAGAAGTCCAAATATTGCATTATGATATTGCTGTTTCTGTAGAACATAAAAAAGGTAAAGAAACATTCCCTATCTTCAGACTACATTCGATAATCTCATACTGGCAATAAAACAAATATCGACTAAATACTATCTTAAAAGATATTTAATACTGAATTTTTATGTCACCTTATATTATCAGTATCTTAAATAAGTATAAAAGTAAAAATAGTTTTTTTAAACACTCTTTCATAAAAATCCAATGTTTATCTGGAAAATCACGCCTAATTTCATTCATGTTTTTTTCCAAAAATTTCCGTTACACTACATTAATTTGACGTGGGTACCGAACTCCATTAAAGAAAATTCACTACTCCTATTTTTTCTTCGTTTTACGATTGGTTTAACGCGCGAGCTAGTGATTTATTAAAAGAAAATTATCATTTTTGTTCTGTTTCTTTTCAAATGTATGGCAACGGGAAATAAAAAATGAAACATTATTTAAACTATCTTTTTAAGATTTCTGAATTGATTTCTCAACGTTTAATTATAATTTAATTACAATGAAACTATTAATTGATTAAAGAGTACTTTAAAAAATATATATTACACTGTTTATTTTTTATTTATACTAGGACATCCAACCCGGGATTCCTGGGTTAGAGAATATATGTGAAAACCATTGTTTTTTATTGAAAACTCTAATAGATTTTTGACATTCAATATATATATTTTTTAGATTGCCCCCTAATAATACCAAAGGGAATTTTTACATGAAATATGTAAATTATATATTCCAAGAATTTTTTGAAATTTATTAAAAGCAGTAATTTCGTATTGGCCTCATGCCAGAAGTTAACAGCCGAACAAATCGATAAAAATTTCGTTATCTACAGCAGTTTTTTTTTTTTTTTGTTTTTTTGTTTTTTTTTTTTTTGTTTTGTTTAATTCTGATAATTTTAGCGATTTTAAGCGCTTATTTCAATTACATGTCTGTTAAATTTGTGTTTTATTTATACTATTTTACTTGTTGCTTAATGCAATTTTAATTTCGTTATTGAATATTAGTTGGAAACAAATACTGAACTTTTTATATTGTTTAAAGTGCAAACGGATTAATATTTTGTAATCGTCTGCAAGCGATAGAGATACAAAAAAATCATACTTGAAATTTAATTTAAAAGCAATAATAAATGAGTTAATTGCGATACAGTTTTCAAACAAATTGCCTTTAAAAATAGATTGTGTTTCATACATAATGGTGTAAAAATTACAAAAGTGCTATGTTTAGAAATTTTAAAAATTGCAGTAGCAAAAATTGCAAAACCGAAATTTCATCCTTAAGTGTTGCCATTCGCAAAATGACGTCAGCGTTACGCACGGACACGTTTGACCTTTATAATATAGATTTTCTACTTTTTAGTGTTTAAAATATTTCTTAGTTACAGTTTCAGAACCAGCTGATCTTTTTTAACGAGCTTTAATTTGACACATCATTAAATTCATTGTTTTTGTAAGTCGCATAAAATTGTAACCATAAAGATTATTTGGCGCTTTATTACCTTCGGCCAGTTAAAGGAAAAATGCCTTAAAATCAATTTATTAATTTACAACAAAGCTCTAAAATTATTAAAATGTTGTATTGTCATCGAAAATACACCTCTGAACATAATTTTTATAATTTTACATATCGAGTTAAAAGTCGGTTACAAGATTCCATTTTTACACACAAAAAACAAGTTGAGTTATATAATTTTAGTTTTCAAACCATTAGACTTCTTCATAAATTTCCGTTCATCATGATGATAATTCGCGGAAGAATCCTAACTAATTGAGTCATTAATGCAACAGATTTCAAACAGTATCATTAGCGAAGTGGAGATTAAATATTTCTTCGACTATCATTTTAACAATTAAGAATTTCAACTTTAATTGCAGGTTATTCCTTCACCCCATCATTTTATATTCTAGCATGAATGAAATGCGATAAAGGGTGGAGGAAGACTGATCATCCGGACATTTTAGAAGTCTCCATTTAATACCCTGCTTTAATCGATGCGAAAATGATCCATTAAACGCATTTTACACGAAGTTTGAAATATATTGTCTCGCAGAAAATTTGTTTGAAGGCCTCAAACATATTAACTAAATTTAAAGTCTTGTAATTGTAGGAGAGTTCTTCGTGATCGTTGGAATTAATCGACAATGGAATTGATAGATACATAGAATTTTGTAAATATACTAAATCATAATTGCGATAAATACTTCACTACATATTCTCCTATATGTAGATTGACTGGTGGTGTAGTGATTTATAGCTGCGTCTATAAAGTAGTTATTTTATGTGAATTTGTAAATCAAAAATATCTGTGAGTCTGAGATATAAAACAGTGATTATTCAATTTATTAGTTTCTTTTTTGTATGGAAGTTAAACTTATTTCTGATTTTAAAAAATTAGGACACTATTTTCAAAAGCTATTATAATTACAGTGTATTTCAAAACTAATGGAAAAACCTTTTTTGTAGTAATTTAAAGAATAAAACTTTTCTTTTATTGCCTACACGCAGAAAAAGGAATTGATTAAAACTACAAAACATGTTTTGTTAAGTACATTTTGGTTGTTTTAGCAAAATTCAAGTAAAATTGAACCAATTTACTTGAATTAACAAAACATTTTTTGCTGACGATACAAAAAATTTTTTTGGAATCGCAAAAAAAATTTTTTTTTTGTTGATTCAAACAAAATTTCTATTGACCTATATTTAAACAAAAAGTTTTGTTGGGTCAACCAAATGTTTGTTGATTCAACAAAACTTTTTTCTGGGTGTATGAATGTATAATCAAAATTAAATCGTTAATATGGTTCAAGTTTCTGTTTAATTTGGAAGGAAGTTACATTTGCTATTTTAACTATCAAGTTAAGACATTGTGAGAATTTTTATGCATAGTATTATTGGCAAAGAAAATTCTAATATGGAAATGTAAAATTTGAGGGGGGAAAAGGAAGATTCCATTGGGTTTCATTACCAGATAAATAGACCGTATAAGTAAAGTTAAAATGTGGCATCTATTTCTGTAGAAAATTAACAAGTTAATAAAACACGTGCTCACTCTCTTCAAACTACACTGCTTAATCTCGTACCAGCAATTAAAAAAAAGCTCGACTAAATACTCTTTTTAAAAATATTGAACTCTGAAATTTTATGTCACCTTATGTATCCATAATCTTAAAAAATCATTTTAGTTTTCAAACCATTAAACTCCTTCCTAAACCCACAAATTTCCATTCATTATGATGATAATTCTCGACAGAATCCTAACTAATTGAGTCATTAATACGACAGATTTCAAACAGTATCATTAGCAAAGTGGAGATTAAATATTTCTTCGACGATCATTTTAACAATTAAAAATTCCACTTTAATTGCCAGTTATTCCTTCACCATACCGCTTTATATTCTAGTCTGAATGAAATTCGATTAAGGGTGGAGGGAGAGTGACATCCGGACGTTTAAGAAGTCTCTTTTGAATATCCAGCCATCCAGCCTTGATCGATGCGTAAGTGACGTATTAAATGCATTTAACATGAAGTTTGAAATGAATTGTTCCGCAGAAAATTTGTTTGAAAGCTTCAAACATAATAACTAAATTCAATGTCTTGTAATTGTGGGAGAGTTTTTTGTGATGGTTGGAATTGATAGATACATAGAATTTTGTAAATATACTAAATTATAATTGCGATAAATACTTCACTACATATTCTCCAATATGTAGATTGACTGGTGGTGTAGTGATTTATACATATGTCTATCAGGGAGTTATTTTATGTGAATTTGTAAATCAAAAATATCAATCTATCTGAGACATAAAACAGTGATTATTCAATTTATTCGTTTCTTTTTCGTATGGAAGTTAAACTTATTTCTGATTTTAACAAATTAGTACACTATTTTCAAAAACTATTATAATTACAGTGTATTTCAAAACCAATGGATAAACATTTTTTGTAGTAATTTAAAGAAGAAAACTTTTCTTTTCTTTTCTTGCCTATGAATGAATCAAATCGTTAATATGGTTCAAGTTTCTGTTTAATTTGGAAGGAAGTTACATTTGCTATTTTAACTATCAATTTAAGGAATGGTGAGATTTTTTTATGCATAGTATTATTAACAAAGAAAATTCTAATATGGAAATATAAAATTGGAAGGGGAAAAAAAGAAGATTTCATTGGGTTTTATCACTAGATAAATGGGCCGTATGAATGGAGTTAAAAAGTGGCATCTATTTCTGTAGAAAATTAACAAGCTAGTAAAGGACGTATTCACTCTCCTCAAACTATAGTGGATAATCTCGTACCAGCAATAAAAAAAAAAGCTCGAATAAATACTCTTTTTAAAAATATTGAATTCTGAAATTTTATGTCACGTTATGTATCAATAATCTTAAAAAATCATTTTAGTTTTCAAACAATTAAACTTCTTCCTAAACCCACAAATTTCCATTCATTATGATGATAATTCTCGACAGAATCCTAACTAATTGAGTCATTAATACGACAGATTTCAAACAGTATCATTAGCAAAGTGGAGATTAAATATTTCTTCGACGATCATTTTAACAATTAAGAATTCCACTTTAATTGCCAGTTATTCCTTCACCATACCGCTTTATATTCTAGTCTGAATGAAATTCGATTAAGGGTGGAGGGAGAGTGACATCCGGACGTTTAAGAAGTCTCTTTTGAATATCCAGCCATCCAGCCTTGATCGATGCGTAAGTGACGTATTAAATGCATTTAACATGAAGTTTGAAATGAATTGTTCCGCAGAAAATTTGTTTGAAAGCTTCAAACATAATAACTAAATTCAATGTCTTGTAATTGTGGGAGAGTTTTTTGTGATGGTTGGAATTGATAGATACATAGAATTTTGTAAATATACTAAATTATAATTGCGATAAATACTTCACTACATATTCTCCAATATGTAGATTGACTGATGGTGTAGTGATTTATACATATGTCTATCAGGGAGTTATTTTATGTGAATTTGTAAATCAAAAATATCAGTCTATCTGAGACATAAAACAGTGATTATTCAATTTATTAGTTTCTTTTTCGTATGGAAGTTAAACTTATTTCTGATTTTAACAAATTAGTACACTATTTTCAAAAACTATTATAATTACAATGTATTTCAAAACCAATGGATAAACATTTTTTGTAGTAATTTAAAGAAGAAAACTTTTCTTTTCTTTTCTTGGCTATGAATGAATCAAATCGTTAATATGGTTCAAGTTTCTGTTTAATTTGGAAGGAAGTTACATTTGCTATTTTAACTATCAATTTAAGGAATGGTGATATTTTTTTATGCATAGTATTATTAACAAAGAAAATTCTAATATGGAAATATAAAATTGGAAGGGGAAAAAAAGAAGATTTCATTGGGTTTTATCACTAGATAAATGGGCCGTATGAATGGAGTTAAAAAGTGGCATCTATTTCTGTAGAAAATTAACAAGCTAGTAAAAGACGTATTCACTCTCCTCAAACTATAGTGGATAATCTCGTACCAGCAATAAAAAAAAAAGCTCGAATAAATACTCTTTTTAAAAATATTGAATTCTGAAATTTTATGTCACGTTATGTATCAATAATCTTAAAAAATCATTTTAGTTTTCAAACAATTAAACTTCTTGCTAAACCCACAAATTTCCATTCATTATGATGATAATTCTCGACAGAATCCTAACTAATTGAGTCATTAATACGACAGATTTCAAACAGTATCATTAGCAAAGTGGAGATTAAATATTTCTTCGACGATCATTTTAACAATTAAGAATTCCACTTTAATTGTCAGTTATTCCTTCACTATACCGCTTTATATTCTAGTCTGAATGAAATTCGATTAAGGGTGGAGGAGGAGTGACATCCGGACGTTTAAGAAGTCTCTTTTGAATATCCAGCCATCTAGCCTTGATCGATGCGAAAGTGATGCATTAAACGCATTTAACATGAAGTTTGAAAGAATTGTTCCGCAGAAAATTTGTTTGAAAGCCTCAAACATATTAACTAAATTCAATGTATTTTAGTTGTGGGAAAGTTCTTTGTGATTGTTGGAATTATTGACAATTGAGTTGATATATACATAAGTATACCAAATTATAATTAAGATAAATACTGCTTGACAGATTTTCCATTTTGTAGGTTGGCAGATGATTTGGTGATTTTTATATGCTAAGCCGCCAGAACGTAATTATAATGAAGATTGTGAATTGAAATAGATATCCAGTCAAGATTAATTTGTTTAATATAAGATAGACTGGGGATGTTTCCTCCACTTTTTACTAAAATGCACGTAATTTGCGTTTGATATAGAATCTCATCTCAGCTTGACATGTATAAATAGCTTATCATATATTCTATTTTCTTAAGGAGTCAAAATTTTGAAAAGGTACTAAGTGATTAAAAATTTATATATTGGGTTGTTCGGAATGTTCTTTCCGTTTGGGAAAGTTAGTTCGAACCGGAAAATTCTATCATTTAATTATTAGACATTAATTCCGCTATCTAATATCTAATAATTGACGGTCAGACTTTTCTGGTACGAATTAGTTTTCCCAAACGGAAGGCACTTACCGAACAGCCCAATATATTTCCAATAACAGGATGAACTTGGTCAAACCTTGCCCCTTCAGGGAATTTTTTAGAACAACCTATAGGTTTTGACCCACTATAAAAGAAAATATATTCTTACAGGAAATTTTATTTAATGAGAAGTAACTTATGTTTGTACGGTTTTTATTTAGTTGTTTTCTACTAAATAAAATTTTTAGTACGCCACATATTTATTTAATCTGGTTATTGAATAAAATTAAAAAAATTCAATATGTAATTATCTCATATTTACAATTTTCCAAATTAATGAATATTATTATAGCCTCCAGGGAAGTGAAATATCATTTTTAAAGCTACTGCTTTTAAACTATAAATGGTGATTGGATGTAGTAGCTTAAAAAAACCCTCAGAAGAAATTAACGCAACTAACTTAAGCAAACACTGTGGTATATGTATATTATGGAAAATAATATAGATGTTTACGATTTGTGTAGTTGTATTTCGAATTCTAAAATTCTTTTGTTTGAATCTATATTTTCCAACATTTATTAAGTTATTCTTGCATTCAGTTTCGATTGAAATCTTGCACTATAGTCATTATTTTAAAAATATTTATATAAATTATGTTATTAATAACTGAAAGAAATAAATTATTATTATTTTTATTAAGTAAATTAATCCCAATTTAAGTAAATTAAGTCCCAATTATTAAATTATTTTCAATTATACTAGACATAGAATAGGAAATTTTACCCGGGCCACATATTCCCAAATGTTGTCAGTCAAACATCCCGTAACTGCCTTTTAAAAATTAGTCGTTGGGGGCCAGCGTAATACTTACCCATCATGGATATGAATAATATAAAATATGAAAATAAAACATGTGTAAACTATTTATAAAATGCATTGCAATTCGAATAAAATCGTGGCTTGATGACGTCATAAACTTTAAATGTTCTATTACTGAATTGCGTAAAAGAAACATCCTTATAACTACAAAATTGATAATCATATTAACTAATGGTTTACTTCGTCGAATTAAACGACTCTTCTCCAATTAAAATGTATCTTTGAATTGAAATTTGAATGAAATACAGGGTCATGAAAAATCGAAGAGTGTGGAAAATATTATTACAAATATCTCGGTAATTCATTATCCGATCGACTTCATTTTTTATGCAAAATTTATGTTTTTTTATTGTCTTTTATATTTACTCCTTAAAATAAACAATTTCAAAAAAATTTATATACATTTTATCAGAACGAGTATTTTGAAAGTCCGAAAAAAATAATTCCGGATAATCGAGGTGACTGAAATTCAATAAGCTTCATCCCATTATTACATACTAAGTACATACCAAATTTCAAGTCTCTATCTCAATTTGTTCGGGAGACAGAGCGTTTACAGACACACAGACAGACGGACGGCAAATTTTTTTTTCTAAAAATATGTTTTTCGGAATCTCCAGTGTCTGAAACGTGTAAATCCTTCAAAAAAAAATTTCGAATTTCAAAACGATTACAAGACTTACCCTATACTACGTATGATGGGTAAGTAATAAATGTATAAAACTAATGATAATAACTATATTCAATTCTAATTAACTATCTGTTCTTTGAAGTCATTAAATATAGTATATCATAAATCAAAAATAACTTCTTTAACTTTAGTTATAACAAGCATATGAGGAGCTTACGATTGGCAAATGGAACGCTTACATTTTTTCGAGGAAATTTCAAAATTCCACTTTATTTATTTATTATTAGAAACATTATCTAGTAGAAAAAGCTTATAATATGATTATATCTTGGACTTTCAGAAAAAAAAGATTTTTTTTAATCTTCTGTATGATCAAGCATTCCTAGTTTCCTCTATATGTTTTTTTTTTTTTAACTTAATATTTTTAGAAATTTCGTTTATGATATTTCTTTATTTCTCCAATAAATGTAAGATAAACTTTTCCTTAAAAAAATTAAAACAGTCTATTACGTAATTTTTTTAAAAATAAATGAAAAATCTCTGAATGAATATGAATAGTATATGAATAATCCAATAAATAGTAAGGAAATGCTCTGCAGCTTATTGGATAATCCGGAACCATCATTCAAAACATTCTGTACATAATACTGTACAAAACAGGTTACGTACTAGACCATATTGCATTTCTATATTATATTTAAACAAGAACAAAAAATCATGCGTCCAGCATAGATTATGAAACACTTTCCAACACATCCAGAAAACTGCGACGAAAATTCACCGTTAAATAAGGTAAAAGAAGATATGTAAGTGAACAGTTTAGAAAAAATATACCACATTGAAAAATACAGTTTTCGAAATTACATTCCATTGCAAAAAAATTTAGTCGAATTATTTTGCGTAGACCTGTATATGATCTGTAGATTTGGATATATAATACATAGCAAAATAAAATTTAGTTCAGTTTGAAAATTCACATTTAGCAATTTTCGCCTGTATATTATCTAAATACTTTTGTACACATCACATATTAAGCTAAAATTTAATTCAGGTAAAAAAAACGCATAAGGCAACTTAAAACTCACTTCCAGCAATTACCAACCGTAAACGACGATGTATTTTGTTATTTGCGTAGCCCTGTATATGAATTTATTTATATTCCACAAACTTATATTAATCTACTAAATATAGTTCAGCAAGAAAATGCGTAATACAATTAAACACTATCCTTGAGCAATTCACTTCCATAGTGCGTAATACTTATGAATTCCCATGTGTAGCCCTGTATATGATAAACCGAATTTACACACACCACTTTATACGAAGAAAATTTAGTTAAACTTAAAAAGGCAAACCAAACATGAAAACGTACTTATCACACATAGACTGTAATTATCGCACGTATACTGTAACCGAATTATTTTGTGTATCCCTCTAAATGAACGATAAACGCTATGCATACCATACTTTTAAGCGAGCAATTTATTGTGCACTTCAGTAATGCGTATAATTATTATTACGTTTGAAATAGTGAAACATTATTAAATTACACTACAAACGATTTTTCCCCTTCAGACAATGTGTAACAGAATTCTTTCGTTTGACTCTGTAAATGAATAATAAATGTTTTGTACCCCATATGCTAGAAAAACATGCACTGTAAAAAAAATTTCCTGTAAAAAAACGGAAATTGTACTGGCAATCGAGACGCCAGTACTATTTCCGTTTTTCAACGGAAAAAAAATCCGTAAATTCCAGGAAATTTTCCGTGATTTCTGAAATATCCGTTTTTAAATTTCCGTTTTATAACATATCTTCCGTATTTTTTAGAAATTTTTATAATGTTAAAATAAACATAGGACCAAAAAAAAAAAAAAAAAAAAGTTTCTTCTCAAGAACAACCTTATACTGCTTTTTTTTTTTTTCCTCATTTCTGAGTGAGTTTTGTGTAAATAACCAACCCTTCCCTCGATATGAATCGAACCCCCTATCTTTCGCTTACTGAACCGTAGGTCCCAACCCCTACGCCATGATTAGATGCTCGACTTATTCAAGCGTTGCTACTTATTGCAGCCACTTTTTATGATGCAAAAATTTGAAGGTTCCATGGATTTCTTTCAGTTCCAAAGTTTTTAATATTTTCTTTTCATATTTTTCAATATTTTCTTTTCATATTTTTCAATATTTTCTTTTCATATTTTTCAGTATTTAGTTTATTATTTGATGCTTTATAACAGATAAATTTTAACTTATTATGTATCATATGCGTAAAACATTGTATTAAGAGACATTGTATTAAGAGTCATTGTATGATTGCATCCTTTTGTAATGGTACAACATTTTCTTTTTTTGAACATATACTTTTTTTAATTATTTGTCTGATGATCTATTTATCAATTCCAATAAAAATAACAATTACCTGAAGGAGACGTATTTATTACATGCTATTAAAATAACTTCTCGTTATCTCTTATTTTAAAAAACATACGTAAATAAACAATTTTATAATAAATTAAATTATTATATTTGAGCTATGCTGAGAACTTTTGTGTACGGTTCTGTCAAACTGAATATTTTTAATAATATTAAAACAAAAAATTGATTCTTAAAGACAATTTCGAAATTAATGATCTTCTGATAGGTAAGATTTAAATTTGGACTTGCTTTTGATTTAGTTTAAATTAATTTAGTTTAATTTATAAAATTATAAGCTAAAGAAATAAAATATAAAGTTAATAAAATTATAAACTTCATTTTTATAAAAGTAAAGAAAAATATTAACTATTTTTATAAATTTAAGGAAAAAATTTTAACGCTGTAAAATTATAATTCATAGAATAATAAATTTTAGTTTAATTCATAAATTTATAAGCCAAATCAGTTTAGTTTAATACAATTTACGTAGCGATACCTTGCAGAGATATTGTGTTATGAAACCTTTAAATAACCCAATATTGCCTCACGTTAGAAAAGTTAAAATAAAATCTTAAAAAATTAGTGAAAAAAAAAAGTTTTAATTTTGAAGCACTATCAATAAAAATAAAAAAAACAGATTAAAAAAAAAATTATAAAAATTATAAAAACAAAATCAATTTCTAACTATTTCATTAAAAAAATATAAATATTGCTATTATTTTCACAAAAAAATACTGTCCAGACACGGCCCCGGTTAGAATGGGCCAGCATGTCGAGCCGGGTCAGGCCTGGATCCTTGAAGAACTCTAGTAAATATACAACAATCTTAATTCCCATTCAAACAAGACAATTTCTGTACGCAAACCTCTAAAAGTTATTTACGGAAATTGCACTGTTTTGGAAGAAATACGGACATTGTACTGTTTTGAAAGAAATACGGACAAAATCTATTAAATTTACGGACAACTTTCTGCATATTTAAGGATTTGAAATCTCCTTTACGGAACTAATGTCATTTACGGAAATTATACTGTTGTTTTGGAAAAATGAAACTTCTCCGTGAAATTTCACGGAAAATCTTTTGTATTTTCACGGATTTTTTTTAGAGTGTGTTTTAATGCGCTTCATAAATGTACATCAATTTCATCATGTTTCAAATGTAGCATCATCGAAATGCACTTGAAACGATTATTTTCCATTGACTGTAATGTAACGGAATACATTTGACAGTTCCTGTAAAAAAAAACTATAAGTGCCACGCCCTTCATTTGAAATAGGAACATGCTGTAGTAGGCGACAATAACATACGAAAATTTCAGGGCAATCCGAGCATATTTACGCGAGTTAGAGCACGGACAGACGACAGACGGCCAGACAAGCCTAAGTCATAGACACTTTTCAACTAGGTTGGAAAGTGTTAAAAAATAAAAATATATTTCATGCTGTACCATAATTTATTTGAATACTCTGTCATATTACATTTTCCTAAATTTTAAAAAAGTCACTTTTTCCTTCAAACCTATAACACCTTAAAACCAAATTAATATACTTCCATTCATCATGATGATAAATTTTCGAAAGATTCCAAACTAATTGAATCATTAAAACGTCAGATTTCAAACGCGCCATCAACAAATTCGTGATTAAACATTTCTTGAGCGACCATTTCAACAATTAAGAATTCGAAACTTTAATTGCCAGTTACTATTGCACCACCACGTTTTATATTCTAGCATGAATCAAATTAGACAGAATGTGGTGGAAGTAGAGTGGTCATCCGGTCGTTTTAAAACTCTTTACCAAACATCTTCCTTTGATCGATCTGAATGTTATGCATTAAAGTCATTTTACATGAAGTTTGAAACGAATTGTCTCACTGAAAATGTATTTGAAAGCTTCAAACATACGAACTGAATTTAATGACTTGTAATTGTGTCAGTGTTCTTTGTGATCGTTGGAATTAATTGACAATGGAATTGATGGATACACAGAGTGCTGCCAGTATATTAAATTATAATAAAGATAAATACAGCCAGACATATCCTCCATTTTGTAAATGGGGGAATGGTTTAATGATTTTATATATTATTCTATACCATAATTTATTTGAATACTCTGTCATATTACATTTCCCTAAACTTTTAAAAAAGTCACTTTATCCTTCAAACCTCTAAACACCTTAAAACTAGATTAATATACTTCCATTCATCATGATGATAAATTTTCGAAAGATTCCAAACTAATTGAGTCATTAATACGTCAGATTTCAAACGCGCCATCAACAAATTCGTGATTAAATATTTCTTGAGCGATCAATTCAACAATTAAGAATTCGAAACTTCAATTGCCAGTTACTATTTCACCACGACGTTTTATATTCTAGCATGAATCAAATTAGACAGAATGTGGTGGAAGAAAAGTGGTCATCCGGATGCTTTAAGTGTCTTTACCAAACATCCTGCCTTGATCGATCTGAATGTTATGCATTAAAGTCATTTTACATGAAGTTTGAAACGAATTGTCTCGCTGAAAATGTATTTGAAAGCTTCAAACATACGAACTGAATTTAATGGCTTGTAATTGTGGGAGAGTTCTTTGTGATCGTTGGAATTAATTGACAATGGAATTGATGGATAAACAGAGTGCTGCCAGTATATTAAATTATAATTAAGATAAATACAGCCTGATATATCCTCCATTTTGTAAATTAGGGAGTGGTTTAATGATTTTATATATTATTCTATTGTAACTTAATTAGAGTTAAGCTAAAGTCATGAATTTTGAATAAATATCTGGTCAAGATTTATCTTTGGTTTAAAAAAAAAAATTCCTATTTTTTGACAGACATTTCATTAAAATTATTTTTCTACAGATTTACCTTTTTTCTTTTACTTTAATTTTTCCTGAAAAATAAGATCAACTTTTCTTTCCGGAATCAAAATAGTCTATCATATCATTTTTAAAAAAGTAAGTTAAAACTTCAATATGAATAGTGTAAAAAATCCAATAAATTGGTATGTGAACTATTGGAAAAACTGGAACAACTACAAATGATGTACATAGAACTGTGTAAAAAATATTACATACTGGATCCTATTACATTTCTATATTATTTTTTTTAATTAAAAATAATAATAATTCTGAATCATAATTTATTTGAATATTCTGTTATATTACATTTCCATAATCTTTAAAAATGTCATTTTTACCTTTAAAACCCCTAAACACTTTCTTTAAATCAGATTCATAAACTTCCATTCATCATGATGATAATTTTCGATACATTTCAAACTAATTGAATCATTAACACGTCATTAACAAACTGGAGATTAAATATTTCTTGAGTGATCATTTCAACAATTAAAAATTCGAAACTTTTTTAAAAAATATTACTGTGTAAAAAATATTACATACTGGAGCCTATTACATTTCTATATTATATTTTTAAAAATTTAAAATAAAAATCATACTGAATCATAATTTATTTGAATATTCTGTTATATTACATTTCCATATATATATAAACTCGGTTTGTGGCGTCAGGTGCCGCCATCCGAAAAATCTACAAGCGACCACGCCATTTCTTCCAGTCAAGGGTCCATTCCTCCTCCCGACCCCTATCCCTCATGGCTTTTTTTATGTCATTCATCCAGGTCTTTCGTGGTCTTCCTCGTTTCCTCTTTTGGTTTGCTCTGTAATTAGATGCGATTTTAGGTAGTCTCTCGTCACTCATTCTTTTAACATGGTCATACCAGATTAATTGTTTCTTTTGAAGATCGTTTAATATGGTTTCCTTTATTTTCATCATTTCTTTTATTCTTTCATTTCTTATTCTCTCTATTCTTGATATCCTGCATGATCTTCCTAGGGCATCCATTTCCACTGCTGCTAATTTCTTTCTTTCTGTCTCCATAATTCTCCATCCCTCTGCCCCATATAACAAAATGCTTTTTACTATAGAATTGTATATAATCTTTAAAAATGTCATTTTTACCTTTAAAACCCCTATACACTTTCTTTAAATCAGATTCATACACTTCCATTCATCATGATGATAATTTTCGACACATTTCAAACTAATTGGGTCATTAACACGTCACTAACAAACTGGAGATTAAATATTTCTTGAGTGATCATTTCAACAATTAAGAATTCGAAACTTTAATCGCCAGTTACTCTTTCATCACGCCGTTTTCTATTCCAGCATATCATGAATCAAATTAGACATAAGGTGGTGGAGAAAGAGTGGTCATCCGGACGTTTTAAACTCTTTACCGAACATCCTGCAGTAATCGATCTGAATAGTATGCATTAAAGTCATTTTGTATGAAGTTTGAAATAAATTATCTTGCACTAAATTTGTTTGAAAGCCTCAAACATATGAACTGAATTGTAATTTTGGGATAGCTCTTTGTGATCATTGGAATTAATTGACAATGTAATTGATGGATACATAAAATGCTGTAACTATAGTAAATTATAATTAAGATAAATACCGCCTGACATATCCTTAATTTTGTAGGTGGACGAATGGTTTAATGATTTTATATGTTATGCTATTGGAACATAATTAGAGTAAAGCTACAAGTTATGAATTTTGTATAAAGATCTAGTCAAGATTTATCTGATGGAGAAAGAGTGGTCATCCGGACGTTTTAAACTCTTTACCGAACATCCTGCAGTAATCGATCTGAATAGTATGCATTAAAGTCATTTTGTATGAAGTTTGAAATAAATTGTCTTGCACTAAATTTGTTTGAAAGCCTCAAACATATGAACTGAATTGTAATTTTGGGATAGCTCTTTGTGATCATTGGAATTAATTGACAATGTAATTGATGGATACATAAAATGCTGTAACTATAGTAAATTATAATTAAGATAAATACCACCTGATATATCCTTAATTTTGTAGGTGGACGAATGGTTTAATGATTTTATATGTTATGCTATTGGAACATAATTAGAGTAAAGCTACAAGTTATGAATTTTGTATAAAGATCTAGTCAAGATTTATCTGATGGAGAAAGAGTGGTCATCCGGACGTTTTAAACTCTTTACCGAACATCCTGTCGTAATCGATCTGAATAGTATGCATTAAAGTCATTCTGTATGAGCTTTGAAATAAATTGTCCCGCACAAATTTGTTTGAAAGCCTCAAACATATGAACTGAATTGTAATTTTGGGATAGCTCTTTGTGATCATTGGAATTAATTGACAATGTAATTGATGGATACATAAAATGCTGTAACTATAGTAAATTATAATTAAGATAAATACTGCCTGACATATCCTTAATTTTGCAGGTGGACGAATGGTTTAATGATTTTATATGTTATGCTATTGGAACATAATTAGAGTAAAGCTACAAGTTATGAATTTTGTATAAAGATCTAGTCAAGATTTATCTGGTGGAGAAAGAGTGGTCATCCGGACGTTTTAAACTCTTTACCGAACATCCTGTCGCAATCGATCTGAATAGTATGCATTAAAGTCATTCTGTATGAGGTTTGAAATAAATTGTCTCGCACAAAATTTGTTTGAAAGCCTCAAACATATGAACTGAATTGTAATTTTGGGAGAGTTCTTTGTGATCATTGAAATTAATTGACAATGTAATTGATGGATACATAAAATGCTATAACTATAGTAAATTATAATTAAGATAAATACCGCCTGACATATCCTTAATTTTGTATGTGAACGAGTGGTTTAACGATTTTATATGTTATGCTGTTGGAACATAATTAGAGTAAAGCCACAAGTTATGAATTTTGTATAAAGATCTAGTCAAGATTTATCTTTGGATTTAAAATTTTCTTTTCTTATTTTTTGACATATATTTTATTTTTATTAAACGTAATTTTCTACAGATTTACTTTTTTCTTTTACTTTAATTCTTCATGAAAAGGGAGATAAACAATTAAAAATATATAGAAAATTCCATATAGTAACATAATCAGAGAGTCCCTATGGAAATTTGGAAAAGGGGTGATAATACATGTAATGATGTAGTATTGTCTTATCAGATACCACGTATTTGGTATAATGTGCTTGGTGTCACTGGGATTTTTGGTTTTTGCTGCCCCCCCCCCCAACTTTTAGCGGTATCGTCCCATCTTCCGTCACTGCCTCAATTTCATAGTTTGTTGGTTTCACCCGTTTTCCCCCTGTCCAGCGCACTTCTTCAGAAATGTGTTTTTCGACTGGTTTTTATCCTCTGATGATGGCTAATGTTTTTCCGAAAGCGCTTAGGTATTTTGACATCTGATTTTACATCATAAATAGTTTTAATGCTTTAAAACTGTGTTTTTAGTATTTGCACCTGTTATAGTAACAAACAAATTTGTATCAATGCGTTTGCATTGTGTTTTTCCAGGGAGATAAACTTTTTTTTCCGGAATCAAAATAGTCCGTCACATCATTAAAAAAAAAAGTAAATTAAAAACTTTAAGAGGAATGGCATACAAAATCCAATAAATAGTAAAGAAATGCCATGTGAACGATTGGAAAAAAAATGAAACCATCATTCAAAAAATGATGTGCATAATACTGTGCAAAAAAAATATTGCCTACTGGATCCTATTATATTTCTATATTATATTTTTAAAAACTTAAAAAATATATTTCATACAGGATCATAATTTTTTAATACTCTGTAATAGTATATTTCGGTAATCTTTTAGAAAATATTTTTTTTTTCTTTTAAACCACCAAATCGCTTCTTTAATCCGATTTCATAAACTTCCATTCATGATTATAATTTTTGATAGAATCATATCCTACTGAGTCATTAATAAGGCACATTTCAAACGGTGTCATAAACAGCGTTGGGATTTAAATATTTCTTGGGCTATCCTTTTAAGAAATAAGAATTCGAAACTTTAATTACCAGCTATTCCTTCACCACGCAGTTTTATATTCTGCCATGAATCAATTTAAATAAGGGTGAAAGGAGGGCGATCATTCGGACGTTTTAGAAGTCTTTACTGAACATCTTCCTTTGATCGATCTGAAAATGATGTATTAAAGTCATTTCAGATGAAGTTTGAAATGGATTGAGTCGCAATGAATTTGTTTGAAAGCCTCGAACATGTGAGCAAAATTCAATGTCTTGTAATTGTGGGAGAGTTCTTTGTGATCGCTGGAATTAATTGAGAATTGAATTTGTAGATGCATAGTCTTCTGTAAATACACAAAATTATATTTCAGGTAAATATCATTTGACACGCTCTTCATTTTGTAGGTTGATGGTTTGTGGGAAATTTTAAATCAGACATTTCTATTAATATAAGACATAAAAAACATCTTCGATTAATGTAAGGCATAAAACAAATGTAACAGATAATTGTAATGAATTATAATACATACATTGTGTTTCAAATCTAATAGATTCATTTCAAATGTTGTAGTACACAGAGGAAACATATTTTTTTCTTAAATGCATAAAGAAAGTTCAGTTGAAAACTTAATTTTGCTTCTTTTAAAAACATATGATCAACACCGTAAAAAATGTTACTCCTTCTACGAAAATATGACATAACCACGAACGAAAATACACAATTCACTAGACTAATTCAAGATTAGCCTAGAATAATTTAAAAAAATGTTCAAGACTAATTCAGTTGAAAACTGAAAAGTTATTGTTCTACAGGCAGTGCTATAATTGTTTAAAAAAAAAAAAAAAAAAAAAGGAAAAAGAGGATACAGTGGAACTTCAGTTATACGTTTTGCTCGGGACCGAAAAACAAAACGTATTACTCAGTAAAACGTACAACTCAATTAATGGTCTACCGGAACCATTTTTTAAATATATCCTAAAAACTTTGTTCCGCTGAGAAGTTCCAGTTACCTTTTATATCGAAAACAGAAGTTTCCTAGATATTACTGCACCCATGACATAAAGTTTCAGAAATGGAACAGAGTAGAAAAAAAAAACATAAGAAAAGTATACATGAAGTTATTTTATCATAAAAGTTTTATTAAAAATATTTTTAATACACATAGTGTACTTAAAATAAATTTTTGGAATGGCCTTGGCATGTAAATCATTTATCAAAAGACATTTCGGTAGTTTACTGAATCTTGTAGAATTAATCACTAGTATTCGATTGTTTATTTTCGGCAGTGCCTGCATTGATTAACAAACATTACATTTCTGTTAATAATGCAGCCGCCTTACCGTTACTGTTTTTAGTACTGACGAACCACTTTACTACGCCAAAAGCCCTTAGAGCAGCTCGAAGTTAGAGTGAGATCTTTCAAATCATACTTATCCGACGTGTCGTCAGTGTTTTCGGTTACAAAATGCATAAATGAGACAAAATTTTGGCCGTGGACGAAAAAACGTAACGTATAACTGAGGGAAATGTACAACCCAAAACGTATAACTCAGCTAATATTTAATGGCAATCGACCGGGACCTCTGAGTTGAAACGTATAACTGAGGGAAACGTACAACTCAGGTAACGTATATCTGGAGTTCCACTGTATATGCTATAGACACAAAGGTCACGCAAGAGAGCATACGCTACACTGTAAAATAAAAGACAAATGTTTCTTAAGAGCCTACGCTAGTCACACGAAGAAACACTCAAGCTAATGTTAAGTCTATGGGAAGGTTCTTGCACGATTTCTCGCTCGCATTTTAATATTTTTAAATAATTGTTTTTGCATAGGATAGTTGAGGTCGATCGCTAACGTTGTTAGTTATTACTTTTTTGATTTTGGTTACAGTTTTTTTATAAGCGGACATTTTCAATTTTGGAACCGGTTTGAACTGGTTCTGAAAGTGAAAGTACCCTTATATAAAAACTGGAACCAAAATCGAAAAAGTAAAAACTACAGATCGACCTCAACTATCCTATGCAAAAACAATTATTTGAAAATATTAAAATGCTAGCGAGAAATCGGGCAAGAACCTTCCCATAGACTTAACATTAACTTGAGCTTTTTTTCTCATGACTGATGTAGGCTCTTAATCTACGAAAATATAATATAACCATGAACGGAAATTCACAATATTCTCTTTCGCGTTACACATGATTCCGAAAACTGTTCTTTATCATTAGACACCTCAAAAACAAAAAATTTTCGAGCTTTAGAAAAACATGTATAAAAACAAAGTTATTGCTGAAACTGTCTTTAGGAAAAGTTTCCAAGTTAAGTTTTTATAGTGTATTCATCAGTTTTCTCAAACCGGAGTATAAGTACTTAGGATGCTATTAATTCTCAATGGAACATTTTCAGCTGCGTAATTAAATTTATACGCGCAAGAGTAGCAAAATAAGATTAATGTTAATACTGTTAATGTATCGTGTTTGTCTGTAAAACATGTTTATTGAACATGAAAATGTTTACTTGACAATAGAAAACTTCCGAAACACCTCTATTCCGGGCTGAGAAAACTGATTAATACACTACTAGCTGACCCCCGCCCGGCGTTGCCCGGGCCCGTAATAATTAATTAAAAAAAAGTCAAGTTTTTATTATTTTATATCTTTAAACCGATTTTGTATGAAATTATATTTTAAGATGAAAAAATCGCGAAAAATCTTGATAAGTGATAAAAGCACTCCTTTTGTTTGTTTTTTTTTAATTTTATTTAATTTTATTTAATTTTTTTTTTATATTTTTTTTTACGTAGGGTATAGTTTTAAAATAAAAGGTTTTTTTTTGTCCGAACTCTTTAAAATCTTTATTGGTGATAAATAAAACGGTTTTACAGTCCGTGTAAAAAATTCATGAAAAAATATTGTTATCCAGTTGTAAAAGAAATGTTTTCTTCTCGCTTTTTTGTTTGTTTGTTTTCGCGTAGGCTCCTTTAACATAGCAATAAAAAATAGTTCTCATCTTCCAAACTCTCTGACATTTCAATCGGTTATAAATATAACTGTATTCAAGCTCTCTTTAAAATTTTGCAAAAAAATATGCCTATTTAGTAGTGAAAACATGAGTTCCTTAAAAAAAGCTTTAGCTTTCAACCTCAGTGAAAAAATATATTAGAAGTTCTATGCCTTCCATACAATGGTTCACCTCCGTCCGTTTTCAATCCGTCCGTTTTCCGCAGTCTAATCAATCAGGTTTTTCGTTTATGAGGGGAGAAGCCTTCAAAAAAACGTTGACGCATGCGTTAAGAGACGATGTTCGTGTAGAAATTTGACAGAATGCGCTTTTCGTTTTAAATATATAGATAAAAAATACTCGGAAACGCTTCTGAAAATCAGTGCCAGCAAAAAGAACTTTGTTTTTATAAATGCTTTTTTAAATCTCAAAAATATAGTGATTTTTTGAGCTTTTTGAAAATAAAGAACGTTTATCGGATTAGGGCGTAAATCAGAAGAGGTTAGTGTGTATTTTCGTTTGTGGTTATGGTATATTTTCGTAGATTAAATAACATTTGTCTTTTTTTATGGTGTAGATCGTATGTTCTTAGAAGAAGCAAAAATTATGCCATTAGAAAAATTCGCTAATTTTGTTTGCGGAGCCTCTATAATACTTACACGAACTTCCGAGACAACAAATCAAAATACGCTGTAAAAAAAAAGATTCTGTGGAAAAATGGAAAATGTACTGGCAGCAAAGTTACTGTCTATTCTCCTTGTTTGTATAACTACTTCATTGAATATCATATATTGGTTTCTGCAGTTTCTAAAGATAAAGAATGCTTTTCTGAATCGTTAGTAACTCGGAAAAGATTATTGTACATTTTCGTTCGTGGTATTATTATAGTTTCCTAGATTAAGGAATAGTTTTCTTTTTTTCCAGTGTATAGCTTTATTTGAGAGGAGTGGGTATACGTAGTTTTGTTTTCAAAAAATTCAGATGGTATACGAGGTATACCCTGAACTACAACCCTGTATACATGATTCTCTCTATCTGGGAAAAAAGTTAAGTTAACTTTAAATATGTCAACTAAAGGATTGTTGAAACTTTTTTATGAATATACATTGTGTTATTAGCAATATATAATAATAATAAGAAGAACAGCAAGAACAACAATACTAATAACAATAACAATAACAATAATAACAATAATAATATTAATATCGATATATACCAAACAAAGTTTTCTCCTAATTTTAGAACACCCTGTAACATTTTAAATTTATTTTTCTATTTTTTAATGAAAAATACTATTTTAAGCATCTTTTTGAACACGCAAAAAGTTAATTTTGTAAAAAAAAAATTCAATATGTTGTGAGCGCATTAATATTCATAGAGGTAAATTTGATTATAAAATCATTATCTATGATGTAACTTAAATTATATTTACTTATCTTCAGTTTTATCAAAACTTAGTGCAACAGCTAAATACAGATTCAATGAATATGAAACAAAACATTTTTTTCATATGAGTCTGGATTATAAAAACAAAAGTATTATTTATTAAAAATGCATAAAACCTTTTATATATATAAAGTTAAACGTGCTTCAACAAACTTCGAAGAAAAACTCTTTAAAAACATTAAAAGTGCAACAAAGTAAAAATTACTTAAAATATTGTTTAAATCGTTGCTATTCAAAATGCTGTTAATAAGAGGAAAATTATTAAGAATGTCAGGTAAAATCTTCGTATGTTGAATACTAATTAGAAACAACTGCGTTGTCTTTATATATTTTCAAATGTTTTAACTCCTGAGTAATAGTTATGATACATTTTAATAAGTTATTTAACTATTTTTGAAAGAACTATTTCTGTTGACAATAAATGAACTATAATTATTTCGTAAAAAGATTCCGCACACGTAAATATTGAGATTTATTTATAATGAGACAAAAGACGTTTATTTACACCATTGCGTATTTTCCAAAGATTTTTAATTAATTACAATTCAGTACTTAAAGCCTATTTCTAAGTCCAAAAATTAACCAAATAACCATGTTATAATAAAAATGAAAACCTCTGATTTAATCTTACTTGCATAAAAGCAGAATACATTTAAAGCAAAATAACCCTTAACTGTAATTAAATCCGTTGCATTGCATTTACTAGTGCTTTCAGATATTTTTCAAAATATTAGTTTCAAAATCAATGACAGAAAAGTCTATTCTGAATTAATTTAAAACTAATTGAATTTTTATAGTTCTGTAATTTGAAATACTGCTAATTGCGATATTTTACATTTCAATTAGCATCATTCTAAATTGTAATAAGAAAGACATTTCCTCTGATACATTGAAACTCCAAACTTAAAAGACAATTTTTGTATTGTTTTAAATTGAATTGGATCAGTGATGATAAGTAAAAGTTTGCACAACATCTGAAATCATAGAAATGTAATTAAAGAACTTAGCGGAAGAAGATGGTATGCCAAAATTTGTCAAACATTGATTTATAATACCGGGTAAGTCAGTATCACCGACGCAAGCGTATTACAAATGCGTACTTTGAGTTCTTCAATTGTTTTGGGCATGGGAGAACATAACACCATAGAAAAAAATTGCAGGGTGTCAAGTCCAGAGATCTCGGTGGCCAAGAGTAGAAGACATCGTCGGCTCCACTTCGACTGATCTATGGGGTTATGTGAAAGACATGCGTGCCTCCCATGGCCAAAACAATTGAAGAACTCAAAGTACGCATTTGTAATGCGCTTGCGTCGGTGACTAAACAAATGCTTCAGAATGTATGGCGTGAAATGGAGTACCGCCTAGATGTTGTCCGTGTGACCAAGGGAAGTCACATAGAACATCTATGACGAATGTATACAAAATTTTGAAGTTTCGCCTACATTCTGTGTTAATCTTATCGATAAATTATTTTCCATTAAATAGTTATAGCCGTTTGTAATCGCTATATTCATTTTGACTTACCCTATATGTATATGAAGATTTTTTGAGGTAATTTATCAAATGTTAAAACTAAGAACGTAACTGAGCCAGGATCGAGAGATCCCACACCGAAGAAGCCCATAAATAAAGTCCAATGGAAACGACAGCAAACCTGTCAGGAGCGCTTGCCATCAGACGTACAGTACCATTGCAAGAATCAAAAGCGCAGACAACGACCGCGCCGCCACCTTTCAGACAAGTATCCGTGACCACGCCGCTGAAACAGACACTGCCGACCCGAATTTCCGTCAACAGAAGTAAAACCCGGAAAAGCCTTGTGCGGTCAACCCGTCCAAAATACTTCCGCAAGAACAGCCTTGAACTTTTGATTTAGGGGTCAGCAAGTTGACCACCAGGCTGAGTAGTTACGTTCGAAGATCTCGAGATTAAATTACAATGAAGAGCTCAGGTTTCTTTACGACCGTCAACCCGATGAAGGGTACTTGTTAGAAGATTACTGACAGTATAAAACACCCTCTACCTTCTATAATGATCAAGACACAGACAGGAGAGCTCTCGAACTCTGAAAATCCCTGGGAAAGTGCATTCTCCTAATAGACTGCCACATGGGGCAGACAAAGAGACAGTGTCTGATCGTACTGTTCCCCAGATGCAAGATTGCCTCACAAGAAGCGAGCTTGATTGTCACCACCGAAGTCACCATGTCCCGATGGACCTGGTTAACATAAAAATCTCTGGAGTCGCCGAGTGCTAATTCCCAGGAATGTCGTATACGTCACACGACCATCAATCGTCCGGTTTCACATACATTGTCTGCAAGTAAGAGCGCAGCGAAAGAGCTACTTATTAACCTGACGGCTATAGAGGGAATTTACGCATCGACCCTATCGACATCCAGCAACTTTGGCCAGGACACTCATTATAGGCGTACCTGACATGCACTAATCACGTGGACTCTGATTCTACTACTTTTAACCAGGTCGCTAGTCTCAGGTACTACCCTGTGACGTAGTGATATCTAATACCCTGTATTAATACAGGTCTAATATATGTAATAATGCATGTAGCAGAGCTGTACAAATAGTGTCCTGGAAGACATCTGAAGGAAAGCTAAGTGTTGAGGTCAGAACAAATAAAGAATCATTTGCTTGGTGACTACAGTTCTTTATTCAAAGTAAACTTGATCCTTTAAAACTGTTAAAAACACTTTCAGATTTATTCAGAGCAAACGTGTGGATAAAACAGAGCTTCATCGTTAAAAATATCTTAGTCAAGCATAACTTAACAGATTAACACGGAGTTTTGAAACAGTATTGAAATAAAACTAACTCATAATAACAACTTAACCTTTCTGTTAAATTATAATTAAAACGTACTTAAAAACATTTTAAAATTAAATCAAACTACTATAAACTCAAGTTAAACCATTTACAAAAATAACATAACTAATTCAATTCAAAACTAAAAGAAACACGCTACAAAAGCGAAGCAAAGCGAAGCTCCTGCTTCAAAACGTTGAAAGCATTTATACTGTCTGAAATACGAAAAGAGGAGATTCCACTTTGGCAAAAGGGTATGTTCCGCAGCAGTCGATTACGGAACAACCAACGCCATCTATAATATGCTTTTAAATTACACGGCAGATTTTAAACATCGAAATTAGAACGAGAGCTATTAAACGAAAAATAAGTTTTAAACCCAGTTTAGCAGTTTAGCCATAAGTGACAAGTAAAAACCGGCTGATTAAATAACAAAGCCCCCCCCACTTGTCACTCATGGGAATGACAAATTTAGATATCCAAAGATAATATTAAACATGTACAAACCCCCCCCCCCCCTAAACTATCCAAAAGTTCACTCTGAATTTACAAAGGTTTAAATAGATTTCATATTAAATTACCATTACAGCTTCAATCTTCTTAGTAATTCCAATAATACTTCAAAAAACTTGTCACCATTTAAACTATAACATTTCAAACATTATAAAACATTAACAAGAATTTATAACAAGATTTAACAAAAAAACATTTTACCCTCATGCATCCAAAAATGCAATATTTCCAGATTACCTAATACGTAACTCTGGCTTTCCCAATAGTTCATCAGCTTCAATAAGTATTAATACATTACTATATAAATTCATAATTTCCTGAAAAGCAAATAGTTTTAAAACAAAATTTCATAATTCTGTAACGATACAATTTCAAAAGAAACTTCCAATACATTAATGCATATCAAAATTTGTACAAATATTTCATTCATCCATCATCTTTCATCCATCATCATACTTGGGCCCAAGATTTCATTCTCTTTCATAACACACAATATACGTTACAAATAATCAAACAATTTATGCAAATTCATATTAAACATATTTCAATTCAATAATTTCTGCAAGCTTTTATATTCAAATTTCAGTCAAAACAAAATTAAACTTTCATTAGCTTCAAACTATTACACTAATAAAACAGAAATTTCAATTACCTTATATCAAAGTTAACGCGATGAAGTTGACTTCTTACATATTGAAACATTAAAATTTAACCTTTACCAAGTGAACCGGTTCAATAAACTGGTATTTCCAATATTAAAAGAATCAAAATGGACTTGCTGTTGATTCACAAGGTTAAACCAACCAACCATTTACATAAAAATTGACCTTATACATAATCTTATACTTAAAACTGTAAGATTGATAACCTGATACAAAAACACTTGAACTATCTAATATCACAGGATTTTACACTTACATTTCAAGGCAATGAGGGGTTTTTAACAATAAATCTAAGAACAAAATTAACTATTCAAAAACATTTTCAATTTAAACTCCGTTAAATCAAATTTGGTAAGTGGTTTGGTGAATATGTCCGCTAAGTTTTCTTTACTTTTAACATACTTTACTTCAAAAACATTTTTATATACTAAATCTCTGATAAAAAATAACTTTACATCTATGTGTTTAGACCTATGATTTTCAATAGGAGATTTGACAAAACTAATGGTGGCCTGATTATCAACCAACAATAAAGATTTTTCTTTTTCATTAGAAATTATTTTTCGACCAATGCATTCGTCCATTATTCTATCAAACCACAAAAGTTCTCTAGCAGTTTCCGTCATAGCAATGAATTCGGATTCCATGGTTGATAAACTTATAAATTTTTCCTTAAATGACCGCCACATTATTGGTGATTTATCTAACAACAACAACTGACCTCCCATTGAAATTCTATCATCCCTATTAGTAGCAAAATCGGCGTCTGAATATGCAATTACATGTGAATTTTTAGAATTTAAATTTAATTTCAAAGATTTAGTCAAATGAACATATCCCAACAGCTTTAGTAATCCATTCCAGTGAACTAATCCCGGATTATTCTGGAATTGACTGAATATATTTACTGCATAGCTAATGTCGGGCCTTGTTCGGTTAGCTAGGAATGACAAACATCCCAACACACTTCTATATGGGTACTTAGACATTTCAAATATTTCGTTATCAGATTGGGGAGATTGGGTCTTTGAATAAACTACACCTTTGCTTATTGGGAGAGAAGTAATAGGAAAATTAAACCTTTTAAATTTTTGACAAACCTCATCAATATATGGAATTTGATGTATTGCTAGAAAGTTCTCCCCCTCCTCGAATTCCACACCCAATAGCTTTCTGGTTTTACCTAATATCTTAAGATCAAAGTATCCACTCAAAAGTTTAACCACTTTCTCCACCACTCTATCACTTTTACCAAAAATTACAATATCGTCCACATAAAGAAGCAGGATGATATTGTCCTCGAAACTATACACACATTTGCACCATTCAAACTTAACAAACCCTATATCATGCAAAATTTTATTTATTTCAAAATACCACATTCTACCTGACTGATGTAAACCATATAAAGCTTTTTCCAGTTTACATACTAAATTTTCATTTTTCACAAATCCTGGGGGTTGGGACATATATATTGTTTCGGCCAGAGGTGCATATAAATAAGCACACTTTACATCACATTGCAGGTGTGTCCATTTTTTACAGGAGACTAAAAGGGAAAAGAAAAATCTAATAATAGCAAAATTAACGACTGGGCTAAAGGTTTCGTCGTAGGCTTCTCCCTTAACTTGTTTAAACCCTTGCGCCACTAGTCGAGCTTTATACCTTGCAATTTTACCCTTGTCATCCTTTTTTTAATGTAAAAACCCACCTACAACCTAAAGGTTTAATGCCGTTTGGTAACTTAACTAATTTCCAAACCCCCCTTTCATTCATAGTATTTAATTCTTCTCTCATGACCTGTTCCCAAAACTTTCTTTGTGGGGTTTTTAAAACTTGTTTATAGGTATTGGGTATTTTGAGATTGTCTAGTCATATATCATTGTTATCAGAAGTCTCCGTATTTGAACAAGAACTACCCTCTTGACCTGAAACTATCCCTTTAAATTTATTTGACCCTTTAAAGCAAAATATGTGAGGTTCAAACTTAAGATGATGTCTTTTACAATATTTTTCTACATCATTTAAGGATCTTAGCCTTTCAGTTTTACCCTGTTCGTAATAATAAATATAATTACGACTACCGTTTGCACTCGGGACAACTTTTCTTAACCAAACAGTATCTGACAGTGGAACCCCTTTCAAAACATCTTTACTTGATTTTATTTCCTCTACTGGATTTTCGTCTTCCTCTGACGAGGATAAATCTGGAGGTTTATATGAAGGGAAATAGTTTAAATTTGGGGTATAATTATTCTCAATCTCACCTTCAGAACTTGCTTCAGATTCTTTACAAAAATTAGAGGATCCAGGGCCTTTTGAGCCCATCACGAATCCCCTGCCTCTAACACTGTTGGGGATTTCCTCATTAAAAGAAACATTAATAGTTTCAATGATTTTGTCATCTTCGGGTAGCCAAATTCGGTAACCTTTTGTACTAAAGGCGTAACCAATCATTACCCCCTTTTTGGCTCTTGCATCAAGTTTCGACCTAAGTTGCTTGGGAACACCTACGTATGCAGTAGCACCAAAGGGTTTTAAATGTTTAACGGATGGTTTAGACCCACTATAAAGTTCAAAAGGGGTCTTCAACTGTGACTTATGACAAATACGGTTCCAAGTATATGTAAAATATAAGGCTGCATCTGGCCAAAAACTTGAATCCAAACCACTTTCATTTAAAACTGACCTAATCCCATTAGCAATCGTTTGATTGTATCTTTCAATCGTGCCATTTTGTTCTGCGGTATACACGTTTGAGAATTCGTGTTTAATGCCTTTCCCCTCACAGTAAATCTTAAAGTTATCATTCTTAAACTCTTTCCCATTATCAGTTCTAATATATTTAACCTTACATTCGAGAAATCTCTCGGCTCGGGAGACATAATTACGGAAAATGCTAAACGCCTCGGATTTTTCCTTCATTGGGAAAACACTGGCCTTTCGGGAATAATCGTCGATTATCGAGAGAAAATATCTCTCCCCATTTCTACTCTTCTGTTGTACAGGACCCCAGGCATCCATGAATAATAACTCAATGGGACGTTTAGATCTAATTTTATTAATTGATCTAAATGATATACGTCTGTGTTTACTAAGTTTACAAATTTCACAAAAAAAATGTCCCGATTTAAACCGGGGAAGACCTTTAACACTTTCATTTTTAGATGTATTCACAATCAGATCAGGACTTAAATGGGCAAACCTACGATGCCAAACTCTAAAGTTGTCTTTAGATACATGAGAAGTTTCAAACGTAACCTTTTTAGGAACTGAACCTGGGATTTTAGGATACAGATGATAAGTACCATTTTTAAGGAAAGCAGAAAATAAATATTGGCCGTCTTTAAACACCTCCACCTTACCACTTTCGCCAATAAATTTTACCCTTTTTACATCTAATTTTGGACCTGAAATAAGATTTCGTCTTAACTTGGGAGAGTACATTACATCAGAAAAATAAAATAGCCTTTGGCCAAACTTCAACTTAATATTTCCCTTTCCCTCTACCGGGAAGGTAACACCATCTATAGCTACAAACATTTTTTCATCTTTTAGGGGTTTAAATTTATAAAACAAACTCTTATCACGGCAAAAATGGTGTGAAGCTGCTGTATCAAACAACCAGCTATTTTCGCTTTTACTACCACTCAAATTTGCCTGTATATAAAACAAAAAAGGATTGTTTTTACCTTTTTGGCTAACATTATTATAGTGTGATGGTGATTCTTTAGCTTTGCCTCGGCCTTTGCAGTTTCTGTTCTTTCTCATTTGAGTTGGGATACGTTCAGAACTAGATTCAGAAACATCAGATATACTAGACATAGATGGGGCTCGATAGTTGTAACCTCTGGAGTACCTCCCAAGTTGACGACAATTTCTCTGTAAATGATTCATGCTTCCACACCGAAAACACCTCAATCGGGTATTTTGAGTCTCGTATGTTGATGTATGTTGAGTTTCGACGAAAAGTTCTTTACGTTTATCCAGGTCTCTCAGGGCTAATCTTGATTCTTCTGCAATTAACTCCATCAAAATGTCGTCAAAGAGGAATTTCCTTTCTTCCCAACGTAATATAACTTGAACTACATTATCAAACTGACTTGGTAAGTGGCGCAAAAGTTGGAACGACTTATAAACTTCTTTAACTGGATGACCAAGGTCGCTTAGCTGATCCGCAATTCGGTTAAGTCTGGCTGCAAACAGGTCAACTTTTTCATTAGATTTTACTTTACAGGACATAAATTCAGAAAACAGGAACATATGCCGAGATCTGTTGTCAGGCTCAAAATGTTTCTTCCGCGTTTCCCATACATCTTTGGGGTTATCCTTATTTTCTATAATTTTTCGAAAGTCCTTTTCCATATTTAAATATATGGACGATAAAGCAAGTCTCTTTCTAGCATAAAAATCTTTCACATCCCTTGCTGTCACCCCCTTTTCCGTGTCAATTTCTGGTTCTTTCTCAGCTCCTGTTACTATATCCCATGCGTTTCTTTCCAACAACAGATACTTCATATCAATTCGCCAGTTTGAATAATTTAAAGCTCCAAGTTTATCTATCTGTACTTGTGTAGTCGCCATTTTTCAAAAAGAATTATTAGCCCCCCCCCCTCTTATTAAACTTAACAGTCTCTGAAATGGGGCTAAAAATTATGACTTTTATTGTCGAACTTCAATAAGCTTTATTCTTCAGATATGGCATGGCCCATAACCTATTGATATCTAATACCCTGTATTAATACAGGTCTAATATATTTAATAATGCATGTAGCAGAGCTGTACAAATAGTGCCCTGGAAGACATCTGAAGGAAAGCTAAGTGTTGAGGTCAGAACAAATAAAGAATCATTTGCTTGGTGACTACAGTTCTTTATTCAAAGTAAACTTGATCCTTTAAAACTGTTAAAAACACTTTCAGATTTATTCAGAGCAAACGTGTGGATAAAACAGAGCTTCATCGTTAAAAATATCTTAGTCAAGCATAACTTAACAGATTAACACGGAGTTTTGAAACAGTATTGAAATAAAACTAACTCATAATAACAACTTAACCTTTCTGTTAAATTATAATTAAAACGTACTTAAAAACATTTTAAAATTAAATCAAACTACTATAAACTCAAGTTAAACCATTTACAAAAATAACATAACTAATTCAATTCAAAACTAAAAGAAACACGCTACAAAAGCGAAGCAAAGCGAAGCTCCTGCTTCAAAACGTTGAAAGCATTTATACTGTCTGAAATACGAAAAGAGGAGATTCCACTTTGGCAAAAGGGTATGTTCCGCAGCAGTCGATTACGGAACAACCAACGCCATCTATAATATGCTTTTAAATTACACGGCAGATTTTAAACATCGAAATTAGAACGAGAGCTATTAAACGAAAAATAAGTTTTAAACCCAGTTTAGCAGTTTAGCCATAAGTGACAAGTAAAAACCGGCTGATTAGATAACACGTAGCACTAGGCAAGAAAGCGCTTACAGCGCCGATCTTGAATCTGGGAAGACATCAAGTTCACCTTTCCAAAGAGCATCTGAAATTGCCCCCTTGATCGCATAGACCTCGGTCGCAATAACGGCATCGGTCAGCCGGAATTGGCTTTTCCTGACGATCCCATCTCTGGTAGGGTAGAACTGCTATAATAGAGGCTGACGCATCCTGGCAGATTTGGCACCCGAATTGAAGCCCAGTCAAAAAACCAAGCTAATCAGAATCTGTTCTATTATAGGAGTCGTAGGCAACCCCAGCTCCGGCTGCGGTAGATTGATGCTGAACTGGGTACCAATAATCCGAAACAAAATGGATATGCGTCAGCTCCTATTATAGGAATCTTATGGTAGGGGGAGGAAAGCGCACCTTATTTTTTTCATTCTCTAGCTTTGATTCATCTGTATAATATGAATGCATCGTCTCCAGATATCCTCACGACAAAGTACGTGTTTACAGATCTCTACTGAATCGGTCCTGTGATTGGTTCCTTCAACACTCTTACTTTATCTAGTGAAGGCCACGAAGTCGCGTTCGATCTTAGCACGAAGGTCCAGGGGTAGGATTCCAAACAAGGACGTTCAATGCTTCCGTTGATCCCGTGATATAACATTTAATGACAACAAGCAGGAGATGCTTGGTGTCTGAATGCTTAGGAGTCTTCTGCAAAATGCGACTTTGTCAAAGTACCAGATAGGAACGGCGTACAAGACTATACGATCGGCTACTGCCGAGTAGATTGCCTTGCAACATCAGCATGACTCCGCATTACCTGCATCTATCCTACTTAACTAGTATTGTACTTTGGTAGACTTCTCTTGGATGAGGCCCAAGTGAGGCACCCAACTATACTCCCAGTCAAATATCATTCCCAGGTACTTTACAGCGCTTGGAAAACATAATCTTAGGGTCATCTATCCGAATGACATGAGAAGGTGGGTTCTCCTTCTTTTCTTTGGGCGAAATGACTGTATACAGTTACTTACTTACCATAACTGAACTTTTTTCCATCTCATTGCACATTCCCTCTCTATCAAATGCTAAAACTAAAATAGTAATATATCAATTAGTCTTATATGAGTCATTACATATGATATGAGTCATTACTTCTTATTTATATATTCATTTTAATAATATTAATAATTTTTAATATTTCAGTTTACTCGAAAGTAAATTTTTGTTTCATAACATCTTCTTCCCTTAAGCTTTACACCTATGAAATAGATTCAAATAAAATACAGGTTTCCCTCGCGTAATGCGATTTCAGTTAATGCTGTTTTCAGTTAGTGCGGTAAACTTTTTTTTTTAAATGTTCCTTTAATTAGTGCGGAGAAAGTTTCGATTTAGTGTGCAAAGCACAAAATGGGTGATTCTTTTCTTACTCTTCTTCTTCTTTGCTTGCCAGATAGCGTTGAATTATTGAAAAAGGAAATTGCGGAAAATACTTAAGAAGAACTAAGAATAAAAGAATTCGAAGAACTTGAATGAATTTTTTAAATACATATTAAGAATAAATCCACTGTCTTCATATAGTTTCACACTGTGCTAGAAGAACCGCTATAATTTCTATATATATTTAAATTTTTAAAAATGGCTTCGAAAGAACATTTATGTACATTTGCAAGCAGGACTTTACAAATTTGATAAAATCTGGTAGTCAGCAAAAACTTCTAGTCGCCAGTATAAATTACCTCCTGCCCCCAATATTGATTTAAAAAAAAAAAAAGTAAACGTTTTTTAGGAAATAATTGAGAAAAAATAATAACAAGCATAGTTTAAAATAGTATATAATTTTGAAAGCTAATACAGACCAAGTTTTATAATGAAACTTAACATAATTATGTATCTCTAAAGAAAGGGAAAAATACTGTAAAGGATGAATTAACTAGCATATTCCAGAAATTCTGCTTGCTGAATGCTTCAAATGTTAGAATAGTTGAATGCTACATTTTTTTGCCTCTTTTCCTAACTAAGTCAGCATTTTTTAGCATTGTATCCAATTTTATATGCCACAGCGACTCGATTGACACTATTCATTATTGTTTATTGAAATATCCCCCCTCTCCCTTCCACAATCTAATCACAAGACTTCCTAGATGGCTAGAGTGGAAATGAATTGCGTTTTCTATGCTTGAGATGGAAAATGCCTTTTAAACTTGGTTCTTCCATTAAAAGTACAAGAGAAAAGAAAGATTACTGCTTGAAACGCACGAGCAGGGGTGAGAAAGAGAAAAAATACCGTTTGTGCTTAGGTTGTGTTTTTAGGTGAATTTTTGTAGGGGGGGGGGGGGCACTCCAGATTAAATAACTTGGTCGCCAGATAAAAAAAAAACCTTAGTCGCCAGTGGTGACCTGGCGACCGCATTTGTCAAGCCCTGTTTGCAAGTATTCTAAAAGTTTAATAATAATAAAAAAAATAAATAAATAAAATTGCATTTTTTAAAGCCAAAAAACTTCCATACAACTCTTTAAATAATAGCAAGGAGAGGAAAAATATTAAGAATGTTAGCTCAAATACGTGTATGTTATATACCAATTGGGAATAACTCCGCTTTCTCATTTATCTTCATGATTTCTAACTCTATAGTAATATAATTATGACAAAGTCTAATAAGCCATTTAACTATGATAAAAAGAGCCATTCTCCTTGGTAATAAATAAGCTACAATTACGTTGTATTACTATTCCACACATGTCAAAAGTCAGATATATTCATAATAAGACATCATGACAAAAGCAATTTACGTTCTTGCATATTTTTCAAAAAAGTAAATTCATAAGATTAAAATTAAGCGCAAAATTTTTATCTCGAAATCTGATAATTATCCGAAACATTTTGGCATAATAAACATAAAAATCACATATTTAGTCTCACTTAAGCAGATTTAGAATAAATTTTATACAAAATACTAATCTTCAATAAATTTATGTGTAAGATACATTAATATGCATTTTCAATGCACTTCCAGCATGCTTGTCCCAAAATCGGTGATAAGAAAGACTATTTGTATTAACTTGAAATTGAATTAATTTTTACTGTTCTGCAAGCGAGAATATTGCTAATTAAAATATTTTACATTGCGTAATTGGCATTTAAAATTCAATATTCTAAACTGCAAAAATAAAAACACATTTAGAGATAGGTTTGAAGTTGAAAATTTGTTATAATTTTCGCATTGTTTTAAATTTATTTGCATCTCTATTAATAATACAGGTGAGATTTCAGTAACATCAGAGACCATCGAAATGTAATAGAGAAAAAATTGAAAATAAATCTGCGGGATGTTACTTAATAATTTATATAAAGAATATGGGTGAAACCAATTTTACATGTGCTTTTCAAGATGTTTTTCGTCAATTTCTGAAGCTACAGATTCTACTGAGTAACAACAGCTTTATTTAAAGATATATATTTGCAATTAAAAATGTAAAACTATCGCAACAGAGATTTCAGGTAACAAAAGATGTTTAATAAATTTCAATTCCTGAAATTTTAATTAATTGCATTTAAATAAATAAATTTGCTGTTTATATGAACTTGTTTTCAGATATTTTTATAAAATTTGAAAGAAAATTTTATTTTAAAGAAATATTTAAAACTAAAACTGTAGTAACAGAAATTACAAGGAAAAGATACACTCATCTCAAAACATGGAGCTATATTTCTTTAGATTCTAAGCATGCACAAAAGTAAAAAAAAATGTACCAGATTTATTTTACTAGGAAGTGTATTTTGCAATATAGACTACATTGCAAAAAAAAAAAGTGCTGATTTTACAGTATAAAACTAGAACCCCAGCTGCCAGTATTATACCGTAAAATTAACAATAATAAACAGTAAAATAAGCAGTAATACGCTACCGCGCATGCGCGGCAGCTTATTACTGCTTTTTTTTACTGTTTATTACTGTTAATTTTACGGTATAGTAAGGTGGGGTGCTAGAATTATACTGTAAAATCAACACTTTTTTTTCCAGTGTAACATTGCTTTCTGGAATACACAGTTCTTATTACTATATTCCTAAATAGCGATGCAGTAACAGAGGTAATGTAAAACTTTTAATGATTGCATACAGTATTAAAATAATTTACTAACTAATTAACCAGAACAGATTTAATGAACTATTGAACTTGTTAATTGAATTAAGACATGAAGATGCTGCTTTTCATGATGTTTAGAAATCTAGTATATTTACAGTTGTGTCGACAGTCATTTGGATAACTTGATTTGATAGCTAAAATAAAACGGGGGATCTAATTGAGAAGAACATGTAAAATTGGACGGAAAATTTGCTTAAACACAGAGCATTGTCTAAGAGATGACTGACTAAAAGTATTGTCCTTTATACGAGGGAAAGCTATTAAATAAGTTACAAAAGATAATTAAATAATAACTTACAAAGATATTCACTTCAGAACTATTTTTATTTCTCAACATATTCTCCACCAAAATTTATGTACTTCAGTGCACTATCAGTGACCTAACACCAGCTGCATAGCATTCTTTGGGTTGCTGTCTCAGCCACATTAGGATTTCAAGTTGAACACAGGAGACAATTCAAAAGTTTGGTTGGCAACTTCTTCAACATCCACCATACAGTTTCGATATAGCCCCAAGCGATTTTCATCTGTTTAGTCCACTAAAAACCATCTTGAAAGCAAGATGATGTTCACAGATGCACATTTTATCTAACATTCTCAGTAAATCCTTTACCTCTGAACTAAGAAGATATACGAAGTGCGTTAGGTTGTTCTTAATTACTATTTAACATACAAACATTTTATTAAACATTTTTAATAAATTTCTACTCTTACCAACGCTTGAATATCAACAATATAAACACAACTTTAAGTTATTTTTGCTTTGTTGCAGTAATTTTTACTTTGGTACTTTGTTATTTGCTTCATGTTTCGAAGGAGCCGTGAACCTAAAAATTTACGATCGTGACGTAAACGTAAATGTTTTTTTTTTTTTTTTAAATGTGCAGAGAATATTTATCAATATAAAATGAATGTAACTTAAGCACTGAATTTTAATATAAAGAATTAAAAATTTTGATATAAATGTACATGGACTAAAATTTGTTTTGTCGTTGCATCGTATTATAGAGAGATGATGCTGTTTTTGTATATAAATTCTCCACAGTTCATACGTATAGATCATTTATTAGGAACAGGAATTGCTCTTTTAATCTTAATTACGTAATTTATTAAACCTTGTCTAAAATGTATTACTTCTGAGCTAGAAATTAAGAACATATACGAAGAGCACTGTTCTCAATTGATATTAAACATACAAGAATTTTATTTAACATTCTTAACAAATTTCTTCTTTCTCATCTTTTCTCATCTTCTTGTAATTATCATTTTTTTATAATGCGATGCAATGAGAAAAGAAATTTTCGCCCGTGTATACATTTATCCAAGCTGTTAATTCATTATATTAAAAATCAGTGCTAAAATTTCACTCTCATTATATTAAACAACATTCTCCATACACTGTAAAAAATGACCAATGTTTCTTATTTTATGAAAATATACTATAATCCCGAACGAAAATATAACATAATCTTCTGAGTTATTGGAAATTCTAAAAAGCTTGTGCCATTGTCCCTTGAACCCACATAAACTAATACATTTTCAAAATTTAAAGAATAATTTATAAAAACAAATTATTTTTAGCTGCCCGAATTTTTCAGAAACGTTTCCGAAGGGTTTTTATAGTGTATTAATTAGTGTCCTCAGGCTGGAATACCTGTTTTTGGAATGTTATCCATTCTCAAGTAGTACACGTTTTCAGCCGCATAAGTTAATTTATACATGAAAGAGTAAATAAATAATCTTAATTTTAATGTTATTGTTAACGCTGTTCATTTTGCATGTTTGTCTGTTAAACATTTTTTTTTTTGAGCATGAAAATGTTTACTTCAGAATTGATAGCATTCGAAAAACAGGTATTCCAGGCTAAGGACACTCATTAATACACTATAAAATCCCTTCGGAAACGTTTCTGAAAAATTCGGGCAGCTAAAAATAATATGTTTTTATAAATTATTCTTTAAATTTTGAAAATGTATTCGTTATTGGGGATTCAAAAGACAACGTAACATGCTATTTGAAATTTCGGATAACTCAGAAGATTATATTATATTTTCGTTAGTGGTTATAGCATATTTTCATAAAATAAGAAACATTGGTCATATTTTACAGTGTATAAATTAACTTATGAAGCTGAAAACGTTTACTTGAGAATTGAGACATTTGAAAAACAGGTATTCCAGGCTGAAGAAACTGATTAATACGCTTTAAAAGCTATCCGGAAACGTTTCTGAAAAATACGGGCAGCAAAAAATACTTTGTTTTTATAATTCTATAAATTTTCGAAATGTATTGGTTTCTGGGGATTCAAAGGACAAAGGAACACGCTTTTCGGAATTTCTGATAACTCAGAATATTATATTATATTTCCGGTCGTGGTTATATTATATTTTCATAAAATAAGAAACATTGGTCATTTTTTACGGTGTACGTAATGAGATAAAATAAGGTTATATTTCCACTAAGACTGCTTTCGAAATATCAAGTCTGCAACAAAGTAAAAATTACTTAAAAGTTTGTTTATGTTGTAACTATTCAAACGTTGATAAGAGAATAAATTAATTAAAACTGTCAAATAAATTTCTTGCATGTTTATTACCTGTTGCGAACAACATAGCAGTCTACGTAATAACTTCTTAATTTCTACCTCAGAAGTAATACATCTAAGACAAAGTTTGATAAATTTCTTAACTAAGATTAAAAGGGCAATTCTTGTTTCTAATAAATGATCTATTGAGAATCTATATACAAAAAGAGTCAAACCCCTCTATAATCAAATACAAGCACAAAGCAAATTTTCGTCCTTGTACATTTTTAAAATTCTCAATTCGTTATAATAAAATTCAGTGCTAGAGTTGGATTCTTTTTATATTTATCAACATTCTCTATACATTATGGCAAAAAATATTTTCGTTCACGTTACGAAAGTAAAGTTTTAGGTTCACAGTTCGTTTGAAATATGAAGCGTACAACAACGTAAAAATTACTTAAAGTTGTGTTTATATAGTTGCTATTCAAACATTGATAAGAGAAGGAATTTATTAAGACTGTTAAATAAACAGTTTGTACATTGAATACAAATTAGGAACAACCTATTAGCATTCTTCGTAGATCTTCTTAATTTCTAGCTCAGAGGTGATACAATTATGACATTTTTAAAAAGTTGCGTAAATGAAATTAAAAGAGCAATTCAAGTTGCTAATAAATGTGTTATATGGGCCAAAATTTCATAAGTGTGATTTCTGCTGCTGATTTTCTGTTGGTATATGATTTTTAAAAGTCTCGTATTAGGCTCAATTTGAATTTTTAATAACCACTGATAAATGGCTGTATGACAAATAGTAGATTCGCACAAACTTTATTGACAAATAAATATAAAAGTTTTCATCATACAAAACACAAACTGTAAGGGACAGAAGTGACAGGTACAATAGTGACATTTTGTCGCATTTTTGTCACTTTAATTAAAAAAGAACATTTTTTGAATGTTGTATGCACTATTTTCAAACAAATATCAAACCTACGATTAAACAGCCTGATATTGATTAATCTATAAATATCAATATTTAAATTAACAATGGGGACAGTAGTGATGGTCAATAAAAGTACGCTTACCTTTTCCCCATTCTTTTCAATCCAGAATATCTTCTTTATGGACAAACAGCAAGAAATGGCGACTTTTAAGAACAACATGTGCTACTGGAAACAATGCTGGAACTGACTGAATATTGAATACTGACATCTGGTGGAAATATGAGGAAATTCATACACCGGGACAGTAAGGACCAAAAAAGTGAGGGCCACAACTTTAAACACAACAAAAACAAATATCACACATTTCACTCATATGAAAAATATTTTATTATGCTCCATGGGATTTATATCTACCCTATATATATAAAATCCTAATGAAACGAATTTGTGAAACGATTTTTTGAAACGAATTTATGAAACGATTTTATGAAACGACTGATTAAACGACTGATTATGTTTCAGGGCTATTTTTAATAAAATATTAAACGCTTGATGGTGAAATTAATACCAATTATCCATAAAAATCCGCGGATGTCAAAACTGGTAATAGAATTTTGAAATTGGAATTCGTTTTCGAGATATTAATTTTTTTCTAATTTTAATGACATATCTGTAATGATGGCAACTAATTACTCAGTTTTTTTGTGGCAAAAAAGGGAAACAAATTGAAAAGGATCCCGATAGGGATTATTGATTTCTTTTTATTCGTCATTTTCAAATTGAAATTGAATTTATCTTTCATTTCAATCGATAATGAAGACAAGATTGTGATTAAATTATGTTTTTCAAGAAAATTTGAAGAAAAAAAATCACATTTCTATCGTCAGGATTCAATCGTCTGTCAGCATTTAATTTAATTTATAAACTGAAAATATTTTGAATAAATTCGTCCAAATGACGTCATTTATGTAAACGCAAAAGAAAGGGGGGGGGGGAGGAAATAATAGTAATTATTATTTATTGATATCATTTTGTTATTTTTTTGTAAAATTTAATTAAACGAATTTATAAAATCACTAATTCGGATATTTGAAACGAATATATAAAATAATAATTGCCCAACTGAACGGAAGGAGAATAAAATATCCTGCTTGGTTTTCTTTCCAATTTTAATGAGAATATGACATCAATTATGGTAAAATGATATTTATTCCTTTCTCTCTTTTATTGGCAGCAAGGGAAAAAATGCTCTGTATATATTAGAAAAATGCTATTAAAGTTTAAAACAAATGAATATTTCAGTAGCATTACTTTTTTAATAATTAATTATATGTTTACACATAAATAACAAAGATAAGGAAAAACTACAAATAATTAAATTACTATATTCGAAGCACACTTAAGGTGTAAATTACGTTATATATTAAAATGATTTTCGTTTCTTTTCCAATTTAGGGGCCTTCGCGAGATACAGAAAGTGACCTTGGCGATGAATTGAAATTCGGCAACATGTTTTTTCTAACAATCTATTCGCTTTTTGATATACACAAGCAATTATTTCGATATTTATACAATTTATTTAATATAAAGAAGCCATTTATCTATTTTTATGTACAAAAAGAGGTAAATTAAAAGACAATTATAAATAAATTGTATATATACATATAAATACATGTATAAACAAACAAGCATAAAAGGAAATTTGGCAACATACTTTCTGTCAACCTATTTACTTTGTCATTTCGTATACAGAAGCATTTTTTCAATATTTATACAATTTGTTTAGCGTAAAATATCATTCATCCTATTTTATATATAATCAAAAGTAATTTGTATAGAAAAAACAATAATAATATACGTATAATTAAAATACGCATATAAACAAAAAAATCATCGAATTTGTTTCCATGGCTGTTTAAGTCATTTGGCACCAAATCTAACTTTCTGATGCCCGAATTGCGCCAAGCTTTTTAAAAAAGCGTCAAGACCCCTATAATAGAAAAGCACCGAAATTTCATTGGGTTTGTTTTCAAATCTTTTGGCAACAAATCTATGTATATTTATGAATCTATCCCTTTTTGAAGCTCGAATTACGCCAAACCTAAAAGCAAAGGATCCTATACTGGAAAAGTACCCGATTTTCTTATGGACAATATTCAAGTGACATAACATGGTGTAAAATTATCGCGGATAGCAAATTTGTTTAAATATCTCATCAATTGATGCCGAATAAATGCAGGCATGCATGCACAAAATATTTAATTAATTTTGTATGATAAATAATTATTAGAAAATTCGTATAGACATATTAATTAAAATAAATAATTTACATATTTAAAATAACATGAAAATATGCATGATGGTGCACTAAAATAGAGAGAAAATTAAAACCTGTTACTGAAAATGTCTATAACATAGTACTTTTCAATACCGTGGTTCTTAATATTATTCACAAGTAGATGACATTTTTCTCATCCTTAAACGCAAAGGAAGAATAGAATATAGATCGTTGTTATAAAAGTCCGAGAGGTAGCCACAATTTAAACCTAACCATTTTATACAAGCTGGTATTCAAGTTGCAATTGATTTTACTTATCAATCCCGAAAACAGTCGTCAGTTGTCGCAACAGCTGTGTATGAGGCCATGATAATCAAAAAATGCCCCATTAAAACGTTAAAAGCATGGCAACCCAATTACAGATTTACCAATGTTTTTAAAACAAAGCACGCTGTCATGTTTTTAGAGTCCTCGAAGTCTAAGCGAGGGTGGGCGAGCGTATCTCGCAGGGGGTAGGCCCCCTAGTATATAATAAAGGCATTGGAATTTCAAAATATTTTAACAATTATTGTTTGTTGATGGTTTTAATGATCAAGTTATGGGTTTAGGATAGGGAACAGTAGTGACTTTTGAGGTATTTAAATTTAATTTTATATATTAAAAAACCAGATTTTCAAAGTAGAAGCAACATAATTTAATAGAAAAATCACAGGGAAACATTTTAACATTAAATGACATCTTATATTGCAAAAATATACCGAGAAATATACTGGGAAAACTGAGAAATCCCACTAATGAGATTTTGGCCCATATGTGCATTTGCAATATAGTGGAATAGGAAATGACATATTAGTACCGCATATACAGTGACATATAATGTGCTATATAGATCCTACACGCCTAAAGAAATAGATGTGTATTCATAATTAGCTATGGCAAGAAATGAAATTTACACCAATGCGCTTTTCCAAAAATTCTACATATATTTTCGAAAAATTGGTATATTTTTTTTCATTTAGGGCACTTTTAAAATATGAAACGAGCAACAAATTAAAACTTACCTTAGAGTGTAGTTTATATTGTTTCGATTCAAATGTTAATGAGAGAAGGAAATAAGAATGTTACATAAAATTGTTAGTAAGGTAAAGCTAGGATAGTCTGCGCACAATTCAAAAGAATAGCAATAAAAAATCTAAATACAAATTTTTTCTAAACTATCCATGAATAATTTTTACTTCATTGGTTTTTTATGCATTTCTATTGCTATTTTGTTGTTTCGTTGCAATTTAATAGAATAGTTGTAATAAAATCAAGAAAGTTATTTTGCGCAATCTCTCCTTACAGGGTTGGTGTGATTGCGCACATGGGCAGGAGAGATTGTTACTAATAATAACTACAATTAAATTGTTAACAATAATAATTACACTTAAATGGCATTGCTGTAAGGTTTTTGTGAACAAATTTTATTGTATTGGGAGTGAATATTTCAACATAATGATTAAAGAATCAGAAAAAAGAAATAATTTTAAAAACGATTACAAATTTTTAATTAAAGGAAAAAAAATTAAAGAATCAGAAAAGCAAGTCCAGATAAGATTACAAAATAACATTAAGTTACTTGAAAACACGTTTAACTTAAAATTAGTACATTTTCATTTTTCATTTTTTAATGCAAATTTAGCAATAGGCTGCGTAATCTCTCCTAGCATGGAAACTAATGGGATTAATGCGCCATCTCTCCTAAGTAGCAGATGCGCAAACTCTCCTATTTCGGTGGGAGAGATTGCGCGGCCTTCTTTTTTAAACATGGCCGCTACTAAAACGAACCGTTGATGTTCACATTCTTAATCTAGATTAGTAACTTACGAGAAATCGTTTAAATTTAAAATATTTTGTACTATTGATATTGTATAGAAATTCTGATGAATAGCTATGAAAATTCAAGCACTTACTTTGGGAAAACAAAACAAAATAGCAATACTTTATCTTAGACGCTCAAAGCAATCAACGTGCACTTTCAAGTAGACACTCCCCAACTGTTCTTGTACAACTACCTGGAGTCGCTGCGCTCTCACTCTACTCCTTCCCCCCGAACCTCTATGTGCGCAATCTCTCCGACCGTGCCATCTCTCCTGGCTTTACCTTATGTTGAATACAACTACACAATTACCCGGCATTTTTTATGTATATCTACATCATTTCTAGAACACATGTAATAAGACATGAATACACATGTAATGCTAAGTGCATACTTAAAAGTGTGTTTATACTGTTAAAGATGAAATTTGTACAAACTGGCGAAAAATAGGCATTTTTTTTTTTTTTTAATCTAAAGCTCTTGAAAAATATCGAGCGTGCAACAATGTAAAAAATTACTTAAAAGTGTGTTTATATAATTGCTATTTAAAATTAGTAAGAGAAGGAAATTAAGAATGCTTGTTCTTTCTGTTCCTTTATATAAATTAGAAATAACCATTTTTTTTTGTATATCTTCATAATTTCTGGCTCAGATGTAACTGTAACTTTGATGTGTAATATTAAAAGTACATGTCATGCGTTGTTAATAAATGAACTATAATTAAGAGCTATTGAGAATCTATATATGCATAGAGTTTGACTTGTCTATAATAAATCTAAGTACAAAAGGAATTATTAAAGAATTTATTAAAGAATTTATTAAAAGCTCAAATTCATTGTATTAAAATTCCGCCCTGAACTTACACTTTTTTATATTTATAAACAATCACTGTACATAATGGCAAACATAACCATATTTTTTACATTCACGGCTCTTTCGAAATATAAGCTGGGAACAAAGTAAAAATTACTTAAAATATATTTATATTCTAGATATCCAAACATTGATAAGAGATGGAAATTATTAAATATATTACATCAAATTTCTGTATATTGAATATTAATTACGTATAAACCAGACCTCTTCATATCTATTCTTAAATTCTATATCAGAAGTACGACAGCTATTGCAAAATTTAATAAGTTACTTAAATAACAATTAAAAGACACTTCCAGTTGCTAATAAATACAATATTACGAGTATTATGTGATATGGAGAATCTACATATTTACTGCATTAGTGATTAAATATCACGACAAAAGAAATGTGTTCCATTGCACATTTTCCAATAACCATCTACAAACTGGTGAAAAATAGGCATTTTTTTAAAAAATCGAGAGCTCTTGGAAAATATCTGGCGTGCAACAAAGTAAAAAATTACTTAAAAATGTGTTTATATAATTGCTATTCAAACGTTCGTAAGAGAAGGAAATTAAAAATGCTTGGTATTTTTTTTACGCTTCATATGAATTAGAAATAACCTTTATTTTTAATTATTATTTTGTATATCTTCATAATTTCTGGTTCAGATGTAATACAGTTGTAACTATGATAAGTTACTCTACTAAGATGAAAAGAGTAATTCCTGTTGCTGATAAAGAAACTGTAATTATAAGTTACTAGCGAGCTACGCCCGCTACGCTGGTCAATTTCCCATAACGCACCTTTAATCAAGTGAAATATTGACTTTGAATTTGACCTTATATTTTAAAACCCTATGGATCTTTACTTGAAATGTCCTTCTGCATTTCTGAAAACGATATATACGCTATTGCGTTATTACATTTTTAATGTGTCAAACAAAATTTGGGCTGTTAAGGACAAATTAGGCCAATTCTCTGTAGACTTTATTATGGAATAGGTCAGCATTAAAATAATAATAATAATAATTGTGTTAAATTATGGTGTCTATGGGGTTTACACACACATTATGGTTTCTACGGGGAAAAATCATTTCCGTTGGATTCAAATTGGATTTGAATGAAGTTGCAATTTACAATACTTCAAATATAATGAAATTGATATGCCTCACTGAGGTGGACAAAAATATGCTACTCGTCGAGAATTTAAAAAAAAGCATGCACTCGCGACATCATAGTTAACTTTTATATTTTAACAGAATAATAAGGCTACTATAATTTGTGACTCGTGCTATAGTCAGTATATATACGTCAGGACACAATGCCGTTATCATTATTTTTTTATGCGTGTAAATTTCGCTACGGTACTCCATTGTGATATTTGGTAATTTTTGAAATTCAATATTTGAAAAATGACATAATCATTAGATTTGAAATTTATATCAAGAAAAATACAAATTTTTACCTTTCTAACTCAGTCTGTTTAACAATTTTCTGACAAATACTTTTCGAGCTATTAATTTTTTCAGTAACTTCAAATGTTTCCTTTTCCGAGATTAATCTGTGGCAACGATTAGCGAAATTCCCAGTCGTCAGCAACGCATACCTTTTTATTAAAGAGGATTGAGAATCCAAACACGTACAAAATCTCATGTCTGCATAATGTGATGCAAGGACAAAACAAATTTCCGCCCTTGTACATATATATCAAATCTTTTAATTCCTTGTATTAAAATTCAGTGCTAAAATTAGATTCTTGTTATATTAATTGACATTCTGTGTACACAATAGCGAAAAATATTCGTAATTTTTTATTATTATTATTATTCAGAGTTCTTTTAAAAAATCATGAATGAAAAAAAAAAATTAAAAGTGTGTTTATATTGTTAAAGATGAAAGTTATTAAAAATGTTATATGAAATTTTAATACGTTGAATAAAAATTAGGAATAACACATACATTTTTATAATTTCTAGCTGAGACGTAATACAGTTATAAATTTGATACGTTAGTTAACTCAGATTAAAAGAGCATATCCTGTTGCTAATGGATGAACTATAATTACATGTATTAAAATTCTACATGCCTAAATAGTCAGATTTGTATTCGTAATTAGATATCAAGAGAAAATAAATGTACACCATTGCATGTGTTTCAAAAACTTTATACATAATGGCGAAAAACAGGCATACATCTTTCGGAATATCAAGGGCATAAAAAACTATTAAAAAAATATTTTAAAAGAGCGTTTCCTGTCGTTAATGGATGAACTATAATTACATGATATTCAAATTTTAATTGCTTAATAGGCGTATAGCCAACATAGTGAAAAAGTACCCAAGCCGGGACTCGAACCCGGGTCATCAAATTAGCGCACTGACGTTCTACCAACTGAATCACTTGGGAACGATACTCAGCCTGGAACTTTTTTCACCATAACATGTTGGGAAGGCTACAAACGCAGCACAAGATGGAATATTTTGTAGCCTTGCCAACATGTTATGGTGAAAAAAGTTCCAGGTTGAATATCGTTCCCAAGTGGTTCAGTTGGTAGAACGTCAGTGCGCTAATCTGATGACCCGGGTTCGAGTACCGGCTTGGGTACTTTTTCATTATGTTGGCTATACGCCTATTAAGCAATTAAAATTTGAATATTATGAATGCAAGGCGTGTGAAATTTTCTCTGGAAAAATTTCCAAGTATTAAATATAATTACATGTATTAAAATTCTACATACCTATACTGTCAGATTTGTATTCATAATCTATATATCAAGAGAAAATAATTTACACTATTGCATGTGTTTCAAAAACTCTATACATAATCGCGAAAAACAGGCATACATCTTTCGGAATATCAACGGCATAAAAACTAAAAAAAAAAAATATCTTAAATGTAAGTTTAGATTGTTGCTATACAAACGTTGATAAGCGAAGAAAATTATTAACAAAGTTCGATAAAATCTGTGTATGTTGAATACAAATTAGAACTTACCCTGCACTGAACATATATCTTCATAATTTATAGTTCAGGGGTAATACAATTATGACAAATTTTAATAAGTTACCTAAGATTAAACGAATAAATTCTGTTGCAAATAAATGAACTATAACTAATATACACAAATATCTTTATGACTTTTTATTGTGATTTTACAGAAACATTATATATTATGAAAAAAGTGGTCATGTATATTACATCCACGGCTCTTTTGATAAATCGAGAAAGGTAGAAAATAAAGATTACTTGAAAGTGTGTTTATGTTCTTGTAATGCCAATATTGATCGTAGAAAGAATTTGTTGTTAAATAAAATTATTTTACCTCGAATACAAATTATGTATGATCCAGCACTCTTATTGTATCTTCATAATTTCTAGCTCAGAAGTAATACAGTCGCAACTAAGTTTGACAAGTTTCTTAACTAAGATTAAAAGAGCAATTCTTATTGTTAATAAATGAATTGTAATTATGAAATATTGGGAACCTATACATGTAAAGAATCTCATCTTTTTATAATGAGATGCACGGACACAGAAATTTTCGTCTTTGTATACTTATCACAGCTGTTAATGCATTATATTACAATTCAGGGTTAAAATTAAATTCTTATAAAATTAATCAACATTGTGTGCACACAATGGCAAAAAATATATATATACATTTCAAATATTTAATAGTGAAAATTATTGCAATGGGTTTGACGGCAGTGTTTGTGACAATGGAAAGAAAATTATAACTTAGTTATTCTCATGTGAGGGAGATTGGCCGAAGCTCAAGCTACATAAGAGGATATTTTAAATATTTTTGCATTTTTTTCTGCTAGCGGGTCTAGGTGGAGACGTTTTCAACTTCCATTCTATAAACTAGTGTTTAATAATTCTATTCAAAAATTGTTTTAATTTATTTACATTATGTTGTTTATTGATTAATTTTAAGTTATGTATATCTGTTTTCGATATATAGGTTGCAGAACTTTTTTTTTTAATCTAATATGTATATGATGTTTTTCAATTATTAATGGAATGCAATATTGATACGCCTTTATAAACCTGCAGTAGGTAATTACTTTTGTAGTGGGGGTGGAATTTGCTTATTTTTTACGCCTTTTCATCCACTGACGAAAAAAAGGATATCCTTTTACCTTGGTATTTTAATGTTAATGTTTGGATATTTAACTTTAAAATTTATTTGTCTCTAGTTAATACATTAATACTGTTTGTTGTTCTTAAGTATACGCCTACTTTTGAGTATATGCATTTAAGAATTCATATTTTTAATGATATATATATGTATATATCTTTAATTTATGGCTTATTCAAAATATCCAGAGTGAAATAATATAAAAGTTACTTAAAAGTATGTTTTATTGTTGCTATTCAAACATTAACAAGAAAAAGAAATCGTTCTGAATATTAGATGAAATTTTTGTTTGTTGAATACCAATTAGGAATAACCCAGAACTCTTTATATGTCTTAGTAATTCCTAGCTCTGAGCTAATACAGTTATGAGAAATTTTAATAAGTTACTTAACTAATATTTAAAAAACAATTACGTTGCTAATAAATTAACTGGAATTATGTGGTATATATATTCCACATACTTGATGAGTCAGATCTGTATTCCTAATTACATAACATGACAAAAGAAATTTACATCAGTGCGCACTTGCAAAGACTTTATACATAGTGGCAAAAAATGGGCATATTTTCGTTACATCCGAAATATTAATATATTATATATCCGAAATATAATAATTTCGAAATATCAAGCTTGTCACAAAGTAAAAAATCCCTTAAAAATGTATTTAGATTGTTGCTATTAAAAAATTAGTAAGAGAATGAAATTATGCAGAATGTTAAATAATATTTTTGTATCTTGAGTACAAATTAGAAATTATATAAGAATTATTCGATAATTTCTAGCTCAAAGGCAAAACAGTTGTAACTAAATTTGGTTATTAATTTAACTAAGACTAAATAAGCAATCCCATGGATAATAACTGATTTCTAATTTGAGGGTAATTGAGAATTCATACACGTCTGATAAAGATACAAGGACAAAAGAAATTTTTGACCTTGTACATATCTATCAAAGCTGTTAATTCATTGCATTAAAATTTAGTTCTAAAATTATTTTTTTCTTTTTATATTAATCAACATTATCTATACCAGTGGTTCCCAATATTTTATTGGTCACGCCTTACGACCCTCTGAAGCGTGTGTAAAATTATGACCTCCCCCCTCGCCCACTCTGTAAAATATATATCTTATTATTTAAAAAGTAAACTCTATTAGCAGGAAGGAAACTTCTCAACAAAGCCTTAACAATAACAAGGCATTTCACATTTTTTGCTTCACAAACAGGTGAATTATCTGTAGAAGTAAAAATAAAAATCACATTATTATTTTCATTTACTAATAAAGGTCAGAATAAATGTAATAGCAGATACCAGTAATTATTACTAAATTTGTTACATAAGATAAATTAGTACATTCAGCACATTTCAAATGCACTGACTGTTCGCAGCTACAATTAATATATATGTGTTGCGCATCCATATTTTGTTTATAATTAGTGTTAAGAAGTGGTTTCGAAACATGTAAAAAAAAACTGTTTGATTTATGTTTTCACGGATTTTCTTAAAATTTTTGAGTAATTACGCTGATATCAAAGCTTATAAAATTATAAACACTTTTTATAGGCAGTTATTAATTTTTTTGAGGCAATTTACTAATTTCGTGTACTAAAAGTTTTTGAAAAAACTTTTTTTCTTTAATCAAAAACATCAAATTTCACTAAACTTTCTATTTTCTAAAAATTACTCGCAATATCTTTTTTTTTTTTTATTACATCTTAAATTTATAGTTTTTCATCTTTTTTTTTTTTTTTTTTTAAATATTAAAATGTCTTTATTACGTGAAGTTTAATGGGATTTTAACCAGACAGAAAGTAATAATATCTTTAAACGTGCAAAACTTGTGCACTTCACAGTTCCATCGACAGAGTATATTTGGCTGTGTTCAAGAAATCAGACAACTTTGGTTCAGAATATTTGCATGGTTCAGATTTTTTTTTACATAAATTAAGGGATGACTACTGACATTAAGCTTAGGGATTACATAATGTACAAGTATGAAGAAAGGATTAATTAAGAAAATACTCATTACATTAAATGTTATCACTAATATCGTGTGATAATAGGAAGTGCTGCAGTTCCGCATACACTATACGCGAGCCACCATTGTTCCAATATGACAAACCAATGACAGAAAATCTTATCCTGTAGTGATCCTTAATTTTTGTTAGTGGTCTCGCATACCACTACCTTTCTAATTTTCAGAGTTTAACTTGTAATTTCCAGTTTAACTATCGATAATAGGGAAACTTTTTTCGTTTGAAGTCCAGTACATGTACTAGTCATGTAACTTCTAAATATGTGAATTTTAAATGTAATAGTTCTATACATAAAGTTTAGTACAAAAGCAGTATCCTATGAGTTAATCGAGTCTTTTTTTCATCCTTCGATCAAACGGTGTCAGAGACCGCCTACAGTAGCTATACGACAATTTTTGTCACGCCAGTTAGGGAAGGGTACGAGAGAAAATAATTAAATTTGTGATCTTTTACATTTGAGAATATTGCTAATTGGGAAATTTTAAATTTCAACTAGCATTATTTAAAATTAAAATAACAGTGAAATTGCCGAATGAAATAAAAATAAATTTATTTTTTTATTTTTTCAATTAAGACTATTTCCAATTAAAATATATTTACGATACTTTAAATGAAATATTTGAAGCCTGAAGCTTAGATTATAATTTTTGTATGTTTTTCAATAGATTTTGATCCATTATACTAAAAGGTGGAAAGTTTTCTAGTATCTCGAAGCATTGATATGTATCTGAGAAACCGCTGCAAATATATATGGGTATGCATAAAGTAAGTCCCGCTTTCGATTTATTGTGCAGCTTTTCCGTAATTGCAAAATGCGCATGAGCGCCAAGTAGTTGGATCATCGGCAAATCAGAAACACTAGTGTTACAGAAGACAACAATGCAGACGCTTAGTAGTTTGTTCAGGTAGTATTCATGGAAATCGAAACGCTCGCCACGTGCAAAGAGCCCTTGATCATATGGTATTTGAATGCACAGAATCAGGCAGCAGCTAAAATTCAATTTCAAATTTGTGAAGTGTATGAGAGACTGATACTCCAGGTTGTCTCGACTCAACCCAGCTTATGAGCGGGAGAATGACCGGCAGCCTGGCAGAGGACGGTAAACAAATCATGAGAGACTCAATAGTACGAACATAGATGTGATTGATAAATGAAGGATGGAACAGTCTTCTCGATGGGTAATGGAGTGGACGTCAATCTCGCCATCTCTGAGGACAATCAATCCACTCTATAGAAGAGAACTTTGTTTGCATCTCAGAACTTTTCTTGCTGGCTAGGTATTTCAGATTGACGATACCATAAGACAATCTGTTACCACTTGAATATCATCAAATGCAGCATCGTTCTTTGATATGAGGATACAGATTATGATTTCGTCGTTATAGTAAATCTGTCGACAGGTGTCGCAATTAGGTTGAAACATAGCCCAAAGTTATTTGTACTTTATTGCACAATAAAGTGGTTTGTCCCACTATGCTTCGTCTTATTTAATTGACCAATTGAATTCACATTCTGAGTGGCCTGTGTAAATCTTCTGTGTATTGTTTCTGTAATTTGCTGAACGAATAGATATCATACATCAAGCATTTCGTATAGAAAATGTAACACCTTTTTGGTCATTTGGTATCGTATTTCGACAAATTAATTTGTTTTACGAGTAATTAATTAAACAAGTTGTTAAAGTAATCAAGTGTTCTAAAGAATTCCATAAATGTATTTTTATTGCTTTGAAATTGAGAATAAATTTAATTGAAATGTTTTACATTTCTATTAGCAATAGTCTAAAATGTTAAAACACTGGTAGTTTCTCTGATACGTTGTAATCTGAAACTTAGATTATTGCTTTTATGTCGTTTAAAATTTATTTGAATACTATGGAATGCGAATATTCGGTGGAGATTTCTGTAACATTTGAAAATAGCGAAATAAGTCACGAAGTAGATCAAAGCAAATCTACGGATATTGTTTTCTACAATGTGATAACAATATAAGGTATCTGTTTAAAAATTGTGGGATATTTTTGTTCTTTATGTATACTATTTCAGTCAACTGATTAGTTTGATTTGAATTAAACTATTCAAATGTTCAGAAGACAGTGTTGCGAACCTGTATTAAGAATTTCCCCTCTAGTCACCAATTCAGAGTCACATAGATTTATCTTAAAACCACCCAAAAGTCAGTTGCGACACTTATAATTAATTATAGAATATAACTGGAATTTTCCTGACTACACAGTAAAAAACGGATCCGTTATTGTTACTATTTAAATACTGATGCTAAGAGAAATTTATTAAGAATGTTAGATGAAATATGTATATGTTGAATGCCAATTAGAAATAACTTCACTTTACATAATTCTTTTCTTCCCCTCAAAATTTCTACTTCCTGAATAATACAGAGTTTGACAAAGTTCAGTAACTACTTAACTAAGATTTAAAAATATATATATGTGTCACATTTCCACTTCATAATCGTTTTATTTTCCGTAAATTAACTCAAGGCCAGAGGTCTCCACCTAGGAAGTTTTGTAGTCGTACGCCGATCATTATAAGTCGTTCGGTGCTTATTGAAGAAAACAAATAGGCAGTCGAGTCCACTTCAAAATTTATTAGGATCCAGAGAAAACTCGGTTATGCTTTTATTTAGCTCTCATGATAATTCAATGCATTAGAACCAAGGAGAAGCTTCGTATCCCAAATTAAACATTCGAAGAAATCAAAGCTGTTAAGCGGCGGCATCGTAGATTCTAACGGCAGCTACGGAGATTTTTATTCCATGGTCGCGAGCCACGCGTCGGACCTCCACTTACATCATGCTCCCAGCAAAATCTGCGTTCAAGGCGGGAAACCCAGTGTATATCTCTTCTCCAACGCTCACGAATAGCCGTCAAAACCATCTTTCGACCAATCAGCACTACGGAACTCAATTTCTGGGCGTTATGATTTGGAGGAGATTATTGCTGCAGACCGAAAAGCGCGGAAGAATACTCTAGAATTGTTCCGGAAAAATATGATTCTTTCGAACAAACAATAAAGAAAAAAAAATACGTAGGTTTTACCGAGTGTGGGCAGAATGCCAAGATAAAAATTTTACATTGAAACTGAGATTAGCTTTTATATTTTGAGAAAGAATGCTTTTTTGCGAGAAAACATAGGGAAATAAAAATAAAAGATATAAGTTGTTTTTTCGAGAGAATTAAAATATTTAGCTGGGAAAGTGATATTTTAAAAGAATTAAATTTTAGGATGCGTTAATTTAATGGAATAAAAAGTGTGTAATTTTAACAGAACAACACTTAGCGCTATTTTTTTAAGAGAATGAATTTAGAATAAAGAATTTTTAGCTAGGCGGGATTTAAACAGAATTATAGATTTGATGAGGCCAACGGCGACAAAATTAAAATTTGTTTCATATATATATTCCCGTTTATTATAAATGAACTGTAGTTATGTGGTATTAAGATGTTACACATGTAAAAATAGTCGTCACGTATGTATAATGTATTTAACTTATGTATAATAATACATCGCGACAAAGAAAAAAGGTTATTGCATATTTTCAAAAGATTTTAATTCATTAAATTTATATTCAGCGCAAAAGTTTTATTTCGAAATCTGAAAAATAGCTGAAAAACTTTCATTTAATAAAGAATTAAATCGCAAATTTAATCTTATCTTATACATGCTCAGAATAAATTTAAAACCCAACGCTGAATTTGTTGCATAAGAGATATTAACACTAATACTTCCAGTATATTTTCAGTATACTAGTTTCAAAATCAATAACAGAGAATCTTGTATTACATTTAAATTAATTGAATCTTAATTGTTTTGCAATTGATAATGCTGTTATTAGAAATATTTTAATACCATTTTCTCTAGTACGTTTGAAACCGAAAACTTAAATTATAATTTTTGCATTGTTTAAAATTGATTTTGTTTATTTATATTAATTTAGTTAGGTATTTGTATAATATAATTGGAAAAATAGCTGAAAACAAATGCGGAATCTATTGTATCAGAAAATTTTACATATTATGGACTTTGTTTTTTGTTTTTTTAAATATCGTACCATTTTGTCCATAAGTTTTGTATAATATTCGATAAATCGATTAACTTTGTTTTGTTTAAAAACAAGTAAATATTCGGCAGAAATGCGTAATTTTGTATCTTAATTGGGATTCTGCAAAATCTTATTACACTATAGCAAAAACAAAATATGCATTTTTTTATTCAAGGCTCAATCCAAACAGTAAACATCCAAAGGCAGCGCAAATTAAAATTTGACTAAAATTGTGTTTATATTGTTGTTACTGAAATGCTGATAATGGAAAGAAATTGATAACAGTATAACAGTTTGTGTACGTTGAATACAAATTAGGAATAACCTAGTAATCATCCATGCTTGCCAGCCTGCAACTATTCTTCCGTAAAATGAGGTTTAGTTTGAGTTAAACACATTTAGAACAAGAAAATTTATTTGATGTATCTTTATTTAATTAATTTCATGTTTCTGAATGCGGATATACTTTTTGTAGAGATGACGGTTTTGCCCCGCCTTCCAAAAGACCTCGGCATGAACCTTCTTTGATACCTCGTTCAGTTTTACAAAATTCTAAATTTTGTCTCTTATTTATTTATTTATTTATTTATTTTACACTTTTGTAATTTCTACTCATCATATTCATATCATCACTCTTCATATTTCTGTCTTATGATATCGTTCCTACCTTTGCATTTGACATCAGAATTAAACCACTTTAATTAATTTTCTTTTAATTTCAAACTTTTTACTCGCTTCTGACATATCTTTTTAACAGGGAAATTTGATTGGCTATCCTGTTTCAACATGATTGGCTGTTGAAGTTGACAGACAAATCCTTGAGTGTAAATTTTGTATTATAGCTTTTTTTTCTTTTCATTCTTTTTTGTAATTTATTGTTAGTTTCCTTTTAAATTTAATTTATATAAAGGAAAAAAATGTGTAATATATTTTTTCATATATTTCTTTTTATATTATTTGTATTTGCTTAGCTTTAATTTAATGTAATTAATTTACATTAAAAATTTGAAAAAAATGCATGGCTCTGGGACCTTTTTTCCCCTTCCTTATCCTCATCTGCTTAGCTTACCATTCTCAATGCAATGGATTTTGCATGTCAAGATCCACAACATGCTGAATCCATCTACGCATCAAGACCTTTCGATAGTTTTACATGGATTTAAGGTTGACGATGCCATGATAAACATCGTAGGTACTTCGTTGCATCTGCATTGGTCACTGGATAAATCTTTTTTATCAGTCGATGTGGACCTGTTATGATGCAGCAGAGAAGCTCTATAAAGGCTGAACCGTCCGAGCTCATTCTGGGAAACTTCGGCTAGTGAAGGATATTGAGCAACGGCTTTCTAAATTGTTTTTGAGGACTTTTTACTTTTAAGATACTTACATTAATAATTTTATGTTTTAAAATTATTTTTTTCTATCTTTAAATTTTAATTTTTTTAAATATTTTTTTCTTTTACCATGAGCTCAATTTTCCGGTTTTTATTAGTTCCCCTCCCCTATTTTTTCTCTTCTTTTGTTACTATTTGAGGGACTTGCATAACAAATTAGTATCCTAAAATTTCTCTCTGGGATGGGGCACTTGTCCACAGGCTCCTTGGAAAAATGTCTTCGAAGTAAGTGAATAATTTATAAAAACATTTTCTGGTTCGAAACGTGTTTAACCTAGGTCAAATTGAGCAAAGTTTTACGAAAATATATTGTGAGGTTAGAAGGTATGCGCCTTCCTATATTTTCTTAAAGCGGATCTCAAAAAAATATTTTTCCCCGCTCAACAACGGGAAATTTTCTGACACATTTACAGATTCATTTTTAAACGTAAAAACACGACACTTGAAGGCATGATTATTGAAGTGATTTGTAATCGGACAGTCTTTCTCATTTCTTGATAAAGGAATTCCATCCTGAGTTATAAGCGATTGTTGTCTTATTATAGCAATTTTTTTTCTTACCTGTGCTATCGCGTGAGGAAATTACGTTGAAAACCCTGACTTTAACAGTATTTTCTGAAAGCTTTTCTGTCTTTACCAAAATATGAGAAAAGCTGTTCGATTAGAAAGTTTTTTAATAAGAGCACTTGTCAATTTCTTACATTTGTCAACAAAAAGGAATTCAGAACTATGTCAGAAAGTAGACGGTTTAGATTTATTTTTTCTTATTTTCTACTTCAGGGATAATGCAGTTATTGTAAAATTTAATAAGTTTCTTACCAATTTTCGTTGATAAAAAATGAGTTATAATTAGGATCTATTGAGATTCTATGCGTGTGAAAAGTCACAGGTATTTATAATGTGACTCCATGAGAAAAAAAAATAAGTATTTGAGTACATTTATTAAAATTGTTACTTCATTATATTAAAAGTGAATGCTAAATGAAAAGTCTGAAACTTGAAAACTAACTCAAAACTTCTGGTTAAAAATAGTTTAATTTTATTCGTAGAAAGTCATAATACGTTTAATGCAGAAAGCTGTCAATCAACAATAAACCTTTTGCATTAGAGAAAACAAAAAGTACAGAAAAGTACATTTTCTATCATTGTATAAATCAATTGAATCTTTTTGGCACAATTGAGAATATTTAAACATTTTAGTGAATCTTTCGTTTACATACCACTTAAATTTGAATTTTCGTATTGTTTTAAAAACACAAGTCTTGGATCTTTCCTAATAAAACTGGGAATATGAATATTTTCAAAACATTGCAGTGTGGTTGAACGTTTCAAAAACACAAGTCTTGGATCTTTCCTAATAAAACTGGGGATATGAATATTTTCAAAAAATTGAAGTGTTGTTGAACGTTTTAAAAACACAAGTGTTGGATCTTTCCTAATAAAACTCGGGGACATGAATATTTTCGAAACATTGAAGAGTGGTTCAAAATTACTGTGAAGATTGTTGCAGCAGTAATTTGGGAAAAGTATGGAGGACATTCAAGCACTCAGTTTTATCATGTTTATCATATCTAAGTTTATTTGATTCAACTGTTCGTTTCATATAATTTTTCGCCAAACTGAATATTTCTTTCTGCATTAAAATAAATAAATGTGGGAAATTAATTCTTAATTATGGATTTTTATTGTAGCTTTTCAAAGAAAAAATGACTTTTACATGATAAGAAAAAAAAATAGACATGATTTTTAGATTTAGGTAAGTGCAGTGCATTCTTATTAATGCTTCTCCGGTTTATGAGACAGTTTCGTTTTCCCCATCATTTTCTATTTGCAATTAATGCTAAAGACATCGGTTAAAGCGTGCTACTGATCGGATAATGCTGGCAATTTTTACAAACACTGACGGAGCGGGATCGAAACTGTTTTTGCACATTATGTTTTTAAAAGCAATTTTGTTGTAAATTTGGTTATTAAGAGATCACGAAATTTTCAGTGGTAATAATGAAAGAAAAAAAGGATCCTTTCTACCACCAAAAAAGTGAGAAATTAAAAAATAGATTAATTAAAGTTAGAAAGATAAATTAAAGTTAAATTATGTAAGTGCCGCAGTTTCTTTGCATATTCAGTTTGTCCTCAGTAATTAATTATTTTGTAGTAACAATTTCTCACTAACTTGCTTTTTAACGAAAATTAATAAATTACTAAAAATAACAAAATTACTAAATTACTAAAATAACTAATTACTAAAAATAACTAAATTACTAAATTACTAAAAATTACTAAATTACCAAATTACTAAAAATAATTAAATTACTAAAAATAATTAAATTACTAAAAATAGCTAAATTACTAAATTACTAAAAAATTGCTACATTAAAGAAAAAGTTGTTTATTTTAGCATTAAGTTGGTAATTTATTTAATTTCTATAAAAACTGAATTAAATTTATTCAACGAAATTGATTATTTTGCACTATTCAAATGTTTACATCGTTTAATGTAGACTTCGATTAGCGCACGGGAAAATTTTTCCGTTGGAAGTCCGCACTAACGAAAGTTTGTTGTATTTAAAAATTAAACGCGCAACAAATTGCTTAAAATTTGTGTTTATATAGCTGTTATTCAAATACTGGTAAAAGAAGGAAATACTTAAGGATGTAAGATAAAATCCTTATAGGTTGAATACAAATTAAGTATAACTCAGTGTTATATTACATTTCTTCATCTTTTCTAGTTCAGAAGTAACATTGTTATGACACAACATAATTATTTACTTAACTAAGATTAAAAGAGTAATTTCCGTTGATAATAAATGAACTATAACTATGCGGTTAGAAATTCTACATACTTAAAGAGTCAGATATGTATTCGTAATTAGTCATCACGATAAAAGAAATTTATACCATTGCACATTTTTGAAAACATTCTTATACATAATGCTTTTTTTTTTTTTTTTTTTTTTTTTTTTTTTTTTTTTTTTAACATCCAGGGCTATTGAGAAGCGATGCACGTAAAACGTCACATCTATTTATAAAGATATGTCACGGCAAAAATAAAATACGTCTTTGTACTTATTTAACAATGATGTACATTAAGGTTGGTTTTCGAATGATCTTCTCAACAACGCCAAACTTTCAGACACAATTTCATACTCATTTTTAAACGCAAAGGTATAAAATTGGCCGGACCGACTATTAAAGCGAATTGAAATCGATATGAGTTTTCCATTTATTGATAAATAAATTAGTTATCGAGTTATAAACGATTCTGATCACGTGACGACACGTTTTTCGCACTTCTTTGGCTGCCATTTCGGGAAGTCGGTTCAAAACGCCGAATTTTACAATGTTTTCTGAAAGATCTTCTGCTTTTACCAAAAAGATGAAAAACGCGTTTCGATTACATAGTTTCTGAATAACAACACCTACCCATTTCATGCCTTTCCGAATAAAAATGAATTAAAAAATGTGTCTGAAAGTAGTCCCTTTAGATTTGAAAACAGTCTTAAAATCAAATGGTAAATTTTAACTCTGAAAACTGAAAATTAATCAAAGGCTTCTAAATTAAAGTAATTTTACTTCGTTTGTAGAAAGCCACAACAAATGTTGTAATTAAAAGTATCAATAATCGACAACTACGAAAAAATTTTGTATGCACACTGTAAAAAAAAAAAAAAAAAAAAAAAATGTTTCTTAATCTATAGATTAAGAAAAAATAATAAAACCACTAACGAAAATATACAGTAACCTCTTCAGAGCTATCCATGATTACAAAAAGCGTTCTTTATCTTTAGAAACATCAGAAATTAATGTATTTTCGAGATTTAAAGAAGTATTTATAAATACAGAAATTATTTTGCTGCCACTGTTCGGAAATGTTTCCAAGTGGTTTTTATAGCGTATTAATCAGTTTTCTCAAACCGAAATGTCGGTATTTACGATGTTGAATAGTTGAATGTTTCAGCTGCGTAATTGAATGCATTCATGCAAAAGTAACCAAATTATATATTATTTTTTATCTTAATGTTAATGCTATTAATTGACCATGTTTGAATGTAAAACATGTGTATTCTTCCACAAGAATAATTTCAATAGCTATCATCGTTTACTTGTATTTAGTTTTAGTAACGTTCAGTCCATTCTTGAACTCCCTGTATTTTTATTGGGATTTTTTTATATGGTGTAGTAGAGAAGAAAATATAACTACTACATTAAGGTTTTATTCTAAGATATAGCAATGTAAAAATTCTTTAAAAGTGTACTGGCGTTGCTATTATTTAAATGGTGAAAAGAGAAATATTTTTTTAACTGAAGCACGAAATTCATTTATGGTGAATGAAAATTAGTAATACCGTATATAATCGTCTATAAGTCGACCCTCCACCCCCTAAATTTGAGAAGAAAAACTGATATAATACCAGTATTTAATAATAGTTATTTTTGCTTTATTTAATCGAGTGAGATTATTCTGAAATCTTTGATTAAATAAGGCGAAGAAATCAATTAAGAAATATTGGTATTCATCTGTTTTCCTTCTCGAATTTGGTGTCGACTTATACACGAGTATATATGATAACTTGCTTTTCTTATTTCTTCATAATTTCTAATTTAGAAGTAGTACAGTTATGTGACAGAGTTTAGTAAGTAAATTAACTAAGATTAAAAGAGCAATTCCCGTTGGCATCAAATGAACAGTAATTATGTGGGATTGAGAGTCCATACACGTAAAGAGTTGCATTTATTTATAATAAAACATCATGACAAAAGTAATTTATTTCTTTGTACATATTTACCAAACCTGTTAATTATTTATCTTAAAATTCAATGCTAAAATTTAATTATGGGCACTGAAAATTAATCGAAATCTTCAGTGTTAATGTAAATTTATTTCATTTGTGCAAAATCACAAAATAAATTTATGCAAGATACCATTAAACAGCCATTTAACTGCTGATAAAAATATACAGACCTAGACAAAATTATAAACTCAGAAAATTTTCAATTTGTTTAAATCATACTATAAATAAGATTAGCTTTACATTAATAAAACTAGTCGTTGGGGGCAACCGTAATACTTACCCATCATGGATCTGCATAATGTAAAATATTAAAATAAAACATGTGTAAACTACTTATAAAGTGCATTGCAATTCAAATAAAATCGTGGCTTGATGACGTCACAAACTTTAAAGGCTCGATTACTGAATTGCTTGAAAGAAACATCCTTATAACTCCAAAAATAATAATCCTATTAACTAGCGGTTTATTGCATCTGATTAAGCGTCAAATTTCCAATTAGAATATATCTTTGAAGTGAAATTTGGATGAAATACAGGGTCATGAAAAATCGAAGAGTGTGGAAAATAGGATTCCAAATATCTCGGCAACTCATTATCCGATCGACTTCATGCTTTATGCAAAATTTATGTTTTTTTATTGTCTTTTATATTTATTTCTTAAAATAAACAATTTCGAAAATTTTTATATACCTTTCATCAGAACGAATATTTCGAGAGTCCGAAAAAAATTGTTCCGGTTAATCGAGGTTTTTGAAATGAAATAGGCTTCTTCCCATTATTACTTACTAAGTACATACCAAATTGCAAGTCTCTATCTCAATTTCTTCGGGAGATAGAGCGTTTACAGACACACACACAGACACACAGACACACAGACGGACGGCACATTTTTTTTTTCTAAAAATATGTTTTTCGGAATCTCCAGTGTCTGAAACGTGTAAATCCGTCAAAAAAAATTTTCGATTTTCAAAACGATTACAAGACTTACCCTATACTACGTATGATGGGTAAGTAATAAAGATGAATATTTATAAAAATACATCTAAATTTAACATAACTCATAAATAAAATGGAGGCAATAATTTAAATAAGAAAATACATAACTTAAAAAATAACATTGTGTGAGACCTGGAAAAAATTATAAACTCAAAGTTATGAATTTCTATAGTCTGTTATTTTTTATCTGAATAAATGCATTTTATGATAATAAACTAATAAATGGAGTCATTAGGAATCAATACATTTCAGTACATCAATGCGTTTTTTTTTTGTTTTTTTTTAATGTGTAATTTTAATATAGCACATGACTAAACCGAAAACAGTAAATTACTGAGTTTAAGAAATGAACATAATTTGAATCCTGATGCATTAATGCACACATACAAAAATGAGTTGGACCGCCATTTTTCTGAATTACTTTGAATATGCCGCTCGGTATAGATTGAACAAGTTTTTCTAACTGCTCATTTGACAACTGGTTCCATTCTGAAAATATAGCTATTTTTAAATAATTTGTGTTTTAATATTGACGTTTATCATGATAGACTATTCGAACCATTGCAGCCCAACAATTTTCAATGGTGTTTAGATCAGGGCTGCGGGCTGGTTACTTCATGGCATTCACATGCCAGCGCCAAGCCATTCTTTTGTACTTTTTTCAAAGTGTATTGCTGAATTATCTTGCTGAAAAACCCTGTTTACTCCAGCAATCAACGGTGCATAAGGCAGTTAGATTATCTTCTAGCATTAACTGGTAGTTTTCTGCTTTTTGGATTTCCATTAAGGAAAGCCAGAGAAGTTTTACCATTCTGACAAAAACCAGCCCACACCATCACGGATCTTCCACCAATGTTTCGACTAAAGATATGCCATTCTTCATGCCTAATATCGTGTCAGTAGTATCTTAAGCCACCTGGGCCGTCTAAATTAAACTTCTTTTCATCTGACCAGATGACTGTGCTCTACTCTGTTGTCCATGACGTGTGCTGCTGTGCAAAGTGAACTGGCTTTCATGTGATGAGGCTCAAGTTTTGGCTTAACTTTCATTTTCTTCCATTTCATGTTCGGGGCTCGTTGAAGAATTCCTCTAACAGTTCCAGAGCTTACATTAAGCTTTAAATAGTTTAGAGTTTGAATAGAAGAAGATCCAGTACGAGATGCTGTTCGTAAGATTAGTCTATTGTGATGGACGTCAATATCAAAACACAAATGATTTAAAAATGGCTATACTTTCAGCATGGAACCAGTTGTCAATGAAGCAGTTGGAAAAACTTGTACAATGTATGCCGAGTCGCATATTCGAAGCAATTAAAAAAAAATGGCGGTCCAACTCATTTTTGAATGTGTGCATTAATACTTAGCACCAGGATTCAAATTATGTTCATTTCTTAAACTCAGTAATTTACTGTTTTCAGTTCAGTCATGTGCTATATTAAAATTACACATCTTTTTGAAAAAAAAAATAAAAAATGCTTTCATGTATTGAAATGTATTGATCCCTAACGACTCCATTTATTAGTTTCTTATCATAAAATGCATTTATTCAGATCAAAAATACCAGAATATAGAAATTCATAACTTTGAGTTTATAATTTTGTCCAGGTCTCACATAATGTTATTTTTTTAAGTTATGTATTTCCTTATTTAAATTATTTCCTCCATTTTATTTATGAGTTATATTAATTTAGATGTATTTTATAAAAGTTCATCTTTATTTTATTAATGCAAAGCTAAGCTTATTTATATTATGATTTAAACAAATTGAAATTTTTCTGAGTTTATAATTTTGTCCAGGCCTGTATTAACACTTTTAGTTCAATTGCAGCATGCTAATTTCAAAATCAGTGATAGAAAGTTATTGAGCTTTTATATTTCTACAATTAAAGATGTTGCTAAAAGGAGTATTTTAATGATAATTTAGCGTTTTCTTAACTTAAATTATAACTTTGATGGTAAGGTGATGAAAGGGTTGATAATATTGGATATTTCATGCTCTTTTGAGCCTATAACGTCTAAAATTACAATAATTCTCGTACCATACCCAATTTTAATTTGGGGACACTTTCAATTTCGGAACCACATTTGATTGGTTGGTTCCAACAAATTTCATTCTCTTTTGAGTCAATAACATTCAAAATTGCAATGTTTTCATATCATACCAACTTTCATTCTGAGGACACTTTCAATTTCGGAACCCAATTGGATGATTGGTTTCAGTAAATTTCATTCTCTTTTGAGCCAATAACATCCAAAGTTGCAATATTTTTCATACCATACTCAATTTCATGGATACTTTCAATCTCAGAACCACATTTGATTGATTAGTTCCAACAAATTTCATTCTCTTTTGAGTCAATAAAATTCAAAGTTGCAATGTTTTCATACCATACCCAATTTCATTTTAAGGACACTTTCAATTTCGGAACCAAATAGGTTGATTGGTTTCAACAAATTTCATTGTCTTTTGAGACAATAACACTCAAAGTTGCGATATTTTTCATACCATACACAATTTTATGGATACTTCAATTTTGGAACCACATTTGATTGGTTTCAACAAATTTCATTCTCTTTTCAGCCAATAGCACTCAACGTTACATTATTTTTCATACCATACCCAATTTCATGGATACTTTCAATTTCGGAACCAAATTGGTTGATGGGTTCCAAAATTGAAAGCATCTTCAAAATGAAACTGAAAAAGAAATCGAAAATGCACAAAACTACCAGATTAGCCTTTGACCTCAGATATCTATATTAAAAGAATCATTTAAAAATTTAAATACAAACGAAAAAATTTGAAAGAACGCTTCTATTGGTTTAACATTAGCTTGCGAATTCCGTATGCTAACTAGTGTGAGCTCTTAATGGAGAATGTAAACGTACCTCTTCAAGATGTTTAATTTTTTTGGTAGATGTTCGTTCAAAGCTAAATTAGCTTGATTTATTAGTTATTATTTGTTTCCTTGTAATTTTCTTTTATTAAATATATTGGAGCTTTTAAAAATCAGCGTCATCATTTAAAATAGTTTTATGGTTAAGTTATAATAAGTTATCAAATATCCCTTTCGAACCATTGAAAAAATTAATACAGCTGCGAAACAGTTCTTTCATATGCTGGACACGCATTTTATTTCAACAAGGTGTTTAAACTTTGTTAAGCATTATGTTATGACAAATGTCCTCGGTGATTATATTGAAGAACAAAAAAAAGTAAGTTTACTTCTTTATTTCCTCTGTTTATTAGTTGTCTTGAATAAAAACAATACTCATAGTAGCCTAGGGAAAATTATTTTTTGACATTTACTCGTATATATTTCTGTTGTGATTTTACAAAATGTTATTACATGGTCGCGAAAAATAAGCATAACATTTAAAATAGAAATCAATCAAAACAGTAAAAGGGCCGTAAAAGTGCTACAAAGTAAAAAGTACTTAAAACAATATTTATATTGTTACTATTCGAATGTTGATATGGATTTCTTTTTTAATCTTAAATAAAATTCTTATATGCTGAATAGAAATTAGAATTACCTCATTGCTATTCATACATCTTTATAACTTAAAGCTCATAGATAATACTCTTATAACAAAGCTCAGTAAATTGATTAACTAAGATTAAAGAGCGATTTCCGTTGACAATAAATGGAATATAATTATGAAGTAATGAGAGTTTATACACGTAAAAAGTTACATTTATATGTAGTGAGACGTCACGATAAAAGAAATTTGCATATTTGTGCACATTTACCAAAGTTTTTAATTTCTTTCATTATAAATCAGTGTAAAACTGAAAATAAACCAAAACACTCCAGAATTAAAGAAATTTTATTTGTACATAGTTAGAAATCTTCCGCCTTTTTAAAGTCAAATAAGCATAGTTTGAACCAAAAATGTATTTAACAAATCGTGTGTTGTTCGATTTTCTATGTGATATTTACTTGACTTCTTATATTAATTAAAATTTGTGGTTCAAACTATGTTTATGGGCTTGAAAAATGTTGTTGGCACCTACGACTGTACATGCAAAATATTTTCAATCAGTAATAAATTTAATCTATAAAGGGGGAAACTAATTTTAACACATACCTAGCATGCTAATTTTTATAATAAACGACGGTAAATATTTTTTAGTAATATGAAATTAATTGAATCGTCATTGTTCCGCAGTTGAGAATGTGGTTAAGGGAAATATTTTAGCGACAATTTCGCTTGTATTAAACTTAAATAATCATTTTAAATAATCATTTTTATCAAAATCAATCAAATTTTATCAAATGTATTATATCATATATTATATATCTATCTATCATATATTATTATAGAAATTTATTTTACCAAATCCAGCTTAAATAATCATTTTGTGTCATTTTAAGAATTGAGGTTATGGATCATTCGTACTAATAAAGATGTGGATTATACAATTATCGGGAACGTTGAAAAGTATTTGAAAATAAGTTTGCAGAACGTTGTTACCTACGACTGCACATGCAAAATGTTTTCAATCAGTAATAAATTTAATGTATAAAAGGTGAAACTAATTTTAATACATATCTAGCATGCTAATTTTTATAATAAACGACGCTAAATATTTTTTAGTAATATGAAATTAATTGAATCGTCATTGTTCCGTAGTTGAGAATGTCGTTAAGGGAAATATTTTAGCGACAATTTCGCTTGTTTTAAACTTCAATAATCATTTTTATCAAAATCAATCAAATTTTATCAAATATATTATATCATATATTATATTTATATATCAAATATTATTATAGGAATTTATTTTATCAAATCAAACTTAAATAATCATTTTGTATCATTTTAAGAATTGAGGATATGGATCATTCGTACTAATAAAGATGTGGATTATACAATTATCGAGAACGTTGAAAATTATTTGAAAATAAGTTTGCAGAACGTTGTCACCTGCGACTGCACATGCAAAATGTTTTCAATCAGTAATAAATTTAATGTATAAAAGGTGAAACTAATTTTAATACTTACCTAGCATGCTAATTTTAAAATAAACGACAGTAAGTATTTTTTAGTATTATGAAATTAATTGAATTTTTATTGTTCCGCAGTTGAGAATGTTGTTAAGGGAAATATTTTAGCGACAATTTCGCTTGTTTTAAACTTAAATAACGATTTTTGTATCATTTTAAGAATTGAGGATATGGATCATTCGTACTAATAAAGGTGTGGATTATACAATTATCGAGAACATTGAAAAGTATTTGAAAATAAGTTTGCAGAACGTTGTCTTAGTAACTTGTGCAAAATAGTGAACATCTAAGTATTCAGTTTATAAAATGCTATGTTGGCTACTTTGCACAATTATTTTTGCACTTAAATAACTAAAACTGGTTAGGAAATATATAATTATACATTCCTGTTGTGATTTATTTCTAAAAGAAAATCTTATAAAACATAGAAATCTTATGAAATTTTCAACTAGAAAGAAAAATCTTGTATCCGGTGTAGATTATGAAACACTTTCCAACACTAACAGAATATTATTAAGAAATTTAATTTTTCCATCGATGAAATGATATATCTAAATGAGCAACCTAAAAAACACATAATTCAATAAAAATTGCTGACTATATTCGAAGTATTTCGTACAGCCCTGTATAGGATCTACATAATTTGTAAAAAACGCGTAATACACAAAAAATTACATAAAATTGCATATCACAGCCGAAAGAGCAGGTCTAGCAATTACCGATCATATTCAGTCCTTTAAACTAATTCTCTTGCGTGTCCCTGTACATGAACGATAAATCCTACGCACTCCATAATCTATAGAAATTAAGTTTCTTTGAACCTTAGTGATACTTTTAAATTTCATTATGTTTCAAATATCATAACATGTTCAAAATTCACCGCAAACGATTTTTCCCCATAGATCATAATGTAAAAGAATTATTTTGAACGTCCCTGTAATTGAACTATAAATGCTACTATTGTACACTCCGGATAAGGGATGCTGTAGTCCACCCTAGTCACGCATATTAATTTCATAATATTTGAAATATCTTAACCTTAAATAAAATGCGCCGCAAACGATTTTCCCCCCATAATGTAATGAAATTCTTTTGTATGTCCCTGTAAATGAACAATTAATGCTACACACTTCATTTTCAATACCAAACATTCTATAGTAAAATTCAATAATGTGTAAAAATTGTATGACAATCGGAGTACATTTACGAGAGTTAGAGCACGGACAGACAGGCGAACATACAGACAGACAGACAAACCGAATTCATAAACCTTTTTCAACTATGTTGGAAAATATTAAAAAGAGAATCTCGCGAACACAGAAAAGTTATTGAAAATGCTTTTTAGTAACTTGTGCAAAATATCAACATTCAAGTTTTCAATTTATAAATTGTTGCATTTAATACATTGATCCCCATGGCACACGAATACGAGTGCCAGGAATATGTCCCGGGTCACCATATCTCACGTATACGTTTGCCATCAATATTTTCCCAAGGGAGATCACATATAAGACAATTTATTGCTATGAAATGGGACTATTGATAATTTATTAGCATGTATTTAAAGAAAGAACCCGTTCCCCTCCCCTCCCCCCCCAAGCATGTTCAGTGATTTCAGTTTGCCGTTCAACGAATAAAAATAACTAAAATGTGATGTTTTTTAATTAAAAATGTATAAAATTAACACTTTGTATAAAATTAACAAACATTGCCGCGGTTAGTAATTGTTAACCAACTCTATAAAAACTGAAAGTCGCTTTGTAATTTGTCTCCCAAAAAAACCACTTCGTCCGATTCTGTAGTATTTATGTGATCAAGGCTCATCAAGTCAAGGCTCATTTTATGTGATATTAAAGATGTACTGTAACAATCGGGTAAAATGACCATAAACAGTAGCATTTGGAGATTTTGTCTATGTGTCTAAACTTTTAATTTGATCAATATTTATGAGACAAAACTAGAAGAATAATTTATTCTAACCAAATCTCCGGCATGTAGTTTTCACAGAGTGCTTCATTTGGTGAATAAATGAATCACGTAGCATTTATATGTGTCTCAAGTTGCCCCATGACGAATCACACAATAACTAACACGCAAAGGGTTCGCATTGTCATTTATAATTGTTATCCGTGGCTACAAAAGGCATAAGAAAATTAATAGGAAAATGTTCGCAAGAATAATAAATTGTAGATTTAGTAGGACAGTCAAACTATGTAGAACAATTCTTTTCCGTAACTAAATATCAGTAAATTCAATTGCTGGCATACTGTATGAATATATAAATGCGTGTTTTTAACTACAAGTTATACGGATTTTAATATTTATATCAAGCTTAATAGCTTTTTAAAATGTAGATCAAGTGACGTTTTTAAAAAATATGAAGGTTGTTACTGCACTGTAAAGAAAAGAGAAAGTTTCCTAAACTTGGAAAATATAACATAGCTACAAGCGAAAATATATAACAACCTCTTCCGAGTTACCCACGATACCTAAAAGTGTTTTTTATCGTTAGAAACTTCGGAAACCGACCTATTTTCGAGATTTAAAGAAGCATTTGTAAAAACAAAGTTTCATAAACTGCGCTGATTTCGGAAAAGCTTTTGAGTAGTTTTTATAATGTATTAATCAGTTTTCTCAACCTGAAATATAAGTTTTTCGTTTGCTATTCTTTTCCAAGTAAACATTACATGTTCAACAAACATGTTTTACATACAAATATAATAAACTGACAGCATTAATATTAATATTAATATTAATATTAATATTAATATTAATATTAATATTATTTTGTTATTCTTGCATGTATAAACTGAATTACGCAGCTAAAAATGTTTATTTGAAAATTGATAGCATACTAAAAAACAATATTTCGGATAATTCACTGTAAAATCCACTCGGAAATGTTTTTCCGATATGGTAGCAAAAGAAATTTTGTTTTTATTAATGTTTCTTTAAATCTCGAAAATATATTGGTTTTAGAAGTTTCTAAAAACAAAGAAAACTTTTCGGATTCGTGGGTAACTCGGAACAGATTATTGTGTATTTTCGTACGTGGTTATATATATGTTATAATTTTGTGGATTAAGAAATAATTGTTTTTTTCTTTAAAGTGTGTAGGAACAAGTAATTTCTAGACAAAAAGGGAAAACTAGATGAATAACTTCCATAAATGCAGATCATTTCAAAATTTTGAAGAATCCGAAATTTTTTTAATATAGGAACAAGCAATTGTTTTGCGAATTTGGAAAACTTTATGGAAAATCTAAACATTATGAATAATAAAATAAAATTTTAAACCAATCTAGATTTTAGTTGCTTGCCAGATTTTGGTTGCTATATAAATTTATGACTGTATATTTCAGTTAATAAACTATCCGGATCTTCCAACTATCTAGATTCTACATGAATACTCTATATAAATGGAGATCAATTGAAAAAATATATAAGAATCTTAAATATGATAGAAACAAACAACATTTAAGCGAGGAAAATATATGAAAATAAATTCTTCAATTGATGAATGATTTATTAAAGGGAAAAAATCGAACTAAAGAATCTTAAAATTCTTAGTATAAGAAACTTTGGTACTTACGTATTATCCGGGCCAGGTCAGATACAACTGAAGCAAGCATGGCGCCAATTACTCTAATTACAGTAACCCTTTTTTTTTTTTTTTAACAAGTATATAGTTTATTTATTTATTATAGTGTATAGCTTTTTAGTATAATTTATAGTATATTATTTTTATTATAGTTTACAGTTTTTTGTTATTTATTTGTTATTGTTTATTTATTTCATTTATTTATTTATTTTACATTATTTACCATTTTCAACAATTTTATGTATTTAACAATATTAAAACATTATTGGCAACGATAAACATGATTGACAATTGACAGCAATTTTTGGCGATATATCTCCTGGCCCGGATAATACGAAAGTATACCGAAATTTTTATGCGAAACTGTATAACTATATATAAAAATTTAAAATAATGAATAATAGTTTAAGTTAAAAACTAAAATAAATTTATGTTCCTGTAAATTTTTCTGTTCCTGTTGGCACTACTTTATATCAATTTATAAATATATGTTTAATCAATTTATGAATATGTATTCCATCCAGTCCTTGGTCATACAGTTTCTAAAGAATGTTTCATTCAATGAATATATGAATCACGTCTCATTCATATATATGTCTCAAGATGCCTCATGACAAATTGAGCAATAACTAACACGCAAAGCATTTTCATTCATGAATATAGCCCAATAATTTGTAGCTACAAAAGGGATAGAGAAATTAATAGGAAAATGCTTGGAAGAATTACAAATTATAGATTTACTAGCATCGACAACTAGCGTTGCAAGCATTTTTTCAGGATATGGATATCAATAAATTTAGTTGCTATACCCAATGAATGTACAAATATGTGTTTTGGTCTGGAAGCTTTACAGATTTTATTATGTATATCTAGAGGAATATCTATTATAAGTGTAATCAAGTGAATATTTTAAAGAAACCCATATTTCTTATTGCAGAAACAAGCAACTTTTATGGGAAACCTGGCTAGATGAAAAATATTATATATATATATAACTAACTTATAAACCATTATAAGAGAACACAGATACTTCACACACAAATGGAGGAATAAAAATCATAAATTGAAAAATGAACTTATACCTCTTTTGGGATAATATTTAGGAAAAGAAGAAGAAACATAACTAAGAAAAGATAAATGAAAATTGACAATAGTGAAAATAGAGAATTATTGAAATATATTTGTGAAACTGTGGTAGAATGGTCAGGCCCAAATTACTACAGATTCCACAAAAAATACACGATTTCAGTCTTATACAAGCTATAAAAGACGTAAAAAGTACATGATTCACATATGACACATTTCATTATAAAGCAACCCAGAAAAACATGCATGATTTTACAAATCTGCACAAAACATCGATTAATTCAGTATATGTATTAAATTACAAAAGAACGACTCACTGAATATGCCAACCAAGAACTCACAGAAGTTTAAATAACGTGATGCAGTCAGAAATAGATGAACAAATTCATTTCTTGTGTTGCTCGAAGCTTTTGAAGAAACTAACAACTACACTCTAAGAATAAAATTTTACTATAAGAAGAATAATTTTTTACGAGAATTTTTATACGAGTAAATTTTTACTATAATTTTTACAATAAGAATAAATAACTTATATACAAAATTTAATAGCTAGAGTTAAAAATCTATGTATGATTAAGTAGTTAAAAAAAGATATAACATAAATTCAGAGTTTAATTGGCACAATATTTTGAATTCAGAATTTTTTTTTCCATATCTATAGGAAATAATATCTTATATTGAACTTGATAATGCAAACTTGTATGCACTTTACTATTCAAAAAATTGGCGACATTTAAACACACAAATTTTAAATATATAAGACATATATATATAATATATATGTATATATAATACACATACATATACATATATATACATATGTGTGTGTGTGTGTGTGCGTAAGGTATGTAATTAAAATTTAAAAAATAAATTTAGTTCAATCTTTTAAATATCTATGTTAAAAAATAAGCTAAGTTAATATTTTTATAAATTTGTTACTATTTATCTTAGACAAAAACAAACAAACAAACAAACAGAAAAGAAAGAAAATGAAATGTTATGGAAGAAAAACGGTGAGTATGTGTGTATTAAAAAAACAAGCACATAGAGAAACAAAGAAAACATTCGTTTTTTCTTAAAGGTGCGCAGAAAAATCTAGCAATTAAAATCAACGTCAGGAATTTTATTCAGGAGACAAAATCTCTCTCATTAGGAAACTCTAAAATTTCTGCTAAGTATGTTAGTCACAATCACAGAGTTTAAAGTATGTTCCTTGCATAATTTCAATGCGATGTATAAAAAGTAGAAAATAAAAAAAGACTCTGAACCTCGCTACTTTTTCTTCTCTAGTTCTTTCGTTTTGCAAAGCTGGCGATACCAAACTTCTCTTCGTAATTAAAGCTAAAAAGTTCGAGAGATTGCTACATAGTGTCGTTATTTATTATTAAAAAAAATGGGAATAAGAAAAAGGAAAACAAGATTGAAAAATGTGTTAAGGCTAACGATATACGTGATTAGGGAAACTTCTGATATCTTTTTAAGATTTTCTAGATATTGAGGAAAAAAAAAGTCGTTAGATATCTAATAGAATTTTTACTGCGGGTATAGTCTTAATCAACACATTTCGATGTAGTTATATTAGATGGAATTTCTATTTCAGATATAAATAAAATTAAATGAAAACGTAGCATTCTTTGTAGAATTACAGGATACTTATATTGAAAAAAGAGAAAATCTATTGCAAAACATCAAAGATCTATTAGCGGGGTCTTATTAAATCTTTGTTAATTAAAATAAATCTTCGAATTACACACGTCATAAACAGAAAAATATTTCCTGATATCGCAGAAACTTTTTAAAAAAATCAATGTAACCTGTTATTTATATACTATTGTAGAAATCTTTCTCTTATCTTCAAAAATTCTTTGGGGAAAAAAACATGAGAATAAATTAAAAAATCAGTTACATTTAGCACTAAATAGTAACTTGTTGCAATTAGAGCTTATTCGTTTTGGAGATGATGGAAGATACACAAATCCAAACTGCCTACTTTCTGGCACATTTTTTAATTCATAAACGTATCAAATTGACAGGTTCTCTTATTAAGATTTTTTTTAACGTTTATGGGTAAAAGCGGAAGATTTTAGAGAAAATACTGTCAAAGTTGGCATTTTGAACTGAATTTCTGGACGTGACAGCGCAGGAAAGCAAAAACTTCTATTTTGAAACAACAATCGCTTACAACTCAAGATGTAAATTTATCGGACATTTGTCGGAAAATGGAAAAAAAAATTCCATAACAAATAACTTCAATCCTGCAAGTATCATTCTTTTACGATTAAAAATGAGTCAAAAATGTGTGAGAGAGTTTTGCGTTGTTGAGCGGGGATTTTTTTCTTTCTTTTTTTTTGAGACTGTTTTAAGCTGTTGTAAGATAGTGTTTTATTTGCATTGTTCCGGAATACATGTTTCTTGGATTATTCGTAACGTTCATCAGTTAGATTTGTTCTCCAAAACGGAAGTTTGAGGAGTAACTGTACACTTGGATAAATCATTAAAGAGCACAAACATTTATCGAAAAATTGTTGCTATTTACGGTGAACATGCGATGTATCACCATACAGTTGTCATGTGGTGCAAACAATCTGAAAATGGACACACAGATCTGACTAACGTATTTCCTAAAAATCGACCTTACAACTCCACTACTCCTGAAAATGCAGTCATCATAATCAAGCGATTTATTCGAAATAATCACCGGACGTCGCATAAAAATCAAGAAATTGTCAGTATTCTTGAAAAATGAGAAGGCTTTATTGAACTGGTTAAGTGACGCTTGAAGCAATTTTTATTTCAGTGCAACGGATAAATTTATTAGGCTTTGCGATGAAAGTCTTAATTCGTTAAGAAATTATCGAAAAATGAGTTGTATTTAAGTTTTTCGATAAAACTGCTTAAAGTGCACATACATTTTTATTTTGTATTATTTTTATTCAAATCTAAATTATTACTGGATTAACCACCGTAGAAAGGTTTACAGACACGCTTCTGAAATAAAAAAAAAATTCTAAGAAATAATTTAGTATGTAGCATACTAGTTTAAATATGGCAAAATAGTTAATCTATAGATTTGTAAGTGCAACTTGCTACAAACTCAAAACAAATAGAATAAAAAGTAAGTCTTTTAGCCAAAAAAAAAAAAAAAAAAAAAAACTATAGAATTTCTTCCTTCAAATTCGAAAAAGAAAATTGTATTCATTTTAAATCTAATTTATTTCTGGATTTCCGCCGTAGAAAGGTTTACAGACACACGTCTAAAATAAAAAAAGAAATTCTAAGAAATAATTTAATATGTAGTTTACTAGTTTAAAATATGGCAAAATAGTAATCGAGAGATTTGTAAATGCAACTACCAGAAATGGTTGCTACAAACTCAAAACAAAATAAACAAGAACGAAAAATCATGCGTCAAGCATAGATTATATAGCACTTTCCAACGCTTCCAAAATAATTTTACAAATCATACCGTTTAATAAGCTAAAAGCTAACATCTAAGTAAACAATTTAGAAAACGCATAACATATTTAAAAACATAATTTCAGGAATTTCCAACATATACAATATTCGGAAAAATATCCGAATACTTTTATTCAGCCCTGTATAGGATCTATAGATTTGTATATATACTACATAGGATGATAAGTTTAGTTCAGTTAGGAAACGCGTAGCACAGTTTAAAATTCTCCGTCTGGAGTTTGTCAATAAACAGAAATGTGTTCGCGAACTTTTGTGCTGCCCTGTATAGGATCTACAGAATTTATACACACCACGTAATAGACAAAAAGCAAGTAAAAATTAAAATCGCGTTCAATAACTTAAAACGCATCTTCAGGAATTATTGTTAACAGACAGTAGAGAATTCTTTTGCGTGTCCCTGTAAATGAACGATGACCGCTATACACACAATATTCCGTAGTAAGTCTCTTGTAATGCACCTTAGTGATCTATATAAATTTCAATGCGTTTAAAATAATGAAACATTATTTAAATAAACCGCAGACGATTTTTCTCCATAGGCGTAATGTAACGGAATTATTTTTACTGTCCCTGTAAAGTGACTATAAGTGCTATGCACACCCTGTTCCATATTAAGCTTCTTCTAATGCACCTTAGTAATATATATAAATTACAATGCGTTTAAATTAGTGAAACATTATTTAAATAAACCGCAAATGATTTTTCCCCATAGACCGCAATGTAACGGAATTGTTTTTACTGTCCCTGTAAAGTAACTATAAGTGCTATGCACACCCTGTTCCATATTAAGCTTCTTCTAATGCACCTTAGTAATATATATAAATTACAATGCGTTTAAATTAGTGAAACATTATTTAAATAAACCGCAAATGATTTTTCCCCATAGACCGCAATGTAACGGAATTCTTTTGAGTGTCCCTGTAAAAAAACTATAAGTGCTACACACTTCCGTTGAAATAGGGAACATGCTATAGATAACGACAATAACATATAAAAATTGCAGAGCAATCCGAGCATATTTACGGGAGTTAGAGCGCGGACAGACGGCCAGACGGCCAGACGGCAGACGGCCAGACAAACCGAAGTCATAAGCACTTTTCAACTAGGTTGGAAAGTGCTAAAAATATGTCTTTCAGCAAAACAAACTAGAGAATTTCTTACTTCAAATTCTAAAAAATAAATGTATTCGTTTGGAAATTTTTATTCTGTCATTATCTCGGAATACATTAGACATTAGAGTAGAATATATACTGGTGGGAATGTAATTTATTTTTTCCTCCATGTTATGCTCTTATACAACTGGGCGGAAAAGTGACCAGCAATTAACGTTTCAAATCCTTAGTTGACAAAAAAATTTCCCCCAAAATATATTTAATTCCTAGCTTTGTGTAGCTAAATAGCTTATCGATTGATTTGTTAATGTAAATACTAAAAACTGTTGCCACATACTCAAAACAAGTAATATCAAGACAGCAACGTAAATCTCTAAACGAAACAAAATGGAGATGTCCTTCCTCCAGCCTCGAAAATGTATATATATTCATTTTCAAAATTGAATTCTTAGCATTATAGTTTAAAATATGACGAAATAGTTAATCGATTGGTTTGTTACTATAACTATTAAAAAATCTTGTCATATACTGTGACAAATAATATCAAGACAGCAACGCAAATCTCTAAACGAAACAAACTGGAGGTGTGCTTCCTTCAACCTACAAAAAAATTATGAATTTTTTTTAAAAAAGGTATATTCCCCCTATCCTTCTTGTTTTAAAATATGACGAAATAGTTAACTGATTGATCTGTTAATGTAAGTACTGAAAGTTGTTGCCTAAATTGTTGCTAAAAATTGTTGCCACTCAAATTAAATAACATCAAGACAGCAACATAAATCTCTTTAAAAAATAACTGTAGATGTTCTTTCTTCAAGCTCGAAAAAAATATATATATGCGTTCGTTTTAAAAATTCTAACATGTCATTATCCCGGAATCCATTAGAACAAAATGTTCTGAAGGGAATTTAATTCATTCTTTTCTCCACATTACGTTCTAGAATTATGCAGTTAGGTGGATTAGAAACCAGCAATTAACTATTCAAATCCTTAGTTGACAAAAAAGTTCCCCAAAAATATATTTAATCCCTAGCTTTCTGGTTTAAAGTGTAGAGATAAATTGCTTATTGGCTGATTTGTTAATGTAATTACTAAAAGTTGTTGACACATACTCAAAACAAATAATATCGAGACAACACGTAATTCTCTAAACAAAACAAAATAAAGCTGTTCTTCCTTTAACTTCGAAAAATCTTATGTATTCCTTTTAAAAACCCAATTCATAGCATTATAGCTTAAAATATGACGAAATAGTTAATCGATCGATTTGTTACTCTAGCTATTAAAAAATGTTGCCATATACTCAAAACAAATAATATCAAGACTGAAACGTAAGTAAATCTCTTAACGAAACAAACTGATGATTTGCTTCCTTCAACCTAGAAAAAATATATATATTATTTTTAAAATGCATTCCGTTGCATTATTTTCTTTTTTTTTTTAAATATGACGAAATAGTTAATCGATTGATCTGTTAATGTAACTACTAAAAATTTTTGCCACAAATTGTTGTTAAAATTTGTTGCCACTCAAAATAAATAACAAGACAGCAACATAAATCTCTTAACAAAAATAACTGCAGACGTTCTTTCTTCAAGATCGAAAACAAATATATGCGTTCGTTTTAAAACTTCTATCATGTCATTATCCCAGAATCCATTAGAGCAGAATTTTCTGGAGGGAATTTAATGCATTCTTTCTTTCACACTACGTTCTAGAATTGTGCAGTTGGGTGGATTAGAAACCAGCAATTAACGTTTCTAATCCTTAGTTGACAAAAAAGTTCCCCAAAAATATATTTAATCCCCAGCTTTCTGGTTTAAAGTGTAGATATAAATTGCTTATTGACTGATTTGTTAATGTAATTACTAAAAGTTGTTGCCACATACTCAAAACAAATAATATCGAGACAGCACATAACTCTCTAAACAAAGCAAAATAAATCTGTTCTTCATTTAACCTCGAAAAATCTTATGTATTCCTTTAAAAAATCCAAGTCATAGCATTATAGTTTAAAATATGACGAAATAGTTAATAGATCGATTTGTTACTTTAACTATTAAAAAATGTTGCCATATACTCAAAGCAAATAATATCAAGACTGCAACGTGAATCTTTTAACGAAACAAACTGATGATGTGCTTCCTTCAACCAAAAAAAATTATATATATATATATATATATATATATATATATATATATATATATATATATATATATATATATATATATAATATTTTAAAAATGCATTCCGTTGTATTTTTTTTTTTTTTAATATGACGAAATAGTTAATCGATTGATCTGTTAATGTAACTACTAAAAATTGTTCCCACAAATTGTTGCTAAAATTTGTTGCCACTCAAAATAAATAACACCAAGACAGAAACATAAATCTCTTAACAAAAATAACTGGAGATGTTCTTTCTTCAAAATCAGAAAAATATATATATATATGCGTTCGTTTTAAAACTTCTATCATGTCATTATCCCGGAATCCATTAGAGCAGAATGTTCTGGAGGGAATCTAATTCATTCTTTCCTCCGCGTTACGTTTTGGAGTTATGCAACTGGGCGGAGAAGTAACCAGCAATTAAAGTTTCAACTCCTTAATTGACAGAAAATTTTCCCCAAGAAATATATTTAATCCCTGGCGTTCTGTTTAAAGTGTAGAGATAAATTGCTTATAGACTGATTTGTTAATGTAATTACTAAAAATAGTTGCTACATACTCAAAAAATAATAATAATAATATCGAGACAGCACGTAACTCTCTAAACAAAACAAAATAAAGCTGTTCTTCCTTTAACTTCAAAAATCTTATGTATTCCTTTCAAAAATCCAATTCATAGCATTCTAGTTTAAAATATGACGGAATAACTAATCGATCGATTTGTTACTCTAACTATTAAAAAATATTGCCTTATACTCAAAACAAATAATATCAAGACTGCAACTTCAATCTAGAAAAAAAATATATATTATTTAAAAAATGCATTCCGTTTCATTCTACTTTTTTTTCAAATACGACGAAATAGTTAATCGATTGATCTGTTAATGTAACTACTAAAATTGTTGCCACAAATTGTTGTTAAAATTTGTTGCCACTCAAAATAAATAACACCACGACAGAAACATAAATATCTTAACAAAAATAACTGGAGATGTTCTTTCTTCAAAATCAGAAAAAATATATATATGCGTTCGTTTTAAAACTTCTATCATGTCATTATCCCGGAATCCATTAGAGCAGAATGTTCTGGAGGGAATCTAATTCATTCTTTCCTCCGCGTTACGTTTTGGAGTTATGCAACTGGGCGGAGAAGTAACCAGCAATTAAAGTTTCAACTCCTTAATTGACAGAAAATTTTCCCCAAGAAATATATTTAATCCCTGGCATTCTAGTTTAAAATATGGCGAAATAGTTAATACTTTAGTTTGATTTTGCTAAGAATCACCATCATTATGAACAAGAATGGTTTGTTAAAACTGTTCTCTAGGGCTCGATAAATTAAAGAATCTGGGAATTTTCGAAGCTTTATTTTACAGTGCAATGATTTTCTTAAATGAAATTTCAATGAAATAGAAAGTCTGACAAATTACAAATTTACAATATAAAAAAAGGACCCTGTAAGAAAGATAATTTGTATGTAAAAGAAGCAATTTAAGAATGTTGCGGAGTTTTAAAGAAAAATTATTTAATTTGAAAGTGATTGGAATATGGAAAATGTAATTATGTGGTTAATCATTGATTGTAGCTAATTTCCCATCGTCTATATTAAAAAAGCAAAAACATGTGCGTGAATAATTCTGACGTCATATTGACGGTGGCATTGACCTAAACAATAAATGTCGCTTTTTTTTTTTTTTTTTTTTTTTTTTTTTTTTTTTTTTTTGAATTTTATTAATTTCTAAATATCTAATAATTTCAATGTTAACATCGTCGAATAGAAAAAAAAATATGTACTTTAAAATGCAATATATTTGAACACTATCGTAACGTACTGTTTTTTTATGGTTTTTAAAATAGCTTTTAAACACGATTTTTTTTTTATTTAAAAAAAAAAATTCTATCTCTATTGTGTGCTATATATTTACAAAAAAATTATAAACGTTGTCAATTTAATAACGTTGATTATCGGATTACATTAAAAGTACTCAACAAACAGATGTAACGTGTTTAATATTAAGACATTTATGATCATTCATTGTTGGTAAATTTGATAGTTTGGCGATAGCTTTTTGGTCGACGGTATAATCAAGTAGTACCGCGTTTAATCTTCTTTTAAAATTTACAACAAAAAGAAATAAATCAATAATAAATTCTCCCCCACAATATAACAAAGCTGAAAATGCTTATTTCTATGATCGTGTTGCTTTTATCATAAATGGCACGACGTTTTTCCGGTTATTGAAATCAATAATCATCTAAGTTGCTTAATAAATGTAACAAAAAAAAAAAACAGTCCATGTTTTGAAAGTTGTTGTAACTATGTATATATGTTTCATGCTACAAACATACAAGAACACAATTTTTAAACAAATGGATCGTACTGTTTATTAAGCAACTTAGATGATTATTGATTTCAATCACCGGAAAAACGTCATGCCATTTATGATAAAAGCAACTCGATCATGGAAATAAGCATTTTCAGCATTGTTATATTGTGGGGGAGAATTTATAATTGATTTATTTCTTTATGCTGTAACTTTTAAATGGAGATTAAAGGCGGTACTACTTGATTATACCGATGACCAAAAAGCTATCACCAAACTATACAATTTGCCAGCAATGGATGAACATAAATGTCTTAACATTAAACACGTTACACCTGTTGTAAAAGTACTTTTAATGTAATCCGATAATGAACGTTATTAAATTGACAACGTTTATAATTTTTTTGTAAATATATAGCATGCTCATTAACGTATACATCTCAGTTTTAAGACTTATGTTTCTTTTTTTTTCCTAATATTTAATTTTTCAGTTTTATAAGCCGGATATAACGCGCACCTGATATCAAACTTTTCTGGTATCAAAAGTGCGTGTTATATGCCGGAATAGACGGTATACATATATACAAATATATTTAGACTACTAACAACACCAAAAAGAATTTTATATGAAATATATCAATTATGTATTCAAATGAAGTTTCGAGATTTATCAAAAACGGTACTTTCATATATTAGTCGCATAGCCAACGAATCGCCAAAGATTTCACTAATTACAGCAGCTTTTTAATTTCTAATTATTTCAGTACATTATATATTTGTTAAACTTGTGTTTTATTTATTGTATAAGGAAGTTTTAATTTCCTTAAGGAATATTAGCCATAAACAAATGATGAACTACTTACATTGTTCTAAGAGCAAACAGTTTAATACTTCGGGCTGCACACAATAGAGATAGATTTTTTTTAAATAAAAAAATCGCGCTTAAAAGCTATTTTAAAAACCACAAAAAAACAGGACGTTACGATACAGTGTTCAAATATATTGCATTTTAAAGTACTTTTTTTTTTCTATTCGACGATATAAACATTGAAATTATTAGATATTTAGAAATTAATAAATTTCCAATAAAAACGACACTTATTGTTTAGGTCGATGCCACCGTCAATATGACGTCAGAATTATTCAAGCACATGTTTTTGCTTTTTAATATAGATGATGGGAAATTAGCTACAATCAATGATTAACCACATAATTACATTTTCCATATTATAATCACTTTCAAATTAAATATTTTTTCTTTAAAACTCCGCAACATTCTTAAATTGTTTCTTTTATATACAAATTATCTTTCTTAGAGAATCTTCAAAGTAATATTTACTAAAGAGAAACCTTCCATGATCCTGATTTAAGTGAAATTTAATAAATTTATTGGACTGAGGCAGTAGTTGGTAGCGTTTAATCTTCATTTGAAATTTACAGCATAAAGAAATAAATCAGTAATAGATTTTCCCCCACAATTCAACAATGGTGCAACAATAGCTTATTTCCCTGTCAGATTGCTTTTATCATAAATGGCACGAGTTTTTTCCGATAAGCATTAATATGCACCAGTTTAAAAATTATGTTTTTGTATGTCCAAGTTAGCGCAAAATACCGAAACAACATAATTCAAATTTATTTTGCATTATGTCTCAATTACATTTTAATATCCTCAACACGGTTACCTTATATTCCCATCTCTAATTAATATCAATGATGCAAATTCTTTCAGACAATACAAATTATAATTTAAGTTTCAAATTCAGATGTACAAGCGATAATGCCACCCAAACACTTTAATTAACAATATTCTGAAACGTGAAACAATAAAAATTCAATTAATTTAAAATTAATGCAACGTAGGCTTTTCTGTCATTGATTATGAAATTAGCATGCTGTAAATAAAGTGATAATGTCCCTTACGGCAAGAAATTTATTGCTAAATAATCGTATTTTGGCATTATATTTATTTTCACTCCGCATAAATGAGATAAAATCTCTTATTACGAATTTCTCTAAATCAAAACTTTTTCGGTTAATTTTAATTTCTAGAATGTAAGTCTATTAATTTGAAATTTTAATCTAGCACGTGTTTGGAAAACGTGCAAAAAAATGTCAGTTTGCTATAAATCTTCAATGTGTGTACAAGGTGATTCAAATTAGTTAGGACAAACTTTAAAACGTGGCAGATAGCGTGCGCACAAAAACAAATAATTTTTGTATAGCAGGCTGGGACAGACCGGAGAGCCACACAGTGTGCTGAAGACGAATTTCCATGACATAGGTGAAAGTTGTGGGTATTTTCCCAAGGTTTGTCAACTATGTAGAGTTTTTATGTAAGTCCCACAGCTTGATATGTTTGTTTTTTACGTACCGTCTAGGCTCGTTTTTAGAAGGATATACCGGGTGTCCGAAAAATTTTGGACTGATTTGAAAGAATCATAACACTAAAAATAATTGAGTAAATTCAATTATTTTCTTTTCAAAGTACTCGTCAAATGTCCAAGGTTTGTTAGATGTAGCTGTTTTAAAGTCGTAACATTCAGACGATGCGCAGAAACGATGATAGGTAAATGCAAATCGCACCACACATTCGCAATTTCTTCGATGATTCCGGAGTGGAAAGCCTATAAGTCTAAAACTGTTGGAGTTATGGGGAAAATGTCAATTAGAAAATTCTTCAGCATCTTTGATTTAGTAGGAAACGATCCACTATGTACACAAATAACCACGGAGAAAGAACCTGGAGGGGAAACTAGAATAGGCGAGGATATCGAAAATGCAAGTCACATTTTTTCAACGAAAGAGGGCGCTGTAAAATTTGGCGGCTGCCTTTAAACAGAATGTCATTAGATTACATGTTAAATTCCGAAAGTATTTTACTCGATTATTTTTAATTATAGCAATTATATGTCATAAATATAAGATGGGATATAAATGTTTTATTCCGGGATGTAGAACGGGCTATGATGATGAGATAAACAAAAGAAAAATCGAAGATTTTTTTTTTTTTTTTAAGTATGTTTAGAGCTCCAAAGATGAGTGCTTTTTATTATACTTTAATTTAAAGTTATATGCATGTAATCATTTTTAAACTAAGAAATTTTTATTCTAGTATATCGATCTTAGTGTATATGTTTTTAAAATGTTATACTTAATGAATGCTAATGTCTGTGGCTAATTGACATGGCCATTTAAATTGTCTTATAGAGTGCTTTTTGTTTGGCTGTAATCTGAAGCTGTTTTTATTTGAATAATACTTTTAATCTCTAAAAATTATACGTCCATTCCGTATTTCTTCGCAGTACAATATCCGTGATATTTATTTTTAAATGACTACTATTCAGATGCTTCTGTCAGGATGAACTCTTATTTAAAGAGTTATAAAAAGCAATCGAAACGCCAAATATCTATTAAAATATATGCATGGTGTGAAGAAAACTTTATTTAATGAAATTTCTATTTGTTTGACTTTTTTAAAGTTCAAATTTTCAATCAAAAACATTTAAAAAATGAATGCTTTTCGCATTGAAAAGCATTGCAGAAGCAGATTAGGATAGCCTTCAGTTTACTGTGGCGCCATCTATAAGGAGAAAAACTGTATTGTAAAATTTCAACGTTACTTTCCCCTCCATCTATCATCCTCCGTGCAAATAACTTAAGCAAAAAGTTAAAATTGCGATTGTATGGTGAGATTTGCATTTTCCGATCATCGATTCTGCACATCGTCTAAATGTCACGATTTTAAAACAGCTACATCTAACAAATCTTGGATATTTGACTAGTACTTTGAAAAAAAAAATAATTGCATTTACTCAATTATTTTTAGAGTTATGATTCTTTCAAACCAGTCCAACTTTTTTCGGACACCCGGTATATTGGAAAAATATGAAAAACAGCTGAAAACCAAAACGATGATACAAATGTTTTATGTAAGCAAAAATTTTTATATTGACGTAAATTATGATTTTTCATCTTGTGAGCGATATCCTAAGCCTAATTTTAAAAAAATAGAAATTGGGTTTTGATACTTATGTATTGGTTTTTGATATATTTTTTTTTTCAAAACTTTCGTCTCGTAAAGTCAAGATCCAGCCATATCCCTCCAAATCGTTGGTATATTCTCCTTATGTAGGCATCTGAGGAGTGAGAAACGGTGGGGTTACCTGCATAAAGCTGCAACTTTTGCAGTTAGTGGTGTTTGAATGAAAGTCCGCGTTAAAAAGCATGCTTCTCTTCCCAACTCATTAAAAAAGGATACTTTTTTGTTTAAAAATAACTAAAATTTGAGATTTTTATTTTAATATTGTATAAAATCGAGACTTTGTATAAAATTAACAAAAAATGTTGTGATTATTAATTGTGAACCGACTCAATAAACACTGAAACCACTTTGTCAATGTTTTCAAAATAACTAAATAAATAAATAAGTAAACGTTGACACTTCGTCACGGTATGCACCGGTGCGCTCTTGTCTATTCGCTCCCCCAAACCAATCCGATATTTTTTCTTTGTCTGTACACATACATTCCGATTTGTGCACTAAATTTTAAGGATTTATTTATGGATCATCATGAACTAATAGATAGGCAACACAAGGGAGTTTTTTTAATATCACTAAGAAATACAAAATACAACAAAGGAATTTGCAGGAATGGAATCTTTTGAAAAAGATTGAGGGAAAAAACATGTGCATATACTATTGAAACCTTGTACTTTGGAAAATAACTTCAGAAAGAAAGAAATAATGGAATGCAAAATGTTTTCTTTGGGTTTGTTGTAGATAGGAAAACCCGATCTTTGCTCTCCTGAAAAGAGAAAGGTGTCTACAACTTTGATGACATGTCTTTCAAATATGGAAACTTGTATATTTCTCTTTCTCTCTAATTGTGATAACAATTTTTTCAAACCATATGAAGAGTGTGTTGTAAAGAGTAAAATTCTACTCAATTATTCTGGGGATTTTGGCAGCTAATGCGACTATTTTTGTAGCACTTTCTCTGTAAATGCTCTTATAGTGCAATACACATTCAGCATTTTAAGAATGTATAAAGTCATATTTCTTAAGGAAGCAAAATGTTTCCCTCCCTCCCGACTGTCTTTATCCCAAGTTTTGAAAGTGTAATAAATATTATTATTTTTACAAGCCTTTTATATTTTCATATGAACGTTCACTTACTTCTTTAGTATGTGGTAGTACTTTTGTAAAAGTACAAACAGCACAAGCATGAACTGAAATCTTCAAAAATTCTATATCCATATCGAAATAAAATTTTTGTTCTAGATATAAATGTTTTTTAAATTAAGTTTCTATGTTAAATATTTATGTGTGTGGCAAGTGAAACATCTTTGGAGCTCACATTTAACTCCTTGAGAACGGGCGTCATTTAAGGACATATTGATTTTAATACTAGTAGTTTCGTATAATATTTTGGACTAATTTATTTCAAGAATTCTACGCTGAAACAAGGCGAAGATTACGAGTAAAATATCTCGGTACTAAAGAATAAAAAACATACGCATATGAAAAATTAAACTTAAAAAAATAGAAACAAATTGGAACCGTAAAACCTAAAATATACATTTCTTCTTAAATTTTCACAGTTTACTAATGTTAACTAAAAAAGTTAATTAATTTAATTTTCCCCTTTTTTAAAAGTTATTTATCATATTTATACATTTTAATTTAATTTTAATTTAATTTTAATTTTTGCTTTTATTTATTTATTTATTTATTTTGTATTTTTCAAGTTTTTTGTTCCAATAATAAGTTCCCACTACTTTTTTTAAATCTACAGTTCATCTGGACTTGTAAAATCTATTCAATTTTTAGACAGATATATCAAAATCCGTAGAGCTTGCAAGCCAAAAACACAAATTGTTTATTCATACAGTATGCCAATATGAACTGAATTCATTGATATCCATTATCCAGTCGCCGAAAAGAATGACAAAACACAGGTTGACGATGCTAGCTAAATTTGTAATTCGCTATTCTACCAGACATTATCTATTAATTTTCCTATTTATTTTGTAGCTATAAAATATTGGATCATGAATGAAAATGCCAGCAGTTTGCACATCAGTTATTGTGTGATTCGTCATGGGGTAGCTTGAGACATGCATGAATGAGACGTGATTCAGCTACTCGTCGGATGAAGCACTCTTGGAAAACTGGATGCCGAAGAATTGCATGGAATAAATTACTTCTATTCTCTTAATATAATATTGATCAAATTTGATTAATAGTTTATACACATACACAAAATCGCTAGATACTAATGTTTATAGCGATTTTTCTTGATTGTTGGAATATATATCTATATAATCCAGGGCGGATTACTCATTAGGCTGAGTATAGGCTGAAGCCTAGGGATCCGGAACAAATGGAGCCCCGGTGCTAAGAGTTTCTTTCGGGTTTTTTCTTGATAGCAGGTTAATATTTTATGCAAAAGGGAAATTATGCGCAATATTCTTTGTTTCACTCATTTATTGAATCTTCAAGATATTTAGGATATTAACATAAAGATGGCATTCCAAACGCCTACCCCCCTCCCTTTTAATTTCTTGTATGTTCATAAGAAGAAAGTAATGGATTCATGGAACTTTTTGATTTCAACGTTGTGATGAATTTTCACAGAGGCGACTTTAGTAGTTATATGGCGGCCTCGGCAGGATTTTGTCAGCACCTCTACGAATGATATCTTTTAAAGAAGCTATTAAGTTTTAACCAAGTATTTTGCGATTTTTCGTCCCTTAATTTTAGCGCCCTGGGTGCTCACCAGACATCGCTCATTTATTTTAGTAAAATTCATTGTTAAACTAGGAAAGTCCTATAAAAGTTAAAATTTCAGTGCAAATTCACCTTGTTTAATAATTAAAATTCATTAAGGTACAACTAAATGTAAATATATTGCTTGAAGGTACGTAAAAACATACATAAAAACATTTAAAAGCACATTAAAGTCCTTTTAAAAATTCCAAAACGTTTTCAACCGTTTTTGCACTGATGATGACCGGGTTTCGGTTGAAAACGTTTTGGAATTTTTAAAAGGACTTTAATGCGCTTTTAAATGTTTTTATGTATGTTTTTATGCACCTTCAAGCAATATATTTACATTTAGTTGTATCTTAATGAATTTCAGTTAGGTAAGTCCTATTTGAGGTTAAAAACTACATATAAATGTCTATATAAAAATACGTTCATTATAAAATTACTTACTATAAATCCATTTTGAAAAACAAATTTCTGCAAAAGATTAAAAATTGATGTGTCCTCGATTATCTCTTAAACCACTTGTCGGATTCCTCTTCTCCGTCCACACAACTTCGAAGTATAATCCGGTCTTTTGATATGCTGCCACCACCGATATGAATACGTGATATCGGACACGTTACGTGATGTATATTAAAAAAAACCTAACTCTTTCAATTAAACTTAAACTAACACTTTATTTACAGTATTTACACTTAAACTCGGATGGAACTTATCCGGTTCAACATTAAATAAAAAAAATTACAGAAAACTACTTTCTGTGTACCGTTAGGCTACGTTAATTCACTCAGAACCGAGATTTCTATTAATCTCACACCCGCTATATCTCTTCCTTTCTAGAGATCTCCCTCCACACGTGTCTCAGAGCACAATCTCTGACCGACCTTCCTCCTTCGCTCCTACGTTCAAAACTAACTTCAGTCTCTCGTCATCCACCAGAGAACCCTCTCTCTCTACGGGGCTCGTGGCCTATTCCAAAGGGTTCCTTGACAACCCTTAATCCCCTCTTACTGGGTCTGTCTTCCTAAATAATGGATGAAATATCTGACTTATCTATGAAAGACAACATCACAAAGGACACACTTCTTCCATTATATTCACATCGCTCCCCTCCGGATTAAGATTTTTCTTAAGAAAACCTTCAACGGTACACAACAGATACATATACAATAAGATAATCCCTTAAGAATAGCTTTTAAAGTCTTGCAACTGCCAGGGGAACCTGACACCCCTCCACCTTAGCGGAAAATATGCCTTTTAGGGTCTAATTTTCCTCAAAACTATGTAATGGCTGAGAAGAGTTCAACAGTTCCTTGATAGGTTTCTTCATTACTATAATTACATAAATATTTCAAGGCGTCTGAAAATTACCTACTGACATCTCTAATGAACCATATACTAATGTGATAACCACAGAAAAAAAAATTACACAATATGCTAATACACTGTTATAAACACAAGATGCAAATACAATTATAAATACACACAAAAAAAATTACACTAGTATTTTGTCATTTCAATGTCAGTCCTTAGGCTGATAATACTGGAGGCGGTACTACTTTTTCCTTCCAGTCCTTCCTAGTTAACTTAATTGGTACAGCACTTTTCGTAGTACACCCACTTGAATGGCTAACTTCTGCCTCTGAGGTCTTAATTAAATTTTCCTCTAACCAATCAGGCACTTGCCTGTCCAAGTCCTCTTTGTACGTAATAAAGACATTGTACCATTTTTGCTTTATCTTACCCCTCTCCGGTTTACGACCAATCCGATTTTTCTCCATTTCTACCAGTTGGATAGGACCCATAAATAATTCCCTATTTTTCCTTAAGATTGATTTTATGTCCCCAACTTGAATATTGGTTAGCCCCTTTATTCCAAATCCCTTCATATCTTTAATTTCCGGTTGTTCTCTATCTAACAAAAGAGTTTTCCCACGGTCTTCAAACTCCCCGTCACTATCAAAAACAATATCGACTACTTTATTTTTAGCCACAATTTCTCCTTATCACTCCCATTTATTTCCCTTGTTAGACGACATTCTACACATGATTCACAAAACTTTTTAGCTTCCTCTGCCATATTTTCCCAATAAAATGAATGCTTGATTCTTTCTATCATTTTCTTAACCGCGTGATGTTCGCCATATAAGAAAATATGCGTTAATTTTAGAATTTCCCCCTTCTAATTTTAGGTAATACTAATTGAGCTACAGTTTCATCTACTAATTTCTCTTTATGATATAATAACCCATTAACAATATAGTAAGACCCTCTATCCTTTTCAGCTAATTCCTAAGCTTTCTCCAAATCTTTACAATTCATTTGGGATTTCTGAAATACATTTAAACTACTTTCCGTAACTTGATTAATCTTACTTTTCTCTACCTCGGCTTTTTCCTTCTCATGTAAATTTACCGATCTCGTTTCTACGACATAACGGTTATTATTATCATTTCTAATCCTTTCCCCTTCCTTCACTTTATTCCTACTATCTTCCTTGCATTCCCTTTCTACCGATTCTCTTAACGATTTCTCGTGGTTTAACCCTGCCAATTCATTAGCCACGTCAGGATGTAAAATTACCTGTTCCTTACTGTTATCAATTATCGCGCAAAGTACATCCTGATGAATTACTTTAGTTTGACCACGTTTTGGAATAGCTAAAGGTAATTGAATTAACGGCGATTTAACTGCCTTACCAAATATCCCTTGTAAATATATGCTAACAGCCCCTCTTAGTTTATCAGCCGGTACTAAATCTTTATGAACGACACTTATTTCGCAACCAGAATCCACTAATCCCTTTGCTATTTTCCCATTTACACTAACTTCCACTTTCTCGAGTTTATTTAACTTCTCTCCAATAACTTTAGTTCTCCAATCCCCGTTTACTCCGATTCTTGCCATACTCGCTCCCCTTGGTAATTCTCCAATTCCTCGCACTGAGACATTATTTATACTAGCCCTTGGTTCTTGTCCCTTATTAATTTGATTACTTCCCTCATTATTTCCTTTTGTACAAAATCGCTGGACATGGCCTCGTAAAACACGCTTGAAACAGGTAGGCGTCGCATCATTAGGTTTCCTATATTCCGGTTTTCTACCCAAAAATGGACTAACTTCATTATTCCCATTTTGTCTCCAATTACTACTAACTCCCTCATCTTTTTCTCTTCTAGAATTTCCATTATTTACATACCTTTCTTTATCTTTATAACCCTTATAAGTTACCGCATAAGATTTTTGTTTAGCATCAAAGAAATTATCACATTCCTTAGCAATTTTAGAAACTTCTAACCAATTATTCTGCTGAGTTAATCCAATATGCGTCGTGGTTTCCTAATCTAAAGTATTTAACAATTTATCCGTGACAATTAACTGATTAACCTTCTCATACGTATCTGCACCTCTAATCTTACAGTAATTTTCCCACATTGCTATTAAACGCGATGCAAATAGTACATGAGTTTCATTTTGATTCCTTCTAACCTTCTTAAAGTTTTCCAAACACGCCTTCGGTGTCGGCTCGTGTTCCCTTAGAACTAATTCCTTTAATTTCTCATAACTCTCAATTTGTTCCCTAGTAGTGTATATTAGCAAGTTATCGGCCTTATCTCCTAACATATTTATTAGAATTTCGGCCTGCTGGGTTTCCGGTACATTTTTTGTTTGGAATGCTCGTTCTAAACTGCTAAAAAACAGATTCCATCCCTCAGTCCCTTCCGGAACTTTGATAGACAAAGTTTTAACACTTTTAGTCAATTTCTCTAGGCTACTCTCATGATTAGATTCTCCAGTCCCATTAGCGTTATTAGCCGAACTTTGAATCTTTATCCTTTCCAACTCTAACTCATGTTCCAATCTCATTTTTTCAGCTCTTTCTTCTCTATCTAACTTTTCACGGTGTAACTCCCTTTCTAAGTTCTCTCGTTGTAACTTTTCCTCCCTTTCTAAGTTTTCTCGTTGTAACTTTTCTTGTTCTAACCGTTCCGTAACAATAGTGCTAGATAATTCCATAACGGCCCTCTCTTCATATTCGTCGCTCTCCACTATCTTTTTCTTAAGCTTAAACCTGGTATCATCTTCCGAGACTTCAATTCTTAACTCTTCACATATCGCCTGAAGATCCACCCTTTTTATTTTTAGTAAGAAAGCCATACCTTCTACAGACAGTTATTACCACCCTACAATAATGCTTAAGCCCAATATCAAATTAATATTTCCTCAAATCCTACCCTCATAAGTTACCTCCACTTATTATACTATTTAACATATTTCAAATAAATAATAATAAATTGATAAATTTCCTTAAACAATGGTACCCCACAATTTGCTTTCAATAACAAAGAAAAAAATAATTTCAATTTGGTTACTAGGCAATACAGATTTTAAATTTATACAATTAAATAATAAAATACAATTTACACAATAATACTGATACGTTGCAATTTGAATAAAACACTGATGCCAATCACTACATAAAGATATCCACCTAACAAAAATTTGCATGAAATACACATAAATTCCTAAATTTAATCTCAATAAAAATATTCCAATTTCCAAAATTAGTTCTCACATTAAAAAGTAAATCACAGCACTTTTTTTTTCTTGGACATTAAATTCTTCCTTGAAGGTTGTTTCAATTTAATTTAACTTCTACATAAATTTGTCTTCCTTATTTACTATCAATGTTTCAAACTTAAAACAAACAATATCACTTAATTTAAATATTACTTTAATAATAATTTAAATTTAAAAAATTTCAATTATTTCTTCCAACTATTAACACAATGCCTTAATTTTAATCATTAATCTTATCCGTAAAAAAAATTGAAAATCAATTCTAGTAATTAATATTAGATCCTTTCCTTAAAACAATAGTGTAAAATAGCTGTCAATATCTCATTTGATTTATCCCAATTATTATATTGCACATAAATTATCATAAATTACCCACAACATTAACTTAAATTACCATCAATTACACACAAAAAAGCAGTAGCTTCGAGAATGTCAGTAGAATAAAATTATCAAAACACCTTACCTCGTACTTTATTCGCTGGGGCAATTCTCTGCTCACTTTTAACTCGGGTAAATATTGCACTCTCGGGCAACAATCACTGTAACTTGCTTCGCTATGCACAAAAACACTACACACAACACTACACTAATACAGCACAGCCACTAGTTCACTTCACTGTAATGACGATAGGCTAGCTGGCACTGGTCTACGATGATAGGGCACACACACTTCCGCTAGACGATCCGGCATAAACTGACTGTAATACGGCTAACTGGCACTGGTCTTCGGTTATTCAGATCCCGTCGCTGCCAACATTGTCGGATTCCTCTTCTCCGTCCACACAACTTCGAAGTATAATCCGGTCTTTTAATATGCTGCCACCATCGATATGAATACGTGATATCGGACACGTTACGTGATGTATATTAAAAAAAAAACCTAACTCTTTCAATTAAACTTAAACTAACACCTTATTTACAGTATTTACACTTAAACTCGGATGGAATTTGTCCGGTTCAACATTAAATCAAAAAAATTACAGAAAACTACTTTCTGTGTACCGTTAGGCTACGTTAATTCACTCAGAACCGAGATTTCTATTAATCTCACACCCGCTATATCTCTTCCTTTCGAGAGATCTCCCTCCACACGTGTCTCAGAGCACAATCTCTGAACGACCTTCCTCCTTCGCTCCTACGTTCAAAACTAACTTCAGTCTCTCGTCATCCACCAGAGAACCCTCTCTCTCTACGGGGCTCGTGGCCTATTCCAAAGGGTTCCTTGACAACCCTTAATCCCCTCTTGCTGGGTCTGTCTTCCTAAATAATGGATGAAATATCTGCCTTATCTATGAAAGACAACATCACAAAGGACACACTTCTTCCATTATATTCACGTCGCTCCCCACCGGATTAAGATTTTTCTTAAGAAAGCCTTCAACGGTACACAACAGATACATATACAATAAGATAATCCCTTAAGAATAGCTTTTAAAGTCTTACAACTGCCAGGGGAACCTGACACCACTGATGATAGAAATGAAGGAGGAGTTCGTGCAAAGCGATTAATTATCTCGAAAGTTTATGAAGTCACCTTTTCTGTTCATCACAATTATCAATTTCTTGAAATAAGGATAAGAAAATTCTCTTACCTTTTCTGAAGGTGCTCTCACCGTTTGGTGAACGAATTATCCATATATTAGTTAACTGGAAGTTGTAGTTAATCCTTATGAGGGCGTTGCCACATCACATTTCATTTATTTACATACTGCTGAAAAACAAAGTAATTTAATTAGTATCTGGACACTAAATAATTTAAATTGGACATCTTTCTTATATTGGACGTATATATTATTGATTATAATACATTTAGACGTAACAATAATTACAATTAACATTTAAAGTTAAATTTAGATTATAAAGCATTATGTAGTATAATATATTATATCTGAGCTCAGAGGCTCACGTATGTTCTCGATTACATTTTATTTAGGACTGAAGTATAAGAGTCATAAGTTCAGATATTGAGAGTTTTTTTACTTTCGTCATTCTTACGTCAGTGGAATCACACATTGCAAGGTTTTCCCGCAAGAATATAATCTGTCAATTAAGTTCTTTATTTCTTGTTATAATTTTAGTACTATCTTCAGCATATTTTACAAATAACAGTTTATCAATGTAGAGTGGTTTTCTTGATCATTTGTCTCATGTTGAGTGGCTATTAATCTTTTATGATTTTTTTTCACTACGCGATGAAGAATGAGTTGATTGTTCCGTGTTTTTCCCTCTTTTGATTATCAAGGTTCTGTTTTATATTCTTTATTTCAGTAGGAAATGAAAGTATATTTTTTTATCTTTAATTTCGTGGATGAGGTTAATATTTCTAACAAGAAATGTACTTCCAATTGCAAAAATTATGCAAATCAAGTACAGTTTTTAGATATAGCATTTGTTTTATAAAGCGCTGTATACATATTAAAATACGAAATATTATTTTTTCCTAGTTCATAATAAATTATTTTTTAGAAAAATGCTGTCCTCCGTCTTGGGAGAACATTTTTTAAAAATCTCATTTTGTTACGAACAAAACTTAGTAAATTGTGACACTTCGAATTTTATGAAATTTCAATGTTTACCTGCACTAAAGGTGCTTCTTTCCGTTTTTAATGCCAAAAAACACTGAAATTTCATAAAATTCGAAGTGTGATAATTTAGTAAGTTTTGGTCATAAACGAATAGGATTTTTTTTATGTCTTTAAACGAAGGACGTTTTTCTAAATATAACTTAAAGGACCCAAGGCCCATATAAAAATTGCATTTCTCATTTTAATATGTATACAGACCCTTCTCAAACAAATGTCATGTCTAACATCTGTACTTGATTTGTATATTATTTTTTTATAACTGGAAGCGTGTTTCTATCAACAGTGGTTTAGGAGATAATTGAGCAAACATGCATTTTGGATCAATGATATATAACGCTTTGAAGGTGGCAAAGCCTAGGGGCCCGGAATATTATATAGAATCATATATTTTTATGTTTTATTCTAAAATTTAGTTTTCTTATCTTAAAATTTCTTTATGTGAATTAATTTCTTTATTCAAAATCTTTTTCTTCTTTAATCCGAAAAGCGATCATTTATTCCTATCTTAAAACTTTTCTAGATATTTTCATCGTAACATTAAATGGACGTTACTTTTCTGTGGTTTCAATTCGGAATATTAATGTACTATCCAGATGGTTTTAACATATGCTGTTTTTCTTTCTTTCGTATCTTGTGTTAAATGCAGGCGCCGTTTTCATAAATTGACTGCTGCATATATATGCAATATCGGCATTTTTGTTCATTTCTAATAACACATGTTCTCGCTTTCTCAAAATAACCTCGGGCTGTACGTTAAGAATCACTAAATTGATATCCGCCAAATATGGCATGCCTTTCTCATTTCTCATTCGAAAATTTCAATATTGATTCATCTCTAACAGTCAAAATTTGACGGTTAGTGCCTGGCGAGAAGTGTAGTGTTTGGCATATTTTCATTTATGTGTTGGTGATAATGCATCTGAAAAATTAGATAAGATCGTCTCTAATTGTTGAACAAGAAGGTCGATTATTTAGAGGTGTAAGAGGACCACCCTCGCCTTTCCAGATGTGTCGAAATATCCTGAATAAAGAAAACTTTCACGTGAATGTCTTAGTTTCAACTTTTGTATTTTTGTGAACTGTTTCCTATCAAGAGGGGAACCTATGGTTATTTCGATGAACGCAAATGTATAAAAATTTTACCATCACATTCATCTCTGATAAGCATTCTCCGATTTTGCCAGCAAACTTCATCACACGGGAGGTAGTTGATACGCCTGTGATATAATCTTCTTTAAGTTCATGTAATTTATTTTACTGAAAAATAGCTTATTAAAAATCAGTCCTGATCACGAACTTAAACTTGTTCTTTCGGTCAAAATCACGAATTTTGTTTTTTCTCCACATGCAGTTATCTTCTGATATATATTTCCAAGTTGTAAGTAATAGAACAACTTTCTTTTTTAACATTTACGTTAAAAAAATGAACGCTTTTCCAGAAAATGCTTTAAAAGTGGATGTGTTATGACCCATTAAATTTTAGCACTTGGGAAGTAAAACAAGTATTTAAGAAAACCTGAAAAAAATTTAACACAAAATTTGCATCCATCGATTCATATATTGTATAGAAAATTTGAATTTGTTTATTTTTTTCTTTATTTTTTTCTTTAAACAGTTATTCATCATGTTTATTTTTTATATTTATATTTATATTTATTTATTTATTTTTTTTTTATAATTTTCAAACTTTGCATAAAAGTTTTCTGTTCCTGTAATAAGTATCCTACGATTGTTTAAAATCTGCATTTGATCTGCACTTGTAAAATCTATTCATCTTCTAGATAGATACATCAAAATCTGCGAAGTTTTTAAGCCAAAATACAAATTTGTATTTTCATACATTATGCCAATATCAATTGAATTTATTGATATACAATCGCGGAATAGCGAAACTCAGGTTGACGGTGCTACTAAATCTATAATTCGTTTTCTGACGGACATAATTCTATTAATATCTCTATTCGTTTTGTAGCTACAAATTATTGGACAAATAATCATGAATGAAAATGCGAACACTTTGCCTGCCAGTTATTGAGTGATTAATCATGGGGCAGCTTGAAACGAAACATGTATGAATGAGACGTGATTCATCTATTCACCGGATGAAGCCTTTTTCATAAACTATTTGCCCAAGAATTGCATAGAATAAATTAATCTTCTTTTTTTTGTTTTGTCAGGTAACTATTGATCAAAATCGATTAATAGTTTATACACGTAGACAATATCACTAGATACTAATGTTTATAGCTATTTTTGTTGATTGTTGGAGTATGTATCTATATAATATTCTTTAAATCGATACAATTTATTTTACTGAAGAGTATCTTATTAAAAATCAGTCCTTTTCTCAAGTTTAAACTCGCCGCTTCTGAAAAAATCCTAGAATTTTGTTTTTTATCTACATACATTTATTCTTCTGATATACTTTTCAGTTTGTAAATAATATAACAGCGTTTTTTCTTAACACTTTCTTATAAAAGTAAATCTTTTTTCAGACAATATTTCGAAAGTGGATGTGTTATGATACATTAGATTTTAATACCATGTAAGTGAAAGTAGATTTTACGAAATCCGTAAAGTTTGAAAGCCAAAATTTACATCTATTAATTCATATATTGTACAAGTGTCAGTTAAAAGTTGAATTTGTTTAATTTTTCCTTTAAACAGCTATTATTTATGTTTACTTATTTATTTATTTTTACATTTATTTATTTATTTTAATTTTCAGAATTCGCATAAAATTTTTCTGTTTCTGTAATAAGTACCCCACAATTCTTTAAAATCTACATTTGATCAGCACCCGTAAAATCTATACATCTTCCGGATATATACATCAAAATACGCAAAGTTTGTAAGGCAAAACACAAATTTGTACATTCATACAGTATGCCAATATCAATTAAAATTTATTGATATCCAATCACCGAAACGAATAGCTAAACGCAGGTTGACAGTACTACTTGTGCTCTTATTCACCATCTGCCTCAACCTAGAAAACCTCGGTCGAACGGTTAAATGGTAGTCATGATGAATCTGATTTGACTTCGCTTTGATCAGGCCCAATCAGGTTTATCGTGAATTTCATTTGAGCGTTCGACCGAGATTTTCTAAGTTGAGGTAGATGGTGAATACGAGCATAAATCTATCATTCGTTTTCTGCCAAATATTATGCTATTAATCTCCCAATTCATTTTGTAGCTACAAATTATTGGACAAATAATCATGAATGAAAATGCGAGCACTTTGCGTGTCAGTTTTGAGTAGTTCGCCATGAAACAGAGACGTGATTCATCTATTCATTGAATGAAGCATTTTTCGAAAACTAGATGGAGGATTACATGGGATAAATTCTTCTTCTTCTTCTTCTTTTTTTAGATAGCTACTGATCAAATTCGATTAATAGTTTGTATATGTAGACAATATCCCTAGATCTAGATGCTAATGTTTATAGCGATTTTTCGTGATTGTTGGAATATGAATCTATATAATATTCTTTAAAATGATACAATTTTTTTACTGAAGAGCATATTATTAAAAATCAGTTCTCAAGTTTAAACTCGCCGTTTCTGACAAAATTATGAATTTTCTTTTTTAATATACATACATTTATCCTTCTGATATGCTTTTCAGTTTGTAAATAATATAACCCCGTTTTTTCTTAACATTTTCTTATGAAAAGAAAATCTTTTTTCAGACAATATTTCCAAAGTGGATGTATTATGAGACATTACATTTTAACACCAGGAAAATAAAGTAGATTTTATAAATTCTGTAAAGTTTGCAACCCAAAATTTGAAAACCATAAATTCATATATTGTACATGTATTAACCGAAAGTTGAGTTTGTTTATTTTTTTTTTCTTTAATCAGTTATTCATCATGTTTATTTATTTTTTTATATTTACATTTATTGTTTTACATTTACAATTATTTTTTTATATTTACATTTATTTTTTTATGTATACATTTATTTGTTTATTGATTTGTTAATTTTATAATTTTCAGAATTCGTATAAAAGTTTTCTGTACCTGTTATAACTGTCCTAAGATTCTTTAAAATCTACAGTTGATCTGCGCTTGCAAAATCTCTTCACCTTCTGGATAGATATATATCAAAATCTGCGAAGCTTGTAAGCCAAAACACTAATTAGTATATTCATACATAATGGCAATATCAACTGATTTTATGGATATCCAATCGCCGAAATGAATAGCAAAACTCAGGTTGACGGTGCTACTAGATCTGTAATTCGCTTTTCTGCCAGGCATTATTCTATTAATCTCCCTACTCCTTTTGTAGCTACAAATTGTTAATCATGAATCAACTAATAATCAACTAATAATCATGAATAAAAATGCGAGCATTTTGCATGTCAGTTATTGTGTGATTCGTCATGGGGAAGCTTGCGACATGCATGGATGAGACATGATCCTTCTACTCATCGGATGAAGCATCTTTTTTAAAGCTAGATGCCCGATAATTACAGAGAATAAATTATTCCTCTATTCTTTTTAGATACTATTGATCAAATTTGATAAATAGTTTATACACAGAGACAAAAAAAAGCTAGATACCGGTGTTTATAGCAGTTTTTCTTGATTGTTAGAATATATATCAATATAATCTTCTATAAATTTATGCCTTTTTCTTTAAAATAGCTTATTAAGAATCAGTCCGGTTCTCAAGTTTAAAACCACCTTATCTGTCGAAATCATGAGTTTTGTTTTTTCGCTACTTTTATTTATAATTCTGATATTTTTCTCAGGCTGTAAATAATATAATCACGTTCTTTTTTAACATTTTGTTATATATATATATATATATATATATATATATATATATATATAACGTTCATTTAATTGTTACATATATATATATTTCAGAAAATATTTTTAAAGTAGATGTGTTATGAGACATAACACGATTTTTTTAAATCTACATTTGATCTGCAGTTGTAAAATCTATTCATCTTCTAAATAGATATATCAAAATCCGTAAGGCTTTTAAGCCAAAATACAAATTAGTATATTCATACATAATGCCAATATCAACTGAATTTATTGATATCCAGTCGCCGAAACAAATGGCAAAACGCAGGTTGACGCTGCTACTAAATTTGTAATTCTTTATTCTAAAAGACATTAACTATTAATCTCCATATTTATTTTGTAGCTATAAATTATTTGATCATGAATGAAAATGCTAGCAATTTGCAAGTCAGTTATTGTTTGATTCGTGTTGGGGCAGCTTGCATGAATGAAACGTGTTTCAGCTATTCATCGGATGAAGCACTCTTCAAAAACTATCTGCCCGATATTTTAGATGGAATAAATTATTCTTACATTCTTTACAGATAAATATTGATCACATTCGATTAAGAGTAGTTACACATAGACAAAATCATTAGATGATACTGTATCAAATGATTTTTTCCTTATTGCTATAGCATATTTATAAAATGTTCTTTAAGATTACACAATTTAGCTTACTGGTAAGTAAAGTCAATCCAGCAATTAAATATAAATTCGCTCTTTTCTGAGAAAATTGAAAAAAAAAATGTCATATATACGTTTAAAAGTTTTAAAGAATAGAACAACTTTATTTTTGTTTGTATGTTTGTTTTTCCTTTTAAAAGTAAACATTTTATCAAAAATATTTTCAAAGTTCATGGCTTTATTTGAAAGTCCTGTTTCTCACCAGACAAAAAAGTAGATTATACAAATATGTACAGGTTGTAACTCTGAGTGGTTTTATGAGGATACTTTTACTTTCGGAACCGGTTTCGAAAATGAAAATATCCTCATAAAAAAAAAACCTGCAAAGAAAATCGGAAAAGTAAAAAGGGGACGCTCTAGAGATCAATCTCAGCTATCTAATGCAAAAAAATCGTTTAAAAGTATTGAAATGCGAACGTGATATTGTAAAATAACTATCCCATAGGATTAACATTAGCGAGCGGGAGTTTTCGCGTGAGTGGACAGTCTTCTTAAGCGTCAGTTAAGGTAAAATAATAGTCGTGATACAAAATTAAATTTCATGCATCGAAAGTTAATTATGAAGACTTAAATCGAAAAACGAAAAATATCCATATAACATCTTGATCTAAATATTATTTTCGTTCTAAGCGTGTTCTCCTTTTGTGTGTAATTAAAATATGGTATACTGTGGCCATCACAGAACTTTTTTGTATATTATTCTAATATATTAAGTTAAATATCGGTACTACACACCTGCAATTACGAAGTATAGGACATTCTTTGAATTTAACTTTGAGTTACAGCACTGTAAGAATAAACGGCAGAAATTACAGTAAAATTTGCTGTAAATTTATGCACCCAAATTTCCAGCATATTGTACTGTAAATTGACAGCAAAATATGCCTTGAATTACATTATATTTGGAATTTTACAGCAAAATGTGCTTCAAACATGCTAAATTTTACTGCAAATACGATTATAATCATATTAAACTTTACAGCAAAAAATGCTGGCAATTTGGGTGTATAAATTTATAGCAAATTAAGCTGAAATTTTTGCCGTTTTTTCTTACAGTGAGTGATCAGCAAATAAAACAAGTACAGTTCAATAGTGCCCTTCTGAATATTCAAATACAAAATTACACCAACATATATTTTAAATTAATAACTTTAAATGTAAAATTTGGTACCCAATAGAAACTGGGATAAAAACTGTAATGTTCATCATAAGAAAAGAAAAAGATAAAACACAGCAGCGGTTTGCGTTTTTCTTGCATGAAAAAAGCCAAATGTAATCAATATAATATTTATTAAACATGTTACGTATTAAATTTGTTTAAATTCAATTACTTAGATGACGAGATATAGTTATCACAGAAATCGTGATAAACGCATACACCAAAACCTAATCAGTACCTACATGAGTCAAAGACTAACCTAATATGACTCTTGATGTAATTCCACCCCATCGATGTCGAGGTATTGCTGCCATGGAAACCTTAAAAAACACATCACAGCAGCGCCACCCATCAAGCTATTTTCACCAAAACCTAATCAGCGGCAATTTATGTCAGTGTTTAACAGAATAGAAAGATCTATGAAATTCTGTGCATTAGTACTTGAAATAAAGCGCACACAAAAACTGTGCCACATGCATACATAAATACAGACAGGCGGGCAGACAGTCTCAGAAATTGTCGAATCGTGTTCATGACATCCCAAAACTTGTAAATCCATCAAGACAAGGGGCGAAAATTTTAGGCCACGTTTCAGCTCATAAGAGTATTCTAAGCAATGAAACGGTGGCGGGTATGCTGGCAAAGGAAGCAACTTCTAGATTATCACTTCCAGTACCACACTCACACATCAAAAGACATCTTCGCGCTCAGTTTATCAAGCAGTGGCAGAATCACTGGAACTTATCGGATAAGTGTAGATATACTTATGATCTGGTCCCAGTGGTATCATTGGATGTCCTCTGCTCACTCGCTCCACTACAGCTTTTCTTACTACTCATGGTCCCTTTCAGGCCTATCTCTTTAAATTCAAAAAAGCCTTTCTCCTCTTTGTGAATGCGGTGATGTCGCTCTTGCCTCTCATTACTTCTATAATTGGTCCTGTAACTGCTCGTTGGCATATACATCAGTTTCAACTGACGTCACAACCTAGCAACAACCTTAGTAACTAGATTTTTTTTCTGTTTGCCCGCCAAAGATGGTGGATTGTGATTGGTTGGCTCGTAATATAGGCTAAAATCCACGATTATGATTGGTTGGATAACACTTAGTGGGCAGGTGATCACGTGGTTGAAACTGATCTATTCGCCGTCCTCCCGTTCTTCCAGACGGTTTGCTGGCTAATATTTTATCGTCCCCGGCTTTGCTCTCAAAGCTTAAAAACATCTTTAACTTTCTATGTGACCTTTCTTTATTAATTCATCACAAAGCCAAGGACTCGGTTTCCCCTCTTATTCATTGCCGCTTGTCGGGTCGGAGCTTTGTATTCTCTGACAGTGATATTATTTTGTGATTTTATCTTTTCACAAATATTGTTTTCGTTATATTCATATATTCATATCTATTGTTCACTACCCCGACTTCTGTCGCGTTTGCCGCCGGGATTCTCAATTTTTTTTTAAATCTCAATAAAGGGGACCGGGAAGAACATCTATGTTCTACAGACTTGTTTCGTAATCTGAGCAGTTCTTCTCGGGCAATAAAAGTAAAAGATTCTAATACTTTGTTCGTATGTATATAAATGAAAGTAAACAATTCCTTATTTCTACTCACGAGAATGAAGACTGCAATGTTGATACGTTTCTATCATACATATTTATTTATATAGGTATTTTTGTAGGCGCATATTTTTTCTGCATAGGGGCGGTAAGGATTCGGTTATTCATCATGTATAGTATTTTTCATGTAACTAGTGGATCTAAACCGAGTTTCCCGGTTACAGCATAGATAAAAACCTCTTTTTTTTATGAAAAACTGACAGATTTTTTACATTTATTACATATATTTTTAAGATTGCCAACTAACAACGCCATAAAGCATTTTTATATGAAAAATATTAATAATGTATTCAAATAAAAATATGAAGTATATTGAAAGCGACGCTTTCGTATTAACCGAATACCAGGAGTTAATAGCCATGGAATTCGCCAAAGATCGCTTCTTACGGCAACTTTTTATTATGATGATAATTTCAATAGTTTAAGCTCGTACTTCGATTAAATGTCTGTGAAATTTGTGGTTTATTTATATTATTTTATGAGCTTATTGATTTATTGATAAAGTTTTAATTTCGTTATGGAATATTACATAGCCGGAAACAATTACCACAGTCTTTATGTTATTTTAAGTGCAAACTGGTTAATTGTCTCGTTAATCTGCACGCAATAGAGATAGATTTTTAAAAAATTCATGCTTCAAAATTATTTTACAAACCATTAAAAACAGTAAATTGAGATACAGTTTTCAAACAAATTACATTTCATTTTTTTTTCCTTATTCCACGGTGTAAAAATTTAAAATGTGCGATGCTTGGAAATTAAAAAAATTGCAGTAAAAGCGAAATTTATTGGACAGGTGTTGCAATCGTCAATATGACGTCAGCATAACTCACGGACATATTTTTGCTTTACAGTATAGATTTTAAGGATTCGTATAAAAGTTTTCTGTTCCTGTATTAAGAACCTACGCTAGTCAAGCGAAGAAACGCTCCAGCTAATGTTAAGTCTATGGGAAGGTTATCGCGCGATTTCTCGCTTGCATTTTAATATTTTTAAACGATTTTTTTTTTTTGCATAGGATAGTTGAGGTCGATCTCTATCGTTGTTAGTTTTTACTTTTTTGATTTTGGTTATGGTTTTTTTTATAAGCGGACATTTTAAATTTTGGAACCGGTTGGAACCGGTTCTGAAAGTAAAATTACCCTTATATAAAAAAAACTGGAACCAAATTCGAAAAAGTAAAAACTAACAACGTTAGAGATCGACCACAGCTATCCTATGCAAAAAAAATCATTTAAAAATATTAAAATGCGAGCGAGAAATCGCGCGATAACCTTCCCATAGACTTAACATTAGCTGGAGCGTTTTTTCGCGTGACTGATCTAGGCTCTTAAGAACCCAAAGATTTTATTACTAAATATGCATTTCATTTCTCTTTGTAAAATCTATTCATTGAGTAGATAGATATATTAAAATCCGTAAAGCTTGTAAGCCAAAACACAAATTTGTATATTCATACAGTATGCCAATATCAACCGAATATATTGATATCCAATTGCCGAAACGAATGGCAAAACGGGTTGACGCTGCTACTAAATCTATAATTCGTTATCCTGCCCGACATTATCCTATTAATATCTTTATCCATTTTGTATCTACAAATTATTGGACTAATAATCATGAATGAAAGTGCAAGCACTTTGCGTGTCAGTTATTGTGTGATTCTTCATAGGGCAGCTTGAGACACGTATGAATGAGAACGTGATTCATCTATTTATCGGATGAAGACCTCTTCGAAAACTAGATGCCAAAGAATTGGATACAATAAATTATTCTTCTGTTCTTCTCAGACAAATATTGATCATATTAGATTAGTAGTTTTTGGAAAGTTGAAACATATATATACAAAATCAATAATCAATATCTAGTGATTTTTCTTTTTCGGATTTTTACGGAACAGACTTTAAAATCTTAATTTTTAACTTGAAATGATATAATTTATTTAGGGTAAAATGGGATATTTTCATATATCAGGCATTTTTGTGAAAAATGACGAACATTTAGTTTACATTATTTGTGGTAGTGAAAATTATCAAAATCTTGTTTTGTTTTGTTATTTAATTTATTTTCAACCGAAAACAAAATAAAACATGCATTACCTCTTAATTACACCAAGTTGGGTTATTGAGAGCTATAGTAACAATCCTGTTGATGTTCAATTTTTTGTGTGTGTGTTATATACAGGGTGTTTCACAAAGGACCCCTAACTTTAAAAATAAATAACTCGGAAACGGTGATAGATAGAAACATGAAACCTATGGTATGTTTATTAAAAAAATCGTAAGAATCTTATACATAAATCTCAAATTTTAGTTAAAAATAGCACCGATAGATGGCATTTAGAGCGTTAAGAATCCTGCTAAAGAGAGTTCAAAAGCATAGAAAGAATAGCCGTCGAAGATTTCGCAATTGAAATCTGACCGTTATTAGCGTATATTGAAAATAATTCCGAAAGTGATGTACACCGTGGAGGAACGGGTGTTTATTGTGTTGGAGGACCACCGATAAAATCAGAGTCCTACTGCCACAAGGAGTAGTTTTCAAACGCGATTTCAAGTCGCAAAAGGCCCAGATGGGAAAACAATACGTGAGATTTTCAAAAAATTTCAACAGACAGGCAACGTGGCCGATGCGTTAGTCGGAAATGTGGGACGGACCGACTCTGTCGTTACTGCAGAAAATTCAACTTGCTTTACACACTTCCTTTAGTTATTGAGCGTAATCCGAATAAATCTGTCTGCAGACTTGCAGCTGAATCCGGAATCAAGCCCTCCAGCACATACAGAATCCTGCGGAAATCATTACACATGTTTCCTTACAAGATTCAATGCCCAGATGAACATATTGAATCACTTTTAATGTGATACGCCAATTTATCGCAGCGCCATCTATCAGCGCTATTTTTAACTAAATTTTGAGATTTATGTATACGATTCTTACGACTTTTTAAATAAACATACCACTGGTTTCATGTTTCTATCTATCACCGTGTCTGAGTTATTGATTTTTAAAGTTAGGGGTCCTTTGTGAAACACCCTGTATCTTATAACATTAAAATTCCAACTACATTTTAATTTATTATAATAATTATAATTTTTATTAATATTAATATCATATTTGACATTATATTTATTTATTTAGTCATTACTTTCTTTTTTCTTTTCCAATTCCTCTTGCATAGTTACAGTAATTAAAAAAACAAAAACGGGTAATGTTATAAAGTATTTTTTTCGTTAAAAAAAAAAAAAAAAAAAAAAAAATTTGAATTATCTTTCGCTATTTTATATTAACGACTGCACGCTTTTATTATAAAATAAACTCAAAAGGAACAAAAACCTATGATATTTTATATGTTTAAATAGCAACCATTCACATTCGACTGTCTTTTAATTATTTTTAATTAAATTACATATCGCTATCCTATAGAAAAACTACACTTTTATTACATTACAATAAATTTAAATCGAACTGAAAAATAAACCTTGTTATCTTGATCTGTTTGAGTAACATCTAGTCGCAGTACATGGTTGTGATCTATATCTATAATTTGAATTACTTATCGATATTTTGTAGGAAACAGTTCATGGTCGTTTGGTACATTTATAGGTCTGTTGACGTGTTTTACTAATTTTACAGTTAATTATCAGTTTTTCTTATTAAGGATAGAAATGATAAACTTTTGAAACTCAATTTAATAAAACACGTTTAGCTTAAATTATTACCTGTCCAAAAATTCAATTCTTATTATTTTTTTTCCATTATGGTCTCTATGTTGTTTTAAACATTGAACTGACGAAGAAAGTGAAATAGTTGATTTTCAGTATATTTGCAGTTTTTTTATTATTATTTTGTCTCTTTGTTTATAATTCAGTTACAACGTTATGTTTGATCTCAAATGAATGAGTTTGTTCTTTACATTATTTTTCTACTTTTCGCTTTATTTTTCTGCATTGCTTTATGCCTTTGATATCTGATCTTTTATGCAGGCGTGTTTGTCCAAATTAATATGGGGAAGTTGTGTCCTATAACTAGGCAGTAAGCGTAAATGGTCTCTGGTGCTTGCTTCTTGGCGTTAGTTTGTTTGGCGAAGTTAGCTTTTATTTTATTTTTATTTTTATTTTTATTTTTTGAAAGCTTGGTTTGGCAGCACTACCGTCTTGCTTGATTAAATCTAAAAAATATGTAATTTATCACTTTCTTACAAGGTACAATTAAAATGATCTTTCTTCAAAATAAAATATAAATTGCTGAAATTAATTTGCAGTAGTATCAAAATACAAATAAAAATAAACCACATACTTTTACAAAGAAATTTTACTCAGATTTAAAATCTGTTTCATTAAAAGAGATTTATTTCTCCTTTAATAAAAGTAACAGTCATTAACAAATTTGTGTATATATCAATTTCATAATACATCAAATCTCATACTATACAATACATTAATTTCATTCAAAGAAAGCAACTAAGATTACTTAAATCGAAAATAAAACACTTAACCGAGAAATTAATTGTTTGTTTAAAAGTATACAAGAAACAATTATAAAATTTTAAGCAAATTACTTTAAATTTAAAACATGATTTCTTAAGTTAGAAACATTTCCCGGTTAACAACTGTTTCAACTGTTAAGAAATTTGTGCATGCATGTTATTATAATTATTTCGACTTTCAAACTATATAATTCATAATGAACATTTATAAGTGTTGTAATTTCTTAGTTCCGACCTCATCTCATATTCTGCTTCCTATAATATCTATTTCGTGATCTTTAGATACACGTTATTTCTAAATTTAACGAAATCATGTGAAGTTTAACGATCACGTTTCTGTTTTAGAGATTGTAAAAGCACGTGCAAATTAGAAAGTATATGTATGTAGTAATAGAATTTAAACCATTATTTAAGTTTCTTTCAAAACATTGCCTTTCGAATCTAGTGAATTTTGAATTTTGATAAAGTTTTCCAAGAAGGTAATGGATTAAAAAGAAAAATGTTAGTAATAATCGAAAAATAGCTTTGGATTTTCAGAAAGAAAGACGATTCATATAAAATTTCAAACTGTATAAATACATCAATTTAAATCATCTAATACACACCAGCTATATGGATTAATTTGGTTACAGTTTTATGGCAATTTTTTAACAGAAGGTTCGCCTTGTTTAATCGCAGAAAAATATTTCAAAATCTACGGTTAAATGTGACAGATATATTGCAAAATAATAATAATAATAATAATAATAATAATAATAATAATAATAATAATAATAAATAAATAAATAAATAAATAAATAAAAGTTAAATAGTTATTAATCTAGAAAAATATGATATAACCTCAAACGAAAATATACAATAACCTCTTCTGAGTTACCCACGATTCCGAAAAGCATTCTTTATCTTTAGAGATCTCAGAAACCAATATATTTTCAAAATTTAATAAATTATTTATAAAAACAATTTTCTTTTCAACCGTTGGGAAAATGGTTGTTGTTTTCGGTCGAGAATGGACCTCTTGACGTCGTCATTTTATTTGACGTCGTCATTTTATTTTTTTAAGCGTTTTTAACGAAATTCTGTATCTTCAGAAGAATTTATCTTTGAATAGGCAATAGACATGCATAAAATCGTTATAAAAATGTTAAAGTTACAAAAAGGATAGATGCAAATTATCAGGTATGAAAAATAAAGTAGAAATTTGGTACTTTCGTGTTATAGCGGCCCCCAAGAATGAAATATTTTTGTTTCTGTTTTCATTAATATATTGTAAATTTAGTACTTTCGTGTTATAGCGGCCCCCAAGGATGAATCGCCAAGCGACCAAGATTTATCGCCAAATTATAAAGCATGTATAACATTATAATAATATATGATATATATGTAACATTTCTTGACGTATGTGGCCAAGTTATAGTCATATATGATGCATATAGGATGTATATATATGATATGTGCATATGATGTATATACGACATATAAGACGTAAATACGTAAATAATATGTGTATAATGACGTATATGGCACATATAGGAGTGTTTGGAATATATATATGCGTATATAAGCTTTGCGATGATCTTGACAAAATCATAACTGCAACCTTGGCATAATCATAACTGTGGGGGCCGCTATAACACGAAGTGCGTTTTTTTTTTTTTTTTTTTTTTTTTTTTTTTTTTTTAAGCTTTCGGAACATTTTCTCAATGATTATTGTAATTTGTTAAATTATATATATAATATATATATTTGCTGCCATAGGTTTTCGGAAACATTTTCGAGTGGTGTATTAATTTTCTCGACTCGAGATATAGGTTTTTTACATACTATCAATTGTCAAGTAAACTATTTCGTGTTCAATAAACATGTTTTACAGACAGATATGATAAATTAATAACATTAACATTACCATTAAAATTTTTGTTATTTTGTAACTCTTGCTTGTATAAATTCAATTACGCAGCTGAAAATGTGTAATTGGGAATTGATAGCATTCCAAAAAGTAATATTCTGGTTTCAGAAAACTATTCGATACACTTTAAAAACTACTCGGAAACGTTTCCGAAACTCAATGGCAGTCAAATAAATTTGTTTTTATAAATACTTCTTTAAATTTCGAAAATATATTAGTTATTGATTTTTATTAACATAAAGAACGCTTTTCGAATCATGGGTAACTCGCAACAGGTTATTATATATTTTCGCTCGTGATTATATTAAGTTTTCGTAGATTTCCAAAAAAAAAAAAAAAACGTAAGAAATATTTGTCTTTTTTATAGTGTACGAATTCTGAGATCGAAATATTAAATAGAAATTTTCTAATCTGGCAGACTACTTAGAAATTCCAAAGACTGTAAGCACCTTCCACTTATCTCGAAAATAAAATACACAATTTTAATAGAGTTGTTATAATGCAATTTTGAGATAAAACATATTTAAAGTTTTGAAATCAAGTTATTATAAGTAACCAGCTGTTTATTACAGGCTGTAAATTTCTCAAAATTATGACATCTAAAATAAAAATTTCAAGCTAACTCACTTGAAATATTATAGAATAAAAATGATTTATAACTATATTGGTAGATAGAAATCCATTAATATTAACAAACAAATAAATGTATAAATAAGAATTGCCCATTAAAAGATAAATCTTCTAACAAGTTCTTAAAATATTTTATATATATTTTTTTAATAGACTGATATCTTTAATTGATGAAAATATATTTTTTCGTCAATTAAATATCAGAATTTGGATTCGATTTTCTTTAAGTTATAAAAGATGAATCTCAGATTTATTTTAAATTTAAGATACGATTTCTTAACTTAGAAATACATTTTGCTTAACAGAATTATCAACTGATAAGAAGTTTGTGCATGATATTATATATTATGTATTATAAAGCAAAAACATGTCCGTGAGTAAAGCTGACGTCAAAATTTTTTATGGCAACCCCTGATTAATAAATTCAGCTTTTCTATATTATTACTATTTTTTTAAACTTCTAAACCTTGCACAATTTCAATATTTACACAGCCAAATAATACTGCAAATAATACTGTTAAAAATAATAATAAAAATAATAATAAAAGAAAAAAAATAATTAAATTAAATATACTTACAAATGCAATTTGTTTGAAAACTGTACCTCAATTTACCGATTTTATTATTAAGTTTTTATAGTTTTTAAAATAATTTTCAAGCATGAATATTTAAAAATCTGCGTGCAACCCAATTACGGAATATTAAACTATTTGCATCGAATAGGGAAAAAATGCTCTTTCAAATGCCCTCTATTTTAAAACTGTATCTCCATTTACTGATGTTTTATGGTTTAAAAAATAATTTTCAATCATTATTTTTTTTTATCTCTCGCGTACCACCCGATAACAAAAGATTAACCCGTTTGCCTTTAAAACAAATAAAAATAGTTCCGATTTTTTTTCGGCTATTATTCTATAACGAAATTAAAACTTCTCCATTAAATAAATAAAATCATAAAATAACATAAGTAAAGCACAAAATAGATATATAACCGATATAAATCACGCTTAAACTACTGAAATTATCAGAATATAAAAGGCTGCTGAAAGTAACGAAATCTTTGGCGGGTTTTTCAACTAGTATCTGTTTTCATGCGGCTAAAACAAAAATATCGCTTTTAATAAATTTCAAAACTTTACTTGAATATATTCTTAATATTTTTCATATAAAACTGCTTTCTGATGTTGTTGGTGGGCAGTCTAAAATATATATATTAAACGTAAACTTGTCGGATGTGCCAATCCCAAAACTTTCTTCTATCTCATACATGTTGATACTTCAAAATTCGCAATCATGACGCCAATAAAATCGATAATTATCGATAATAATCGATATCGCCAATAAAAAAGATACCGCAATTTAATGCTCTATTTTTCTCTAATTCTTTATTCTGTTGTACGTCAGCTTCTTGTGAAGAGCCGGGTTACCTTCGCTGCACAAGCAGCCAATTTACAACAAAACTACGAAAAATCGAGAAAATCGCACAAAAATCGCTATAAGAGAGCTCTTTTCCATTGAAATAGCCTCACATTCAATTGGGATCTGCAGGCAATAATCAAAAACATACACATAAAATTAGGTTCAGTCCTATGCATAACTTTATACACTTTTCGATTCTTTATAATGAAAATGACAATTTGTAACCCGGGAAACCCGATTTGGATCCCCTATAGTTATTATAAATTTCAAATTACTTAATTCATAATGAAACCATATAAGTGTTGTAGTTTTCTAGTTCCTGCTGCATCACATGTTCTGCTTCCTATAATACCTATTTCGTGATTATTTAGCACACTGTATTCTTAAATTTAATGAGATTATTTGAAGTTTAACGGTCACGTTTTTGTTTCGAAGATTACAAAAGCATGTAAAGATTAAAAAACATGCTTTTAAAAATAAAATTTAATGCTTTATTTGAAACTCTTTTCAAAACATTATTTTTATCTCATTAATTTGGAATTTTGATGAAATTAAGCAAGAAGGCAACGGATTAAAAAGAAAAATGCAAGTAATGATTGAAATATGACCTTGAATTTAAAAAAAGGACATATTAAATATCAAACTACATAGTTACATCAATTTGTTTCAAAATATAACTCCAATTACTTATCTTAATAATAAAATATAATGAAGTTGTAAATATGTTTAAGATAAAGCGTGGATAAAGTTTTGGAAACAGGTAACTAAACGACAACATCAACTTTTTTGCAACTGGTTGTAAATTCTTCAAAATTATGACTTTTAAAATATAAATTTTCAGCCGACATATTTTAAATATTATATTTTAAAAAAATGTTTTATATTCGCATCAGTGGATTGAAATCGATTAATGTTAAATAAATGAATGAATAATAAGAATTTCCTTCAAAAATATATTTTTTGTCAAGTTTCTAAAATATTTTAATAGTTTGTTCTTAAATAGATTGAAGCTTTCTATTTAATGAGGAAATTATTTTTTGTCAATTAATTATCGGAAATTAGATTTTGTTTTTCTTAGTTATAATGAAGAATCCCAGATTTAGTTCAAATTTAAGATATGCTTCCTTAAGTTAGAAATATATCTGACTTTGCTAAAGTATCAACTGTTAAATTTAATTTGTGCAAGATGTTGTGTCACCATTTTACATTTCAAACTATATAATTCATAATGAACACATATATGTGTAGTATTTTCAAAGTTCCTGCCGCTTCACATGTTCTACTGGCTATCATATCTATTTCGTGATCCTTTGGTAAACTGTATTTGTAAACTTTGCGAAATCATGGGTAGTTTAACGATCACATTTCTGTTCTAGAGATTGCAAAAGCACGTGACGATTAGTGAGTATGTATTTATTAATCAAATTTAAACCGTTATTTATATCTCTTTTCCAAACACTACCTTTTGAATCTCGTGAATGTTGAATTTTGATGAGTTAGCAAGCAACAAATTAAAAAGCGAAATGTTAAGATAATAATTGAAAAATCATCTTGATTGTTAAGAGCAATGTGAAATGTCATGAGTATGTTTTAGTACGTATTAGGAAAAATTAATAATGATTGTTCAGGAAAAGCAACATGTGGGTTTATTATAAAATCGAAATTCAAGTTTTATCATTTGAAACAAATTCACATAAACTATGAAAAGGCTTACTCCAGCATGGTCTGCTTACAAAGATTTTGAATTAAAAATTTTAACCGTTTTACGACGAGTGGCATGTATACTTGCTGTATCTGGTGAACAAAATTCTTGAATTTGAAAACCAGTATTATAGAGCAGTAATTTTTGCCTTGTCTAATCACAGAATTTCAGCTTAAAATTAGAAGAAGTATACGTGAAACTTGTCACATTAAGGTTACATACATGTGAATGAATTGTTTTATTGACAGATTATAAATGATGCGTCCCGTATAGATTTTAAATACTTATTACCTGCATTCCCTCTCTCCTTAAAATTTGATAACAAAGAAAATAAATTTATTTCAAGGGAATAATCTGTTAAAATTTAAAGAAAATAAATTCCTTTCACACAATCAAATATTTAAACTTCTAAAATTTCATTTTACTAGTCAAAATTTCTCGACTTGTGAATGAATACTCTTATTTTTAGTAATGATACTCCATTTATTTGACACACATTGAAATGACTTCAGTAGATCATATTAAAATTTCAATATGTATCATTTATCATTTTTAATCTCTTTTTCCGCATATAAATCGGAAGAAGATTAAAAAAAAATGGTACTTCTCTATTATATCGTCGACCACTTTTCCTAACAAAAAACTATCGCCAAACTGTAACGCCAAATAAACGGGAGAACGTTGCCATTGGAATATCAAAATAACTAAATAAATAAAATATAAGAATTTAAGGACACAATTGTTATTTTAATTAACGAAATAACTAATAAATCAGTAAAACATAATGAAAAATACGCGCAAATGTCGAATTAAAAACACGTATAATGCTTCTGACATGAAGTAAATGGGACTGTATTTTTTGGCGTTTAATCTTTCAGTTTGGCGATAGGTTTTGTTTATGAAAAGTGGTCGACGGGACAATAGAGAAGTACCAAAAAAAATTTTTCAATTGAGTAAAACTGTCAAAATTGGCAGAGAAAATACTTTTCGTACACCATGATCTTTATGTTTACATTTCTAAAATTTTCATTTATGGCAATATTTTTCGAGTTGTCATTAATTTTTATCTTTACTACTGATACTCAATTAATCTGGCATGGAACGGACATTTATGTATATAACATGTTCAACTGACAAAAAAATCTCATCATTTTTATTCACATTTTCCTCCATAGAATTTTTTTTAAGTAACAAATTGATATCAAATGAGTAATCTATCAAAATTGAAAGAAAAAAATACCTTTCATAAACTGTGCTCTTTTATATTTAGACTTCTAAAATTTCCTCTTACCAATTCAAATTTTACGACTTGTCAATAATTGTAAACTTTAGCATTGATATTCAAATTATTCGACACTGAACTATTGTATTTCAATTTCACTAAATTTTAATTTTCACACCGGAAATATTTTGTTTTAGAAAAGTAATTTACTAATTAAAAAAAAAAAATTTGGTACCCACCACATCCCTGTATGCTTAGCGTTCTAGAATTTAATTTAATTTAATGTTTTTCGACTTGTCAATACGTCTATTTATCCTTAGTACGGATACTCAATTTATTTGACATTGAACTGACTTCAATAGAAACATGTTCAAATTTCAATGTCTCAGTATTTTCATTTAATTTCCCCTATATATATAGAAAGCGAAGAAAATAAATTTATTTGAAGTGAGTAATCTATCAAAATTGAAAGAAAAAATGCTTTTCATAAACCATGATCTTGTATGTTTAGACTTCTAAAATTTCTTTTTACCTATTCTGCTGGTCCTTGGTTTTTTTTCTCCTGTCAACTCAACGATCAATTTGTTCCACAAGAGCGAAAGAAAATTCATTTCGAATCTATTTGAGTTACTCAGATGAAAAATTGGAAAGAATAAATGGAATAAATGTTTGGAATGGGTTTCTTGGGAAACACAAAAAGCTTATTTTATGCATACGTTTCACATACAGATTGTATTTATAAAAAAAAAAAAAAAAAAAAACGATGATGTGTTGTTTATAGTCGTTTTTATTTATTTATTTTTGATATATGAAGATCAAAATCATATTTAATCCCAGTTTCTTCATTGTTTAGAATTTTCCGTTATCTGTATTGATTTATAATAAAATCAGTTCCGAAGTATGATGAATAAGGTGCGAAATAACAGATTTAAATCTGAAGAACTTATATTCAATGTGATTCAGACGAAAAATTGAAAAGAATAAAAGTTTTGAAAAGGTTACGTGGGAAATAGAAAAAGCGTATTTTGCACAATCATTTCGTGAATACATGTATTAAAAAAAAGGGGGGGGGTGTCTTCCACACGGCCATAGGTGTTTTTACGTAAACAACGTCTATGGATAGTGAGATGGGAAAAAATGATAGACTATAATGGTTTGTTTAAATCAAGTTATTTGTTATTAGCACGCATGTTAAAAATCACGAACAGATGTCTCTCCAAGATTGGCCTACATTTTAGATCGCCCTGTCTTATCCAATTGTGTTAATCAATGTATGCATCTAATTGTAAAGATTGAACTTCTTTTCCAAAGTTATAATCCCTATTTTGATGATCTACGATAGTCTCAGATGAAGACTATATATTGTGATCAACTTTTGATTTTGGCTTTATCGCTCTCTTTTTTTTTTCATTTTGTAACAATCATTATGTTACCATCATTGTTAATTATAAAATCATCGATGTTCATTATGTAACAATCAATATTCATTATGTAACCACCATTTTTCATTATAAAACCGTCATTTTAATTGTTGCAAATGAGAAGTTCCTCCCAGTAAATTTTCTTTGTGCCGTGCCTGTTGATTGGAATTTGTAGTGGTAGTTTCTTCCAACCAAGATGACCAACCAAGCTCCAACCTTCCAAGCTCCAAGCTTCCAACCAAGCTCCATATAGCTTAGTTGTACTTGAGGATCGCAGTTCGGGATGCCCCTGTCCCTGTTATTAACACTCAACAGGGGTGCAGCAGCGGAGTACAAACGATAGAGTATTGGGCTATGCTACCAGAAGTATGGTACGAAAGGTAGGGTCTCAGTGATGATGTGCCTGTGCCTGACGAATGTGAGATGCCTCCATGTGGAAGTAAACGGTTAATCGTCAGTAGCAATATTGCCCTGTACAGCGTTTCTCTTTTTCTTACCTTCACGGTATGCTCTGGCTCTAGACTGTTCTGCGAAAGTCATCGGGGTTTCTGCATCGTTTCAGAGGTAGATATATATATATATATATATATATATATATATATATATATATATATTCTTAGTTTGTCAAAATAATTTAATCTTCACTATATCAGATTCTGTTCTTTTTCAAAAATTACAAGCATATTGAATGAATTCCCATGCGTTTTCAAGATCTCAGCGTTCCCCCGACCCCTTGACTTTCGAACTGTGTGATGTCAAAGGTCAACTGTGGTCCTCCTCCTGCCTTGATTTATTGCTTAGTGGGTGGATGAAATTTTCAGCTTATTTGTCTATTATCCAAAGTTTAAATAAACTTAAACGAATTTTTTTTTATTTATATGAATAGATGAGAACATGCACTTTATTTCAGTGTTTTCCAGTTTTTAAAACTCCAAATAGTTTTGGAGTTATTTAGTGTTATTCACATCTCGCTGACTTCTTAAGACTTTAGCACTAAATTAAAAATATATATATATAATTTAGAAATATTTTGACAACACAGAAAATAAGAGACATCCTTTAAGAAGAGAATACTAAAAAAATAAGTCAAAAATATTAATTTCCTAATGAGATTTCCGACAAACACGAATGGAATCTGCGACCATTGGCTTAACATGGCAGGGGGAAATTTCAAATCTTACTGATGCAGAGCCTTAATAACCTGTGCGGTATCATATTAAGATGCATCTGGCTGGAATATTATTGGTGTCTCGTATCGCTGAGTCATGCCTGGCCGGAACATCATTGTTGTATTTGTTGGAAAAGTTGCTATCGACTTTTTCCTCCGTTTTGCATTTACTTGTCTGAGTTGTTGCAATTTATCTTAGTGTTTTAGCGTTTACGGTGATTGTGGCGTTGTTGTTTAGTCTCGTCATGTGATGTGGCATGTGATGATGACGAAATCGTCATGTTCGGATTTCGCTGCTTCGCAGGACTATAATCAGACGCGGCAGGATGTGTTGAGCACTTCCTAGCAACGTCCTGAGCCCCCTCTAGAACTTACAATTTTTAATACTAATATCATCTGCATTACTAATCCAAATTTTAGATTTTTAATAATTATTAATAATTATTATTAATTTAATAATCTTTAAAATTGATATTCAAATTATTCGACATTGAACAATTGCATTTAAATTTCAGTAAGATTCACTATTTTCATTCACTGTTTTCACACCGGGAATATTTCATTTTAGGAGAGTAATATATCAAATGAAAAAACAAGAATATGTTCCCTATCATTATCTTGTATGTTTAGCATTATAGAATTTAATTTAATGTTTTTTGACTTGTCAATACTTTTACCTTTCGTATTGATACTCAATTTATTTGACATTGAACTGACTTCAATAGAAACGTGTTCAAATTTCAATGTATCAGCATTTTCATTCACCTTTCCCCCATATAAATCGAAAGCGAAGAAAATAAATTTATTTGAAGGAAGTAATCTATCAAATTTGAAAGAAAAAATACTTTTCATAAACCATGATCTTGTATGTTTAGACTTCTAAAATTTCATTTTACCTATTCTGCTGGTCCTTGATTTTTTTCTCCTGTCAACTCAACGATCAATTTGTTCCACAAAAGTGAAGAAAAATTCATTTCGAATCTATTTGAGTTACTCAGATAAAAAATTGGAAAGAATAAATGTTAGGAATGGTTTTTTTGGGGAACACAAAAAGCTTATTTTGCGCATACATTTCGTATACAGGCTGCATTCTTACGAAAAGAAAAATTCCGAAGATGAGATTATAACCTTTTTTTATTTATTTATTTTTGCGGTAAGCAGATAAAAATCATATTTAATCCAAATTGCTCCATTGTTTAAAACATTTCAATATCTGTATCGATTTATAATAAAATCAGTTCCGAAATTTACTGAATACGGTGCGAAATAAAAGATTGAAATCTAAACAACTCATATGCAATAAACTAGTTGAGTTATAGAGATGAAAAATTGAAAAGAATAAAAGTTTCGAATAGGTAACTTGGGAAATAGAAAAAACTTATTTTCCATTGTAGGGGCGGGCTGTCTTGTCTACATGGTCATAGAAATTTTTACTTGACAATGTCTATGGATAGTAAGAGGGGGGAGGGATGATAGATTATGTGGGTTTATTTAAATCAATTTATTTGCTATAATTAGCACACAAAGTCAGTGCTGAGGCGTAGAAACGATTGAGTATTGAGCGATAGTAAAAGAAGTGTGGTATGAAGCGTAGGGTCTCAGCGGTTGATGTGCCTGACGAATGTGAGATGCCTTGATATGGAAATGGATGGTTAATCGTCACTAGCAATATTGTCTTGCACAGCGTTTTTGTTCACCTTCTTTTCATGGTATGCTATGGATCATTCTGAGAAAATCATCGGGTGCTTCGTCATCATTTCAGGTAGAATCCTGCTTGTTTTGCTGAGCCATGCGTGTCTGTGATGCGTCTGGCTGGAATTTCATTGGTGTCTCGTATCGATGGTTGTAAAGCTTCTGTAAAGGGAGCTGACACACCTCCATCTTGTCGTTGAATATATCCGCCATCTTTTCGCTCAAAGTCGTCTTTCGTCTAATCGCTGCCTTCAACACCTTTGGCGGCGCCTCCTGTAAAGCTTTTTCGTCCCATTAAATGACGAATGATTCAGGCTGCATTATAGGAGCTCTAGATGAGTGAGTCATGTCTTGCTGAAACGTCATTAATTGTCTGAGTGCAACGAAGACTCATACACAGCGCAGTATTACTTTGCCCCATATATAGCTACGATGGATATTAAAACCTTTCGTCAAGCATAACTCAAAAAATATTTAACGGATTTCGTTCAAATTTTTACAGCAGGTACCTATAAAGGTGACAGCGACGTCTATTTATTACCAAGAATAAGTGTCAAACCGTTTGGAAATTATATTAAAAAAATAGATTAAAAAGCACAATTAAAGTACATACGTCACCAAAATTTTGTGCGTACGTCATTTTAACCGGCGGGTGATTTTCGTAGGCAATCGGAATTGAAAAGTTCATGGAGTACATGGAGCAAAAAATATGCACGCACTAATATTCAGCACAATAAAATATATTTCAATTTAGTAGAAATCGAAAAATATTTCAATTTAGTAGAAATCGAAAAATATTTCAATTTAGTAGAAATCGAAAAATATTTCAATTTAGTAGAAATCGAAAAATATTTCAATTTAGTAGAAATCGAAAATTAATCTGTATTTTTTTCTGTTTAAAAGAAAAACCCCGCAATAACTTGGTAGACTTGGTATTAGAGATTTGGCGCAAATCTCAGCAATAGCAGCTTTTTTTTATTTCGCGTGTGTAAATTAAAAAAAAAATTCTTTGGTGTTTAAATAAAAGGTTTCGATTTATGGCATTATTTCTTTTTTTTCTTTTTTTAACATTTTATATGGGATTAATGAAACGCATGTATTTTAAATTAAATGAATTCAATATGAAAATGTTATAGGAACAATATTTGGCGATTTATCAACTGCGCCAGGATAACATAAAAGTACCAATATATCAAACGGTATGTAGTATGTGAAATGAAACAATTATATTATAATCACCCATCGTACAAGATAAAAACTAATATTCTGCATTCAGAGGGAAAAATCCATCTCCTGTGCCGTAAGATTTGGCGAGTACTTTTTTGGTGATAAGCTTTTCGATGTGATTGTTGGGATCTGCAGGATTTGGCTTACCTTTTCTAAATCTTATTTTTTTGCAGATGTAGTATTATGTAAATATATTTTTTTGCAGATATTTTTCTATTTTGTATATTTGGCATTCTATTTTGTATATTTTCTATTTGGCATTTGGAAAAGAGATTTTTACCTTTTTATCAGTGCCTTCGGAAATATTAAAAAATAAAAAAAGATTTACATATATCAAGCGTATAATGTTACGTTTTGCATTTTTATACGGACCACTTCTCCATTTTTAGATTTTAAATGCTATTTATTATTTACTAGCCGTTTATTAATTGTTTACAATTTACCCCCCTGACAATAACAATTATTTATCACAAAAATGCCTCTTAGGTTTGTTAAATAAGTTTGTTTATGTATTTTCATTACTTATTAAAATATCGACTGTGGCGATAAAATTTTATTTTAGCATCGTGCTTAAATTTTTAAGATGGTGCAAAAACATGCTTTAATAAACGTATGTTTGTAAATATTTGAAAAACATGTTTTACCGCTCTCTTGAAAAATTTTGTAAGATGCTAAAACTACCTTTTGGCACAATTTAAATTTTTTTTTCTCCAACCGACATAGGATACGAAATTTTTCCCCATTCAGATACACAGGCAAGGCTGGTCTCAAACAAGAGTAAAGCTAGTAACAATATTGTTTTAACTCTATAAGAGTTACAATAATGATATTAAATGCTCCGATTGGCTTTGAGCCCAATTGCGAAAGTTTCTCCTAAAAAATACTGCAGAAGAAGTCTTTTACATTTGTTTCAAATGAAGCTCGGTGTATAGGGTAATAGTTAATAATACAAACAACACTAATGGCATGGAGGCAAAAGTTTTAATTTAAATGTATATATTTGAAACCCTTCCCCCCCTACTCCCCCCCCCAAAAAAAAGAAAAGAAAAGAAAAGAAAGTTACAGTAATGAATTTAAAATGGCGTTAAGCCACGCTTTCTGACATAAGCAATTGGCTGCAAACGCGATAACGAAACTTTCACTTAACTTAATAACATGTAGCTAATATAGCCCTCAGGGTACTTTGCAGTTATACAGACCTTGTGATTTTTTTAAAAAGCTTGAGACAATTCAGGTTTAAGAAGTTGAGATTTACTGTCAAATGATATAAACAACTATGAACACAAAACTGATGAATTATTATTCAGGTTTATGTATGTATTTAAAAAAAATTTACATCTGATTACACTCATTAGATAAATTACTTCTGTTTGCATTTAATAACTGATAAACGGCTTCTGTATATTAAATGAATTGTTTAAATGTTGGGAAGAGGTGGCGAGAGGTAGAAAACGAGTAAACAAACGGGTAGACAGACGGGTAGAGAGACGAGTAGCCACATAGGTAGGCTGACGGATAGCGAAACGAATAGACATACGGTTAGAGAGAAAGGTATAAAGAGGGTTGGCAGAGGGGTAGCGAGATGGGTCATGAGACGGGTAGCAATACCGGTAGACAGGAATGTAGCGAGAAAAGGTTGTGAGACGCGTAGCGTAGTAGATAAAGAGACGAGTAGAGAGATGAGTACAGAGACGAGTTGACTGACGGGTAATGAGATTGGTAGTGAGTCGGGTACAAAAACAAACGGATAGTGAGACGGGTATACAGACGAGTAGAGAGACAGTAGATGGGTACAGAGATGGGTAAGAAGATGGGTAGAGAGGCGTATAGCCAGACGGGTAGAGAGACAGATAGACAAGTTGTGAGACAGATAGACAAATGCGTGGGAAGTGGATAGAGACACGGCTAGACATACAAGTAGTTAGACGGACAGACAGACGGTTAGAGAAATATATTGGCGGGTATCGAGACCGGTAGAGAAATATAGAGACAGGTAGCGAGACGTATAGAGAGATAGACAATCGGTTAGAGAGACGGGCAGAAGAACGGATAGGGAAACAGATAGATTGTGGAGAGAGAGACAGACAGGCAAAAGAAAAGTCTGCGGATTGGCGCAGTAAAGGCGCAGGGGACAGAGCCTCCTAGAGAATAATCAAGAAGTATCTGTTAAGCTTAACTTTGAAATATATATAATTTTTCAATTTTGCCGATATGGAGATTTAATGTAAAAGTTATTTTACAGAAGTCATCGAAATTTTTTTTGTATACTTTAATAGTAATTTAGACTATAGTTTTGCAATCTGGTTTGTAGAAAAGCATGCTATCAGTGTGGTTTGAAGTGTAAGAGTTTCTATAAACAGTTATACAAATAATAGATATATAATCAAGGAAGAAAAATTTTAAATTCACACACAAAAAAGGTGCAACAATGAAATTAAATTTGCGTTAAGCCACGCTTGATAGAATAATCTATTGGCTGCAAATCCAATTACGTAACTTAAAAGAGCTTGGCGTTTTAAAAGATCCGGCATTTTTTTTTTCAAGTTTTGCGCAATACGCGCTTATGAAAATGAGATTCTTTGCCACATGTTAAAAAAAATTATGACTTTAACAGTGCATATGAATTTATGTATGATATTTTGTAATTCTATCATTTAATTTGCTCTTTTTCTTTATATTGTAATTGTTAACCCTATGTTCTCAGCAATATCACTCAGACTAATCCCTTTGAGGGAAGTCCTAGTGTACTTGTTGGAAAAGTTGCTGTTGACTTCTTTCTTCGTTTTGCATTTAATTGTCTGAGTTGTTGTAATCTATCTTAGTTCTTTTAGCGTTTGCGCTGTCGTTGTTGTTTATTCTTTGTCTTGTCACGTGTTGTAGCGTGTGTTGATGACGCAATCACCACTTTCGCATTTTGCTGCTGAGCAGAACCCTAACTAGACGGGGTACGAACTCCCCCCAGCAATTCCTTGAGCCCTTTCTAGACTTTAATTTTTTTAATACTAATACCATCTATATTACATTTAAAATTTCTAAAACTTTGTAATTAAATTTTTTGTGACAAAGGGAACTTGCCCGCTAATTCCTATAATTACATATAATTAAAATATACGGGAAAAGACAAGCTGAGAATTAGCCTCACCAAAAATTTTTAAAGTTCCTTCTAACAGGTTATGGCCCAGCTGTTGCTTAAAATTGTCACGTTATTCTTCATATAACTATTGAATGAACTTGGAGCAGCTAACGCATCCTTTCAGTATTAGATTTGTCTTGTCGAGCACTATTCATGTTGTTCATATCATTAGTATCCGTTTCGCTTAACTCGTAATTTTAAAGTATTTTGGCTTGTAATCTGTAAAGAAAATTATTATTAGTTAGAAAGTCACTGTGTTTTTTTTTAAATATTATTTATGATTCGTGGGTTATGTTTTTCCTTATTCTGTTTTCTTTACGCTGAAACTGATACTAGAATTTCTCGGGTCGCATCAGTCGTTCCGTCGTTATATCTCCCTTGAGTATAGATAAATTTCGGGTATTATGGAATACTATTTACATGTGAGACAATTCGACATCACGATACTGTTTGAAACCCGAAAACTGAATACAATTACAAACTTCAACTACAACTATCTACGAATAGTTTTATAGACAAAAATTATTTTACGAAATTTCATCATTTGCAAGCAAATAATTATAACGATAAAATTATTTTCAAGGTATTGTGAAGTAGTCGTGAAATATGGAATAAGGCGCAAAAAATGAAGAAAACGAACAAAATTTACCAAAAAAAACATATTTAATATGGTATCAAGAGAGCAAGATCAAAATACATTGTATAGGTTAGGCAGACAATATACTTCAGTTCATACTTCAGATTTGCACAAATCACAAATATAAGGATTTCTCTTTGCGCCACCAAAATCATGGAGTATTGTGAGATATTTGTATGCTGTATAACCGACACCGCTGATTTGGTAAAAAAATTACTCTATGTTTATTGGTGTTAATCGTGAGTTAAAAGACGAGTATTATATAATAAACTGTTAGTATTTCGGTGTACATTATGTTTAATTTCAATGTAAAAAAATACTTCTAATAATGAATAAAAAATATTGAAAAATTATCTCCTGAAACATTCCAACAACGAAAAAAAATAATATTCGCACAACGCGCTCTGAAGCCAACCGACGAATTGTGCGTTCTAGGGGCATTCGGGAAACGTTCATAAGTAGTTTATGATATTGCCGCTTGGTGGTGCCACTTTATCAAGCAGAAACCTTTGGTGTTCTATATTACCAGACTATTCCATAAAACCCGAAGTTCCTCTACTAAACTGCTCGAAATCGGAGATTCGCAGCGTGACTCTCATCGTAGCCTGATGACATTAGAACGATAAGTTTGTGTGTGAAGCTTGAAGCCAAAGAACCAACCTATACTATCCTACATTTACATATAACGTACTGCTCATTCTCCACTACTATCGTAATTTTCGGCTTATAATCCGCGGATCAAACAATCATGTTTCGACCCAGAAATTTTATTCAATAATTGAAGTCAGATATTTACAGCGATTCTACCATTATTTAAATTTTTTCTTCTTTCTTATTAATTGCTCATTATAGTAATTTTTACTTTTCCCAACGGCTCAATTTTACAAGACATTCTACTCACAGTTGACTGGGCGTAAAGTTGATAGCAACTCGAAAGCCCCTTAACCGGCATCAACTGTTCCGGACTGTTCCACAACAAAAATCTACGTACTGTCAGAAATGCTTCTTGTTACCTCCGTAATAGCACTATCCGTAGAGACCTCAAAACTACTACATTAAATAAAAGAATCAACCACCTTTCCAAAAAAAATTATGAAAAACTCTATGACCTCCCTAATGAAATAATCGCAAAATTGCCGGATTATGACACCTTCGAACAACATCACCGCAAACATCCAAAATATTCTTACATTATATACTGTGAGCATTAGTGCACACCATAACTGTAAATTTTCTCTCTTTTGTTTATAGCTTGTAATTTTTGCCACATTATAAATACCTAATTTCTTAATTAAAATTTAACATCTAATCTATATAAAAAGTAATAATAATAATGTATGGCCCCTTTTGAGTGCCTTTTTTTTTGTTTATGCTTTGCCCGCCTTTTCACCACCTGGCATTTATGTGCTGTTTCACGAACATGTTCCGAACTCTATTTTTTACTTTTTCAACATCCTTAATAGTAGTTAGTTATAACTACAACTATGCCATTTCACTTATTCTTCCAATTTTTTAGACTCTATCCTTAATCTCCTTCGCTTTACTTTTTATTCCAAATTTATTATCATCTCTTCTCTTAACCTTACATCTATCCTTTTCATTGTAAATGTTCTAATACTACATCGTAACTTTTTCCAACGGCTCAATTTATTACAAGACACTCTACTCACTAATAGACTGGGCGTAAAGTTGTCTGCAACTCGGAAGCCCCTTAACCGACATCAACTGTTCAGCAACTAAGTTACATTTTATAAAATAAAATTTCCGGATTGAAACATGATTGTTTGATCCGCGGATTATACGCTGGAAATTGCGGTAATTATCATGGACCCAAAAGCAAAATTTCGTGACGCTCACTTTCTCAACATACGGGCTGATTCGTAAGACGTTTGTCACGTCAAAAATTGCAAAGATGACTTCAAAGATTTTTATTTATTAATGTTTAATTTTTGTTCACTTTTTTGTGGTAATTAGATAAAAAATTATAGTTAATGCAAATATCTTTCATTGTTTAGAATTTCCTGTTATTCCTGTATCGACTTATAATAATATCGATTCCGACGTATTTTGAATAAGATGCGAGGAAAAAGATTTACGTCTATAGAAATGATACGCAATAAATCTGTTTGAGTTATTGAGATGAAAAATTGGAAAAAATAAAGGTTTTGAATGCGTTACTTGGGAAACAGCACATTCTTTTTGTATCAGGTAGTATTCTTTGAAAAATTGCAAATATGAGTTTCATAGTCCTTTATTTTTATTTATTTATTATTATTATTATTATTGTGCCAAAAAGATAAAAATCGTATTTAATCCAAGTTGTTTCATTGTTTAGAATTTATCGTTATATGCATCGATTTATAATAAAATCAGCTCTGACGTATATGGTGAATAAGTTTATAAAATAAAAGATTTAAATCTAAAGAACTCATACGCAATAAATATGTTTGAGTTATTGAGCTGAAAAATTGGAAAGAATAAAAGTTTAGAATGGGTTACTTGGGATACAAAAAAGCTTATTTTGCAGATTCATTTCTTATACAGGACACAATCTTTAAAAAAATACAAAGATGAGTTTCCTTTTATTTTTTGTGGTAATTAGATAAAAAATTATAGTTAATGCAAATATCTTTCATTGTTTAGAATTTCCTGTTATTCCTGTATCGACTTATAATAATATCGATTCCGACGTATTTTGAATAAGGTGCGAGGAAAAAGATTTACGTCTATAGAAATGATACGCAATAAATCTGTTTGAGTTATTGAGATGAAAAATTGGAAAAAATAAAGGTTTTGTATATGCGTTACTTGGGAAACAGCACATTCTTTTTGTATCAGGTAGTATTCTTTGAAAAATTGCAAAGATGAGTTTCATAGTCCTTTATTTTTAATTATTAATTATTATTGTTATTATTGTGCCAAAAAGATAAAAATCGTATTTAATCCAAGTTGTTTCATTGTTTAGAATTTATCGTTATATGCATCGATTTATAATAAAATCAGTTCTGACGTATATGGTGAATAAGCTTATAAAAAAAAAGATTTAAATCTAAAGAACTCATACGCAATAAATCTGTTTGAGTTATTGAGCTGAAAAATTGGAAAGAATAAAAGTTTAGAATGGGTTACTTGGGAAACAAAAAAGCTTATTTTGCAGATTCATTTCTTATACAGGACACAATCTTTAAAAAAATGCAAAGATGAGTTTCCTTTTATTTTTTTATTTTTTTGTTTTTGTTGTTGTTCGGTACGAAGATAAAAATAATTTTTTTCATATTTTTTTTCATAGATTTCATTCATTTTCCGTTATCTGTATTGATTTACAATAAAATCAGTTTCGGGGTGCGAAATAAGAGATTTAAGTCTAAAAAAAATCATACGCAATAAAACATTTTTTTTTTCAGTTATTGAGATAAAAAAAAATTAGAAAAAATAAAGGTTTTGAATGGTACATTCATACAGTACATTCATTTCATATACTAGCTAGAATATTTTTATAAAAAATGCTAAAATGAATATAATAGCTTTTTTTCTGTAAGAAAATAAAAATCCTATTTAATCCAAGTTGCTTTCATTATTTAAAATCTTACGCTATCTATATTGATTTATGATAAAATCAGTTCCGACGTATATGTCCAATAGTTGCAAAATAAAAACAAGTTGGAAATTGTACGTCAAACGTTACAAACGAGGTGCGTTCGTACGCACGTTTTAGAATTAAATTCATGATATCCCGTGCGTAGAACGGGTTAAACAGCTAGTTAAGTATATATTTTATGACACTGTTCATACAAATATCTTAACTAGTTATATAAATATTCAGATATATATGTATCAGCTAGTTATATAAATATTCAGATCTTGATGATTTTTAATTCTGTGAAATGAATTATATCGTCTGCAGATTAATTTCTGTCATAAAATAAGTATCTCGGTCGCTTGACGATTTAACATCCATCAGAAGCTCATATAACAAAAAAGCACCGATTTAAAAAAAAAATCAAATTTCTTAATAAATATTTTTATTAATATCTCCTAAAGTTTTGATTCGATTTTGATAAAATTTGAAATGTCTCGACAAATTTATGCAAAGATAATATATTTCAAATTGCAAACCATTTGGTTGGGTAGTTTTTGCGTTGTTATATGCGGACAGACAGACAGACGGACGGACAGACAGACAGACGGACGGACAGACGGACGGACCAAACGACGACTATAGGTGCTACGTATTTATATAATTACGAACGCACCTAAATAGAGCCTCTTTTAGTTATTGAGTCAAACAATTGAGAGAAATAAAAGTTTTGAATGGATTACTTGAGATTTTGAGAAACCGAAAAAGCTCTTTTTGAACATAAATTCGTATAACAGCAGCAGTCATACAAAAATTGTATGACTAAATTTCGAAAGTATATTTTAATATATTTTTTGTGGGGACGATAAAAATCATACTTAATCCAAGTTGTTTGCCTGCTTGCGTTGTTTGCAAATTTCTTCAGCTGTATTGATTTATAAACAAATTGGAAATTGTAAGTTAAACGTGACAAATGAGGTGCGTTCGTATTATAACTAGCTTTGCAATGTAAATAAATCATTGTTACTGTTTCAGTGAAATGAATTATATCGTCTGTTGTGAGCAAAATGAGCATGCCTTTTCTCTAATTACGTATGCCACGTTTACAGATGCCAATTTTTTTTCACCCCCAGACAGCGCTGCAAAATTCCCCAAACAGATATTGCTTTGCCAATGACTACTTTATTAGTTTAATATTTCTATGACTCACGATGGACGGATCTCTTGTGGTTATTTACACTAATGGATTGTGATATTGGCCTATCAATCTAATTTCAACTGCAGTTATTTCAGAATCTGTAGATTTTTTAATGTAATGGGCCGTCTGTTATATGAAAAAAGAAGTGGTTAGCCCGTATTTCTTTTCCTCAGTCACACGACTAGCGCTTTTCTATTTTATAGATTTCAAAAAGCGTATATATTTTTTTAATTATACCTTTTAGAAAAAAACAAAAAAACAAATTGGAAATTGTACGTCAAACGTGACAAATGAGGTGTGTTCATACTATAACTAGTTCAGATCTTGGTGCAATAGCTGTTTCACTCTTATGCAAAAATTCCTAAATACAAAATTTATTTTATGTGCAGATTTTCATATTCTAGATACTAATTTTATTTTAGGAAATTAAGTTTTAATACAATTTTGTTACATTAAAATTATATAAATATCTAATACAAAGCAATGTAAAAAAATCATCCTTATTATTTCACTGAAAAAATGAATTATATCGTCTGTTATTATGATATGATTATTTCCGTAATAAAATAAGTACATTTTAACACGTTGGCAACATTTTATCTTTTGTTGGCATTTACTGAAAATTCCACCGGGAAACTTAAGAGCAGCTTTGAAAATTTCAGAACTTGAAATCCATATTTAAACTCTTTTTCCATTTAATATCTATTTCTCCGGAGACATTTATCCAAAAACTGTCGGTAGAATATAGGATTGCTATAATTAAATCATTTTAGCGTACAAATTCGGTTTTTAAATTTAGTAATATGACGTAATCACCATGCCAACCTAGAATCATTACCTATCAGGGGATATCACTGAATTAATTACGTATGATAGGATTTAATAGAATGAAGAAAACTTTCATTAATATCTTTTTAAGTTCTGATTAGATTTTCATAAAATTCGAAATACCTCGACAAAATTCTACAACGATAATATATATTAAATTTCAAACCATTCGGTTGGTTGTTTGCGCTGCTATATGAGGACGGACGAAGGGACCAGACGACGACTATAGGTGCTTCGTATTTATATAAATACGAACACACCTAAAAACTATTCAATTCGTACATGTTTAATAACGTGCAAAGTAAAGATTTAAGTCAACTCACACTCAATAATTAGGTTTTAGTTATTGATTTAAATTTGGAAGAAATAAAGGAGTAGAGTTTGTATTAGTTATTTGAAAACAGGACAAAGATTATTTTCCATATATACATTTCGTATAGAAACTGTAATTATTAATAGAAATGATGCAGATATGAGTTTCAGAGACATTTATTTTTCGTTATGGTGAGAAGATAAAAATCATATTAATCCAAGTCAGTTGTTTAGAATTTCTCGTCCTCTATATTGATTTCCAATAAGTTCATTTCCAAGGTATGTTGAATAAGGAACGAAATAATGATTTAAGATTAAAAAACGATGAATCTATTTGAGTTATTCAGATGAAAAACTGGAAGGGATAAAGTTTTTAAATGAGTTATTTAAGAAAGATAACCATTTTTTTTTCACATGCATTTCATACACAAGCAGAATTTTTTTTTAAAATCTTTTTATGTAACTGATAACTTTAAGAGTTTTGTACTGTGGTGAGATAGTCAAATTCCTACTTAAGAGGGTAATTTCACTCACTCGAAAACACTCGCTCGCTAATGGTAATCCTATGTGAGAATTTTTTTAAATATCTCGTTTGCATTTCAGTATTTTTAAATGATTAATTTTGCATTGGATACTTAAAAAAAAATCTCCCATAGGATTAACATTAGCGAGCGGGTGTTTTCGCGTGAGCGAAGTAACCCCATAATCCAAACTGCTTCAGATAATCAGTTTGGAAGACTGTTTGGTGACTGGTTCACTTTTAAGAATCGTAATTTATATAGATTTAGAGTAAAATCATTTTCAATGCATACAAATTTCTGATGACTGGCATAATCTTTCCGTTTTTAATTCTTTTCTGCTAAATAGTTCAGATTTTGCGATTTTCATTCGTACATCTAAGTTTTCTAATAATTTATTTTCCTAAAATTTATATTAATACATCTGAGCATAAATCAAACACTTTGTGCGAATTTTAATTCATAAACTAAAACCATTAACAACGTTATAACACACAAATGAAAAAATGGCACAAAAAATTACATACGGCCGTTTCCAAGATTCTTGGATCTTTGAAACGGCCGTATGTAATTTTTTGTGCCATTTTTTCATTTGTGCGTTATAACGTTGTTAATGGCTTTAGTTTATGAATTAATATATCTGAATTATTTTTCCTCTTACAAGTTTGCTTTCTATCAATTTGTATGCATATTCAAGGAATTGCAGCGTTCCTAAAATTTTCTAATTTTGCTACTAAGTATGTCTCAATATTAAAAAAAAAAAAGTAATCGCCGTTACTGCAGCCGCCACTGTCAATGAATTTTTGTGTCTTAAGGTCCTTCTCATCTAATATTAAGAGAGCAATAGAATATAAATATATGAAAATTGATAGTTTTATAGAGAAATATTTGGTAAACCCGCTGATGAGACAGTTTTTAAATCGACTATTTTTAAATCGTGAAATGCAAAAGACTCCATGAGTTTTTAATTCTTTTTTAACAAAATTTATTTTATGTAACTTACTGTACATTTCAATTGTGACTTGCACTACACAATATTTGTTATATCAATTACTTACTTTATTATAAATATCAAATTTTCTTCCAAATATTTAACTAAATCACACTACCAAACTAAACAGATGAAGGTAACCATTTAGAATTCTGGTATCGTCACAACTTGAATATAATAAAATATTGCTAAAAATATTTATAAAATGTCTTTTAGGGTAAGAGTTACATGAAATGATCCAAATAGTATATATAAATAATGTTAAAATATTAAATTGAGGTTTGTAGAACATTAAAAATTATTGAAAGTGACATCAAAATGCGACTTGCACCACTCAATATTTGTTATATCAATTACTTACTTTATTATAAATATCAAATTTTCTTCCAAATATTTAACTAAATCACACTACCAAACTAAACATATGAAGGTAACCATTTAGAATTCTGGTATCGTCACAACTTGAATATAATAAAATATTGCTAAAAATATTTATAAAATGTCTTTTAGGGTAAGAGTTACATGAAATGATCCAAATAGTATATATAAATAATGTTAAAATATTAAATTGAGGTTTGTAGAACATTAAAAATTATTGAAAGTGACATCAAAATGCGATTTGCACTACTCAATATTTGTTATATCAATTACTTACTTTATTATAAATATCAAATTTTCTTCCAAATATTTAACTAAATCACACTACCAAACTAAACAGATGAAGGTAACCATTTAGAATTCTGGTATCCTCACAACTTGAATATAATAAAATATTGCTAAAAATATTTATAAAATGTCTTTTAGGGTAAGAGTTACATAAAATGATCCAAATAGTATATATAAATAATGTTAAAATATTAAATTGAGATTTGTAGAACATTAAAAATTATTGAAAGTGACATCAAAATGCGACTTGCGCGAGCTGATGTTGATTTGCTTGATAAGACTCTTGTAATAACATTAAAAGAGGTTCAATGCGGCACCCGCTGGCACCATGGTGCCCGCTGATTTTTTTTTCTTGTCCCCTTTCTAATGTTTTTTGATCCTATCTTTTCTTAAAAATAAAAATAAAAGTCCATTTTAAAGGTTGATTTTTTAAAATCGATATTTGCATGCTTTATTATTATTATTATCATTATTATAGGCGCGTTTAAGGGTACCCCCCCCCACCCCCTACAAAAAATTTTCAAATACTTTCCTCTCAGAAAAATGTATTTATAAGTTTACTAGGATTTTTTTTCCTATAAATTATTTTTACATGGATTTTGAATCGTAGAGCCGTGGGAGAATCTGTTTGGCTACCACTGTGAGACATATGAGCATTATATAAGACGCAGTGCTGACATTTTAGAGCGTTTTTTATTCAAAATATCTACCACTATAACTGTTCAGCTGTCTTAACTTCATAACATTTGAATTTGAGACATATTGTGATTAAATAAAGCGGAGATTAATATTCGGACACAGTGTTAGATATTTTGAAAAAAAAAAAAAAGTCAGAAATTGGCAACATTGATAGGAAGTGTGTATCGCTAATACTACTTACAGTGAGATAATATCGTGCATGTTTTGAGTCCTGTGAATAATGGTGTCATCACTTTTTGCCACCAGCTGAAGTGCCCCCTGTTGCGGCAAGCTCCATTAGTCACTCTTCGCAGTTACCTCTGAATTGGATTGAGAGTTTTGTAAATCCCGAGTTTTTCGATACCAGTAAGTTGATGACCGGCTCCATCTAAAACACTTCGTAGCCTCCTGAATTGAACTGAAATTTCCGTATGTTTCGGGGTTTTGGTACCCTGAATCAGAGCTGAAGCTGCTTGTTTTCGTTAGAAGTGAAATGAACTGGTAAACCTTTTAGATTGTTTTTACTTGTTATGTTGAATTTGTACGGAGTTGTCTCCGGTGTTTTAAACTGCTTTTTATTATGGGGTTTGTGATGTGGAAATATTATAATGCTGTTCTGTACATTAATTTTGAAATAGATAGTTTTAAAGTTTATGAGTTTAACTGGTATCTATTTAGTTTATGAGTATAATTTTGTAGATAGAGATATATTGACTTCAATCATATTCGGCAGTACGAAAGAGAAACCTGGCTTGTATTTAGTTGAAAGAAAGTAAATAGATTTAGTTAGAAATATAATTGGAAATATATGGTAGAAAGCCGGGTTTCGACATTTAATGGCGCCCGAACAGGGACGCCGGGTTTGGTTGAGTTTTATTTGAATGAAGAATTAGGGGAAGGGTTAAAACTTAATGTTACTGAACAGTTATTGATGTTTTCGTTTTAATATTACTTAATTGCGTTTTTAGGAAAAGGATTGTTTTTTGAAGTTTAATATATTTTAAAATCAATTTTGTTTAAAGTTATTGATAAATATGGCTGATATAGAAAAGTTAAGGAAGAAACGTACCGTTTTGAGAACAGCGGCTACTAAATTAATAAATACGTGTGAGCAATATCTTGTGCAGAAAGAACACGAAGTTTCTGTTCTTACGGAATATATCGACCAGTTGAGTGCTAAGTGTAATAATTTAGTAACTTTAGATGAACAGATACAGAATAAAATGGATGATGAGAGCGGATTGGAGGCTGAATTCGAAACTGCGGAAAGTTATTCTGAAAAAATAATTTCCATGAAATCAAAGTTAACCTATGCTATTAAGGCAAGAGTTGAACCCAAATATTCTATTAAGGGGGTGAGTTCGGTTAATGAAAATATCGCAACGGAGAATTTCGCTTCTTGCTCTCATTCTAAGATAAGGTTACCGAAGTTGAGTATTAATAAATTTAATGGAGATCCCGCTTATTGGTTATCATTTTGGAACCAATACAATACTGCCATACATAATAATGATAGTTTAACTGACGTTGATAAATTTAATTATTTACATTCCCTTCTTACCGAAGCTTCTGCTAACGCTATCAGCGGATTTTCGCTATCAAGTGAAAACTATATGGCAGCGATTGAACTACTCGAGAAGCGTTTTGGTAGTAAAGACTTAATTATAAATGCTCATATGGGAAAATTGTTGAATTTAGAAACAGTTAAAAATGTGAACAATACTTTCGCATTACGGAAACTTTATGATAACATTGAAACACAAATAAGAAGTTTAAATTCCCTTAAAGTAACTTCAGGAACATATGGTACATTACTTACGCCAATTTTACTTAAATTGATTCCTAATGAAATAAATTTGGAGTTTCAACGTAAAAGAAAGTCTCAAGATGATCTTTTTGAGGTGAACGAGTTGCTTGACTTTTTGCGGGCTGAATTGGAATGCAGAGAAACCGCGATACAGATGCAGGACAGGGTTATATTTTCAAATCCAGCGCAAGTGCATAGGGAAAGGAGAATGAATAAAAATATAGGTCCTACTGCTGCTTCATTGAGGGTTACGATAATGCAGTGCAGTTTTTGTGGAGATTCTGCTGAATCCGTTAAGCACACTTCGGCAGCTTGTTCTAAATCGGTAGTAGAAAGAAAAGCATGTTTGCGAAAAAATGGAATGTGTTACCTCTGCATGAAAAGGGGGAATCATTTGGCAAAAAATTGTTATTCAAAATTAAGATGTGAATATTGCAGTGGAAGACATAATTCTTTAATTTGTGATAGGAACAATAAGGTGGAAGAGAAAAAACGTAGTGATGATAAAGATTTTAATTTATCAAATAAAACATGTACGTTGAGGGTTTTGTTGCAAACTTTAATAGTAAGAATTCGTGGAAATGATAAAGATAGATTTGTACGATGCTTAATTGATACGGGATCACAAAAATCCTATATTTCGAAATTTGCTGCAAAAATTATGCAATATAAAAGCATCAGCGAAAGTAACCTTGTTCATAGTCTATTTGGCGGAAGAGAAGTTTCTGAAATTCATCCACAATTTGTTGTGTATTTGAGTAATGATAAGGGTGATTATAAATGTAATTTTAAGGCTCTTGATCAAACCAAAATCTGTTCCGATATCCCGCAAATAGAATTAAAACCCCTGTTAGCTTCCCCTGTAATGAGCTTAAGGAACATAGAATATTTTTGAATGACACTGTTTACATGAAAGATAAATTGTTGTTTGAATCAGCCCCCACTGAAATTCATGTTCTTATTGGGGCGGACATTGCTGGAAAATTACTTACAGGTGATGTAAGAAAGTTAAAATGTGGTTTGGTGTGTGTTCAAACTTACTTAGGCTGGACAGTTATGGGGAAGGTTCCTTTGGAATCAGAGAGGAAAATTGACAACTTATTAACATTTTCCATGTATGTCTCAGATTATAAAATTGCTGAATTGTGGAATCTTGATACTTTGGAAATTTTCGATCCCTTTGAAAATGAAACTAAAAAGGAGTTACAAACATTGCGGCATTTTCTTTCGACAGTTAAAAGAGACAGCGAGGGCAGATTTGAGGTTTCTTTGCCTTGGATTGAAGGCCACTCCCCATTGCCTAATAATCGAGAGATTGTGGAGCAAAGGTTAAAAAATACGGTTAAAAATTTGAAAAATAAAGGTTTCTTAGAGGATTATGAAGCGGTTTTCAAATATTGGGAAGAAGAGAAAATAATAGAAATTGTAACTGAAAAGGAATATGATAAGTACTGCTATTACTTACCTCACCATGCAGTTGTTAAAGTGAATTCCAAAACTACAAAGATAAGACCAGTATTTGATGGGTCGGCAAAAATCAAGGGTTTTCCTTCAATAAATGATTGTGTAGAAAAAGGTCCGAACCTGATAGAAACTATTCCTGCCATTATTAACAGGTTTCGTGAAAGGTGTAACGGTGTGGGTTCGGATATTAAAAAGGCATTTCTCCAGATAGGTCTTAACTCTAAGGATCGAGATTTTTTGAGATTCCTATGGTGGGAAAAAGGAAATCCAGAATTTTTGAAGATGTATAGACATAGAAGGGTCGTCTTCGGAATATCTAGTAGTCCTTTCTTACTGAGTGCTACTTTAACAAAATTGATGAATGACGCACCTGAACATCTTAAATCAACGGCGAAGAAACTAGTTGAATCTTGGTATGTTGACAATTTGGTTACTAGTGTGAACAACGAGGATGAACTGTATGAGTTTAAAAATAATTCTATTGAAATTTTGGCTAGTGATAAATTTGAATTGCAAGATTGGGCTTGTAATTTGCCAACAAAGAGCCAAGTTGTAAGGAATTCGTCTTTTCCAGAAATTTCGGATTCAGACAATTCAAAATTTGAATGTTTTGATAGTTCTAATGAAAATAAAACTGTTCCTATTCTTGGTCTTGTTTGGAATTTAAGTGATGATACTTTGAGTTGCGATATAAAGGGATTAAATGAGTCCGACGATAAATGCATTTCAAAAAGGGTTATATTGTCCGAAGTACACAGAATTTATGATCCGGTAGGTTTTACTTGTGGTATAACTCTGATTCCAAAACTTTTATTACAAAAATGTTGGGAACTGAAAGTTACATGGGATGAGCCTCTTCCTGAGGATATTAGTAAGAAATTTATTAAATGGAAAAAGGATTTGTGCCATTTGACAGAATTAAAGATTCCTAGGTATATGATGCTTAATCCTGTATCAGATAGGGATTTGTCCTTTCATGTATTTTGTGATGCATCGCAAAAGGCATATGCTACTTGCATTTATCTAAGGTGTAAAACCAGAACAGAGGTATCACGTCAACTTGTTCAAGCTCGTGCTAGAGTGGCCCCTGTGAAACCTACATCAATTTGTAGACTTGAATTATTGGTTTGCACTATAGGAGTTAGACTGATGGAAACTGTAAGGCAAGATTTAAAGTTGGAAAATATTCCTTTATTTTATTGGACTGATTCGATGAATACATTCTATTGGATTAAGAATGATGAAAATTGGGGGGTATTTGTCATGAATAGAGTAAGAGAAATTAGAAAATATAGTAATCCGGAGAATTGGAAGTTTGTTCCTGGTGATTTAAATCCAGCTGACATTCCTTCAAGAGGATGTTCTGTGGAAAACCTCAAGGTTGAGAATTGGCATGAGGGTCCGACTGGGCTAAAATTTGAGCGAGGCTCTTGGCCAACTTTTGATATTGCTCCGAAAAAGGATGAGGTTGATAGAGAGAGGAAGAAATTAATTATATCATCCTTGATTGCTTTGGATGAAGAATTTCCATATTTTACTCGAGTTTCACAGTTTCGCAAGATAATTAAAATCACGGCTTGGATAAAGAGATTTATTGAAAATTGTAAAAGTGATAAGGAAGAACGAGTGTTAGAAAATTTAAAATGTGAGGAGATTAAAAGAGCAGAAGGCCTTGTATGGAAAATCGTGCAGGAAAGTTGCTTCAAATCCGAAAAGGATGAACGTTTATGTCATTTAAAGCCTTTCGTGGATCGATACGGACTTATAAGATTTAAATCAAGAATATTTATGAGAGAAGATTCAGAAGATTTTAGATTACCTATAATTTTGCCATCTGACCACCCGGTTGTAATGAAATTAATAATGGAGAAACATAGACAATTACTGCATTGCGGAGTGCAAACATTGATGGCAGTTTTACGTGAGAATTATTGGATTTTAAGGAGTCGTAAAACGATCAGATGTGTTTTGAAGAATTGTGTAAAATGTAAAAGATTTGATGCAAAACCTCACGATGTCCAAATGCCACCTTTGCCAGAAGATAGGATTAAAGATTCTTCCGTTTTTAAAGTGGTGGGCGCCGATCTGGCGGGACCTTTGTTTTTGAGGAATGGATCAAAGTCTTGGATTGTTTTGTTTACCTGCGCCGTGTATCGAGCTATCCACCTCGAACTTGTCACTTCGTTATCCACTGAAAATTTTTTGCTTGCATTCCGTCGGTTTATATCACGACGAGGGAGACCTCAGATTGTGTATACAGATAATGGAGGTAATTTCGTTGGTTCAAGTTCACTATTAAAGATAATAGACTGGGAAAAGGTGACTAAAGATCATACTGTTGAACGAATTACTTGGAGATTTAATCCTCCTGCATCTCCTTGGTGGGGAGGATTCTGGGAACGTATGATCGGATTGATGAAGAATATTCTTAGGAAGGTATTGGGAAATGCGTCATTGAAATATGAAGAAATTATTACTATTCTGCGCGATTGCGAAAATACTGTAAGTTCCAGGCCGTTGACATACATATCTGAAGATCTTGAATTAGAACCCTTAACTCCTGCTATGTTCCTTCGTGACATAAAATACGGTGGTGTACCTGATCTGGACAATATAGATGCAAGTTATTTTCAAAAGAGATATGAATATAGAATAAAAATGCGGGAGGACTTGAGAAAACGTTTCCGCTTGGAGTATTTGGGACAACTGAGGAATTATCGGAAAAAGGCAAATCGGTATCCGGAACTCTCAGTTGGAGATATTGTTATAATTGGTACAAAGAAAAAAAAGAATAAATTGGCCTCTGGGAAAGGTAATTCAATTGTTTCCAGGAAAGGATGGGATAGTGTGACTGGCAAAATTACGCACTAAATATGGGGAAATACTTCGCCCTGTACAAAGACTGTATCCTTTAGAGGCGAACTTTGATTCAAATAAATTTTCTCTGAGAAATATCAAGTGTGCTCCTACTAAGAAAACGCCAGAAAATAAATCTCCAGATCATGTTGTTCATGACGAGAATTCTCCTAGAGTGTCTAAATATGGAAGATTAATTCGAAGACCAGAACGTTTAAACCTAATGAACTTGTCCTCGACTGTGGTTGAGTTTCAGAATGGAAAAACTCAACGGGGGGAGTACGTTGCGGCAAGCTCCATTAGTCACTCTTCGCAGTTACCTCTGAATTGGATTGAGAGTTTTGTAAATCCCGAGTTTTTCGATACCAGTAAGTTGATGACTGGCTCCATCTAAAACACTTCGTAGCCTCCTGAATTGAACTGAAATTTCCGTATGTTTAGGGGTTTTGGTACCCTGAATCAGAGCTGAAGCTGCTTGTTTTCGTTAGAAGTGAAATGAACTGGTAAACCTTTTAGATTGTTTTTACTTGTTATGTTGAATTTGTACGGAGTTGTCTCCGGTGTTTTAAACTGCTTTTTATTATGGGGTTTGTGATGTGGAAATATTATAATGCTGTTCTGTACATTAATTTTGAAATAGATAGTTTTAAAGTTTATGAGTTTAACTGGTATTTATTTAGGTTATGAGTATAATTTTGTAGATAGAGATATATTGACTTCAATCATATTCGGCAGTACGAAAGAGAAACCTGGCTTGTATTTAGTTGAAAGAAAGTAAATAGATTTAGTTAGAAATATAATTGTAAATATATGGTAGAAAGCCGGGTTTCGACACCCCCATGCTTAACGAAAAGTTGGACAGGCCTGCATTAAAAGAGCGGCAGATTTACTAGTTAATGATTTTCTTTTATTCATTCTAAGCCATCTTCTAAGACAGCCTCATATCATGAATCTGGTGAGACTGCAAGTAACGCCAATACCGTAGAAAAATATGTTTATTTTTATATAAAATTTTCTGAAATACTTTTTCTGGTATATATAAAATCTTTCTTGATAAAGTATTTTTGTTTTTTTACTAAAATTAAACTTTATACAACAAAAATAGTCTTGAATAAAAGAGTATAAATATACTTAAAAAATTAGGCAAAGTTTGCTTTCATATCAGTATGAAATAGTAATTCATTTTTAACACTTTCCAATTTTGAAAGTATCTATGATTTTGGTTCTTATGTCTACCCTGTCTAACTTCCAATGATAAAAGGGGTTATGTATCACCTCAGTCCCATTTATCTAACTAAAGATACCTTATTCATGTTACCAACGGAAAATTAAATATACTCGAATTGCCATGGAATTGATATAATATTACTGATTTTTACTATTTGTTAATTAAATAAAACTTTTTATGTCTATTTCTTATTCTTTCTTTCTTATTCTTTTTAATTTTTAAATAATTAATTATTGGGTTTTTTTTTTCAAAATTTTATTAAACATTTCAGTTAAGTGGACTCTAACCCCCCCCCCCCCCGCCCCCTTCACCACCCCCACCCCTCCAAAAAAAATGTAAAGTCGATTGCTTATTCTTTCAAAAAATGGTTAATTTATATTGTAGTCAATTTATATAATGGTAAAAAAAAATTTAACCAACTAGTGTGATACACAAATAAAGGCAAAAAATTCTTAATAACACCAGAAAACTAAGAAATGCGGAAGGTCTTGCTCCTTCTTTCCAAATAATAGCACATCTTATTTGAGCGTGACGAAAAGAAGACAAAGCTCTTCCGAAAGGCCTTGCCCGTCTGTCTCTATACTTTATGATGTCATTAAGAACTTTTATGTCTTTATTCAGTTTCTACTGCTTTATAGTAGCCTTCAAAATGTAAGAAAACGGGATTTTTCTGCGGGAAGTCCTAGCGGTGTCCACACTGCATGTAAACTTGGATGTCTAAGTGCTAAAAACTATGCATTGCTTTGTGCGTTGTGATGCCGATCACTACAGGGTGACTATGATTAAAGTGACAGTACTCGGTGTGTTCTGTTAGCGGGATCTAATTGCGAGAACGGAGACAAATTTTGCATCATATCATATATTCTAATACGAGCAAATCTTGTATGTGTGTGGTTATGCAAATTTTATTTTAAAATCGGCTCTAACGATTTTGACTAAATTTTATATTCTACCAATTTCGTGCACGAGAAATCCATTGGGTTAGGTCACATCTTCGAGAAAATTCGATTAGTGGGTCATTTTGGGTCACCACGGGTCAGTGTCAAGCTAATTTTATCTAAAAAACGGCTCAAAAGCTTTTGATTAAATTTTGGATTACAAGAAAAGAATTGAGATAAGTCCTATGTTCGAGAAAATTCGATTAGTGGATCATTTTTGGGTCATTACGGGTCAAGCTAATTATATAAAAAAACGGCTCTAACGAGTTTGACTAAATTTTGTATCCTACGAGTTTCGGGCACGAGAAAATCATTGGACTAGGTCACATGTCCGAGAAAATTCGATTAGTGGGTCATTTTTGGGTCACTGTGGGTCAAGCTAATTTTATCTAAAAAAAAGTTCAGACTATTTAGACTAAATTTTGCATCTACGGCTTTCGGGCACGAGAAGACTGATGGGCTAGGTCACACCTTCGAGAAAATTTGATTAGTGGGTCATTTTGGTCATGGGCCATTATTGGTCAAGCTATTTTTAGTTCCTGTAATATATGTATATACATATTTATATTAATTGTAATTATTTAATAAAAAGTAACTAAAATAAAAAAAAAAATTTGTGGACCTAAGTAGGAATTGACTTATTATTTTTTTTATATTATTTGTTATCTTAAAAACGACTCAGAAGATTTGAACTAAATTTAGTATGTTACAGTATTCGGGAACGAGCAGACTATTGGGCTACGTCACATGTTCGAGAAAAATCGATTAGTGAGTCATTATGGTCAAGCTATTTTTATCTTAAAAACGGCTCAGACGATTTGAACTAAATTAAGTATCCTATAGCTTTTGGGAACGATAATACTATTGGGCTAGATCACATGTTCGTGGAAATTCGATTAGTGGGTTATTTTGGTCATGGGTCATTATGAGTCAAGCTATTTTTATCTTAAAAACGACTCAGACGATTTGAACTAAATTTTGTATCCTACAGTTTTAAGGAACCTGAAGACTATTGGGCTAGGTCACATGTTCGAGAAGTTTCGATAATCATCGGTAGTGGGTCATGTTGGTCGTGGGTCGTTATGTGTCAAGGTATTTTTATCTTAAAAATGGCTCAGACGATTTAAACTAAATTTTGCATCCTACGGTTTTTGGGCACGAAAAAATCATTGGTATAGGTCACATGCTTGAGAAAATTTCGTTAGTGGGTGATTTTGGGGTCACTGTGGGTCAAGCTAATTTTATCTAAAAAACATCTCGGAGTATTTTGACTGAATTTTATATCCTACGGGTTTCGGGCACGAGAAAACAATTGGGCCAGGTCACATGTTCAAGAAATTTCGGTAATCATTTTTAGTGGGTCATGTTGGTCATGGGTCATTATGGGTCAAGCTATTTTTATCTTAAAAACGGCTCAGACGATTTGAACTAAATTTTGTATCCTACAGTTTTAGGGAACCTGAAGACTATTGGGCTAGGTCACAAGTTCGAGAAATTTCGATAATCATTGGTAGTGCATCATATTGGTCATAGGTCGTTATGTGAGAAGGTATTTTTATCTTAAAAATGGCTCAGACGATTTGAACTAAATTTTGCATCCTACGGTTTTTAGGCACGAGAAAATCATTGGTATAGGTCACATGCTCCAGAAAATTCGGTTAGTGGGTAATTTTGGGGTCACTGTGGGTCAAGCTAATTTTATCTAAAAAAGATCGCAGACTATTTTGACTAAATTTTATATCCTATGGGTTTCGGGCACGAGAAGACAATTGGGCTTGGTCATATGTTCAAGAAAATTCGATTAGTGGGCAATTTTGATTATGGGTCATTATGGGTCAAGCTATTTTTACCTTAAAAACGGCTCAGACGATTTGAACTGAATTTAGTAAATTTAGTATAACTAAATTAAGGTTTTTGGGAACGAGAAGACTGTTGGTCTAGCTCACATGTTCAAGAAATTTCGATTAGTGAGTCATTTTTGGGTTATTGCTGGTCAAACTTATTTAATCAAAAACGGCTTTAACTATTTAATTGAATTTTGTGTCTTACGGTTTTCGAACACTAGAAGGTCAAGTCTAAGTCGCATTTTGAGAAAAAAATCGATTAATGGGTTATTTTGGTGTCACTGTGGAATCAAGCTAATTTTATCTAAAAAACGATTATGACAATTTTGACTAAATTTTTTATACCACCGTTTTGGATTACAGGAAGACCATAAGGTTAGATCACATGTTTGAGAAAATTCGATTAGTGGATCCTTTTAGTATCACTATGCGTAATACGTTGCAATGAAAATGTAGAATATGTAGAATAACAACTTAACAACTTTAGTAATGTAGAATAACAACTTAACAGTTATTAAGTTGTTGAATAGGTGGCAGTAAACGAATCCGGAAAGTTGTCATCATTTCGCCAAATAAGGAGGAATACTGGCGACATTAGGCTGGAAAATTAACTTTCAAGATTACCAATGACAAAGCCCATACTTGACGCAAATTGAAAGATATTTCGTGATATTTGAACTCAAAGCTAATTTTGACCGAGCATAGCTCGGTCTTCCCTGCTCGTTATGACTAAATAACAAGGGGAATGAACGATTCCGCGGAATTCTTTTTTCCAAAAGTCACCGCTAGGTGGAAATGTGACGCTGTGTAATAGAAAAGAGAGTTTTAAAAATGCAGAATCAATATAAAAATAAAATTAACTTTTATTTAGCACATTAATTTTATTGATTTTATTGGTGCTGTGATATCGAATTTTAAAGTAGTAACATGTATGAGATAACAGAAAGTTAGTTTTGGGATTGACACATCCGACTAGTTTACATTTAGGCGATATTTGTATATGCGTGTCTATGTGAGAGAGGGGGGTGGGGGTTAATGAGTGGTTTAGACATATATAAATTTTACCAAAATTTGGTACTTCTCTATTATCCCGTCGACCACTTTTCATAACAAAAAACTATCGCCAAACTGTAAGATTTAACGCCAAAAATGCAGTCCCATTTACTTGATGTCAGAAGCATTATACGTGTTTTTTATGTCATCAAGTGGTTTTTAATTCGATACTTGCGTGTATTTTTCATTATGTTTTAATGATTTTTTAGTTACTAGCGGTTACCCGTGACTTCGTTCACGCAACATTAAAATAAGAATAAATACATTAATTAAGCAAAATATTTCACTTCTGATAATTAAAAACGTTAATAATTAACTAACTATTTATCACATTTCATACGGTATTTTTTGTTACAGGGACCTTGACATAACTCAGTCTTAAAAAATTGAAATTTTTTGCCAAATAATCGCGAAAATGAAATTGCAACCAATGCAAAAAGGGGGCCAAATAAAATCGTGGAAATAGACGAATTGGGTGAAAACAAATGTCAATTTTAGCTGATAGACAATTTTACTTTTAACGCCTTTGTGAAACGTTTTAACAGCCATCCTTCCAAAAAAAAAAAAAAAAAAAAAAAAAAAAGAACATTAATTGGAAATAGTATAGGTTTTTTCTTTAAATTCAATTCTGCCTCCTTGGTTTAATGTATAGCTGAAACAAATCTTGTTTTCTAAATGACAGTATGCTGACAGGTAATTTTTTCTCCAGAATAAATTGATTCATGAAGTTTGAATATGTGAAAATATAATTTTATTTTTCGGATAATTTACTGAAATCAAGATTTTGTTTTCACCATCTATTCAAAGTGAAAATAAATTCTGTTTTTCAGTTTTAATGAGAAAATGGTGTAAAAAATATATTGATCTGTTTTATTTCTCCTTTTTCATACACAAATATGGAGTAATTTATTTTCCGTTTTTAGAAGAACTTCGTTAAAATTTACAAAAAAGAAAAAAAAATCTTGGCATCTAATTTAATTTTTAAAATTCTTAGAGTTTGTGTGACATCCTCGGATCAATGATAACCGGTATTAAGTAAATCGCGTTGCGTTCGATAGTCTAGGAGTAGTTGCGGAATACAAACAGTCAGATTTTAATACAATAGATTCGTGTTCATTTTCCTTTTCTTAAAATTATGGTGTGATTTTTAGTAGAAAACTCTCATCTGTATATATCGGATACTCATCAGTATAGATAAAAAAAAAAAAAAACATTTAAATATTTCGTTATAAATATGGCGTGAAATTTACTTTTTATACTTGCTGATCCTTGTTTTATTAATGTAAGAAATTGATTCACACTCATTTTAAAACATATTGGAAAATTCCCGTTTTATTTCAAATACTAGCAAGCTACGCCCGCTACGCTGGTCAATTTCTTTTAACGAACCTTTAATCCAACAAAATATTGACCTTTCATAAATAACTTTTATATTTTAACAGAATAATAAGGCTACTATAATTTGTGACTCGTGCTATAGCCAATATACACGTCAGGACACGTCGCCCTTATCATTATATTTTTACGCATGAAGGTTTCGCTATGGTACTCCATTGGAAAATTTGGTAATTTTTGAAATTCAATATTTGAAAAACGGCCTAATCACATTAGATTTGAAATTTATATCAAGAAAAATACAATTTTTTATCTTTCAAACGCAGTTTGTCTAACAATTTTCTGACAAATACTTTTTGAGCTATCATTTTTTTCAGTAACTTCAAATGTTTCATTTCCGAGATTAATCTGTTGCAACAATTAGCGAAAAACTCAGTCGTCAGCAACGCATAGTTTTTTATTAAAGAGGCTGTTGGAGCAGGGATTGTCACCACCAATTTGCCACCATCACTTTTGAAATCTGTTCCGTGGTTCCAGAGATCCCATAGAAATTGTAATTTAGAATGACTTCAGAACGCTTTTCGCTCATTTCACCCATTTAAATTTCGATTTTTTTTAAAATTTATTCTTAGAGAGCATTTACATCTTATAAGTAACTACAATGCTAAATTTCAAATTTCTTGCCCCTTCAGTATAAAAAAGTCATAATTTTCGAACATTTTTCGATCCTGCACCCCATTGATGTTAGTGGCACCGACATAAAATATAGCCTATGTTGGAGTAGGGATTGTCCCCATCAATTTGCCACCATTACTTTTGAAATCGGTTCTGTAGTTCCAGAGATTTCATAGAAATTGTAATTTAGACTGTTTTTAGAACGCTTTTCGCTCATTTGACCCTTTTAAATTTCAATTTCTTTTTTATTTTGTTCTTAGAGAGCATTTACATCTTATAAGTAACTACAATGACAAATTTCAAATTTCTAGCTCCTTCAGTATAAAAAATAAAAATAAAACTGCCCAGTTAAACTGACGGCATGGAGTTCACAGGCTATTCACACTAATTGTAATATTATACTCTTATTTCAAAGAATTTGAAATAAGCCCATCGAAAAAATACAGAAATAAACAATATATTAAGGGGGGGGGGGTCATCCCCCCGTTACCCCCTCATAGTTAACTAATGAACCCCTAAACTAATCAGGTAAATCTCTAATTACAATGAATATATATACAAAATTTGAAGAAAATCGGATAATTCTGCATGAAAAACCCGTTTATATAATTAAGGCGGGATTAGCCCCCTCCGTTCCCCCCCTATATACTTAACCAATCAATCCCGAAAACTAATCAGGGAAACGTCTTAACCCAATGAACCTATAAACAAATTTTGAAGCAAATGGGTTAATTCTGCATGAAAAACCCATTTATATAAATTAAGGGGGGGGGATTATCCCCCCCGTCCCCCCCCCTTTATACTTAACCAATCAATCCCGAAAAACTAATCAGGGAAGCGCCTTAACACAGTGAACCTATAAACAAAATTTGAAGAAAAACGGAATAATTCTGCATGAAAAACCCATTTATATAAAATAAGGGGGTATTAGCCCTCCGTTCCCCCCTTTATACTTAACCAATCAGTCCCGAAAACTAATCAGGGATGCGCCTTAACACAGTGAACCTATAAATAAAATTTGAAGGAAATGGAACAATTCTGCATGAAAAACCCATTTATATAAATTAAGGGGGGTATTAGCCCGCCGTTCCCCCCCCCTTTATACTTAATCAATCAATCCCGAAAACTAATCAGGGAAGCGTCTTAACCCAATGAACCTATAAACAAATTTTGAAGCAAATAGAATAATTCTGCATGAAAAACCCATTTAAATAAATTAAGGGGGGATTATCCCCCCGTTCCCCCCCTTTATACTTAACCAATCAATCCCGAAAACTAATCAGGGAAGCGCCTTAACACAGTGAACCTATAAACAAAATTTGAAGGAAAACGGAATAATTCTGCATGAAAAACCCATTTATATAAAATAAGGGGGATATGCCCCCCGTTCCCTCCTTTATATTTAACCAATCAATCCGGAAAACTAATCAGGCAAACGCCTTAACACAGTGAACCTATAAACAAAATTTGAAGGAAATGGGATAATTCTGCATGAAAAACCCATTTATATAAATTTAGGGGGGGGGGGGATTAGCCCCCCGTTCCCCCCCTTTATACTTAACCAATCAATCCCGAAAACTACTCAGGGAAGCGCCTTAACACAGTGAACCTATAAACAAAATTTGAAGGAAAACGGAATAATTCTGCATGAAAAACCCATTTATATAAATTAAGGGGGGTATTAGCCCCCCGTTCCCCCCCTTTATACTTAATCAATCAATCCCGAAAACTAATCAGGAAAGCGTCTTAACCCAATGAACCTATAAACAAATTTTGAAGCAAATAGAATAACTCTGCATGAAAAACCCATTTATATAAATTTAGGGGGGGGATTAGCCCCCCGTTCCTCCCCTTTATACTTAACCAATCAATCCCGAAAACTAATCAGGGAAGCGCCTTAACACAGTGAACCTATAAACAAAATTTGAAGGAAAACGGATACTTCTATGAAGAGTTATCGCATTACGTACGTACATACATATAGAACCGGCTGGCAAGCTCCCAGGGCTTGATAGCCAGTTTGATAGCTAAAAAATCGCAATTTCAGAACGTTTTTTGCTCCTGCACCCCCTGGGGTTAGTGGCACCGACATAAAATATAGCCTATGTTGGAGCAGGGGTTGTCACCATCAATTTGCCACCATCACTTTTGAAATCGGTTCGTTAGTTCCAGAGATTACCCCCTACAAACAAACAAACAAACAATCTTTACTCCTTTATAATATTAGTATAGATGACGTCTCTTTTTCTCCAGAGAAATCCCATTTTAATGACATAATTCTTGTTAATTTTCTTTTCCAGGCAATTAATTTCAATACTGGCATAGGGGAAATTATGTTACTTTAACGAAATTATATTAAATCTTATGTTTTATCAGCAAAAATGGAACTATTAACTTTCGTCATTTTTTTTAGTTAATCAAGTTATTTCTTTTAGTTTTAAGTACTGCGCCTAGAATATTCTAGGAACTGTAGTTTTAAGAGTGAAAATAGCTATTTCCCGCTATTCATGACATCATTTTCGACATAAATTTTTGCGAAGCATATTATTGACATTTGCTAACCATTTTCTTTTGAAACTTATTTTTACTTTTTTTAAATTTAAATAAAAAATACGGTATAGTTATATTAGCCGTGCGCAGACGGTAAAATGCCAAGCATTGTTGCGATACAAAAGAAAAAAAAAGAAAAAAAGTGAAGAAAAAAACCCAAGATTATTTTATTTCACCAATCAATGCCTTTGTTTGCGATGTATGACGTCATATTTGCCTGTTTCCCATGGTTACGCATATTAAAACCTTGTATTATTAACAAAAACTAAAAAAAAAGTACGTTTTATTTCTAATGATATTATTTAATCTTCTTTTTAATTCTTAAATTTTTTATTTCATTTTCATTTTTCACGAGAAAAATTTTCAATTGAAAATAAATTGTTGAGTAAAAATTATTATTCTGGGTTTTGAATTAGTTTTGGCAACGATAAAGTATTAGCAACGGTAAAGTAAATTTAACTACTTTAAAATATTATACGAAAAAATGTCCATTTATTCTCTATGAAAATAACGAAATTTTTAATTATTAAGAAAAATATTTGAATAAAATAAACAAAAACCAGCCTATGTTCATCGGAAGGTTATAATCAATCTACATGCAAAAATACAGGATCATTAAATGCTCCATTTTGACGCTGGCTTCAGCCTAACATTTGCACACAATCAGATTTATAATATTATTAGGATTAGGATTAGGATTAGGATTAGGATTTCAGTAATTAAAATAACAATTCTGTCCTTAAATTCTTATATTTTATTTATTTATTTATTTTGATATTCCAATGGCAACGTTCTCCCGTTTATATGGCGTTACAGTTTGGCGATAGTTTTTTGTTATGAAAAGTAGTCGACGGGATAATAGAGAAGTACCCAAAATTTTAACAGAACGAAATTCTTCGAAGAACAATTCTTGTAATACGTTCGTGGCTTAGACTACTTACTTAAGCCTTCCCACGGAATAAAGTTTAAGATAAAATAGCTTAATAATTAAATAAAACAGAGAACCGTCGATTCTAAAAGAGATAAATAATCTATTTATGCAGCTAAATATTTTTTTTTTTAATCACGTTATAGCATAAGTTACACTCATCGAATTATTAAAAAATTTTGCTATTTACATTTCCTCGACTATTTTATTTCTTCAGTATTACAAATGAAATTAAATGTAACTCTTTAATACTTTAATAATTATTTTTCATCTATTTTTCCGCTTAGCTCTTTATTAATAGATGCAGAATTATACTATTTGTATGTCTATCGTTTTTTTTTCCTCTTGGATGAATCCTACTTCGTTCGGATGAGAAACTATAAGAAATATTTTTCTCCGAAAAGTTGTTGTGTTCTGACTGATTTAGTTGGTCAGAAATTGTAAGAATAATATTCGTTTTCTGAAAAGTACGAAAATGGAACTTCTTTATTTTAATTTAGCTTTTATTCTTTAATTATGCAGCATTTGTTACTTATGTAGTAAAAAGGTATACTAAATATATTACAAATGAAGTTTAATGAAATAACGGTTTGTAAACCAACTTTCTGCATTTATATAATTCTTCGTTTAGCTCTTTATTGGCAAATACAGAATCATGCCAAGCGTTTCTCTATCGCTTTTCCCCACTTGAATGAATTCTACTTCGTTCGGATGAGAAACTACCAAAGATATTTTTCTCAGAAAAGTTGTTGTATGCATCGTATGATTTACTTTGTCAGAGAATCTGTAAATAATATTTGTTTTCTGGGCTACACGTAAATGAAAATTTTTTTAATTATTATTTCGATTATCTGTGTTATTTTTTATCTTTTTCTTTAAATATGTTATATTTATTTGTGTGTAAGGGTAGATATAATTTTTAGCCGTAAATGATTTTTTTTTTCAGCAAAATACAGGATGCGTCAGAAAAATGTATCCACCCTTCGAATGATTATAACTTCAGTTTTTATTCACATATAATTAATATTTAAATTGCAAAATAATCTGCAGCTTCTCCTTCTACCGCAGATGTTCAAAATTATTTCCTTTCTGTTCAATACATTGCTTATAACGGTGGGGTATTGGTTCACAAACTTCAACAAACATTTCATTCGGTGTTGTGGCGCATTCTTGCTAAATTACAGTTCCGGAACGTTGTCTATGAACATCCATTCGTTTCAAACTCATATTTAATGCGATGAATTGTAAGTCACATAGGTGGATCTGCCTGACACTCCCTGCGATATTGTTTTTGTACTTCTGTCGTATTTTAACACTCACAATAGTATTTCAGGTGGATCTGCCTGACACTCCCTGCGATATTATTTTTGTACTTCTGTCGCATTTTCACACTCACAATAGTATTTCAGGTGGATCTGCCTGACACTCCCTGCGATATTTTTTTTGTACGTCTGTCGCATTTTCACACTCACAATAGTATTTCAGGTGGATCTGTCTGACACTCCCTGCGATATTGTTTTTGTACTTCTGTCGTATTTTCACACTCACAATAGTATTTCAGGTGGATCTGCCTGATACATCCTGCGATATTGTTTTTGTACTTCTGTCGTATTTTCACACTCACAATAGTATTTCAGGTGGATCTGCCTGACACTCCCTACGATATTGTTTTTATACTTCTGTCGCATTTTCACACTCACGATAGTATTTCAGGTGGATCTGCCTGACACTCCCTGCGATATTGTTTTTGTACTTCTGTCGTATTTTCACACTCACAATAGTATTTCAGGTGGATCTGCCTGACACTCCCTACGATATTGTTTTTATACTTCTGTCGCATTTTCACACTCACGATAGTATTTCAGGTGGATCTGCCTGACACTCCCTGCGATATTGTTTTTGTACTTCTGTCGCATTTTCACACTCACAATAGTATTTCAGGTGGATCTGCCTGACACTCCCTGCTATATTGTTTTTGTACTTCTGTCGCATTTTCACACTCACAATAGTATTTCAGGTGGATCTGCCTGACACTCTCTGCGATATTGCTTTTCTACTTCTGTCGCATTTTCACACTCACAATAGTATTTCAGGTGGATCTGCCTGACACTCCCTGAGATATTGTTTTTGTACTTCTGTCGTATTTTTACACTCACAATAGTATTTCAGGTGGATCTGCCTGATACATCCTGCGATATTGTTTTTGTACTTCTGTCGCATTTTCACACTCACAATAGTATTTCAAAATAAATTTTCTTTTTAAAAAAATTTATCTTGGTCCACTCATTATTTTCAATTAATTACACTTTGAAAAGAAATGAAAATTAGAAAGTTATGAACCGTTAAACAGTGTAATACATTTTTCTAACTCACCATGTATATATATATATATATACAGCAGTGGCCAAAATTGTGGAAACCTTTTTAAAAAGGTGCATTGCAAAAAAAAATTGTTGATTTTACAGTATAATACTGGAATCTCAGCTGCCAGTATTATATCGTAAAATTAACAGTAATAAGCAGTAAAATAAACAGTAATACACTGCACATAACACCACTTTTTGTTTAAATAATACCACAAAATTATCTATCAGTAGAAAGATGTTTTAATCAATAATGTAATAAAAAAAATTCTTATTATTAGTTCAAATCAAAAGTTATAGACAAAGAAAAAATAAGAACCACAACTTGTCTAGGTTAATATGAAGTAGCTTCCCATTATTTGAATTCAGGCAACTAGAATGAGTGTTTAGAGAGCCAATCGGGTGTCAGCCGTGTTTCTTAATAAAAAGTTATAGACAAATGAACAGAAAAAAAAAGAAAAAAAAAAAGAAACACAACTTGCTTAGGTTAACATGAAGTAGCTGTCCATTATTTGAAAGCAGCCAACGAGCATGAGGGTTTAGAAAGCCAATCAGGTGTCATCCGTGTTTTTTTTTTTTTTTTTTTTTTGGCATTTTCACTCTTCCTTGTTTTATATATTTATATTTATTTATCGATTTATTTTCATACATGTGATTTAATTTTAATTCGTTTCGGATCGGGTCCGGTCTAGATCGCGTTACCCGAATTCACGCAAGACTCCAATTCACATTCATTTAAAATCTGATTGTTTTAAATATTGTCAATTTTAGACGATAGCGGTACATGATAGTACAGAAACATTTTTGTGGTGTCCCTGTAAAAGAAACTATGTATGACATGATGACTACTTTGCAAAAGTTATCTAGTGCTGTGTACTTTAACACCATATTAAAATTTCATGCTCATTGGTCAATTTTTACGAAAGCTAAACCCTATAAAGTAAAAAAAAAAAAAAAAAAAAAAGACAAGAAAGCATATAGACAGTCAAAAATATTGTTTTTAGATCATACGGTGGGACCATCGGCAGAAAGAAACAATTTCAATAAAAAAAAAAATATCAAAATCGCAACATCCATTCAAGAGTTCTACGTGTTGTACATCGTGTATATATATAAAGAAAATATATATACAAAGAAATAGCATAACCTCCACTGTTGGAAGCCGGCTAAAAATATTAATATACCTAAAATAAATAATATAAAATTACACATAATATGTTTTATTATTTATAAGATGGTAAAATTGCAATAAAAGATGTTAAACTACATTAATATTAATCAATGTCAATTACTCCAAGCACTTTCAGCTATACACATAACCATCATCAGGGACATGTAATTTTAATTTTTGAGTTTTAAAGATAAATTTTAGCATTCTTCTCATTATTTATAAAATAAATATTTAAAAATCTATATTCGTGTTATAAATGAAAAACAAAACAAATCAAATAACTTAATAAAAACATATTAAATTTAGCAGTGAAAAAATTATTTTTTGATCTGCATGAGTGTTCGGAAATTATTCTTACAAACATTCTTTTTATCGATATACGTGTACATCTTATAATCAAGTTAAGATCAGATGGCGTAAAATAAAATGAAAGAAAAGACCGAAAAAAAAACATTTAAACATTAACCATCTTTATTCAATTTCAGAAAACTTTTTTAAATAATAATATTATGGTATAAATTATAATCATAAAAATACTGAAAATCTTTGCTATTTGCATTTCTTTGCTTCGTTTATTTCTTTAATATCACTAATGAAGTTTGCTGAAATATCTGTAAACAACATTATATATACATACACACGCACACACACACACATATATCTGTCTACTTATAATAAAATCCGAAGGCAAAAAAGTGTCTGTAATCATTCCGGACGGAACCGTTCTGGTCTGCGAATCGACCGTAGTTAAACGCCATGTTAGGCTTAATAAAAAACCTATGCTAACATATGACTGCTAAATGATAAAACCTTCTACTTGAAATCATGTCTGTTCAGCATATTTTTCCTATAAAACATGTATATCATATCCTATTATAATGTTTTAAGTTCTTAATTAAAAATCCAGATTAAACATCGGAATCCCAGATATAAACAAACGAACCCTGTTGCGAACAATATTGCTTTGGCACCATCTACCGGCTTTAAAATATACTTTTCTACAATACAAACCTTTCAATAATAAAATCTTCATGCTGTTTGTTTGTATGAAGTCTTATGAAAATGGAACGCAGATCAACAATGCGTCATTTTTGACGGGGGTTATATACTAGTATATATATAATGTTGTTTGCAGATGTTTCAATAAACTTCTTTAGTGCTAAAGAAATAAACGAAGCAAAGAAATGAAAATTATCTTAAACAATATTCCATGGAAATGCTTTAATAAATAGTCTGAATAAAAAAAATCCGAAAAAAAAAAAAGTATTGCAAAAATTTATCTACTACTGTTATTACTCGTGTTAGTGAATAAATAAAACTAATTGCTGAAATGTCAGTTGGGGCTTATTGTGAAGACACGGAAATATTTTCATGTATATATAATGTATGTATGTATGTATGCATTCTTACGATTACTGCCAAGAAAAAACATCTAATTAGTTTGAAATAGGGTATTATTAGATTTTTAGTAGATATGTCTGTGAGGTACATGAAATTAACTGTATAAATGTTGGTATAATTTGTATAATTCGTTCACCTACTAGCAGGGGTACTAGAAAAAAATTCGAATACGTTATGGTCTATATGCTATAATTGTTTGAAGTAGGTTTTAATGACGCTACAATAGTTCAAAAACTAAAAAACTGAAATTCCTCGTTGATATTGTGGTATCGTGGTCGCATACATATAATTAAACGTATCATATCGTATTAAACGAAAAAGTTTTATTTCAAAACAACAATTGTAAAGATGACATGAGGGTGAAATTTTAGATGATATTTACAAGACATTTTCGTACAACCTCAGGAACACCATAGGACGAAGTCCAACTTACTAGAACTCAAAATCCAGACTGTCCCTTGATGGTGAAAAAACACTCTCCTCTCCACTGCATAATCTCTTGCTCTTCTTTGATTGACGCTCCCTTCTTTCTCCCAATTCCACTCTCAGAGTGCAGCGAAATTAATTTATTTGGCCTTGCCATTCATACAAATAACTTCCTGACACATTTTAAACTCCTTCACATGATCTTGTTAGAGATAAAATTCACACATATTTAACAAGGCTATTCAAGGTAGGAAAGCTTTTCATTTTTACTTGAAATGCTCTAAGAATTTCCTTTCTCCAGGATAATACTCTTTCAGTAGGTGTCAATCAAGAACTATTCACAATATTCTGGAATTATTTTAATCCCATCAGAAAGAATCAAGTTGATGGTCACTTATCCATCACAATATATACTACAGCATGTCACTTATGGAAAATACAGTTTATAATTCATTTACTGGGACACTCATAAAAATTCTATTACGTTATATAGCGTTTAATAAGCGTTAATAGTTTGAAAGTTTACTTATGCCATACTATTTTTAATATAATGAACATGATATACATTGAGGTGTACAGTAGCATCAATCCTATAGAAAATGGTAACATTTAACATTATTTTACAGGGTCGTATAAAATAATTCCTTATACATTATAATTTATAAGCGATAATTGCAGGAAGTGCGTTTTCAGTATTTATCGCACTGACACTACGTGACTGATACGGGAGAATACTTATCCCAGAATTCTATTAGACGTTTAGGGAAACTTCTAAATTTTTTTGGAAGAAATAACTGTAAACTATGTAATGCACATTAGCAACGCTTAGGAAAAAACATTTTTGGTAATTTCTCATCCGAATGATGTTGGATTCATTCAAGTGGAAAAAGAGATAAGAGAAACGTGTTAGTATGATTCTGCATTTGTGAATAAAGAGCAAAATTGAAAAAAAAATGTATGCAACAAAAATAAATATACATATGTATAATATGTCGGTTGCAGATATTTCAGTAAACGTCATTAGTAATACTAAAGAAATAAAAGAAACAAGGAAAAGAAAATTATCTTAAATGATACATTCCGTGGAAATGCGTCAGTAAATTGTCCGAGTGAAAACAAATGAAAAAAAAGTATTACAATTTTTTTTCTGATAAAATTTTAATAAAATTTACATATGTCAAACCCACCTATTGACCAGAAGCCATCCCCCTCCCCCAACAAACATACACACATACAAATATCGTCCAAATGAGAAAAAAAAATAAAGAAAGAAAAGAAAAGAAATTAGTCGTTGGGGGCCACCATAATACTTACCCATCATGGATATGCAAAATATAAAATATTAAAATAAAAAATGTGTAAACTACTTATAAAATGCATTGCAATTCGAATAAAATCGCGACTTGGTGACGTCATAAACTTTAAAAGGCTCGATTACTGAATTGCTTAAGAGAAACATCCTTATAACTCCAAAAACAATAATCCTATTAACTAGCAGTTTATTGCATCGGATTAAGCGTCAAATTTCCAATTAAAATATATCTTTGAAGTGAAATTTTGTTGAAATACAGGGTCATGAAAAATCGAAGAGTGTGGAAATTAGGATTTCAAATATCTCGGCAACTAATTATCCAATCAACTTCATGCTTTATGCAAAATTTATGTTTTTTATTGTCTTTTATATTCACTCCTTAAAATAAACAATTTCGAAAAAATTTATATACCTTTTATCAGAACGAATATTTCGAGAGTCGGAAAAAAAATAGTTCCGGATAATCGAGGTTATTGAAATTCAATAAGCTTCTTCCCATTATTACATACTAAGTACATACCAAATTTCAAGTCTCTATCTCAAAATTTTCGGGAGATAGAGCGTTTACAGACACACAGACACACAGACATACAGACACACCGACATACAGACACACAGACGGACGGCAATTTTTTTTTTTCTAAAAATATGTTTTTCGGAATCTCCAGTGTCTGAAACGTGTAAATCCGTCGAAATTTTTTTTTCGATTTTCAAAACGATTACAAGACTTACCCTATACATACTACGTATGATGGGTAAGTAAAACTGTGAAAATACCTGAAAGAAAGATTGATATAAAAATAACGAATTTTCATTCTCAACTTTCTTAGCAAACAAATATTATTCCTACAATCTCTGTCAAAGTAAACTACACAATGCACACGGCAACTTTTCGGATAAAAGTATTTTTGATAGTTTCCCAACCGAACGAAGTAGGATTCATTCAAATAGAAAAAACGATAGAGATAGGCATGGTATGATTCTGCGTTTTTGCCAATAAAGAACTAAACGGAGAATTGTCTAGAAGATGCAAAAAGTTCAGTTACAAACAGTTATTTTATTAAACTTCATTAATAATATGTAAGAGGTAAAAAATACAACCAAATGCAAATGGTAAAATATATATTTGTTTTATTTTCTAAAAAATATGTTTTCTTTCTTTCATTCATTCATTCTTTTTATTATTATTATTATTATTATTAAGTCAATTTATTTTAAGCCCATTAAGCTTAACGTGATTTTAGGTGATATAAGTAAGTTGATAATGAAACTAGTACGCATAATTATACGAAATGTTTTTCTTTTATTTTTTTCAACTTTCTATCAATACAAAGTAACATTTTTGCCATATCTGAAGTAATAGGATTTTTTAAAAATAGTTTTGAAATGTCACTGTGTTACGTTACTTTTATTTATCTTTAACATCTCATAAAACAAAAAATTGGTTAAATTTTGTTTTCATATTCCGGACTTTAGTTAAATTGATAATTTTAATGCTATGCCAAATCCTTTTTAAATTATATATTTATTTATTTATTTATTTTTAATTTTTGCAAACTTTTGCCTTTATCTTAAAAATTATATACGTGGAAATGCTTTAATAACTAATCTAAGACAAGAAAATTAGAACAAAAAACTATTGAAAGATTTTATCTCAGAAAAAAATGGCTTGTGATAAAATTTTGAAGAAAAAATTACATATGTCTAAACCATCCCTTTACACTCCTTCCTCCACACACTTATACAAATATCACGTTATTGAAGAAACACATAACTTATAGATAAATCAAAATAAAATAAAGAATTTTCATTTTAGTTTCACAGTTAACAAATATTCCTACAATCATCGACAAAATAAACCATGCAATACACACAGCAACTTCTCGAAGAAAAATATTTTGGTAGTTTCTACTCGATCGAATGAAGTAGAACTCATTCATGAGGCAAAAAGCGATAGAGAAATGTGCGGCTCGATATTGCATCTACCATAAGAAAAAAAAAAAGATAAGCTAAATAGAAAATTATATTTAAAAAGAAATTATAATAATTTCGGTGACATATGTTATTTCGTTAATCTTCATTAATAATGTTGAATAAATAAAATATAAGCAAGCAAACAGCGAAACTTTGCAAAGATTCGACGACTGTACACAATAACATAACATTATATATATATATATATATATAACAAAAATATCTGACAAGTCCATATAACAACAATGACCCCTATATATATATACACGTTATATATATATATATATATATATATATACGTTATATATATATATATATATATATAACGTTTTTTCCAGACGATGGAGAAAATTTTTCGTTGTTCCACCTTTTTTATGAATAATCAAATTATTTACTCACTCGCATTTTTATCCAATTTTGTGACGAATTTACGAGTAAGTTAGTAAAAGGAAAAGTTTATATAATTTTATGAGTTGTTTGTCTTATAAATTAATGAATATTTATCATTTCAAAGTAACTATTTTCGCATATTTGAAGTAATAGAAATTCTTCTAAAATAATTTTGGAATGTCAGTGTGTTATATTTATTATATTTTACTTCTTTAGATTGCTTATAATTAAATCTCTTCAGAATTTAAATATCAATTATTTCCAAATTTGCAAATATTTTTTTAGATATTTTTACGCTTTAAAAGGTATTTTAAATCAAGAATATTAATTTTTAAAAAATGAGCATTGTACAATTTTATGTTAGGAAAAGTAAAAAATAATATATCACCCGATAAAATTCAGATAAGATTTACATATGCAAATTCCAAATATACACAAATATTTCTTAATTTAAAAAAGTGAAAAATAAGATATATAGAAAGAATATATATATATATATATATATATATATATATATATATATATATATATATATATATATATATAATATGTATATATATATATACATATCATTTCTCTTCAGCCCTGTAAATAAATATTATTCCTACAATCTCTGATAAAATAAACCATACAAAGCACACAGCAACTCTTGGGTGGAAAATATTTTTGGTAGTATCTTCTCAATCGCAAGAAGTCGAATTTATTCAAGAGGAAAGAGAGGTAGAGAAACGTGTAGTATAATTTTTCTTCTGTGTGTAAAGAACTAAATGAAAAAAAAAGTGTCAGTATGGTAACAATTTTTTATTTTTGTAAATTTCATTAGTAATATTAAAGAAATAATACAAAAAAAAACTTTTTAATTTCATTTTAAATGTTTCTTTGGATTATTAATTGCTTTTATTCCTTCTGTGTTATGAATGTTTCTTCTTTTTATATGATTAATTAGCTATTTTACTTTACGCGCTCCAATTTTAAGTTGATTTTGAGATGTACATAGGAATAAGTTGATAAATAAAAACTATATATAATTTTCTGGATTGTTTGTCTTATCATTATTATTTTTTCATTATTTCATATGAACTATTTTCTTATATATGGAGCAATACAAATCTTACTAAACCAATTTCGGAATATCATTGTTTTAAGTTTATTGCATTTTATTTTATTTTATTTTAGATTTCTTATATCGGATATATTTATAATTTAAAATTCAACTATTTCCAAACTTGTCTGTACTTTTAAACAAATTTTTTATGAAATTTTCCCTTTTCATCACATAATATGGAAAGGCTTTAAAAATTATTCGAAACTAAAAAGGTTATAGGTAAAAAGTGTTGTAGAAATCCTTGTTCGTGAAAAAAAAAAAAAAAAAAAAAAAAAAAAAATCAGTTCCGATGAAATTTAGATACGATTTACTTATTCCAATTTCTCACAAATACGCATGCATAAATATCCTCTAAATGGCGAATGAGAAAAATAAAAAATAACTATAAACAAAAGTAAAAAAAAAATTTAGATTGCTTATTTTAGGTAAATTGGTAATGTGGAAATAAGTTTTCTCTAAACACTCAGATACTTTTTTAAAATATATTTGCAAAATTTTCTCTTTTTATCTTAAACAAAATTCCCTCGAAATTCTTTGATAAGAAATTAAATCCAAAAAATCGAAGAAATCCAGGAATCCAATTAAATCCTTCATTAATAGCATTGAATTCGTAATTTTGAACTCAAATTGCTCCCAACATGTAGGTACTTTAAAAAGTATATTTGCAAAACAATCTCTTATTTTAAACTGTATTCCTTCGAAACTCGTGCGTAAGAAATTAAAATTAAATCTTAAAAAAAAAATAGAAGAGTTTTAAGATAAATTGGTAATTTGGAAGTTAAATTTCTCCAATAATGCAAATACTTATTAAAAATATACATGCAAAAACTTCTCTTTTATCTTAATTTACAGTACCGTATTATCTTAATTTACAGTATTTAATTCTTTAGTAAGAAATTAAATCCATGAAATCCAAAAATCCGATTAAATCCTTTATTAGTAGTATTAAATTGGTAATTTTGAATTAAAATTTTCCCAAACATGTAGATACTTTTTAAAATGTACTTTCAAAACACTCTCTTTTTACTTTAAACAATATTCCGACGAAAATCTTAAGTAAGAAATTAAATCTAAGAAAATTGGTAGAAAAAACTGTTGTAAAAATTCACTTTCAAAAATAATCTAGATGAAGTATATATGTGTTTAATTTGTCCTTCGTTAAAATTTTTTAGATTGCCTATTTTAGACAATTGATAATATTGAAGTCAAATTTCCCCAAACATTCAGATACTTTTTGAAAACATATTTTCAAAATTTTCTCTTTTCTATCTTAAACAATATTCCGTCGAAATTCTTTAGTAAAAAATAAAATCTAAAAATTCTAAGAATGCAATTAAATTCTTCATTAATAGTAAAAAATTGGTAATTTTGAAATCAAATTCGAAAATTTTACTAAACATGTAGATATTTAAAAAATAAGGTAAAGCCAGGAGAGATGACGCAGTCGGAGAGATTGCGCACATAGAGGTTTGGGGGGAAGGAGTAGAGTGAGCGTACAGCGACTCCAGGTAGTTGTACAACAACAGTAGTGGAGTGTCTACTTGAAAGTGCACGTTGATTGCTTTGAGCGTTTAAGATAAAGTATTGCTATTTTGTTTTGTTTTCCCAAAGTAAGTGCTTGAATTTTCATAGCTCTTCATCAGAATTTCTATACAATGTCAATAGTACAAAATATTTTGAACTTAAACGATTTCTCATAAGCTACTAATCTAGACTAATAATGTGAACATCACCGGTTCGTTTTAGAAGAGGCCATGTTTAAATAAAAGGCTGCGCAATCTTTCCTACCGAAATTGGAGAGTTTGCGCATTTGCTACTTAGGAGAGATGGCGCAGTGTTCCCATTCGTTTCCATGGTAGGAGAGATTACGCAGCTTATTGGTAAATTTGCATAAAAAAATGAAAAATGAAAAGGGACTAATTTTAAGTTAAACGTGTTATTAAGTAACATTATTTTATTTTTTAATCTTATCTGGACTTGCTTTTTCTGATTCTTTAATTTTTTTCCCCTTTAATTAAAATTTTTTAATCGTTTTTAAAATTATTTCCTTTTTCTGATTCTTTAATTATTAGGTTGAAATATTCACTCCTAATACAATAATATTTGTTCACAAAAACCTTACAGCAATGTCATTTAAGTGTAATTATTACTGTTAACAATTTAATTGTAGTTATTATAAGTAACAATCTCTCCTACCCATGTGCGCAATCACACCAACCCTATAAGGAGAGATTGCGCAAAATAACTTTCTTGGTTTTATTACAATTGTTCTATTAAATTGCAACATAACAACAAAATAGCAATGGGAATGCATAAAAACCAAATGAAGTAAAAGTTATTCATGAATAGTTTAGCAAAAAATTAATATTTAGATTTTTTATTGCTATTCTTTTGAATTGTGCACAGACTATCCTAGCTTTACCTTATATATTTCTAGAAAACTGTCTTTTTATTTTTAACAATACTTCGTTAAAACCCTTTAGTAAGAAATTAAATCTAAGAAAATTAGAAAAAAAAAGAAGACAAGCTCAAAATTTATCTTTGAAAATAATCTAGATAAAATATGCATATATTTAAATTGGCTCTTCTTTAAAAACCTTTTTAGCTTGCCTATTTTAGATAAAGTGGTAATTTTGAAGTCAAATTTCCCCAAACATCTAGATACTTTTTTAGCTCACAGGCTATCAAAGCCTGAGAGCTAATGTGCCCGCCCGTTCTGTATGTATGTACGTATGTACGTATATACGTAACGCGATAACTCTTGATAGAAATATCCGATTTGTTTAAAATTTTGGTTATAGGTTCATTGTGATAAGGCGCTTCCCTGATTAGTTTTGGGGTTTCATTGGTTAAGTATAAAGGGGGGAACGGGGAGCTAATTCCCCCCCATAATTTAGATAAATGGGTTTTTCAGGCAGAATCATCCTATTTGCTTCAAATTTTGTATATAATTTCATTGTGATAAGGCGCTTCCCTGATTAGTTTGGAGGTTCATTGGTTAACTACAAAGGGGGAACGGGGGTCTGATCCCCCGCCCCTTAAGTTAGATAAATTGGTTTTTCATGCAGAATTATTTGATTTGCTTCAAATTTTGTATTATAGGTTCATTGTGATAAGGCGCTTCCCTGGTTAGTTTTGGGGGTTCACTTGTTAAGTATAAAAGGGGGAACAGGGGGGAGGGGTAATTCCCCCCTTAATTTATTATCGATTTTTTTAGGGCATTAATCTTTGAAATAAGAGTATAATATACAATTGTTATGAACAGCCTGTGAGCTCAATGCCATCAGTTTAACTGGGCACTTTTCTTTTTATTTTATATATATATATCTTTGCAAAAAAAAACTCTCTTTTTATTTTGCACAGTATTTCTTCGAAAATTTTAAGTAAGAAATTAAATCTAAGAAAATTATAAGAAAAATAAAACCATTGCAAAAATTCAACTTTGAAAACAATCTAGATAAAATATACACATGTTTAAATTGTACTTCGTCTCCTCCCCCCAACCTACACATACTTTTCCCACAATACCTATATAGAAATATCGTTTAATTGGAGAAACAGAAAATTAACTAAAAGATAAATAAATAAATAAATAATTTCATTTCCATCCAGCTCAGCAAATAAATATTATTCCTACAATCTTTGACAAAGTAAATCATACAATGCACAAAGCAACTCTTCGGATAAAAATATTTTTCTTAGTTTCTTCTCCACTGACTGAAGTCTAGTTTATTCAAGAGAAAAAACCGATAGAGAAATTTGTGTAGTGTAATTTTGTGCCTGCCGATAAAGAGCTAAATGGAAAACTAGATGCAAAAAATGTAAATTCGGTGAAAAGAAGTTATTTAGTTAAATTTCATTAGTAGTATTGAATAAATAAAACTATCAAGCAAATGCAAACAGCAAAATGTTTCAATAATCCAATGGCTGTAATTCATATCACGATATTTCTTTAAAAAGTGTTCTGTGGATGAATAAAGAATTTTCTATTCTTTTCCAATTAATGTTTCTCTTTTTGTTTATGTGATAAATCAGATATTTTATTTTATGATTTATAATCTTAATATGATTTTGGGAAGTACGAATAAATTGATAAAAGGAAAAAATGTATACAATTATGTAAATTGCTTGTCTTATCACTATTAAGTTACCATATATGTCGCAAGAGATTGTTTTTGCAGATCATTTTGTTATGCTAATGTGTTAAAGTTTATTTATTTTTTTACAATGTATTTTTATAATATACTGAAAATGATTTAATAATTATTTCTTCTTTTAAATTGGTACTTTACTTATTTCAATACTTTAAAAGTCTTTTCGAAAACATGTTTACATTTTTCACAATTTTATACGATGTTCATCTTTTGTTTTGAAAAATAGGTGAAAATCCTTCAATAACTATTCTGAACTAAAAAGATCTGCAAGAATATTGAAAATATTTTAACTTCCAAAAAATATACTTTTTGATGAAATTTAGATAAAATTCATTTATGCCTAAAAGTATTTCAATCCACCACCATATCACACCCATTCAAACACACACAGACACACAAATGTTGCCTAATTTAAGAAAGAAAATAATATCTAAACGCTAAATCAAAATTAAAATAAAGAAAGCGTATTTTTTCAGAAAACAAATATCATTCTTACAATTTTTGACCAAGTAAATAATTCATTGCTAATGCACAACAATTTTTCGGATTTCTTGTAATTTCTCATACGAAGTAGAATTCATTCAACAGGAAAAAACCGATAGAGGTGAGGCGAACGTGTGGTATGATTCTGTATCTACCAATAAAGAGCTAAATGAAAAAATAGATGCAAAAAATATTACTTCGGTTATAGAAGATATTCCGTCAAACTTGGTTAGTAATAGTGAGAAAAAAAATGACGCTCTTTAGCGTGCTCTGTAAACTAAAACGATTAGAAAAAAATATATATACACTGCAAAGAAAAATTGTTGATTTCACAGTATAATACTAGCATCCCAGCTGCCAGTATTATACTGTAAAATCAACAATTTTTTTTTGTTGTGTATATATTCCAAAGTGTTCTATTCAAAACTAGCAGGCTACGCCCGATACGCTGATCGGTTTCCCCAAATGAACCTGGAATCAAACGAAATGCATCGGTGAATTTAACCTTGTGTTTTAAAGCAAAATAGACTTTTACCCGGAATGTCCTGTCGCATTGCTGAAAACGATACGAACGACATTGCACTATTCTATTGTCTAATGTGTCGGATAAAATTTGGACTGTTAAGAGCCAAAACTCTTTTAGTTCTTTGTAGTAGGATTTGGTAAAGAATATCGAACGATATGCAATATATTACTAAAAGCATTCATGAAAAATTACATTTCCATCCTTCTTAAACTTAAAATTATTTCAAAGCTCATGATATTCATTTTCAATGGATTCCATCCCATATAGAGATTTATGGCAATGAGCAAGCTGATCGCTTGGCCAAGGAGGGTTGTTGTCAATCTATATCTTCCTCTTCAGCCCTTACTTACTTAGAGCATCAATCTAGAGTTAAATCAGAAATTTCAAAGGAGTTGAAGGTCCCTCCCAGCCACCACTGGTACGCGGGCAAAGAGCCGGGCTCTTCGTTCGGTACCAACTGTGACAGAGCCTCTCGAATGAAGATTTCAAGATTGGCAAGTGGACACACGGAAATTCTCTCGTTCTTTGAGGGCAGAAAGATCTTTGAAGTCTGCTCATGCCAAGCTCAGCAGGCCTCTGCAGAACACATCCTGGACTGCTTGTGTCTTTCCAGGGAGACCTTATATGCTTCTCCCCTTCTGGTTCTTGATTTTCTGAGAATTAACGGTCTATTGGATCATGTCTGACTTCATCAGACAGTTGGAGGATAAGCCACAACAGCAACAACAACACAACATGAAAAATTATCTAAATAACAATGCAAGTCTCATCAAAATTCGTACATTAGAACTTTTTAAAAAGGCTAAGCTTTCATAAACGGGTTTAACTGGTTACATAACTTTTCCTCATAATTCTATACCTAAGCAACGTAGAACGTTATGTTCTAACTAAAACCTTCCCAGAAAAATTATATAAGTAATACCTGAAGTCCCATCGAATTACATTCAGCAGAATATTTTAAAACGACTAATCTTTTATAATTGGGTTCATCTGATTATAGAACTTTCCCCTACAATTCTATAACTAAGCAACGTAGAACGACATGTTATATATTAAAACCTTCCTGAAAAATTATCTAACTAACAGTGCAAGTCCCATCGAAATCCATTCAGCAGAATCTTTTAAAAGGCTAATTTTTCATAATTGGGTTCATCTGATTATACAACTTTCCCCTACATTTCCATAACTAAGCAACGTCGAACGGTATGTTATATATTACAACCTTCCTTAAAATATTATCTAACTAACAGTGCAATTTACATCAAATTTCATTCAGCAGAACTCAAGTTATAAGCGGCCAAAACGAAACTCCCATTTGCATTTTATATAGATCGTAGATAGATGAACCTCTAATGATGAAACATAGATAAAATTTATTTTTGCATAATCCATACCTACACACATTTAAACAAATATTACCCAATTTCAGAAAGAAACAAGAACGAAAAATCATGCGTCAAGCATAGATTATGTAACACTTTCCAACGCTTCCAAAATAATTTTACAAATCATTACCGTTTAATAAGCTGAAAGATAACATCTAAGTAAACAATTTGGAAAACGCATAACATATTTAAAAACGTAATTTCAGGAATTTCCAGCATATTTTTCCAACATACGGACAGCAATATTTTTTACAATATTCGGATTTTTACAATATTCGGAAAAATATCCCAATACTTTTATTCAGCCCTGTATATGATCTATAGATTTGTATATATACTACATAGGATGCTAAATTTTAGTTTAGTTAGGAAACGTGTAGCACAGTTTAAAATTCCCTTCTGGAGTTTGTCAATAAACGGAAATGTGTTCGCGAACTTTTGTGCTGCCCTGTATATGATCTACAGAATTTATACACACCAAGTAATAGACAAAAAGTGAGTTAAATTTAAAATCGCGTTCAGCAACTTAAAATGCACTTCCAGCAATTATTGTTAACAGACAGTAGAGAATTCTTTTGTGTATCCCTGTAAATGAACGATGACTGCTATACACATAATATTCTGTAGTAAGCCTCTTGTAATGCACCTTAGTGATATACATAAATTTCAATGAGTTTAAAATAGTGAAACATTATTTAATTAAACCGCAAACGATTTTTCTCCATAGACGTAATGTAACGGAATTCTTTTGACTGTCCATGTAAAGTAACTATAAGTGCTATGCACACCCCATTCTAAATTAAGCTTCTTGTAATGCACCTTAGTGAAATATATCAATTACAATGTGTTTGAAATTGTGTAACATTGTTAAAATATACCACAAATGATTTTTCCCCATAGACCGTAATGTAACAGAATTCTTTTGAGTGTCCCTGTAACAAAACTATAAGCGCTACACACTTTAGTTGAAATAGGGAACATGCTATAGATAACGACAATAACATATAAAAAGTGCAAGGCAATCCGAGCATATGTATGGGAGTTAGAGCACGGATAGACGGCAGACAAACGGCCATACGGCCAGACAAACCGAAGTCATAAACACTTTTCAACTAGGTTGGAAAGTGTTAAAAATAATAATTAAACATAAATTAATATAAAAATAAAGATTTTTCATATTCTTCTGTAGCTCTAATCCAGCAAATAAATATTATTCTTATGATCAAACAGAGAATGAACCACACAATGCACACAACAATTCTTCGTAGAAAAATACTTTTGATAGTTTCTTCTCAACCGTACGAAGTTGAATTCATTGAAGAGGAAATACTGATAGAGAATTGTGTGATATCATTTTGCTTCTGTCAATTAAAAGCTGCATGAAAAAAAAATAGATGCAAAAAGTTAGATTACAACTGTTTATTTCCTTAAACTTCATTAGTATTATCTAAGAAATAGAAGAGAAAAGAAAATGCAAGTAGTAAAACTCATCAATTATTCGATTATTATAATTAGTCATCATTTTTACAAAAGTTTTTTAAAGATGAATAAATAGATTTCTTTTCACTTTTAGAATAAATGTTCTTCTTTTCTTTATCTTTAATCAGTCATTTTATTTTACGGTTTAGAAATCATAAAATAATTTAGTAAAATACAAATAAGGTGAAACAAGATGGAAATTGTACGTCAAACGTGAAAAATGACGTAAGTTCGTACTATAACTAGTTTCAGTGAAATGAATTAGATCGTCTGTTATTATGTTATGATTAATTTTCGTAATAAAATAAGTGCATTTCAAGTTGGCAACATTTTATCTTTTGTTGACATTTACTGAAAATTCCAATGGGAAACTTAAGCCTAGCTTTGAAAATTTCAGAACTTGAAATCTATATTCAGACTCTTTTTTCACTTAATATCTTTCTCCGGAAACATCTATCCAAAAAACTGTCGATAGATTATATGATAGTTATAATTAAACAATTTTAGTATTTAAATTCAGTTTTTAAATTCAGTAATACGGAAATAATGTGACTCCATTTTAAATAGGACGTAATCACCATAGTATCCTAGAATCATTACCTATCATGGGATAACATTGAATTAATTACGTATGATAGAATTTAATATGAATGTGACTATAACTTTGTCATAGAGGTTTGGAATCTGCTATAACAAGGAAGTACCGATTTTTAAAAAAAATCAAATTACTTAATAAATATTTTTTTATTTCTTTTTAAGTTCTGATTCGATTTTCATAAAATTTCAAATGACTAGACAAAATTATGCAACGATTATATATATTAACCAATCGGTTGGGTAGTTTTTGCGCTGTTACATGCGGACGGACGGACGGAAGGACCAGACGGCAACTATAGCTGCTACGTATTTATGTAATTACGAACGCACCAAAAAAAAAAAAAAAGAGAGAGAAAAGTTTATAATTAGGTGAAATGTTTTTCTAATGATTATTAAATTGTTATTATCTGAAAGTAACCTTTTCTCATGTATGACGCAACAGACAGTCAGACAGACAGACAGCGCCCACCCTTTTCAAAAATCTTTTTGTGTTGAAAAAAATATGTTTATGTTATACTCCTTTGAATTTCCAAGGAGTCTGCCGCCACCGCCACCACTATTTAAGATAAGAAAATTTCTATTTAATACTTAAATCGTAGAACTCGTAAACGCCTCGTTTATCCTCTTTAATAAAATGCTATGTGTCGCTCACGACTAAGATTTTCGATAATAGTTGCCACAGATTAATCTCGGAAAATGGAACATTTGAAGTTACTGAAAAAATTAATAGCTCGAAAAGTATTTGTTAGACAAACTTCGTTAGTAAGGTAAAAAATTGTATTTTTCTTTATATAAATTTCAAATCTAATGAATATCCTTTTTAATAAAAAGCTATGCGTTGCTGACGACTGGGATTTTCGATAATCGTTGCCACAGATTAATCTCGGAAAAAGAAACATTTGAAGTTACTGAAAAAATTAATAGCTCGAAAAGTATTTGTTAGACAAACTTCGTTAGAAAGGTAAAAAATTGTATTTTTCTTTATATAAATTTCAAATCTAATGATTATGCCGTTTTTCTAAAATTGAATTTCAAAAATTACCAAATTTCACAATGGAATACTATAGTGAAATCTTCACGTGTAAAAAGATAATGATAACGGCCATGTGTCCTGACGTATACTGGCTATAGCACGAGTCACAAATTATAGTTAGTCTTACTATTCTGTTAAAATATAAAAGTGAATTATGATGCCACGAGTGCATGATTTTTATTTAATTTTAATATAATCATCTTAGAAACAGGGTTTTAGAATTTCTTTTCGAACGGGACTAATAAATTGGCCAATACTGTATCTTATTGTGAGTTTAAAAGAGGAAAGGTGGGAGAGCGCTTTATATTATTTAGGTTTCCACAGGAACTTTTGGTCAGAATTGAAAGTTTAATATATCTAAACGTCAGAAATTAAATCGATATTAAATCGGCAATAACTATAACGACTTCAGTTCGTTTGGATAGATTTTCATTTAAAATATAAAATTATTCAACATTGATTTTAGGCATTTTTAAGGTTTTTATCATGGGCCCGGGCAACGACGGGCATGTCAGCTAGTTCATTCATAATAGGTGTAATATTTTTCTGCTGTTAAATGGTCTATTAACAAATTACGGTAAAACTGTACACACCCTCGTGAAGTTAATGAGTTAACTTTGTTGTATTTTCTGTTTTATCGCTAATACATGATTGGGAATTTCTTCTTTTTACGTAGATAATTTAAATATATACTCTTATATTATATAAAAAGTATAATGAAATGATAATCATGTGTTCTACAAATTCGTAGACACTTTTTTTTTCTTTTATGCATTTTTTCTCTTTTAACGTAAACGAATATTTTGTCGAAATTTTTTTAATTTTTTGCACTTTTTAGTCGACGACATCGATTTTTATCACAGAAACGCCTTTGTCGAGTCACACTCAACATTTTTAAATTGCTAGTTTAAATATGTATTACATTATATTACATGTGTCCAATCTATATATCATAAGATAGATATCCCAAAACCAACATTAAAAATTGAAATTGCACTTGTTTCCTTCGCAACTTTTTTTCTTTCGCGACGTAAATTTCAAATAACATCTAAAAATACTAGGCAATACCCAATATATACCTAAAATATATGTCTAAAATACTAGGCAATACCCAATATACACCTAAAATATATATCTAAAATACTAGGCAATACCCAACATACACCTAAAATATATATCTAAAATACTAGGCAATACCCAATATACACCTAAAATATATATCTAAAATACTAAGCAATACCCATTATACAACAATATACTAGGCAGTTATTGGCAGCAAAACTTGAAAATAAGTCGCAGTACAAAGGATTAACAAGCAACACTCTATACCAAGAAGATTGGATTGAACATATTGCAAAAAATTATTTTCGAAAGAAATCTCAATAATGAAATTTTGATCAAATTTACTTATGCTTTATCCCCCCCCCCACACACACACACATACACGCAGTACCGATATCGCCTAATTTAAGAAATAGGGAAATAACTGAAAGCTAAATAAAAATAAATAAGGAATTTTCATTTCCTTGTGTATAGCCCAGCAAACAAATATAATACTTACAATCCCTGACAAAGTAAACCCATGCAATGTATAAAGCAACTCTTCAAAGAAAAAAAATCTTTAATAATTTCTCATCAAACGAAGTAGGATTCTTTCAAATGCAAACAAAGATAGAGACAGATCCTGATCAACTCTATGTGTGGACCAGGGCAAACAGGCCATGTCGGGCCCCTTTCTCAACAAAATTGATGCATTATAAATTTGACAAACAATTTTACGTGCTGTTTAAAATTTAAAACAAAGTTTCATGAAAAAAAATAATAGATTATAGATTATAGACACATACAAAAATGCATTACAATTTATGGGAAAGTAATATCTACTGTACGATACGTTATTTAGAGTATATAAAACCCTAAACTTAAGTGATTGAATGAAACATCTATTGAAACATTTAATGTAACATCGATTCTTCTCGGAATTTCGAAGTTAACATTACAATTCAGTGTCGCAAGTGAAGAACACTGGTGTAGTTTAGTTCACATAATTGGTTAAATTGTTATTTTTTTTATGAACTATAAATGGAAATTTGTTTCATTTTGTATCTTCACAGATTGCACAAAATACATTTTGGGGCTTCAGAAAATGTCAGCCCTGGCCACGCGCCGCGTGTGTCCCTGTCATAATCAGGCGCTGGATATAGACACTAGTGGTTATGGTTTCGCATTTGTCAAAAGCTAAATAGAAAAATGTCTAGAAAAAAAAATTAATATGAGAACACCATAACCCTTTGAACTTTTTTTTATTTCATTAAAGCATTTTCACTTACCTCTTATGCATATTATTAGAAGTTATTATAGTATAAACTCATTTTAACTGGCAAAAACACAATTCTTTTTGTAAAATTTAAAATTTTAAATTTTGTAAAAAAATTTCAACGAAATCCATACTTTTTGTACTTTTTTTTATTATTTTACTAAAACATTTTCACTTACCTCTTATGCATATTATTAGAACTTATTACTAATATAAACTCATTTTAAGTAGCGAAAAAATAATTTTGTTGCTAAAATTTAATTTTTAATTTAAAAAACATGTCAACAAAATCCATACCGTTTGAACCTTTTTTTTTATTTTACTAAAGCGTTTTCACTTATCTCTTATGCATATTATTAGACGTTATTACTAGTATAAGCTCTTTTTAACTGGCAAAAAATATATATATATAATTTAAAATTTAATTTTTAAAAAATTGAACGATTTATTTTTTTTCCTTCAATTTACAATAACTGGAATTAACTTTTCAAAATTATCTTTATAAGAGTCTACTCTATAACTTTAAAGATTGAATTTGTAATTAATTAGTTTGAGAAAAAAAAATAAAACGCATATATCTATGGAAAAAATGCAAGAAAAAAAACATGGATTCTGTTACATTTTTATTTTAAATTATTTTTCATCTCATTATATTGCAAAATCTATCCATAACTTTATTAGATCATACTGAATATATATAAAAAATAATCAAGATATTTGAAAAATAATTGCTGAAGTTTTAGCATTTTAAGTACAGCAAGTTTTCAAAAAAGAGCTATCTGCGAAAAATTAATTTTAAGATTTTATATAATTATATGAGAAAATCGTTCATTATCATTAAACTAGAGATGTATATCCTTTTTCTTGCGAAAATAATTTATTTATCAATATTGATCTTTAAAATGTCGCCGTTAGTGCGTTCGAAACATGTCGACTTTTATATTAAAAGGCTCAAACCTAAACTTGTTCGGTTTTATCACTTTAAGCATACACATCTCTAGTTTAAAGATTTTAAATTTAGAAAAAAATATTAAAAACTGTCCCATTTTCCTTAATACTAACTGAATATCTTTACTGATTATATACCTTTAAGTTACAGATGCTACAGTTATATTGGTGAAAATTTTATCGTAATTACAGTATATATAACATGATATTTAAAGGACTGGCAAGTGTTTTTACTACGCTTATAATTGTTAGATTGTTTCAAAACTTCGCTCAAATATACTACAAGTACCAAAAGTTTATTTTTTCCAAAAAAAAAATAATAATAATAATAATAATTAATTAAAAATAATAATACTTTTGCCAAATTTGGTGAATCAAATAGTACCAAGTCCCCTTCATTATTAATATTAAAGAAATGAAACTGATAAGAAAATGCAAATGGGAAAACTGTTCGCCATTCAAGGATTTTAATACATATAACCAAGCACCCACGAGTGCAGTTGCGCCCAACATCCCATTTCATCAACATCCCATTTTTTTTCAACAAAGCCTTTGTTATTTTGTACGTGTAAATACCTATTTTGCTCTCATAAATAATAAGTCTTGATTTTAACAGAAAGAAAGAAAAGTTTTCGATTTGTACAGATATTTTTCATATATATGCTACAGTTATTACCTCATAGGCTATCAAAGCCTGAGAGCTAATGTGCCCGCCGGTTCTGTATACGTATGTATGTACGTAACGCGATAACTCTTGATAGAAATAACTGTTTTGCTTCAAATTTTGTTTATAGGTTCATTGTTATAAGGCGCTTCCCTGATTAGTTTTGGGGGTTCATTGTTTAAGTGTAAAGAGGAGAACGGGGCTCCCCCCCCCTTAATTTTGATAAATGGGTTTTTCAACCAGAATTATCCGACTTTCTTCAAATTTTGTATATAGGTTCATTGCGATAAGGTGCTTCCCTGATTAGTTTTGGGGGTTCATTGATTAAATGTAAAGATGGTGGAACGAGGGGTTAAACCCCCCTTAATTTAAATAAATTAGTTTTTCAAGCAGAATTATCCGATTTTCTTCAAATTTTGTAAATAGATTCATTGTGATAAGGCGCTTTCCTGATTAGGTTTGGGGGTATATTGGTTAAGTATAAACTGGGAAAGGGGACTAATCCCACCAATTTAGATAAATGGGTTTTCCATGCAGAATTATCGGATTTGCTTCAAATTTTGTACATATCATTAATGTAATAAGGCGCTTCCCTGATTAGTTTTGGGGGTTCATTGGTTAATTATAAGAGGGGGAACGGAGGGACAATACCCCCTTAATATATTGTCGATTTCTTTATTTTTTGAGGGCTTATTTCAAATTTTTAATAATATAAAATTAGTGTGAATAGACTGTGAGCTCAATGCCTTCAGTTTAACTGGGGAGATTTCTTTTTACTTTTCCTATATAACCATTTTTCATATTCTACTGGTTTTTTTTTTTTTTTTTTTTTACACTTAAACATGTTGTGATTAAAGCATTGAAAGACACACTTGTGCCAATAATAATAATAATAATAATAATAATAATAATAATAATAATAATAATAATAAAATATTACAGACTCTTTTTTTTTTTTTTTTTTTTTTTTTTTTTGGTATTTGTATTCGTTACCGTCGTTAAAGGTTTTTTATTTTTTTTTCCAAAATCTATCCCCATATCTATCTATATCTTAAATTTATATCCATACGCATATGTGGTTGTTTATGTTTATCCAATGTATGCCTTTCACACAAAAAGTAAAATATGTGAATGTTTGTGTGTCGATGGAAGGGAGGATGTGCCCGCGAAGATGTTTAAAAAATTCTATTGCGTCCATTTTTGTACCAAGGTTGGCAATCCCTGTACAACAAAAATTTTCACAAAAAATTTCTATTGCTGAATAAATATATCTTATTTTTACTTCCTTAATCGATGTATTCCTTTTTTAAAATTTGATTAATCAATCGTTTCATATTAATCCCTGTAAACTTAACGGGATTTTGAGAAGTATAAATAAGTTGAAAAAAACCAAATATGTACAATTAAACTTTTTTTAAATGTTTTTCACATTTTTATCATATCAAAGTAACATTTTCTTCATTTATAACGTAATAGAACATTTTTATATTATTCTACACATTCAATATTTAAAACTGACGTACTCAATACTTTACAACTTTACATACACATCAAATGATTAAAAATAAAAAGAAAAGAAAAGAAAATTCATGCGTCAAGTATAGAATATGAAACATTTTCTAACACATTCATAATACTGTAAGAAAACTCCACCGTTTAATATACTGAAAGATAATGCCTAAGGAAACAAAGTCAAAGTCAAACCGGGTGGTAAGGCCTACTTTTTGACTTAAGCTCAACTAGCACCGCCCAGCAGGTTTGTTTACTATGCGGCAAAGCCTTACAAGATAATTATTAAAGTTGAGACAAAACAATAAATACAAAACAATACTAATAGTTCACTTATTGAACGATAAACAATTAATAAATACGAATATAATCATAGTTTAAATAGTATAGCACCGAGTGAATAAAAAGACTTATATGGGGAAAAACTTGAATAATTATATAGGGATATTTACAATAAACAGTTAACACAATTTAAGTACAGCAATGTACTAGTACTAAGAATAATAGGGAGTAACATAAGTGGTTGTATAGGAATATGTACATGTAGTGAAAACAATAAACACAAATCAAAAAGCACCATGAGCTTAGAGAAGTAGTACTGAAAAACAAATTCCAAAAATTCAAATTTTGATGATACAATAACTGAGAAAACAATTTACTAATTATTCTGAGCAAAACTAAATAATACTCTGTGATATTGAGCATTAATTATACTATATAATACTGAAATACGAATTCGGAAATTACAAAATACCGAAAATACAAATTTTGAAAATACAATTTCCAGTTTTGAAAACGCGTAACACATTTGAGAACCCAACTACAGCTATCACCATCTAAAGTCGAAAATATATGCGAATTATTTTGTACAGCCTTGTATATGACCTATAGATTTATATATATACTATACATAGTATGAAAAAAAATAGTTCAGTTATGAAACTTTTAAGACAGATGAAAATCCCCTTTCAGCTATTTTCGTCAATAAGCGGAAATGTTCTCGAGATCTTTTGTGCAGAGAATTCTACAATTGAAAATGCATTTCCAGCAGTTATTGTTCATAGACAATACTAAAAACGAATGTTTTGTGTGTCCCTGCAAAACAGCGATAATTGCTACGCACATCATATTCTATAGTAAGCATCTTGTAGTGCACTTCAGTGATGTATGTATAAATAAACTTCAATACTCACAACAGACACACAACACAATACACACAGACAACTCATAAGACAGATGAAAATCTCCTTTCAGCTATTTTCGTCAATAAGCGGAAATGTTCTCGAGATCTTTTGTGCAGAGAATTCTACAATTGAAAATGCATTTCCAGCAGTTATTGTTCATAGACAGTACTAAAAACGAATTTTTTGTGTGTCCCTGCAAAACAGCAATAATTGCTACGCACATCATATTCTATAGTAAGCATCTTGTAGTGCACTTCAGTGATGTATGTATAAATAAACTTCAATACTCACAACAGACACACAACACAATACACACAGACAACTCATAAGACAGATGAAAATCTCCTTTCAGCTATTTTCGTCAATAAGTGAGAATGTTCTCGAGATCTTTTGTGCAGAGAATTCTACAATTGAAAATGCATTTCCAGCAGTTATTGCTCATAGACAGTACTAAAAACGAATTTTTTGTGTGTCCCTGCAAAACAGCGATAATTGCTGCGCACATCATATTCTATAGTAAGCATCTTGTAGTGCACTTCCGTGATGTATGTATAAATAAACTTCAATACTCACAACAGACACACAACACAATACACACAGACAACTCATAAGACAGATGAAAATCTCCTTTCAGCTATTTTCGTCAATAAGCGGAAATGTTCTCGAGATCTTTTGTGCAGACAAATCTACAATTGAAAATGCATTTCCAGCAGTTATTGCTCATAGACAGTACTAAAAACGAATTTTTTGTGTGTCCCTGCAAAACAGCGATAATTGCTACGCACATCATATTCTATAGTAAGCATCTTGTAGTGCACTTCAGTGATGTATGTATAAATAAACTTCAATACTCACAACAGACACACAACACAATACACACAGACAACTCATAAGACAGATGAAAATCTCCTTTCAGCTATTTTCGTCAATAAGTGAGAATGTTCTCGAGATCTTTTGTGCAGAGAATTCTACAATTGAAAATGCATTTCCAGCAGTTATTGCTCATAGACAGTACTAAAAACGAATTTTTTGTGTGTCCCTGCAAAACAGCGATAAATGCTGCGCACATCATATTCTATAGTAAGCATCTTGTAGTGCACTTCCGTGATGTATGTATAAATAAACTTCAATACTCACAACAGACACACAACACAATACACACAGACAACTCATAAGACAGATGAAAATCTCCTTTCAGCTATTTTCGTCAATAAGTGAGAATGTTCTCGAGATCTTTTGTGCAGACAATTCTACAATTGAAAATGCATTTCCAGCAGTTATTGCTCATAGACAGTACTAAAAACGAATTTTTTGTGTGTCCCTGCAAAACAGCGATAATTGCTATGTACATCATATTCTATAGTAAGCATCTTGTAGTGCACTTCAGTGATGTATGTATAAATAAATTTCAATATGTTTGATATAGTGTAACTTTATTAAAATGGACTATAAACGATTTTTTTCCCGTAGACCACTCTGTAACGGAATTCCTTTGAATGCTCCTGCTATTGATTTATAAATGTTACACACTTTATTTTCAATACCGGACATGCCATGGTAAAACTCAATTACATGGCAATTCAAGTATATTCGAACACGGACAGACAACAGACAGACAGACAAACAAAATAACTCTTTTAAATTATGCTGAAAAGTGTTAAAAACTAAAAGATAAATCGAGATGTAAATAAAGAATTTTCATTTAACATCCTTACCTAAGAAACAAACATTATCGCCACAATCTCTGGCTAAGTAAACCGTACAATGCACACGGCAATTCTTTGGAGAAAAACATTTAGTTTTTCATCCGATCGAAGTGGGATTCCCTGAAGTGGAAAAAGAGATTAAGAAACTTGTGGTATGATAGTTGCATCTATCAATAAAAAGTTAAACGGAAAAAGTAGATGCAAAAAAATATAAGTTCCAGTAAGCAGGAGATATTTCTTAAAATTTCATTTATAAAACATAAAAAATAAAATAGACAAGGAAATGTAAATAGAAAAATATTTTGATAATTCGATGAATGTAACTCATGCTACTGTTGGCGGCGCAGTTTAGTCATTAAATAGCTAAATAGTTGTTATTTATTCACAAGACAAATGGAGAAAGCATTCCACACACCTTTTATTAGATATCCATGTGGCGCTAGACAACAATTGTCGAATGTCTCCAATGACATACTTGTTTTATTATTCCAGACTGTATCGTGTATCGGTTAAGAGGTTGAAGTCTTCTTTATTCTGAAGGCACTTTTCAATTTATATTATTATTTTATGTTAAATAAATTCTTACCTCTACTTTAAGGTTAAATGATATTCTATTAACTTTACATTACATTTAGATTAAGAGTATTATGGTTATACATTGTGGAGCGTTCAAACATAGCTCCTTTTTTATAGGTTACATTATGTTATCTAAGTAATAAGTTCAAAGTTCTTAGAGAAATATACAGAGTAATAGTCTTTCAGTTCAGTAAAAACCACTTACGTCACAACTCATGACGTTATTATTTCATCTAGTCAGAGAAAGTTTGGATATTCCTGGTTTATGAGAGTCATTACAGTCTATTGCCCTTTAATCATGAAATACAGTTGATTGATGCTATGAGTTCTCTTTTAATGCTTTCATTAGGTTGAATAATATTGTAGGTTGAATTCTGCTCACTGAGATTACTTGTTAATGGGTTTTCTAAGAGCTACTACATGCTATTAAAAAAATAGCTAAATAAATTGATAATTATAATTTTTTTCTTTTAAAATGTTTTCTGTTTGATTTGATTAATAAGTCATTTTGTATTAAACAGTATTTTGTGTAAATGTTTAAGTAAGTCAAAGCCACGAAAACTAAAAAAAAATCATTTCAATACTTCATCTTAAAAAAAAATGTCATCTGATAAGTTTGGATAAAATCCACGTATGTCTAAACCATCCATTCACCCCTAACCCCTCATACACTTATAAGAAAAAATCGCGTAATTGAATAAACAGAAAAATAACTGAAAATAAAGATTTTTTAATTACGTCTTCCAGCAAACAAATATTATTCCTAAAATCTCTGACGAAGTAAGCCATACTCGTACAATGCACACAGCAACTTTTCGGTTGAAAACATCCGAGGGAAGTGGGATTCAATTCAAGTGGAAATAGTGACACAGAAACGTGTGGTATGATTCTGCATTTGGCTCTTCATCAGTGACATTTCAAATACCCCACGCTAATGTTAAACCTATGGCCGTGTGATGAATTCGTATTTATAAAATAACCAAGTGTTAAACAATGTAACAATATAAGCCAAGCGGGCTACAAAAATAATTACGCATATTTATCTCATGAAATAAATAAGCAAATCTCGCCTGTTGTAATTTAAATAAAATTCATTTATTCCTAAACACATTTCTATGGTTATACACATATAAACATCGTCTAACTGAAAAAAAAGGAGAAAAATAATAACAACGATGGATCGAAATAATAATAATAATAATAATAAAATTTAATTTTAGTCTAGACCTGAGAACAAATATTATTCATAAAATCTCTGACAAAATAAACCATACCACGCATACAGCAACTCTTTCGAGTAAAACATTTTCGGTAATTTCTCATCCGAACGAAGTAAGATTTATTCAAGTGGAAAAATAAATAGAAAAACGTATAGTTGGATTCTGCATTTGGTAATAAAGAGGTAATGGAAAAATACATGCAAATATATACATATATATGTGTGAGACCAATATGTATACATACATACATATATACAGCGTGTCCCAAAAAGGAGTACCTATTTTTAAATATGAATAAGAAACAAACGAATAGAGTTATTAAAAAAATTCTTGCAGGACACGGATGTGTGAAGTCTGGAATTTTGTTTAGAACACTTTATTATGATAGTTCAAAATCTGACCGACAGATGGCGCTACAGCACATTTTGGTGGCTATATGAACAAACGGAGCATGCGTAAAGACCAGACAGAAGTAGACGTAGTCAGTGAAAGTTCAGTAGTAATCATTTCAAGGGAAACAGTAGTTGTCGTTGCGTAAATTCTTCAAAATGGTGTATTCGTTGGAAGAGAGAATTTTTATTGTTTTAGAATATCACAGATTGCGTGAAAGTTTCACATCAACAAGAAGGAGCTTCCAGAAAAGATTTAATGTAAAGAAAGGTCCACAGCCGAAGGCAATAAAGAAGTTATGGGAAAAGTTTCAGTGAACGGATAGTGTTGCGGATGGATTGACGGGGACCGTTGGACGACATCGGTCGTCAAGAACAACAGCAAATGTTGAGGATGTTCAGAATACCATTGCACGCACTCCAAAAACCTCTGTTCGCAAAACTGTAGCTGCCTGTGGGATAAGCAAAACAACTACGCACAGAATTCTGCGAATATTCCTGCAAATGATTCCATACAAATTGCAAACGCAGCAGCCACTACAGGGTACTTCCATTGATGGAAGAATCGATTTAGCAAACGAAATGCTGCAAATGATTGATGGTGGCGACATTTAAGCAAGACAAATACGGTTTTCTGACGAAGCACATTTTTACCTGGGTGGCTTCGTCAATAAGCAGAATTGTCGAATCTGGGGTTCTGAAAACCCTCAAGTGTGTGTTCCACGATCGTTGTATGCAAACAAAATTACTGTATGGGCATCTTTATCCAGCAGACGCATTATTGGACACATTTTCCTATAGGTCACAGTGAATGCCAGTCGTTACGCTGAAATATTGCATGAATTTGTGGCCATCCATAATGCCTTGGAAGATGTACCCGAAACATCCTGGTTCATGCAAGATGATACAAGGCCTCATCGAACATCTGAGGTTTTCATTCTTCTTGAGGAATACTTTGACAACCACGTGATTGTCTTAGATTACATTAAATTAACCGGCAAGGGTAAGAATTGACCACCTTACTCACCAGATTTAAATCCGTGTGATTTTTTTTTCTTTGGTGCCATCTGAAATCCCACTTCGCTAGCTGTACTCCAGCCATTAACCTCTCAAGAGTGTGCAGCCATTTCCGTACAGACGTTGCAGAAGGAGTGTGCTAATTTCATTCTAAGACTCCAACATGTTATTGCGATGAATGGAGGACGTACTGAAAATATTGTCATTTAATTTTCAACTATTGCTGATGAATTCAGTAGCCACAGTGCCATCTGTCGGTAAGAATTTGAAGTAATATAATACAGTACTCTAAACAAAATTCTAGACTTCACACATCCGTTTCCTGCAAAAAAAAAAATTTAATAACTCTATTCGTTTGTTTCTTATTCATTTTTAACACTTTCCAACCTAGTTGAAAAGTGTTTATGACTTCGATTTGTCTGCCGTCTGGCCGGATGGCCGTCTGTCCGTACTCTAACTCTCGTAAATATGCAAGAATTGCTCTGAAATTTTTATATGTTATTGTCGTTATCTATACACTGTTAAAACTGAAGGTGACAAAGCGTGGACGTTTGGGTCCCCGGGGTGAATAGGCGGTACATTTTGGAACCCTAAGGCTGAGAAATGTGGCTGGAGTGCCATTTGACCGCTCACTGGGTGATTGGGGCTAATTTGGGTGCCATTCACTGCCTATTGCTCGAATTTTGGCAGCCCCTTCGGGCGACTTTCATCTTGCGCAGGCTCAGTGACGTATTTTACTTTTCGCAAGTCACTCACAAGGGAGATCGCACAATATGGCTGCCTTTGAATTGTAGTGTTTCGCTGCCTCTGCCGCGCGAGATTTCAATTGTAGTAATAACTAAACAACGCCATTTATTGGGAATAAATAAACCAGGGGAGTAAACAAGAATAATCACAATTTATATACAGGTATGTGAAGTGTTTCAGTGTATTTGTATATTATGTTTTATTATTATATAAATTTTAGGCATGTTGTATTACAAATGGCTCCATGCATTATTTTCAAGACAAATACATTTTAAGTCATAATCTTGGTGTGGAAAGTTGAAATTTTTATCTCGTGAAAGTAGAATGATGTCGCCTCACCTATTTGCTTGTATAAATTATTATTTATGTAGAGCATATAATAATTTCATTTTATTCATATTTTTATCTAATGAATTTTCTCGCACAGTTTTTCTTGCTTACCATCTAGAAGTAATAATAATAAAAAAAATGTTGAAACATAAGTTATTATATTTAAAAAAATAGTTTAATTTCTTATTTTTCGGATATCTAAACCAACTATTTGTAAACAATTGAAGAATTTACAAGTTTTAAAGAGAATTGATTTTTACCTACTTGAAACGTATTAATTTGAATATTTGACAATTTTAAATTAGTTGATTTGATAATATGAAATAGTAAACTTTGTAACATAAGAAATAGTAAACTTGATAAAATATAAATTTCTGCAGATGTTTTTATTAATCAAATACTTTTTATTATCGAAATTTTTAGAGCTTGTGTTTGATCATGAAATGAACTAAAAATATACCTCATTATATATTATGAATTATTAACAAAATAAACAAATCGCAATTCCTGAATTGATATTTTGACATTTATGCATGTGTCTTGAAAAATGTTTTGTGAGTCTCTTGTACTATAACATATTAATAATAATAAATCACTGGAACATTTCACAGTGTGACTGGATGTAAGAATGGTCTTGGATGATTGAGTGATTTATGTAAATATATTTAATTCGCATAGCTAAAATAATTTTTTCCCTCTTAAAATAATAATGATAAATAAATATCGCTGTAGTACATATAACTTAAAATAACAATAATCTTAAACAAAACCTAACATCTTAATCGGCATTTATTTATCTATAGTGTCTATTGGCTATTTACACCTGATGATGTATAATGCATTTCTCATATATATTAACCTACACATGGAAGTGCAATGCGGGTTTCTTTCTCTTTTTTGTGTGTGTGTGGGGGGGGGGGGGGAATTTGGGAAAAATAAAGGTTACTTTTGTGAAATTTATTATATTTTTCACAAAATGCCCCCCCCCCCCTTCTCTAGCAATTGTATTGAAAAGAATATGAAAATTCTTATACTTAAAAAAGGGGGGGGAAAGGCTATACATATATAATTATAATGCAATGTTTAACTTTAGCTGCAATAAACTGATCAATACTTCATTTTCTCTGCTGAAATTTATACACAGTTAAAAGTTGATCTTCTCATGTCAAGGGTCGATCCAGGCAAAATCTGGGGCTTATTCAGAACTCCTTCACAAAGATCTATTTAATAAAACAGGCTCCTTAAAAAAAATCAATTTAATAAAATGGGCCCCTTCAGTAAAATCTATTTGATAAACTGTGTCCCTTCACAAATTTCCTTTTAATAAAATAAGCCCTTTCACAAAATTCTATACCATAAAAACTTACTATTTTTATTAATTATTTAATATTTTGTTATGTTTTGAAATGTGTAATTTGTAAACAATTTTACGAACCAAACATTTATTAACATAACAAAAACATTTTAAAGTCCTATTTACTAAAGTTTTCTCTTCTGGTATACTTGATTGTTAAAAAATTACACATTTTAAAACATAACAAAATAATAAATAATTAATAAAAATAATAAGTTTTATGGAATAAAATTTTGTGAAAGGGCCTATTTTGTTAAAAGTAATTTTGTGAAGGCGTTTGTTTTATTAAAAGAAATATTGTGAAGGGGTAATTTTATCAAATTTATTTTTCTGAAAGTGCCCTTTTATTAAATAGATTCTTGTGAAGGAGCTATGAATAGGCCCCAAATTTTGCCAGGATCGACCCTTGACATGATATGATCAACTTTTAACTTTGTTTAAATTTCAACAGAGAAAATGAAGTATTGATCAATTTATTGCAGGTAAAGTTAAACATTGCATTATAATTATATATGTTTAGCTCTTTTTTTTCCTTTTTTAAGTATGAGAATTTACAAACTCTTTTCAATACAATTTCTGGACAACGGGCGGGGGGGTCGGGGAGAATGCTTTCATTTGAGGAGTGCAGCTGGGCACCTTGGAGTAGAGGTGCCAATATTCCCCCCGGGGTTCCATCCTTTCACCCCTTGGGGCACCCTGTATTAAGGTTACCATCCTTTCACCCTAGTTAAGGGTGCCATTCTGGCTCTCCTAGGAGTGTCACCAGTCGGACAAGACTTTCACCCATAGGAGGTGCCAAGTGTCACCTGTAGTTTTAACAGTGTAGCGTAGCATGTTCTCTATCTCCACTGAAGTGTGTAGCACTTATAGTTTTTTTACAGGGACAGTCAAAAGTTTTTCGTTACATTACGGTCAATGGGGAATAAACGTTTCAAGCGTATTTTGATGACGCTACGTCATTTAAAACATAATGAAATTTATATATAATTATGAAGCGCATTAAAACATGCTTTTTGTAGAATTATGGGGGGGGCAAAGCATTTATTATTCATTTACAGGGTCAAACAAAAGAACTATGTTACACATCGTCCTATGGGGGAAAATCGTCTGCAGTGTAATTTAGTGATATTTCACTATTTCAAACATAATGAAAATTATATGCATTACTGAGGTGCACTATAAATTGCTATCTTGTGTGCATTGCGTTTATTTACAGGGACACACAAAAGATATTGGTTACAGTACATGTGCGATATTTACAGTCTATGTGTAATAAGTGCGTTTTCAACTTTGGTTTGCGTTTTTAAGTTTAACATTTTTTTTTCATAGCACGTGTGTGTTTATAAACTCGATTCATCATATACAGGGCTACACAAGGGAATTCATAAGTATTACAGACTATGAGAGTGAATTGCTTAAGGCTAGTTTTTAATTGTGTTTACGCATTTTCAAGCTGAACTATATTTAGTAGACTAATAGAAGTTTCTAGAATATAAATAAATTCATATACAGGGCTATGCAGAAAAGATACATTGTCGTTTACGTTTGGTAATTGCTGCGAGTGAGTTTTAAGTTGTCTTTTATCTTAATAGGTGGTATGTACAAAAGTCTTCAGATAATATACAGGGCTGTACAAATAATTTCGAGTGCATTTCCATCGATTGGCGAAAATTGCTAAATGTGAATATTTTAACTGAACTAAATTTTATAATACTATACATCCACATCTATTGATCATACACAGAGCTGCACAAAATAATTTGACTACTTTTTTGACACTGGAAGGTAATTTCGAAAACTGTATTTTTCAATGTGTTATATGTTTACTTATATCTTCTTTCACCTTATTTAACGTTGAAGTTTCGTTACAGTTTTCTGGCTGTGTTGGAAAGTGTTTCATAATATATGCTTTATGCATGATTTTTCGTTCTTGTTAAAAATAGGTACTCCTTTTTGGGACACCCTGTATATATATATATATATATATAAATCGTTAGTATTCACAAAAGTTTTATTATATATAGTCAATATAGCTGCTTTGCGCATTTTACTGTATATTTATATATAATTTTTTTACAATTATCATTATTGTTTTTAAGTATCAATGCAGCATTTTCTCATACTTTTGTAAATTCAAAATGCATATCTTATAACATCTAATTTCAAATACTGTTAACATCATATCTACAGAACTCTGTACCATTTATTATTTTTGATGTTAGACTTATTTTAGCTTAGAGTAAATATATTTCAATTTAGGTATTCTATATATTAATATTAATTATTTACGTGGTATTTTTAAATTACAGATTTGGTCAGATTTATTAAAATAACTTGTTCGTTGTCTTTTGATTTCAAAGGTATTATATATATATATATATATATATATATATATATATATATATATGTATATATGCGTGTGTGTGCGTGCGTGCGTGTGTGTGTGTGTGCGTGCTTCTTTCTGTTTGCTGCATACATTTTTTTTCAATTTGGCTCTTTATTGCTCTTTATTCTCTTATCTCTTTTTCCACTTGAATGAATCCACCATCGTTCGGATGAGAAATTACCAAAAATGCTTTTTCCAAAGAGTTGCCATATGCATTATATAGTTTACTTTGTCAGAAATTGTAATAATGATACATGTTTTCTAGGAAAGAAAAAAAGAACGTGAAAATTCTTTTTTTATTTCTAGTAACATTTGTTATTTTTGTTTATTTTTTAAATGTAGATATATATATTTATTTATTTATTTAAATACACGGTGTTTGTGGTGTAATGTGTGTTAAAAGTGGAGATGTTTTTATACTTAAATGAATAAGTCGAGTGCCTATGTATATGTTAATAGAAATCGTTTTCTCCTGTACTAAATACATCCTAACGAGTTTCTGAAAATTCAATTTTTTTCAAATTATGCATGATGGGCTTGGCGGCCATCTTTGCATATTATTCACAAAATTCTAAGCACCCAAATCCGTAGTTAAAATCCGAAGTTCAAAATTGTTATTTAAGCAAATATTTTAAGCGTTTCATTTATAGACTTGTATGCTCTGAAAATTGTGTCTTAAGATAGTGATGACTTATCTTAAAGATTCATCTTATGATTTATTTTTTAGAGTAATTAATAATTTCAAACTAGTAAAAATCAATTTCTCAAACTATCAGGCTTATCTAATTTATCTGTCCGGAGTTAAAATCTGAAGTTCGAAATTGTTATAAACATATTACATTGCAAACATATTACGCTTTTACTTTAGAAATTTGGGTGCTTAGAAATATGAAAAGATGGCCGCCAAGCCCATCATGCATAATTTGAAAAAAATTGAATTTTCAGAAACTCGTTAGGATGTATTTAGTACAGGCGAAAACGATTTCTATTAACATATACGTAGGCACTCGACTTATATATATGATAACTTATTTAATGGAAAAAAGTTAAATAAGTAATATAATAGCTTGGAAATTTGATATCACACCATTTTTTAGCCACAACTTTTTTTTTTTTTTTTTACGCTTGGCTTTTTTACTTTTGAAAAGTTGTTTTTGTAGATACAATTTACACAAAGCAGCGACATTTCAAAATGACTTTAGAAAAGTCCGAAATGATTTTATATAATGATTGTTATATAAATGATTGTTATATAAATTTCTTAAAATTAAATGTAACTTTAAGATGATAAAAACTTGAAAAATATAAAGAAAAATATTTCGCATGATTATTCATATCTTTGTCCTTTTATAACTTATTTATACTTTCCAAAATCACGTTATGTTTATATAGCGTAAAATAAAATTACCGATTAATCAAATAAAAAAAGAAAGAAAACATCGATTAATGAAGTAAAAAATATATTTAGCCAATTATAGAAAGCTTGTAAAATATAATGTACGAAATCATCGAATATTCATAAGTTTTCTTTTTTGCTTTTGCTTATTTCTTTAATTCTTCAACACAACTAATGAAGTTTAATCAAACAACTGTTTTGTAGCAGAACTTTTTTTCCATCTAAATATTTTCCATTTAACTCTTTAATGGAAGATGCAGAATCATACTACACATTCCTCTATCACTTTTTCCTCTTGAACAAATTGTACTTCGTTCAGTTGAAAAACTACCAAAAATATTTTTCTCCAAAGTGTTGCTATGTGCATTGTATAGTTTACTTTGTCAGGGATTGTAAGACTAATATTTGTTTGTTCAGCAAGGATTGAAAATTCTTTATTTCGATTTATCTTTCAGTAATTTGTTTACTTTTTTAGATTGTGTGATATTTTTAATGTGTGTGCGAAGGTTGAAGTGTTTTTAGGCATAAATGATTTATTTTTTTAATTTCATCATGTGAGCTTTTTCTTTTCGGCAATAAATGTATAAAAGCATATACGTTGTTCTGTACCTAATTAGCCATAATACATCTAACAAGATTGTATATTGGGTATTGTTAATAATAACGATAATTTAATTGAATTTTGTTTATATGGGTAGAAATAATTTTAAGCATAAAAAAAAAAAAAAAAATAAATAAATAAATAAAAAAAGAAGAACAAGAAACACAAGTGCTTATGAAAATCTGACAAACTTTACTATTACAAGGAAGATATTTTTATAAAACTATGTTCAAATATTCGCTTAAATTAAATTATAAGATAAAGCTAGGATAGTCTGCGCACAATTCAAAAGAATAGCAATTAAAAATCTAAATATTAATTTTTTGCTAAACTATTCATGAATAATTTTTACTTCATTTGTTTTTTATGCATTTCCATTGCTATTTTGTTGTTATGTTGCAATTTAATAGAACAATTGCAATAAAACCAAGAAAGTTATTTTGCGCAATCTGTCCTTATAGGGTTGGTGTGATTGCGCACATGGGTAGGAGAGATTGTTACTAATAATAACCACAATTAAATTGTTAACAGTAATAATTACACTTAAATGACATTGCTGTAAGGTTTTTGTGAACAAATATTATTGAATTAGGAGTGAATATTTCAACCTAATGATTAAAGAATCAGAAAAAGGAAATAATTTTAAAAACGATTAAAAAATTTTAATTAAAGGGGAAAAAAATTAAAGAATCAGAAAAAGCAAGTCCAGATAAGATTACAAAATAAAATTATGTTACTTAATAACACGTTTAACTTAAAATTAGTCTATTTTCATTTTTCATTTTTTTTTATGCAAATTTACCAATAAGCTGCGTAATATCTCCTAGCATGGAAACTAATGGGAACACTGCGCCATCTCTCCTAAATAGCAGATGCGCAAACACTCCAATTTCGGTAAGAGAGATTGCGCGGTCTTTTATTTAAACATGGCCTCTTCTAAAACGAACCGTTGATGTTCACATTGTTAGTCTAGATTAGTAAGCTTATGAGAAATCGTTTAAGTTTAAAATATTTTGTACTATTGACATTGTATAGAAATTCTGGTGAATAGCTATGAAAATTGAAGCACTTACTTTGGGAAAACAAAACAAAATAGCAATACTTTATCTTAGATGCTCAAAGCAATCAACGTGCACTTTCAAGTAGACACTCCAATACTGTTGTTGTACAACTACCTGGAGTCGCTGCGCGCTCACTCTTCACCTTCCCCCCGAACCTCTATATGCGCAAACTCGCCGACCGCGCCATCTCTCCTGGCTTTACCTTACTTAACACAATAAAAGTACACACCAATCTGATAGTCAAGTACTTTTCTTTTATCGCCATATACTCTTTTATAATATACTAGCGACCCGTTCCGGCTTTGCACGGGTAGACAATGTAATTTTTTTATTACATTCGTTTTCCTGAATTTCGCGCTCCAACCTAAAACTGTTGCTGAGATATGGCGAAATGACCTAAAACTTTCGAATCCCCCTTTAACCACCTTCGAGGGGGGGGGGGGATTTCTAAATTCACTGAAATACGTGTTTAATCATTTGTTTAGTAGATTTGTTTTCCTGAATTTCGCACACCTACATAAAACAGCTGCTGAGATATGGCGAAATGTCCTAAAATTTTCTAAACCACCCCCTTTAAAACCCTTCGAGGGGGCGGGGGGGATTTCTAAAATCACTGAAATGCGTGTTTATCCATTTTTTAGTAGATGTGTTTTCCTGAATTTCAGGCTCCTACCTAAATCCGCTGCTGGGATATGGCGAAATGACCCGAAACTTTTGAATACCCCTTTAGCCACCTTCTGGGGGGAGTTTCCAAAATCGCCGAAATACGTGTTTAACCAATTTTTTAGTAGATTTGTTTTAATTAATTTCGCCCTCCTACATAAAAGCTGAGATATGGCGAAATGACCTAAAAAAATTCGACCCCCCCCTTTAACCACCTTCTGGGAGGAATTTCCAAAATTGCTGAAATATGTGTTTTATTCATTTTTTAGTAGATTTGTTTTCCTGATTTTCGCACCCCTATCTAAAACTGCTGCAGAGATATGACGAAATGATCTAAAACATTCGACCCCCCTTTTAACCCCCTTTGGGAGGATATTTCTAAATTTACTGAACTACGTGTTTAACCAATTTTTTAGTAGATTTGTTTTCCTTAATTTCGTGCTCCTACATAAAACTGCTGCTGAGATATGGCGAAATGACCTAAAACATTTGACCATCCCCTTTAGCCACCTTCAGGGGGGATTTTCTAAAATCGTTGAAATACGTGTTTAATCATTTTTTAGTAGATTTAATTTCCTGATTTTCGCACTCCTACCTATAACTGCTGCTGAGATATGGCGAAATGACGTAAAACATTCGACCACCACACTTTAACCCCCTCCGGGAGGCGAAATTCTAAAATCCCCGAAATACATGTTTAATCATGTTTTTAGTATATTTGTTTTCCTGATTTTTGTGCTCTTAACTAAAATTGCTGCTATGAGATACGGCAAAATGACTAAAACGTTCGACCCCCCCTTTAACCCCTCTGGGAGGGGAATTTCTAAAATTACTGAAATACATGTTTAATCATTTTTTAGTAGATCTGTTTTCCTGATTTTCGAGCTCCTACCTATAACTGCTGCTGAGATATGACGAAATGACCTAAAACATTCGACCACCCCCCTTTAACCCCTTCGGGGGGGGGATTTCTAAAATCGCTGAAATACAGGTTTAATCATTTTTTTAGTAGATTTGTTTTCCTAATTTTCGCGCTTCTACCTATAACTGCTGCTGAGATATGGCGAAATGAACTAAAACATTCGACCACCCCCCTCCTCTTTAACCCCTCGGGTGGCGAATTCCTAAAATCGTTGAAATAAATGTTTAATCACTTTTTTAGTAGATTTATTTTCCTGATTTTCGCGCTCCTACCTATAACTGCAGCTGAGATTTGGCGAAAAGACCTAAAACATTCGACCACCCCCCTTTAACTCCCTTCTGGGGGGAATTTCTAAAATCGCTGAAATAGGTGTTTAATCATTTTTTTAGTAGATTTGTTTTCCTGATTTTCGCGTTCCTACCTATAACTGCTGCTGAGATATGGCGAAATGAACTAAAACATTCGACCACTCTCCTTTAACCCCCTTCTGGGGGGAATTTCTAAAATCGCTGAAATAGGTGTTTAATCATTTTTTTAGTAGATTTGTTTTCTGGAATTTCAAGCTCCTACCTATAACTGCTGCTGAGATATGGCGAAATGACCTAAAACATTCGACCAACCCTATTTAACCCCCTTCTGGGGGGAATTTCTAAAATCGCTGAAATAGGTGTTTAATCATTTTTTTAGTAGATTTGTTTTCTGGAATTTCAAGCTCCTACCTATAACTGCTGCTGAGATATGGCGAAATGACCTAAAACATTCGACCACCCCCATTTAACCCCCTTCTGGGGGAATTTCTAAAATCGCTGAAATAGGTGTTTAATCATTTTTTAGTAGATTTGTTTTCTGGAATTTCAAGCTCCTACCTATAACTGCTGCTGAGATATGGCAAAATGACCTAAAACATTCGAACCCCCCTTTAACCCCCTACGGGTGGGAATTTTCAAAAATCCCTTCTTATTGCTTGCCTAGGTCATAACAGCAATCTACAGTCCAAATTGCGTGACCCTGACTTTAGTAGTTTCGGCTGGGCGTTGATGAATCACTCAGTCAGTCAGTCAGTCACCGTTTCCTCTTTATATAATAGTATAGATATAATAAGCTGCGTTAAAAAATATCATCTTTTTCAAGCCCTTAATGAATAAAGTTCCCCCCCCCCCCCTCCTCCCACTATGTTTCTAGATATCTTTAAAGATTTTTTTATATTATTATATTTATGTTTTGTTTTTTGTAAGTACCGAGTTTCTGGTTTCATTTCTTTTCTTTTGGCTGTTTTTCTTTGCACCTTAGTAAAAGGAGATTAAAATTTTATATAATTTTATCTATTTTAAGAAGATATATTAAAGCTGTTTATAAAACACATTTAAGGATTATTCAATATTAAATTCGGGCAGAGCAGAAAAATAAATGAATATATTAATAATGAATATACATTGAATTAAAAACAAATAGAGTTTATTTCTTAATGTACTCAAAATGAAACATGTAAATACAGATAATGATATTGTCGATTATCCTAAATATGAGAATTTATTGAAATATTTTGCTTTTAAACATTGTTTGAAAATTACTAATGCATAAATGAAAATATGTTTGTCGATCTGACGATTTTTGTTTTTCCGCATATTTGCCTGTGTATTCAATTATCTGTCTTCTGTGTTTGAACGTTTGACTTCAATAAATAAAATAAAATAAAATGAAAAAGAAACTGCTGCCTTATTGTAAAATTTTATTTACGCACCTATATGGTGAGGATTAATAAATATTTTTTAAATTACGTCCATGTTCAATATTTCTGTACTTAATACATTATTTACATATTGACATGCACATTTTCTTTATTTGTGCTTAAATACTCACATCATTCTTAAATACGTCCGTACATCCTGCATATAAACATGCATTTTATAACTCACACATATTTATGTACAATTTTAATACCTACAATAATTCCCTAAGATATAGCAAATCTTTCATTCAACAAACGCTAAGTAATAATCAAGTAATAGTGACTAATTAGCGAATTTCCATAATCCATACATTCCAAATATGTTTTATTAATTTAAATATATGCATATATATACTATTCTGTTAGATACAATTTTATAACCATGTGCTTTGCAAATTATGCTTCGGAATATGGGTAAATAATTAATGTAGTAATATATAAATTTTCGTTATCTTCCTTTTTATTTATTTATTTATTTATTTTCTCCAATCTTATTCAAATTATTAGTATGATTTATAATATTCCATTTTCAAAGGTATCCTTGTTTTTCAATCTTGTTCCAATGAATGTTCGGGCACGGATTTGGCACAATTTTTGGCATTAAGCTGGTGTCATTTACAGAAAACAATCATTCTTTGCTTATAATGTGGTTTCCCTGCCTTTGAAAAAGTGAATTACATTATAAGCCTTCATATGTGTTTATACTCTTGTTTCCTTTTTTTTTTCCATTTTAATAAATAATACTTCATATATTAGGACTATATATTATAATTTGTAATTTGACTATCCTATGTGGTATAGTAATTTCATTGTATATGGTCAGTTTTTTTCTGTTTCAATGGTTAATTTTTACAATAAGTTTATATATATATATATATAGGTTAATTTTTACAATAAGTTTATATATATATATATATATATATATATAGCACATTATGTATTAAATGTATTAAATAGCACATTAATGTATTAAATGTATACATTTAATACATAATGTGCTATATTTAATCTGTGTGATTAATTGCAGCTATAGCGCTTATCGCATGGATTTCATTTTTAGTTTTAGTTTTAGTTTAGTTTATTTTTAATCTTTATTGAGCATATATATATACATATATATATATATATATATATATATATATATATATATATATATATATATATATATATATATATATAATTGAGGTTTTATATATATATTGAATTCGGGATTGATTCATTCTTAATTTTCCATTTTTTTTATATGTGGCGTCACAATTGATCGGGCAATTTGAATATAGAAAATTCAACTTAATCGCTCTCTATATTCAAACAGAAATCATTTGCGACTTCCTTATATTGTGGAATCTTACACTTTATAAAGTGCTTTGCAATATAAGTTTGAATTTCCTTATTGTAATGTTCTTAACTTTTGTTTTTGAATTTTTTTCTGCTCCGTTTATTAATCCGTGCATTTAGAAATATTCGACTCGTGTTATATTCTAACGTTTTCCAATGATTGGATAATTTCTTTAGTGTCGATTATCTTGAAATTTAATAATTATTTTATTTTCAATATGTTTTATTATATGTATATATATATATATATATATATATATATATATATATATATATGTAACCTTTACTTTGTTTGGATGTTCATCGTCATCGAATTTTGTAATAAATTATTTTAAAGGTTATTATTTATCTCAAAAATCGCACAAAAGTATATTTATTAAATTCCCGAAATTGTGTTTTATTTAATATTGAGACAAAAAAAAAAATATTTTCAAAAAAGATATTATTTTAATTAATTGCATCGACAGAAGAATTTTAAAGGGCAGACTCTAGCGTATATAGGTAATGTATAACTAGAGCTTCGATAATTAGAGCTTCATTAATCTAGATTATTTATAATTCAAAATAGTCTATGCCATCTTGAAATCAAGCTATTTAAATTTAAAGTTTTATATTGGTTATTTTTCAAACTGCATTATTTGTTTTGTTTTTTTCAAAAGTATAGTAAAAGTTTTGGAAAAGCAAAATATATAGAACTTTAATTTTTAATTTTATAAAAGAGTATATTTACAACAATTAATTTAAAAGAAAGAAAGGGAAAATGCACAATCATCGGAGCTCACAACCGTCTAAATTGCTAATTTTATATAAGCAAACGTTATCTAACATTTGCATGAAGAAATCGTCCAATAACTACACAAAATTTATAAAAAAGATTAACACAGAATAATATTTATTATATTTATATTTAAAAAAAAGAAAGAAAGGGAGAAAATAATATAAAATTATAAATTGTATATAAGTTCTCTTTTAATTTTTAATATATTTTATACAAACTAGTATTGAAACTTTACGTAGGCAGTGGAAAAAAAGATCACTTTTACTTTGTTTGGAACTTTATGTTTACTTTATTCTCCGATTTTTTTTAATAAATTATTTTTAAGAACATTTATATTTATTTTATGCAAATAGTTTTTAACATTCACTTATTCTAGAAGTTCTGGAAATTGTGCTTTAGTTATTACAGAAATAAAATAAATTTCAGCTTTGAAAAAAGACATTGTTTTTTAATAAAATTGGAGGAAGAACTAAAAAGAATGGAACTTAGTACATGAATAAGTAATTTGAATAACTAAAGCTTTGTTAATTTAGATTATTTATAATTCAATAATGAATGTGATTTTCAATTTCTTATTTTAACAAACTTTTGAAAAGCTTCTGTATTAATTGTCTTTTTTTTAATTGAAAATTAAAGTTCTATATATGTAAAGGGCATTTTTTTTTCTTTGTGTAATTAATATTGGAAAAGTAAACTATACGCAACTTTTTCTTTCTAAAGTTTTTTTTTTTTTATTGTGTTTTAAAGGTTTTGAAATTGTAAGATACATAAAACTTTATTTTTTTAATTTCTTAAAAAGATTTGTACGGAAGTTTTTTTTCTTTAATTTGTAAAAAAGGAAATTCATGTCTTAAACTATTTGAATTATAAACATTCTAAGATAATATACAAAATCTTTATGTTTCACAGTCGCCTTTATTAGTAATTTAATGTAAGCAGATACAATCGGATATCCGCAGAAAAAAAATCCAAAAATAGCTACACATTTTTTTCTTTTCTTTTTTTTTCTTTCTTTTTTTTTTTTTTTTTTTTGTAGACTAAAATTTATCATATTTTAAAAAGAAACCAATTACCCCGGAAACACACGTTAACTATACTTGAAGTCTTGGTTGTTTTCAATTATTTATTAAATCTCCCGTTACAAACAAGTAACGAAATTCCAAAATTACACGTTAATTAAAAAAAAATGCTTTGCTTATGTACCTACTTTTTCGAAATTCTTCAATAAATTATTTTTAAGAACATTAATGTCTAGCTTAAGAAGAAATACTTTAACTCTCGCTTTTTTAAAGAAAATAAATTCTCGAAATTGTGCTTTATTTATTACACAAACAAAATAAATTTCCCCTTTGAAAAGAGACATTGTGGAATTAATTAAATTGACGTAAGAATAAAAAAATAATGTGACTAAATGTATAGATACGCAACCAGGATAACTGAGTCTTCCTTAATTTAGATTATTTATAATTCAAAATAGTGCATGCCATTTTGAATTTCTTATTTTAAGGAACATTTCAACATTCTATTGTAATTTTCTTGTTTTCAAAATTCTTTTATAAATTATTTTTAAGGAGATTAATGTCTAGTTTAGAAAAAAAAATAAACACAGGCGTTCTTTTTTTTTTTTTTTAAAGAAATTCTCAAAATTGTGCTTTTTATTTATTACAAAAACAAAATAAATTCACCCTTTAAAAAAAAAAAAAAAAAAGGTTGAATTAATCAAATTGATGTAAGAATAAAAAAGAATGGAGCAAACTGTATAGATACACAATTAGGATAACTGGGTCTTCCTTAATTTAAATTATTTATAATTCAAAATAGTGCATGTCATTTTGAATTTCTTATCTTAATCTCATTTAGAAATTCTCATTTAAAAACTCTATCGTAATTGTATTGTAAGAAATTAAAAATTAAACATTTGTATTGCTTATTTTTCAAACTATATTTTTGTATAAAAATGGAAATAAATATACGAATAAAAATAAAAAATAATAATCTACGTAATTTGAAAACGTGCGGGAAAACGTCCGTCCGTCTGTGTGTGTATCTGTGTGTCTGTAAAAACTCTATCTCCCGAACAAATTGATATACAGACTTGAAATTTGGTATGTACTTAGTATGTAATAATGGCAAGAAGCTTATTGAATTTCAGTAACCTCGATTATCCGGAACTGTTTTCTTTCGGACTCTCGAACTTCTAATAACAGGTAGATAAAAATTTTCGAAATTGTTTATTTTAGGGAGTGAATATAAAAGACAATAAAAAAACATAAATTTTGCATAAAAAATGAAGTCGATCGGATAATGAGTTGCCGAGATATTTGTAATCATATGTTCCACACTCTTCGATTTTTCATGATCCTGTATTTCATTCAAATTTCAATTCAAATATATACTTTAATTAGAAATGAGACGCTTAATCCGACGCAGTAAACCGTTAGTTAATATGATTATCAATTTTGGAGTTATAAGGATGTTTCTTTTACGCAATTCAGTAATAGAGCATTTAAGGTTTATAACTTCATCGAGCCAGGATTTTATTCGAATTGCAATGCATTTTATAAATAGTTTGCACATGCTTTATTTTCATATTTTATATTATGCATATCCATGATGGGTAAGTATTACTGTGGTCCCCAACGACTAGTTGTGTTTAGAATTCGTATTGTAGATAGGCCTCCTTAGCCACTGTTATACTTTCCTTTGTTGATAAAAGGATAACCGTTTCTATTGCATGTGCTGAAATTTGATGCATTTCAAGTATGTATGTTTTTTATAAAATGTATGTAATTATATCATATGGGCGAATGATAGATACATGTAAGTATGCAAATATGTGTGACAAGGGAACCACTATTGCTAAAGCTCGCGCACGCTATTGACACCTGGTGCATGTTTTAGCCCTACAGGCCAAAGTTAAAGAAAAGTTAAAATTCATCTGCAAAAATCGTATTTATTGATTTTGCAGCAGCTTAACTTTCTGAAAATGCATTTTTATACCACTTATTGGAGTGTGAGAAATCTACATTATCTCACTCTAAACCCCCACATTCTGCTTAGAAAACCAGCATAGGGAAACCAGTGTAAAAGCGACTCTGTTCGGATTTTCTGTTAAGTCCAGAAATTTGTCGTTAAAGATCAAAATATTCGATTACTCTTCACCCATCATCCCGGTTGCAGTTACAGCGACAACGATTTCTATGGGAAGGGCGGAGAAACCCCACCTTGCAACTTGCCGAAGACCATCCAGTGAGATCCATCATGCGAAACTTCAAGTTAACCATTAAATTAACCCAAGTTCAACCATCAAGTTAAAAGCGAAACTTTTTGACTGTGAGATGATGAAATATTTTCTTATTCTATGAGAACAAAGCTTATTCATGAGATCATGCGCTAGAGTTCTAATTAGCTAGGAAGAAAGCCTTTGTTCTCTGCGAGAAATACAGAGCTGATATAGCCGAATGCAGGGATATTCTAAGTAGCTTCTGAATGGAATTGTAAATCCATTTTCGTTTCAGACTTAGAGTCTCAGCTCTGAGGTGAAGAGTTTATTCTTCGGGCAATCATAAAGGATTTCCATTGGTTTGATCGAGAAAAGCCAGCAAAGCTTTCATTTCCAAGGTCGAAGTGATTCCCTTCCTGTCAACTTTGAAAGAGTTTTTCATTCCGAACGGTGTGAAGGATCCGGCCATGCAGAGCAGCGAGCAGCGAAAGGGGAACCATTTCTCTCACCCGATATAAGTTCGTCGCACTGACTAGAAATATAAATGGACAGCGGACTCCTTTCTTTTCTTCCGACAGACTTGAAGAAAATATCTTTCACCTTTCATCGCCAAAAAAGAGAGGCGAAAGGGTGCCGCTTTCTGGCGGTAATCCATTTCTTGACAACTTTCTGTTTCCGCAAGTGAAAAATCTCTCTTTCTTCTCGGGAGCTGTGGAATTTCCGTGACAGTTTGGCGCGAAAAAAAACCTGTTTGGCATAATATTCTTCCTCCACACCTGCTGGAGGAAAGGACATATTTTCTTCAAGACAGGGTTGCTGGTCCGCTGTCTATTTATATTTCTAGTCAATGGTTCGTCGAGATTCTACTAATTTTGTTGTGATCTCATTCCAGTGGCGTAATTGTTGGACTCTTACTTAATTGACCTTTGATTATAAGCTCAAAGAACCCCCAAACTAATCGTTGTGTACTCATTTAATCAAGGAATTATATTTTGTGATCATCTTTTCGAATATAATAAATATTTATTTGATTTAATGAGAGTATATACATGAAGTTACTTGCTACCACTTCAAACACAATATCGGCCTCCGTCACAGGAGTTTGAACATAGAAGTTTTTTGGGGAAAAAAAGTACTTTAAAGAGCAATTTAGTTAATAATAAGAATAAAATGTAAGTTAATAATAAGAATAAAATATAAGTTAATAATAAGAATAAAATGTAAGTTAATAATAAGAATAAAATATAAGTTAATAATAAGAATAAAATAAGAATAAAAGTTTAGAAATACCTTCTAGAATTCACAAATTTCATTTTGAAAAAATACAACATCATAATTCATAAGTACATTTTTGGAAGGGCGAAATTGGCTTTATTCGTTACAGTAGAATTTTTCCCGGCAACCCTAGCGGAATGTCATAGTGTCTGCTGTGTGTGAGAGAAAGTTGTGGTTTAGATTCGTAGCACCATATTTGGCAAATAACTCACTTTTGGCGTGATATTAAAAGTTAAAAATTCGTTACTTTAAATTTAAATGTATACAAAAATATGTATAGTACGATTTTTGCAGGAAAATTCTATTGGTTCTCTAACTTTGGCTTATAGGGCTATAAAATACACCAGGTCTTAATGCTAAGTGCAATCTTCAGCAAAAATGGTTCCCTTGTGAGTATGGAGTAAAGCCCTGCATCGGGTCGGTTAACCAGTTTTTACCCGAACCCGACCCAACCCGTGGTTCCGGCGGGTAGGATTGATGCTTATTTCTTTCTTTGCGGATTCGGTTCGGGTCAGGTTGATTTGAATATTTCTTGTTCGAGTTGAAATGTCGCTCTTTCGAGTCGGGTTCCGGTTGACTCGATTTTTCAAAAGAAAGACCTGAATATTTTTCAAATGAAAAAATCATTTGAATATTAAGAAGTATATATGTGTTAATTTTAGACTATTTTTTCCTAATTGTATTAAAATATGGATTAATTTTCGGTCACTTCATGTTTGAGTCCGGGTTTGATTTGAATATTACATGTTCGGGTCGGGTTCACGAAATTTCTTTTGTCTGGTTTGGGTAGGGTTACGGGTCGACTTTAAAAAGAAATTTCGAATTCGGGTTGGGTAACAAACGACCCGTTCAAAACTATAGTATGCAGTATGCAACAGAAAGATATTTTTTAAATTACAAAGTATTCATTAGTTTTAACCACTTTTACATGTAAATTAAATCTGGCACTAGGTTGTTTTTTTATAATCTTATTATTATTATCTATACTAATAAAAGAAAATTTCGCTCTGTCTGTGTATCTATATGTCTGTTGGCGATGGCTAGGAAAATCTAGCTCACCTAGAAGTCTGAAAATTTAGGTGTGGATAGTCCAAGGTCTGACCATGTGCACTTGAGTCTCTGAATTTTAATACTTTGAAAATTGACAAAAATATTAATTAAAAACGGATCAATAACTCATCTCTTTTTTGCGAGCCGACTTTCAGAACTCGCGCATGCCCCGAACCCGATTTTGAACATCGGACGGGAATGAAGAACCATTTGCATGAAGAATGGGTTTATTTCGCAATTCTATTTTAAATTATATCGACTAAACCGTTTGGTTTATTTAAAAACAAAAGAGATATTCTGAAATATCGCACTCTTACATCTCCAATGCCGTAATCAATTCGAAAAAAAAAAATATTTTAACTCTTTGAAAAACATTTTTGAAAAAGGGTCATTTTCCCAGGCTTTAGTTTTCTCCCTTACGCCAACGCCCCTCAATAGCACAATTTTAGAGACACAGACAAACCAAACATATGCTCTTAAAGCTAAAACCTTCTTCTAATAGGCGGTATAAGTATTTTTTTAAATACGGATTTTAACACTTTGAAAAACACCAGCGAACGCAGGTCATTTAGCGCCTCACCAGAAGATTATTTTTCTTGCTCTAATAGTTACTAAACGTTCGTTTTTCGACACAATCTTTTTAGAACATCTCGGTAGACCAGATTTACATCACCTACAACAAATTCGAAGCGTTCGGTAGAGAACAAATATTTTTAAAAAAATTAAAATCAGATATTTTCGGCGAAAACCGATAATAACGGGATGTTTTTCGCAGTCAAGCTCGACTTCTGGTAACCTTTTCACTATTTAAAATGCATATATTTTTACATAATTTTGTAGAGGACTTGGAAACAGTTATATTTATAAACGATTAAAATTTCAGAAAGATCGGAAGACGAATACTGATCATACTTAAAAAAAAAAAGAAGTAAATGGTTTTTTTTTTTAGATTTTGCGATTTCGTCATTAAAGATATAAATTTATACAAAATCGAGTAAAATATATAAAATAATACAAATTTGGGGTTTATTTTAAGTTTTATCACGGGCCCGGGCAACGCTGGGCGGGTCAGCTAGTTATTATTATAAAAGGATGTATGTATACAATAACCCAGCGTACATTATTCGCTAAAATCATTATGTCATCTAATTACTGGTAATTAAAATTATAAGCAATCAACTTTAAATGATTAAAACAGTTAAATTATATATATTCATGAGATTTACAATTTAACTTCTTTAAAAGGTTAGAAAAATCTCGTGAGTACACATTTTTCTAACTTGCGAGATTTTCTCCTTTTTAATTGTTTCTAAAAGATCTTCAACAATTATGATCCACAGCTTAAACACCACCTTGGTTCATGTGCTATATATAGTATATAATAGCCGCTTTATGGGAGTGACAAAGACGACTTAAAATTGACTAATTGCGTGACGAAAAGGAATAAAATAGTGCTTAGAACACAGTACAGTAAAAATAACAGTATTTTTGGTACTGGAAAGTTAGAATAATGATGTCTTTCTAAAAATATGAAACGCTTAATGTTGAATTAAAAATGATAGGTTTGGAGCAAGCTGAATAAAATAAAATAATGTGTATGTAATATTTAATATGAATTATTAACATGGCTTTGAAATTAGCCATATTCTTTGCACTGTATAAAAAATACACATGTTTTTTATCCTTGGAAAATGTAATATAACCACGAACTAAAATATACAATAACATATTTCCAATTACGCACGATTTCGAAAAATGTCCATTATCTATTAACTTCAGAAACCAATAAATTTTCGACATTTAAAGTAACATTTATAAAAATAAAGTTTCTTTTGCTGTCAATGATTTTTGGAAACGTTTTCGAGTAGCTTTCGAGTGCATTAATCTGATTTCTTTACCCGTAATATAGGATTTTCGGATGGTATCAGTTCTCAAGTAAACATTTTCATGTTCAACAAACATGTTTTACAGACAAATATAATAAATTAGCATAGCATTAAATTCACTTCAAAATTAATATTATTTTGTAACTCTTGCATATATAAAATCAATTATGCAGCTGAAAAAGTTTAAATGAGAACTGATAGCATCCTAAGTACCGATATTCCGGTGTAAGAAAACTGATTAAAACACTATAAAATCTACTCGAAAACGTTTCTGAAAATCCGTGTCAGCAAAAGAAACTTTGTTTTTATAAATGCTTTTTTAAATCTCGAAAATATATATATATTTTTTTTTGTTTCTAAAGATAAAGAACTCTTTTCGAAATCGTGGGTTTTGGCGTACAGGTTCATGGTTAACCCTGATGGCTAGCTCAGTAAAAAGACAGAAAATAAGGTAAAACAAGTTTTTATTTAAACTTTAAGGGCCAGGACGATGGTTCAACTCTCACCTCGAAATTTAATCTATACTATAGAATACTTTCGAAAATAAGCCCACTGAAGAAAATATAACTCACTATACACTAGTGAAGCACTTGCATAAAATGAATAATTAAACTGAACACTTACGGAAGGACGAATAATATCACACTACAACTTCACTTTGATCCATGAGAAGTCCATAGCTGTGAAGCGGAGGCACTCACAAGACTTCCTCAAGGCTGAAATATTATCTATATAGTAATGGTAGCCCGTGGCCTCCGAACACCTTTATTTGAAACAACAAAATAAAGTTAACTGTTACCACTGGCTTCTAATCGGATCAACATCCGCCTTCTGGGATACCAAATTATCGATGCTGTTAGGTACTAGCTTCTCAAAAAACACGAGAGAGACATTCAATCACAAATCCGACGCTCCAGACCCATGCTTGAGCTTAAATATCATTGCTGATTGACCAGGAACGCCAAAATTAGCATAAAACTGCAACGAAGCACCAAAAACTCACAAATTGCGAAGGACACATGCATCCGTTGAAAGTTAAAGTAAAATAGTTTACAGATGTCGCTGCACGCACACAGATGTTATTTTCACAATATGATCTCAATCAAATACGATTTCTCTACAAAATTGATGAGGTGAGAAGTCGGTCTATTTGCGATGAGGTCGCATTCTTGTCACTTGGCCTTGAGTGTTCCGATGGCAGTGGCGTAGCTCGGTCTTCCCAGCTGGTTTCGTATAAAAATGCATTTTAGTGTAAACAGTAAAAATTCATATACGTCAAAAGAACTATTTTTTTTTAGAAAGCTTATGATTACAATTAAAATTTTTATACGATCCCTGTGTCCAATAAGTTATATTTAAAAAACGTACTTTTTCGTTTGTAGTGCTAGAAAACACACACAACCCCCCCCCCCCCATAAAATTCAAAGTATCATAAATGGGTAAGTTTTCGTCGTACAAGAATGATATACCCTTTTATTTGCCAGAGAATGGAGAAAATGTTTCTAAATGTAACTTGTAGGACCCAGGGACCATATAAAAGTTTAATTAAAAAATAACTGTTTTAGCATAAATGGATTTTAATATGCTGAACAATCATTTGAAACATTTTTGCATTTGAACTACACCTTTAAAACTAACAGCTTAGGAATTAACAATTGCTCAACGATAAGAAGGTGCACCGTGTTTATTAGCTTTTTATTTCTATTATGTAATATCATTATCTCTGAGAGAAATATAATTGCATCTGTGCACACTAAAAATACATGACAATCTGTAACAAGAAAGAAAAATCATGCGTCAAGCATAGATTATGAAACACTTTCCAACACATTAACATCCACTGTAACAAAACTTTACCTTTTAATAAGGTGAAAGATATTGTCTAAGTATATATTTGAAACCCGAAGTCAGCAATTGTCGTCAATAGTCAGAAAAGTATCCGAAATCTTTTGTGCTGCCCTGTATAGGATCTATAGATTTGTACGCATGTTTCAGCAATTATATATACTATATATAGTATATATGTTTCAGCATGGACCGGTTTCAGCAATTTTCAGCAGCCTAGAATTTACTACAGTTGGTTTACTACAGTTGAAAATTCCCCTAAAGCAAATTCTGCAAATAAACAGAAATGTACTCGAGTTTTGAAACATCTTTTGTACAGCCCTGTATAGGGATATGTAGAATTTATATACACCAAGCAATATAAAAAATTGACTTACATTTAAAAACTCACACGCACACCACAACTAAAATTGCAGTTCCAGCAATTGTTATTCAATTATTATTGATACACGGTGCTGTAGCTCGATTGTTTTGTGTGTCCGTGTAAATAATGAACGATAAATGCTACGCGCACTTTATTCTATAGTAAGTATCTTGTAGTGAACTTCAGTAATATATATCAATTTCAATATGTTTGAAATAGGGTAACATTATTAAAGTACACCGCAAACGATTTTCCCCCATAGACCGTAACGTAATAAAATTCTTGTGAGTGTCCCTGTAAATAAACTATGCTACACATTTCATTTTCAATAGCGAACAAGCCATAGTAAACCTCAATAACGTATATCAATGGCATGGCGATCCAAGTATATTCATGCGAGTTAGAGCACGGACAGACAGACAGACAGACATTCGGCAGACAAACAAACTGAATTCATAAACACTTTTTAACTATATTGGGAAGTGTGTTAAAAATAAAAGTTAAATAAAAATTTATAAGTACATATTCACTCCACATATTTTAAATAACTTTAATGCATATTTGGATCCCTATTTTGCGATTTTTATACTGCGTGTATATATATCCTTGATTCACACTTATTATACTCACTGTTTTAATTAATACTTCATTACAATCGGACATAAAAACATTTGGAAACTCTTGACATTTCATTGCTCGTTTTCAACTTTTGTGTTTCTTTCCTGGCACGAAATAGGGAATAAAAACTAAGAAAAAAAATCCCTGAAGAATCTGACAAAAGAGGAAAATATTCCTGATTGAAATTCCTTGTCGGAAGTTGCCTCGCATTTAATTGTTGATCTTCCAACTAGCTTTATATTGTCTCAATTGATCGTTGTTAGAGTTGTGTTCTCAGTCATTTCTTCTAAAAGCTTTTGAGGTATCCCCAAGAGCCTAAACAGGATTGCTAGATGAGAATATATTTCACTCGTAACTAGTGTCAGTGTGATAAGTAGTACTTGTTTATATAAGTAATGACATGATTTAGTCGAAGGAATGATTGAAAAATAAAATGTTCATCGCATGATTATGTTCCTGTTTAACCCTTTTAATCATTGGTTTTATTGGCAAGTTGTATAATTTAAATATAAATAATTTCTATTAAAATCATTAAAATTACAGACATTACATTACAATTACATAAAACTTTAAAAACATATTCTATGTATGTAATATGTTTTTAATGTTTTATGTAAATTGTAATGTAATGTCTGTAATTTTAATGATTTAAATATAAATATAAGTATGTTCAGACGTAATATTTTTGTTTACTTCAAAAAAAAAAAATAATAATAATAATTTCATCTCATAACAAAAAATACATATACCAATATTTTTTTTTCTTTTTTTTTTACAAATGAAAAAAAAATATTGTCCATGTAGGGTTGGTTGGGGTAAGTGGGTCCTCCCCCTCACACTAAAATATGTACAGGATATTTCACACTCATTTACACTGATCATGTCACATTTCGTCACACTGATGGTTTTTACATATATTTGAGCTTTGTTTCATTTATTTTTCATGTGATAGAACTAATGTAAAATAGATTTCCAGAATAGTTTGGTTAACGAGTTCAAGCTATATTTTCTCAAGAGGATTTTTACATGTGAGCCTTCATTATATTTCAGTATTTATTAAACTGTTTTGCAAAGATTAATCTAAAATACATACTGTAATTTGAATTTTTACAAAAACTGCCATTAAGAAGTGTTTAAGAGGGGGGGTCCCACTTACCCCGTAATTTTAGCCTACAAGGGGTAAGTGGGGTCCCTCATTATCGGTAAGTGGAACTAGGGTGTCCCACTTACCCCACTAAGTAAATTTAAATAAATTTCAGCATTATGGCTTAAACAAGTTGCCTTAAATTGCTATAGTACTTATCTTTAGTTATTCAAATTGAATATAGAGGGTGTGGCTCCTTTACGTTTACATCTCCACGTGCAAAAGCAATTCTGTTAAAGAGATCTAAAGCATCTTCAGGTGTTCAAATGATTACTAATGAAGAATGCACGCAGCAATAAGGAGAAAAAAGTGATGGAAACATAAAGAATAATGAAAAAACTCGAAGTAAAAAAGAAAGAAAACTGAATATGTACAAGAGACTGACGACAGGGACGATTTTGAAGTGAAAAACAACTCTAATAAAGATATTTCTATGGATGAATAAAAATACAATTAAGACCTCGAAGGAATTAATAGTTCAGCTAAGAAAAACTTCTAAAGCTGGTGACTATGTATTTGTGAAACTTGCATAAAAAAAAAAGTATTATGTAACTCTAAATTTAAAGCTGATGATACAAATGAAAAAATAACCGCTAAATTTGCAAGAAAGGATAGAAATAGTGAGACTTTTTGTTGACCGGATGCAGATGATGTTAGAATCACTACTGAGGATGAAGTAATAATGATTCTCCCTCAGTCAACTTTAAACAGACGCTGCCATTTAGTATTCCCAATTTCTTTTTCAACTTGTTAATGTGCTTAAATTAATCTTAATCAATCTTATTATGTTTCTTCAGCACTGTTTTATACGTTAAAGTAAAACATTTCATAGACGTACTTGTTTTGTTTTTCATTCTATAATTACCTGTCATACTGATCTTAATGTGAGTAGATATCTCGTACATGGATATACTTACAATAAAATATTTCATATTGAAAATTTTTATATTTTATCAAGTAACGCCCACTTACCTCCTCTTTAGTTATGCTTGCTTTAAATTTAAATAAAGAGCAGTGCGCCCACTTACCACTTATTATGGGGTAATGGGACACCCACCTAATTTTTTAACAGAAAAGCAGTTAAAAAATATTTAAAGCATTATTTTAGAAACGAAAGATAAACTTTTGTTTATTAATATATTCTTAAATAAAATAAGTCGACAAGTTCAAATTAAACTGTTTCAAAATTTTTGTATAAGGCTTCAAAAATGAAGTATGCCAAAGAGGGGTTCCACTTACCCCAACCAACCCTAATGTTTAATGTTATTTTTAACGAGTATGAAAGTTATCAGAAAACATTATTTAGGGGAACTTCGGGTTTTATGGACTACCATTTACGATTAAGGCAATATCACAGCTCGATATTGTTTAAAACCCGAAAATCGAATATAATCACAAACTTCAACTATCTGTGATTAGTTATTTGTAGACAAAAATCATTTTCAGAAATTCCATCACATACAAACAAATAATAATAATAATGAAAAACTTTTTTTGGAGGGTATTTTACGAGATAGTCGAAAAATATGGAATAGGGAGTTGAAAATGAAGAAAAGAAACAAATTTGGCAAAAGACAGATGTAATGGTATCAAAAGAGCATGGTCAAAATATATTGTCTAGGTAGTCAGCCAATATTCAGTTCCTACTTCAGATTTGCACATATCACAAATATAAGGATCTAGCTTTGCGCCACCATAATCATGGAGTATTATGAGATATTGGCATACCCGACACCGCTCATTTAAAAAAAAAAAAATACTTTATATTTATTGGCGTGAATCGCGATCTAAAAAACGAGTAGGGTAGACCGGGGTACATTTACGAGGATTTTATTCAATGAATTTTCTAATTTTTATGTTTTAATTTAGGAAATTTTAGACATTGTGTTTTTATAAAGCAGTTAACAAAGTCAAAATTTGTGTATTCAGTTGTGCCCCTATTTGTGTTTTTAACGCATATTGTGTTTTTAACGTTTACGCATATTCTAAGTGATATCAAAGAGTAAGTGAAATAAATATTTAATCAAATTGAGATGTTTTATTTATAACTTAAAACAATGTTTAAAAACAAAAAAATTAAAGAGAATTAATTAAAAAACATTTTATAGGCTAAACTGAAAACATGGGGCTTATTGCTAGTTAAAAACAGAAACTATTTAGTCATCTTCATCATCACTGTTACAGTTTTTACAAACAAAAAATAAAGTATTTCCTTTTGCACACTTGTCATGGGACCACCTTCTACATCTAAGACATTGAACCTAGTCTTTGTCCTTTTTTGGATTGGTAATCACAGTAAGAATGTGCGTAAAGGTGCCCCGATGTCAATGCGTAAACGTGCCCCGTCGCCATGTTTGGATTTATTTTTAACGTGCAACGAAAATTAATAACATTTCTGTTCATACAAATACAGTTCTCAAAAAAGGATAAAATTCTTCTGGTGTTCATATATTTGTTTATCCTTAACTAAGTATTATTAGTTCACAATCAGTTCCAATAAGTTCAACACAAAATTTACTCACCTTGACAGAAAACATGTTATCCTTTCCGCATGCTAGACCAAAGCTCGACTGAAGCTCAAAATCTTGTGAGAATACCCGCTAGGGAGCAGCATCAGTCTGTCATGACTGGTGGCGCGCCAGTTATAACTCGTTTTGGAAAAAGTGCACTGCGTAAACGTGCCCCATGCGTAAACGTTCCCCGGTCTACCCTATTGCAACATAAACTATACTAGTATTTCGGTGTACATTATACTTAATTTCAATGTAAAAATATTACTTCTGATAATGAATAAAAAATATTGAAAAACTATCATCTGAAACTTCCCAAAGACGAAAAACAAATATTTATTCACACAACGCGCCCTGGACGAACTCCTCGTTCTCGGGGGACAGTCTGAAAACATTCTTAAGTAGTTTATTATATTGCCGTTTGGTGGCAGCACTTTACTAAACAGAAACCTTGATATTCCATATTACCCGACTATTCCATAATACCTGAAGTTCCTCTACTATTCACACTACTCAGCAATTTGATAATTTTAATTAAAAAATATATATATATAAATAAGATATATTGCAAAATTGCCTTATTATACACTATATTGCCAAAAGTGAACGGTGACTTGCGATTTTAGACGTTTTGTTAACTATCTAGAAAAATACACGAGGAATTAACCTGAAACTGCAGGTGTGTAAACAGTATAGTATAGGTTATATTTTTCCGCGAAGATTTTTTCACGAAACCTCATTGGGGACTGTCAACAAATTGAAAAAGAACGAATATCTTTTGGATAACCCTGTAAAAACTAATGTAGCAAAGGCGTTCAAACTCGAGATTTTTAATAAGTGGCTTATTGTAATATACTGTGTTCATTTTTATGAGGATAGCATGTATACTCGTAGAGAAATTAAGGTTTTTATAAAAACAGTCCCAAATTTTGCCTAGTTTTTTGCTTATAATTTACACAGTTCTTAATATAAAAAAAAAAGTTCTTTTCAGAAAATATGACAAACAACATTGTACATAATACTCTACAATCAGAATAAAAAAATAATAATAATTGGATGAAAAATGAGCAGGTTTACTAAAACATATTTCACTGCGCATGCGCGAATGCAATCAAAATATAATATGCATAATGTATTAGCTAAGTATATAGAGCAACTTTTGTGAAAGTCTCAAAATCATAGCTGGAAAATTCTGAAAATTATCGTCGATAGAATAAGCTCGAAATCCGTTGTTCCCAAAAAGAAACAAAAAGATGTATCAAATATCTGTTGATTAGTGCCAAGATAGCGTACACAATATTGCACGAATATTTGGATACAACCCCTCATATTTTTGCTTCCTTTTGGCAACAACGGATTTCGAGCTTATTCTATCGACGATAATTTTCAGAATTTTCAAGCTATGATTTTGAGACTTTCACAAAAGTTGCTCTATATACTTAGCTAATACATTATGCATATTATATTTTGATTGCATTCGCGCATGCGCAGTGAAACATTTTTTAGTGAACCTGCTCATTTTTCATCTAATTTTTATTATTTTTTAATTCTGATTGCAGAGTTTTATGTACAATGTTGTTTGTCATATTTTCTGAAAAGAACTTTTTTTTATATTAAGAACTCTGCAAATTATAAGCAAAAAACTAGGCGAAATTTGGGACTGTTTTTATAAAAACCTTAATTTCTCTACGAGTATACATGCTATCCTCATAAAAATGAACACAGTATATTACAATAAGCCACTTATTAATAATCTCGAGTTTTACAGGGTTATCCAAAAGATATTCGTTCTTTTTCAATTTGTTGACAGTCCCCTATGGGGTTTCGTGAAAAAATCTTCGCGGAAATATATAACCTATACTATACTGTTTACACACCTGCAGTTTCAGGTTAATTCCTCATGTATTTTTCTAGATAGTTAACAAAACGTCTAAAATCGCAAGTGACCGGTCACCTTTGGAAATATAGTGTATGTTGTCTAAATAACAGAAAACCTTTGAAACATCTTTTCATTTACAACTGACGTGTTTTTAAATATTAATGATTAAAACTCCTTGTTAGAAATCTGTCTTGCATTTAATTATTTATCACCCAGTTAATTGTATATTGCTCTAGTTGTCCGTTGTTTTAATTTCTTCTAAAATATTTAGAATTATTCTCATGAGTCTAACAGGAATATAAGATGAGGCAGCTTTTGTGTGTACCTAATATTATTGTTAAGAACATCCTTATATAGTACTGGTTTAATTTTTTCTTTAAGGTTGAGGTTATAAAAAGATAATAATAGTCCAAATTGCTCCATTAATCTTTGTATCTTTTTAATTGTCAATTTATTTATTTTAACTATAATTAATTGTATTTTGTAATTAAAATGTACCAATAATTTTTCTCAATCTTTACCTGCATATTTTTTTCTAACTGTGAAATAAACATAGTATATGCTTTTACTTTTGAAATTACTATAAAAATTTCACGTACAATTTTCATAAAAGAGCTCTAATTTCCCAAATTCGAATAAAATAAAAGAAAGAGGGTGTTAAGCATATTCATGGCATAATATGTATTTGTAGATCTCTTATTAGCAGTTTAATGTGAGAAGTCTAATATAATAGTTATATATGATCTATATCAGGAGCGGTACACTGTAAAAAAAAATCTGTAAGGTTACTAAGAATTTTCTAGGAAACTGGGATACCTAGAACTTTTCATGTAACTGCAACAAAAAAAATTCATGTAAAATTACTAAAGTTGTTCTAGTAACTGTTACTAAATAATGTTCAGTAAACTTACTAACGATTTTTTAGGAAGTTTACTAAAGAATTTTTTGTAAATTTACTAAGGATTATTTAGTAAACTTACTAACGATTTTTTAGTTAGTTTACTAAAGAATTTTTTGTAAATTTACTAAGGATTATTTAGTAAACTTACTAACGATTTTTTAGTTAGTTTACTAAAGAATTTTTTGTAAATTTACTAAGGATTATTTAGTAAACTTACTAACGATTTTTTAGGGAGTTTCCTAAAGAACTTTTAGTAAATTTACTAAGGATTATTTAGTAAATTTACTAACGATTTTTTAGGGAGTTTCCTAAAGAATTTTTAGTAAATTTACTAAGGATTATTTAGTAAACGTACTAACGTTTTTTAAGGAGTTTCCTAAAGAATTTTTAGTAAATTTACTAAGGATTATTTAGTAAACGTACTGACGTTTTTTCAGGGAGTTTCCTAAAGAATTTTTAGTAAATTTACTAAGGATTATTTAGTACACTTACAAAAGATTTTTTGTACATTTACTAAAAATTGTTTTGTAAATTTGTGAGGGACTTTATAGTACATTTACTACGATTTATTTAGTATTGTACATAAGGGGGGAGTTCAGGTTCAGCAGCCGGAAAATGTCATTAATTTGATTACTAAAAGCTCTGTAGTTTCAAAACCAATTAATGAAATACAATTTTTTTTCTATACTTTCATAAAATAGTAATGGTTTTCAAAAACATTCAAATATCTATATAGTTAATTATATGCAATATTAATTAGTTAAATTTTAATGACAAAATTAACGTTTTTAAAATATGAATTTTCAAATATGCATTTTGCGCACAAGATTTAAAAAATTCTACTGCAGATATATATTTAATATTGCATTTATATTTACTCATACTACTATATTTTACACTGAACCTAAATTTAAAAGTACATTCAAATTCATTTGCATAATTAATGGCTTTAAAAATCATTTTTAGTAAATTTAGTAAAAAAAAAAATGCGCTTATTTATTCAATAAAAAATTTTCTATGACAAAACTCAGGCTAAATTGAGGTTCAGTGTAAAATATAGTAATATCAGTAAATATAAATGCAATATTAAATATATATCTGCAGTAGAATTTTTTAAATCTTGCACGCAAAATGCATATCTGAAAATTCATATTTTTAAAACATTAATTTTGTCATTAAAATTTAACTAATTAATATTGCTAAATATATATATTTGAATGTTTTTTAAAAAACATTAGTATTTTATGAAAGTATAGAAAAAAATTGTTGTATTTCATTAATTGGTTTTGAAACTACAGAACTTTTAATAATGGTCAAATTATTGTCATTTTCTAGCTGCTCAATCTGAACTCCCCCCCCCCTCCCTTAAGTACAATACTAAATAAATCGTAGTAAATGTACTATAAAGTCCCTCACAAATTTACAAAACAATTCTTAGTAAATGTACAAAAAAATCTTTTGTAAGTGTATCTCTCCTCCCCCCCCCCCCCTAAAACATTTAATGTACTTTAGCAAAAAAGTTTTTGGTAATTTTATTAAAGTAATGTCAGAAAAATTACCAGTGATTTTGTAGTAATTGTATCTGAAACAGTTTTGTATTCTCGCCAGAAAGTTCTGTGCCACTTTAGAAGAATTATTGTCAATTTGCTAATAATTTTTTAGTCTTGTATCGAAAATATTTTATTTACACTCACCAAAATGTATTTGTAACTGTACAAAATTTTTGCAGTAGTTTACTAATGGCTTTTCAATATTATGCAAAAAAAAAATTTACGTAAATATTTTTGTATATTGGAGTTGTTGTTATGGTATTCTTTTAATATGAAATCGAATTTTTACAGTTTTAAATATCTAGAATGAGTTTTCCTCACATATATCAAAATACTTCGATGAAAAATAAGCAATAAGTCCTAACGTGTTTCAATATTACCACAGCAATCGCCATAAGTCTTTGTATGTTATGGATAAGAAAATTGATTTAAGTTTCACTATAGATATTTAAATATGTAGAAATTCAATTCGATATTAAATGAGCAGAAGCTGATTTTATGATTTTTAGGTAAACTAAAAAAAGATTTTAATACAGCAATATAAATAAAATATCCTTACTGAGTTTATAAATAAAACAACTGGTGATATGTGCCCTGCGAAAAAATGCATATGGCCCATAAAATTAGAAATTAGCTTAATATGTTAAAAAATATAATTCCCCGTAAAATTAGAAATCTGTTTAATATGTTAAAAAAGTACGATTGCCCGTAAATTTTAAACTGGTGTCTTCAGGCAATATTACTTTTATGGGTTCATTCTGTGAGGAAGAAAAAGGGGATAATTGCAGTGTTATCATATGGGAAGGGAAGGATTTTTTTTTTTTCTGATTGCTACCACTATTTTCAAATAGCAATATTTGACGCATTTGATCTGTCATTATTATATATTATTTCTACTATCATTTATCTGGCAAATATTACTGTTTGGAAACGCAGTAGCATTTTAAATTAAAAAAACTGCCTAACTGGCAATAATAATATTAAATGTGCTTATCCTTACAAAATTATTTAATATTTTATTGACCAGCAATCTCAAATAAAATATATATTTTTTAATAATGCTTTTATGTAACCATTATATTTTAAAAATAATCTTCACTTTATTTAGTTGCAGATTTCTGCAAATAAATATGGTGATTTTTTTCAAAGTGTTTTGTAACAAAATATACATACATACATGTTGCAGCTATGAAAACATAGGTATACTCACCACTAAATGTAACAACAATCCTTTTGACTATGAATGATGCTCTGTAAAACTTGCCCCTTTTTTCCATTAATAAAGTATGTTTATGTAACACTTAACATTTTGGTCAAAATATTAGTCAGACTTGCTTTTTTTACATTAATAAAGTATGTTTATGTAACATTTAACATTTTGGTCAAAATGTTTACTAGTCCTTATTCAGTTTTCACCTAAATTTGTAAACTCAGAAAATATAAATTTCTGATGCTGAAAAAATCTAGGATAGTGTGATTTCATAAAATCTGTTCAAAAATAAAATAAACAGTCAAATATCAGTGATAATAGAATTTGATTAAAAGAAGAAAAAGGAGAATTAGAAAAAGGAAATTAGAAAAAAAGAAAAAGGAATATTTGAATCTTAATATACATTTATTAAACATATTTTTACAAACAATATTTATTTTTATATACATATTTAGTAAAATTATTGAATATATATAAACATGTACAATTTGCATTAGTATCAATCAGGTTCTGAATCTTTAGTTTGCACATCTGCTTCTTGTGGGGAGGGGCTTTGATCTTTTGTATTACCTATAACCAAGTATTCCCTATTAAAAGATAAAACACATATTACATAAATATTTTAAATATTATAAAAAAAATAAACACACAAACTGAGTAATAAAAAAAATATATTTATTTGTAATTCTCACTGAGTAAACCCCTTTTAACTGATAAAATTAATTTTGACTCTCCTCCTGCATGCCTGTCAACGTCTATTACCAAAAAAAGCAGGAGATTTACAAAATAAAACAGAAGATTTTATGAGACACTATTTTATGATATAAAAATTAAAATTACTAAGTAAATTGAAAAAAAATTTTTTTTATCTGAATCATTACCTATATAAAATGAAAACAGAGCAAGAACTATTTAAATCTGAATATATATATATATTTCTTCACAACCAGATTTTTTTTTTCGGGGGGGGGGGGGGGGGAGGGGTAGGACAATACCTGCCAACTTTATGAAACAGCAGAGTTCCAAAATAAATTCATAAAATTTTCTGAGGCATTGTTTTGTAACATAAAAATTAAAGTACTAACAAGGATGGTGTATAGCAATTTTGCACAGATGATTTTAAAGTATGTTGTACGGGTCATACACCTAACTACTTTTTTGAAAGGATTTTTTTAAATTGGTCTTAGTTTTGGAGAATTGGGGAGTTAAAACTCAGCATACGTTTAAAATACTCATTTGTTTAAATTTCTGGAAGTGGACTTAGCCCCTGCCGCACTCATCGACCTAACCGGGTAACTATTGGCGGGACGAAATGGGGGGGGGGGCACCTGGAGATATATAATATGATTAAGCTGTCACAGACCTTTTCAACGATATATGACATGAGGAGTGTCAATAAATTTAGAAAATGGCCACCCTTGGGGGCAAAAGTGGGGGGAGGGACACCGGATATGCATAATATGATTAAGCTGACACAGACATTTTCAACGATATATGACATGAGGAGTTTCAACAAAATTTTAAAAAGTGCCCCCTTGGGGGGTGGGGAATGGAGGAGAGGGACACCGGAGATGCATAATATGATTAAGTTGTCACAGACCTTTTCAACGATATATGACATGAAGGGTGTCAACAAAATTTAGAAAAGTGCCTCTTGGGGGGGGGTAAAGTGGTGGGGGGGGGACACTGGCTATACATAATACGAATAAGCGGTCATAAACCTTTCCAACGATATATGACATGAGGGGTGTCAACAAAATTTAGAAAAGTGCCTCTTGGGGGGGCAAAGGGGGGGGAGGGACACTGGTCATACATAATATGATTAAGTGGTCACAGACCTTTCCAACGATATATGACATAAGGGGTGTCAACAAAATTTAGAAAAGTGCCTCTTGGGGGGCAAAGTGCGGGGGGGGCGGGCACTGGCTATACATAATTGTCGGAGCAAAGCTCCGGCTTCCCATGAAAAATTACACTTTTGTGTACACGATAGCGGCCAAAATATTTGCCGCATTGATACCAAAATTGGACTGGAAGTCGGTAGTGGCAAAATCTCGCCGGGGATTGAAAAACAGAAATATTCGTCAACTCTAACGCCCGGAATCGTCTGCTCTAGAATTTTCCATTTCCCCATAGAGATAACATTGCGATTGTTTGAATTAAATAAAAAGAAAATTGAAATAATTTATATTGTTGCCATTTTTTATCATGAAAAACTTTTGAATTAAATAAAAAGAAAATTGAAATAATTTATATTGTTGCCATTTTTTATAATGAGAAACTTATTTAAATAACAATATACTCGGAAACAACCTTTTAGTAAAAGCTCTTAATCTCGGTCCCATACATTCTACTTTTATATATTTTACATATATTTTACTCTTCTGAAATAAGGACCCCATACATTTTTATCTTAAAACACGTTCAATGAAGTTTAAATCGTATTAAGTACATGAATTTAGTTTTTTTTAAATCGAACTCAGCAATTGGTGTAATTAAACTTTTTGTTTCCATTTCAAAATATTTTTTTTTTCTTTTCATTCAAGCTTATTGTATAAAAGAAGTATGAGAGTAAATCTGTTTATTTTGATATAGTCTAGGCAATGCAGGATAAAAAAATATATATATTAAGAAACATTTTATATATGAACGGATTATATGTTTTTATTATATAGAATTTGCAAGGATGCCAGTTAAGAGAAAGCAATCAGCTGAAATGAGAAGAATTGCGAATCGTAATTCAATGCGGAGAAGTCGCACAAGTCAGTTACCTTCAGATTTTTTGCCGAGTACCAGTATACTGACAACTCAAATGAATGAAGCAATCAGGTTTGATAGAGAGGTATCGCAAATCACCTATGTGTCCTGTAATACGTGTCACAGAGCTTTCCCCGATATCATATTAAATACTGCTGGGCTCTGCCAGACATGCAAGTGTAGAGACGGTGCTTTCAAGTTTTCTGCCACTAATTCGATGGACCCAGGTCCAGTTCCTATTTGTCTCAAAGATCTGAGCTACATTGAACAAATGATGATCGCTCAAATACATCCAGTGGTTTCTCTTTACCGTATACGAGGCTCACAGTATGGATACAGCGGAAATGTAATCAGCTTTAAACAAAATATTGAGAGTTTTATTTCGCGCCTGCCTGTCAATCCTTCAGATATGACTTCAACTGTGTTAGTGACAAAAGATACTTTATCAGGATGTGCAGAGTTTTCTGTTCGTTCACAACGCCTTCTAGAAGCACTCAGATGGCTTAAAGCTCACAATCCCTATTATTCAAATATCACAATTGATGAAGATTTGATCGCTACATTACCTGAGAATGGTGACGTATCTCAAATGTTACCAACAGCAACCGATATTACTGAGGATATTGATACTTTGAACGAGGAAATAAGGCGCGAGTCATTTAGACCACTACTTGAACCGGTAAATCAACACAACTTAATAAATGACGCAATTCGTGTGCCTCACCCTTCATTAAATTCACAGCCTATCAACGAATTTCAAGAAGAGGGTTACATAGCACGTGCTTTTCCTCATCTTTTTCCACATGGTACAGCTGACTTACGACAACCTCGTCAAAAAGCAGTCTCTCCTGATGAGTATTTTAAGTTCCTAATGAAGTATGAAGATGGGCGATTTGCTAAAGACCCCCGATTTCGCTACTTTGCCATGAATTCAATTCTTCGGTGGCAGTCTTTGGCTAAAGGGCGTTTTTTCGTTCAGCGAAATAGGTTCAGCAATAAGACGGTAGAGCAGATGCGTGATATTCTGAATAGGCAACCAGAAATGGCAAAACATATTATGATTTATGCTAGCAAATTAAGATCCACAAAAGGATACTGGCGTGCACGTTGTGGGGAACTCCTTTCCATGGTAGGACAAATTGGAGCACCAACAATTTTTTTTACACTGTCTGCAGCTGATTATCACTGGCCTGATCTTTTCAGACTTTTAGAGCCTAACAGAGATCCAAATGAGCTGACTGATACAGAACGCAGACAATTAATGCACGACAATCCTCTGTTGACTGGTTGGCTCTTTCAAAAACGTTGTGATATATTTTTGAGAAAAATCTTGACGCCGTTGTTTTTAATAGACGACTACTGGGTTCGTTTCGAATGGCGGTGGCGTGGAAGTCCTCACATGCATGGATTGTTGTGGTTAAGAGGGGCGCCAAACATGGAAACACTAGACATGACTAACGCTGAAAATGTAGCAGCCGTAACAGCATATTTTGAAAAACTATGCAGTGCTGTTAATCCTGACAAGGACGTCCTCGTAAATGATATACACCGCTGTCGAGTTCGCTTTTCAGACATTTCCAGTGAAGATCGTGAAAAAGATCTCGCTCAGCTCTTAAATCAAGTCCAACGTCACACAAGACATGGAGATTATTGCCTAAGGAAAAAAAGAGGTACAAATAGTTATAGCTGCAGATTTGGTTTTCCAAAAGCAGAGTGCGACTCTCCAAAGCTTCAAGTAGAAAATGGCATAATTAGCTTTTTGCCAAAAAGAAACGATTCTGAAATGAATACCTACAATTGCTTCGTGTCACAAGTTTGGAGAGCTAACACGGATTTCAGTCCTATTACATCAAAGGATGCGGTTTTGCATTACATTGCCAAATATGCCTCAAAATCAGAAACAGCTTCTGTTCCTTACAAGGAATTGTTATCTGAGATTTTAAATAAGATGAACGAAACAAATCCAGCGGTTCAAGCAGTCCAAAAACTTATTTTGTCTTCTGTTTCTGAAAGGGATTACTCAGCCCAAGAGGTAGTACACATATTAATGGGATGGCCAATGTATCACAGTAGTCGGGAAGTAGTTACAATACGGCTTCATGATAAGAACTGGGAAGAAATCAACTTTTCAAGCGACGAAAGACCATCAAAAAGCATGCTTCAGAAATATTGCGCGCGGCCGGAGAAACTTATTTCCTGCACGCTTCTTAAGTTTGCAAAATCTTTCTCAGTAAGAGGAGTCGATTATCACCAAAGAAGAAAAGATGCAGTTGTCAGAGTTTTTCCTCTTACATCACTCAACCACGACCCAACTCTAGCCGAAGAATACTATAGGCAACAAGTATTACTCAATTATCCTTGGAGAGGTAATTCTGACTCTTTATTGCAAGAAGGCCTGCCGTCTGCGTATCACTCATGGGAGGAAGCATTCAATGATCTAAATATTGATGCACACGAAGAAATAAATTTTCCTGCTGTTAGCAGTACACATGAGACAGAAATCCTGCAAGAAGAATACCGCGAGATTGATCCATATATGGCAGCAGCTGCCATAGTTCCTGTGCAGACAAACGAGGATACTTTGGGGCAACGCGTGATTGATCATGCATGTGAGTGGAAAAGTGAGAGTTACAAGTACCCTGATCGCAATTTTACTTCATTTTTAAATTACTGTAAAGAACAACAACTTACAGTGCATCAAAATTACGATACGTCTGAGATCAGATTTACAGATGAGCAGCAAAAAATACTTCACTTATGCACGCAACAGCTTTCGTCTTTGCAATCAAGATTTATAAATTGCCCTAAACGTACTTTTATTATTGGGAAAGCCGGAGCTGGAAAAAGTACGGTAATAAAAGAAATTCGCAAAAGAGTTACCGAGCAGTTAGGACCGGAAGCTATTATGGTTTTGGCTCCAACAGGTGCTGCTGCAATTAATATCGAGGGCAAAACAATTCACTCTGCACTAAAAGTACCAACATGTTTTAAATCGTTTGCTGATTTAGGAAGTGAAGCAGCAAGAAATCTACAGCTCAGCATGAATCCAGTTTCATTTCTCATTATTGACGAATTTTCAATGATCGGATGCCGTCTGATGGCTGCACTTGAGCAAAGATGTCGCGAAGGTAAACCAGACAGCATTGAACCTTTTGGAGGCTTATTTGTTTACCTGATTGGAGATATTAGGCAGCTACAGCCTGTAAAAGACACACCTCTATATAGGAGACATTCTATAAAAGACATTTTGGCTTTACGTGGACAAACAGTTCTTAAGATGTTTGAAAAATGTTTCACCTTAACAAAGTCAATGAGACAAAGCGACGATCAGCAAATACAGTTTAGAGAGACTCTTGATTCGCTTTCCGTAGGCGAAGTTACAGGCGACCAATACGCATCCCTTATGAAACGACGTAAAGCTATACAGCCTCCGGCTGAACTTGAAAGATTTCAAGATGCCATACGCCTTTTTCCCACTAACAAGCAAGCTGAAGAACATAATCAAGAAGTACTTCGTAAATCAAAATGGCCAGTGGCAAGAATATTAGCAGACCACAATAATCAAATAGCAAGATGGAGTGAAGATGAGCACGCGTCTGGACTTCAGGCTGAACTTTTTTTAGCAATTGGATGCAGAATTATGTTGCGTACCAATCTGTGGACAGAGGGAGGATTGGTCAACGGTGCACTTGGTACGGTAAAAGATATTGTCTACGGACCAGGATTACGGCCTCCAGGCTTGCCACAGGCAGTAATGGTTCATTTTGATGATTATCGGGGACCATTTCTCACTGAAAGACTTTTTCCTGTCACACCTATTACAAAGTCATGGAAAGAAAACAATGTCTCATGCTCCCGTACTCAGTTACCTTTAACAGTTTCATACGCTGTCACCATACACAAATCCCAAGGTTTAACTTTATCAAAAATAGCTGTGGACATTGGTGAAAAGGAGTTGTCACTTGGAGCAACTTATGTCGCGTTTAGCAGGGTTCGACGTTTAGAGGATGTTCTGATTGAAGTGCCTTTCGCAAAGGATAGGCTAGACCAAATTAGAAGAATGGGGGCACTTGCTGATAGATTAGCATTTGAGCAGTATCTGAGGCAACTGTTGACCGAATAAACACTTGAAGATTCAACAGATGTTATTGTAATTTTTCTTTTATACTATTAAACAGTAAATATAAAAATAAAAAATATATATTATATATTGTTAATGTTATATTTTATGTTTATCCCACTCAATGCTCCGACATTTCGGCCTGACGGATTCTAGTCCGATTAAGCGGTCATAGACCTTTTCAACGATATATGACATGAGGGGTGTCAACAAAATTTAGAAAAGTGCTTCTTGGGGGGGCAAAGTGGGGGGGGGACATTGGCTATACATAATACGATTAAGCTGTCATAGACCTTTCCAACAATATATGACATGAGGGGTGTCAACAAAATTTAGAAAAGTGCCTCTTGGGGGGGGAAAGGGGGGGAGGGACACTGGTCATACATAATATGATTAAGTGGTCACAGACCTTTCCAACGATATATGACATGAGGGGTGTAAACAAAATTTAGAAAAGTGCCTCTTGGGGGGCAAAGTGGGGGGGGCCACACTGGCTATACATAATACGATTAAGCGGTCATAGACCTTTTCAACGATATATGACATGAGGGGTGTCAACAAAATTTTAAAAAGTGCCTCTTGGGGGGGGGCAAAGTGGGGGGGAGGGACACTGGTCATACATAATATGATTAAGTGGTCACAGACCTTTCCAACGATATATGACATGACGGGTGTCAACAAAATTTAGAAAAGTGCCTCTTGGGGGGCAAAATGGGGAGGGGGCACACTGGCTATACATAATACGATTAAGCGGTCATAGACCTTTCCAACAATATATGACATGAGGGGTGTCAACAAAATTTAGAAAAGTGCCTCTTGGGGGGCAAAGGGGGGGGAGGGACACTGGTCATACATAATATGATTAAGTGGTCACAGACCTTTCCAACGATATATGACATGAGGGGTGTCAACAAAATTTAGAAAAGTGCCTCTTGGGGGGCAAAGTGGGGGGGGGCACACTGGCTATACATAATACGATTAAGCGGTCATAGACCTTTTCAATGATATATGACATGAGGGGTGTCAACAAAATTTAGAAAAGTGCCTCTTGGGGGGGCATAGTGGGGGGGGAGGGACACTGGTGATACATAATACGATTAAGTGCTCACAGACCTTTCCAACGATATGATATGAGGGGTGTCAACAAAATTTAGAAAAGTGCCTCTTGGGGGGGCAAAGTGGGGGGGGGGGACATTGGCTATACATAATACGATTAAGCGGTCATAGACCTTTCCAACAATATATGACATGAGGGGTGTCAACAAAATTTAGAAAAGTGCCTCTTGGGGGGGAAAGGGGGGGAGGGACACTGGTCATACATAATATGATTAAGTGGTCACAGACCTTTCCAACGATATATGACATGAGGGGTGTCAACAAAATTTAGAAAAGTGCCTCTTGGGGGGCAAAATGGGGGGGGGCACACTGGCTATACATAATACGATTAAGCGGTCATAGACCTTTCCAACAATATATGACATGAGGGGTGTCAACAAAATTTAGAAAAGTGCCTCTTGGGGGGCAAAGGGGGGGGAGGGACACTGGTCATACATAATATGATTAAGTGGTCACAGACCTTTCCAACGATATATGACATGAGGGGTGTCAACAAAATTTAGAAAAGTGCCTCTTGGGGGACAAAGTGGGGGGGGGCACACTGGCTATACATAATACGATTAAGCGGTCATAGACCTTTTCAATGATATATGACATGAGGGGTGTCAACAAAATTTAGAAAAGTGCCTCTTGGGGGGGCATAGTGGGGGGGCAGGGACACTGGTGATACATAATACGATTAAGTGCTCACAGACCTTTCCAACGATATGATATGAGGGGTGTCAACAAAATTTAGAAAAGTGCTTTTTGGGGGGGGGGCAAAGTGGGGGGGGGAGGGACACTGGCGATACATAGTATGATTAAGCGGTCACAGACCTTTCCAACGATATATGACATGAGGGGTGTCAACAAAATTTAGAAAAGTGCCCCACTTGAGGGAGGAAAAGTGGAGAACGGGACACCGTAGATGCATAATATGATTAAATAAAATTTCTTCAATCAGGCATGTAAAAATCATGTGTTTTGTTCATCAATCACATAAAATTCACAAAATTTGTCAAACGGGCACATAAGAATCAAGAAAATAGTTCATCATGCATGTAAAAATCATTATTTTCAGCTATCGGCACACAAAAATCCTGAATTTCATCTATCAGTTACATAAAAATCCTTAATTTCATCGGTCAGATGTAGGAAAAAAAATGTTGTCAATCAGGCATGATGTAAAAATCATGTGTTTCGTTTATCAATCACATAAAATTCACAAAATTTGTCAAACAGGCACATAAGAATCAAGAAAATAGTTCATCATGCATGTAAAAATCATTAATTTCATCTATCGGCATACAAAAATCATGCATTTCATGTATCGGTTGCATAAGAATCCTTAATTTCATCGGTTGGTTGCAGGAAAAAAAATCTCGTCAATCAGGTATGTAAAAATCATGTGTTTTGTTCACCAATCACATAAAATTCACAAAATTTGTCAAACAGGCACATAAGAATCAAGAAAATAGTTCATCATGCATGTAAAAATCATTCATTTCATCTATCGGCATACAAAAATCATGGATTTATTTCATGTATCGGTTGCATAAGAATCCTTAATTTCATCGGTCAGGTGCAATAAAAAAAATGTCGTCAATCAGGCATGTAAAAATCATGTGTTTCGTTTATCAATCACATAAAATTCACAAAATTTGTCAAACGGGCATATAAGAATAAAGAAAATAGTTGATCGTGCACATCATAACACAAACTATGTACATATATGCATGCGAGTTATCGACACCATTGAAAATGAAGGACTTATTCTAAGATTATTTTTCAAATGTAAAGTAAGTTCAGATTGCTTGCAACACTTAAAATAAGATCTAATGTATGCAAGAGACACTGCTTTATATAAAATTTAGGTATTTTGAACAATATTTTCAATTTTTACTTTCCGACATTTTTTGCATTTTTACAATTTTTAATATGAAAACAAAAGTGAATTTTTATAAACATATTTAAATTTTGTTTTGGATGACAAATACAATTTTGGATAAACAATGATGTTTTGGACTTATACTGTGAGTAATAAACAGAAAATCAAGGAGCTTTTCAGAAGTTGCAAGTTGAAACTCGATAAAATCTGAATTTTCCCTTAAAAAAATTCATGTTTATTACTGATTAATGTAAGAAAAATATAACTTTTTTGCATTAAACTTCACCTGATTTACTACACGCAGTTAAAATATGATCTAGAATTTCACAAAACATGTAAACAAACTGTATTTTCATAACACAAACTATGTACATATATGCATGCGAGTTATCGACACCATTGAAAATGAAGGACTTTTTCTAAGATTATTTTTCAAATGTAAAAATTTAAGAAGCATAGTATGTTCAGATTGCTTGCAACACTTAAAATAAGATATAATTTATGCAAGAGACACTGCTTTATATAAAATTTAGGCATTTTGAACAATACTTTCAATTTTTACTTTTCGACATTTTTTGCATTTTTACAATTTTTAATATGAAAACAAAGGGGAATTTTTATAAACATATTTAAATTTTGTTTTGGATGACAAATACAATTTTGGGTAAACAATGATGTTTTAGACTTATACTATGAGTAATAAACAGAAAATCAAGGAGCTTTTCAGAAGTTGCAAGTTGAAACTCGATAAAATCCGAATTTTCCCTTAAAAAAAATTCATGTTTATTTCTCATTAATGTAAGAAAAATATAACTTTTTTGCATTAAACTTCACCTGATTTACTACAAGCAGTTAAAATATAATCTAGCAACATAAAAATTTCAGAAACATGTAAACAAACTGTAAATACATAAATATGCATGCGAGTGATCAGACACCATTGAAAATGAAAACTGCATAAAATCAAGACTTTTTCTAAGATTGCTTCTTAATTTTTTAAAATTTGAAAAATAAAATATGTTCAGATTGCTTGCAACACTTTAAATAAGATATAATTTATGTTATGCAAGAGACACTGCTTTATATAAAATTAGGTGGGTCACATAATAATAAAGTTTGGGAACCGCTGACCCAGACAACAAAATAAGATAGCTATACTTACATCTTGAAATGTCCACTTCCTGTCAAGATTGCGATAGATATCTGATTCATTTCGGCAGGATTACAAACCCACTTCATAAAATAGAGGAGAAAAAAAAATAAAAATTAGATATGATGAAAGTATAATTTTAATTAATAGTGTGTGTATATATATATAACAAGGGTCGATCCAGACAAAATTTGGGGCCTATTTAGGGCCCCTTCACAAAAATCAATTTAATAAAATGCTCCCCTTAACAAAATTCAATTTAATAAAATGGGCCCCTTCACAAAATTCTTTATAATAAAACAGGCCCCTTCACAAAATTCATTTTAACAGAAATAGGCCCTTTCACAAAATTCCATTTCATAAAAACTTACTATTTATCATTTATTTATTATTTTATGACTTTTAAAATGTGTAATTTGTAAACAAACAAGTTCATCAGAGAGGAAAACTTCAGCAAAAGTATTTAAAAAAGCTTTTGTTAATAAACGTTTGGTTCGAATTTGAGTAGCTGGATTTCGACTTTCATTACAAAATGTTATTTTTCACAAAATGGGCCCAAGAAAAAAACCTGTATCGACCCCTGCACAAGTAGACTTACAGTTAGGATGTAGGTGTAAAATTGAAGTTTTTTTTTTAAATTATTATATCATTCCATACACATTTTAATATGTAATTCAGTTTGATATGAATCAATTTATGTTTTCTCTAATTTATGTAGGTAAGATTTTTTGGTTATTAGGTATGGTTAAACATGAAAGAAAACTTTGTTATTTTACGACTTTTATGTGAATTATTAGTGTACATTTATAAGGCGTGTTTCACTAAATAATTCAAGAAAAAAATATCTCATCATTACACATATTTAGTTATGCATTATTTATTATTTACTTGACCTTTACTTTTAATATTTTAAAATGTTTTTTAAATTTTCTTAATTTTTTTTATTTGACTTTATTATAAACATTCATTATAATAATTTTGAGTGCATTTATAAATTCAAATTATTATATAGAAAATGTAAACAAAACAGTGACCAGAAATCCGAAAAATTCTAAAATCTGCATAATCTCTGGTTTTAAGCTAGGAAGATTTAAGGGAGTCTATTCAATACTAATTAATAGTAACGTAACTGCAAATCAAGATAAAAAATCTTCCTTCCTTCTTCGTTTAGTTCCTACATAAAACATTAAAAATGGCACACACGTAATCCAACGTAACATCGAAATAAAGACTAGTGATTTGATTGAATAATAAATAATTAATAAAAAATAATAGAAAGATTAACAAAATATAACGAAATTTAGCTAATAAAGAATAAATATTTATGTGAGGATTGCGCATGCCTCTTCTTGCTCTAGTAGCGCCCCCTTCTGGAGAAACGAAAGCGCGCGGCAGTAAAACTTGGAACGTCAGCGGCGAAGAACGTCGTCTGATTTATGGAAACAGAAATAGTATGAAAATGGCCGTGAGTAAATGTTACCGGTCATGAATAATGAAAAATATGAATAATCTTTTACGTTGATTTATGTTCCTGTGCTCGTCATCTGTCCTCGTCATTTTTATGTCAACTTTATGTCATCGTTATGTCAAGAATTAAACTTGTGTTCGTAATTACAACGGCCTGTTTCCTTTAGAACGCCCACACACATACGGAACAGACATGACATTGATGTCAGAATTAATGGATGAAAAACAGGCTGTATTACTGGATTACGGAGTAAAACATTATAGTGAAATATTATAGTGAAATATTATAGTGGAAGATTATAGTGAAGAAAAATTTTGGATAACCTATACAGAGGTAAGGTAAATTTTATTATTTAAGTATGGCCGATAAACTGACTAAACTTAAAAAAACTAGAGGGGTAATAAAAGCATCTATTACATCTATTATTAAAAAGATCGAAGATGCATGGGTTTTAGAATCGCCGAATTTGGTGGAATTAGAAGAAAATCTAGCTCAGCTAGAACAGAAAGGTATCGACCTTAAACGGGAAGATGAACAAATTTTAGCGTTAATTAATGATGAGGATGAAATCGAAAGAGACGCGAAGACCTCCATAGAATATCATGAAAAAATAACTGTATGGCGATTTAGAATTAATAAGAAATTGAAAAATAATAGCAAAAGCCAAATTTCCCCCGTATCTCACGCCGATAATAAGCAAGCAGAATTAGTTGCGCAATCTGTTAAACTCCCTACATTAACGATTGAGAAATTTTACGGCGAAATAAGTAAATTTCAAAACTTTTGGAATTCATTCAAAATAGCAGTCCATGATAATGATTCACTGTCAAATATCGAAAAAATGAGCTATTTACAAAGTTATTTAGGTGGTAGTGCATATAATTCTATTTCCGGGTTTGCGTTATCAGATAAAAATTATTTGGAAGCTGTCCAAATTCTGAAACAACAATTTGGCCGAAAGGATCTCATTGTGACGACACACATAAATACATTATTATCTTTGAAACCCGTATTGAAAACAAATGATGTAATAGCTCTGCGAAAATTATTTGATACCATTCAATGCCAAATAAGAAGTCTCAGGTCTTTAGACATTGAATCAAATGGATTTGATAACCTGTTGACACCAATAATTCTTAAATCCCTGCCAAATAATCTTTCGTTAGAATATAATAAGCAATGTATAAAAAATTCTAGTGACTCGCAACCAAACATTGATGATTTGTTATTATTTATTCGTACCGAAATAGAGTCGAGAGAAAAACAAAATTATTTAACTGGCAATTTAGATAACCCAAGGTTAAAGCAGTCTTATAATAATGATTCCCCTGCATTTCGTAAACAAATGTTTGCTAATGATAGAATTAATTCTGAAGTATCTCATATCTTAGCCTCTGAAACCTTTTGTATATTTTGTTCTTGTAATAGTCATTCGACTGAGGAGTGCAATAAATTTCCCGTTGATCAGAAAATAGCTAAATTAAAAGCACAAGGGCGCTGTTTTTTATGCTTAAAGAAAGGTAAACACGTCGCTAAAGATTGTACCATAAAAGATAAAAAATGCACAAATTGCGGCAGATACCATAATCTTACAATATGCAGTTATTTATTTGGCAATGCCAATAAATTTGATAGGGAAGATAATTCGAATTCAAATGAAAAAGCACTCACTGCTAGAGTCAAATCGGATGAGATTTTTAATTTGAAAACACCGCGAAAAGAAACAAAATTAATTGAAACATTACCGACAGTAGATATCGAATGTGGTAATAAAATATTACATGGCGTAGTAGATAGTGGAACTCAAATTTCTATAATAAAGGCTAATTGTGTACCCGAATACTTTAAAAATCCTTGTGGCACTATAATATTGCAATCTGCATTCGGTCACCAATTGAAAGCTCCTTTAATAAATATCCCATTGAGTATTGCAGTTGATAAATTACACCCCAAGATATATCCTAATATTATGATAACATGTGCTGTGGTTGATAATTTAATTAATGATTTATTACTCTCTCTTGATACATATAATGAATTGAATGAGTTGAATAAATATAATGAAAATGAAAAGGCATTAAATTGTAATGTTGACGCAATAAGTGACAATACGAAAGAAACCAACACTGTAGATCTGTCTGCTTCAATTTTAGACCATGTGTCAGTTGAAAATGCGAATGCAAACGAGAAAATTGACCACACACCTGGTGACGACTCCAATATTTTTGTAACTGATTCAGAGAAATTTAAATGTCAACAGAAAAACGACCCTTCGTTAAATCAGTGTTCGACAGCTAACAAAAATGAATTTAATAGCTTTTTCGTTCATGACAATTTCTTATATCACTTGGATAAATTATTTCATGAGACAAAAAATAACCCTCACCCGCGTACTAGTATTGCACAATCGATCACGAAAGAAACTAACAATAATGAAAATGACATATGTACCGTTTCCGATTTAATCGTAATAGAGAGTGGAGATCAAATTGAAACGGAAATTCATTATAAGGAAGAAGATCCCCAAATTAGGCAAGCAGAAGAAATTTTACATAATTCAAAAGATTTAAAAGTCCAAAATTATTTACAGAGTGAACACAATATTATGAAAGATACTCCCATAGTTAACAATGTAATTTCAATTTTCGAACCCTCAAACTATGCAGTCACACCTGATGAAGAAACCGAATACGAAACCGCAATTTATGCTAAAAAGAATGCAAGTGCTTCGGATAAATATTTGATTGCATCAGCAGACATGAAGGAAGAAAATATAAGACGAAAGATAATTTCTGAAAATAAATATTCAAAAGTTGATGTCACGACAACAGAAGAATCTTACTCTGTTTTCAATAATACAATGCCAGAAACACTTGATGGAAGTTCCGAATCCAACACGATTGAGTTCAGCGAGAAACAACCTCCTGTTTACGATGAAAATTCCGACTACATTATAGTCAATGGTTGTGTGAAATCACATGAAATAGCAAACAAAGAACCCGATGTATTCCTTAAGTTAAATCATCCTGACAACATGATGTTAGAAAAACGCCAGAAGAGATATGAGAAGATTGATGAGTTTACAGAAGCTAAGGAAGTGACGATTGACGAAAATAAAATTGAAACTGCACTTTCTAAAAATTATGTTAAAGTGAAAATAAAGTAAACTGTGCGGAAGAAACAGTATACACGTGATGGCTTTCGCCGAATGAACAATACATTTAGTACAGGAAGACGACGAAAACGAGGAAAAATAAAATTTCTAGGTCATGTGGTAGGATCCGGTATACATGCACCCGATCTCGACAAAGTATCAGCGATACAAAACTTAGAAGTTCCCAAGTCAAAGAAAGATGTCAGAAGCATATTAGGTCTTCTATCTTACTACCGATCCTATGTTCCTTCATTCTTCGACATAGCTCGTCCATTAATTGAACTTACCAAGAAACGTGCCCCCAATGAAGTTACTTGGTCTGAGGATTGTGACAAAGCCTTTTTTGAGTTGAAACAGGCGATCAGTAAATCACCCATCTGTTATTCCCCGAACTTTCAGAAACCATTTATTATACATGCAGATGCTTCTTCATATGCGATAGGCGCTTGTCTATCTCAAAAAGATGAAAATGAACAAGAGCATCCCATTGCTTTTACAAGTAAAAAGCTCTCCAAATGCCAAGAAGGTTATGCTACCATCGAAAAGGAAGCTTATGCTGTTATCTTCGCCCTGAAAAAGTTCGAACACTATATTTATGGTTCGCACGTAACTGTGGTGAGCGACCATAATCCTTTGAAATTTCTCACGGACTGTGCACCTCAAAGTGCGCGCCTTCAAAGATGGGCCCTTGCACTTCAGCGCTTTCAAGCCCAAATAACGTACCGACGTGGGAAACTCCACGCGAATGCTGACTCTCTAAGTAGGCTACATGCCTCACATTGGACTTAAAGACTTAAAAACTTTGAACATTTGAAAATTTGAACATTTCTTCTGTGTTACAAGTCTGAACTTTAACTTTAAAAACTTTAACTTTATCCTCGAACTTTAAAATATTAGTATTAGTGTTATAGTGTATTCTGTTTTTCTGTTTGTTTATTTTCTTTGATATTCTTTAAGTGTTTGAATTTTTGTATTAATATGTTTACTTGTTTGTTTAGATATTTACTAGATATTGATTTGTCTCAAAAGACTAAATCAAATTCTCGAAAGGGGGAGGTGTGAGGATTGCGCATGCCTCTTCTTGCTCTAGTAGCGCCCCCTTCTGGAGAAACGAAAGCGCGCGGCAGTAAAACTTGGAACGTCAGCGGCGAAGAACGTCGTCTGATTTATGGAAACAGAAATAGTATGAAAATGGCCGTGAGTAAATGTTACCGGTCATGAATAATGAAAAATATGAATAATCTTTTACGTTGATTTATGTTCCTGTGCTCGTCATCTGTCCTCGTCATTTTTATGTCAACTTTATGTCATCGTTATGTCAAGAATTAAACTTGTGTTCGTAATTACAACGGCCTGTTTCCTTTAGAACGCCCACACACATACGGAACAGACATGACAATTTACTTACTTCGTAACTGGAAGTCAAATCCAAGATGGATGCCATATAGACGCTACTTATCTACTTATGCACTCCTTGTCCTTACTGTCTGTGCGACTGCGTCAGCAGCCATTACGTCCCCACAGAAAGCCTTCTCATTGGCTGATACGAGTTACAAAGATATTTCATGTAAGGATTCTAAAGCAATGGCTTACGTTGCACCCTTGTTACAGATAAAATTTTAGTAAACATACAGATTTCTGTAGCTTTACAAAAACAATTTTTGTAGACTTACAGATTTTTTTTTACAGTATGTACACATTTGGCCTACTGTAATTCAAAACATCATAACACTTTCACATCTTTATATGAGCAATTCAGCTTATTTAAGCAATTTTCAATTTGATTTTTTTCTGGTTTGGAGAATTTTGCAGTGAAGGAAATCTTCAAGTAAAATATTATTATTAATAAGTCTAACTTTCAAGGGATATGAAAATTTTAAAGAAAAAAATTCTAATCACAATAATCTTTAAATTGACAGTTCTTGAAAATCAATTTAAAATAATGAAAGTAATGGGTTTTGTTTTAATAACATTAAATCTTTAAAATTTCCCTTAATCATTTTAAATCATCATCTTTTTAACACTAAATATAGCAACATTTCTATACTAACACTAAATGTAACCCAAATGAAAATATTTCAATTCGAACCAAAATTTTTTTAATAAAATAAATGAAATCTGAATCACGAAAGTTACATAAATGAGTTAAATAGTTTCAAATAAAAATTCTGGTGTGAAATATTTTTATAAAACATGAGTAATAATCTTTTTTTTTTTTTTTACATCATAATTTGTAATTTGCAATGTTACTGAATATCATATAAAAAAATTCAAAATGTCATTCAGGAATATCTATCTTAATAAGATGAAATCTTGAAAATTTCCAAATTGTCAATCCTCATCTTTTAATCATCATTTTCTTATAAGTAATAAAAAGAAAAAGCTTTGTATCATTTGCAAAATTTGTTAATCACTTTTTTTTCCCTCTTTTACGTATTTTGTTGGGAAAAAATAAGTTGGCTGAAGAAAAATTCTCTAACAGAGTAAAGCACGTCAAAAAATATCCTGACTAGAAAAAAAAAATCTAGTCACTATATTCTTCAAGCTGACAGTTTATAAATTCTTGAAAATCAATACTTCAAGTGACCGGAAGTGTGTTTTGATTGAATAACAATTTTTTAAATTTCTCTTTATCATTTTAATTCATCATCTTTTGAATAATATCATCTAAAAAAATTCCAAATGTCATTCAGGAATCTTTATCTCAATAAGATGAAATCTTCAAAAATTCTAAATTGCCATGTTGCATCTTCATCTTTTAATCATCATCTCCTTATAAGTAATAAGGGGAAAAATAACTTTGTATCATTTGCGACATTTGCTAATTCCTTCTTTTTTTCTCTTTTACATCTTTTGTTGGGGGGAAAATAAGAGGGCTAAAGAAATATTCTCTAACAAAACTAAGAAACTAAGAAAATATTCCTGATTGAGATATCTTGTTGGAAGTTGTGTCGCATATAATTGTTGATCTTCCAACAAGCTTTATATTGTCTCAGTTGATCGGTCTTGGAGTGTTCTTTTAGTCATATCTTCTAAAAGATTTAGAACTATTCCCATGAGTCTAACAGATGTGTGGAATTGAGATAACTCATGTGTGTATCTAGTAGTAGGGTTTTAAGTATAGCAGTATATGCAGATTAAGTAAATGCAGATCTGAGTAATGTTATGATTTTTGTGGGAGGTCACGTGTCTAAAAATTTAGTGCTTCACATAACTGTATCATTTTGTTAATAATTGTATTTGTCTTATTGGTAATTCATATATTTTCACATTAAATATAGTTTTGAGTATTTATAGAAAATGTAATGTATAGTATTTAAAGAAATGTATAGTTTATGAAAGATAAAGAACGTCGAAGTTATGATAGAAATGTATGAACATGCATAGTATTTATAGAAATTAATTTTCTTATAAGTAATAAGGAGTGAAAAGCTTTGTATCATTTGCGACACTTGCTAATCACTTTTTTTTCTTTTTTACATCTTTTGTTGGGGGAGAAATAAGAGGACTGGAGAAAAATTCTCTAACAAAACAAAGAACGAAGAAAATATTCCTGATTGAGATTTCTTGTCTGAAGATGTCTCGCATTTAATTGTTGATCTTCCAACAAGCTTTATATTGTCTCAGTGGATCGGTCTTGGCGTGTTCCTTTGGTCATATCTTCTAAAAGATTTAGAACTATTCCCATAAGTCTAACAGATGTGAAGAATTGAGATTATTCATGTGTGTATCTAGTAATAGGGTTTTAAGTATAGCCTTATCTGAGTAATGTTGTGGTTTTTGTGGGAGGTCGCGTGTTTAAAAATTTAATGCTTTTCATAACCGTATCATTTTGTTAATAATTGTATTTGTTTTATTGGTAATTCATATATTTTCACATTAAATATAGTTTTAAGTATTTATAGAAAGTGTAATGTACAGTATTTATAGAAATGTATAGCATGGAATGTATAGTTTATGAAAAATGAAGAACGAAGAAGTTATGATAGAAATGTATATAGTTTATGAACATGTATAGTAATTATAGAAATTAATTTTCTTGTCATTAATAAGGGGGGGGGAGCTTTGTATCATTTGCAACATTTGCTAATCACTTTTTTTTTTTTTTTTTTTTTTTACATTTTTGTTGGAGAAAAAATGAGAGGGCCTGAAAAAAAATTCTCTAATAAAACTATGAACGTAAGAAAATATTCCTGACTGAGATATTATTGTCGGACATTGTCTCGCATTTAATTGTTGACCTTCCAACAAGCTTTATATTGTTTGAGTTGATCGATCGTGGAGTGTTCTTTGGTCACATCTTCTAAAAGATTTAGAACTATTCCCACGAGTCTAATAGAAGTGTGGTATTGAGATAACTCATGTGTGCATCTAGTATTAGGGGATTATAGCAATATCTGAGTAATGTTGTGATATTTGTGGGAAGTCAAGTGTCTAAAAATTTAGTGCTTCACATACTTGTATCACTTTGTTAATAATTGTGTTTGTTTTATCGGTAATTTATATATTTTCATGTTAAGTAAAAACAAGCTTTTCTTAATGAAGAAAAATATCTATCCTAATAAGCTTTTTAGTATACAGGGTGATTGGAAACTATCTTGTAAAATTTTAAACAGTGGTAGAGGGGACCAAAATAAGAATTTTTTGTCATACTAGGGGGCTCTGCCCCCTACGAGCTGCGCTCGCCAACCCCCGTTCTGACACCGCATGATTTAAAAACACTCTGATTTGATCATCTCTAAAACGATTACGGAAGATTGTATTATAATTAAACAACCAGTGGCGATCTGCTGTAACAGGGTTTCCATTCATTTTCCTTTGACTGAGGGATTTTAAGGTCGAATCAACTGCTGTTGAAACAGATTACAACTGTAACTGTCACCAAAATATATGATTTAGCGCCAAACGTGCATAATCGTGGCGTCGCGTCACTTTCAGTTGACATCAGATGCGTTACACGAGTTAGTTTTTTCATCGGGGAATTTTTAATTCAACGCTTATTTGTCTTTTGATACTTCTCCATTACCCCGTCAATCAATTTTCATTAAAAAAAAAAAAAAAAAAAAAAAAAAAAAAAACTATCGTTAAACTGTAACACCAAATAAACAAATAGAAGAATTTTGATATTGGAAAGGAAATATTATTATTTACGCTGTTTTAAAATTTGCAATAATGGGTAAAAGATATGTCGAAATAAATTGATCTCTCATGAAAATATAATAATTAATTGAAATTGTTTGGAAATATTGTTTTTTTTATCATTTTAAATGTGACGTGAATTTCCCTAGTTACTCGTATTTCTCTTTGTAATATTCACGCGCAAGTATATTTTTATTACGTCATTTTCTACATTTATTGCTTTTAACACGTGATCATTTAAATATTATTTTAAAGTTTTATTTCTGTTTTTAATAGTCTCGTGTAAATACATTTCTTAATTGAAAGGGAATCTTATTACGTGCGCTATTTTACAAATTGGCAACGGTTCAAATAATGGAATTTATGAAATATGAAATAAATCTTCGTCAAAATAATGAAAATTTTGAATAAAAAATTGGCAACGGTTCAAATAATGGAATTTATGAAATATGAAATAATCTTCGTTAAAATAATGAAAATTTTGAATAAAAAATTGAAATATAACCTGAAAAAATTACTCAAATTAAAAAAGTGATTGCAGTCTGCACTCCGCAAACTTGTCAACTATATCCTTACAAATTATGGTTAAATTCCTGCGGATAGTTTTCGTTCCTATAAAACTTTTTTCAAAAAACTGTTTTGACGAACTTTGATTTTAAATATCTCTTCAAATAATTCTTCGATTTAAAAACTGTTTGCTTCAGCGTGTTTATCAAACATTTCTTTATAAAACTACCAATTTTTAAAATTTTACATGCAATAGTTTTCTAGATATTAGTCCAGAAAGACTTCAAGGCACAAAATCTTAATTGACAGCGACGGCAGCGGTGGTTACTTTTTTTTAATATAGAGAGATAATGTGTGCACGAAAATGACGCGCATAAACTCCACCTATTGGCGCTTACAATTAATTGTGAATTATTTTGAGTGTCCCTGTAAAAGAGCTATAAATGCTATGCACACTATACTTTATAATAAGCATAGTGTTAGTAATGTAACGATTTCGATAGCGCGTCAAAAGTAATGGGTAACAATTCTTCTTAAATAACATAGGTAAGACAAATTTGCTTACCTTCATTTTCAGCATTCGCTCCAGGCCATTTGGTTTATAAAATTAATTGTTGAGGTATTGGCATATTTTTATTTAAATCCAAGAATTTAGAATATTCCATCGAATGTATCCACAGCATCTATATCTAGCACCTTTTTTATTCATTGTAGATTTCTGTGTTATATTTTACTAAGTGGTGAAAAATTGGTATTAGTAAGTTAAATAATAGTTACTTAATTTATCCATTTTAAAGTTTTAATAATATATATCAAATTAATTGACAATTACAATTAAAATTAACAATGTGAAGTTACTTTTAAACATTAATGAAAGAGCATAATACATTTTTGCATCTTCAACGCGTGAGAACAAAATTCGAAGTAAATAAGAATGGAAAAAGAGTTTTTTACAGTTCTTTCGGGGATGTCATTTTTAAAGCCTCATATTGGAGAATAATTACGTAAAGTTTGTTGCATCATCTAGTATCAGTAAGTTCATTCCGTAATTATCTGACGTGATGGAAAAACATTTTAGTTGGTTGCACACAGAGATTTCACTTCCTGGTTGAAAATGGAATCTGTTCATTCATAAAGTTAATTATGAGTTGAAGATTTCTATCTTTCACTTTTGATGATCAATCAGCAGATATTACGTTCGGTTATTTCTCCAACACATAGTGTAGTGAACCTCAGTGATGTATATCAATTTCAATATGTTTGAAATAGTGTCACATCATTAAAACACACTGCAAACAATATTTCTCCATATAATATAATGTAACGGAATTCTTTTGTGTGTCCCTTTAAACGAATTATAAATGCTACACACACACTTCGTTTTCAATACTGAACATGTCATGGTAAACCTCACTATCAATTGCATGGCGACCCGAGTATTTTATGCGAGTTAGAGCACAAACAGACAGAGAGACAAAGCGAATTCATTAAGCTTTCCATTTATGTTGGAAAGTGTTTAAAAGGGTGCAGAGGTAAAGAGAAATTCTCTAGCAAAACCGAGAATGAAGAAAATAGTTTTGATTGAGATTCCGAAGTTGTCTCGCATTTAATTGTTGATTTTCCAATTAGCTTTAAATTGTCTCAATTGATCGTTGTTGGCGTGTACTCTCAGTTATTTCTTCTAAAAGATTTAGAAGTATGCTCACGATTCTAATAGTATGGAGATATGTCCTGTGTATCCAGTGTCAGTGTTATCAGTACATGCTTATCTAAATAATGGAATGATTTTTGTTAGAGATTAAGTATCTGAAAAAACTATTTCATCATTTACCTGTATCACCTCTTTAATTGCTGTATTTTTTTTATTTGTGTATTTTCTCTATAATTAGTTATATTTCATAATATTTATTACAGGTTCTTTTTTTTCTTAATGGAAAAAAGTGATATTGCAAAATAGCTTTCTAATATAATTTGAAAATTATGTATAAAAAATTTGACGAAATAATAATTATCCTAATCATAACATTCTTCAAGTTGTAAATTTACGATTTCTTTTAATATGTACTAATTAATAGCATTAAATCTTCGATATTTCTTTTCGTCATTCTATATCCTCAGCTTTTAATCATCATATGCTTACAAGCGAACAAGAGACCAAAAAGTCCTTGTATTCTCTGCGACATTTGACCATTTACTATTTTTCTTTTCGTCGTCACCTCTTTTATATAGCAAAAAAAGAGGAGTGCTAAAAAAATCTCCAACAAAACTAAGAAGGAAAGAAAATAGTTTTAATTGAGATTCCTTGTCGGGTATTGTCCCGAATTTAATTGTTGATCTTCCAACTAGCTTTATGTTGTGTCAATCGACCGTTGTTGCACTGTGTTTTCGGTTATTTCTTCTCCAAACGTTTTGAAGAATCACCAAACGTCGAATAAAATTCTGGGAAAGGTAATCTCCTGTATTTACCTAGTGTTAGTGTGATAAATACTGAACACGCACTTCCTTCAATTATCACTCTTACCTAATAAGGTATACGAATTCTTTTATGCGACCATAATAACTTTATTTCCATACAAATAGTTAAGTTAAAGTTATCATTTTCTATAAGGTTGATGTTATCGTACACCTTAATGTATATCAATTTCATTATATTAAAAATGGTATAGCATCGGTAAAGGATACTTCTAACTATAAACGTCTACATACAGTAACGTTGTCTTTTTTATGTGTGTCCCTACGAACTCTATTTTCCGTAAGTGACATGTTGTAGTGCATACCAACGACGCATAATATTAAAAATGGTATAGCATCGGTAAAGGATACTTCAAACAATTAACGTCTACATACAGCAATGTTGTCTTTCTTATGTGTGTCCCTACGAACTCTATTTTCCGTAAGTGACATGTTGTAGTGCATACCAACGACGCATAATATTAAAAATGGTATAGCATCGGTAAAGGATACTTCAAACAATTAACGTCTACATACAGTAATGTTGTCTTTTTTATGTGTGTCCCTACGAACTCTATTTTCCGTAAGTGACATGTTGTAGTGCATACCAACGACGCATAATATTAAAAATGGTATAGCATCGGTAAAGGATACTTCAAACAATTAACGTCTACATACAGCAATGTTGTCTTTTTTATGTGTGTCCCTACGAACTCTATTTTCCGTAAGTGACATGTTGTAGTGCATATCAACGACGCATTATTTTAAAAATGGCATAGCATCGGTAAAGGATACTTCAAACTATTAACGTTTACATACAGTAATGTTGTCTTTTTTAAGTGTGTCCCTACGAACTCTATTTTCCGTAAGTGACATGTTGTAGTGCATACCAACGACACATTATTTTAAAAATGGTATAGCATTGGTAAAGGATACTTCAAACTATTAACGTACAGTAATGTTGTCTTTTTTATGTGCGTCCCTACGAACTCTATTTTCCGTAAGTGACATGCTGTAGTGCATACCAACGACGCGTTATGATTTTTTTACATTTTTTAAGTAATGTAACATCATTAAATTCTACTTCAAAAAGTTATTACCTATAGATCATAATGTATCCGAATTTTTTTTAGTGCACGGGTATACTCAATTTTCAAAAGAAACTTCAGATTAATCTTTCAAATGAAAAACTATATATTTGAACAGAAATAAATATACTAAAATACGTATTCTTTTTTTCTTCAGGAAAGATAAAATTGATATTAAAGATGTGATTGTAGACTTTTTCATTATTTATCAAAATTTCCCATTTTTCAAGCATATGGAGTCGGATCGAGTTCGGGTGTACGGTTTCGAACTGGGTAGGGATGAAAGATAACGAAAATTATTTTTTTGCGTTCGGGTTTATCAAAATTATTTTAGCAGATTATATGAGTCCAGTTTTAAATTGACCTCAAATAGAATTTTTAGGTTATGGCCTTGTATAATCCGACATGTGCTCCCAGTGGGTCAAAGAGAAAAAATAATAAAACAAATTGCACATGATGCTAAATGCATATATTTTCCTAATTGCTATATATATTCTTTTAAAAAATCAGTTTTGTTTTTCTGTAGCATATAACTTACAGCATAATAACTGTTTTATTATGAAAAAAATATATATTCATTCTCAACGCAACAATAATTTATCCATATTGAAATATTACTTCCATACTTTACTTAGTTTTTCCTTCATACATAAATCTGGCATTATCTTTTTTGATGTATCATGAGGTGAAATACTTACCGAGAAGACATCAAGGAAAAGATGGGGAAAAAATGAGAAATATAATCGTTCGAAAACGACATTTTATTCTAATATCTTATTCTTCAAGATGCTGGCGTCTCTCATCATTTTATTTTTATTTTTTTTTTCTTTTGGTTGAGAAGAAATCTCACATTTTCGCGAACCCACTCAATTGTGTATTCCATTAAATTCCAGTATTGTCGCATTTTAATATTATATTTTTCGCTGAGTAATTTGAAAAAATAAATAAATAAACAAAAAAAATTAAATAAAAAAAAAAGATTCCGTTTTTATGGAAAAATGAATTTGAAACAGATGTGTTTATAAGTTTGTTTCACCCATCATCCTCTAAGTAAAGCAAATATACACATCCACGGGTGGAATACTGTTGTAGCATTTCTTTCGCAATTTCAAGGAAAATTGCGAAAGAATTAAGTAGCAATCGTGTGTTGATTATGATTGAGGAATTCAGGGCGTATATTGAAAGTGTTCAACATTGGTAATGTTAATTTTGTTTAAAAAAGAAAAAAATATTTGAAATTTATGGGAAAGGAGAGATGATTAGATTTTACTAAGCATCTACTACTTTTTGGCTATATTGTTACAAAAGGCATGCGTTAAGGAAGTACTTTCAAACGGAAATCTATCCAAACTATCGCTTATGCATTTTCTTACTTTCATATTTTTTTATTGACGCGGTTCTTTTCTGCACTTCTTTTGAATTTTTAGCATTAATAGTTAATAAATCTGATAGTAGTATTTAGTTTAATTGTCATGCATAAATCATAATGTTGAAGCATAAATCAGAAGCTACCCTTCTCCTAATACAGTTATTTTTGCTATTATGACATTTCAGTTATATACTATGTGCTAACTGATCCGCCCGGCGTTGCCCGTGCGCCTGATAAAATTAAACAAATCTAAAGTTTGATGATTTTATATCTTTAACTCGATTTAGTATGAAGTTATTTATTTAAAAGAACTGCGCACGCGAGGAAAATAATTCATTTCCACGTTCAGCAGATAGGGTGTGCATTCTGATATAAACGAACCTCCGACACGCGTTCCCGCTGCTTGCGGCATTGTATAGGAGACATGCAGCGCACACGCTGCACAATCTTTTAGTTCCACTTTCCACGCCAGGGGGAGCTCTCTGTTCCAAACAAACCAACTTCAAAACAAAACTTCGACACGTGTCCCCGCTGCCTCCGGCACCGTATAGCGGGCGTGCCAAATACTTTAGTTCTAATTTCTACCGCCAGGGGCGCGATTTGTTCTATACAAACATCCGACATGAGTTCCCATTGTATCAAGGGAGTTTAATGGACCAATTCCCGTCAAAATCGGGCCCACAGAACTCGAGAAAATGATGCGCATCTTGGCGCTGGAAGGTGGAACTAAAATCTGTAACGCGATCGAAAACGAAGTCAAATCATCCAAACTCCGTTGTGATCGGGCCCATAGAACCCGAGATAAGAATGCAAGTGCTCAACAACAAAGCATTTACTTTGATTGTTTGTATACATTAAGTAAATACGGGTTGTGTACTTTTATTAGGAACATAAATTTAATTTTTATGAAAATCGTTATTTGAAATTTCCAGTATTCTCTATATATAAGATTTATAAAACGCTACGGGAGAAGCTAATAATATTAAATTTCTTAAATGGAATTTGTTTTTTGTAAATCAGAGCAAGGCGTTAACTCCTCCCTTCCCATACCTGCAAATATAACGAATAATTTGTTCAAGAAAAACAATTTCTCCTACATTAACGCGATCATCAAAAAAATAATTATATTTTTCTGATAATTAGAGCATAACGAAGCCGCTACGCTAAAATAGTCGCCAGATGGCACCCCTTCACATCCTCAATTTCAAATCTATATCGTAATTAGTTATCTTAATTTCTGCTCATTAGTAAAAACTGACAGTTATTTCCTTTCATTTTCGCAAACTAAATAGAGGGATCGGCCCGAGAAACAGATTTCTTTGTAGTTCAGTTTTTAATGAAAGGAGATCCCTGTCTGAAACTTTCTCGGATTGTTTTTGATTGGCGCCGCCAGATTTTTGGCAGTTTTTTGTAGACAATAAGAAAAATTACCGACCGAATTTTACAAATTGCATTGTCGGATGCAGATAATTGTTCTATATATGCTCAGAAAATTTCAAATCGTTATCTTAATTAGTTTAAGTAAAATTCGCTAATTAGTAAATGAATTTCAAATTCGTTCATTTCTGTTTACAGATCGAGAACAGGTGTCCTTTTCTTTAACCTATTTAACTAAAAAAATGGCATTTTCGATGTGATGTTTAATGAAATTCTAATTAATATCTTGGGTAATTATCAAAATATTAAAATTCTAAGTCTCAGGGGGCATCAGCTCAGGCTTTAAATTACCTAAATATAAATATGATACAAATAATAAATTTTTAGTTTAAAGTAATCTTTAATTATGTACCCCTCTTTATTTCATGTAAATAAAAGAAAATCATCTTTCTAATTTAATGTTTAAGCTAAATCAGTTTACCTTTTATTATAAATAAACCGTTTTTCTATTTATTAGGTTATTTTCATCAAAACTGCATGATATATTTAAAAGTCAAAAAATTATATTATAAATCAATCTATGCACTTTCATTTCTATCTTAATTTAAAATAACGTATTGCATGGCGATATTTTTAATTCTGTAATGACTGCTTTAAATCTTCGTAACTTCTGCAATTCATTTCTGATTGATAACTGTCAAACGCCGTTATATAACTCAAATTAATGATTTTGTTATTTATCTAATTTTCTACTTAACAGTCACGATTGGATTTGTGTTATGCAACTCTAACTTAAATTATTATACATTATTTGTGAAAAGATCATAATATAAAGAAGTCATAAATATGTCATGACATTTTCTTAATGATCGAATATAATTTCATCTCTCATATTTCACGTTTTACGCAATTCCTTGAGAATAAAACATTACATATTTATGTTGATAATATATGTCAGAATTCAATCAATTGAATTATTTATGACCATTTCTATAAAAATATAATTATTATTTCATAACTAATGGTGACTGCTTTGTACAAGTTTACCATAATTTATTTCATCTTTAAGCTTTGGATACATTTTGTCAAATTGGAACGCTGTTTTTGTTTGAAATTTATATTGATAGTTCATAGCGGTACTTTCAATTGGCCGTTTTTTAATTCACCACGGCTCAATAAAAATATTATGTTGGCGATAAGAAAGAATGTTATTTGAGGGCACTTGGATTACGACGGTGCTCCGGTAAGGTTATAAAAAAAATTCGATGAGGGCCATCCTTCTTTTTCCTATCCCGAGATTTCTTCCCATTTACAGTAATATTGTGAACAATAAAAGTATTGGTTATTTCTAGTATCTTGGAGTTTTGTTTTCTTGGACTATTATTCTCTATGTACAGGAAACGAACTGGAGGTTATTGGACAAAAAGTTTATGCAATGTCGTCATACGTTAGGAATATCTCAAAAGTTCGTCATCACGTCTCCTCTTAAGATATGAGGTATCTCCAATTAATCACTTGAGTTACTCATCTTTAATCTGCACAAAATAACATCATCACAATAAATTTTTAGACTTCTAGGTACGCTAGATTTCGCTGGCTATCGCAGACAAACAGACAGACACACATACACACACAGAGAGAGAGAGAAACAAACAGAGAGCGAGAAACACACGGAGAGCGAAACTTTCTTTTATTAGTATAGATATATTTTTTAACTATCTGGGAATGTTTCTATACATGTAATCTAAGATTGAATGACTGTTTTACCATAAAAAATAACTTTTTTCGCTTCTTAACGCAACAATAATTTACAAATAATGAAGTGCTGTTCACATACTTTACTTAGTTTTTCCTTCATACATAAATCTAGTATTATCTTTTTTGATGTATCATGGGATGAAATACTTACCGAGCAGACATCAAGGGAAAGATGGAAAAAACTGCGAAATATAATCATTCGAAAACAACATTTTATTCTAATATCTTATGCTTCAAAATTCTGGCGTCTCTCATCAATTTTTTTTTTTTTTTTTTTTTTTTTTTTTGAGAAGAAATCTTACATTTTCGCGAGCCCAATCCATTGTGCATTTCGTTAAGTTCTAATATTCTCAAATTTGAATATTATATTTTTCGTTGAGTAATTCAAAAATAAATAAATAAATAAAGAAGAAAAAATATATGATTCCGCTTGCAAGGGAAAAGGAATTTGGAACAAGTGTGCTTATAAGTTTATTTCGCCCATCATCTTCTGTGCAAAGTAAATTTGCATATTCATGGGAATAATGCTGTTGTATCATTTCTCACCCTATTGCCCGGAAAATTTCGATAAAATTATGTAGCAATCGTGTATGTTCATTATGGGGTTGATTATGGGGTTGATTATGGGTTGATTATGGTGTGTTGATTCAGGGATAACTTCGAAAATTTCGACATTACTGGTGTAATTTTTGTTAAGAGAAAAAAATCATTATGTGAATTTTAATAATGCGATTGAAGACAATGGTAGATTTTGTTAAGAATTGGCCAGTTTTTAACTATATTGCTATAGGAGGCATGCCTTAACCCTTTCAGGAGCAAAGTACTTGTGTTGCTAAAATGTTGAAATAATTTATCAACACCAGGATTTGCGAACAAATATATTTGGAAAAAAAGTAAAAGCTTTTCACGTACGTTATAAAAGCAAAATTTTCCTAAAGCTATTTCTGTGTCAATGTGGAATTTCTGGATTAAAATTAAGTGAGATATAAAATATCCCACCGCCCTTCAAGTGTTTAAAGAATGAGTTTCAAAGGGAATATTACATTTTCCGCTGAGTAATTTGAAAGAAAAAATTAAGTAAAAGAAGAAAAAATATATGATTCCGCTTTCATAGAAAAAGGAATTTGAAACAGATGTGTTTAGTTTGTTTCACCCATCATCTTCTATGCAAAGTATATTTCCGCATCCATGGGAATAATGCTGTAGCATTTCTCACCCTATTCCACGGAAAATTGCGAAAGAATTAAGTAACAATCGTGTGTGTTTATTATGATTCAGGGTTTATTTTATTTTTGGTGTAATTTTTGTTAAAATAAAAATATATATTTGAATTTTAATAATAGGAATGGGAAGAGTGGTGTATTTTGTTATAGCATTGATCAGTTTTCAACTGTATTGCTACAGGAGGCATGCCTTAATCCCTTTACGGGCAAAGTATTTGTGTTGCTAAAATTTTGAAATACACCAGAAATTGAACACCAGAATTTACGAACAAATATATTTGAAAAGTAAAAGCTTTTCTTCTCGTACGTTATAAAAGAACATTTTTATTAAAAAATTCCTGTTCCAATGTGGCATTTGTGGATAAAAATTAAGTGCGATATTAATATTCCACCGCCCTTCAAGTGGTTACAAAAGGAGTTTCAAAGAGAAAGTTATCCGAATTATCTTTTATGGATTTTCTTATTTCCATATTCCTTTATTGACACCCGTCTTTTCTGCATTTAATTTGAATTTTTTAGCATTAATAGTTAAAAATCTCATAGTAGTTTACAATTTTTAGTAATAGCTTTAATAGTCATGCATAACCCTAATGTTAAGGTATAAAACAGAAGCTACCGATGTACATATCTTGCTCCTGTGACATTTCGAGTATATATTTTCTAAAACAGTCTGGGTATTGTTCTGTACCATATGCAATCAAAAATCGGATGATTGCTTTATTATACAAAAAAATGACTTTTTTCATTCTCAACGCAAGAATATTTTAGCAATAATCAAATACTGCTCCCATACCTTACTTAGTTTTTCCTTCAAACATAAATCATGTATTATCTTCTTTGATGTATCATGGGGTAAAATACTTACCAAGAATATATAAAGGAGAAGATGGAAAAAATGATAAATACAGTCATTCGAAAACGACATTTATTCTAATATCTTATTCGTCAAGATGCTGGTGTTTTCCATCATTTTTTGGTGTAGAAGAAATCTCACATTTTTGCGAACCCAATCCATTGTACATTCCATTAAGTTCCAGTATCCCCGCATTTGAATATTATATTTTCTACAGAGCAATTTGAAAAAAAAATTAAATAAATAAAAGAAGAAAAATATATGATTCCGCTTGGATAGAAAAACAAAATTGAAGCATATGTGTTTAGTTTGATTCACGCATTATCTTCTACGCAAAGTAAATCTGCGCATCCTTGGGAATAATGTTGTTATAACATTTCTCACCCAATTGTCCGGAAAATTGCGAAAGAATTAAGTAGTAATAGTGTGTTGATTATGATTTAGAATTTAAGTTGAAAGTGTTCAGTATTTTTTAATGTAATTTTTGTTAAAAGAAAAATATATATTTGAATTTTAATAATGGTAGGGAGAGTGGTGAATTTTGTTTTCTTAAGCATTGGATAGTTTTTGACTATATTGTAACAGAAGGTATATATTAAGGAAGGACTTTCAATAGGAAAACTTTCCGGATTATCGTTTATGATTTTTTTTATTTCCATATTCCTTTATTTACGCCCGTCTTTTCTGAATTTATTTTGATTTTTTAGCATTAATAGTTAATAAATCTCAGAGTAGTTGACAATTTTTAGTAATAGCTTTAATAGTCATGCATAAGCCGAATGTTAAGGTATAAAACAGAAGCTACCGATGTACATATCTTGCTACTGTGACATTTCGAGTATGTATATTTTAAAACAGTCTGGGTATTTTTCTGTACCATATGCAATCAAAAATCGGATGATTGCTTTATTATAAAAAATGACTTTTTTCATTCTCAATGCAACAATATTTTAGCAATAATGAAATACTGCTCTCATACCTTACTTAGTTTTTCCTTTATACATAAATCTAGTATTATCTTTTTTATGTATAATGGTTCTAAAATACTTACCGAGAATATATAAAGGAGAAAATGGGAAAAAAAATATAAATACAATCATTCGAAAACGACATTTATTCTAATATCTTATTCTTCAAAATGCTGGTGTTTTCCATCATTTTTTGGTGTAGAAGAAATCTCACATTTTTGCGAACCCAATCCATTGTACATTTCATTAAGTTCCAGTATTCCCGCATTTGAATATTATATTTTCTACAGAGCAATTTGAAAACAAAAAATTAAATAAATAAAAGAAGAAAAATATATGATTCCGCTTGGATAGAAAAACAAAATTGAAGCATATGTGTTTAGTTTGATTCATGCATTATCTTCTATGCAAAGTAAATCTGCGCATGCAAGGGAATATTGTTGTTGTAGCATTTCTCACCCTATTGTCCGGAAAATTGCGAAAGAATTAAGTAGCAATAGTGTGTTGATTATGATTCAGAATTTATAAGTTGAAAGTGTTCAGTAATTTTGATGCAATTTTTGTTGAAAGAAAAATATATATTTGAATTTTAATAGTGGTAGGGAGAGTGGTGATTTTTTTTTTCTTAAGCACTGGATAGTTTTTGACTATATTGCAATAGAAGGCATATATTAAGGAAGGACTTTTAAAAGGAAAACTTTCCGAGTTATCGTTTATGCATTTTTTTATTTTCATATTTATTTTATTGACGCTAGTATTTTCTGTACTTCTTTTGATTTTTTAATATCAATAGTTAATATATCTGACAGTAGTTGACAGTATTTCGTAATAGCTTTAATAATCATGCATAAACTATAATGTTGAAGCATAAAACAGAAGCTACACTTGTCCTAATATAAATATATTTGCTATTGTGACATTTCGAGTATTTTTTTAACTATCTGGGAATTTTTCTGCATCTAAAATTCAATGACCGCTTTACTATAAAAAATAACTATTTTCATTCTCAACGCAACAATAATTTATCAACTATGAAATACGACTCCCATACCGTACTTAGTTTTTCCTTCATAAATCTGGCATTATTTTTGTTGATATACCATGGGGTGAAACGCTTACGGAAAAGACATCAAGGAAAAGATGGGAAAAAAATGTGAAATGTAATCATTCGAAAAAAAAAGACATTTTATTCTAATATATTATTCTTCAAGACGCTGGCGTTTCCCATCATTTTTTTGGTTGTGAAGAAATCTCACATTTTTGGGAACTCAATCCATTGTGTATTCCATTAAGCTTCAGTTCCCCGCAATTTGAATATTATATTCCCCGCTGAGTAATTTGGAAGACAGACAGAAAGAAAAAAATAGATCACTTCTTTTCCCTGTGAAAAGGAATATGAAACAGATGTCTTTATAAATTTGTTTCACCTCACCCATATAATCTTCTATGCAAAGTAAATCTGCACATCTTTTGGAAGAATATTGTTGAAGCATTTCCCACCCTATTGCTAGGAAAATACTCAGAAGAATTACGTAGCAATCATTTGTGTTGATTGTTATTTTAGGTTTATTTTGAAAGTGTTTGGTATTTTTAAAATATATTTTCAAAAAAACTTTTTGATTTAAAAACAATAATTGAGATGGTAGTATGAAATATACAATATTTTAACGAACAACATAGTAATTTTATATTTAAAAAAAATAATCTCTATTTGCTTTATACAAGAATGTTCATGCATGTAAATTATCGCCCCATCATTAGAATTATTGTTTAACTAAACCGACCAAAACTGTGAAATAAATCACTAGAAGTAACACGAAAATTGTAATTTCATTGAAACCTCTTAGAGGTATCAGGTACTTTTGAAATGACTAAAGAACCCAAATTTGTTTTATCACTAGTATCGGATCATACATATTACTTTCAGTAACTCATATCATTTATTTTACTCACTCATATGAGTTTCGTTAATTAGTGATATTAAAAATATGTATATCATTCAAATTTTTGTATTAGAACATGCGTTATCGTATAAAGAACTTCAGCTATCAATATATACAGCTTTATAATCTTTATTTTAACGCATTCAAGAGCTTCTATTGCTAAAATATTGAAATGATTGAATGAATCCAGAATTTATGAACAAATGTATTTGAAGGTTAGTAAACGTTTTACGGCAGTTAAACCACGGACAGACGGCAGACAAGACGAAATCATGAACAATTTTCAACAATGTTGGAAAGTGTTAAAAAAAGCGTTTTTTTTTTCTCTGGAGAAGATAAAGGTAACATTTTTTACGCATAAACATTCTAATATATATATAAGTATATATTTTCATTTTATATGTAATTAAATATTATAATATGTAATTAATTGAATTCAAATTGCATGAAATTGTTATCTTCTTCCTCTCCCAAAAAAAAAAAATAATAATAACCAATTACAAATCTTGTTGAGAAGGAATTTTTTGTTCAATCACTGTGGCTATCCCACAAAATCATATTCTTCATTAGATAAGCATCTACTTCTTACTCTGACACTGGATACACACAGAAAATATCGCTACGCAGATTCCTATTAGAGTCGTGGGAATACTACTAAACCTTTTAGAAGAAATAGCTGAGAACACACGCTAACAACGATCAATTGAGACAATATAAAGCTAGTTGGAAGATCAACAATTAAATGTGAGACAATTTCCGACAAGGATTCTCAATCAGGATTATTTTCTTTTTCTTTTTTCTCTCTTTGTTTTATTCGAGAATTTTTCTTTACCCGATATCCTTTTTTCCCCCTTTCTTTTATGAATTTGTCCCTGAAAAAGGTATGTTTTGCCTTGTACATTTCACTCTTTTTAAAGACCTGTAGATTTTTTTTTTAATTTTAGTTTAAAAAAATTAAGCACTGTAATTTTTTTTGTGTACTAATTAGCTAATTTAAGTAACTCGCCCTTCTTTCCTCTACCTACATATGAAAGCATTTCCTCAGATTTTGCAAAACTGTTCCAGATTTGTCTTAAATACATAAATCAATATTTGGTACACCACTTTTTTGCAAGCCTATGGGAACTTAAACATGGGATGTTCAAACTTTGTGGTCCAGCAGCCATTTGAGTGACGTCAGACTTCGCTGGCGTATTGACAGCTTAATAAAATATTAAAAAATAAATACTTACAATTTTTGTGAATCCTAATGAACTGTATATCTAAATGAAAGATAATCCTTAAATTACGTAGCCTACTGGTACTCCGATACAGTACGCATATACACAGCCATGATTAAACAAAGAAAACAAATAAACAGTAGGTGACGCACGCGTAAAAATTAAATAAAAACCCGATTAAAAGCTCGATATTTTTTTCAAAAAGTACGCGCAAGAAATAAATTGAACCACCAGTTGGAAGAAGGGAATAAACGCCACTTTTTGACACATTCATTTTTCTACACTTTTACATTCTTTAGACGTAGAGCTTAATTGTGAGTTCGAAGGAAATAACAAAAACCATTCGCTTCGTATAGATTCATGCGGCCATAAAAATGGTTAGTTGGAAGAAGGAAACAAATCCTTCCTTTATTCCCTTCTTCCAACTATCAACTGTACGAGTATAGAAATAGTGTTTCTTCTTGCCTGTTTTTTTTTTTTTTTTTCGATAAACAAAAACTTAAAGATGAATTCAGCTGATTTCTACACTTACCATGAGGGTGAAACTAAACAGGGCCCGGATGAAGTATGCAGTTTAACCCTCTAAGCGTGTGGAACGTAATATTCCGTTCACTAAGCTCCAGGTTTCACTGCAATATATACAATGTTTAAGATAATATAATTCTATAGATTTAATGAATATTCAAAACATTGAAGAATGATTAATACTTTCAAGGGTTACATTTATATTTGTAATTAAGTTTTATTTATAATGCTGAAAGAATCATATTTTTTTAGCATTTAAAATAAAATGCACAGAAAACAACATTACAATTTTACCCTTTTTCAAAACGCTCAGAGGGTTGTGGAAAACTATACAGAACATGGATCCCTCTTTCAAAGAACTACACGTTTTTAGCAATGCTTGCGGGGGACAAAATAGAAATAACACCCTTATAAGATTCTTTCTCACTGTTGTTGCAATGAATTGTTTTGAGAAAATATATCTATACTTTCCTGTGCGTGGCCATTCGTTTTTACAGTGTGACAGAAATTTCGGGACCGCTAAAAGACTCATTAGGAGAAAAGGACAGAATTTACGTTCTAGATGAATATAATAATCTTATTTTGGCAGCAAAAATCAGGTGTTTTTGAGTTAAACCCATTACTTCTAACGACATACTTGATTTTAAAAACCCATTGCAGTGATGTTTCAAGAAAAGCTGTAAGTCATTAGACAAGGCAACAACATTCAAGATTTCGCAATACAGAAGATTTGAGTAAAGTTCAAGTCATAAAGGTTACTTGACATGTTCCGAATTTATCGATGGTTTCATTAAAGCTACATTTTTGCTCCAAAAACCTTCTACAAACCCGAAAATACCAGAAACTCCGGCATATGTTACTAAAATACCCATAAATGAGAAAAAAATGAACGACATACAAAAAATAATCCAATATATTCCTGACGAATTCAAAGATTTTTACGATATTATTCTGACCTGGCCAACTAACAAGATCCGAAAATGAAGAAATAGAGGAATAATAGAGTGTCCTTACGTTTTTTCTAATAAATAAATAGTTTTTGTCATTATATTGTTTATTATTTCAAATTATTTTGTATATAGTATATGATAAATTGGAAGAAGGGAATAAATCCAACACATTTACATATACATATATAAATGAATATTATATATTTCAGCCAGCTCTATTAGTAAATTAATCAGAATTTATATTTTCTTCATTATCATTGATATCACATGAGCCTATAAGTTGAAAGTAAAAAGTTATAAAGTTTTTTTTTATTATCTCCATTCTTATTTTTTGGATTTATTCCCTTCTTCCAATTGAAGGTTCAATTAACAATCGTATTTTAATTGTATTATAGGATGACGTCATCTGATAATGCAGTATTTTACTTTTGTGGCAACACTGATTTGAGGAAAACCTTTCATTTCATTTATGAAACCAGTGCCGATTTAATTTTTAATTAACAGCAATTTTTAATCAAAAAATATGTTTTAACCAAATGCTATAATTAACCAGTGCACTATGTCAGCAGCCTGTTCAAAATCCTTTCATGTGGCATCTCATTTATCGTTCTCCGTTATGTATTTTCTTAGAAAAAGGGATGTTGACAGCAGAAATAATATATGCTATTTTTATTTTTATTGCTTTTTCAATCTGTAGATCATCGCGTGCCAAATTTTAGGTAATTCGCAAAAGAAGCGGCTTCGTTGCCAATGTTATCTTTTCGCAAATCAAATGCATTAGAAATTTCAATCCAGCATCGACGAAATGTTACAAATATTATAATAGAATCACTTGTTAACTTTAAATTATAAGCCGCTTCTTTTGAATTACCTAAAATATGGCACGCGATTATCTACAGATTGAAAAAGCAATAAAAATTAAAAATAATTTTCACGTTTTCCAATTTGACCAATTTAAGCACCTGCTTGCCTTGGACATGCAATCTCATGGTTTATGTTTACCATTTTTTAAAAACTATGCGAGAATATTTTATTTATCATTTAGATCTGAAGATGTCGCCGATAGAGCGAATGAAACATATGTAATCTACATTAAAAGGTATTTTTAAACATTCCATGTTATGTTTTTATCACTTTAAGCATTAATTAGACTTTAATTTAAAGTTAACAAGTGATTATATTGTATTATTTGTTCTTGCATTGTTATAAGAATGAGTGAGCTCAAAGCCGACGCGATCGTCCGATACATTAAACGCCCCGTCCCGGCCGAGCCCGCTGGACTTATTGCGAACAATGTAAGGCTGTTAGTGGATTAGATGGAAGAAAATTCGTCATTCCTGTAGTAAAAACTACAGGAATGAAAGTGTAAAAAGAGAAAATTAAAAGAAAAATAGATTTTAAAAATTAAAATAAACGAGTTAAATTATATTTTAAAATAAATGAAAGGAAAGCTATTAAAAAGGAGAAAGATACCAATAGTCCTTAAGCAACCGAAGACTACCATTGACATCTCATTAAAAAAAGATTTTCAGTGACCATACATTACTACTAAAGATAAATATAAAAGTTACAAAAGTTACAAATGCAGAATGAGACTAAACTTATTGAATTTAGCTTTTAAATTTTTCCGATGTGATACTCTATGATCGGGTCTAATACCGTTCCGGGCATCCTAGAAGGACCCGTGGTTGCGCCTGTTTCTCGAGTAGCGACGGCTCTAACACTTCGGATATCCCTGACATTTTTTCTTATAAGTACCCAAGATACTTTTTATAAGCTCTTTATCTAGCCGCGTGACTTTACCAACTTCCTTTTTTCATGTATGATCTGTCAACAATTAAAATTTTATAAGCTATATAACAATTGCTAAAAGACATAAAACTTTTATTTTTATATTATGAAAATAACAATTTGTTACTTAAGGATTTCTTGTAATCTATTTATCAACATCAGTTTCAAAAGTCATTTTACAAATTAGTTATACCTTCCACGAGTTTTATTAAATAAAACTTTAAAAAACGATGCAACACAAAAGGGAGATTACGGTACCCATTTTTAACAAAGTTACCCAAGTAACACAAGTTAAAATGAATCTCAATCGGAAACAATTCGAATATCCCTGACACTTTTTTTTTTTAAATACCCAAGTTATTTTTTATAAGCTCTTTATTGCGCTTTTTCCGACTTCTTTTCAACAATTTTTCTGAGTCACACACGTAACAGCGATTTTATTATTTTTTTTTTCTTTAATGTTATTACTTTAGACTAAAGGTGTCATTACAAAAATGATTCTGTATGTGTCCTGTAATAACAATAAAAAAAGTAAAACGTTATCTAAATAATTTCACTTCCAAATTTGTCTCAATTTGCAAAAAAAAAAAAAAAAAAAAAAAAAAAAAAAAACTCTCTAAAAGTTACACACGTAACGGTGGAATCGCTTTGAAAATTAAAGGGCAGATTACCGCCAAGTAACCCAAGTTAAAATGGATCTCAATGGGAAACAATTCGAATATTCCTGACACTTTTTTTTTTTTAAATACCCAAGTTATTTTTTTGTTAAGCTCTTTATCTAGCCGCATCCTTTTCCAACTTCTTTTTTCATGTATGAACAGTCAACTTTTAAAAGCTGGAATCAGCAGCTAACGGTGATAGAGTTTGTGTTACCGAAACCTGTGACGCGCTTGCACGATTTCTTTTTCACCTTGTCAAGCGGATAACATTTTGCGGACTCACCTGTAACGAAGTCAGAGAAGTGGAATCCCGTGGAATGTGTGGGTGGGCTTGCATCATTGTTCGTGTTCGGTAAAAATCCGATGACGAATTGGTTAATCTTCTAAAGTTGGGGGTTCGTAATCCAAAAAGGCGAATGTTTCACAGAGATAAAAAATGAGAGTGAAACACTTGCGGTTTAACTTAATATCTATCTTTTTTGACAGCTCAGGGGGGAAATTTTACTCTTCCGACTGTCAGTTTTAACTCTATTCACGTTCAAAAATAGCATTTTCATTTTTTTTTTTACCTCGCCATTTTTCGTGACTCGTCAAGGAAAAAGTACTAGAAGATAGTCAGTTTAAAGTGATCCTAGGGAATCAACCATAGACATCTAATATAAATCCCTCCTCTATGGAATATACATGTGAAATCATTTCTCATAACATATGGCTTCTGATGCTCAAGCACAGATTTAGACGATTTAAAAAGGAAAGGAGTCAAGTTTCTATATAATCCACAGGGCTGTAACCGGATGGGGACTAGGTGGGCTGAGTCCCCTATACTTCGTAATATTTTAATAAAAAATCACATCCATATTGCATTTTTTTTTCCTTTTTACTTTGTAATGAAAAGTTTTATAGCAGATGGATTGTCCTCCACTTCGTCTGCATTTATGACCATTAACCTTCTGATTGCTTACCCCGCTATTTTCACGTGCAATTCAAATGAAGCAAAATTTGCTCATCCCGTCATTGCACGGTCTTTTTTCCATTATTCAATAGCGCCTCTCGCGTTTTCCCTATCTAACCAGTAATAATACTTTAAGGTGGATCTGAACAATCCGAGACTTTCTGACACAATTTTTGAATTATTTTTAAACGCAAGGCATGAAATTGCCAGGCCTGACTATTGAGGCGATTTGGAATCGAAATGAGTTTTAAATTTTTTAATAAATAAATTACTTTTCGAGTTATAAGCGATTCTGGTCAAGTGACGACACGTTTTTTGCACTTCTTTGGCTGCCACGTCGGGAATTCTATTCAAAACGCCAAATTTGACAGTGTTTTCCGAAAGATCTTCTGCCTTTACCAAGAAATGGAAAACCTGTTTCGATTACAACGACACCCGCTCGTGCCCATTTCACGCCTTTCCGAACAAAATTTAAAAATTCAAATATTTTTGCTAACTTGTATTATTTTTCTCTTTGGCATAAATTCATTAAATCACACTTTTAATGTCTTCCTGTCTCACACTTGGCTTCGGTTAACTTCAACTTACCTACTTAAATCCTTATATTATTGATAGGAAAAAATATATATATATATTATTATTTAATTGTATTGTACTTGTATTATAATTGTTTTTTGGCATCGTAATTTGTAATTGTTTAGCACCATTTATTATTATATATTGCATCCTTTTTTAATATTCTATTTAGCATATAATTTAGGGGAAAAAAATAGAAAATTGTATGACTTTGATGGGTCCTCCCTCCCCCCCTTCCCCTATACTCACCACTTCATCATTCATCAAGGAATAACCACAGAGGCTGATCCAGCATTCTCCAACGCAGCTCGCTGCGAGAACTTTTTAGAACTTTATCACCATCACGGTAAACTCTGCATAGATCTTATCCAGATAGATCAACGGTAAACATGGGCATTACGCCCCATGTAGGCACTCTTAATCCTAGCCTTGATCCTTGATGAATTTAAAAATGCGTCAGAAAGTAGTTCCTTTCGTTTTGAGAACAGCCTTAAATACAACATTTAGGCTTTGAGTTAGATGTTGGTCAACAAATGGCAGTAGTTATCCACTGATTATATTTTGAATTTGAGTCATATCATTAGCTGGTTTGATTTTAGAAGTACTCTTATTCATCTTTGTTTCCTATTTTCAAACCTGAAATGGCTGGCCGAAAGTGTTTAGCGAGTAATATATTCCTCATGATTTATCCGATTCTGAAAGTGATATTAGTTGTATATTTCTTTTAAATGCTAAAAGGTGTAAAACTAAAAACATACAGTAAACTAACTTTTATTAGATTGTTGACATGTTTCGGCTCACTCCGAGCCATTATCAAAAACAAATCAGCATATTCTATAATTGCACGGCCTTTATTTGAAATGCTATCATTTAATTTTCATGTACTTTTTAAAATTACGCACGTTAATTTCTATTTTTATTTTGTTGTTTATTTCCATATTTGGAACCATGGAGTAACTCCAGCCACAATTTTGGTAAGTTAAGTGATGCTGTATCGTTATATATTGTATTTTTTGCGTGTTACTATCTCTATGGTTTCTCTTATAAGGGATGGATAATACAGACTGGAGGAGAAAATTATTTTACTTTTATTGAGATTTATTTGGATGGTTTCTTCTTGATATAATCTTGCCATGGCTGTGGTCTTTTCTATTATACTTAATATCAGCTATGTGCTCCTTTTTTCTGTAACCAAATTTCCTAACTAAATTTTAAATATTAGTTGTTTTTGATAAATGGATTACTTATCGAGTTATAAGCTATTCTTGTCACGTAACGAGAAGTATTTCCCCTTTCTCGGTCTGCCGCATCGAGAATTCGGTTCAAAACGCTCACTTTGATAGTATTTTCTGAAAGATTTTCTTTTTGCTTTTATCCCAAAATGAAAAACGCCATTAGATTGTTTAGTTTCCGAATAAAAATACCTCCCAATTTTATGCGTTTCCGAAGAAAAAAGGAATTCAGAAATGTGTCAGTAAGTTGGATTGGAGAACAACCTCAACCATTTCTGAAGAAGACATGAATGCTTTTACCATTTTAACAATTAATCACATTCTTTTTTTTTTTTTTTTTTTTTTTTTTTTTTTTTTAAAGAAAGGTTAAGAGAAAAGTACCTAAATAAATAGAAAAAATAAAAATAATAATGGTATGGATGCGAAAAGAGTCCTACCGATCGTTTTTTAAAGCATATCTCAAAAAAAAAAAAAAAATACAGATTTATTTTTTATTTATCCAGTGAAAAAAATTGCACCTGCAACTAAGTACACATAAATTCCATCCGGGGTTTTCTTCCGCGACGAAGATGTTTCTTTCCAGTATAGCAAAGTATTCTCAGAAAAACTGCAATTTTTTTTATTTTACAAAAATGTATTTACTGCGTTACAAAATGATCAAAAAGTTAATCTGCGTAAAAATATGAAAAATATTATTATTTATCATCTTAAAGTCATTATCAATAATAAGTCGTCAGTTCGGTTCAATACTCTTATAAAAAAAAACCCTACCTTTTCAGATTTCTCACCTAAGTTAAGTCAGAAGATTATGTTTAAAATATTTATTTAATATATTTGACACGCAGACGCACACAAAAAGAAGTTTTAATTGACAATTGTTTATCATGATTTACTGAAGATTACAGTTAGGAAGAAAACATAAAAAAAAAATGAGCTGAAAATAAAAAGGACGTTGATTATAGCAGTAGTCAATAGTAGCATTTATGAAAATATATGATTGGGAAAAGTTTAAATTAAAAATAATAACACCATAAGTCAACGTGCTAAATAAAAAGACTATAACAAAGTGCTATACTAAGATGCTGAAACAAAGTACTCTTTAAAATCCAACTTTTAAACTGTTTCATTTTTTTTTTCTTTACACCCTTTAAAATCAAAATTACAGCAGAAACCTGTTAATTCGGACCAATTGCGATTGCCAACTGTTCGAATGAGCTAAATTCCGTCTTTTTTCGAAACTCTGATATAAATAGAATAAGGAAAACAGCGAAAGATATTCGAAATTATGAGTAGATACAAACTACGGATTCTACGGGAAAAAATACGCAACTTTTGTATTGAACATTTTCTTCGAAACATTGTAGATGGCGCTGTAATCGAGTGCAATGCTGTGAGAATCGTTACCATTGCAATGTCTGGAAACGCTCCAATAACTCGAGAAATATACATTAGATTGAAAAACGGAAAAATACCTGTTTAATATTTTAGAAAAATGGCAACTTTGATATCCCCAAATAGATTTTTCAAAACTATTGAACATTCAGTTTTCCGTTTTCAATACGATGTATGTTTCTCGAGTTATTCGAGCGTATCCAGACATTGCAATGGTAACGATTCTCACAGCATTGCACTCGATTACAGCGGCATCTACAATGTTTCAAAGAAAATGCTCAATACAAAAGTTACGTATTTTTCCCCGTAGAATCCGAATATGCAATAAAAAATGGGGGTCATCATTTAAGATTTCAAAGTTGCCCCCCTTTCCCCCCGGCAGGGCAAAGTTGAGGAGACAACTTTCATATCCCTAAATAGATTTTTCAAAAATACTGAACATGCATTTTGCCATTTTTCAATCCGATGTGTATTTCTCGAGTTATTTGACCGTTTCCAGACTTTTCGGACACCCTGTATATATTTTTTACATCTTTTAAAGCATTTTAATTATCTGTTAGGTTTGCAGTGTTTGGGTAATTTTATATACTATTTAAATCATTTAATTGGTTTGATTTACATATAAGAAAGTTTTGTGATGGCTGCAACATACTAGTTTAAATTAAGTTTCCAAACTAGAACCAATTGTGTTTTTAACTCTTTCTTACCGTAGCTCCTCCGCTTCATTGTCAGTCACCTAACAGTCCATTTTGTTGTTTCTTTATCGATATAATTTTTTATGCACACATACTCAATCATACATACACGAAATCAACAGAAAGTTACATTAGCTTATATAGATTATAAATATATTTGATGTTTTAAAAATTAATTTTCTTTTGTTCAATAATATTTCTTTTTAAATTCCCAAGATGTTCTTTTTAATGTTATTTGATCTATCCTCAACAAGAGACGAATGATTGTACATTGTTAACGATCGATCAAACTCGTTTCTGTGCATGTGTTATGAACGATGCGTTGGGAAAAATGTTGCTAAATGAATGAAGAAAATAAAAAAAGATAATGGAAAAGAAGGGGAAAAAGATTCACCGATAGTTTTCCAGTGCAAAGATCGAAAGAAACGATTTTAACAGAGTTCTGTGCTTACTCATTCTATGAATAAATTGCACCTGCAAGTAAGTGCACATAAAATCCATCCGGTGATTTCTTCCGTTCTGTTTTAGTGTCATTCACAGATAATGATAAATTTAGGCCTTTTTTTTTAAGTTAAATTTTATTGTTTTAAGTTATTCAATTTTACGGTAAAATTGTATTAAATTTTATTGTCCTGATTTTTAGCTCAAATTACTCCATACACAGGGTGTCCGAAAAGTCTGGAAACGGTCAAATAACTCGAGAAATATATTTCAGATTGAAAAACGGAAAAATACGTGTTTAATATTTTAGAAAAATGGCAACTTTGATATCCCTAAATAATTTTTCAAAACTATTGAACATGCATTTTTTCCGTTTTTCAATACAATGTATATTTCTCGAGTTATTCGAGCGTTTCCAGACATGGCAATGGTAACGATTCTCACAGCATTGCACTCGATTACAGCGCCATCTACAATATTTCGAAGAAAATGTTCAATACAAAAGTTACGTATTTTTTCCCGTAGAATCCTAATCTGCAATAAAAAATGTGGTTCATCATTTAAGGTTTCAAAGTTGCCTCTCTTAACCCCCCGAGCCCCGCCGGGGGAGGGGCAACTTTCATATCCCTAAATAGATTTTTCAAAAAAGTGTTGAACATGCATTTTGCCGTTTTTCAATCCGATGTATATTTCTCGAGTTATTTGACCGTTTCCAGACTTTTCGGACACCCTGTATATATTTTTTAAATGGCACTTTTATCACAGGAATATTAATGAATTTTTAAAAATGTCTAAAATACTATTTTTTCTGAAAGCAGTCCGAAACTTTTTTTATCATTCATTCAACAAAGTTAAATTATCAAAAAAATACTTCAGCAATAATAAACATGGTTGTAGAGTTGTGAAGGTACTCTGTGGTCGAGTGAGTTTTGAGATTTTACGTGCGATCTTGGAGTATTGAATTCCAACTTTTATGCGTGAATGAGCTATTTATTCTAACATTTCTTTAAGTTTCGCAAAGTGTGTCTGAATCTCAGGGAATCTAATTGACACGGTTACTTCTTGCAACGAATTGATAATTAGGTATATGTGGTTGTGTAGTCGTTATATAAATTGCGAAAATCCGTCGTGGGTGTAAAGTCCACCAAGTTCCCTGTGAATAATACCTCTGGGGGTGCCTAATCAGGTGAAGGTCTCGTCACCTGATCAAGGCTCTAAATTACGAGACCAACTCGCATAACGATGACAGGTCCATATAAAAAGAATAACATCAATTAGCAGCAAAACAAAATGGAAACAAAACTAAGTCCTCCACATAGCCGTCCTGTCAGCAACGGCCAGCCGCTACGCGGCATCTCTTCAGTGGCGCTACGCGCCCCGGTACCAGGCACTAAACCCGTTTAAGCTAGGGAAACCTGGCAGGTAGGGGCCTGGTCGCCGGTCTCAAAAAAAAAAAATTGCGGTAGGGGTTCAGATTCAATAAATTTAGACACAACTCGTCCTTAGTGGTAAATTAGTCTGGATTTGAACACAGTCGAGATTCCACGTGTCAACTGTAAGCTGAGCTTTCCTTATAGCTTTGAAGAAGTTCTGCCAGCGTGACAAGAAGTTCAGTTTCGTTTTTACGAATAAAATACTGTTGGAATCCACATGATTCCCTTGTATAGTGATATTGATGTGTTTATAGTGACTTTTCTATAGTGATATTACAGTGATTCAATTGATTTTTCATAGCGAGTTTAGAAGCTTTTCTTCTGTTCCTGCAGAACTATTAGCCCGGCCATTTTGTGGGGAGCTAATAGTTTGGACTTATTGATTTCTTTGGAAAAGAATTTGACCTCTCCGTTTTAGTGATTTGAGCTTATGTAATTCTGATCGCCTTTAGTAAAACATGGCCACTTCATTGCCAAATACCCTTATTATAGCTTAAAAAAAATCTTTGTTGCTTGTTAACTCGTGTCATGACATCTTTCGAAGTGCACTGCGGGGAAATATACGTCACATATAACGTCCGAACAATTTATGAATCCAGGCTGTTAGGCATTGTGTTGAGAAAGTATTACAGGGGCGTCACATGGTAATGAGACATAATAAATACGTTGATTAAAATTTTGGAACAAAAAGGGAAAAATGAAAAAGAATAAGTAGTTAATAAAAAGAAAACAAGACATCACTGCTTGTAAGCACACATAGGACTGTACAATCGAATAATATAACCATCAAAATGTCATCTAGTGGAGAGCAAAATGAAAAGTTACTGCATACCTTGGCAACGACAATTACCTCCAGGGACAATCTTTAAATAAAAATAAAAAAAAGAAATGATTTCTGTCATGTCTAAAGTGCCATTTATATATACGCAATAGACTCCTTCAAATCATCAACCCAAAAATGCGCAAACACCTAAAATCAGCACATTGCTTCAGATGTAAACAGTGAAACTTACAGGTAAGATGTAGGGGCAAAATTCAAGATTTTCTTATTTTTATATCATTTTATACAAATTTTAATATGTAATTCTGGTTAATAATATTGAACTCTTGCTTTCTCATAAAAGAAGTATAAATTTATTTCCGAAAAATTTCAAGATATAACTGATATCAGTGGCGATTGTAATCTATTTATCAATTACGTTTATGTATTAATCAAGCTTTTTTGGTTATTAAATCTGGTCAAACATGAAATAAAATTTCCTTATTTTATGACTTTTATGCAAATTATCAGTGTACTTTTATGATACAAGTTTAATTGAATAATTCAAGAAAAAAATAACTCATCAATCATTATTATGCATATTTAGTCAATGCATTATTAATTAGTTCCTCCATTTATTTGACCTTTAATTTTAATACTTTAATCATTTTTTAAATTTTCTTAATTTCTATTATTTAGTTTTATATTTTATTTTATTATTTTCCTTAATTATTTTAATATTTTACTTTATTGTAAGCATTCATTATAATTTTGAGTATACTATTAAATTCAAATTACTGTTTAAAAAATATAAACAAAACAGTGACCAGAAATTTTCAAAATTATAAAATCTGCACAATCTCTCCCAAGCTGTGCGGATTTATATATATATATATATACACCTGTAAATAATCATGGTAAAATACCTAAACAAGAACATTTGAATACAAATAACATTAGTCTTCCGTAATCGGATTCTATGATGACTAGTGTTGTCAGTTGAGACACTATTTGACTACTTACCACCTGTGTCCAACTAACAGAAAAACACCAAAAATTGCTAATGTTCGATTTTAAAAAGGCAATGTTGCACCACAAAATAATCATAAAAGTAAAATGCCTAAATATAATAAAATTATAAATTTACTAAATTCTGTATATTACATTAAAACTATTATCAAGGATAAATCAATTGATATACCTTCGAAAATACATTCCACTTTAAGTTTCTCATCTAAGTTACTTCAAAGCAGTTACATTTGGAATATTTATTTATTATTCTCTGAAAATGTTGTCTAAGAATTTTACTATCTAAAAATTTTATATAAGTCTTAATTGATTATTATTTAATATTATTTACTAATGGTATGTTTTAGTCAATCATTCCATTTTCATCAGTTGGATCAAAATAAAATGAATTGAAAAAAGACATTTATTGAAATATATGATACAGAAAATGGTCTCAGTTAAAGATAACGTCTTACTGAATTAGCAGAGATACAATGCTAATAAAGTTCAGAAATCCTTGTTTGAGATTCAATTTTTAAAATAAAAACCAATACTTCTTTTAATTCCTCCATTCTCTTCTTCATCTTTATAAAAACTAGGCATTCCTTATTCATCTCCTTACTGCTTCGAAAACTGTGCATTCTTCATCCCATATTTATATATGGGATGAAATCAATAACGAGTTAGATCAATTTATCAAAAAAATGTAAATATACATTGATATTTTAAACATTAATTCCTTTTTTGTTCAGCATTTTTTCTTTTAAAATTCTGGTGGCATTCTGTTTAATAATATTTAACCGATTCTAAACAGCATAAGAATCGTTTTATGATTTTAGGAATCGATAAAGCTCATTTGTGGATATCCGTTGTAAGAGGTGCGCTAAAAATAAAAATTAAAAGATTACTAAACAAATGTGACTAATAAAGATATATTCATAAGAAATAAATTTTTATAGAGTGTGGATATATTCTTAAATAAGATTGCAGCAGTCGTTGATGCTTGTTCTTGGTATTTTTTGTCGCAGATAAGCTCATATGAAACAAATATGACGTAAGCAAAACAAATATTTTGCATTATTTCTTTTTCAATATCTGTAAGTTTATTCTTCAAAAGTTGCTAAAAATGATTCATTTCATTACTTTTCTTTTTTCCCACTCCACATCTTTTCATGGCATACCAGTGTGCCGCGACACAACGCCTGTTAAACTAAAACCATTATGTACTTATATTATTTCTTTTAGTCCACTTTTTAGTAAAATCAAAATATTTCTGCTCGTCTCCTCACTATCTTACAAACTGCCGATCTGTCTTCATTTTTATGTTCCTTCATTCAGAATTTAGCGTATTTTTATAATATATGCATGTAGATGAAATCAAAAATCAAATTATCAAACAATATAATTATAATTTAATGTTTTGGGTGCGATGGAACAATGCAGGCCTTTTGATAAATTTCCTAGTTACGTTGCAACTTTACATCCAGTAGATATGTAAGCGATTTGCAGAGACATAAGGGAACATTGAAAAATTAAGTTTAACTGTAGTATAAAACTACATGAAAAATGATTAACTGTAAATAATTTTTAAAATTAAAAGTATAAAAAAAATACTAAAAATAAAATTTTAGCAGAAAAAATAAATGTACTAAGGTTAGAGTACAAAATTAAACAAAATAAAAATCGAAACTATTCTGTGAGAAATCCACAATATCTTACTTGAAAGCCCTGTACGCAGCTCAGAAACCAGCATATGAGAATACAGCGTAAAACGTATTTTCCTCAGATTTTCTGCAAAGTTTGCAAATCTGAAGGTGTTTATCAAACGATTCCATACATCCTAACCCATCTTCCATTTTAAAGATACAGAGACAACTACCATAATGAAACGAACCGAGTGGCACACCTTTCATCATGCCGCGAGACCCCACACGCAGGACGCGAGAAGAGTGAAACTGGAAAATCGCGATGACATCATGAGAAATCTTACTCTCGAATGAAAAGCAGACTTTCTCAGTGACATCATTTTTCAGAACTACGACTGGATAGAGAAACCTTTTTTGTTCCGTGCGAAAAAACAGAAGCACATAGTTTTCAGCTATTTTGAATCTGCGGAGCGGAGTCTTCACTCCGGCAGTATACGAATACTTCGGGTGATTCCATAGGATCCACGTGGGAAAAGCCTCTCTCGGCTAACACTTTGAGGTTGATGCTGTCAACCTTGTCTTCGTACCCTTCCTGATTCTTGAAGAGAGCGAAAACGTGCATCTCTCGTCCATCTGAAAGTGCATCTTGTTTACCAGAAAATTTGTGAAAGGTCACGGGTCAAGGTAATTTGGCCGCGGGAAGATAGATCCACCCTCCCGCTCAAGTCTTAAGAGAAACCTTTAGAAACTTTCGAGCCGTGAGCATAGACTTGATGAGAACTCGACTGGACATTGATTGATACTCGAAACCCCTAGAAGCTAAACGAAACTATTTTATTAACACTTTCCAACCTAATTGAAAAGTGTTTATGACTTCGATTTGTCTGGCCGTCTGGCCGTCTGCCCTGTCAATTGGATGTTTGCGATCTGTAAATTTCATTATTTGTAGACAGATCTCAAACATCCAATTGACAGATTTTCACATTGGGGAATTTATAAGATAGCGTGTGATAGAATGTACATAGGACAAACCAAACGACCCCTTAAAGTCCGCTTGGGGGAACATAAAAACCATGTTAAAAATTGTTACACTAAACATTCAGCTTTTGCTAACCATTGTTGGTCTGACAATCACACTTTTAATTTTTCAGAAGGTTCAATAATTCTGAAATGCTCATCGATTTACGACCTTGATTTTTGGAAAGCTTATCATATATGGAATAATTCAAGCAACTCAGTTCATGATATGTCCACGTACAGTACTCCAAATTTTTTATATGTCTGGCTACCTTTCATTTAATTCATTCTCTTTGTTTACCCCCTTTTTCTCCTCCGTATTTAATCTCGCCCGATCTGGCCGGGCGCTCCTATTGGTTTCCTGCGTCACATGTGTTTCCTGACTCCGCTGTTGTTTTGAAAAACTTAACGCCATTCAATCTTGAGCGCGTGCGAAAGACGCAAGCATATTTACATGGCCTAAACATTTGATTCGGTTTTAATCTTTTGAATTTGGCACTGATGATGGAGCTTTAGGGGCTCCGAAACAGCTGTTTGTCATTTTTATTTGTGCTATTTTACGCTGTTCATTTATTTTTAATATAACGGCACAAAGTTAAATTTACCGAATTTAAATATATCTTCTTCGCCTTTTAAAAATCAAAGTGCTCTTATTCCTCTTCTTACCTTCTTGCAAACTGTCCATTTTTCTGCTGCATCTTTTTTTTTTTTTTTTTTTTTTTTTTTTTTTTTTTTTTATCGTCAAGTATAATTTTACTTATGCATGCATATACATGAAATCGATAACGAGTTAAATCAATTTATCTAAAAATGTTAATAAGGTTTGATGTTTTAAACAATAATTTTGTTTTGTTCAATAATTTTCCTTCTAAAATTTTTAAACCGGCCAGTTTAATATTATTTAACCAATTCTGAAAAGACGACGAATTGTTTGACGATTGTTACAATCGATCATATTCGTTTTACATATCTTTTGTAAAGGAAGCGTTAAGAAGAAAGTTGCTAAATAAATTGGGGGGTGGGGGATAAAAGATATGATGAAATGAAAACGAGTTAAATCAATTTATCTAAAAATGTTAATAAGGTTTGATGTTTTAAACAATAATTTTGTTTTGTTCAATAATTTTCCTTCTAAAATTTTTAAACCGGCCAGTTTAATATTATTTAACCAATTCTGAAAAGACGACGAATTGTTTGACGATTGTTACAATCGATCATATTCGTTTTACATATCTTTTGTAAAGGAAGCGTTAAGAAGAAAGTTGCTAAATAAATTGGGGGGTGGGGGATAAAAGATATGATGAAATGAAAACGACAAAGGTTTCACTGCTCTTTTCTGTAAGAGATTTTGGAAGAAAAGTTTTTAACTCAGAGGTTCAGTTTTGTCAGAGTCCTGCACGGGTCAGGTTGTGTCCGGTCCAAACGGAAAATTCTGCTTAAAGTAAAACCGAACCCGAAACCGACCCGAAACGGAAATATTCAAACCTGATCCGACCCGAACCCAAGATATTCAAACCCGATCCCGACCCGAAATCGAAGTAAAAGATAATTAATCCATATTTTAATAAAATTACGAAAAAATAATCTAAAATGAACACATATTATCATATGAGAATCATATATTATTCTTCGCTCTTACCTTTTATTTAATAAATCAGAATTCTCCCGTTTCATTACGTCTGGTGACATAATATTTAACTCAGAAATAGCATTCCTTTTTAATTAAATTGTTGTTAGTCACTAGTTCAGGGTCGGCGAACCTTTTCACATCCGCGTGCCACTTTTTGTCAAAAAAATTTTCAAGGGACCATGGCGTGCCAACGACAACCCCCTCCCCTCCCCCCCCCCCCCCCCGCAACTGAAACGTAAACAACTTGTCACAAGAAAAGATTAATTAATGATAGTAATAATTATAGAAAGAAGATAATACATAAGAAATAATTATATTAATCGTAAAAAAGGTATTAAAATCTAAAATCGAGACAACTTGCCAAATGACTGTAATAATTATGGTAATACTTGACGTTGGCCTTGGGATCTGTTGATTTTGACATTTTAAGCAGAGTGGTGGTTTTATAATTGAGGTAATTTTATTTTAATTCTAATATCGTAAGATTTGCAGAAAAATCTCCTTTTTTTCAGAAGAAAATTTAAAACTTCGTAAAGTACGTAATGCAGCCACAGCATCTTGGAATTAATGTGTTAGTTTCTGTTCACCGAGTTCGTTATCACTCTCATTGTCACAAATGTTTGTTTCTTCTATCAGTTTGCAGCTATCGCTTGTCGAAACAAGGTAAATCCAACAAAGCGTCAAACTTTCGTTTATTTAAAGCCTGTGACGATATGAGGTTAACTATTTGTGTGATTACTGCTAAATATCACCAAGAGATTCAAAACCAGTCTATGCACCCAGGACTTGTTGATGTATGATACAGTGAAATCCAAGAATAATATGGCCAATGTGAGTTTGAAATAAACTGAAAAAAACCATTTATTTTACCCATTATACTGGAATCCCCAGCAGTTGTAACAGAAACTGTTTTAGACACATTTATTTCTTTTTCAGTAAGTGAATTTATAACTGCTGTACAAATATTTGCACCTTTTAGTTGCAGTTGATAATGATAATACCGAGAATAATTACTCCTTAATACCATTTTCAACAAAACACCGTACAAGAACATCTAAACGAGCAGATTTAGTTACATCTGAACTTTCGTCAAGACAAAATAATGTGAAAGGAGAAGAGGATATCAGACTTTGGTTGCTCTCTTACATTTTCTGCCATTTTTAAGATTCTATCTTTGACTGTATGTCTTGGATAAACAAGCATCTTTAATTAGTTGAATTATTTTATTTTTATTTTCAAAATCGTCAAAAAGTGATGGAGCGCATGTTAACCAGGATTCCTTCAAAAACTTTCCATCGCAGAAAAATGTACCATTCCGAACAATGACTTCCGCAGCCGAGAAACTTGCGACACTAGTTTGAAAATCTTTGCTGATATATGTAATCATAGATGTCAACAGTTTATTTTCTCTTGAATTGCACTGGAAATGAATTCCTTTTCTTCTGCATAATTTTTTGGGGAAATAGGTTTGTGATTTTTTTCATAATGCAGTTTTACTGCAGACCACTGTCCCAGACAGAATTTTAACATCTTTATTAATCATCTCATATTTCTCAGTCCCCCACGTTTGAAATTCTCTACTATCTGGCACTTTCTATTTTTTAGCCAAATTGGTTATGTTGAATAAATGTTATTTTAACGATGCAGTCTAATCACTCTTAGATAACCATTGTTGATTATAATGAAGTTAATTTAACAATAAAAAAGATCATGCATAATAGAATTGATGAAAGCATCACTAGAATAAAATAAAATCAGAATAATAATAAACTGACTAGCCAGTGAGATTACTCTGATTTATATATAACAGAATTGAGTCGGCAGCCAGTCATCTGATAGATTAATTACCCCTCTCCTCGCTCCATGAAGTCGATACATAGAAGGACAAAAATATTTCTCGTTTTTCAGTATTGAACATATTAGTATTCTAATTTTTTTATATTATCTTAATTTAGGCATTTTTAATGAATTAAATAATTAAAAATTAGAGTAATATGATGATTAGTTTAAAATAATGATTAGAGTAAGTTATCGCTAAGCGCCGAAAAAATCTAATAGCTTTTGTTTGGTATTTATTTATTGGAAATATCTCTAAATTGTATAAAAATCCCATTTTGTCATGTTTTTACACTATCGGCAGACAGCGTACTTTTGAAATTAAAGTTTTCTTTTCATTTTACAAGTGTTTTAACAACCAATGTATTATTTTTTTCTTAACTTATCTGAAAAAAGGACATATTTTAATAGTTTTATTAAAATTTTTGTCATTTTAACTGATTAAAAATTAATTAACAAATTACAGCAACAGTTGAATAAAGCCTGATATGTAAATCAACATGCATTAAATGATGTAGAAATTTCAGAAACCAAACAAGCAAGAAATAATTTGTTTGCTATATTTCTCTCTCTTTCAGTGCGAATAATCGGCGTCTGCAGTACAAAACCGAGGAAGAAGGTGGGGAGGGGAGGGGGGGTCAGATGTTCTGAGCGGGTAATTCAATTATATAACAAGTATACAAGTACTTATTATAACAAACAAAAGCTATTTTCAGTCAAGCTCGTGTATTAATGAAAGAAAAATAATGAGGTTCAGAATTTTTAGGAGTTTGACTGAATTTTGATTTAGAATTTAAATGAACGGCGTGCCAAAAGTATCCTGTTGCGTGCCAGCTGCGGCACGCGTGCCAGCTGCGGCACGCGTGCCATAGGTTCGCCGACCCTGCACTAGTTCATTTTTCTCTTTCGGAACCCCTTCCCCCCTTTTTAAAATACAAAATTCATAGATACTCTACTTTGTTAAACCGAGATAGCAACTCATTTTTAATATCACTTTCTTCGAGTTGCGCAATATTCCTTAGTTAAAAAGCCATCTGGCAAGCAATGCAATGAGTTTAGCTCCTAATATGGTATCAATAAAGGATATCTATCATTCGTTATTCTAAAAATGGAGTAACGCCAACTGTAAAATGCAAATCGGCCCGTCCCAAATTCTTCAAATCATCGTATGACCCTGGTCGTTAAAATCTCCTTTGCAGACATAATTTTAAATTATGTACAAAATCTATGTGTAGTACCCTTTCGCAAAGATTCTCATTAATGCATGCTCCCTGTGAAAGATTTCTCGCCAATCTGTCAACCCCACTGGCGAGCTCTGTAATCATTTGATTTTTAATCGGCCAGAAGTGAGAAATCGGCACTTCGGTCCTGCCTGTAACTCGATCTACATTTCTTTTCATACATATCTCCTAGTGTAAATTCTACGATCTATGATATTCGCCATGCCAGCAAAATAAACTTACTGTTTTCAGCGATCCTGGAGTTTTTCTTCTTCTTCTTTTTTTTTTTTTTTTTTTAATCGCACCCTCGATCGAAACTGGGTACCCCATTGACAACTATAGATATATGTATAGATTTGCTAATATTAAAAAAAGTTTTTTTTGTTTTTGTTTTTGTTCTTTTTTCCTTTTAAAAATAATTAGAAAAATCGATTCAACTGGAACCCGACCCGAAAGAGTTAAAACCCAACCCGTTACTGACCCGAACCGGAAACATTTAAAGTCAACCTGATCCAACCCGAAACGAATAATTGCGCGTCAACCCGACCCGACTCGAACCGCGAATCCGGACGGGTTCGATTAAAATCGGGTTTGCCCGACCCGATGCAGGACTGAAGTTTTTATTCATCCAGTAAATAAATTGTACCTGCAAGTACGTTCACATGAGCATTTGAAGAAGTTTTTTTTTTTTTTTAATTGACTACCTAAACTATAATATTTATTATTACTACTTGATTTTAACTATCCTGAATTAGCTGCAATATCGATTGTTAATATTTACTTTTAATTATCCTTTTCTCTCCCTCGCCTTTTAAAAATCAAGATATACTTATGCATCTTGGTACGATTTTGCATGCTACCCACTCTTCCTCTTCTTATTTTTTTTTTTTTATATTTTTTGATCGAATTTAGTTTTTTACTTATATATGAAAAATCCTTAGAGATTTAAATCAATTTATCTAAAAAATGTAAATATGGTTTGATGTTTTAATAATTCTATTTTGTTTAGTATTCTTTCTTCTGAAAATGTTGGAAGCCGTCTAATTCAATATTATGTAACGGATTCACAACAGGAGATATGAATGGTTTTTACAATTTTAACAATCGATCATATTCATTTGGGTGTATCTTTTATAAAAGAAGCATTAAGAAGAAAAGTTGCTAAATAAATGATGGGGAAAAAAAAAAAAAGGATAATGGAATGGAAGAGAAAAAAAAAAAGTTTCCCCGATCGCTTTCTATTTGCAGATCTTGAAAGAAACGTTTTAACATAGAAGTTCAGTTTTTATTCATCCAGTGAATAAATCGCACCTGCTAGTAAGTACGCATAAATTCCATTCGGTATTTTCTTCAGCTTAGTGTTAAGTTAATGTGTTTTGTTAGAAAAAGTTTTCACTTATGCTTGAAATAATTTTCAGAGAGAAAGTATATGAAAGGCATATATGTGTATTTTTGCAGCAGTCTGTATATTTTTCAAGAGGTCGTTTAAAAAAATAATAATAATGTAACTGAAAACACGTCTCTTAACTAGAACTTAAGTTTGACCTGATAATACACTATCAATTTCCAAATACAAATGTTATTTGGATAACTTTTTTAATGGTTTTGATGAGTTTTAAAATTAAGACGAACAGAATTCTAGGTACATACGAATTATGCGCGCTCTGGTGATACAATGGAGCCTATTTATTGGATTTCTTCGTGCTATAATAATGTTCTGAGCTTCTGCTGCAAGAGGTCCCAAAACCGAAAATCTAAGATGCCAATCGTGCAGGAAAATGCAGCATGCATTAAACAAAATTTCTATTCATTAAGCATTATATTATCAGACAGCGAAATACATTTTTTAAACAAAATTATATAATGTTTATTAATCTTAAATAATGTTTATTCATCGTAAATAAAATCTGCCAGTGATGCAGCACTTAAACTTTTTTTAGTTTTTTCATTTTTTTAGGGTTTATTACTTAAAAAGTAAAAACGGAACCATTGTAGGATCACTCCTGTGTCTGTCCATCCGTCAAGAGGTCGTTTAAAAAAAATAATGTAACTGAAAACACGTCTCTTAACTAGAACTTAAGTTTGACCTGATAATGCACTATCAATTTTCAAATACAAATGTTATTTGGATAACTTTTTTAATGGTTTTGATGAGTTTTAAAATTAAGACGAACAGAATTCTAGGTACATTACGAATTATGCGTGCTCTGGTGATACAATGGAGCCTGTTTCTTGGATTTCTTCGTACGGTAATAATGTTCTGAGCTTCTGCTGCAGGAGGTCCCAAAACCGAAAATCTAAGATGCCAATCGTGCAGAAAAATGCAGTATGCATTAAACAAAATTTCTATTTATTAAGCATTATTATATTATCAGACAGCGAAATACATTTTTTAAACAAAATTATATAATGTTTATTAATCTTAAATAATGTTTATTAATCGTAAATAAAATCTGCCAATGATGCAGCATTTAAAAGTTTTTTAGTGTTTTCTTTTTTTTTTTTAGGGTTTATTACTTAAAAAGTAAAAACGGAACCATTATAGGATCACTCCTGTGTCTGTCCGTCTGTCTGTCAGATCCCTCTTTCCCGTAAACTATGAGACGTGGAAAGTTCAAACTTGGGAAAGTTGTAAAGCCTTTTTACCCACATATTTTACAGATTATTAGCCATTCACAAATATGTTTAGAAAAACTTTAGGGGGATAATTAAGTTACTTGAAAAAAAACTTTTCTTTTTGTATATCATGTGGGGTATCGGGTGAAAGATCTTGTAATGTCGAACTCAAAAATATATTTGAAGTTTAGGTATTATATTTTCAGAGATATCGTCAAAAATGCACTGCAAAAATATGCCCCCTCCCCCCCCCTCTATTTCCAAATCTACTAAAACTAAAATTATGAAAAAACTAGGGGTAGTAGGAGTTTATTAATTAATAAATAGTAATTAATAAATTTAATGTACGGAACTCTTTGAGCGCGAGTTATACTGGTACTTGACCGATTCATTTTTTCATATTGTTGCTTTCGTCTAAATCACAATGTATAGCAAACTTTTTCTTCTTTTTGTTTGTCTTTATTTGTCAACAAATTTCAACTTAATAAGACATGCCCGTCTATAAAAAGTGTGCTGATTTTCATATGGATAATGAGCGATTATAATTATTCATTAAAGTTAAACATTGCATTTTTGAAAATTATATTATTACGGAAAGGATTTTCACATTATCTGCAGTTAGTGGTCGGTAGAACAACTTCGATTTGGTAGTGAACTACAGCTACAACTACTTAATCAAAAATGTAGTTAACTACAACTACTTGTTTTCAAAAATAGCAACTACAAATTATTTTTCGAAATTAGTCACTACTTCGCTAATTTGAGATTTCGCCAAAGGACTCAATCTACACTCGAAATTGACATGAATACAGTGGCCCCTTGTTATATGACGTCTGCCGATATACTTAAATTCGATATAACCGAGAGCATTAAAAAATTAAGAAAGATAACGTACAAGAATACGTTTCATGTTAGTCTCCAAAATGTTTGTTTATACACATATTGGAATTTTCTTAGCCAAATTAGGAGAGACATGTAAGTACAATGAATATGTATATATATAGCGACATAAAAATGTTGTTAAACTACAGATTATTTATTTTTGGGCTATAGGACAACAGAGCTATGTACCGAAAAAGTAATATTACGAGGGGATATTATTGCACGTAATACATTTATGCTTAACCATGCAATGCATAAATTTTATTTACTATTCTTACAGTAATTTGTCGTTGACATTCATAAATTTTGTACAAAACACATTTTGCACAAAAGAGGCAAGTTACGATCACGTGATTTGAAGAATGGCACTTGTTCTCACTCCTGCGAAAACACACGCTCGCTAATGTTAATCCTATGGGAGAATTTTTTTTATCTATCTCTTTTGCATTTCAGTATTTTTAAATATGTATATATATTACATTAGCTAGCTGAGGTCGATGTCTACGACCGCTTAATACTTTTTCGATTTTCTTCGCAAGTTTTTTGTTAAGATACTTTCACTTTCGGAACCGGTTTCGATAGTGAAAGTATCCTCGAAATGCAAACGAGATATTTTAATTTTTTTCACCTATAGGATTAACATTAGCGAGTAGGTGAGTGAAGTAGCCCCTTAAAATCTGTGCTCGCTACAAACTACTGATATTGTGCTTCACACGCTACATTATATTTGTGAAAATGCAGTGCAATACTCTACAAACTAATAGAAAAAGTAGCGAATACCATAGTTTCGCTACTTGTTAGCGCTCTACTCCCGACCATTGTTTGTAGTGATATCTTCTGTATTATTCAAGTTTCATTAAATTTATTCGAAAATAAAGTTTTTTACCACTTTTAAAAGCGTAATATATTAAAGGAACAGTTTATTTTCCGGCAAAGAAAAAGATAAATCTTCAAAAAGGAAAAAAAAAAAGACACGCGATTGCTGTTTTTTAAATCCCAACTAATTCTTCCATCTAAAAACCACAGAAGCACGCACGAGTTACATTTATTTTCATTGTCTTTTTTAGTATTTTTCGAGCTTAAAATCTCAATACGTTTTTGAATCTGTTAAAAGTTATTTCTAAAAGCAAATACTTCCACCTTGAATTAAAACTTTTAGAAGCTTTTTAATGGACCTGTTTGCAAATTAGAAAAACTCTGTAATAATTTCTGAAAGCATGTATTTTATAGTAAAAGAAAATGCATGTTATGCAAATTTATTCAAGTTTTAAAAATTAATTTAAGGCTAAAATTAATACATAATAATTTATCAATATTTTGATGTTTGCAAAGAAATAAAAAAAAATAAAAATAAAACTTACAACAACGTAAACTGTAAATGGTGTTCATAAAAAAAATTACAAAAACTGTAAAAAGTAAATAAATAAATAAAAATGTTTTTTAAAATTACAAATACTTTAACTAAAAAATATCAAGCAATTTTGATTAATCAATGGTGAATCAATGACAATGCAAAACAATCTTTTTTCTTTTGTAATAAATTATCGACACATTTTAACTTAATCAGACACCGCTCACAGCAATATATATGTAAAATTTCAAGTGGATATAATTCAACATTAAAATTAAACATCATTTTGAAAATGACATTATTATAGCAAGATTTCCATTTTATTTGCAGTCGAATTTTCCGTTTTATTCAAGTCTCATTAAATCTGTTTAAAAATAGAATCTTTAACATTTTTCAAAAACGTAATATTTTAGAACAGCATTTTTCTGCAACAAAATAAAATACAAATATTCTGTAACCATCAAAAAACTTCCTACAACGCCATTCTAATATAGTAGTTTATAATTGCACCAACGATTATGAGTACAAAGCATAGTGCATTTCTTCGAATTTAAACCAGAGTTGCAGTGATCAGTATATTAAAAAAAGAACAGAACAACAGCGCCCCCTGTTGAGCATTGAAATTTAAAATTAGACCAATATTATGTATTTTTAATAATTAAACTAAAATATAAAATTTGGTGCATTTCTACAAAATAGAAAATCAGATGAAGCTATAATGTTTATCGCAAAAAGAATAGGCTAATATTCCGTAATATGGGTCCACAGCCAATAACTGGCGACCAAACTGAGATATTCTGACAACAATGTGGTTAAAAGTGTATGAGTGTTAAAAAATTGAAGTTAATATTGCTGTAAACCACATTCCCTAAATTGTATCAATAGATTTTGGTACCGATTAGGAATATTTGCCCAAGCTTAGAACAGTAGCTCTCCCTGATAAGTGATCAAAGTCAAAATTGAATCAGTATCTATTTATGTCAAGGTCTTACAGAATATGCATTTTAATGAAATTCCGTGCATTAGTTCTTGAGATATAGCTATCTCAAAAATCGTGAAAAGCATACCAGCGCAACCTGATAGGTGATATAAATGCAAATCTAATCAGTATCTATTCATGCACTGTAAAACATTTGGTGTAACGTTACTCCATAAAATAAAACTGGAAGCAGCATTGCTGCCCCCCGTCTTACGGTGGTATTTAACTGATATAACATGTGTAACATGGTATAACATGTATAACTGGTGTAACATGTGTAACGTTACACCAGTTATATGAGTTAAATACCACCGTAAGATTGGAGGCAGCAATGCTGCCTCCAGTTTTATGGAGTAACGTTACACCAAATGTTTTACAGTGTGTCAAAGTCTAACAGAATACTAATTATGATGAAATTCCGTGCATTCTTTAGAAATAGCGGAAATCGTGAAAAATGCACCCTAGCAGCGCAACTTGTTAGGCGATACGCACCCAAATCTAATCAATACGAAATTATGTTATTTATCAAACTGAATCTGAAGTTTGCTTAAATTCCGTGCATTAGTTCTTGAGACAGAGCGGACGCAAATTATTTGTTACACACAGGCTAACAGACAGACAGACATTTTCCAAGGATAGTCAAATCGAGCTCTTGTCATTCCAAAGCATCTAAATCTTTCTTGAGAAAACAACATTTTAAGTAAAAAAAAACTGTGTAAATTTGTACAGTTTTTACAAACATAAAAGCTTATTATATCTCTCCGAATAATCGCCAGAATTGTAAAATACTTTTTACATTAGATAAACTTGAGTATCTAGTTTAATAATTCTCCAAATATTAATTAAAAAAATCAATTTTTAGTCGAATTTCGTGATTTTGAAAGTCCACTGTCTCATTAAGCATTTTTGGGTGCGTTCGTAATTATATAAATACGTAGCACCTCATAGTCGTCGTCTGGTCCATCCGTCTGTCCCCATATAACAGCGTAAAAACTACCCAACCGAATGGTTTGAAATTTAATGTATACAATCGTTGCAGAATTTTGTCGAATCATTTCAAATTTTAGGAAAATCAAATCAAAACTTAAAAAGATATTAATAAAAGGTTTTTTCATTCTATTAAATCCTATCATACGTATTTCATTCAATGATATCCCATGATAGGTAATGATTCTAGGTTGCCATGGTGTTTGCGTCCTATTTAAGATGGAGTAGTATTATTTTCGTATTACTAAATTTAAAAACCGAATTTGTATACTAAAATTGTTTAATTGTAGAAATCATATAATCTACCAACAGTTTTTTTTGGATCTAAATATGGATTTCAAGTTCTGAAAATTTCAAACCTAGGCTTATGTTTCCCATTCGAATTTTCAGTAAATGTCAACAAAAGATAAAATGTTGCCAACTTAAAATGTACTTATTTTATTACGGAAATTAATCATATCATAATAACAGGCGATGTAATTCATTTTCCCAGTGAAATAATAACGATGATTTTTTTTTACATTGTCTTGTATTGGATATTTGCGCATAATATAATTTTAATGTAACATAACTGTAATTAATCGTTTGTAAAAGTGTATTGAAACTGAATTTCATAAGATAAAACTAATATATATATGAAAATCAGTACATAAAAAAAAAATTGTATTCATGCATTTTTCATAAGAGTGCAACAGCTATTCCACCAAGATCTGAATATTTATAAAACTAGTTATAGTACGAACGCACCTCATTTTTCACGTGTGACGTACAATTTACAACTTGTTCAGCTTAAAATCTTTTTTAAGGGCGATAGGTAAGCGTTCCTCGCCTATCGCGAAATCCAATTTGATTAACCTATCGTGAAATTTAAGTAGGTGAATACATATTACCTAATATATAGCAGATGTAGTCCGTATGTTCAACATAAATATTGTTTTTAATTTCTTTTGGGAATAATTTAAGGAGACCGTTTAATTATACCTGCCGCAAAATAAACAGTATTCGTGATTAATTATTTCTAGAGTTGTCGTTTTTCCAATGTACTTTACAATTAATAATATTTAAAGCTTCATATTTCATATAATTAAAAAAATAATAATAAAATTTCATTTTAAAAATTCTTTTCCCACATTTAAATATTTTAAAAAGACGATAAATTTTGTCCAATTAAAATATTTGAAGTTCATCGCATTTTTAAAGATAATTAAAGTGTAGAATATTAAGGGGGAAGGGGGGGGGACGCACGTTTCCATTAGACATGTAGTTTCTGATAGTAAATTATTATTTCAATATTTAAATTAGGTAATAAGTAATATTCTTATTAAATTTTTCCATTGGGAGTTTGCGATCAGCAAGGGTAATCACTAAAGAATGCCCTTAAAGATACTTTGCATTTTTTTTTTTCACTCATACACCTAAACCTGAATTCTAATGTTTGGCAACAATGGTATCCACCTGATTTATAGCTTACTCCCGATTATTTGCAGAAGCGTGTATTTTAAGGAGAAAATACGTGCTATAAAATTATTATAAAGTGTGCAAATGAGTTTTAAAGCTTTTTAGCACGCATTGTAAAAATTTTCGCTAAAAAAACTATATTAATAAAGAAATTTTAAAGCAATAAAGATTTATTGAATCAACATTGTTGTAGTTCTTGTGTATGATTAAAGAAACTATAAAACTACTAACAAATTTCTTTTATAATTTTTGCGAAGTACAATAAATAATTTAATTTTTTTTCTTCCTTTAAAATTGCATAGCCTACTCTTTTCTTTAACTTTTATGCTTTTGTCTCTGTTTATAAACAAATTTTAACTTAATCAGAGACAGCCCTCTCTGTACAGCTCGTATAAAAAATGGACGGATACATGCCTCGCTTTTGAAAATGGCATTAATACAGAAAGATTTCCATTTTATTTTCAGTGAATCTTCCGTATTATTCAAGTGTCATTAAATCTGTTCCAAAATAAAGTCTTTCACGGTTTTTAAAAGCGTAATAATTTATATGAGCATTTATTTTTCTTCAGCAGAATAAACAGTAAGATTAAAGGGGGAAAAAAGACACGTGATTACTGTTCTTTAAATTCCAACTACCAATTCCCAGTGACACGCATCAACTGCATTTATTTTTGTTATCTTTTAGGTAGCTTTCATTACAAACTACAACCGTTCGGAGGAAAGCAATTCCAAAAAAAATTTGGTATATTTTCACCGATCATGACCCCCAGACCACCTAACCACCGTCGGTTCAAATGTTGATTTAAATATATATATCTATATAGTGTTTATACTTTTGTTTCACTTTTTGAATAAATAATACTTCATATATTAGGACTATGTTTTATAATTTGTAATATGAAAGTGCTATATGGTATAGTAATCTCATTGTATATGTGGTCAGTTGCTTCTGTTTCAATGGTTAATTTTTACAATAAGTTTATATATATATATATATATATATATATATATATATATAATATCTATGAATTTAAAAAAACATATCAAGTTCTATTATCATTCTACTTAAATCTCCAAAGAGATAATTAATGATATTGTGTATACAGAATACCACATAGCTAATAATTAACATGTGCAAACATAATATTACCATAGCTTGTGCTTCAATGGTAATTGGCCAAATTTTACTCATACCTAAAGAATACTGAAAAAAGAAAAAAGAAATAGAGAGAAAGGGAAAAAAAAAATTATAAATTGGAGTTGCAATTAAGTAAATACAAATGGATTAATAAATTAAATATGAACATACATATATATATATATATATATATATAACTTTAAGTAAAATTTACCCATTGAAACATAAGAAACTGACCACATACACTGAAATCCCGATACCAAAGAGCCCTGTCAATTTACAAATTAAAATTGTAGTCCTAATAAATGTAACATTATTAATTCAAATTAAGAAGAAAAAAAAAATTAAATAAATAGAAAATAAGGAATGAAATATAAACCACACGAGTATATACACAAATAAAAGCTTATAAAGTAATTTACTTTTTCAAGGGCAAGAAAATCACATTTATAAGCAAAGAACGATTGTTTTCTGTATATGACACCAGCTTTTGCTAAATATAGTGCCATATCTCGCCCGAACAATCGCTGAAACAATATTGAATAACAAGACCTTTACAATGGAATATTATAAATTATACATACAATTTGAAAAGGAGTGTGAAAAAGAAGAAAAAAATATATATATATATTACTTATATTAATAATATCCCAAGATATTTAGTATATTGTGAGCACATGTACAAAATTGTATCCAAAAGAAGAGGTTAAATTCACAGTTAAATAGAGAATCCTTCAGATCATAAATTGTTTCCTACAGTTACAGTTATTTTTATTTAACTACATAGATTACAACATTTTAAAAAATGTAGAAAAAAAAATTATGATATACATATAAATAAAAACCATTAATTAATTAATTTTAATTTTAATTTAATAAATTAAAACATATAATATTACTTGATAATTTGAAAGTATTTCATAGATATTATTACCTCCAGACTAATATATATATATATATATATATATATATACATATTTATCAGACATATGTCATGCTGTAACTCTCTTATTTATGAACCGATTTGGATGTGACTGAGTATGTGTATAGGACATACCAAGGTCTCGACCGAGTTCGTAGGCCAGCTTTATCCGCCATCTTGTTTCAAAATGGGGGTCAGTTAAAAACTTTTACATTTTTAAAAATTCAAAAAGATGTACAAAAAATTATAAATTGAAAATATTGTTTTTGTTAAGTGTTAGAATGTGAAGCAAGGCTTCTGGAACATTGTTTGTTTTAGCTATATCTTAAAAAATGGCTGAGATATGGCAGTTTGAAATTCTAGGGTGGCTGAGATTTTGAAACAATCTGACATATGTTATGCTCTAACTCTCGTATTTATGAAACGATATGCATGTGACTGATCATGTGTACAGAACATACCAAGGTCTCGAGACCGAGTTCGTTGGCCAGCTTCATGCGCCATCTTTTTTTTTAAATGGCGAGTTAATTTTTTTATTTTAATTTTTAAATTTCAAAAAGATGTATAAAAACTTATAAATTGAAAAAGGTTTTTCCTTTAAGTGTTAGATCGTTATACAAGGATTTCGGAATTTTTTTTTGTTTTGTCATTATCTTAAAAAATGGCAGAGATATGGCAGTATGAAATTCTAGGGTGACTGACATTTTGAAACAATCTGATTTTTGTTATGCTGAAATTCGCATTCAAATTCACTATTAACGAAAACCAGGATAGAATTTTCTATAATCGAGTTCCAAACAATTTAGCTTCGGGTGCTTGAGTAAAATGAGTGGAATTTTTAAAAACATGGACTATGCGAACTACCTTTTCGTCCCGGTACAAGCCGGAAGGACTTTTTTAACCTTTTTCGAGCATAAAATCTAAAAGATTTTTAACATTATAAAAAGCTATTTATAAGGGATTTCTAAAAACAAACAATTACACTTTGAACTACAATTTATAGAAGCTTTGTAATTCCCATATTTACAACTTACTGGAAAAATTCTCTAACACTTCCTGAAAACATGTATTTCGTCTGAAAAAAGAGCGTATTATAGAAATTAATACAAGCTTTAAAAATTAATTTAATGGTAAAATTAATATATAAAATAGCAGTAATTTCATAATTCTAAAAGAAAAATACTCAAAATTTATAGTAACATCATATTTGTAAATGTACTGCATCAGAAATTTTACAAAAACTGTAAAGATTATAAAAACGTTGTTTTAAAAGAAAAAAAACTTTTTTAACTAAAAAAAAAAATCTAACGCTTTTCATTAATCAATGTTTGAATCAAAATTATGACAAAACAATATTTTCTTTTTGTTCACAGCATATTTTAACTTAATCAGAGACCGCTGACTTCAAAATTTCGAATAGATATAATTCTCCATTAAAGTTAAACATTACACTTTTGAAAATGACATTATTATAGCAACATTCCCACTTAATTTTCAGTAAAATCATCCGTATTATTCAAGTCTCATTAAATCTGTTCCAAAATCTTCAATTTTCATTCTTTCTTTAATCATTCTCGAAAGCGTAACATTTTAAATGAGCATTTTTTTCCCAGCAAAATAAAAAGAAAGTCATTCAAAGATTTAAAAAAAAGAAAAGACATACGATTGCTATAAATGCCAACTAATTCTTCTGTCTATGATCTGCAATTGCAGGCATGAGTTGTATTTATTTTCATTGCTTTTTAAATATTATTTCGAGCTCAAAATCTTAAAGGATTTTATATTTTTTAGTGTTTTATTTAAGCATCTTGTAAGTTATTTCTAGAACAAATACTGGTAGCTACACCTGATATAAAAATTTTCGCAATCTTGCATTCAGCTGACTCCTAATTATTCCTGAAAGAATGTATTTTGAGGAGAAATTACATACTCTAAAGTAATTCAAATCTAAAAATACATTTAAATTAAAAATATTTCAATAAAGAACATTAAAAATAAATAAGATTTAAAGTACAAACATTATTGTAAATGTTTTGGATTAAAATAAATGGAAACAAATAAATAATAAAAAAATATTATATAAATTTTCAGAACTAAAAAAGTTATTTCAATTTGTTTTTATAATTTAAGTATGAATCAGCAACTTTTTTTTAATTCCCCACCCCTCTTTTATCTTTATTTGTCAATATATGTTAACTTAATTAATGACGATCATCTGCAAAACCAGTAGAGTTTTCATAGGGACAAAAACGCATATAGTTCTAAAATTAAAGTTAAATATTTCCAAACACAAAATTTCCACTTTATTTGCCGCGAAATCTTACGTATTATTTAAGTCCCATTAAATATGTTCTAAAATAAAGTTTTTCACCTTTTAAAAAAGGTTTAGTATTTTGTAGGATTATTTTTTTTATTCCGAACAAAATAAAAAGTGAAGTTTCCAAAAAAAGATAAGTGACTGCTTATTTGTTTTAATCCCAGCTAATTCTTCTATTTAAAAACTAAAGTAACACACATTAATTGCACTTACTTTCGTTATCTTTTTAAACATTTTTCGAGCTAAAAATATTAAATGTTAAAAAAAAATTACAATGTATAGCAATCAATTTTACTTACCCATCATACGTAGTATAGGGTAAATCTTGTAATCGTTTTGAAAATCGAAAAAAAAAATTGACGGATTTACACGTTTCAGACACTGGAGATTCCGAAAAAATATATTTTTAGAAAAAAAAAAATTTGCCGTCCGTCTGTGTGTGTGTCTGTGTATATCTGCGTGTGTGTGTGTAACGCTCTATCTCCCAAACAAATTGAGATAGAGACTTGAAATTTTGCATGTACTTAGTATGTAATAATGGGGAGAAGCTTCTTGAATTTCAGTAACTTCGATTATTCGGAACTATTTTTTTTTGGACTCTCAAAATATTCGTTCTGATAAAAGGTCTACAAAATTTTTCGAAATTGTATATTTTACGGAGCGAATATAAAAGACAATAAAAAAATACAAATTTTGCATAAAGAATGAAATCGATCGGATAATTAGTTGCCGAGAAATTTGTAATCCTATTTTTCACACTCTTCTATTTTTCATGACCCTGTATTTCATTCAAATTTCAATTCAAAGATACATTTTAATTGGAAATAATACGCTTAATCCGACACAGTAAACCATTAGTTAATATGATTATCCATTTTGGAGTTATAAGGATGTTTCTTTTACGCAATTCAGTAAAGGAACATTTAAAGTTTATGACGTCATCAAGCCACGATTTTATTCGAATTGCAATTCATTTTATAAATAGTTTACACATGTTTTATTTTCATATTTTATATTATGCATATCCATGATGGGTAAGTATTACAGTGGCCCCCAACTACTAGTTTTCATTATTTGTCAACTCATTTTAACTTAATAGAGGATGAAAGACTGATACAAATGTATAAGGGATGGATACAATCCTACGTTAAAGTAAAACATTGCACTTTTGAAAATGGTATTAAAATAGCAAAATTCTAACTTTTTTTGCTGTGAAATCTTCCGTATTATTCAAGTCTCATTAATTCTGTCCCAAAATCTTCAATTTTCATTTTTCCTTTAACCATTCTCAAAAGCGTAATATTTTATCTACATTTTATTCGGGCAAAATAAAAAACAAGTCTTCAATGAACAAATAAAGACACCCGATTGCTGTTTTTTTTAATCTTAACTAATCCTTCAGTCTATGAACCGCAGTAACACGCATGAGTTCCATTTATTTTCATTGGCTTTTTAAACATATTTCGAGCTCAAAATCTTAAAGGTTTTAATTGTTTAGTCTGTTTTATTTAAGCACCATGTAAGTTATTTCTATAACAAATACTGGTAGCTATACTTGAACTACATGTTTTTGCAATCATGTATTTACCTTATTTACAGCTACTTCCAGATTATTCCTAAAAGCATGTATTTTGAGGAGAAATTACATGCTCTAAAGTAATTTATATCTAAAAATTCATTTAAAATAACAACATTTCAATAAAGAACTTTAAAAATAAGCAACACTTAAAGTATAAACTTATTGTAATTGTTGTGGATAAGAAAATCGAAAGGAACTTTGAAACTAATAAATAAAATTATATTTTTGGAAAACTACAAAAACTATATTTCAAATTTTTTTTGCATTTAAAAATGTATAAGCAACTTTTTGGAATTTTCCCGCCTTTTGTCTTTATTTGTCAACATATGTTAACTTAATTAATGACGACCATCTCCAAAATATATTTTGCATATGGGTAATGCATGCATATAGTTGTAAAATTAAAGTTAAATATTTCCAAACACAAAATTTCCACTTTATTTGCCGTGCAATCTTACGTATTGTTAAAGTCTCATTATAGCTGCTCCAAAGTAGAGTTTTTATTCATTTTCATAAGAGTTTAGTATTTTGTAGGATCTTTTCTTTTTTCGAAGCAAAATAAAAGGTGAGGCATACAAAAAAAAAAAAAAAAAAAAAAAGATACGTGATTGTTATTTGTTTTAATCCCAGCTAATTCTTCTATTTAAAAACCGCAGTAACACGCATCAATTGTACTTATTTTCCTTATATTTTAAAACTTTTTCGAACTAAAAATCTTAAAGGTTAAAAAGAAATTACAACGCATAGAAATCAATTTTTTCATTATTTGACAAGTTATTTTAACTTAATAGGGAACTTAAGACAGATAAATATGTGTAAAAATTCAAATGGCTAATGGATGGATACAATTCTACACAAAAGGTAAATATTGCACGCTTGAAAGTCATATTATTATAGAAAAGTTTTAACTTTAATTCCAGTGAAATCTTCCGTATTAAATTCTCATTAAATTCTGTCCCCAAAATCTTCAATTTTCATTTTTCCTTTTAAGCATTCTCAAAGGATTAATATTTTATATGAACATTTTATTCCACTAAAATAAAAGAACTCTTCAAAAAGCAATAAGCACAAGATTGCTGTTTTTTAAAACCCAACTTATTCTTCTGTTTATGAACCGCGGTTGCACGCATGAGTTGCATTTATTTTCATTGTCTATTTAAACATATTTCGAGCTCAAAATCTTAAAGGTTTTTACATTTTACTTACCCATCATACGTAGTATAAGGTAAGTCTTGTAATCGTTTTGAAAATCGAAAAAAAATTTTTGACAGATTTACACGTTTCAGACACTGGAGATTCCGAAAAACATATTTTTAGAAAAAAATTTTTGCCGTCCGTCTGTGTGTCTGTGTGTCTGTGTGTGTGTGTGTCTGTAAACGCTCTATCTCCCGAAAAAATTGAGATAGAGACTTGCAATTTGGTATGTACTTAGTATGAGATAATGGGAAGAAGCCTATTTCATTTCAATAACCTCGATTAACCGGAACAATTTTTTTCGGACTCTCGAAATATTCGTTCTGATGAAAGGTATATAAAAATTTTCGAAATTGTATATTTTAAGAAATGAATATAAAAGACAATAAAAAAACATAAATTTTGAATAAAGCATGAAGTCGATCGGATAATTAATTGCCGAGATATTTGGAATCCTGTTTTCCACACTCTTCGATTTTTCATGACCCTGTATTTCATCCAAATTTCACTTCAAAGATATATTTTAATTAGAAATTTGACGCCTAATCAGATGCAATAAACCGCTAGTTAATAGGATTATTATTTTTGGAGTTATAAGGAAAAACCTCTTTCAAGCAATTCAGTAATCGAGCCTTTAAAGTTTGTGACGTCATCAAGCCACGATTTTATTTGAATTGCAATGTATTTTATAAGTAGTTTACACATTTTTATTTTAATATTTTACATTATGCATATCCATGATGGGTAAGTATTACGGTGGCCCCCAACGACTAGTTTTACTCTGTTTTATTTAAGCATCATGTAAGTTATTTCTATAACAAGTGCTGATAGCAATACCTTAACTACATTTTTTTTTTTTCTTGCAATCTTATATTTACCTGATTTACAGCTTATTCCTGATTACTTCTAAAAGTGTGTACTTTGAGGAGAAATAACATGCTCTAAAGTAACTAAAATCTAATAATCCATTTCAAATAATAACATTTCAATAAAGCTTTGAAAATAAGTAAGATTTAAAGTATTTTGTAAAGTATTTTGTAGTAAATGTTGTGAATAAGAAAATGGAATGAAACTTTGAAACTAATAAATAAAATTATATTTTTTGAAAACCACAAAAACCATTATAATTTCTTTTTATATTTTAAAAATGTATAAGCAACTTTTTCAACTTTTCCTCCCTCTTATCTTAATTTGTCAGCATATGTTAACTTAATCAATGACGGTTATCTGCAAAATATGTACAGATTTTTCATATGGGTAATGCATGCTAAAATTAAAGTTAAATATTTCCAAACACAAAATTTTCACTTTATCTTACTTAATATTAAAGTTTCATTAAATCAGTTACAAAGTTGAGATTCTATCCCTTTTCATAAGGATTTAACATTTTGTAGGATCATTTTTTATTCAAAACAAAATAAGAAGTAAGGCTTCCAAAAAAAGATAGATGACTGCTATTTGTTTTAATGCCAGCTAATACTTCTACTTAAAAACAACAGTAACACGCATCAATTTCAGTTATTTTCATTATATTTTTAAACATTTTTCGAACTAAAAACCTTAAAGGTTAAAAAAAAAATTACAACTCATAGAAATCAATTTTTTTATTATTTGACAAGTTATTTTAACTTAATTAGGAACAGATATATGATACAGATAAACATGTGTAAAAATTCAAATGAATAGGGGATGGATACAATTCTACATTAAAGTTGGACATTGCACTTTTGAAAAGGATATTATTATAGCGAAATTTTCACTTTATTTGCAGTGAAATCTTCCGTATTATTCAAGTCTCATTAAATCTGTTCCAAAATATTCAATTTTCATTTTTCCTTTAACCATCCTGAAAAGCTTAATATTTTATTATGGGCATTTTTTTCCATCAAGATAAAAGGTAAGTCATCAGAGAAAAAAAAAGAAAGAAATAAAGAAAGAAAGACACTCGAATGTTGTTTTTTTAAATCCCAACTAATTCTCCTGTCTATGAGCCGCAGAAGCACGCATGAGTTTCATTTATTTTCATTGTCTTTCTAAACATATTTCGAACTCAAGATTACATTTCTTTAGTCTGTTTTATTTAAGTATCTTGTAAGTTATTTCTAGAACAAATACTGGTAGCTAGATACACCTGAATAACAATTTTTCTCAATCTTGCATTTACCTGATTTACAGCTTATTCCTGATTATTCCAAAAAATGTGTATTTTGAAAAAAAAAATTACATGCTCTAAAGTAATTCAAATCTAAAAATTTATTAAAAATAAAATCATTTCAACAAAGAACTTTAAAAAATAAGTAAGATTTAAAGTATAAACATTATTGTAAATGTTGTGGATAAAAAAAAAAAAAAATGGAAACAAACAATTAACCTAATAAAAAAAAATTAAAATTTTTTAGTACCACAAAAGTTATTTAAATTTCTTTTTACATTTTAAAAATGTAAAAAACAACTATTTTCAATGATTTTTTTTCCCTTTTGTCTTTATTTGTTACATATATCAACTTACTCAAAGATGACAAATTGCAAAACCTGTTTCAGCTTTTCATGTGGGTAATGGACGCATATAGTTCTAAAGTTGAAGTTAAACATTTCCAAACACAAAATTTCCACTTTATTTGCCGTGAAATCTTACGTATTATTAAACTCTCATTAAATATGTTCCAAAATAGAGTTTTTTCCCATTTTTATAAGGGTTTAGTATTTTGTAGGATTATTTTCTTTTTATTCGAAACAAAAAAAAGTAAGACTTACAAAGACAGGTAAGTGGCTGCTATTTGTTTTAATACCAGCTAATTATTCTATTTAAAAACCAAAGTAACACGCATCAACTGCACTTACTTTTATTACATTTTAAAACATTTTTCAAGCTAAAATTCGCGTATGCTTAAAAAATATTACAACGCATAGCAATCATTTTTTTATTATTTGTAAACTCATTTTAAATTAATATGGGATGAAAAGCTCTTGTAAAAATGTAAAATGATATATGTAAAAATTTAAATGAAGAATGAATAAATACAATTCTAGTTTAAAGTTAATCATTGCACTCTTGAAAATGATATTAATATAGCAAAATTTTCTCTTTATTTGTAGTGAAATCTTCCGAATTATTCAAGTTTCATTAAATGTGTTTCAAAACTGAGTTGTTAACCATTTACATAAGGGTTTACTATTTTGTAGATTCATTTTTTTATTCGAAACAAAATTAAAAGTAAGGTTTCCAAAAAATTTATACGTGACTGCTATTCATTTTTAATTCCAGCTAATTCTTCCATTTCAAAACCGCGGTAACACACATCAATTGCGCTTATTTACATTATCTTTTTAAAAATTTATCAAGTTTTAAAAAAAATTAAAGGTTTTAGAAAAAAAAAAAAACGCATAGCAATCATTAGTTTTTCATTATTTGTCAACTCATTTTAACATAATATGAGGCGAAAGACTGATAAATATGCTTAAAAATTCAAATGGATAATGGATGGATACAATTCTACGTTAAACTTAAACATGGCACGTTTAAAAATGGTATTATTATAGCAAACTTTTCTTTTTATTTGCAGTGAAATCTTCCGTATTATTCAGGTCTCATTAAAAGTGTTCCAAAATAGAGTCTTTAACGATTCTCAAAAGCGTAATATTTTATTTGAGCATTTTTCTTCAGCACGATAAAAAATAATAATACAAAGAAGAAAAAAAATGGAAAATCATGCGTCAAGTATAGATTATGAAACACTTTCCAACACATTCAGACTACTGTAACAAAACTTCCCCGTTTAATTAAAGTGAGAGATGTTGTCTGCGTAAACTATGGAGTTGTTCGGAAAGTTCTTTCCGTTTGGGAAAATTGGTTTGTACCGAAAAATTCTATCATTTAATTATTAAACATTAATTTCGATATCAAATGTCTAATAATTGACGGGCAGAATTTTCCGGTACGAATTGGTTTTCCCAAACGGAAGGAACTTTCCGAGCAACCCAATATTTGGAAAACGCATAACCAATGTAAAAACACAATTTCAGCAGTTACCATATACTGTCGGAAAAGTATCCGAATTATTTGTGCAGCCCTGTAAAATGATTAATAGATTTCTACATATACTACTTAGTGTGTAAAAATTTAGTTCAGTTAGGAAACACACAAACACAGTTGAAAATTCTCTTTTAGCAATTTCCGTCAATAAGTGAAAATGTACTCAAATTATTTTGTGCAGCCCTGTAAAATTATTTATAGATTTCTACATATACTACTTAGTATGTAAAAATTTAGTTCCGTTAGGAAACACATAAACACAGTTGAAAATTCTCTTTTAGCAATTTCCGTTAATAAGCGAAAAGCTACTCGAATTATTTTGTGTAGCCCTGTAAAATGATTTATAGATTTTTACATATACTACTTAGTATGTAAAAATTTAGTTCAGTTAGGAAACACATAAACACAGTTGAAAATCCTCTTTTAGCAATTTTGGTTAATAAGCGAAAAGGTACCCAAATTATTTTGTGCAGCCTTGTAAAATTATTTATAGATTTCTACATATACTACTTAGTATGTAAAAATTTAGTTCAGTTAGGAAACACATAAACACAGTTGAAAATTTTCTTTTAGCAATTTCCGTTAATAAGCGAAAAGGTACTCGAATTATTTTGTGCAGTCAGGCATAATGATCTACAGAATTTATACACACCAAGTAATATAAAAAAAAAATAGTACTTAACACTATTAGAATTCTTAGCACGGCCAGTCAAACGGAATTAATAAATACTTTACATATATGTTTGAAATATGTTAAAAAAAAGACAAGCGATTGCTGTTCTTTAAGGCTTTTGTTAAATTCAAACCGGCTACTTTTTGACACAGTTTTCATTAATTCATTTTTGTTCACGAATGTATCAAATAGGTAGGCGCACTTATTAAGAAACAGTGTAATCGAACTATATTTTCGTTTTTCGGAATAGGCAGAAGATTTTTCAGAAAATATTGCCAAAATTGGTGTTTTGAACCAAATTTCTGGACGCGACAATGCAGGAAATTGAAAAAAAAAACGCCGTCTTGATACAACAATCGCTTATAAATTAAGATGTAATTCATTTATCGGTTAAAACTGTTCGATTACAAATCACTTCAATAATCATGCCTGCAAGACTGCAAGTATCTTTTTTTTTATGGTTAAAAATGAGTCAGAAAATGTGTCAGAAAGCTTCGCATTGCTGAGCGGAGATTTTTTTTTTTTTTTTTTTTTTTTTTTCACAACCGTCTTAAATCCCGACTAATTTTTAGGTAGCTTTCAATACAAAAAAGTATATTAGGTAGCTTTCAATACAAAAAAGTATAAAGCTACCTATTGCAGCCGTTCGGAGGAAAGCAGTTCCGGAAAATTTCGATATATTTTCACCGATCATGACCCCCAGACCCCAAAACCACCCTCCGTTCAAATGTTGATTTATATATATATATATAAATTAGAGATATATATATATATATATATATATATATATATATATCTCCATATATATATACATATATATATATATCTGACCTATGTCATACGATAACGCTCGTATTTATAAATCAATTTTGATGAAACTAATTGGGTGTATTAAGCTCACCAATGTCTCGACCGAGTTCGTTGGCCAACTTGGTCCGCCATTTTGTTTCAAGATGGCGGCCATTTAAAAATTTAAAACTAAAATAAATATACAAAAAAGTTAAAAATTCAAATTTATTTTTTAATTACGTGTTAGGCCTTGATACAAGGATTCCAGAGCATTTTTTGGTTTACCTCTATCTTAAAAAATGGCTGAGATAGAGCAGTTTGAAATTCTAGGGTGGCTGACATTTTGAAACAAAACAGCACATTAACGCGATTACTCGCAAATTATTTTCTTTCATTGTTGTAATAATTTTCCCAATCATACGCATAAAACTATATATTCATATCCGTTAGCGCCAAATTCTCGCCAAAATTGGCGACATTTGGCGAAATATCGCCAGTCTTCATAAGTGAAGCCAATTTGGCTATTGCTCAATAATTTGGCGAATTTCTTATTCAAATTCAGTATTAACGAATCTTTTGTAAACGTTTCTTTGCATTTTAACTTGCTGTTTTCGTGTAACATTAGCTAAAATTTTAAAACGAAGATATATGAAAGCTACCTTTTCCTCCCGGTACAGGCCGGAAGGACTTTTTCATCTAAAAACCGCTTTAGCACGCAGTAGTTGCATTTATTTTCATTCTCTTTTTAAACATACTTCGAGCTCAAAATGTTAAATGTTTTTACATCTTTTTTTAGGTGCGTTCGCAATTATATAAATACGTAGCACCTAGGTCTGTCTGTCAGCATACAACAGCCCAAAAACTACCCAACCGAATGGTTTGAAATTCAATATATATAATATTTGCAAAATTTTGTCGAGTTATTTCAAATTTTAATAAAATCGAACCATAACTTAAAAAAATATTAATAAAAATGTTCTTCATTGTATTAAATCCTATCATACATCTATATAATAATCTATATAATAATAACAAGAACGAAAAATCATGCGTCAAGCATAGAGTATGAAACACTTTCCAACACAGCCAGAAAACTGTAACGAAACTTCACCGTTAAATAAGGTGAAAGAAAATAAGTAAGTAAACAGTTCAGAAAACACATAACACATTGAAAAATACAGATTTCGAAATTACCTTCCAGTGTCAAAAAAGTAGTAGAATTATTTTGTGCTGCCCTGTATATGATCAATAGATGTGGATATATAGTATGATAAAATTTAGTTCAGTTAGAATATTCACATTTAGCAATTTTCGCCAATCGATGGAAATGCACTCGAAATCTTTTGTACAGCCCTGTATATTATTTGAAGACTTTTGTATACACCACCTATTAAGCTAAAAGGCAACTTAAATCTCACTCGCAGCAATTACCAAACATAAACGACAATGTATCTTTTTTTCGTGTACCTGTATATGAATTTATTTATATTCCACAAACTTCTATTAGTCTACTAAATACAGTTCAGCAGGAAAATGCGTAAACCCAATTAAAAGCTACCCGTAAGCAATTCACTCCCATAGTCTGTTAGTACTTACGAATTTCCTGGTGTAGCCCTGTATATGGTCAACGGAGTTTATAAACAAACACGTACTATGAAAAAAAAAGTTAAAAATGCAAACTGAAGTTGAAAATGCACTTATCACACATAAGACTGTATTTATCGCACGTATACTGTAACCGAATTTTTTTGTGTGTCCCTGTAAATAAACGATAAACGCAATGCACACCGCGCTTTCAAGAGAGTAATTTATACTGCACCTCAGTAATGCATATAATTTTCATTATGTTCGAAATAGTGAAATATCACTAAATTTCACTGCAGACGATTTTTCCCCATACGATTTTTTCCCGATGTGTACAAGATTTCTTTTGTTTGACCCTGTAAATGAATAATAAATGCTTTGCAACCAATATTCTACAAAAGGCATGTTTTAATGCGCTTCATAATTATATATCTGTTTCATTATGTTTTAAATGACGTAGCGTCATCAAAATAAACTTGAAACGATTATTTCCCATTGACTGTAATGTAACGGAATACTTTTGATTGTCTCTGTAAAAAAACTATAAGTGCTACACACTTCTGTTGAAATAGGGAGCATGCTATAGTAAACGACAATAACATACAAAAATTTCAGGACAATCGAAGCATATTTACGGGAGTTAGAGCACGGACAGACGGCAGACTGTCTGACAGCAGATGGCAGATAAACCGAAGTCATAAACACTTTTCAACTAGGTTGGAAAATATTAAAAACGCAAATCATGTTACTGAGGAAAGCAAATACGAACTTACCATTCATTTTTCATATGCCAAGAGGCCATTTTTATTCAAAATTATTTTTACGAATAAAATTACATAAAAGTTACATTTTTAGAAATTTCATTCAAAAAAAAAAAAAATTGTTTGTTTGAGTTGAATTCAAATATGTATAGATTCTGATATAACTTCAGTTGAAATAGGTTGATAGCCGAATATCTTAATCCATTAAAGTAAATAAACACAGCAGATTCGTTCATTATGAGTCATAAAAATATTAAAACATGGAGGTAATCATTCGCAAAGCAAGATGGTGAATTTGATGATGGAAAAAGCTCCATGGTGAATTTTTCAGCGCTGTCTGGTGTCGAAAAAAAAAATCGCATCTGTAAAAGTAGCGTAATAATTAAAAAACAAGAACGAAAAATCATGTGTCAAGCATAGATTATGTAACACTTTCCAACGCTGCCAAAATAATTTTACAAATCATGACCGTTTAATAAGCTGAAAGATAACATCTAAGTAAACAATTTGGAAAACGCATAACATATTTAAAAACGCAATTTCAGGAATTTCCAACATATATTTCCAACATATACAATATTCGGAAAAATATCTTAATACTTTTATTCAGCCCTGTATATGATCTATAGATTTGCATATATACTACATAGAATGCTAAATTTTAGTTTAGTTAGGAAACGCGTAGCACAGTTTAAAATTCTCCTTCTGGAGTTTCTGTCAATAAACGGAAATCTGTTCGCGAACTTTGTGCTGCCCTGTATACGATCTACAGAATTTATACACACCAAGTAATAGACAAAAAGTGAGTTAAATTTAAATCGCGTTCAGAAATTTAAAACGCACTTCCAGGAATTATTGTTAACAGACAGTAGAGAATTCTTTTGTGTGTCCCTGTAAATGAACGATGACTGCTATACATACAATATTCTGTAGTAAGCCTCTTGTAATGCACCTTAGTGATATATATATAAATTTCAATGCGTTTAAAATAGTGAAACATTATTTAATTAAACCGCGAACGATTTTTCTCTATATACGTAATGTAACGGATTTCTTTTGACTGTCCCTGTAAAGTAACTATAAGTGATATGCACAGCATATTCCATATTAAGCTTCTAGTAATGCCCATTAGTGATATATATCAATTACAATGTGTTTGAAATTGTGTAACATCATTAAAATAAACCGCAAATGATTTTCCCCATAGACCGCAATGTAACGGAATTATTTTGAGTGTCCCTGTAAAATAACGATAAGTGCTACACACTTCAGTTAAAATAGAGAACATGCTATAGATTAGGACAATAACATATAAAAATTCCAGGGCTATCCGAGCATATTTACGGGAGTTAGAACACGGACAGACGGCCAGGCGGCAGACAAACCGAAGTCATAAACACTTTTCAACTAGGTTGGAAAGTGTTAAAAAAGCCATGCTCATTTCGCTTACAGCAGAGGATTTAATTCATTTCACTGAAATAATAAGGATGATTTTTTTTTACATTATAAAACTAGTTATAATACAAACGCACCTCATTTGTAAAGTTTAACGTACAATTTCCAACTTGTTTAAGTCTGTTATATACGCTATTTCTAAATACAAATATTTACACCATGAAGTACAATTTTTAGGCGTTTTGTAATGACTTAATTTCAACTTAGTGCAAAAACTCTATAATACTTCCTGAAAGCTTGTATTTTGTATGAAAAAAAATGCATGGTATAGAATTTAAAACAAGTTTTAAAAATTAATTTAAGGCAAAATTAATGTATTATACATCCATATTGAAATAATTTTACAGATAATTACAAAAACTCTTAAAATTTATAGTAATAACGTAAATTTAAATTTTGTTCATTGGAAAATTTACAAAAACTGCAAAGATAATAAAAACGTTGTTTTAAACTACATTTTTAAAAAAATAAAATGTATCAAACACTTTTCATTAATCTTATGACTGATTCAATAACAATGCAAAAAAATCTTTCTATTTTGTAATTATTCGTCAACACATTTTAACATAATCAGAGATCGCTGACAGCAAATTATATATACGAAATTTTAAATGAGAATAATTCAAACTTTAAAGTTAAACATCACACTTTTGAAAATGACATTATTACAGCAAGATTACCTTTTTACATTCAGTGTAATCTTCCGTATTATTCAAGTCTCATTAATTCTGCTCCAAAATAATGTGTTTAACCATTTACAGAAGAGGAAAATTTTATATGATCATTTTTTTCCCTGGTGAAATAAAAAGCAAAGCTACAAAGAAAAAAAAAAAAGCACATGAGATTTGTGTTGTTTAAATTCCAACTAATTTTTCCATCTAAAAATCGCTGTAGCACGCATGAGTTGCATTTATTTTGATTGTCTTTTTTAACATTTTTTTTTTTTTAATCTCAAATTTTTAAAGGTTTTTATATATTTTCTGTCTAGCTTCTTTAGTTAAAGCTCCTGTAACTTTTTCTTTTCTTTTTCTTTTTATACTGTAGACTTTAAAACGAGAGAAAATTGACCAAAAGTACGAATTTATTTGGTGTTAAAACTGCTTGTTAAAAAGAAAAAATTATATCAAAATATTACTGTACTTTTTGCAGGATAGAATGCAAAAAAAAAGAACGGATTACAAACAACTTCAATAACAATGCATTGGAAGTGTAAATTTTTTATGTAAAAAAACTGGTCAGAAAGTTTCGCGTTGTTGAGCCGGGAAAAATATTTCTCCGCCACAATACGGCAAAAGAAAATACAATAATCTTACAATACTTATCGAGGAAATATGGTCAGCATTTCCTTTGTGAATTTTCTTTTAAAGATGTGCACAATGACAATTCTAATTTAGGGTAAAATTATTCATGTAAAAGTTGAAAGACGTTGCAGCCTAAATCTTTAAGTAGATTAAAATGACAATATTTGAATTCAGAATCTGATATCATATTCATAACTAGTTATTTATTCAAGTGAATACGAGATGGAATAATTTAGTGAACTATTTTACCGATATAGCTTGGGTTATATTTTTAGTGCAACAAGTATCAAAAAATGTAAAATAAAAAGCTTTTTTAAAAAATAGCATAAATAAAATAAAACAAACGTAATAAAAGAAACTTAACGCTCGTTGTTTCTTTATTAAAACGCTTTTTAACGTTGGGAACTTTCTAGATTTAGTGCTACTTAACATGATTCTCATACACAATGAATGGTTAATCTGTTTTTATTGTCAGTCATAAACATGAGAATGGAATACTTTGTCTTAAATAGTAGCGCGAAAGAAGAATAAATTAGGGAAAAAAAGAGGCCATGAATATATAGATTTCGAAAATTATACAGAGAGTTCCAAAAACTTTGACCTCGGATTTTATTCCTTAAATAATGAACATAGACATACATTATAAATTACAAAGTAGCGTAAAAAAGGTACAGAATTTTATGAAATCGATTAACATTTTCAGGGGGTTAAAGTTGAAGAAATGCAAGATTTAAATCTTTATACGGCCTCCGTACAAAAAAATTCCCAGTGAGAAAAAGAAAAATGTGCCCCATATATTAACGAGGTCATGTACAAAATTTCAGCATTTTATCATAAAAAGTCGCAGAGATATGAAAATACATAAACCACTGACTTATAACACTTTTCAATACCTACATACGAGTTCGCAAAGGGACTAAATCCGACTGTTTGTTTCTGCCTTATCACAATTGGATTTTCATCTCAAAAATATATGTTTATTGGTGCAACTTTAGATTTACTATTACATTCACACAGAAGTTGTGTAATAGGAGAACCTTCCTGCAGTAGGATATAACGATTAAACATAGATTGCTGCATGCAGTCTCTCATATGCTGACGAGGAAGCATCAATCACCCATGCATTACTATGCGATCTTCTTGAAAAATATGTTTTTTAGGAACTTTTAAGGTCTTTAATTCTGAGGGCGTGAATACAAAGTCAGTCCATTCTCTATCCAAAAAATCCAGCAATGACTCACTTCAGTTGCTTGACAATCATATGGGATGATAAAGTTTCAGAGGTCGCACAAAAATTACCAAAGAAAACAATGATTGTATAAATATAAATAATAATTGTGCTATTTATTGGTGTAAAAGTATCAAAACTGTGTAGAAATAATAAATTTACACAACGATTACAAAGTTTCTTCAAAATTTTTGCCATCCATGCTAATACAGAGCTGCATTCCTCTGATAACACTTCTGTGCATTCGATCAAGTTCTTGTTCGGTGATATCACGAGAATTATTTTTAATTTTTTTGTTAATTTATGATTAATCCCTCACCAACTTTGTTTAAATATATCTCTGCGACTTTTTATGATAAAATGCTGAAATTTTGCACGGGAGCCGTATAAAAATTTATATTTTTTATTTCTGCGAATTTAATCCCCTGAAAATTTTAATCGATTTCATAAAATTCTGTAGCATTTTTTATGTAACTTTGTAATTAATTAATTTATTTATGTCTATGATCAATATTTAAGGAATAAAATCCGAGGTCAATGTTTTTGGGACACCCTGTATAATCCAACAGTTGGAATCGAACATTTTTTTTTTCATTTTTCGGTAAAGGCAGAAGTTCTTTCAGAAATTTCTGTGAAAGTTGTCGTTTTGAATCTAATTTTCGGAAGCGACAGCGTGGAAGAGGAATACAACTGCTGACACGAGAAAACGTTAGCTTTTAACTCAAGACGTAATTAATTTAAAGAAAAATCATTTTAAAAAAAAAACTGTTCGCACTGACTTAAATTTCTAGCATATGCATTTTATTTAGTTAAGGTTGTTTGTTCTCAAATCCAAACTGGGCACTTTCTGACACATTTTTAAATTTATTTTTATTCACAAATGTGTATTACTTATGCACTTATTAAGAAACTATGTAATAAAATTGGGTAGATGCTATGTTCGGTGTTATGGGAATCGCTTTGAAATTTGTACGTAAATATGTTGTAAGCCTACTCTTCCGATAACTAGGCCCTACCTTTCCGACAGTTTCTTAAAATTATTTCTATAAGTGGGCTAAAACTAGACATTCGGCAGGTTTATGTGTCTATTTCATTTTATTATACCATTCTGGTTAGTTTTACACCCATTTTTATATGTAAGAAAAACATCAGCTTTATTTTATGTGGGCGATATAACACAGCAGTGATATGTTCGCAACGACATAAAACGTCAGGTCATTACTCGCACTTAGTGAACAATCACACCCTTTGTGAATCATACTTTGGGTTTGTTTAGGTTAACATATTAACGTTGTAAAAACGTATGATAAATGTAAGGCGTATGGGTCACGATTTTCAGTATCCAAAAGTCAACCCACCCACTTGACAAAGAGAAAGAAAAAAAAAATTTTCATTAATGGGCCCTTTGAAATTTAATTTAGAATTTATTTTTATCTAATTATTAAAAAAAGAAAAAAACAAACATTAAAATTTATTTTTTCTAAGTGATTAAGTAATTAAACATTAAAAGTAAAAATCTGGAGTAACTCCACCCGACTTTCCGAACACGTGACTAGAAAATAAAAATAAATAATTCAAAAAGGAGGATTATTTTTATACGTAAATTTTCGCCACCATGGAATTGGCTGGATTCGAACTTTGGACCTCCCGTTTCGAAACTGGAAACGTTGTCTGTGCCCTGCTAACGCTTGATTAGACCACCACGATATTTATCACATATTTTATGTGGGTGAGAATAGAAATAGAAGGGTGATAGAATATCATTCGTTTTATGACACCATCAGGAATTGTTAACATGCCCAGAATTATATAAGCTGTATGAATTAAGAGGAAAAAATAATAATGTCAGCTATAATTTTAGTTCTGATGGAAAGAAGAGTGTTGTCTTCACATTAAAACTGAAGCTGACTTTTAAACAATCAATACCAATACCATAATTTTATTAATTTATTTAAATAGAGCATGTAAAAAGATGCAGAACCAAAATATTGTGTATTATTTCATTGATTTATTGGTTTGCACTCAAATTTAGGATTTAACAAACAAACAAATGTAAATATAGCTATATATTTTTAATTTCGTTCTAATTTGTATTATTCTTTAAGAAAATGAAGAAATTTTCCAATTAAGATATTATACACTGCGCTTTCTTTGATCTATATAAGTAAAGGGAGGATGAAAAAAAATAGCAACAAAAGAAAGAAAAAAGCAATCTATTTTAAGAAAAGTACTAACCTGTCTGGCATTATTTCATACGGAATCTAACAGATTCTCAGTTCTCAAAGATTGATTACGATTTTTACTGCCATTATCAAAGATCCCTCTCGGAAATTATTGGAATGTAACCCTTTTTACGTGCTTTATTTAGAAAATTCTATTTCCCATTGCTTTCCTAATCGTTTCCAATCAGAAAACTTTTAGTGCTTGCAATAGAAGATTAATGCGTCCCCGTCCCCCTTAAACAAAACAACTTGCTTTATTTCATTGTCCAAGAGAAAGAGACAGAAGATCGAAAAGCCCTATTAATAATTGTACTGTGACATCAGTATAAGCCTTTCCATAAAGGTATTTGGAATAGACATGCAAACTGCACGACTCTCCTATTCATAATCTTGAAAAGTTAACTTGTCACGAAAAATCTTATGACGCCATTTTAAATTATCTCGAGTACGCTCAAAGGGTAAACAGTTTATCATTTCAAGGGGATACCCAGTTGCAAGCAACTCCACTCCCTGTATATGAATAGTTGTATATCACATTATCTTGCCTCTTAATAGATCTATTGCTTGACTTCTGGAGATTTTCTGGTAAGGGTTTGGCATTAAAATTATTTGTCAAGGAAAAAGTCATATCTATATTACTACTTTAACTTCAACTTGAACTTTGATCAAAGTATAAACCATAAATAAAAATTATAAACTATAAACAAGGTAAAAACTATACTATGATTTTTCTGGTGTAAGCAATATATCTTTTTTCTTTTTCATTTTAAATTACAATTCACAAAACAAATAAATGTAAATAAAAACGCTTTTCTTATTATTTTCATTGAAGCTTGCATTATTCTTCAAGGAAATGGAGATATTATATTCTGCGCTTATTTTATCCTTAATATAAGTAAAGAGATGATGAGAAAGATAACAATAGCAGCAAGAGAAACATCATCTATTTTAAGAAAAGTACTAACCCATCTGCATTATTTAATACGAAATCTAACCGATTCTCAGCCCACAAAGATTGGTTACGACTTTTCACTGCCATTAGCAAAAATCCCTCTCGGAAATGATTCGAATATAACCCTCTTTCTGTCTTTTGTTCGGAAAATTCCATTTTCCATTGCCTTCCTAATCGTTCTCAATTAGAAAACTTTTAGTGCTTGCAAAAGAAGATTAATGCGCCTCCCCCCCACAAAACAACCTGCCTTATTTCATTGTCGAGAGAAAGGAACAAAAGATTGAGAAGGCCGATTAATGATTGGACGGCAGGATCGATATAACCCACTTTCGATCACCTCTTAATGAAGCGAAAGGAACGATATAGCTTTCGATAGTTATGGGTCTTTATTTTTAGAATGGGTAGAGTTAATAAACCTCTTTTTTGTTTGTGCGTTATCATGAAAGAAGTAAATAATGCTGGTGTTAATAAATGGTATACTCCTAGTACCGGTGATTAAGTCTGAATAGTGTTTAGAAATCATTTTTCGTTATTTTCAGATTAATTTTTAGAGCTTTAGAGATTTTTAGAGTTATTCTTTTAGGTATGAGACTGGCTCAGCCCTAGCCAGTAAGCCTGAGCTCGAAACAGGCTCGGGATCGGGCTCAAAGTGAAAATTTTATATATTCACAAATTGAAGAAAGGGGGGGGGGGAAACTCGTTGAGAGAAAGAAGAATGTAGTCTTAGCTTCTTAAAATATTTCACAATTCTTTAAAAAATCAGTTTGAAAGGGGAGTAAATTGTTATTGATGGGGTATAAGGAGAAATACTCTATCTAATTCTGAAGTCTTTGCATGGTCAGTGTTAGTAACACAAAGAAGACGTGACCCGAGATCCCGAGCCTGAGCTCGAGATCGAAACAGGCTCGGGATCAGGCTCCAAGTGTTAAATTTTATGTATTCTCAAACTGAAGAAAGGGGGGGGGGGAAACTTCGCTATTTGAGAGAAAGAATAATACAGTGTTAGCTTCTTAAAATGTTTCACAATCCTTTAAAAAATCAGTTTGAAAGGGGAGTAAATTGTTATTGATGGGGTATAAGGAGAAATACTCTATCTAATTCTGTAGTCTTTGCAATGGTCAGTGTTAGTAACACAAAGAAGACGTGACCCCAGATCCCGAGCCTGAGCTCGAGCTCGAATCAGGTTCGGGATCGGGCTCAAAGTGTTAAATTTTATATATTCACAAATTGAAGAAAGGGGGGAAAAAAAAAGAAAAAAAAAAAAGAAACCTCGCTATTTGAGAGAAAGAATAATGCAGTGTTAGCTTCTTAAAATGTTTCACAATCCTTTAAAAATCAGTTTGAAAGGGAAGTGAATTGTTATTGATGGGGTATAAGATGAAATACTCTAATTCTGAAGCCTTTGCATGGTCAGTGTTAGTAACACAAAGAAGACGTGGTATATCCCTTTTCTATCCTCGTTTTCTGTTTGGAGTCCATTTCCAGTATTCCTGAAAAACAGATCTCGCGTCTTTCTGCTACAGTTGAACAATGATATTTTAAAAGGAATAAGAATTAAACTTTTGCAGATTTCTGCCAGTGGTTGGGTATAAATAACAAGTTTGTTATTTTAAACAAATTTTCAGGGACACATGAAAATTACGAAACGTTGTAATGAGGGAGTATTTAAGATTAATACTTATTTTTATTTAAGAAGAGTCTTTTAAATAAGAAATTTAATATTGAAACAATTTTAAAATATTAACAACAATTTTCTACTGCGAACTTTGGTTATCGGGCTCGTGCTCCGAAAAAAGAACTCATCTCTAATAGCTTTCTATGGTTATGAGTCTTTAATTTTAGAATGGTTAATAAATCTTTTTTGTTTGTGCGTTATCATGACATAATTAAGTAATGCTAGTGTTAGTTAATAAATAGTTTACTCCTAGTACCGGCAATTGAACTTCAAAAGTATTTCAAAAAATTACACATATTTCGATCTTTTCAAAAAAAATTTCAAAGAGCTTAAGTTACTTTTTAATTAAAATTTATTTTGCTACTATTAACAAAGAAATAAAATGTGTACTGTAAATTTTAAAATTAGAAACAATATGTCTGATGAAGTGAAAGCAACGATGTAGTTTTCGATAGTTGTTATTTTTAGGGTTCCGTACTTAAAAAGTAAAAACGGAACCATTTTAAGATCACTCCTGCGTCTGTCCGTCCGTCTGTAATAGCCCTGTTTCTTGCAAACTGTGGGACGTGGAAAGTTAAAACTTGGGAAAGTTATAAAGTCTTTTTACCCACATAGTTTCAGAGTATTAGCCATTCACAAATATGTTTAGGAAAAATTTAGGGGGCTAATTAAGTTACTTGAAAAAAAAAAGTTTTCTTTTTGTATATCGGGTGAAAGATCTCGTAATACCGAACTCAAAAATATATTTGCTTTAATTTTAGGTATTACATTTCCAGAGATATCGTCGAAAGTGCACTGCAAAAATATGCCCCCCCCCCATCCCCTCTCTATTTCCGAATCTACTGAAACTAAAATTATGAAAAAATTATGGGTAGTAAGAGTTTATTTAAACATTGCAGGAAAACTATAGCGATTTTCCTAGGTAAGATAGTTTTTGAGAAAAACTCATTTTTTCGTTACACACAAACTTTACTTTTCGGGCGGTCAGCAGAGTAGTTGACAGGCGCTCGAGGTAGGTATCGACGCAGAATCATCCAAGGATATTTGATAATGATTTTCGAAAAAAAAAAATGTCGGTAATTAGTCGATATATTAATTACGTTAGTTTAAAAAAAAATTGTTCAAAAGATCTCGTAACATCTAACTCAAAAATATATTTATTTTAATTTTAGGTATTATATTTTCAGAGATATCGTCGAAAGCATACTGGAAAAATATGTCGCCCCGCTCCCTCCCTTCTCATATTTTCGAATCTATTGTAAATAAATTTATGAAAAAATTAGGGGTAGTAGGAGCTTATTAATTAATAAATAGTAATTAATAAATTCAATGTACGGAACCCTTTGAGTGCGAGTGATACTCGCACTTGACCGATTTATTTATTTTTAAAATGGGTAAAGAATTTTTTTTTTCTATTTATTTATTTTTTGCTTGCGTATTATTATAGTAGAAATAAATATTGCTAATATTAATGAATAAGGAAATACTCTTAATAGCGGTGATCTGACTAGTTGAAATATTTCGAAAACAAGTTATTTTTATGGGTATTTTTTCTTTAATCATAATATATCTTGCAAATACTTCAATATTTCATATTCTAATAGATGCTATATATATTTTGATAGTTATGAGCAACGCTTGACAAATGCGGTCGCCAAGTCGCCACCGGCGACCACGTTTTTTATCTGGCCACCAAGTTATTTAATCTGGTGGTTTTTGATATTTCTCATATCGGGATTTATTTTATAAGCACGTAAAGATTTTTATTATTCGAGTCACGCTATGTGTATAAATAAGCTTTTTTTTTTTTTTTTTTTTTTTTTTTTTTTACAAATCAATATGCTTACGGCAATTACTGGCCTACAATTTCTGTCAAGAGCAGCATCTGTTACTCATATTAGTCACACAGTTAAATCAAAATTCTCATAAGATGTCTCATTATAGATGTTGCAAAATTGCAAAATATTAACAAATAAACTTAGAAAATATACTCAAGCAAAAAATATTTTTAATTTTTATGTTTAATTTGGCACAAATAAGTTCATCAAATGCGAATTTTAAAATAATAAAATCAGAATTATTTGACTGACTTCGACAAGAAAATAGGCCAAAAATTGTTTTCCTGCTTCACTAGTTCATCAATGTCCCCCTCATCAAATATAGATTTTGTAGCAGTCAACTATCCGTCCGGACATTTGGAGCATTCGCCAGTCAGCAATTCCCGAGCATGCCGTTAATTGAACCTTTACAGTAGTTCTTTTTTCATCAGATATATATATATATATATATATATATATATATATATATATATATATATATATAAATTTGATAAGTTTCATTAGAAAACTTAGCTTATGTTATCTGTCTGAATTTTGTAGTATTCTGAACTATGTAACTAATAAATCTAAACTTGTGTTTATTATTTTTTTTTTCAATTATTTCATAATTTTTTTTATGCATTTAGAAAATCCATGCTGGTTGGGAGGGGGGGGGGGTGTATTTTTTTACTGTCGACTAGTATTTTTTGCTGGCTACCAGATTTTATCAAAGCCCTGATTATGAGTATTCATGTTTATAATGGATAATTCTGTATGTGTATGTGTATGTGTATGTGTATAATCGTGACAGAATTAAACGCTGTTGGTGTAATAAATAGTATACATCTGGTATACGATCCAAAACTGAATGGTTGCAACTACTGGAGACATTTAATTATTTTCAGATTAATTTTCCAAACATATTATAATCTTATTTCTAGAATGGACGTAATTGAAAAGCTTTTTTTTTTCTTTGTGTGTGTGTGTTATATCATGACAGAAATAAACACTGCTGATATTAACAAATTATATCTTCCTAATGTCGATGATCAGAATTGAATTGCTGTAAGTATTCCGAAAACGTTAAAAGCATTTCTTTATTTTTAAGTTAGTTTTATTTTTAGAATGTTTCGAGCTTAAAAACATTTTTCTTTTTTATCATGATAGAACTGCAAATATTGCTGGTGTCAATAAATGGTAACAGCAATCGAAACTAAGTAAATCCAATATTTACAAAACATTAAAGTGATTTCATTATTTTTTATATTATTTTTTTTTTTAAGATCATTAGAATTTTTCAATAAAAAATTATCTTGAAATTAGTTTATAACAAATAAAATTTGTATTTGAAATTCAAATACGAAATTCGAAAACATAAACGATATCTGGCAGAGGGGAAAGTGAAAAAGAGAAAGAAACAGACAGAAAAAGAAAGAAACAGTGAGAGAAATCAAAGATTTCGAAGTTGGAAAAAGATTTTAATAGATAATGAAAATAAATGCAATTCATGCGTGCTACTGAGGTTTTTAAGTAGAAGAATTAGTTGGGATTTAAAGAACGGCAATCGCGTGTCTTTTTTTTTTTTTTTTTTCTCTCTCTCTCTCTCTCTCTCTTTTAGAAGCCTTACTATTTTATTTTGTGCTATTTTATTTTGTTAAAAGAATGCTCATATAAAATATTAAACGCTTTCGAAAATGGTTAAAGACTCTATTTTGAAACAGATTTAATGAGACTTAAAAAATACGGCAGATTTCATTCATTGCAAATAAAGTGGAAATCTTGCTATAATAATGTCATTTACAAAATTGTGATGTTTGACTTTAATGCAAAATTATGTTCATTCATTACTTGTTTTAAATATTGGACATCTTTTGCAGTTAAACGCGTATTTTCGTTTTTAGTGCCAGGAAACGCCCACACTTCTGAAAATTTAAAGTATCATAACTCGGTGAGTTTTGATCGTAGAAGAATAGAATTTTTTCTGTTTTTTTTTTTTTTTTTTTTTTTTTTTTTTGTTAGAATGCGGAATGTTTTTTATAAGACTCACGTGCCGCATAAAAATTTTAATTTTGTTTTTGAAAAATAATTATTTTGGCGTAAAAGGATTTTTAAACTAAATGGTTGCAATTACTGAAGACATTTAACTATTTTCAGATTATTTTTACAAACAAATTATAATCTTATTTCTAGAATGGACGTAATTGAAATTTTTTTTTCCTTGTGTGTGTGTGTGTGTGTTATATCATGACAGAAATAAACACTGCTGATATTAACAAATGATATCTTCCTAATATCGATGATCAGAATTGAATTGCTGTAAGTATTTCGAAAACGTTAAAAGCATTTCTTTATTTTTAAGTTAGTTTTATTTTTAGAATGTTTTGAGCTTAAAAACATTTTTCTTTGTTATCATCATAGAATTGTAAATATTGCTGGTGTCAATAAATGGTAACATCAATCGAAAATAAATAAATCCAATAGTTACAAAACATTAAAGTGATTTCATTAATTTTATATTATTTTTTTTTAAAGATCATTAGAATTTTTCAATAAAAATTTATCTTAGAATTAGCTTATAAGAAATAAAATTTGTATTTGAAATTCAAATACGAAATTCGAAAACATAAACGATATCTGGCAGAGGGGAAAATGGAAAAGAGAAAGAAACAGACAGAAAAAGAAAGAAAGAGTGGGAGAGAGAAAGAGAAAGAGAAGTCAAAGATTTTGAAGTTGGAAAAAGATTTTAAAAGATAATGAAAATAAATGCAATTCATGCGTGCTACTGAGGTTTTTAAGTAGAAGAATTAGTTGGGATTTAAAGAACGGCAATCGCGTGTCTTTTTTTTTCTTTCCTCTTTTAGAAGCCTTACTATTTTATTTTGTAGGGGGGGGGGGGGGGGGGAATGCTCATATAAAATATTAAACGCTTTTGAAAATGGTTAAAGACTCTATTTTGAAACAGATTTAATGAGACTTAAAAAATACGGCAGATTTCATTGCAAATAAAGTGCAAATCTTGCTATAATAATGTCACTTTACAGAAGTGTGATGTTTAACTTTAATTCAAAATTATGTCCATTCATTACTTGTTTTAAATATTGGACATATTTTGCAGTTAAACGCGTATTTTTGTTTTTAGTGCCAAGAAACGCACACTTCTCAAAATTTAAAGTATCAGAACTCGGTGAGTTTTGGTCTTAGAAGAATAGATTTTTTCTGTTTTTCTTGTTGGAATGCGGAATGTTTTTATAAGACCCACGTGCCGCATAAAAATTTTTAAGGTTTTTAAGAAGAAGAATTAGTTGGGATTTAAAGAAAGGCAATCGCGTGTCTTTTTTTTTTCTCTCTTTTAGAAGCCTTACTATTTTATTTTGTAGGGGAAAAAATGCTCATATAAAACATTAAACGCTTTTGAAAATGGTTAAAGACTCTATTTTGGAACAGATTTAATGAGACCTAAAAAAATACAACAGATTTCATTGCAAATAAAGTGGAAATCTTGCTATAATAATGCCACTTACAAAAGAGTGATGTTTAACTTTAATGCAAAATTATGTCCATTCATTACTTGTTTTAAATATTGGACATATTTTGCAATTAAACGCGTATTTTCGTTTTTAGTGCCAGGAAATGCCCACACTTCTCAAAATTTAAAGTATCATGATTCGATGAGTTTTGGTCGTAGAAGAATATAATTTTTTCTGTTTTTCTTGTTAGAGCATACGGAATGTTTTTGTAAGACCCACGTGCCACATAAAAATTTAAATTTTGTTTTTAAAAAATAATTATTTTGGCGTAAATGATTTTCAAATGATGAAGACGAACATTTGAAACACTTTTGCAATAGGAGTTATAAAACTAGCGGTTTAGATCAACGGCTAAATCTAACTGTATTAGTTGTATATGTATGTAATTTAACTTTTCGTATGTATGAAAAATATATCAAGGAATAATTCTAGACCGCAATATTTCATAAATTTAATACATTTATCAAAATGCATAATGTATATGAAACAGCATATTTTATTATTAAAACTGAGATGATATGCCCTTGATATGTAACTGAAAGCTTTACTTTGCTCCAACAACTCCCTCTTACTGCACTAATTTTTTGTAATAGGGAAATGAATATTGAAAATTTATCACAGAAATTATCAATGCTTTTTAAAACTTTCAAGATTTATACCTAATTTAAACCACAACATCCACTCAGTGCCTTTTTGTCGAGTTTCAAGTATAAATATCCCAGATCCAAATTAAAAGGTGCGATTTGTAAAACACCATGTCGTAGCTAACTACAATTCCGTTTACATTGGTGAAACTAGTCGATCACTATAGACTAGATTAAGATCACACCCCGGAGTTTACAAATGCTAGGGTTTTGAGATCTGACTGCAACATAAAGCTGCAACATAATTCAAGCAGAATATTTTTGGAAGGATGGTATACTAAATTAGAGAAATCATCCCTGAATGAGGCTTCAGCCGTTCCAGAGGAATATTCAGTATTGTTCGATGTGTAACTTTAATTTTAACTCTGAATGACTGCTTCTTTTACAATTGTTTATGATATAGATGTTTGTACTGATGAGATACTATGTTTATAGCACGAAACGTCTATTTTAATTTTAATTTTAAAGTGTCTTAATGTTGTTTTAGTTTTTTTTAACCAAAGTCTGTTTATTTATTTTTATAGTGATATTTAGGAATTCATACGTATAATGTTCATATATTTGTAACAGATTTTTTTTCTTTTTTTTAATCCTGATATTTTCCTTTTTCCGTTAAAAAATGGTATCGTATCCCAGCACCAGATTAGTTAAATGAGGCATCTTAATCTATCTTAAAGCTCTTTCATAAATAAATGAAGATAACCAAAAAACCATTCATTCTATATCTGTAAATATCTCTATGTAAACGATATTAAGAATGTTAATTAAAATTCTTATATCAGATATTGATATATCCAAATCCTCACTGAATAATAAAACACATAAAATAAATAATTATACATTTTAAAAAAGTATATATATATATATATATATATATATATATATATATGTATATATATATATATATATATATATATATATATATATATATATATAACTTAATCAAAGTGATTTATGTTGACATTATCATATTTTATTTCAATGAAAAAAATTGCACATCACCACTCAATTTTTATCCTACTCAACTTAAATTAAGCGAAAATGATTTAATCAATAATAATATAAACTTTCTTGACTTAAAAATCAATATTAATAATAATTATAAATTAATTTTTGATATTTATGATAAGAGATTTGATTTTCCATTTAAAGTAAATATTTTTACCAATTATGCTTCATGTTTACATAAATCTGTATATAAAAATATAATTATCAATTATCTACATCGTATAAAATACTTATGCTCAGATGTAAATAAAAACAAAAATATTAGCTTTATTCGAAATCAAGCAAAAATATATGGTTATCCAATTTTTATGATAAATTCAATTATCAACTCTTTTAAATAACATTTATTATATCATTTAATTATTAACACTGTATGTAATAAATTTTTGTTTTAATGTGCGATAACATATAACAATAGATATAATATTACAATTATAACATACATTAATACAATTATAACATATTAGGAAATTTAAAATTTGATTGAACATTATATACACTCTGTATAGTATGTGATTGTGCGTTGCCGATCACATATGTTTAGGGTGTCTTTGATGAGCAGTTTTCATACATTTATAATTTAACTTATACAATAAAACATAAAATTATACATGGATAACATTGGTTATTATAACTCACAAACATATCTATTTGCAAAGTGTATAAATATATATATAGTTTTTTATTTTTATCTATGAAATTAAATTTAATGAGTATTTTTAATTACTGCATAGCATAAATTTGATTGAAGCGCAGTAGTAATAATAATAACTAATTAATTTGATATTAAATTAATCTCTGAAATCTAAAATATAATTAAGTATAAGTATAAACAATACATTAATTATTTAATAACAAGTCTAAAATATATTTTAGTAGAAGTAACAATAAAAAATTAATAATTTAATTATAAGTTTATAATATATATCAGTGGTTTAAAACAGCTGGCAGCATAGCACTTTGTTTTAAAATAATATCTCTTTTACAAAATATACTCTTGTTAAGAATATCTGAAATGCTGTGCAGGATGAATAAATTCTGTGTATATTTATTCATATTGTAGGATTTTATTCGAATTTAATGTAAAAACTACAAGGAAGTATTGTTTATTAAAATTTATATATTGATTAAATCTAATGAAGTGAAAATGTTAATAATAATATGGATATGTAACTAAATATTAATTATGAATAATTATAATACCAACAGATGGCGACACTTTACGTTTTAGTTAGTTGATGATATTATAGATATTATTTTTAATTTAACTATAGAGGGAGCTATTGCTTGTATATTAATTTTACTTTCAGGAATTAAAATTAGATGGAGTAATTATATATTCACGGATATAATTTTGTTATAAGAGTATTATCAACAGAATAGTTTTGTGTGTTTTTGAATTATATTGTGTTGGGGTGTCATTGATCGAGTTGTGTTTTTAAAAAAATGAGTTCTCAACTTGTCTTTCAAATCATTTCTCTCAACTCGACTCGAATGTCAACATGCTTGATACGTGCCATGTGGAATTGATCATTATGCAGAAGTTGATATATTTTGAGGATTCTGTATCATTCTTGTGAGTAAAACATTTTTTCTACAATTTAAGGGTTCTAATTTCAAATATTATTTCAAAAATGATATCTGGTGGTAATTTAGTGTGGTGATTTATAAAGATTTTAGGATAATCGTTGTAAGTGATATATTATATATTTCTTAATGGTTTTTTATTTACATTTTACATATTTCCAATTTTAAATTTTTCCAATTGTTGTCTGGTAATAATTCAGTATACTTGGCTGATTCTACTGTTCTTAGCATCATGCCAGTAGAATTATGAAATACTGAATTATTTTTAAAACACATGTGGGTGCAGCCAAGCTGACGAGTACATCCACATATGTTTTTTCATATCCAATTCTTGATTGGTTCTCTTGTGGTCCAGTTTTTCCACTGAATAATGTTCATAATTAATTTATTAATCCATTTGTGTTTACTTAATAGCAACTCCAATTTATAATTTTTTCCCCTTTCTCTCTCTTTCTTTTTAATTGTTCTTCAGGTATGAGTAAATTTGGCTAATTACCATTGAAGCACATGCTAAGGTAATTTTATGATTGCACAAGTTAATTATTAGCTATGTGGTATTCTGATTACACAATATCATTAATTATCTCTTTGAAGATGTTAGTAGAATGATATTAGAACTTGATATGTTTTTGAAATTCATAGATATTATAATTATATATATATATATATATATGTATACTATATATACTATAATATGTTATATATATATATATATAGTATATATATATATATAACATATTTGTGAGAAGTACATCAGTGACTGAACTACTTATTTTTTATTTAATTCATCCCAGAGTGAATTCAAAATATCTTCACAGGGTTTGAAATATATCCAAGATTTTTTTAAAGCTTTGCTTAAGGTTATTATACTTCTTTTACCATTTAAAAAATGGTAAGGTTTTCAAGCACTGGGGTAGTGAAATGAGGCATCTTAATCTGCCTAAAAGCTCTTCCCATAAATAAATGAAGATTCTTTTTCGAGCAGAATGATTGAAGTTGGACTTAGTCTTTCTTTCCGTCCGATTATTCCGCCCCATTTGTTCTCCGTCTCTTTTGTTCCATCTTTTGGTACAAAAGCGGTGTCGGAAGAAGGGTTTATTGGGGGTAAAATATTAATCTTCTCGCTCGCGCAGGCATAGTGTTAAAAGATTTCTAATTAAAGACGATTAAGTGTTCGCAGAAAACGGCATTCCAGAAACAAAGGGGCTTAAGAAGTGCTTTATTGTTTCAGTGCATTGTGAAAGAAAACGTTTCAGAAGAAATGACCTTTTTCAAATAGAATTTCCAGTCTTGTTAATAGATTAGTGTGACTCTTGAGGAAGTTTTACTTCGTTGTTATTTTTGTTATTGATAAAGTGTTTGGTGAAGATTACCAGAGGTACTTGGGTCCTAAAAGAGACTTTGTTATGATTAATATACTCAGTTTATTTACTTGTGAAAAGTTTTATAATTTTAAAATTGTATATTTAATTTAATAATTTTGAAGAAAGGATGCCAGAAAAAAAGAAAGACTTTGAGAAGTGATTTATTATTTCAATGCATTGCTAGAAAACATTTCAGAAGAAAAGACCTTTTTCAAATAGAATTTCCAGTCTTGGTAGTGGATTAGTGTGACTCTTCAGGAAGTTTTACTTTCGCTGTTATTTTTGTTATTGATAAATTGTTTGGTGAAGATTACCAGAGGCACTTGGTCCTTAAAGAGACTTTGTTATGTTTAATATAATCAGTTTATTTACTTTTGAAAAGCTTTATAAATTAAAAATATTATATTTAATTTAATAATTTTCAAGAAAATGGCATTCCAGGGGAAAGAAAAAGACCTCAAGAAGTGATTTATTATTTCAGTACATTGACAGAAAACGTTTCAGAAGAAATGGCCTTTTACAAATAGAATTTCCAGCCTTGTTAATAGATTAGTGTGACTCCTGAGGAAGTTTTACTTCGTTGTTATTTTTGTTATTGATAAAGTGTTTGGTGAAGATTACCAGAGGTACTTGGGTCCTAAAAGAGACTTTGTTATGATTAATATACTCAGTTTATTTACTTGTGAAAAGTTTTATAATTTTAAAATAGTATATTTAATAAAATAAAAAGTTAACATTTCAGTGTAAATTCACCTTGTTTCATAATTTAAATTCATAAAGATACAAATAAATGTAAATATATTGCTTGAAGGTGGGTAAAAACATACATAAAAACATTTAAAAGCACATTAAAGTCTTTTTAAAAAATTAAAAGATCCAAAATTATATTCCGCACAAGTAATCATCAGGAAGCTATCATAAGATAGTCTCTGGAAATAATATCTAAAAAAGAAATAGTCTGTAACCATGTATTATCATATGATATCCACACAGTCTGGAATGAATTAATACATGATTGATTACCCTGTACTTGTTTTTGAAATGTTGAATGACCTCTCCCATCCCACCTTGTATTCCACACCCTTGAAGTAAAATGGTTTGTTCCAGGCAAGCTAGAAGTCGTAATGAGACAACAACTCAACTTAACTATTAGTTTTTCACTGATGATGACCGAGTAAGTTCGGTTGAAAACGTTTCGAATTTTTTAAAAGGACTTTAATGTGCTTTTAAATGTTTTTATGTATGTTTTTACGCACCTTCAAGCAATATATTTACATTTATTTGTATCTTTATGAATTTTAATTGTATATTTAATTTAATAATTTTGAAGAAAATGGGATGCCAGGAAAAAGGAAAGACCTTGAGAAGTGATTTATTATTTCAATGCATTGACAGAAAACATTTCAAACAAATATAATTTCCAGCCTTGTTAATAGATTAGTGTGACTCTTCAGAAAGTTTTACTTTCGCTGTTATTTTTGTTATTGATAAATTGTTTGGTGAAGATTACCAGAGGCACTTGGTCCTTAAAGAGACTTTGTTATGTTTAATATAATCAGTTTATTTACTTTTGAAAAGCTTTATAAATTTAAAATATTATATTTAATTTAATAATTTTCAAGAAAATGGCATTCCAGGGGAAAGAAAAAGACCTCAAGAAGTGATTTATTATTTCAGTACATTGACAGAAAACGTTTCAGAAGAAATGACTTTTTACAAATAGAATTAGATAGAAAAGAATAGAATAGAATAGAATAGAGAAGTGCCTTGTTAATAGATTAGTGTGACTCTTCAGGAAATTTTACTTTCGTTGTTATTTTTGTTATTGATAAAGTGATTTCTGAAGATTACCAGAGGCACTTGGATTTAAAAGATACACTTTGTTTTGATTAATATCAGTTGTATCAAAAGCTATGTAAATTTAAAATTTTATTTTTAATTTAATAAGTTCGAAAAAAATGGCATTCCAGGAAAAAAGAAAGACCTTAAGAAATGTTTATTATTTCAGGGCACTGACAGCAAACGCTTCAGAAGAAATGACCATTTTTCTAGCAGAATTTCCAATCTTGTTAGTAGATATTTGAAGTTGGTCATTTTGTTGTAGTTAGAGACACATTTCGGGAATTTGATTACTTGTTGATGTTCACGTTGTTGATGGTATAATGTAAAAGAGTTCACTAGGCCATATTATCAGATTATTTACTTTTGAAGCAGTTGTATATTTGGCTGCACCTCATTTGATCTAATACCATTTCGTTATAAAGTCGCTAATAGCAGAACACTTGCTAAATCATTTTTGAATAAATCTCCTGAGTAGGTCTACAATGTAAAGTTTGCGAACACCATTTTCAATCATTTAAAGAGACCATTTTTACTCCTATTATGTGACTCGCACATGTAATGAAATTTTCATGTACAGTGGGTGTCGCTAAGCTTTTGAAATCCTGCGCCCTCCTAGGATCCCGACACTTCCAAAAAACTGGGCTCTCATTTTAGAAATAAGTCATATTCATTGGATTAGCATATAAACCTCTCTTGCGTTCTTTAAATGTAAATATTATGCATCCTGAAGGACCCATCACATTTTTTTTTATGCATCCGTTCTCCAATTTTTTTGCTTAAATGATGCGCTATAGCACATCCTCGGCATCACTGATGTATATAAGAATTTGACCAAAATGCACTTTGTTAAATTCGCAGAAAACAGATTCCAAAAAAAAGTTTTTTATTCTTTTTACTGTATAGTAAAAAAGCTATTGAGAATAATGACTTTTTTCAAATAGAATTCCCAGTCTTGTTGAATTAATCTAGTTAGATTCTATGAGAAATTTGTTTTTTGTTGTTATTATTTATCATTTGATTAGTTAATTCGACACTACGGAGAATATACCAGAAAAATTGTTAAGAAAATATGGTTAAGTAAAATACATCAAAGACCGGGTGTCGAATACATGTGGTGTTTAATAAGTCGACAACCAAAGAACTACTTCTCTCTTAATTTTGAATATAATCTTATCTTTTGATATTTTAAATTCGCTGAAAATAGTATTCCAGAACCAATAAGTCATTTTAAATGTTTCGCTGCGAATTTGAAAGCGATTGAGAAGTGATTTTTCTTAAATAGAGTTTCCAGGCTTGTTACTAAACTAGTGATATTTTGTTTTACTATTGATATAAGTTTTGTTTTTGTTGCTGACCATGTGATCGGTCAAGAGCAGACTACGAAAGACTGTACCGGAAAAATTTTTAAAGAAATATTCCTTAAGTAAAAGCCATCACATCCAAGAGGGGACCAGAACCGGTAAAACGTTTTATAATATATTGATGACAAAAGCACTTCTTTTCTCTTAAATTATAGTGAAAAAATAAAATGTTTGACAAACGCGGGACATTGCGTAATTTTATAATCTTATTTTTGTTACAATAAATTCACTAGGGCTGGACGATATCAGAAATTTAATATCGCAATATATCAACGTGTTAATATTGATATTGATGATATATCGCAATAACTACCTTAAAGTGCTAATTTTAATATGATTAAAATAAGTGAAAAACAAAAGCAAAAACTGAAATTAATTTAATGACAGATGTCATACTGGACATTAATATACTTGTAATTAAATATGTTTCAATGGATAACACATGTAGCAAAAATGTTGTTTTTCAACCTTTCTCTAAGGTACCAATGCATTCTTAATAGAAAAAAAATCACTGTGTTTATAATATACTACATAAATACAACATTGAAACTTTTTTTAGAATATAAATATTCAAATCACAATTGGAAATAGTTATATACTAATTAAAATTTAGTTTTTTGAGAAATATTGATTTTAAGCTATAATATCAGGACAGGCTATATTAAATTTTTTCGGGGAAACTTAACTCTACCAATAATGCACAGAGAAGATAATATGAATTAGCAAATGAGTGCAGCATCGGCAATACTAGACTTTAGTAGCTGGGAAACTCAGCTTAAAAGTTTTCAATCGCAGGAACGAGTAGAGAGGCTAACCTTGGGCTTCGTCAATGTGACAAAAAGCAAAAGGCCATTTTCGTTACCATGAGTGGACTCTGCTTCGTTGTTCGCGAACCGACCTTTCCTATGGGAACATTCCACAATAATCATCACATATTTTCAACTCATGTAGGTCATGGCATATCAATATCTCGATATATTGCAATATATCAAGACCAATAGCAGCGGAATTAAAATACAGACGATAACACTCAGTAACAAACGGACGTAGAAATTTGTGGTTTGTGAGAATAAAACGAAACATATTGTGATATATTGGGACAGAAACGAAAGAGAGAGAATCGCTGTAGTGGATAATATTACGATTTGAATGAAACGGGCAGCGAATAAATAAATAAACAGGTGGGGTGAAAGAAAGTATAAGATATTGCAATTGCGATATAACTGCGGGATATTCGGTGCTTTTTCTTTGAGTTTGAAATTGCGGTGAGGTAAAAAAAAAGTTATTGGGACCTATCGGTACAGTCAGAGTTTAGATATCGTTATTGCGATATATCGTCAGAGTCAGAACTTAGCTATCGTTATTGAGATAATTAAAAAATATCAATATTTGTCCGATATGTTGATAAATAATCCAGTCCTAAAATTCGCAGAAAATAATATTGCAGAAACAAGAACTTCTTATAAATTCACTGCATTGAAAGAAAGCGATTGAGAAAATTTTTCTCAAATAGAGTTTGCAGTCTTGTTACCAACTTAATGTTATTCTAAAGAAAATTCTGTTTTTGTTATGTGGTTGCTGATCATGTCATTTGTCGAATCAACCGTAACAGAGGCGTTTGGATGTATAAAATATTCCGTTATTCTTATTATAATCAATTTATTGAGTTATTACTTACTTTTGAAAGACGTAAAATACTATTTTTTATTTAATTAGTTTGCAAAAAACTGAGTTCCAGAAACAAAAATCACAAAAGAAAAAAACGTTTTATTGTTTCAGCGCGAGAAAACATTTTTTCAGTTTTTCGAAAAAAAAAAAAACTTTCAGAAAAAATAATCTATTTTAAACAGACTTCCCCGTCTTGTTAGTAGTTAATGACATTCTTAAGGGGAGTCTTCACTCACTTGAAAACACCCGCTCGCTAATGTTAAACCCATGGCCAGGTTGTTTTCAAATTTCTCGTTTAAATTTGGATATTTTTAAACTTATTTTTTTTTACATAAGATAGCTTAGGTTGATCCCTAATATGGCTATTTTTTACTTTTTCGATTTCAGTTGCAGGTTTTTTTTTTTAATAAAGGTACTTTCACTTTCAAAACCTGTTCCGAAAGTGGAAGTACCTTTATTAAAAAAATCAGCAACTGAAATCGAAAAAGTAAGAAATAGCCATATTAGGGATCGACCTCGGCTATCTCATGCAAAAAAAATCGTTTAAAAATATTCAAATTTAAACGAGAAATTCGAAAACAACCTGGCTATAGGTTTAACATTAGCGAGCGGGTGTTTTCAAGTGAGTGAAGAATCCCCTTACGGAAGTTTTGTTAAATTTTGTTCTTTATGATGATGATGATGATAATAATCATGTGATTGGTCAAGATTAGCAGAGACTTTTGTATATGAGTCAGACTTTTTAAAATAGAAGTTCTACTCTTATATGCTTAGTTAAATTCCCAGAGAAGGTTTGTTTTTGTTCATAATGATGATCATATGATCGGTTAAGATCATCAGAGGCATTTGATGTAGGAAGATTTTTTTCCTTTTTAGGGGGGGGGGGGGGTAGAGGAGGTAAAATATTAATCTTCTCTCTAGCGCAGGCATGGAAATAAAATATTTCTAATTAAAGGCGAGTGAGTTTTCGCAGAAAATGGCATTCCTGAAATAGGGGGGCTTAAGAAGTTCTTTGTTATTTCAGTGCATGGAAATAAAATGTCTCTGAACAAATTCCTTTTTTCAAACAAAATTTATAATCCAGTTGATTGTTTAGTGATATTGTTAAGGAATTTTTTTGTTGTTGTTGTTGATAATGATGATTTCAATCATGTGATTAGTCAAGATTAGCTGGGAAGATTGAATATAAGACAGACTTTTTCAAATAAAAACTGCACTCTTCTCAGTTTTGTTAGATTCTCAGGGAAGTTTTCTTTTTCTTTTTATTGGTGTTGATGATTATGATCATATGATGGTTAAGTTAATCAGAGGCATTTGATGTAGGAAGATATTTTTGAGGGATGTTAAATATTAATCGTCTCGCTCACACAGGAATAAGTGTTAAAAGGTTTATAACTAAAAGTGATTATGTGCTCGCAGAAAATGCGTTCCATGAACGAAATGGTCTTAAGAAGTTCTCTATTGTTTCAGTGCATGGAATAAAATGTTTCTGAACAAATTCTCTTTTTCAAACAAAATTTATAATCCAGTTGATTGTTTAGTGATATTCTTAAGGAAGTTCTTTTTGTTGTTGTTGTTGTTGTTGTTGATAACGATGATTTCAATCATGTGATTAGTCAAGATTAGCAGGGAATATTGAATATAAGACAGGTTTTTTCAAATAAAAGCTGCACTTTTATCAGTTTTATTAGATTCTCAGAGAAGTTTTATTTTTATTTTTATTTTTATTTTTATTTTTATTTTTATTTTTATTTTTATTGTTGTTGATAATTATGATCATATGAAGGTTAAGTTAATCAGAGGCATTCGATGTAGGATGATATTTTCGAGGGATGTTAAATATTAATCGCCTCGCTCACACAGGCATTAGTGTCCAAATATTTATAATTAAAAGTGATTATGTGCTCGCAGAAAATGCAGTCCGCATGAACGAAGGGCGTTAAGAAGTTCTCTATTGTTTCAGCATGGGAATTAAGATTTCAGAAGAAATTACCTTTTTCAATAAGAATTTACGATCCTGATAGTGAGATTCTTCGACGTTTAGTTTTTGTTATTGCTGCTGTTCTTGTTGTTGATGATGACGATGTGTTTATGTAATTGGTCAAGGCTTATATCAGACGCTTTTAATTGTAAAATACACTTCAATAAGCTTAATAAATTAATTGTATTTATTTTTGAGATATGTTGATGATTTTCTTTCTTTTTTATTTTCGTTTAGTGTGTTCGTAAAAATTGATCTCCAGAAAAAATGTCGTAGAGAAAGTGTTTTATAGTTTCATTGCTTTCAAAGAACAAGTTTCAGAAGAAAATATATTTTTTCCAGCAGTAATTCGAATCTTGATAGTAGCTTACTTGATAAGTTTAAGGAAAATTTGTTTCTTTGCCGTTGTTGTTAATAATCTGTGGACGTGTGGACTCCACACTTCTGTTCAGCACCAGCGCACTCCACGCTATAGTGTGATTTGGGATTCCGTAACTTCAATTGCGTTTGTTGGCAATATAGTGATAATGAAATATAACACATAATTGCCGTACGAAATTTAATGAAAAATCGAACTGTGATATTTATTTTTATCAAAAATTTCATTTCGTCAATGAAAAATGCAAATTAATGAAAGCATGTTTTCAAAAAGCTCCAGCATTTGAAATATTGGTCAGTGCAAATTTACAGTTGTGTGGAGTTCACGGGTTAATAATGTGATTGGCCAAGACTATTATTGGTTTTTCGTAGTTAAAAAACTAATTTGTGCTACATAATTTTTGAAAAAATTCGTAAATGTAAAATATTATTTTTGGTTTAGTAAGTTTGCCGACATCGCAAAAAGGGCATTTTTTTTTTTTTTTTTTTTTTTTTTTTTTAAGTTGATAAAAAGTTTGATTGATTTAGTGCATCGAGAAAAAAGAGATGTTTTAGAAGACATTACCTTTTTCAAGCAGCATTTCCAGTCCTTTTATTAGTTTAGTAAGATTTCTAAGGAACTTATTATTTTTTCCATAATCGTTGTCTGTTATTAATCATCTGAATGGTAAGCATAAAGAAATGATACGAGGCTTAATAGTATAATCAGTTTTTTACTTTTGAAAATTGGAGAGCATTAAAATCTTATTTCTGATTTTGTAAGTTCGCAGAAAATGGAATTTCTGCAAGAAAGGGTTAAGAAGAGTTTTATTGTTTAGTTCCGAATTGTATTGTAAATTTAAAATTTTATATTTGATTATGCATTAAGAATTACTTATTAAAAGGACAATGAAATTTTAAAAATAGCAAAGTGTAGCAAATTTAACTCTCCGAGTACAGTTATATTGATTTCTGCAGGATATCAAATTCGTCCGCTACGACTGCTCGTGTGAAATTTTTTTATTATTTTGTTTGCTATTATTTTCACACAATAATCTTCCGAGTGAATTTGTACTTGAAATTTACCATAAAGATTATTGTTTGGAAATGCTGGTTTTTAAGAAAATTCGCACAGACAACTATTATGAATAATACCAACTGAAGAAACTTGACCCCTTTTATATGTATTTTTAAAAGGCAAAAATAATTAAAGCTCTTGCATTATTTTAAAATTCATGTTTAAGATGTGCATTCTCAAAATAAATTTCGTCAAAAACCGTAAAAAATACAGACAGCAAGTTGCCGGAATCCCCCTGTGATTGGAACAGATTTTTCTGTTATTTGAAGAAATTTCTGTCTTGTGACTGGGGAATTTCTGGAAAATTTGACATTCGTTTCTTGAATTTTCCGTGTTTTGAAGGGAAAAAGTCTTTCCGGCCTGTACTCTGAGGAAAAGGTAGCTTTCCTATATCATCGTTTTAAAATTTTAGCTAATGTTACACGAAAACAGCAACTTAAAATGCAAAGAAACGTTTATAAAAGATTCGTTAATACTGAATTTGAATAAGAATTCCGCCAAATTATTAAGCAATAGTCAAATTGGCTTCATTTATAAAGACTTATTTTGGTCGCGAAATTTGGCGATATTTCGCCAAATGTCACAAATTTTGCTAATTTTGTCGCCAATTTTGCCAATTTTGTCGCCAATGTCGCCAATTTTGGCGCTAACGTATATGAATATATAGTTTTATGCGTATGATTGGGAAAATTATTACAACAATGAAAGAAAATAATTTGCAAGTAATCGCGTTAATGTGCTGTTTTGTTTCAAAATGTCAGCCACCCTAGAATTTCAAACTGCTCTATCTCAGCCATTTTTTAAGATAGAGGTAAACCAAAAAATGCTCTGGAATCCTTGTATCAAGGCCTAACACGTAATTAAAAAATAAAAATAAATTTTTAATTTTTTTGTATATTTATTTTAATTTTAAATTTTGAAATGGCCGCCATCTTGAAACAAAATGGCGGACCAAGCTGGCCAACGAACTCGGTCGAGACATTGGTGACCTTAATACACACAATTAGTTTCATCAAAATCGATTTATAAATACGAGCGTTATCGTATGACATAGGTCAGATATATATATATATATATATATATATATATATATATGGATATATCTATATATATAAATCAACATTTGAACGGAGGGTGGTTTTGGGGTCTGGGGATCATGATCGGTGAAAATATATCGAAATTTTGCGGAACTGCTTTCCTCCGAACGGCTGCAATAGGTAGCTTTATACATTTTTGTATTGAAAGCTACCTAAAAAACATACGTAAAAATACCGTTTCTAATACGGAAAAGTAACACGCAGCACAGTTGTCGGTACACCTCTGTGGTTTGAAGAAATTGCAGACTTAGATTGGAGAATTTCAGGTATACTTTATGTTACATTGGTGAGTTTTCCGTATTTTGCGGGAAGCGAAGCAAATCAAAGCGGAAATTTTTGTGTTTTATCGAAAAAAGGCAACGGAAAAATTTGTTGAATTCAATGATTTTTTTTTAGAGTGTGAAAAGTATATTGTAGTTGTAGATAAATATGTAGTACAATTGTAGATAAAGATGTGGCTGTATGTACATAGAGAAAATATATATATAAAAAAAATCTTTCCATATTTCAGGACCGAAAAATGTCAAAATCGAATGGTATGCGAATGGTTACCCTTATCACCTCACGTTATCAGTAATCTAGATTACGCATTGGTAATTATTTTTTCGTCAATTTTTTTTTTAATTTTTTTACTACTAGTTATTTACTGCTCATATTTATTCTTAAACTCTCCTTCCATACAAAAAACAAATATTAAAAAATAACGTTAGATATATAACATATTTATAGTTTTTATTTAATTCATATTTAAAAGTTCTTTTATTTGTTCATATTATATTTATAAATTAATAATCGAATATATAATTATCGTTTGATCATATTTATCATTTTATTTATATATCGGTTGCTATAAAGCAACATATAACTCTTAAAAGCATAAATGTTTTTAGAAACATGTAAAATATAGCAAATTTGAGCTCTCCTTGATTTAATGTCTGACTTAAGGGAACTTGAGACTCTTAAAATATCGAAAAGTGGAAAAAAAAGGCCATATTTGTAATCTCAAAAAGTATAAAAGGGTTGCGCGCATGATTACAAAAGATTTTCTGCATCTAAAGCAAAACTGTTGGTACCTAATTATACTTGAGAGCCTTCTGCTTACATGGAACCTAAAAAATGTTTATTTATAGCATTTTTTTTTAAATCGTATCTTGCTTATATAAATTTTTCAAAATTTTTCTCAATTTATGAGAATTTTTCATGTGGTTTGTTTTAAAGTGTTCAGAAATGATTATTCTTTAATACGTATATAGTTTCAGAAATTGAATTTTTTTTTTAAGCTTTAAGAGTTAGTGTCAATTGTTGCATTTGCGCATTATCACCGTGTATTATTTATATGAATTCTTTTCTTTGTAGTTATTTGATACCTACTTGTATAAGATTTACCATTTAACATTGCAGTTTTCATCATGTCATTGGATAATTTTCTACTACATTCAATTATTTTCGTATTTTTTTTTTATTATATTCAATAATGCTAATATGCTTTTATGGATATTTTATGGATATTTTTCAAAACTGGTTTGAGTTTCATCTTTCATTTTTATTTTTTCCCCATTTGTGTAGTCTTATATATATATATATATATATCTTATATAAAATATCTATATAAGATCACATATATATATGAATATATATATATATGAGATATATATAATAACTGTTATAATGTAATATATATAAGTGTGTGTGTGTGTGTGTGTGTGTGTGTGTGTGTGTGTGTGTGTGTGTGTGTGTGTATGCCTGGTACGCCATTATTTTGTTAAAACTTTAAAATCATTAAAAAGAAGCAAATGATGCTAAAATATTGCGGTTTAGAGAAATGGGAGTAGAAGGAGATCGGATTTTTTTTAATAACAACAAAAAAAGGTTAAAAAAATTCCGATAGATGGCGCTGCCTGCATAATATGAAGCAGATTTATGCAAATCGGGCTCTCAATAAAACTCCTCATTGCATACATATTCTTCATTCGATGCCAGCAGTATGCTATCGTTACCAGATCAAGCGTTGTTGATTGAACTCTTTTACAAGAACAAGGAATCAGCAACTGGCGCATTGTGAAAATTACGCACGGCAAAATGACTGAAGATGAGAAAAGAGCCTGTTTCATATATGCTGGGATACTGAAGCTTGTCAGACACTTCCTAGGTATTTTACTATAAGTCTAATTTGCATACATCTGCTTCATATTATGCCTGCCAGCGCTATCTATTGGTATTTTTTTAACCAAAACTTTTTTGTTATAAAAAAATCCGATCCCCTCTAATCCATTCCTGCAAACCGCAATTTTTTTAGCTTCAATTGTTTCTTTTTAATGAATTTTTAATGTTTTAACGAACCTATGGCGCACCCGATATATATATATATATATATATATATATATATATATATATATATATTACAATTTCCTCTATCAGGTCATATTATATTTATTAAATAATAATCAATTTCAGAATTATTGTTCCTTCTTATTTACCCTTTTTATATATATCATATTTGTATGAGCGAGATGAGATAGCTTTTACTAACAATTCACAAACAAAATTAATGCTCCACTTTTTTTGTACGAAGTCAGACTCCATTATATCCTTCCAACAAAAGACTCTGGTAAATGATGACAAAAAAATAAAAAATAAAATAAAATAAATTGAATATGAACTACCTAACCAGATTGGAAAGCGAGATTATTGGACATTTCTGGCAAAATTAATTATTGGTCTCTCTAACTAAAAGAGCTCTTTAAAAGCTATCCTGTCTACTTAGCATTTATTTTCGCTCATTGTGGCTAAGAGAAAAAAATATTCTTTAATATTTAATTGCAGTTAATAAACTAATTTTTTGGAACATTGAATTTTGGTGTATGATAAGAGTTTTATGTAAAAGAAAAAAGAGATGAGAGTAAAAAAGTGAAATAAATTTCTTCAAAGCGTCCTAATCTTGAATATTGCAGTCTTATTTGGGATCCTCACTATAATAATAAAATTAAAATTCTCTAGCAAGTACAGTCTAAATTTACACGTTATTTATTGTTTAAAAGTAATCATATATATTCTTATGATATTTCTTCTTCCTATCTACGTAATATTTTTAACATTCCAAGTTTGAAATCTAGACGGGATCTTTTTTGTGTTTTATTTTTTTACAAGGTTATTAATAATATGATTGATTGCAGCGATATACTTTTCTATTGGTTTCAATGTACCGAACAGATCCCTCAGATGCACTCAATTTCTTAAATATAATTATATGTTGGTAATTTCTCTTTATATAAATTTTATAAAATACTAGCAAGCTACGCCCGCTGCGCTGGTCGGTTTCTACAAATGAACCTTGAATCAAACGAAATATATCGTTTAATTTGACCTTGTATTTGAAAGCAATCTGTATATTTACCTGTAATATCCTTCCACATTACTGAAAAAATGACTCATTCCTCTATTATATTTTCTAATGTGCAGTCAAAATTTTAGCTGGTAAGGACACACTCTTTTATTTGGTCATTTACAGTTAGGGTTTGCTAAAGAATGATAAAACTACATGCAATATACTAAAACCTTTACTAAAAATTATCGAACTAACAATGCAAACAAATTAACAAACAAAATCCATTCAGTAGAAGTTTTTATAAACGCTAATCCCTGATAATCGAGTTCATCTGATTACAGAACTTTTCCACATATTTCTAAAAATAACAGAACAATATGAAATATGCTAAAACCATCCTTACAAATTTTCTACTTAACAATGCAAGTCGCAAAAAATACGGCCAGTAAAAACTTTCAAAAAGGCTAATCTTTCGGAATCGGGTTCACCTGACTATATAACCTTTACACATAACTGTTTGACTAAGTAACGTAGAACAATATGCAGTACACTATAACCATTCCTGAAATAGCATCTAACTAACTAACAATATAATTCTCATCAAAATCCGTCCAGTAGAACTATTTCAGAATGCTAATATTTTATAATCGGAATCAAATATTGAAAAGGCTAACATTTGATAAAAAAATGGTCACCCAATTTTCGAATTTCCCCCTATAATTCTAGAACTAAGCAACGTAGAATGATACGTTATATAATAAAACTTTCCCTAGAAAATTATCTAACAGTGTAGGTTCCATCAAAATCCATTCGGCAAAATCTTTTAAAAAGACTATTCTTTCGTAATTGGATAGTACAACTCCCCATAATAATTATATAACTAAGCTACGTAAAACGATATGTTATACAATAAAACCTTCCCTGAAAAATTATCTTACAGTTTAGGCTCTACGAAAATCCATTCAGCAGAACTCGAGTTATCAGCAGCCGGAACGAAATTTCATGTATGTAGAAGTAAATGGAAGTATACTGCCATTAATATAGTTTGCATTTGAATAAAAAAAAGGTACTTTTCGGTTAGCCGGGCGCCAGTGATATATGTACATATATAAATATATATGTATATATTCATACATATAAGTGTATATATATGTATGTATACATATGTATTTGGGTAGATATATGTGCATATATATGCACTGTAAAAAAAAAATCCGTCAAATTTACGGCAAAAACTGCAGGCAGCAATGTTGCCAGCAGTTTTTACGTAAAAATAGCAGTAAAAATCGATGTAAATTTTATCGCATATTTTCCGTCATTTCAACGGTTATAAATGTAGTAAATTTCACAGCCATTTTTCCGTACAAATTACCACAAAAAGTTCTGTAATTTTAACAGTCCTATTTCCGTACAAATTATCACAATAGCTGCTGTAATTTTAAAAGCCATATTTTTTTTAAATCATTCATTTTAATCAACTTTCATTTTTAGATGACTATTAGAATAGTCATAAAGTTCATCGCTTGTTTGAAAAACATTGGAATTCATTATTTTATGTATAGAAATTCAATCCCATATAAAATATTTCTTTACTGCTTTGTATATGACATATATAAGAATTCAGAATTTATTAATAGGAATTTTTTTAATGTGGCAAAACTGAGACATCAAATATTCATTATAATACTATGTGTAAATACATTATATATAGAGAGAGTATATTTGTAGTACTAAAAAAAGAAACACTTCAATTCTGAAGGGCGAGAAGAATTTAGATAATATATATATATATATATATATATATTAGATAATTGGACTAGAATTACAAGCTTACGTTTATCTAATACAAAGATAAAATACCATTTGTAATTAAACACTGATATATAAACAATGCAGGCTCCTAAGCGTAAGTCAAGAAACACACCATTTTGCTCGCTTTCGCCGTCGCGCAGGAAAGAGCACGTACTTATGAATAGAAGTTCCTTGCGCAGATCATGCTAGTAAAATGTCTTTGCGCGCAGGCGCCGATTAGAAAATGAATGATGTGATCTGATTGGTTGTTCGCATGAAAGGATTTTGAAAGCGAAAACGCTGGTTAAATCTACTGTTATATTTGCGGTATTTTTACATACGGAAATATTACGTTGCGATTTACTGGAATAAATGCAGTGAATTTGACAATAATTTGTTACAGTGTGTGTGTGTATATATACATGTATATATCTATCACTGGCGCCCGGCTAACCGAAAAGTACCAACGAAAAAAGAATTACAGCAAAAATGCTATCGTACACTTGAAAAAACACCTTTTGGCTTAAAATCTCTCATCATAACTGTTTTTCTTTTTTTTTTCTTTTCTTTCTTTTTTTAAATAAAATTAGTAACTTTTTTTTCTTTTATTTTTCTAGATGTATAGCCATTTCAATTCCTTCTGCAACAACAACAAAAAAAAAAACACCTTTTGGCTGAAAATCAAATTGTTTGGGGTCAAAAGTAAAATCAAAATCGCCAAAAACAAAAGATAAATCGCCAAATTTTGTTTCAATAGCAATCTTGCCCCTTGAATAATTTTTTAAGCATTACGAAAATTCTTAATCATGTTTAAATTAAATATTTTCGTTTTATAATATTATCTCTTATCAAAATTCTTTTTCTTTTTTTTTCTTTTCTTTCTCTTTCTTTTTTCTTTTTCTTCTTTTTTTTAATAAAATTAGCAACAGTTTTTTTTTTTTCGAGATGTATAGCCTTTTCATTTCTTTCTGCAACAATAATGGTCGCCAAAAATATCAATGGTAACCTTTTCGGCCTAAATAACAGAACTTTCTATCATAATTCTGTAACTAATATACGTAGAACAATGTGTTATATACTAAAACCTTCCCTGAAAAATTATCTATCGAACAACGTAAGTTCCATCAAAATCCATTCAGTGGAACTCAAATTATAAAGGAACGGAATGAAATTTCCGTTTTTGTTTTATAGATATAGTATATTTAATGAATTCTCTATGCATCTTGATTTTTTAATATGTCCTTTTCTGTCTTCAAAGATAAATGTTCTGAACTTTTAATCTCTTAATTTGTGTTTGTATTCGTGTTGTATGTGATGTATTTGTGTATATGACATGTGTTTATATATATGTATGTTTTGTTTTTTCTGATGATATTCTTGCAATACTGTAAATGGATTCGTCTCTAATGTGCATTTTAATAAATAAATAAATAATAAATAAATAACTCTAAAAACTTGCAAAATCGAAAAAAATTTAGTCCTTCTCCTCTCCTTCTATAATATTTAAAGTTTGTTTTTAATTTTTCTCTGATAAATAATATATATTTGATTTAAATTATTCGGAATCCAGCAAACATTCGGTCAAATTTTAAAGCAATACATTTTCTAGATTAAATATATATATATATATATATATATATAACGAAAGTTTGTTTTGCTGCTACTGATTTTCGGAAACGTTACCGAGTAATTTTTATAGTGTATTAATCAGTTTTCTGAAACCAGAATATCGGTTTTTAGGATACTATTAATTGTCAATTAAACATTTTTAACTGCGTAACTGAATTTATACATACAAGAATAACAAAATAATATTAATTTTAATGTCAATGTTAATAAGACAAAGGTAATGGCATTTAGGTGCAAAGATCCTATAAGAACAAAAATTATTTTAGAAAATAAACCAATAGAGCAGATTTCACATTTTCATTACTTAAAATGTGATATATCTTATGACTATGACAACGATATACAAAATAAGCTCTATAAATTTCAATACATCTGTGGTACTATAAGAAGAACTCTTCGAAGTACAAGAAAAGACACAAGAATATTTTTTTTTTTTTTTTTTAAACAGTGGCAATACCAACTTTATTATACGGAAGTGAGGCATGGACACTCACAAAAAATGATGAAAGACAAATACAATCCTCAGAGAGGAAATTTTTGAGGAGTGTGAAGGGATGTTCAATAATAGACAAAATAAAGAATGATTACATCAGAAGAGAGCTTGAAATTATACCAATATTAAAGAAAATAGGAAATTACAGAAAGAAATGGAGGGACCACATCGAAAGGATGGATACTGATCGTATACCAAGGGCAGCCTTTATTTATAAGCCAAGGGAGAAAAGAAACAGAGGAAGGCCGCGAAAAAGATGGATTGAGGCCGGACCAGGCTTATAGCCTGAAACCATGTTTTGGAATGATGATGATGATGATGTTAATGCTGTTAATTTACCATGTTTGTCTGTAAAATATGTTTGTTGAACATGAAAATTTTTACTTGAGAATTGATAGCATCCAAAAAACGTATATTTCAGGTTGAGAAAACTGATTAATACACTATAAAAACTACTCGAAAACGTTTCCGAAAATCAATGACACCAAAAGAAACTTTGTATTTATAAATGCTTCTTTAAATGTTGAAAATATTTTCTCGAAAATCTTCTAAAGTTTTCAAAAATAAAGAAGGTTTTTCTGAATCGTGGGTAACTCGGAAGAAGTTGTTGTGTATTTTCATATGTGGTTATAATATATTTGTCTTTTCTTACAGTGTATATTCTCCTTCCGACGGAAAACTATAAATAATTAGAAAGAACATTAAATATCTAACGAAATCACCTATTTTTTTTATCAGGCTTACTTAATTCTCTTTATCATCTCATATTATATTCATTAATTAATAATCGATTTCAGAATTACCATTTTCATCTTATTTATCCTTTATATATATATATATATATATATACCCAGTCGATATCATCTAGAAAGCTTTTAACTAATAATGCAAAACAGGATTAATGTTCTACTTTCTTGGTCCGACGTCAGACTTCATTATATGATTCCAACAAAAGAATCCAGAAAATAATGACAAAAAAAAAAAAAAAAAATAAATAAAAAGAGGAAAGGGAAAAGAAAAAGAAAAAGAAATAGAAAAAAATGAATATGAACTACCTAACCAGATTGGAAAGCGAGATTATTGAACATTTCTAACAAAATTAATTATTGGTCTCTCTAACTAAAAGAGCTCTTTAAAAGCTATCCTGTCAACTTAGCATTCATTTCATTCATTGTGGCTAAGAGAAAAAATGATTTTTATCGCAGTTAAAAAGAAGCTAATTTTAGGGAACATTGACTTTAGGGGTATTATAATAGTTTTATGTAAAAAAGGGGTAACAGAGTGAAATAATAGTCTTAAAAGATTAAAAAAAATAATAATAAATAAAAAAAAACTTGCAAAATGAAAATAAATAAATAAATAAAAGAGTCTTTCTCTTTTCCTTTCAAAGAAATATTTAATATTTGGCTTTAATTTTTCTCTGATTATTATACATTTGTTTAAACTATTCCGGAATTCGACAAAGATTCGATCAAATTTACTCTAGTTATGTTTTTTTTTTTCCCCTTTATATTTTCACATGTAATCCGTGATTTAAAATACTACATCATCAGAACTATTTTCCCGCCTCAAATTTTCCTGTTTTTTATGTACGATTAACATTTATTCCTATATCCTCCTTCCACGGAAAAATATAAATAATCAGAAGGAACATAAAATATATAACATATTTATCAGCTTATTCTTTAACTTACTTATGGAATTCTCTTTATCAGCTCATACCATATTCATTAATTAATAATCGATTTCAGAATTACCGTTTTTATCTTATTTATCCTTTATATATATATATATCCAGTCGATATCATCTAGAAAGCTTTTAACTAACAATGCAAAACAAGATTAATGCTCTACTTTCTTGGTACGACATCAGACTCCATTATATGCTTCCAACAAAAGAGTCCAGAAAATGATGACAAAAAAAGGAAAAGGAAAAGAAAAGAAAAAGAAAAATGAATATGAAGTACCTAACTAGATTGGAAAGCAAGATTATTGAACATTTCTAGCAAAATTAATTATTAGTAATTATAGCTTTAAAAGCTATCCTGTCAACTTAGCATTTATTTTCACTCATTGTGGCAAAGAGAAAAAATAATTATTTAATTTTTAATTGCATTTAAAAAGCTAATTTTTCGGGACATTGACTTTTGGGGTATTATAATAGTTATGCAAAAAAAAAGGGGGGGGGGGGAGTAACGGAGTGAAATAAATAGTCTTCAAAGATAAAAAAAAAAAAAAAAAAAAAAAAAAAAAACTTGAAACAAAAACAAAAGCTTTCCTCTTCTTTATTTTCAAAGAAAGATTTAATGTTTGGCTTTAATTTTTCTCTCATTAATGTTATATATTTGTTTAAACCATTCCGGAATCAGACGAACATTCGATCAAATTTTACACTGGTTATGTTATTTTTTCCCTTTATATTTTCACAGGTAATCCGTGATTTAAAATACATCCTCAGAACTATTTATACGCCATTTTGTTTTCTCAAATTTTCCAGTTTATTATTTGCGATTGACATTTATTACTATATTCTTCTTCCACGGAAAAATATAAATAATCAGAAAGAACATCAAATATATAACATATTTATCAACTTATTCTTTTATTTACTTATTATATCAGCTCATATTATACTCATTAATTAATTATCGACTTCAGAATTACCGTTTTTATCTTATTTATCCTTTTTTTTATATCCATTCGATATCATCTAGAAAGCTTTTAACTAACAATGCAAAACAAGATTAATGCTCTACTTTCTTGGTACGACCTCAGACTCCATTATATGCTTTCAACACAGGAGTCCCGAAAATGATGACAAAAAAGGGAAAAGGAAAAGAAAAGGGAATACGAACTACCTAACCAGATTGGAAAGCGAGATTATTGAACATTTCTGGCAAAATTAATTATTGGTCTCTCTAACTAAAAAAGCTTAAAAGCTATCCTGTCAACTTAGCATTTATTTTCGCTCATTGTGGCAAAGAGAAAAAATAATTCTTATTGCAGTTAAAAAGAAGCTAATTTTTGGGAACATTGACTTTAGAGGTATTATAATAGTTTTATGTAAAAAGGGGGGGTAGCAGTGTGGAATAATAGTAGTAAGATATTTATTTTTTTTAAAACCCTCAGAAAACTTGCAAAATTCAAATAAATTAATAAATAAATAAATAAAAGAGTATTTATCTTTTAATTTCAAAGAAAGTCTTAATGTTTGGCTTTAATTTTTCTCAGATTAATATTATATATTAGTTTAAACCATTCCGGAATCCGACAGACATTCGATCAAATTTTGCACTAGTTCTGTTATTTTTTTTCTTTTATATTTTCACATGTAATCCGTGATTTAAAATACATCATCAGAACTATTTTTCCACCATTTTGTTTTCTCAAATTTTCAAGTTTTTTATTTGCGATTGACATTTATTCCTATATCCTCCTTTCACGGAAAAATATAAATAATCAGAAAGAACATGAAATATATAACATATTTATCAATTTATTCGGTAACTTACTTGTGGAATTCTCTTTATCAGCTCATATTATACTCATTAATTAATAATCGATTTCAGAATTACCGTTTTTATCTTATTTATCCTTTTTTTTATATCCAGTCAATATCATCCAGAAAGCTTTTAACTAACAATGCAAAACAAGATTAATGCTCCACTTTCTTAGTACGACCTCAGACTACATTATATGCTTCCAACAAAAGAGTCCAGAAAATGATGACAAAAAAAGGAAAAGAAAAAGTAAAAGTAAAAGAAAAATGAATATGAACTACCTAACCAGATTGGAAAGCGAGATTATTAGACATTTTTTGCAAAATTAATTATTGGTCTCTCTAACTAAAAGAGCTCTTTAAAAGCTATCCTGTCAACTTAGCATTTATTTCGTTCATTGTGATGAAGGGGGGAAAAATCATTCGTTGATATTTAATTGCAGTAAAAAAGCTGCATCGTGTAGAAAATAATAGTTTTATAGTGCGAAGAAAAGATAAATCAGTAAAATAAATTGTTTTAAAAGGGTAACGAACTTTAAAAACATGTAAAATATGGAAAATTTGTGCCCCACGCTCAATATAATCTATATTATTAAGCAAAAATATGTCCGTGAGTAACGCTTGTTATTTCGAATGCAATTCGTTACAAAACTGTACCTCAATTTGCTGATTTTTTTATAGTTTTAAAAATAATTTTTAAGCATGATTTATTTAATCTATCTCTATCACGTGCAGCCCGATAAAAAGATTAACCTGTTTGCATTTAAAACAATATGAATTGTTTAACGGTTTTTTCCGGCCTCTATTCCATAACGGTATTAAAACTTCATCAATAAATAAATAAAATAATACAAATAATGAACAAATTTTAACGATATGTAGTCGATTTACGCGAATTAGTGGTAGTCGAATTACCACTGATATTATCATAATCAAACAGTCTACTATAACTAGCGAAATATTTGGCGATTTATTCGGCTTTTAACTCCTGGTATGCGGCTAATACGAAAGTATCCCTTTTAATTAATTCCAAAACTTTATTTGAATATATAATTGATATTTTTCATATAAATATTTCATATTTTTCTTTTGAAAAATGGTGTAAAGCCGACCCTGATCCTGATCCTGATCCGCAACGATTAACGTCAACCTGTCCCGAACCGGGCCGCGAGTCGAATAGGGTTCGGATAAAATCGGGCTAATTGGACTAATTCTATTTGGGAAGTGGAAGATCATTTCTTTAATAAATTATTCAGATTCACTAATTATTAATCTTAATTCACTCAATTTCTAGTTAAATTTGAAACCGGCTCTATATTTATCGTTTCTCTGTAAAATTTAATGCGCAGTATCTGAATGAAACAATTTTGCTTTTTTCTGAATTCATATGTTATATTAATTGGAATAAATCTCAATATAAAATGGAATTTTAAACCCTTTCTTTTTCCTTTCTTTTTAAAATATCACATGCAACTACTGATTCAAAAACTTTTAATTGTTGAATTATACGGATTTGCATTATATCAATGCGAATATTCTCAATATAAAATGAAATTTTAACCCCTTGAAGGACAGTTGTTCATTTTTGGACAGTTTATTTTTAATTTGTAAATGCCACATTGACACCAGAATTTTGAAGTGAAAATTTTCTTTTTATTAAATACGTAAATAAAAGTTTATATAGCGGAGATGGGGGATGAATGGGACAAGGGATGGATGGGACGTTCTCAATATTTCAGGCAATAAACTTTTTTTTTTAGTTGCTTCCTATCCTCATAGATTTCACTACCATAGTGTGCTTCAGAACCAAAAGCTAGACCACATGGTTGTTTTCAGTTTCCTCCAAATTATAATTTCCTGAAAACTCTGCTTAAAAGTAATTTTTTTTACATTTGAAGTTACTTAAATATCTTATGCAATATAAAAAAATTAAGATATGTTGTAGTTTTTTATTTCAAGGCTCAATATTGGTAATTAAAATGAATGAATATTAACCATTGTGACAAAATAATTTTTGAGACAAAATGGCTGACAATTGAATATATGCATCATGGGGATGATTGGGACATTTCAAATGGGATTAATGGGATTGTCTCATTCATCCCTAGAGGATGCTGAAAAATATATTTATTAGCTAAATAATATTATATAGTTTGATAAATTAATAATTTATGGTAATTATTCTTTTAACATTTCATCCTCATTGTAGTTATCGTCTTCAGCCATTGAATGCTTCCGTTTATGGGCCTTTTAAGGTAAAGCTGAGATGAGTCGAATATGATTGGCTAACAAATAATTCTGGGGACCATATTACAATTTACAATCTCTCAGCTTTTGTCCAGGAGGCATTTTTTTCAGCTTTTAGTCCTTAACATTGAATAAAGGGAGGAAAATATTTGTGTCCCATTCATCCCTGCTGTGGGGATGATTGGGACATAGAAGAATTGTTTTTTAATTTCATAATATATTTCTGTATAATAATAATCTTGAATAAATATTGTGCATAAAATGTAGTCAAACACTTAATGTATGAAATGCGATAAATAATATTGATAATAACTTAAATATTTAAAATAAACATTTTTGTAAAAATGTCCCATTCATCCCCCATCTCCCCTACTCATTTTCAAATAAGTTCGATCGTAAATTCTGGTCTCATTAGTCATTTCAACATTGTATGAATTGCTTTTTATTTTCTCCTTAGTAAAATTTCACCTGCAATCACCGATTCAAAAAAGAACACTTTCAATATGAAATCAGATTTCTATACGGCTCTTTTTAATTATGTCCAAAATTGTTGATACGTGTTGATGTATAGTTGATACGTATGAATTGGGTTTGTCTGTCTGTCTGTCTGGCCGTCTGAGGGCACTGTAACTAGCGTAAATATACTCGGATTGACATGTATTTTTTATATTTTAATGAGGTTCATTACAGAATGTTCGCTATTGAAAATTAAGTGAGTATCATGTAGCATTTAGAAGAAACACGCAAAATAATTCCTTTAGATTATTGTCTACTGATAAAAATCGTTTGCAGTGCATTTTGTTTAAATTGCTTATTTAGATATATCACTTCATTGTATGAAAAAGTGAAATTTCATAATAATATTCTTTTAGTGTTGGAGAGTGTTTCACAATCCATGCCTGATGCAAGATTTTTTTGCTAATGTGCCCGCCGCAGTTCTGTATGTATGTACGTATGTATGTAGGTACGTAACGCGATAACACGTGACAGAAATATCCGTTATGCTCGAAATTTTGTTTATAGGCTCATTGTGATAAGGCGCTTCCCTGATTAGTGTTGGGGGTTCATTGGTTAAGTATAAAGGGGGGAGAACGGGGGCTAATCCCCCCCCTTAAGTTGGATAAATGGGCTTTTCATGCTGAATTACCCGATTTGCTTCAAATTTTGTATATAGTTTCAGTGTGATAAGGCGCTTCCCTGATTAGTTTGGGGGGGGGGGTTATTTGTTAAGTATAAAGGGAAGACCGGGGGCTAATCCCCCCTTAATTTAGATAAATGTGTTTTTCATGCACAAGTATCCGATTTGCTTCAAATTTTGTATATAGGTTCATTGTGATAAGGAGCTTCTCTGATTAGTTTTGGTTGTTTATTGGTTAAGTATAAAGGGGGGGGGACGAGCGGCTAATCCCCCCTTAATTTAGGTAAATGTATTTTCATGCAGAATTCTCCGATTTGCTTCAAATTTTGTTTATATGTTCATTGTGATAAGGCGCTTCCCTGATTAGTTTTGGGAGTTTATTGGTTAAGTATAAAGGAAGGAACGGGGACTAATCCCCCTCTTAAATTAGATAAATTGGTTTTTTATGCAGACTTGTCCGATTTGCTTCAAATTTTGTATATAGGTGCATTGTGATAAGGGGCTTCCCTGATTAGTTTTGAGGGTTTATTGGTTAAGTATAAAGGGGGAAACGGGGGGCTAATCCCCTTAATGTATTGTCGATTTATTTATTTTTCGAGGGGATTCAGTTCTTTGAAATAAGAGTATAATATACAATTAGTGTGAATAGCCTGTGAGCTCAATACCATCAGTGTATTTGGGCCCTTTTCTTTTTTATTGTTTTATTATTTACCCTCTTAAAATTCACATGTAATCACTAATTCAACACATTTCCTTTGAATCCGGATTCCCATTACATTAATCCAAATACTCTAAGATCAGATTTTAAACCACCCTTATCTTTTCTTTTTCCTTCTATTGTAAAATTTCAACTTTTTTTTTTTTTTTTTTTTTTTTTTTTTTTTTTTTTTTTTTTTAACTGTGACATGTAACCACTGATTTACATACTTTCCTTTGATGAATTATATTTTATAATAACCTAACTCTGGTCAGTCTCACATCAAGTTTTAAATCTCTCTCTCTCTCTCTCTCTCTCTCTCTCTCTATATATATATATATATATATATATATATATATATATATATATATATATATATATCATTTTTACTATTATTATTATTTTATTTGTTACTATTATTATGATTTTACATGCAAATAAAAATTTTAAAAAATCGTTTTCTGAATTATCTATTACCTGTAAGCAGATAAAACAACGTTTTAAGCACCATACCTTTTTAACTATTTGCAGACTAGTTTCGGTAACATTCAGCTGTAAAACTAGTCTGCAATTAGTTAAAAAGTTCTGGTGTTTAAAACTTTCCATCTGTTTATATGTTATACTATTCAGGATCCGTTAAGTGTCTATTCATAATTTAAACAATCATATATTTACATGTAATGTAAATTATATGTAATCACATGTAATCAGTGATTTAATATAATCCATGAGAACTAATTTTCAACCTTTTTTAATTTCTCGATTTCTTTTTTGCGAACGGCATATAAATTCCTATATACCGCTTCCACAGAAAATAAAAATAATAAAAAGAACAATAAATATATAATATATTTATCGCTTTATTATTTAATTTACTTTTGAAATCTCCTTTATCACTACATTTTACATTTATTAATTAATAACCCACTTCAGAATTATCATTTCATTTCACTGTTTCTTTTCTGTTTAATATAATATTTGTGTCAACTAAATGATCTTTACTAACAATGCAAAACAAGATTAATTCTCTTCTTTCTTAGTGACACGTCAAACTCCATTATGTGTTTCCAACAAAAGACTACAGAAAATGATGAAAAAAAATCTGAATGCGAAAAAATATCTAATCAGATTCGATAAGAGAGATTATTAGACATTTCTGGTAAAATTAAGCACTTATCTCCATTAACTGAAAGAGGTCTTTAAGGTAACCCTAGCATTTGTTCATTGGTTTATAGGGGGGGGGGGGAGTTCTTTTATGTTTTATTGCAGTAAAAAAAGCCTCTTACATTGACTTTTGAAAATTTCACTATTATCTGGGGTCCTTAATCGAAACTATCTAGATGTGTATCAATAGATATTTGGATAATAAACTCAAGCACTGATTTCAAATCTTGAAAATTTCGACTTAGATAAACTTATAGTTTTGGTATTTGTGAATTAAAACATTGTTTAAAGGTCATATCTTATCTTAGTCCCAGTGACATATGAGTTGGAGATTATAGATTGGGAGGGAATTTGATGGCAGATTAGGTATAATATTAAATGGAAAAGAAATAAACATATTTTAAAGTTTTTTTTTCTTTCTTTAACAAATTTAATTTAATTTAATTTCTGTGTATTTATTATCCATTCATCGACTGAAAAGGAGGTTGAACGCAGATTTTGTAGATATTTTGCTGCAAGAGAATTAAAACAGATTTTAACGATTTTAGCTAATTTTAACAAAGAAAATTAATTGCTACGTATCATACATTCATCAATAGGAAAGGAGTTTGAACGTAAACTTTTATGATATTAATTGCAAAAGAAATAAAACACCTTTTAAAGATATTTTTAAGCCACATCGAAGAAAATTTTTTAAATCAAATGCTATTATACAGCGTTTGCACATTTCTACCACACATTTTTAACAGTTTTTTCTGCTTTTTTAACTTCAGAAAATTATTACAAATTCTGTGAATAAACGGGGTGGTTACGAAATCTGTGTTTAAAAAATTAAGTAGAAATTTTCTTATCGTTAACAGTGGTGCAAGACTGCAAATTCGAAGGAGTGTACGAACCTTGGCTATATGTGATACTTTCATTGATTAGGAAAGAGTTTTGAACGTAGATTTCGTATGATATTACTCTCAAAAGAACTAAAATACATTTTAAAGCTTTTTTTTTATAACCAACTTTAACATAGAAAAATATTTAAATCAATTGCTATATATGCTTCATTCATAATATTGGTGCGTATGGACCGACGTTTGAAGTTCATTGTTTGTTTCAATCGATATATTTTCTAGATGGTTCCAAATTACTTTCGTAGGATCGGGCAAATGCTTGCTACTCTCTCATACTTTATCTATTCGTAAAAATATTTAGATTTCAACTAAAATTGAACAGGTTATTGACATGTAGTACAGTATTTATTTATGAAATTTTTAATGGTCGTTTACCATGCATACACATTTTATAAATAACCGCATGCTAATGTATTTCTTTCTACAATATGCATTTTATTTTTCGGTCATCATCAAAATGCCAAGAAAGATTAATGTATTTTCTGGGACACGCTGGGATACGCTATTGTCTCTAATAAAAATTATATTTAAATCGCACAGTAGTTCAATTTCGATATTTAGAACTAAAAAATTAAATTTTTCTACTTAACATTTGGGATTTTTTCTTTATTAAAGAAGCGTCCAAGAATCATAATATATGCACTTTTTCTCAAAGTAATATAATGTATGCAAACAACCCATACAACCACAAAACTCCTCCGGACATCCTACGGTGATCCTACTGATCTTGTACTTGTTATATCCCATGAGAACTATCTACTGGATATCTTGAAGATATGGAAATCTTACTATCTAATTTCATTCTCCTTAGAAAATCCTGCGAATTCAATTATCTGACGCACAGGCGCATTAAACTTCTTCCTTCGTTTACTTTCCTCTTCTTTAATCCTATAATTTTCCAAAATATGCTATAAAAAGTTATCCATAGGACGTCTATAGGTGTGACATTTTGGCAGCCAGATGATATGACTGTTGTCTACAGGACAATTTCAATTATCCAGGAGACATTGGTTATCCTGAATAAGAATTCCTCTGGGTATTTTTAGGATGTCAGTGTGTTGTCTGGGTTCTGGGAACATGCCATTCGGTTAACAATTTACTGTTGTTCATTGTGTTTTTTTCCTGCCATTAATATAAGAAAGTATATTTTGCTCTGTGTTACCCAGATCATTGTGTATTGTGCATAAATTTTCTGAATAGTTACGCTAAAATTTTTAATGAGTTCCCTTACAAATGCTACAAAGTCTGATTTTTTTAAAGATAAAATACAGTATTTTCATTTTTGTAAATAGTCACTGTGCTCCTTACAGATATATATATTTTAATCACGCTGTAAAGTATGAATAAATCTCGTATATGGTCATCATAAAATGTCACAATATTTAAATATGTTCTTGAGACAGAGTGCAGTAGTTTCTCTTTCATCAGCTTATCTCTGTATCATGTACAATTTTCTTAAGAGTCACATGAAAATTTTGAATATATTATCTTCTACCATCATCTTAAGAACGTCACAAGATCTGAATGTATTTTTGAAATAAAGGGTATTTTTGGAAATGGTCAGAGTGTCGCATACAATTTTTTTTTTCCTTAATAAAAATTCTGAATTTTGTAAGTTTAATGAAGGCATTCAGCATAATTTTGGATTTTAAAACAATTTAAAACATAATGTTTTAATATACTTATCATAACTTTTTATTTTCGTTTTGTTTCATTTCATAGGATTTCAATTTTCCGCAACCCTTAGGATTGCGCCTAAAGTGCAAAATGCATAAGCATCTCTAATCATATAAGTTTTCTTTTAAAAATAGCTTTTATGCGAATTATTTAAGAAAATTAATAAATAAGACATAACTCAAAGTTTTCCTTTAGAATTTTATTGTATGTACCATCAATATAGAATATTTAATAAATACTGATGGCCTGTTTTCGAAGGGGGAGAGGCAGTAAATAAAAATGCTGAGTTCTGTAGTTCCACTGAAGGCAGCCGGGTATATATTAGAAGCCAAGTAGACAGGGGAAAATGATTAATCGCTCCATAATTTATGTTTAGACAGACTTTTTCCCATCCACTCTTGTTCCATATTCTGCTAAAATATGTGTTTTTTAAGCAATAAGGGTGAAAGAGTCTTTGGGAAAGATAGTTCTAAAGAAAATGTTCTATATAGAAGTTTTCTGGAGTTGACCATTATAAGGTCATCTATTTTTCATCAATCTACTCAATGAATATTTTACTGTATTTTTTTTTAACTCTCTCTATAATAATTATTATTTTTTTTATTGGGAGAATATTTAGATAAAATAATTTCTTTCTATGACAGGGATAACGTAACATTATTTATTAAGGACTGAGTATATTATATGGCATGTACTCGACAATGTTTCAACCCTGAAATATCGAACCGAAATCTTTAGACTGCGAGTCCGCCGTTTTAATCGTTCTAATAGTACGAATAGTACGAATAGTACATACGCTGATAGGGTTGTAAATTACAACCTGTCTAATATAATTCAAATAGCTAAGTGATCGTTATGCGATGACTTGATACCTTTTACCCTAACAATAAGTCGATAAAAATTAACAATGGCATCACAAAAAGTAAAACTGGCACAGTCACAAGGTAACCATAAAACATCTTCTTCAGTCAATCACGAATGACTGGCATTTGGTGAATTTAATATAAAGTCCTCGTGATCGCTTCTTTGTGGCAATTGTGACGCCCCATAGTAGCCATTGATAAAAATGTTTTACAAGCTAATAAACCTGCTAAATATCGAGACACTAGTTAAATAATAATGTAATGAACTTGTCACTTTTAATACGTCACATGAGAAACATCAGAAAATGAGACATATCAGCTTCACCGTGATTTAGATTCGATTTATTTCCTGTGTCACGTGAATACAAAAGAATTTGCTAGTGACGACACCGTGCTATAGAATGACCCGGACTTTACAAATGCGGTCTCCAGAGTTTTTTATCTGGCGACAAAGTTATTTAATTTGGTGGCGGCTTTTTTTATTTTATGAATAAAACCTGACCTAAGGCATGATCACAAATGAACACAATTTGTTATCTCCCCCCCCCCCCCTCAATACTAAAAAATAAACTTAGAAACTATATTTAAAAAAATGTACTTTTATTTTTAACTTGGCAAAAGTAAGTTCATCAACTGCAACTCTTAAAATAATAAAATCAGAATAGTTCAATGGACTTCGACAGAAAAGTAAGCAAAATATTGTTTTCCTGTTTCACTATTTTATCAATGCTCCCCTCATCAGATATAGATTTTATAGCACTCACTTATCCGAATATTTGAAGCATTTGGCAATCAGCATTTTCCGAGTATGCCGGTTAAGTCAGCCTTTTGCAATATTTCTTTCCATTATTTTTTCAGAGATATATAAGTTTGATAATTTACATAAAATAAAAAGTAGATATTATTATTCTAAATTATGCACTGTTCTAAACTATGTAACTAATAATTCAGAACTATGCTAGTTATCATTTCTTCTCAATTAATTCATTAAAAATATTTATTGTTGTTGTTTTTTTAAATTAATGACGGGGAAGAGGGGCGGGGATATTTTTTACTGGCGACTAAAATGTTTTGCTGGCTAACAGATATTATCAAATTTGTAAAGCTCTAGTAATAACAGAGAATTCTGACTTCAAATCTTGGGTATAATGTGTAGTTTTTAAAAAGGATATTTGATACTGATCATTTGAATTACTGCATGTTTTCTTCCGTGTTATTAATAAACACCAGCTGTATGATAAATAATCCTAATAGGACACCACTGACGTGATTTTCCTATGACATCACAAATTGTCACAAGTGTCATTCTCAGAAAAGTTACCAAAATTAATTTACCATCATTAATTTGTCACATAATAATTTAGGCGTAGCCGTAATTAGGTGACTTCAGTGAGAACTTGGACTGACCAATTTTCCAGTCATTTGCTGTTTGTCACAAATGTGACACATAATCATCGCAGTGACTTGGATACGACACATTTTCCAAATTACGTGATGACAATGGCGACAAAAAGAATTACATTTTGGCTACAGTGCAATTATATTTTGGTCATTTTTTTTGTCACTGTGCTATAAAGAAAACTAATTCGAATAAGAATCAAAATTAAATAACCAGCTACAGAGCGTTTTCATATTCTTTACCATAAAAACATACAGCTACATTAACCTTTTCGTTCGGTAGATAACTCCATCTTTAGAAAAAGCTAACGATCAATTAAAAGAAATTTGAAACTTATTGTATGTTTAGTAAAACTATTACGTCGTTATCTTGTCACATAATAACTCACACGTAGCCGTAATTTGGTAGCTCCAGCGTGATGTTGGACTGATCAATTTTTCAGTCATTTTCTGTTTGTCACAAAATGGGACACATAGTCATCACAGTGGCTTGGATACGACACGTTTTCCACATTAGATGATGACAATGAAGACAAAAAGAGTTACATTTTGACTGTGGTACATTTATATTTTGGTCCTGTTTTGGTTATAGTGCTATAAAAGAATGTATTTAGAATAAGAATAAAAATTAAATAACCAACTCTAAAACGTTTTCATATTTCTTTTCAATAAAAAATTTGCAGCAACATTAATCTTTTCATTAATCTTTTCATGCCTAAAATCTCAACCAGTCGATTTAATGTACCTATGACGTAAAAAATTGTAACAATTGTCACTCTCATAAAAGTTACCAAAATGTGACATAATTAACTAGTCACATAATAACTTACACGTAGCCGTATTTTGGTGACTACAGCGTGCAGTTGGAATGACCAATTTTCCAGTCATTTGCTGTTTATCACAAAATGTGACACACAATCGTCACACTGACTTGAATGGATACGACACTATTTCCACATCACGTGATTTTGGCTGCAGAACATTTATATTTTGGTCATGTTTTTGTCGCGAGGCTATAAAAAAATATTTAAAATAAGAATCAAAATTGAATAACTAACTGTGAAAGGTTTTCATATTCTTTGCCATAAAAATTAATGCAACTACATTAATCTTTTCATTTTGGTCAATAACTTCATCTTAAAAAAAAAAATAAAAAACGATCAGTTAAAAGAAATTTCAGACTCATTGTCTTTTTTATTAAAACTATGACGACATTCTTAATCAATCTTTTTTCTTATCTCTTAATCTTTTGTCGCATTTCTATTTGCGAAAATAAATAAATAATAAAAAATATTTTTTTTATCGGGCTTTTTTTTTATTTATACTTCTGGATCAATATGAATTAATGTATATATAAATAAAAATAGAAGCTTAAAGAGACAAGATCAGTAGTTACGCTTGGAACCTGTAGGGGATTTTGAAGCTCACTGCGTTTAATTCAATTAAATGCACTACTAGTAGTTTTTCTCCCCAGGGAAAGGGATTTTTTTTATCATCCACTTTCGCTATCGCTTTCAATTTATCTCTTGATGCATTTATGTTTCACTGTTTTTATCTTTTTGTCTTCACACTAAAATGTCATGAATGTGAAGATACATTGCATTTAAAAAAAAAAATTAAAAAAAAAACTGGAATAAAAAACGGATAAAGCAGTTCGATTACATTATTTCTTAATAAATTCACGTGCTAATTTCATACGTTTGTGAACAAAAATGAATTAAACAAGAACGAAAAATAATGCGTCAAGCATAGATTATGTAACTCTTTCTAACACTTCCAAAATACTTTTACAAATGTTCCGTTTAATAAGGTGAAAGATGATGTAAACAAAAATGAAATGAAATCACCCTCTCGTGGAGATCCAGCCGTTAAGCATAGGAACTTTTCTCCACGAGGGGAAATGTTTATTGAAAATTCATATTTTAGAATACAGATATTGAATATTACATTAGAAATTGAAATAAAATTAGTAAAAAGTTAGTTTTTACAATACTAGTTCAGATCACAACATTTCTTAATATTAAAAAAAAAGAAAGAAAAAAGAAAGGATATAAGAAAAAGTATAAAATAAAGTAATTAGAAAATTAATGAAAAGAATACTTAATCATAACACAACTAGTAATTTTGCATGGCTCAAACAGTAAGCTGAAATAGGAACAGTATGAGTACAAAAATATGATCAAAAATTACTCCTTGAAGGTTGGTTCACTCAATTGCGATCGCAGACGTTGAATGAAGCTCGTTCTGTCCCTAATGAATATTATCTGTTTTTAAAATAACTTTAACTGTCCTTGATTTGTTCAGTGGTTTGTTATGCAATAGATTGTTTTTGTACTGATGATGCCTTGCGTGTCTTTTGGCGAAACGTTTACTTTTTTGTATTTTTAATTGTTTTTAAGTATATTTTTTATAAATTTTATTTTAAGTGTACTCATGTCTGTCTTAATTTAATTTATTTGGTGTTTTTAAAAGGATAAAGTGTTTTGAAAGGAATATTAAACGAAGCCTTTGTGCGATCTTTGATCACACTTACCCACTTGTTTAAATGTTGTTTAAATGTGTTTAAATGTTGTTTAAACACAATTCATCAATAATTTTTCACTGCAACATTTCAAAATTTCTTTTTTCCCCCTTTTTCTGTTACTTAATGTTTATATCATAACGCGATATTTTTTAAAGAAATTAACACTCAGGTTAAAAGATTTTTTTTTCATTTTATATTTTTTATCAATATGAATTAGTGTACATTCAGTAAAATCGGACACTTCAGAACTGTTAAATTTGTCCGCTATTCACACAAATATATATATAGCTCTTGAGTATTGAAAAAATGTTCATTAAATAGACGTGTCCGTTATCGAGGAATTACTGTATAAATAAAATTAGATCATTAAATACGTTTGGAACCTGTAGGATATTTAAAACTCACTGCGTTAAAATATATATAAATAAATATTGTTCCATAAACTCACGTATTTATATAATTTTTTTAAATAAATAAATTTTACCCATAAGAAATATTTATTTATGGTCAAACAAATTAGGTCAATAACATTTTTATCTGGATTTTTGAATTTATCTTTTACGTGATTAAAACGGCATTTTTCATTCTAAATAAATAAATTCTTAGTTGTTGCTATTTATAGAGTTCATTAACAGTCCTTTTGTTTACTGTTAGTTTCTTTGACATTAATAAATTAGAATTCTGACTCATTTAGAACACAGTTGCTGGGAGATTTATCAATTTTGTTTAATACCCCTTTTTTTTGTCCTGAAGAGCACGAAATCGTTATCAAAAAATGGGTCGAGGTCGTGAAGAATACGATCGAGAAAAATCAAAAGATAAATTTTAAAGAAAGATAAACATGATATGTTTGCACTTTAATTATTGAAGCACGTTTTCAAAAAGTATAATATGTATATATGTATATGTTTATCCTAGAACAAGTAACACTTTATTAGCATATACAGTAAAATCTCTTTACAACGAATCTCTGGAGACCACTGATTAAATTCGCTATAATGAAATACTCGTTAAAGTGAAAATATTTTTATACTGAAATAGAATAATATGACTTTTTTACAGTCCAAATTATATTCGTTAAATTGAAAAATTCGTTAAATCGAGGTTCGTTGTAACGAGATTCTACTGTATATGCATTTTTTGACAATTCCTTTTTTCATTTTACTTGGTCAGTTGTTCGATATATCTTTAAGTTTTTCATTTCCTTCTGTTGAATTTTCAACATTATTTCTCGGTTGTCTTAATCTTTTTCAATCGTTGATTTTTCGATATGATATAAGGAGCTTAATATTGTCATTTTTAGGCTGAATGCTGACAATATTCGACGAAATAATATATCTTTATACTATGGACAGGGGTCGGAAGTAGCGCGCTACAAGTAGCGAAACTAAACTTGTAGCGCTACTTGTAGAAACTACTTGTAGCGCTACTTTTTACTGTAGTTTGTAGTGTAGCGCGCTACATTTTGAACAATGTAGTGTAGCGAGTAGCGCGATACAGAAAATCAGTAGTTTGTAGCGAAAACTGACGCTACTTTTAACGCTACTTCAGGGGGGAAAATGTTCCATTCTGCAAATCACGTAGCCAAAATTTGCTTCTTTTGCGCAAAATTTGTTCTTCTCAACAATTTGCTATTCTCAGCAGCAAATCCCAACTATAGTGTATAGCAACGCATCGCATGACGTCATAGATTTTTCCCATTGATGCTTTCTTACAAAATCAAGTTCTAGATTATAAATATCTCTCTTAATTTTACTGCAAGATTTGTAATGTGTGTATAAACTAACGTTTTGGAGACAAACACAAAACATTTTCTTGTATCTTATCTTTCTTAATTTTTTAATGCCCTCGGTCATATCGCATTTTTGTAATTGTATCCCAGCAGACGTGATATAACGAGGGGTTGCTTTATTATTTAATCCGTGTCTTCCATTTCTAGTGTAAATTAAACCTTTTCACAAAATTTGAAAGTAGCGAAGTAGTGACTACTTTTGAAAAGTAGTTTGTAGTCGCTACTTTTTTAAACAAGTAGTTGTAGTTGTAGTTAACTACATTTTTGATAAAGTAGTTTTTCCGACCCCTGACTATGGATTATTCTTTTGAAACGCTTCTGAAGGATCCATAAGATATTCATAGTTTCTCATATTTGCATCTTCAATTTACTGTGTTTTATTTTTTTATTGTTTTACCTTTAATTTTTGCTAATAGGATTTCATTTTAATTATATATATATAATTATAATATCTATGAATTTCAAAAAACATATCAAGTTCTTGTATCATTCTACTAAAATCTCCAAAGAGATAATTAATGATAATGTGTAGACAGAATACCACATAGCTCATAGATTAACAAGTGCAATCATAATATTACCATAGCTTGTGCTTCAATGGTAATTGGCCATAAATACTGAAAACATGAAGAAAATTTAAAAAGAGAGAGAGAGAAAAAAAAAAAATAATAATTTGGAGTTGCTATCAAGTGAATACAAATGGATTAAGAAATGAAATATGAACCATATACAATGGAAAATTGGACAACAAGAGAATTAAATCAGAATTTGATATGAAAAAACACATGTAGATATAATCATCAGCCTGGATGTACCCACATATGTTTTAAAAAATAATTCAGTATTTCATAATTCTACTGGCATATATGCTAAGATCAGTAGAATCACCCAGGTATACTGAATTATTACCAGAAAACAATTGGAAATATTAAAATTTGAAATAATAAAATTGGAAATGAAAAACCTGTAAAGAATAGACAAAATATTTCACTCACATCAATTATCCTAAAATCTGTATACAACACCTCACTGAATTACTACCTGATATCAGTTTGAAATAATAAAATTGGAAATAAAAACCCATAAAGAGTAGATAAAATATTTTACTCACAATAATTATCGAGAATCCTTAAACATCACAAGTTCTTAATGATACCACAGGTCCACATGGCACACATCATGAAATATTTTATACTTGTTGACATAGTCGAGTTGAGAGAAATTATTTGAAAGTCAAGTTGAGAGCACATCTTTTGAAATATTACCCTAACTATGACACCCCAACACAAATTGATTCAAAAACACACAAATTTATTCCTGTGATAATACACTAATAACAAAATTATATCCATGAATATACAAATACTCCATTCAATTTTAATCCCTAAAAGTAAAATTAATATACAAGCGATAGCGCCCTCTATAGGTAAATTAAATATAATATTAACAATATTATCAACATCTACCTGACAAGTAAGGTGCCTCCATCTATTGGTATGATAATTATTCAAAATTAAGATTGAGTTACATTTCCACTATATTAGATTTAATTATATATATAAACAGTAAAAAACAATACTACCTTGTAGTTTTAGATAAAAATCGTACAAAATCTCACTATATGAATAAATTTACCCAGAAGTAAATCCATCTTATCCAGCATTTCAAATATTCTTAACAAGAGTTTGTATTATGTAAAAGAGATATTATTTTTAATACAAAGTGCTGGTGCTGCCATCTGTGTTAATCCACTTATATATATATATATATTATAGAATTTATATAAAATAATTAATGTTTTATTTTTTAATGTTTTATTTTACTTCTACATAAATATATTAATGTTTTATTTTTTAATGTTTCATTTTACTTCTATATATATATATGTAGCATTTTGACGAGGTTGAGATATTACGATGAATAATATTCGATGAAAAGATGGCAGTCCTTCAACGATATAACAAGTTGCAGTCGATATTAGCGAGTATGGCGAAGTAGAAGGCAATGAAATGAGTCCACCAAAGTTTTCCAATAAATCCAGCCAATCTCCAGACAAATAATTTTATTAGAAGACGAACAACACAGAAACAATTCCCAAAGGTCTAAAACTTATAGCCCTCGGGCTAACGTTGCTTCACTTCATTGAATTAAGATGTTACTGGGCCAGTTGCATATTCTACGGACATAAAAACACCAGACCATATTTGTTTATGCTTCCGAAAACGTCAAAAATCTAGTGCTCCGACCGGTGCGGGCGAGTTTTGTTCTCTCCGCGGAGATATACAGAAATTACGTCACGAGCGCACAAACCAATGAGTAAGAGGCGACTTCCAGCCCAGCGAATGAGGCTAGAGGGCGAGGCTAAAACAGTAAAGAATCCCGTACTTGGGTGCGGATCAATTTTGAAGTTAAAATCCCAAGCTCGCGAAAAAATCAGAGCAATAATAATAATAATAAAAAGAAAATGGCTTTTAAAAAACATTCGAAATGAGAACGCGTCTCGGAATTTTATAGATTGGGGAGCTGATACAAGCGACGAATGAACTTAAAATTTTAGATTAAGATTTGGAATAAAATAATTATTGATATACGGATATTTACTTTTTAAAGGACTTTAAATAGGAATAAATATTATTAAGAATTAAGGAAATACTGACTATGACAAAAGTTAGATTAATTTTAAAAGATTAATGCGAATAAAATGGAAGGATACGAAGGAAATAAATTTTTATATAACATATATATATATATATATATATGTGTGTGTGTGTGTGTGTGTGTGTGTATGTATGTTTGTTTGTATAACGCCGAAAAAAAGACATAACAAAAGAAAAGCACAAAGGTTCTATTTTTATGATGTAATCAAATTTTTTGAAGGTTTAGAGCTGTGTCATTTCCTGTATAATTATTCTTATTTTTTTCTTAATTTATTTCTTTGATTTGTTTATTATTTATTTATTACCATGTTATTATGGTTGACGGGGAATAATTATTAAATTTTCAAAACGTCACTATTTACTTTTCAATAGAATTATTTATAAGAAATTTGAAAACATTCGGTAATTACAGAAAACACCGACTGTATACTCATAACTATGGAGTCTATCACAGGGGTGTAGACAAACATTTTGGTGCCACAGTTATAAGAATCCTTTCACCCGTTCCTATTTTATTAGGGAATAAAGAATCTTATACATTGTCCATGGTCAAAAACATTACCGATTACCCACCATTTCTGCGTGAAGTCGGATTATCTATGTTAATAATATATGCTTGTCTGTCTGTTTGTTGTTGTTGTTTGTCTGTTTGTTGTTGTTGTTGTTGTTTGTCTCTTTGTTGTTGTTGTTGTTGTTTGTTTGTTTGTTTGTTTGTTGGCGATGGCTAGGATCGTAGCCATCGACCAATTTACGACCTCTATCGCACGTAGAGGTCCGTAAATTTGGTTCGCGATAGACGAAGGCCGGTCCGAATCGACCTGACATTCAGATTTTGGAATTTTTTAGTTAGATATTTTTGTGGTTTTTGTTGAACGGAACGATTCGCGTATTTACCCAATTTTCCAAGTTCGCCGGCAATTTCGATCCTCTCATAAAACCAATCCAAATTCAATCTTTTAGCCAGTTATAGTAAATGTTGTCGTCTTTTCAAAAAAGTTTATTCGGAATGCATACAGCGAGTTTTGTATTTGTCTTGATTTTTTTATGTACCATTTCGCCGAAAATAAGAAATTAATGTTTATCTACCAATATTTATTTGATACCTTATCCTTTCAATCTTGGATTTTATACCCCTGCATGGAGCAAACTGTCGTGAATCAATTAATTAAATATATATATATAAAAAAATTTTATTAATAATTCGTGAAGAATGGTAGGCCATCGATTTTTTCTCTGAAACGCAGCGAAGAAAGAGAGAAAAAAGTTCTAGTGCTGGTTTACTAAACAACTCCCTGTATCGCCTAAATCCGTTCCCATGACGATGCAGGTGTCCTTACGATCCGGAGCCTTTTTTTTATTCGAAGCGTGGAGTTTGTTTGGTAAAACAGACTAACGTAGTGCGATCGAGATATCGAGATATATTTAAAAAACACGGAAAGGTTTTTTTTTTTTTTTTTTAGTGTTGAATAGAATTTAGAGAATGACCCCCCATGGGGGACATTCCTTCCTTCAATATTCCCCTCTCCGAGAAGATTTGGGATTTTATACTAATTAATGGTCTAGAAGTGCACCTTCCCCCCCCCCCTCTCACAGAAGCTACAGAAATCCGTCCCGGAGAAAACTGTCGGGATTTAATGAATTCAACACTGAATCCCGCTCAGGGTATCGCCAGGCAAATTAGCTAGTAATAAAAATAAAAGATAAATGCTTGTCCGAAAAAGATAGTAGGATGTTTATCGGTTATGTTTTCTTCTAAAAATGTAAATCACATGTACCTCACAACAGGTACTAAAGTATGTAAGTATGTGTGGATATAAAAATTAGAGAAATTTATGTATGATAATATAAATACAGTGGAACTTCCATTTAACGAAGTCTCATCGTTACACTTAAAAACTTCGTTATGAAGAAAATTCATTAAATAGAAATTAACTTAAATTCATGAAATTTTTTCTTGAGGTATGACAAACAGGTATTCGATTCAGAAGCATTTGATTCAGTTTTAATTATGAAGCCGTCTTTTACAAAACAGTTGTGTACGGTCGATGAAATCACGTCACATTCCTAAGCTTTGGCCCAAGCTTTCATCAGCTCTGATACACAGAATCTCAAACTAATGTTTTCACTACATCGGCTTTTTTCTGTCTTTTTCGATAATGTACTTCAAGATTTTTTTATTATTCCTTAGACTAATGATTGAATTTTATCTGTATTGGCAGGAACAAAAATAACTTTGATGTTCTTCGATTTGTATTTTGAAGCACGTTCTTTTGGCTGTACAAAGCAATTGTCTATCAGCAATGGAAGGTCAGAATGGTACCTGTCTGACTCTAATAGATATTTTTTGTTTCAATGCATCTGACGCCATTGCGACATCTCATCTTCTATATCATTGAAGGTAAAAAGGGTATTTTAACCTCCCCTAACTGTCAGCGCTGGAGTCTCGGAGTGGGAGAATAGTGATAACAAGTGTTTTTCTTTGTGTGGAAAAAAATTGTTTTATTTAGCACCAAGCAGAATGGAAATTATTTAGATGTGTTCATTTTCATACAATCGAATCCGCTGAAATAAATTTGCATATCCTTCGAACAGCAATCGCTTAATTTGAATTCTGTACACGTACAAAAGTGGAATAAACTTCGTTATATAGAATATATTTTTCGTAATGTGGAGATTAATTTACATGCTAATGGTGTTCAAAGTCAAAGTTCTGCAGAAAATTTCGTTAAGTAGAAAACTTCGTTAAATAGGGACTTCGTTAAAGGGAAGTTCCACTGTATACATAAAAATCGTGTTTGGACAATTACTTCTAATAACTGTTCTCACATTTTGCTGTGAGAATGACAGATTACTTAAATAGATTTACTTTTAAATAATACAATGATTAAATTTGATTAAGACAATTTCTTTTGTGTTTCCGTAATAAATATCTTCAAAAAAAGTTATTTTTTGTTTAGGTCTATAAGACTATTGTTTAAAATAAGTATAAATATTGGTTAAAATAAAAATGATGATTGATTGAAAGAAGTATTATTCTAAATAAGTAAGATGAGGTAATGTATTATGCATTATTTATCCAAACATGAAGGTAACTTAAATATTAAAACATATTTATTTATCTTAACGACATTGACGTTTAAGGGGGTTGGTCAGTCAGATCTCAAATGCTCGCTAATGCTAAATCTTTACAAGTGGAAAGCAATCTTATTTTTAAAATACCTTCTCAGGAAATTAATATTTTTGACTTATTTTATCTGTGTACTTTTCTTGAAGGATGTCTCTTTTTTTTTTCTTAGTTGTCAAAATATTTCTAAAATATCTGCTTAATTTATAATTTTATGTGTTAAAATCTTAGTGAAACTGAGTAAGGTTTTAATACTTCATATAAAATTAAACATGTATTTTAAAAGTATTTTGTCAACTAAAAAAGAAAGAGAAAACAAGAAGGGTACACAAAAAAAAGAGTCAAAAATATTAATTTCGTTGTGAAACATTTTAAAAATAAGAATGCATTTCACTCCCATAGGTTTAACATTAGCGAGGGGAATTTGAGATCTGTCTGGCCAATTCCCTTGGGCCGATGGACTTTAAAAATTATTTTTCATTATTTATATTATTCTAACAAGAAATTCTGCAAAGAAGTGTTTTATATCATAAATTCAAGAAATATTTGAAAAATTAGAACAACTTAGTGAAAAAAAAAATATATGTATAATATAATTTTTTTAAACAACATTTTTGGTTCCATTCATTCCAATTTTCAATTTTTTTTCCATTTTTTTTCATTTGATTGCTTAAAATGAATTGATAAAAAAGAAAAAAAGAAGAAGAAAGGAATGTTTATTGATTTTTTGAACAATGATGAACAACTTAAAAAGTATACTTTTATTTAATTTTTTTCATTTGATTGCTTAAAACAAATTTAAAAAAATAAATAAATAAATAAATAAAAATAAAAAATAAAAAATAAAAAAAAGCGGAAAAAAAAGAAGAAGAAGAATGTTCATTGATTTTTTGATCAACTTAAAAATAATGATATTTTTATTTAATTTTTACATTTGATTGTTTAAAATGAATTGATAAAAAAAAGAAGAAGTAGAAGAAGAGGAACGTTAATTGACTTTTTATACAATGAAGAACAACCTTTTTGAAAAACTTTTTTTTTTAAATAGTAATATTTAACTTATTTAATTTGCCATTAAATAAGGCAAATATATCTGTATCAGAAAAGTGGTAGCAACCAAGCAATCTTAATTTTTTTATTTAAATAATCTACCTAATTGAGAACACTGCTTGCTAGATTATCGATGCCAATTTAGATTATATGCACTCTAAAAAAAAATTTCTTAATTGGGGAAATATAACAGCAGACGAAAATATACAATAACATGCACTGCAGTCAATTATTTCATTACTTGTCGTTAAGAAGTATGAAACATATTTTCTGCCTATTATTTTTTCAATTTTAACACAAAATTTCGTATATTTGTCTTTTGAATGTCTTCTTGAATAAAACCTAGGAATATATCTTAAAGAAAACCTACGAAGCAGTATTTTCATTTCTTCTTTGGAAAAATTTTATCAGTTCTGTTTAGTCGAAATTTTATTTCTGAACGGCACGAAATGCTTGAAAATCACGTATTGAAATGAAATCGATATACCCACGACATTTTCTAGGTTTCATTTTTAGAAAGTTCGTTGACCTTCTAAAATCCCTTTCATTACTTCCTAAAAAATTCTGAAGTGATTTGAAGTGATTTTCCGACTCTTTTATAGTTTACTACAGTCTTTCGTTGATTCAAAGAAATTTCTGACACGATCAACCGAACAGGGCGGCCTTACCAAAAAGGTTTTAGTTTACAGAAATTTAACAGCAAGCCACAAGCAAGTTGAAAAAAACCTCTGTAAGCGAAGACCGCCCTGACCAAAACTTTCATCTGGCTCTGCCAAAGACGGAAACAGCGGGAGATCCCCTAACCCTCGATGAAAATAATTTTGACAAATTAATATTCCACCGACATTATTTTAGAGAAACAATACTTAAATAGAGTAAAAAACAGAATAATATACAGTAACAGCGTATTCCATATCAGAATTGTACTGAACATCAACATGGTTTGCTTAAAGTTAATAATACAAATAAAATTAAAAATGGTATACCACAAGTAGACCAAAGTAGACCATATACAAAAGTTTTACCAAATGTTTTTTTTTTTTTTATCAAAGATTATTCAACTTATCATACTGCATGTACACTTTTCAAATTCAAATATTTACAAAAACTAGGACCATTGTTTCTTCTCTCCTTAACTGTAAGTACAATTTCTCGGATTCTTTAACCCAAATTTTTATTAATTTTCTTTTCTCTTCTTTTTTTTCTCCTTCACCTTTCTTTTCTTTAATACTGTGCATACACTTACCAATTTCAAATATTATCAAATTCTTTAATCAAATTCTTATACTGGGCTTACATTTTACCATATTAAACTGTTGAAAATTCATATTTTGTACTAATACTTAAACATTTTAAACATGAGAAATAATAATAATAATAATAATAATACAATGAAAATGTAATTAATGTAGAAATGTTCTGTTTAATAAATATCTGCATCTGAATCGCTTAGTACTACTTCTTTCTCTGCTTCTATTTCTGCAGCATGAGAATGTAATCATCTGGATTCAATCACTAGAACTCAAGTTTTGAAACTACAGACATTTAACATTTTAAACATGGAGAAAGAATAAAAAAAATAATAATACAGTGAAAATGTTATTAATGTAGGAAGGTTCTGTTTAATAAATATCTTTATCTGAATCGCTTAGTATTACTTCGTCCTCTGCTTCTATATCTACAGCATGAAAATGGAATCATCTGGCTTCGAACACTGGAACTCACGTTTTGAAACTACAGACATTTAACATTTTAAACATGAGAAAGAATAAAAAAAATAATAATAATACAATGAAAATGTTATTAATGTAGGAAAGTTCTGTTTAATAAATATCTTCATCTGAATCACTTATAGTACTACTTCTTCCTCTGCTTCTATTTCTGCAGCATGAGAATGGAATCATCTTGATTCGAACACTGGAACTCACGTTTTGAAACTACAGACATTTAACATCTTAAACATAAGAAAGAATAAATAAAAAATAATAATAATACAATGAAAATGTTATTAATGTAGGAAAGTTCTGTTTAATACATATCTTCATTTGAATCACTTAGTACTACTTCTTCCTTTGTTTCTATTTCTACAGCATGAGAATGGAATCATCTGTATTCGAACAGTGGAACTCACGTTTTGAAACTACAGATATTTAACATTTTAAACATGAGAAAGAATAAATAAAAAATAATAATACAATGAAAATGTTATTAATGTAGGAAGGTTCTGTTTAAGAAATATCTTCATCTGAATCGCTTAGTACTACTTCTTCCTCTGCTTCCTTTTCTGCAGCATGAGAATGGAATCATCTGGATTCGAACACTGGAACTCACTTTTTGAAACTACAGACATTTAACATTTTAAACATAAGAAAGAATAAATAAAAAATAATAATACCATGAAAATGTTATTAATGTAGGAAAGTTCTGTTTAATAAATATCTTCATCTGAATCGCTTAGTACTACTTCTTCCTCTGCTTCTATATCTGCAGCGTGAGAATGGAATCGCCTTGATTCGAACACTGGAACTCACGTTTTGAAACTACAGATATTTAACATTTTAAACATGAGAAAGAATAAATAAAAAATAATAATACAATGAAAATGTTATCAATGTAGGAAGGTTCTGTTTAATAAATATCTTCATCTGAATCACTTAATACTACTTCTTCCTCTGCTTCCTTTTCTGCAGCGTGAGAATGGAATCATCTTGATTCGAACAGTGGAACTCACGTTTTGAAACTACAGATATTTAACATTTTAAACATGAGAAAGAATAAATAAAAAAATAATAATACAATGAAAATGTTATTAATGTAGAAAGGTTCTGTTTAAGAAATATCTTCATCTGAATCGCTTAGTACTACTTCTTCCTCTGCTTCTATATATGCAGCATGCGAATGGAATTGTCTTGATTCGAACACTGGAACTCACATTTTGAAACTAGAGACATTTAACATTTTAAACATAAGAAAGAATAAATAAAAAATAATAATACAATGAAAATGTTATTAATGTAGGAAGGTTCTGTTTAATAAATATCTTCATCTGAATCACTTAGTACTACTTCTTCCTTTGCTTCTATTTCTACAGCATGAGAATGGAATCATCTGTATTCGAACACTGGAACTCACGTTTTGAAACTAGAGACATTTAACATTTTAAACATAAGAAAGAATAAATAAAAAATAATAATACAATGAAAATGTTATTAATGTTGGAAGGTTCTGTTTAAGAAATATCTTCATCTGAATCACTTAGTACTACTTCGTCCTCTGCTTCTATATATGCAGCGTGAGAATGGAATCGTCTTGATTCGAACACTGGAACTCACGTTTTGAAACTAGAGACATTTAACATTTTAAACATGAGAAAGAATAAATAAAAAATAATAATACAATGAAAATGTTATTAATGTTGGAAGGTTCTGTTTAATAAATATCTTCATCTGTATCGCTTAGTACTACTTCTTCCTCTGCTTCCTTTTCTGCAGCATGAGAATGGAATCATCTGTATTCGAACACTGGAACTCACGTTTTGAAACTAGAGACATTTAACATTTTAAACATAAGAAAGAATAAATAAAAAATAATAATACAATGAAAATGTTATTAATGTAGGAAGGTTCTGTTTAATAAATATCTTCATCTGTATCGCTTAGTACTACTTGTTCCTCTGCTTCCTTTTCTGCAGCATGAGAATGGAATCATCTGTATTCGAACACTGGAACTCACGTTTTAAAACTAGAGACATTTAACATTTTAAACATAAGAAAGAATAAATAAAAAATAATAATACAATGAAAATGTTATTAATGTTGGAAGGTTCTGTTTAAGAAATATCTTCATCTGAATCACTTAGTACTACTTCGTCCTCTGCTTCTATATATGCAGCGTGAGAATGGAATCGTCTTGATTCGAACACTGGAACTCACGTTTTGAAACTAGAGACATTTAACATTTTAAACATGAGAAAGAATAAATAAAAAATAATAATACAATGAAAATGTTATTAATGTAGGAAGGTTCTGTTTAATAAATATCTTCATCTGAATCACTTAGTACTACTTCTTCCTTTGCTTCTATTTCTACAGCATGAGAATGGAATCATCTGTATTCGAACACTGGAACTCACGTTTTGAAACCAGAGACATTTAACATTTTAAACATAAGAAAGAATAAATAAAAAATAATAATACAATGAAAATGTTATTAATGTTGGAAGGTTCTGTTTAAGAAATATCTTCATCTGAATCACTTAGTACTACTTCGTCCTCTGCTTCTATATATGCAGCGTGAGAATGGAATCGTCTTGATTCGAACACTGGAACTCACGTTTTGAAACTAGAGACATTTAACATTTTCAACATGAGAAAGAATAAAAATAATAATAATACAATGCAAATGTTATTAATGTAGAAAGGTTCTGTTTAATAAATATCTTCTGCCACTCTGCCACTTATGCTTGACTATCGCCGCAACATTTATTATTTATATTCTGTATCTATCACATTTCTTTTGTGATTTTTTCCCCCATGGAATTGGTCGCAAAATGGTTTGAAAATGGTTTTAACATGGTTTACATTACTTAGTCCGTCGGCCGATTTGTACGAAAATGGATACAGTTTTTTGCGACAGTGGTGTATAACACATTCGCCAAACGGAAGCTCAATCGAAAATACCGATTGAAACTATCATGTTCACTCTCTCTCACACACCCCATACATCACGATTACAATACTTTCTGTGCACTGTGTGTTCGGAAATCAGTAGTGGCAGTAATAATAATAATGATAATTATGATGGGATCATATATTTTAATTTATTTTTATCAAACATCAGTTATTACCATTCTAAATTCTTTTTCATATAAGGTAATGTAATCCTAAAGTAAACACTTATTTTATTTTATAGCTATAAATGATACGTTTCTAAATTAACTGCAAGCGATTTATTTATTTCTTTTATTCAAAAATTTAAGAATGCTTTTCCATTTATAAAATTTCATAAATCTCTTTCTAGCTATTATCATGTTTGCTTATTTACATTTATGTAGTCTATATTACATACAAATGTGAAAGAATGAAAAATCTTCACTAACATCTATTTACAATTTATTTAGGCATTATCTGTCACTAAATCATTTAGTGATTTTATTTATTAGATATAATAATTTTCTTTTCATATTGCTGATGCAATTGTAAACATTTGATCAGTTAATTTCGTTTCCTTTGATAGGGTTTTATTTAATATAAAAGTGTTATAAATCTTTCACATTATTTATTTAATGATGTGCGTACAATTTTCCTTTCACTCTTTCTTGATCTGATGCAATCACTAATTACTTCTTACAAGCTCTCATAGATGTTAATGTTGGCCAAAAAGGCCGCCTCTGCTCTACGCTGTAGGTTACGCGCGCTAATACTTAGATAAATAAATAATCATTCTGGCCATGAAAACACAGAACAATTAATATAATAATATAGGTAATTTCTTACCTTTATCTTTCTTCAGCATCAGTATTCCTACTTTCAGCTTGGTGCACATTTTTAACTGCGTTAATCCATTTATTTCGGAGCTACAGTGTTAAAAACGAAAAAAGTGTTTGATTAAATGAATAATATTATTTATATTGAGTCCACACTTGAGACTGATCACTTTTGTTATAGATAATTATATTATAAAACTTTGGCTTAACATTTTCAATTAATATTTTACATACAGCTGCCTTTTGCAGCAACAGATTAAAATTATTACATCTTTCTCTATTGAGATGAAAAGGGCAACTAACTTAATAATAAAAAAGAGTTTTTGAATCAGAGTTCTTTTGATGACGTCAGACAGCTGCAGCATGCGTGGGTTGATATTAAAACTAATTTCGCGAACATATTTCACATATTAATATCATTGTTTATCTTGAGTAGGATGATTTGTCTAAAATAGAAAAGTCTGTTCATTATAGAATGATTTATTGTCACTTAATGTATTAATTTGCGTGCTCAAATGTTTATGTCCTTGAATTGCTTCCTGTTTTGAAATCAGTTAATGATATCTGGGATGGTTATAAATCCATCACCCTTCTTTAACCATCTCGGATGCATCATGTAATAGTTGCATAGATTCTCGATGTTTCACAAACTGTGGTTTGCCCAGTGGCTTGGTCAGGGCGTCTGCTGTCATGTCTTGTGTTGGGCAGTAACGAAGGTCTAGTATACCGTCTTCTTTCATCTCTTTTATCGCGTGATATCGAACGTCTATATGTTTAGTTCGCTTTGAGAATTTTTCGTTCTCCACCATCTTGATGCAGCTCTGGTTGTCTTCGTACAGTTTTACTGGTAAATTTTGCTGTAAGTCCAGGTCTGCTAATAGTTTTATTAGCCATGCAATTTCCTGTCCTGCACTAGCTGCAGCAACGAATTCAGCTTCTGCCGATGAGTAGGCAATGCAATTTTGCCTTTTCGAGTACCATTGTATCGGACTATTTCCCAGCATGAAAAGGTTTCCAGTAGTCGATCTTCTGGTTTTTGTGTCTCCTGCCCAATCAGCGTCAGAAAAACCGATGAGTTGTGGTTCTTGATTTGTATTCAATGTGAGGTTCAGGTTTTTTGTGATGTTTAGATAACTAATTATGCGTTTCGCAGCGTTCCAATCTTTAAAACGTGGAGTTTCACATCTTCTGCTGAGGATGTTAACGGCGACTGATATATCTGGACGTGTAGTGGTTCCTATATATAACAATGATCCTATTGCTTGTCTGAATTTTGTGTTGTTAGGCATTAAGTTTTCGTCGTCCTCTAATTTGTGAAAACCGGCATCCATGGGAGTGCTTATTGGTTTTGCGTTTTCTAAATTGAATTTTCTTGCGAGTTCTTCTATTTTTAACCTTTGATTTAATTTGTATCCAGTTTGGGGTTTTCTTATTTCCATGCCTAAATAGTGGGATACTTCCCCAAGGTCTTTTAATTCATATTCTTGCTTTAAAGTTTTTATTATTTTTTCAATTGATTCGTTTTCACCGCCTATTAATAAGTCATCTACGTAAACTATTATATACGTTGTGATGTTGTTTTCTTTTCGTGTGTATAGACATGAGTCCGCTGTGCTTTGTTGGAAATTCAATTTTTTTAAAGATTGTTCTATTCTTTTATTCCAAGTTCTCGCTGCCTGCTTAAGTCCATAGATGGATTTTTTCAATTTGCAGACTTTGTTTTCTTTATTTTTCTCAATGTAACCCTCCGGTTGTTTCATATAGACTTCATCTTCTAACTCACCGTATAGAAAAGCTGTGTCTATGTCTATGTGTCTCACGTTCAACTTCTTATATGCGGCTGCTGCCAAAAAAGTTCGCACTGTTGTTTGTGACACTACTGGGGCGAAAGTCTCGTCATAGTTTTCCCCGTATTTTTGGCTAAACCCTTTGGCTACCAAACGTGCTTTGTACATTTGAGTGTTTCCGTGACTGTCTAATTTCTTTTTGAATGTCCATTTGCAACCTATAACCTTTTTGTTAGGTGGAGGATCCACTAATTCCCATGTGTTGTGTTTTCGCAACGAATTTATTTCCGCTTGTGTGGCTTTAAGCCAATTTTCTTTTTCTCTGGGATTATTTATTTCCAGGATTTCATTCCAACTACTAGGTTCTATTGTATCATTATTTTTTACATAACAGACATATCTGTCTGGTGGTACCCCCCCTGTTCATTCTTTCGGATCTTCTTGGTTCATTGGTCGGTTGTTTGGACGCGGTTGGTTCTTCGGTTGTGTTGTTTAGCTCTGTTTCAATGTAATTTTTGTCGTCATATGAGTTTTCTGTCTCTTTGCTTTCTTTTAGGTTAATTTTACTACTTTCCATGAATTTCACTGTTCTGCCAATTACAATTTTATTTTGTTTTGTGTATATGCGATATCCCTTTGAGTTGTTATCGTATCCTACAAAAATCCCTTCCTGAGCCCTGTCGTCCAATTTTCCTCGATGTTGTTTATTCACATATACGTAAGCTTTGCACCCGAATGTTCGCAAATAGTGTAAACTCGGTTTGCGATTAAACCATAGCTCAAATGGGGTTTTATTTGTCGATCTTGTTGGTAAGCGATTTTGTAAATGATTCCCGGTGTTAATTGCTTCTCCCCAAAATCTTTGTGGCAGATCTGCTTCTCTCAGTAGGCTTCTAGTCATGTCTAATAGCGACCTATTTTTCCTTTCTGCAATGCCATTTTGGTTCGGACAATACGGCACTGTTAATTGATGTTTAATGCCCCTTTTTCTTAAGTAATCCTCTATCCCTCTATTTATGTACTCTCCCCCGTTATCGGATCTTATTGCTTTCGGATATATCCCGAACTGGTTTCGAACCATAGCTATATAGTCGATTAGTTTATCCTGTACTTCATCTTTATGTTTTAATAAGTATATTACGGTAAATCTAGAGTAGTCGTCAATGAAAGTTACAAACATTGTTTTACCACCTATTGTGGGGGTTCCTATCGCTGTGCATACGTCCGTGTGCACTAGATCGAGTACTCTACCTGTTTTGTTTCTATACACTGTTTTGGGATAGGGAGCATCGCTTGTTTTTGTTTGTATGCATGTTTCGCATGTTGTTCCATGATTGCAATTATTTAATTTTATGCCATAGGCTAAGTCGTCTTTAACCATTTCCTTTATGGAATTATAATTTCTATGCCCTAGGCGTTTGTGCCAAAGTTCCAGGCAGTCTTTACTTTTGCATTCATGTGCCATATTTACTATATTCCTATCTGCATTTTCTAATAATTCAACTTCGTATAGGTTATTTTTCATTTTTGCCTCCAAATAGATTTTCCCATTTCGTGACAGCGTGCATTTATCTTTATCAAATAATAATTTATATCCATTCTTTGTGGCTTTACTAACTGAAATTAAATTAGATTCTAGCTCCGGTACATATAACACTTCTTTTAACGTAATTTTATTTATGCCTCCATCGGATGTTTTTGTCGTGAATGTAGTTTCTCCGGTACCTAACGAGTTTAGAGTTTTTCCGTTGGCAATTATGACGGCTGTTTTTTCTGTGTCATTTAACTTAGTAAACTCATTTGTATTGTTTAGGATATGTGAAGATGAACCAGAATCGATAATCCAGGTTTGTTTTCCTGCTTTGTCTATTAGAAAGGCTGCGTCGCTGCCTTTATCTGGTTTTGTTTCCGATCTATAATTTCTCGTGTTTACAAATTCGCGGTCAGTGTTTCCTATCTGATTATCCGATTGTTGATAACACAACGATGATGAGTAATATTTATTTTTGTAAGTTTGTTGTTTTTGTGTATTTGGGTGATTGTTTCGATTTTTCAAATGCCAACATTCTCTGTACGTGTGATTTCTCAATTTGCAATACGTGCACTGTTTATCTTTTTTAAAGTTATCATTAGGAAATCTTTTCTGCGTTTTAAACGCTTTTGATGAATTTTCACCCTGGTCTGTGTTTTCAACCCTTCTGTTGTACTCATCTGTTAATTTACTTCTAATAAATTGTGGTGTGAGCTCGTCCTCATTTCTCGATTCAAGGGCAGTAATTAACGTATTATAACTAAGGGGTAGCGAACACAGCAATAAAGCTGAAAGATGGGAGTCGCTAATTGTTTCCCCGATCGCTGAAAGTTTGTCAATTAATTCAAGAATGTATGTTATATGTTTGATTAAGTTCCCGTTTTCTTGGAGCTTGGCTCCATAGAGCTTTCTTAACAAAAATAATTTACTAGAGAGGTTCGCCCGTTCGTGTATGGTTTTAAGTGCGTTCCAAGTGTCTCTAGCTGTGTTAAGCCCCTTAACATGAACAATTTGAGAATCGTCAATTGATAGGTTAATTATGGCTCTTGCCTTCCTGTCTTTCTTTTCCCAGTCAGTTGTGACTGGCGTGGGCCTATCTTCGGTTATTACGTTGAATAAATCTTCTCTAATCAGTAACATTTCAGTTTTAAATTTCCAATTACTGTAATTACTTGCGTTAAGTTTTTCTACAAGCTGTATCTCACGTGATGCGGCCATTTTACTAGTTATTTAAGTTTTGTTATTAAAGAGGAATTGCTCTTTTATTATTTTATATAAAACTTCTTATATATATCTAGTTTTTCTTCAATTGTTTAACATTTCATATATATCAACAAAAAATGCACAATATTTATTTCATCATCAAATAATTAACTATATTTTCAATAATTTTCAATTTCTTTTTCATGTGCACACATGTATGGCCAGTAGTTTTTTTTTCACAAATATTATTTATCTACTAAAATATGAGACTTTCTCAGTCTCATAATCGACTGTTGGCCAAAAAAGGCCGCCTCTGCTCTACGCTGTAGGTTACGCGCGCTAATACTTAGATAAATAAATAATCATTCTGGCCATGGAAACACAATTAATATAATAATATAGGTAATTTCTTACCTTTATCTTTCTTCAGCATCAGTATTCCTACTACTTCAGCTTGGTGCACATTTTTAACTGCGTTAATCCATTTATTTCGGAGCTACAGTGTTAAAAACGAAAAAAGTGTTTGATTAAATGAATAATATTATTTATATTGAGTCCACACTTGAGACTGATCACTTTTGTTATAGATAATTATATTATAAAACTTTGGCTTAACATTTTCAATTAATATTTTACATACAGCTGCCTTTTGCAGCAACAGATTAAAATTATTACATCTTTCTCTATTGAGATGAAAAGGGCAACTAACTTAATAATAAAAAAGAGTTTTTGAATCAGAGTTCTTTTGATGACGTCAGACAGCTGCAGCATGCGTGGGTTGATATTAAAACTAATTTCGCGAACATATTTCACATATTAATATCATTGTTTATCTTGAGTATAATGATTTGTCTAAAATAGAAAAGTCTGTTCATTATAGAATGATTTATTGTCACTTAATGTATTTATTTGCGTGCTCAAATGTTTATGTCCTTGAATTGCTTCCTGTTTTGAAATCAGTTAATGATATCTGGGATGGTTATAAATCCATCAGTTAATAGATAATAAACATGTCAGTTTTTAATCAATTGTAGTTATTTAATGACATTTTCGATAAATATATTTTTGATTATTACAGGGTTTTCATACTAGGATTTTATTTTATGGAAATGATAAATAATGTTTGATAGTAAACTTTTTAATTCAAAAATATCCATTCACCTCAATCTAACGGTCATTTTGAAATTGGCGACTTGGTTCCATCATGATCTGAGCCAAGTAAATGTTGGCGTTAAAATGAAAAGATTCTTTGACTCACTTGGATTGTATCTTCTCTACGAACAACACCTGTATCTAAGGGGGCCATCCCATCTCGTTAACTATCAACTTTTCGTACTTTATGCTTAAAAAAATAAACAGAATTCTGCTTTCAAAACTAGTCTCCTGATTTTTATATTTCTTTAAATTAGCTTCTTCGGCAACGTACTTGTGGTTCTTGCATCGCAATGTATCCATTATAATATACGTCTATAGACATGAAAATTAACAACACCATAATAATAATAGTAATAATAATAATAATAATAATAATAATAATAATAGTTGTAGTATTAGTATTAGTAATAATAATAATAATAATAATAATAATAATAATAATAATAATAATAGTCGTAGTAATAATAATAATAACAGTAATATTGCTTCAATATGATAAATTTCCTAGGAGATGACACATAATTTTTCTTTCAGGTATAAAATTTCTTTGAATCATTTTAAAAGCATCTCTCAAAAATCTCTCTTTAAACGTTGTAAGGATTAAAATCTTTAAATAGTATTTCTTTCAAATTTTGACCAATATATATATATAATATATGTATGTATATGTGTGTGTGTGTGTGTGTTTGTGTGTGTGTGTGTGTGTGTGTGTGTGTGTGTGTGTGTGTGTGTGTGTTGCTAATATTTTGTATGTTCAACATTAAATGCTATCATTATCAGTTCAATTAGTGCTTTTAATTGACATTTCTTTTGAATAACAAAATTGTTATTATTTTCGTTTTTTTTTTTTATTTTTTTTATTTTATTTTTTATTATTTTTTTTTTTTTTGTAAAGCATTGTTACCAAAAATTCTAGAACACCCCGATCATGAAAGATTCCTGAGTTTAAATTAATTATGTATTAGTTATAATTTCTTTAAATACAAACTAATCCACGTGCAATTATTTAAAATTTTGAATAAAATGTATTTGTCATTTCAAATTTATTTTATAATTTCATTGTTTTTTTTAAATATTTTTTTGGATATTCTTATTCCATTGGATGGAAAGGAAACTCGTCATAAATAAGGGACAGGAATTATGAAAAGGAAATGCATAAAACTTCTAGAAAAATTACAAAGAATTTATCAGTCCAAACATCTAAAACATTAAATTTGTTTCATCTTAAGATTATATTGGCAGGCAAGGTCAAAATATTTCTTTTAAAATAAAAATTAAAAATGGTATACCACAATTAAATCAATATATGCAAAAGTTTTACCAAATGTATTTTTTTTTTTTAATCAAAGATTATTCAACTTATCATACTGCCCGTACACTTTTTAAATTCAAATATTTACAAAAACTATGACCATTGTTTCTTCTTTCCTTAACTGTACGTACACTTTAAACTTAACTGTACGAAAACTTCTTATTAATTTTAGCTGTTGCATCACAGAAATAAAATTTATCAAATAGTACCAATTTTATTTATTTATTTATTTTTAATTTTATAATAGTTTTTCTTAATTCTTTTTCTGGTTTATATGAATTTTTGATTCCCTAAAACTCAGTTTTTGAAAGATTTCTTCAATTTCATTTAGCACCCATTTCATTTTTGACCAACGCGAAATCGTTATCAAAATATGGGTCGAGGTCGAGTAGGTTAAAAACCATACTATTGAGATGAAATCGATATACGCGCGACATTTTCCAGATTTCCGAAAAGTTCATCGACCAGCGAGGAATCACTATTATCATAAAAGAGACGATGGATGATATTAAATGGGTGTTATAGCTATGGTGCTGCAATCTTCGAATATCTGATTTCCGTGATTGCTTACGAGCTTTTCAAGCTATGATTACTGTATCTGATACAGATACACGGAAATTGATTATTTACGTTTGTATCAGGATTTATTAACAATATATGATAGGAGTATTGCAGTGTGACGCACATAGAAAAAATTTAACTTTTGATTTTGTGTTTTACTTTTTAGCTTTGTATAAGGTAATAAACATAACATAAATTGTTACAGGTACACTGAAATTGATTATTTACGTTTGTATCCAGGATTTATTAACAGTGTATGATAAGAAGTATTGCAGTGTGACGCACATGCAATAATTTTTGTCTTTTGATTTTTTGTTTTACTTTTTACCTCTGTATAAGGTAATAAACATAACATAAATTGTTACAGGTACACTGAAATTGATTATTTACGTTTGTATCCAGGATTTATTAACAGTGTATGATAAGAAGTATTGCAGTGTGACGCACATGCAATAATTTTTGTCTTTTGATTTTTTGTTTTACTTTTTACCTCTGTATAAGGTAATAAACATAACGTAAATTGTTACAGATACACGGAAATTGATTATTTACGTTTGTATCAGGATTTATTAACAATGTATGATGAGAAGTATTGCGATGTGACGCACATACAAAAATTTTCGTCGTTTGATTTTGTGTTTTACTTTTTACCAATGTTTAAGGTAATAAACATAACTTAAATTATTCGTCTTGTTTATCTTAAAAGTGTATATAACAAGCTTTATAATTACTTCTTAAAAAGGAGGAATTATGCGTCAAGTATAGATTATGAAAAACTTTCCAACTCATTCAGAATACAGCAATGAAACTTTGTATCAGGATTTATTAACTATGTATGATGAGGAGTATTGCAGTGTGACGCACATAGAAAAATTTTTGTCTTTTGATTTTGTGTTTTACTTAATGATCTTTATAATTACTTTTTAAAAAAGAAAAATCATGCGTCAAGTATAGATTATGAAACTCTTTCCAACTCATTCAGAATACTGCAATGAAACTTCAACATTTAATAATGGTGAAAGATTATATCAATATAAACAATTTAGAGAACCCATAACACATTTTCAAACCCAATTACATCTACAATCAGAAAAATATCTGGATTATTGTGTACAACCCTGTATATGATCTATAGATTTGGGCACAGATGTCATATACGCACCATATTGGCGCGATTTTTCCCCACAACAATTTGGTGAAAACTTTCTTTTTAAATATTAGTTACAAATAGCATGCAATAATATATAAACAGTTATAAATAATAAATATAATAATAAATACAATAATAAATATAAATATCACAATAATAAGTAAATATTAACACTTATTAACACATAAACAAAATAACCGAGTTACCATATGATAGATAAAATTGCCATTTTGTTACAATAGCGCCAACGTGGTGCGTATATGACATCTGTGCCTAGATTTGTATACATACTACATAGTATGCTAAAATTTAGTTCAGTTAGGTAACGCATACCATGGTTAAAAATTCCTCTTCATTACTCCTCACATTTACTGAAAATTCAAATGGGAAACTTCAGCCTAACTTTGAAAATTTCAGAACTTGAAATCCATTTTTAGACTTTTTTTCCATTTAATGTCTATTTCTCGGACATCTATCCAAGAAACTGTCGGCAGATTATATGATTGCTATAATTAAACAATTTTTAGTATACAAATTCGGTTTTTAAATTCAGTAATACGGAAATAATAGGACTCCATCTTACATATGACATAATCACCATGACAACCTTGAACCCTTACCTATCAATGGGATATCATTGAATAAATTTACGTATGATAAGATTTAATAGAATGAAGAAAACTTTTATTAATACAATCTTTTTCCGTTTTGATTCGATTTTCATAAAATTTGAAATGGCTCGACAAAATTCTGCAACCATTTTGCATATTAAATTTCAATCCATTCGGTTGGGTAGTTTTTGCGCTGTTATATGCGGACAGACGGATGGACCAGACGACGACTATAGGTGCTACGTATTTACAGGGTGTCCCAAAAAGGAGTACCTATTTTTAAAAATGAATAAGAAACAAACGAATAGAGTTATTGAATAAATTCTTGCAGGAAACAGTTGTGTGAAGTCTGGAATTTTGTTTAGAGTACTTTATTATGTTAGTTAAAATTCTTACCGACAGATGGCGCTGCAGCTACTGCATTCATCAGCAATAGTTGAAAATTAAATGACAATATTTTCAATATGTTCTCAATTCATCACAATAACATGCCGGAGTCTTAGAATGAACTTTCACTGACCACGATTGCTTCTGTCTGGTCTTCACGCATGCTCCGTTTGTTCATATAGCCACCAAAATGTGCTGTAGTGCCATCTGTCGGTCAGATTTTGAACTATCATAATAACGTGTTCTAAACAAAATTCCAGACTTCACACATCCGTTTCCTGCAACAATTTTTTTAACAACTCTATTCGTTTGTTTCTTATTGATTTTTAAAAATAGGTACTCCTTTTTGGGACACCCTGTATATAATTACGAACGCACCTAAAAAAGACAGCGAAAGATGTAGAAATTAATGTGTTCATGCAAGTAAAGTTAAAAAGTGTGTTGTAGAATAGATATGACGCTCTGAATTTCCTTTCTTTTTATTATAGCTATTTCTTTTAAATGATATCTTGAGAGAAAATTAAAAACCACAAGAGGGGGAAATTCTGCTATAAGGCCGAATATAGATTGCCACACACGGCTTTTATTTAAAAAATAAATAAACTAGCTGTAACTCTGAATAAAATCGCAATGACAACAAACAATTTTAAAATATCTAAATAACAAATAAAAATTCCCCTGTTAAAGTGTTGAGTTGTTCAATAACCATTCGATTTAGAAAAATATTTTTCTACCACTGAGCAATTTTTTTAATGAAATTTAATTCATGTTGCTAAGGCAGCAGACGATAAAACGATATCTTTGGAATAAGGGAATAAATAGAAGAAAAATTTTTGTTGATGTTTGTGATAAAATGTTTTTCTTTATTTTTTAAAAATGTATATACATAATTCACTTTTATATTTTAACAGAATAATAAGTTTACTATAATTCGTTACTCATCCTATGGCCAGTATACACGATACACGTCGAGCCACAATGCCTTTATCATTATCTTTTTACGCGTAAAAGTTTCGCTACGGTATTCGACTGTGAAGTTTTGTAATTTTTGAAATCTAATATTTGAAAAACGACACAATCATTAGATTTGAAATTTATATAAAAAAAAATACAATTTTTTACCATTCTAACGCAGTTTGTAAAACAATTTTGTGACAAATACTTTTCGAGTTATTAATTTTTTAAGTAACTTCAAATGTTTCATTTTCCGAGATTAATCTGTGGCAACGATGGATTGCTGTGACTTTTCATAAACATGAAAAATGATAGAGATTGAAAGAATAAGCCACCCTGTGTGTGGCTAATAATACTGACATGAAAATCAGTATACGCGTGACATTTTCCAGATTTCCAAGTTATCGACAAGACGTAAGAATCACTTTTATAGTAAAAGAGACGATATAAAATGAGTGTTACAGCTTCGGTGCAATCTTAGAATATCCTGATTTTCGTGATAACTGATGAGCTTTTCAAACTATTATTAATCTATAGGATACAGATATGTAGAAATGGATTATTTCCGTTTGCAAAAATAATTATTAACGAGGTGTGAAAAGAGCCATGGTATTAGAATGTGTGAGCATCAGAGATTATATTCTACATTAAATTTTTTTATAACCAAAATAATATTTTTTGAGGAATAAAAAAAAAAAAAAAAAAGGTATAACACTCATAAAATGATTTTCATTAATTGCTTTTGTAAACTTTTCAACACTTTTGAACATAGTTGAAAAGTGTTTCTGAATTAGCTTGTCTGTCTGTCTGGTTATGCTTTAACTATCATAAATATATACTTAAGTTACCACGTAATTTTTACATGTTATTCATGTTTAATATAGAATGGTCGGTATTGAAAATGAAATGTGTCGCATTTTTAGTTTTTTTCTTTCAGAGACGTACAAAAGTTTTTTTTGTCTTTACATTATGCGCTGCAAATTGCCAGCATATATTGCACTGTAAAAGAAAATCCTGAGGTTTCTAAAATTTTTTTAGTATATTTGTATTCCACAGATTGTTTTAGTAACCAGTACTAAAAACCGGAATCGTTGCTAGCTGTTTTCTAGTAATGTTGCTTAGGTGTTTTCTAGTAATTCTTACAGATTTTCTTGTAACTGAGTAAGAATACAAAAAAAATTTTAGTAATTGCAAAAATCAATGAAAAAAACTAAAAATTTTTTAGTAGATCGACCCATTTTTTTTTTTACAGTGTGGGAACACATTTGGAACACTTTTATTCAAAAAAAGTGTTCCAGTTACCTTAATGTGTACTGAAATGTGTTCCGAATATGCTCCGATATAAAGAAAGTGTTCCGAAAGTGTACTGAAAGAGTTCTGCTGGGGATATTTGTTAAATCTAAACTTGGGAACACATTTGAGAACATATTGGGAACACATTTTTTGGGAACATATTGGGAACAATGTGAAAACATTTGGGTACACTAGTGAAATCATCGCTTTCAAAAAGTGCGCTAGAAAGGCGCTAAACAAAAGAATTGTTCTCAGAAATATTCTAAAAACTGTTCCAAAAAGTGCGCTTCAAAGTGTACTAAAAAAGGTAACAAAATAAGTTTTCTAAAAAGTGTTCTGAAAAGTGTATAAAGATTTGCAGTGTTGTAGTAATGAAGAAAATCGTTTGCTGTATATTTTATTCATATTACCATATTGAAAACATAATGAGATTGATTTGAACTACTAAAGTGGACTACAACATACTTTCTCAGGTGTACAGAATAAGTAGCATTTATAGTTCGTTTATAAGCACACACAAAAGAATTTCATTACATTATATATATGGAAAAAACCGTTTGCTGTACATTTTAATGGTGTTACATACATCAAACATAATTAAATTAACAAGAACAATAAATCATGCGTCAAGCATAGATTATGTAGCACTTTCCAACGCTTCTAAAATAATTTTACAAATCATTACCGTTTAATAAGCTGAAAGATGACATCTAAGTAAACAATTTGGAAAACGCATAACATATTTAAAAACGTAATTTCAGGAATTTTCAATATATACAATATTCGGAAAAATATCCGAATACTTTTATGTAGCCCTGTATATGATCTATAGATTTGTATATATACATAGGATGCTAAATTTTAGTTTAGTTAGGAAACGCGTAGCACCGTTTAAATTCTCCTTCTGGAGTTTCTGTCAATAAACGGAAATGTGTTCGCGAACTTTTGTGCTGCCCTGTATAGGATCTACAGAATTTATACACACCACGTAATAGGCAAAAAGCTAGTTAAGATTAAAATCGCGTTTAGTAACTTAAAACGCACTTCCAGGAATTATTGTTAACAGACAGTAGAGAATTCTTTTGTGTGTCCCTGTAAATGAACGATGACTGCTATACACACACTATTCTGTAGTAAGCCTCTTGTAATGCACCTTAGTAATATATATAAACTTCAATGCGTTTAAAATAGTGGAACATTATTTAAATAAGCCGCAGACGATTTTTCTCCATAGACGTAATGTAACGGAATTCTTTTGACTGTCCCTGTAAAGTAGCTCTAAGTGCTATACACCTACTATTCCATATTAAGCTACTTCTAATGCATCTTAGTGATCTATATAAATTTCAATGCGTTTACAATAGTGAAACATTTTTTAAATAAACCGCAAATGATTTTTCCCCATAGACCGCAATGTAACGGAATTCTTTTGAGTGTCCCTGTAAGAAAACTATAAGTGCTACACACTTCAGTTGAAATAGGGAACGTGCCATAGATAACGACAATAACATATAAAAATTGCAGAGCAATCCGAGCATATTTACGGGAGTTAGAGCACGGACAGACGGCCATACGGCCAGACAAACCGAAGTCATAAGCACTTTTCAACTAGGTTGGAAAGTGCTAACAAACCGAAGTCATAAGCACTTTTCAACTAGGTTGGAAAGTGCTAAAAAGGATACCACACTGAAAAAAAAAAAAATGTTGATTTTACAGTATAATACTGTCATCCCAGCTGCCAGTATTATACCGTAAAATTAACAGGAATAACAGTAAAATAAGCTGTAATACACTACCGCGCATGCGTGGCAGTATATTACTGATTATTTTACTGTTTATTACTGTTAATTATACGGTATAATACTGGCGGCTGGGATGATGCGCGGCTGTGTATTACTGCTTATTTTACTGTTTATTACTGTTAATTTTACGGTACAATACTGGCAGCTCGAATGGCAGTATTACAATAAAATCAACATTTTTTTTTTTTTTTTTTTTTTTTTTTTTCAGTGAAAGGTGAATTACAATATGTTTTATGGATTGCGGACCATTTATCAGTCATTTAAACATTTAAAGTGACACACAAAAGAATTCTGTTACAACACTGATTATGATCGATAATTGCTGGAAATGGACTTTCCGCAGTGTACGCATTTTTAAACTTATCTAATTTTTGTATAGTACGTAGTGTGTATAAGTTCTATACATAATATACAGGGCTGCACGAGAGAATTCGCTTACATCATTGAATATGGTCAGCAATAGCTAAAAATATATTTTTACTGATCTATGCGTTTTTTAAATTGCCGATTTAGATATCTCATTTCATAGAAATTGTCCGACCACTGGTTATCTTTCTTTTGTTTGATTATCCTGTCGTAGAGTTTATTTCATTTCCTTATATAATTAAATAAGTAAATAAATGTAAGTAGCATTTTAGAGATGATTTCCGCAATAACCAATATGACAGGAACGTGGCGTGGTTGACTCTGAAAATTAAGTCATAATAAACAAGAATCAAATTTTAAATTATTGATCCACTTTTATTAACATCTAATTCACATTTACTTAGATTCAACAATATGCAAAGTAAAATATAAAATATCGTGAATTTAATATGACTGGGATGCCCTAAACAATATTCTACTCAAAATTATTCCCCAACAGGATTGCTTGGAGTATCGAAAATTAACCCTTATATAAGATTCCATTCACTCACCTGGTTTTCTCCGTAGGTTTTCTCCGCTGAGTAATTCTTCCTCGCGCATCAATTCTCGGGAAATGGCTTTCCACGTTCTTAGGCAGCACTCGCTCATTGCACATTTCACTTAAGTGTATTAAAAGCCTTAATTTTTAAACCTTACATTTTTTCCTTTCCTCTCTCCCGGGACTCTGAAAACCCGAGTCAAAACTGAGAGAGAAAATTTGCACTCTTCTTCAATCTGCGAATTATTCTTCAGTGTTCTATCTCCCGAAAAAACTCATCCTCTTTTTTTCTTTCTTTCCCCCCGAGGAAAATATTCTCTAATTAAAATCCTGTTTCATTTTCATTGGCCAATACGCTAATCCTCCATTCCATATACACACTCCTACTTATAAACACAGTCCTACTTATAAAATTTATATCTTAAAGGAAGCTAGTCTCCCAAAATATACATAATCCCTCTGACAAATTTATCGCTATATTTTCGTACACCTCGGTTTTACAGACACATGTTACCGAAATCTTGGAACCTACTAATCCTTTTAATGGCTGCATTCGACAAGTGACATGAGCCAGGACAGTCGTTGGAGACCTCCAATATAGATCCCCACATCTCTGCAACCCTCAACCTTCGGTCGCTTGGTTAGGTCAATGACCTGACAAAATGAAAAAAATGAAATTTCTTAATTATATTCTAATTTCTTAATAATATTCTACTAGTGTTGGAAAATGTATCATAATCTGTGCTTGCATGATTTTTTGTTCTTGTTTTTTTTTCTTTTTTTAATCTCAGTACAGAATAATATGGATTTCAGACTAAGATTGATTTCTCCTAAGATGATTTCTCCTAAGATTTCTCCTAAGAATGTGCTCAAAGGGGCTACTTTCTGACAAAAATTTTAATTCATTTTTGTTCCGAAATGCATGAAATTAGCAGGTGTTCTTATTCAGAAACTTTGTAATCGAAATACGTCTTTCTTTTCTTTTTTTTTTTTTTTTTTACTTTGTTGTTGTTGTTGTTGTAAAGGTAGAAGACCTTTCAGAAAACACTCGAAAAGATCGGCGTTTTGAACCGAATTCCCGATGCTTCAGTGCCAGAAAGTAGAAAAACGCATTGTCACGTCACGTGGCACGAATCGCTTTTAACTCGATGAGTAATATATTTATCAAGAAATGGAAAACTCGTTTCTATTCCAAATTGCTTCCATAGTCAGGCCTGCCAATTTTATTCCTTTGCGTTTAAAAATTAGTGAGAAAATGTGTCAGAAAGTTTTGAGTTTTGCGTTGTTCAGCAAATCATTTGATATTCGCCATACAAACATTCCTTTCATATTTAAATTAAATACCTTCATTTTATAACATTATTTCTCATTAAAACTTTTTTCTTTGCATGTTAAGTAAAATCAATGTCGAGCAGGTCAGTCGAGAACCATCTTAATACTTTCAGGGGCATGGTACTTATGTTTATAAAATGTTGAAATCATCGAATCACACCGGGATTTAACAATAAATTTATTTCGAAATATGTAAAAGCTTTTCTTCACATATATTATAAAAGCAAAATTTCATTCCAAAGTTCCAGTGTCATTGCGGCGTTTCGGAATTAAAATTAAGTAGGATATATTATATCCCGCCGCCCTTCAAGGGGTTAAGGATAAGGAGGAGGTGAAATTTTAAAATCCGAAAATATTTCAGTTGGGCATTTTTGATTTTAATGGGATGATAGTAGCATAATATGGCACCTTTGTTTGAAAAATTTAGTTCTCATGTATGCACTAAACAAGTAATATAAAAAAAAAATAAGTCAATTCCTACTTTTTAATCATAAATATAAAAAATAAACCCGTGCAGCATTAATGTCCCACATTATCTTTATTGAGCATTTTTTTATAATCATCGTTGCAGTATTTTATTTTTGCGGCGTCACTAATTTGAGGAAAATCTTTCATTTCATTTATGAAAACAATGGGAGAAGTTTTTTTCTCCCATATAAAACTAAAATTAATTAAATAAGTTTAATTAATGAATTAATATTTGAAAAAACTGTATTAACATCAAGTGTCATCCAATACAAGTTTTAAAAAATGTATTTGAACTTGAGTGGATGAATAGAAAATATTTTATTAACGATTGAAAATTTGAACAAGATATATAAATATATAGAGAGTGTGAGCTAATAGTAGGAATTGAAAAAGAAGAGTGTGGGGGGGGGGGGGGGGGGGTTACATTCGAGAACTTCTTGCGATGAACTATTATAGATACATGCTTGCGCCTGAATATGGATTGCATATCATTTATCATTCAGACAATACACAGGGTCAAACAAAAGTATTCCGTTACATTATACCCTGTAAGGCAAAATCGTTTGCAGTGTATTTTAAAGATGTTACACTATTTAAAACATAATGAAACTTATGTGAATTGCTGAGGTACACTACACGATGTTTACTGTAGAAAATAGAGTGCACAGCACTGATTTGTTCATTTATAGGGACACAAAAAATAATTCGTGAAAAAATGAGAACCTCAGTTAATTGAAAAACATCAATAGATTTTGATACATAACATGATTGTTGGCGCCACTCTTGGCTTCTCATATCGCTTGGCGATAAATGTAAATCAGAAGTCGTTTGTTCTTCGTTTCGTTCGGTGTTAATTTGTCCATGTGTACTTGGTCAGCAGGTCGCATTCAAGACGTTATTTATGGGAGTGATGGTAAAATTTTAGGGTCGTGCTTGTTAAAACTCCAAATGGTATATTCAAACGAGCAATTTCCAACCTTTGCATTTTGCCCATAAATGATCCTTTATTATAATGTAAATATTTATTTTTCTTATATTTCTTGTGCCTTTATATTTGAAAATTTTTGCAGTAACTTTGTATATTAATATTATAATTGAATTGAATTGTATATTTGTATTATTGATTGAATTGAAACTTGCATTAGAATTGAAGATTTATTGTTCAAAAGAAAAAAGATAATTGTTTACAACGACGGACATTTGTTAAAAAATGTTGCTGAAATAAGTATTTCAGTGTTGGCCGGTATGTTGGCACCACTCTTGGCTTCTAATATCGCTTGGCGATAAATGTAAATCAGAAGTCGTTTGTTCTTCGCTTCGTTCAGTGTCTCTAATGGGGAGCTGCGAAAACCAATGCTTTTGTAAATAAAAATGGTTCGTTAAAGTCAACATAGTTGAAATTTTATAGATAGTTACTTAATTACAGTCCACTAACCTTTTCGTAGTCAACAATGATAAATGTTAAAAATTTTAAAAATTCCAATTTCTTGAAATTTTTTAAAATTATTAACATATTAATGATTTTAAAGATTTTGGTTCAGTTAATAAAGACAATAGTGCACTCCCGATTATCCGGGTTAATCACTGGGAGGGGGCGCACGGACAATAGAAAAACACGGATAATCCGAAAACTCCTTTTCATTAAAGAAAAAATCAACATCAGTACAAAAATATAAAAATTACTTACATTGTCATGCTGTATAACATTAAACTTAGGAATTTTCCTTTTAACATTTACTGTTTAAAAAAATCTGTAATGCGTCGCTGCTTCTGCTGTTCGTTTATCTCTTATCGTATAACGACACATATTTTACGAACCGCAGTAATGACACCATAATAAAATCCTCTTTGTCCCGTATATCCTCTATATCACGCACAGTTTGTACTCCAATTTGATAATCCTTTGCTAATTTGCTAACTGATTCTCCATTATCAAGTTTTTGAAGGATTTCCAATTTTTGTTTAACATTTAAAACGATTCGTTTTCGTTTCACACCAATCATTTTTACCTGTAAAAAATTTCACGCTACTAACTGACGATAAACAAGACGCAAAAATTAAAGGAACACGTGCGAAAGTGAGAGAGGACAGCTGAAAGGCTATTGTACAAACAACATTTCGATCCCTCCCACCCCCTTCAACCCTACCCCGTCAAATAGGTTCCAGAGCTTTCGATTTGACCTCTACGCACTTCACAATACTATCAGCTAAACCGGACAAGATTCTAATTCACATCGACATCGATTTTACAGGTATGATAAGCGTGAAAACGTTTCTCTTAATTTTTTTTTTTTTTTTTGTGAGTCAGGAATGAGCACGGATAATCGAGAGTATACTGTATTAATATTCAATTTGATACTAGAATTAGGATTCTGCTGTATTTGTTTCAAGAATTATCTTGCAGGTAAGCAAAAGTCATTAAATTTCTTATATGAATACATTTTATGTAATTTTTAAATATGTGTTAGTAACATTGAAAAAATTGAACTGAATTTATTATGCTATTTACTTTATTATAACCACTGAAAAAATTTCACTGTAAAATGAGAAAAACTTACTGATTTATGTCGAATTGCAAAAAGCATCTTTCTTTGTATTCGAAAAATGCTACAATGTTCCCTTGGTAGTTAAATGCTATACTACTGATGTGAAATATAAATACGCCAGACATTATCTAAACTTCAAACAAGTTCATTGACCAGCCATCATCATAATAAAAGCGACGATATTAAATGAGGATATGCTACCTGTGATAGTATCTTCGAATATCTGATTTCTCTGATTGCTTATGGTCTTTCGAAGTATCTTTTAGTATATCAGATACAGATACGCAGAAATTGATTATTTGCATTTATAGTTGGGATTGTTAACAGTGTTCGATCAGAGAATAGTAACAGAATATATGTAGATATGGATTTCATAATTTTCATTAATCAATGTTAGGGTTAAAGTGCTATGATTTCAAATCCTGTAAAAAATCCTTGAATATCGAAAATACACTCATTTAGGCGTGAGACATCTCTATAAATGTTTATAACAAACAGTTTCATATTTTATTTTTAAACTAAATTATTAATTTACATTAATACAAGAATTATTAATAGTTTTGTTCAGTGAGTTCAGAGCATATATAAATATAGCATAAGATTTTATATAAAGTCAAACTTCGTTAGTAAGTCACCTGTATAAAACGTCACTCCGCATATTACGTCATGTTACAGAAGTCCCGACCATTCGCATACGCTTTTTCACATACTATAGTACTCCGCTTATTACATCGCCCTTTTTTCAAACACTTCGCTTAACCCGTCAGCACACGCGCTGGAAAAAAATCTACCCCAGCTCACAACTATTACTTAAAAATGTGCGAAAATAGTTCGTGATCATTCTGAGCTTTATAGTACCTTTCAAGCTGAAAGATATCAAGATGTGGCCAAAAGGAATTTACCTCCGGTTGTGGATTTTCCATTCTTTTGTTATAAAAATGTCACGTGGGAGGAAATTTACCCCACGCGTGTTATAACGTAACCCATAATGATAGGAAAATGTTAATGCAAATTTTTATGCAATGCAAATAATAATATAATTGTTCTTTTAAACGTTAACAACTCTTGCACATACAGTTTCTAAATATGAGTTTTATATTTTTTTTTTTTTTTTTTGTATTTTCATGGCTAAATTTGGATTTTATGTTTTTTTTTTTTTTTTTTTTTTAAGCTTTACATATAAAAGAACTTATTTTCAGTTAAATTATGTTCTTTATTGATTTACAGTTTATTTCAAAATATAAATTTTTGTTTATAATCAAACCGGAAGGAAATTGAGACAAGAAAACCCATAGGGGTAAAATTTATCCCACGCGTGTAGTAACGTAATAGAAAGGGGCGCGTGTGCTGACGGGTTTAGACCTCGTTTTTAAGAGTGGGATAGGCAAACTCGGCTGAATTTCTTTGTAAATTTGTCTCCGAAAATAATTCATTTTTGTTGTGCATGACTGATGACTGTAAGTTTAACAACATTCCAGATGATAGCCCTTTCCTTATAAAGATTGTCTGACATATCAACAAATTCTCTGAATGCAACAAAAACTGAATAACAATAGCTGATGTTTTGGAAGCAAAGAACGGGCCAATGGTAGAATCCGACAGTCATCATGAAGGAGCAGAACCTCCCAAACCGATTGTTTAAAGTCTTCATTGATGAATTAAGGAGCTATATTTCGTCTTTGAATAACACTACAGATAACGAATATAATATACTACATTTCTTAGAGGAAAAAAAAAATTGATTTCAGAAAACTGATATCAAACAAACTAGTCGTTGGGAGCCACCGTAATACTTACTCATCATGGATATGCATAATATAAAATATGAAAATAAAACATGTGTAAACTGTTTATAATATGCATTGCAATTCGAATAAAATCGTGGCTTGATGTCGTCATAAACTTTAAATGCTCTATGACTGAATTGCATAAAAGAAATATCATTATAACTCCAAAAATGGATAATCCTATTATATAACGGTTTACTGCGTCGGATTAAGCGTGTCATTTCCAATTAATATATAACTTTTAATTGAAAGTTGAATGAAATATAGTGTCATGGAAAAGCGAAGATAAAATATGATTATAAATATCTCGGCAACTCATTATCCGATAGACTTCATTCTTTATGCAAAATTTATGTTTTTTTAATGTCTTTTATATCCACTCTTTAAAATAAACAATTTCGAAAATTTTTATGTACCTTTTATCAGAACGAATATTTCGAGAGTCCGAAAAAAACAGTTCCGGATAATCGAGGTTACTGAAATTCAATAAGCTTCCTCCCATTATTATATACTAAGTACATACCAAATTTCAAGTCTCTGTCTTAATTTGTTCGGGAGATAGAGCGTTTACAGACACACACACAGACAGACGGACAGCAATTTTTTTTCTTCTAAAAATATGTTTTTCGGAATATCCAATGCCTGAAACGTGTAAATCCATCAAAAAAAATTTTTCGATTTTCAAAACGATTAAAAGACTTACCCTATACTGCGTATGATGGGTAAGTAATAGGTGTTTTTTATGAGGCAGTATAACAAATGGATACGTACTGAATTGTACAATTAAACACTACGTAACATACTTACTTACTATACATTTCTTTAATTTGACATCAATTTTATGTATTCTAATTCTTATTCTACTAAGTTACACAATTTATAATGTAATTTAGTTATACTTATTATATAAACATTTGACATTATATTTTACGCGCAATATAAACTCCGCTTAAGAAGTCACTCCGTTTAGTAAGTCATTTTTAAGTGGACCCGAGAGGGACGTACTAACGAGGTTTGACTGTATGCCATCAAACAAAGCTAAAGTGCTATGTTTTTCGACCTTATAAAAAGTTCTCAAATAATGAAAATTATTATTCATGTTTGAGACCTGTAGAATCATCTAAATCACTCAAATTAATATTTTTATTTATTTATTTATTTATTTATTTATTTATTTTATTTTATTTATTTATTTATTTATTTATTGTATTATTACTCTTTGTATCAGCTAATAAAAATTATAAATTAGTGTAAACATTGAATATCAAATTTCTGCGATTGCTTACAAACTTTTCGAACAAAATGTGTGTATCTGATACAGGTGTGTTGAAACTGATTTATTTACATTAATACTGGCATTATTAACAGTATTTTAGCAGTGAGTAATAACAGTGTACAAATAGAATGAGTTTTCACGTATTCATCAATCATTGGTAGATATATACAGAGTGTACTTTAATATCCAAAATAATCATTTAATCGCAAAGATCAACTATTGATGCGATTAACAGACAATCGTTAAATCATTTCCGCCAATGGATTTTACAATTTATTTTTTAATCTTACTACATAACAAATGTGATCTAAATAATCTATTTTAGGAATATTTATGATCATTTAAGTAATTTACCGCATATTCCGGTCTAAAACGCGCTTCTGCGTATCATGCGCACCTATAATTTGACAGTTTATTTTTCTATTTTTACGTATTACGCGCATACTTTACTTTTCAAAGAAACTGTAATGAAATATATAACATGTAAATAAAATAGAGAACATTAAAAATATATAAGAAATAATATATAAAAAAATACGGAAAATGTACCGGCAGCAAAGTGTATATTCTCAAGTGTATATTCTCTGTTTTTTCACAAAACTTCCATTTTCTTATTCCACCGTTTTCAAGATGGAAATTTTCCTTTTTTTCAAGACAGGAAATAACAGTTTTTAGAAATAAATATGAGCAATAGTGCAATATTAAAAAATAAATAAAAAATAAATAAATAAATAAAAATCTTAATAACATTTATCTGTACTTGTGATGTGAAATCACATATAGTTTTAAATTATCTCATTTAAACTCTTTATTAAAAAAATTCTGTCATATCCTTATTCATTGATTAAAATACGAGGGGCAGTCGGAGAATAAGTTTCCCCTGGCGATTGTGGACAGAGGTGTGTATGAAAGACAAAAAATGTAATGAGACATTAAAGATAAAACATAACTTTATTTTTCCACATAAGTACCAAGTACATTGAGACAACAGCGCCATCTGCTTGATCGCGGTTGACCTCTACCCAATAGTGTATCGGTGTCTTGCACGTTTGCGTTCACCTGCTGTGTCGTCTTTCGCCCATAACCGTTCAACGCTTCGTTCGTATGCAAAGCCCTGATTTTTTTCCTGGAGGGCTTTTTGAAGCTTATAAAGCGGTATGACAAATGTCTCAATGTACTTGGTACTTATGTGGAAAAATAAAGTTATGTTTTATCTTTAATGTCTCATTACATTTTTTGTCTTTCATACACACCTCTGTCCACAGTTGCCAGGGGAAACTTATTTTCCGACTGCCCCTCGTATATTAAAATACAGACTTAAATGCTTAAGTGATAAAAGTACACTGCAAAAAAAAAAAAAAAATGTTGATTTTACAGTATAATACTGGTATCCCAGCTGTCAGTATTATACCGTAAAATTAACAGTAATAAACAATAAAATAAGCAGTAATACACTACCGCGCATGTGCGGCAGTGTATTACTGCTTATTTTATACTATACTATAAAATCAACATTTTTTTTTTTTTTCCAGTGTAGAACACAACTACTTTCTACTACAGCTTTGTCAAGTTTACATAGATTCGAGAATTTAAAACTTGATTTTTAAAATAGTAAAATAATTTATCATCAAGACTTTATTTCCCATCTATTATTATCCGTGAATCAATACAAATCTGTATGCGTAACGAGAACATTTGCAATGAATCAGCCTCTTTTGAATTACCTAACATCTGGCACGAAGTCTTGTTAAATTTTAAAAAAGGGATAAGAAAATATTAATTTTCCCGTTTACAGTTGACTATTTCTAAGCACCTGCTTTTATGATCTCGACACTTATGTTTTTCAGTTCATTTTCAAAATTATGCAAAAATAAATTGTTTATCGTTGTAGATCTTGATAATGGCGCCGTTTGTGGTTTCGTAACATGTCGATCATTATATTAAAAGGTTTTTATAAGCCCTTTTTAGGTGTGTTCGTAATTATGTAAATACGTAGCACCTATTGTAGTCGCTTTGGTCCGTCCGTCTGTCTGTCCGTCCGTCCGCATATAACAGCGCAAAAACTACCCAACCGAATGCTTTGAAATTTAAGATATATTATCTTTGCAGAATTTTGGCGAGACATTTCAAATTTTATAAAAATCGAATCAAAACTTTAGGAGATATTAATAAAAATATTTATTAAGAAATTTGAATGTTTCTTAAAAATCGGTGCTTTCTTGTTATAGGAGCTTCCGAGGTTTAATCGTCAAGCGACCGCGATACTTATTTTATGACAGAAATTAATCTGCAGACGATTTAATTCATTTCACAGAATTAAAAATCATCAAGATCTGAATATTTATATAACTAGCTATAGTACGAACGCACCTCATTTGTCACGTTTGACGTACAATTTCCAACTTGTTGTTCTACTTTTCACTACAGCATTTAAGTCTGTATTTTAATGATAATTAGTGATTTTATATGATTATGTAAAATATATTCATTACATTTGAATCCTATGCTTTCCTATTCCACATAAAATATACAAATAATTATCATTTTTAGCATTAACACTCCTTCAGCAAAATAAATAAATAAAAAGAGGATAGTCAAATTCGTTCCATTTTGTGTAAGTTATTCCATACTGTCCAGTCAATTTCATTTTAAAAAGCAATCATCATATGTAACACAGTTTACACTTTCCGTTGAAAAGAATATATAATAATAATAACAATAATAAAAGAAATAAATTAATTTTCTTCCAACGGTTCTTTGTTCCAAATCATTAAAAAGTATTTCTCCTGAGTGATGTTTATAATTTCCTGTCATGATTAAGCCTGAGTGGTGAAAACTATTTAGTAATACACATAAATATAATTAACTCAATTCAAAAACAAACTCATTTATTCTTTTTCAAATCACCCATTATGTTCATATATCTAGGAAAAGCAAATATCTGTCAATATAAATCATTTAATTAATGTCAACACTATTTTCAATCAATCTTATATCTCATCACAGGGTTGTATAATCTTCTTGCTTAACATTTTGTTTGGCTGACAACCAGGGTCACTAACTTTCATGTTTCTCTCAAAATTCAAAATATCAATGTGCTGCTATTTAACGGATTGTTTCTTTTTCACATTCTCTCGCCAAATCTCCGTCTCTGACCTCCTGTCTGAAAACATATAGGATCTTTCGTGTTATCGGGGCACCACCCACTTTACTGTATCAAGGATATCTAGATCTACAGTGCAAAAAAAAATTGCTGATTTTACAGTATAATACTGTAAAATCAACATTTTTTTTTTTTTTTCTTTTTTGCAGTGTAGGATATTTTTGTCCAGTTGGAAAATTACAACTCATAAGAATATCTTACTTTTAATTAAAGTGTAGTACTTAAAATAATTATGATGTTTCTAAATTTTTTATCATACTTACAGAAATATCAGAATGTGTATTATAATCATGTGTATTATAGAGAGATATGTATTATAATCAGAATCACTACGTATGTGATAGTACTTAACGGCAATTTTACCGAAAACTTATACTATAGTACTAATGCATATTTACACGGAAGATGTATTTGCATTGATCATCCGTTTTTTATCGCCTTGATTTCCTCCGAATTCCAACATCGGAACCCGTCATTACACTGCAAAGAAAAAAGTGTTGATTTTACAGTATAATACTGACATCCCAGCTGCCAGTATTATACGTAAAATTAACAGTAATAAACATCCAAATAAGCAGTAATTCGCTACCGCGCATGCGCGGTAGCGTATTACTGGTATAATTTTACGGTATAATACTGGCAGCTGGGATGCCAATATTATACTGTAAAATCAACACTTTTTTCTTTGCAGTGCATACGCTACAGAACGCATTATTTATTGCATTTCATAAATGCATATCAATTTCATCATGTTTGAAATGGTGTAACATTATCAAAATGCACTTGAAACGATTTTTTCCCATTGACAGTAATGTAACGGAATACTTTTGTCTGCCCCTGTGAACGAACTATGAAGGCTACACACTTCAGTTTAAATTCAGATCGTGTAAAATTTATGTAAATGTCAATAACATATATAAAATTTTCAGTTCAATTCGAGTATATTTTCGAGAGTTAGAATACAGATAGACTTACAGACAAACCGAAGTCATAAACACTTTTCAACTATGTTGTAAAGTCTTAAAAAAGTAATGTTAGCATGTATTACCGATTGTATTTTGACGGTACAATGTCATGTGCGGGCAACTAAAAGAAATAAAAGTTTTGAATTAAAGATAATTTTAAAATGCTCATTAACTGTGTCGTGTATTTTAGGTGAATAAACGTTGTCTGAAACGGTAAAATTTTGTAGATATAATACATAATTGTAAAATAGGGATATAATTAGCACACAATAATAGTATAAAATCCATGTACCGATTCTGTATACATTCATATAACTGTTTAAATGTAAATCAATTAAAAAAATACAAAAATCATTAATGTGTTATGAAATTGTCGTCAAAATCATTATTTTCAGCTATAAAAAAGAAACTGTAAAATTTTAAGTTATCATGCAAAGTTAAAATATAAAAAGAATTCTAGATTAATTTTTATTCTTTCTTTTTGATGGAGGTGATTTTAAAAATAATGGTTTACCTTTTTTTTTTTCAAAGATACTGACGTTGATAACATTAACAGAATGTAACTTACTTGTTCTTTCAATTTATTTTTATTTTTATTTTAAAATAATAAAATTCTATTGAATTCGCCGAGTTCACAATTTCCTTTGAAACATCTTGGAAGCATCTGAAAATAAAAAATAATAACAAAACAATTACCACATAACAATGAAAAAAAAAAACTTTCTCATACAGTGATATAAATTTCTATACCTGACCACAACAAGAAAATATACTGTTAAACCATTCTCAAAAACGTGATATAGCATACACAGACGCGAAGTAACAGCCATATTTTATCACTTTTCTCCGTGTGTTTTACGGTCTTATTACATTTCTCTTCCTCTAGGAACAACACTGAAATAAAAATTCTCTCCCTTCCCTATTGCTTTCTTACGTTTTAGTAGTAACTACATTTTTTGCAGGCAATTTTTCATAAAGTATAGCTTCAGGACTTACGCATAAAAGTATTTTCGTGATTCAGAATAACAAATCAATGAAAAATTTCCAGCATTCTAACAAATAACCATTTATTAATATTCGATTTGACAATTACTATCTCGCACCAAGTTATTTATCGAGCAACTTTGTTGTGGTGTTCTTGACACTAAAAGTGAATCGCTGACATTAACTAGAGCCTGCAAACAAACGAGGGAGAATTCGGATTCTGTATCTCATGCATTTGTATAGCTGTAAATGAGACACGAAAAGAAAAAAAACCTCGAAACTATCAGAGAAAATAGGGTTATAAATGGCTGAATGCGCATTTTCTACCTGTTCAATTCGAATTCGAAAGAGAGACTTTTTGTGCTTAATAAGTAATGTTTATCGTGAAAATAAAAAGAATTGGTACACTTTTATAATGTTACTGTCACCTGTTTTTTTCTGTTTTTAAGAGATAAAAATTGTTCTCGTTTGGAAATCTGATTTTCATACATTTTTCTAAATTAAAGTAGGATGTAACAGCTGAAAAAAAAAAAGGAAGAAAGAAAGCAAAGAAGAAAGGGAAAAAATGTAAAGGAAGAAAGATTAATGCATTTTAAAGTTAGCATAAATTTATAAAGAGCGTGGAATATAAAAATACTTTCATGGTTAGTATCATGGTATAGCTTCTTGAAAAAGAATACTGCATTGTAAATATATAAAAAAAATTATAGGAACAGAAATTGAGAAAGGTCAATGGGCCAAAAAATAGCAGTTGAGTTGGCATTGCACTTACACACATATATACTTAATAAAAATATAGGCATTCAATTTTTTTTTTTTTTTGACTAATTTTACCACTAATTTTTCAGCCTATATTGCTGCAGGAAGTATGTGCAAAAAAAAAAGTATCTTCTTGATTTTGAATAATAAATGATTGAAAATATTCTGGTAGTCTAACAAATAACCATTTATTAATATTCGATTCGACAATTACTATCTCGCACCAAGTTATTTATCGAACAACTTTGTTGTGGTGTTCTTGACACTAAAAGTGAATCGCTGACATTAACTACAGGCTGCAAACAAACGAGGGAGAATTTGGATTCTGTATCTCATGCATTTGTATAGCTGTAAATGAGACACGAAAAGAAAAAAAAACTCGAAACTATCAGAGAAAATAGGGTTATAAATGGCTGAATGCGAATTTTCTACCTGTTCAATTCGAATTGGAAAGAGAGACTTTTTGTGCGTAATAAGTAATGTTTGTCGAGAAAATAAAAAGAATTGGTATAGTTTTATAATGTTACTGTCATCTGTTTTTTCTCTTTTTAAGAGGTGAAAATTGTTCTTGTTTGGTAATCTGATTTTCATATATTTTCTAAATTAAAGTAGAATGTAACAGATGAAAAAAAAAAGGAAAGCAAAGAAGAAAAGAAGAAAATCAGCTCTATTAATGCATTTTAAATTTAGCATAAATTTATAAAAATCGTGGAATTTAAAAATACTTTTATGGTGTTTATCATGATATAGCTCCTTAAAAAAGAATACTGCATTGTAAATACATAAAAATAATTATAGAAACAGAAATTAAGAAAGGTCAATAAGCCAAAAAATTGCTGTCGAGTTGGCATCGCACTTACACACATATACACTCAATAAAAGTATAGACATTCAATATTTTTTTTTTTTTTTCAGCATATTATTTTTTTATTTGACTATTTTTTACATTAATTTTTCAACCTTCAGGTCGTGTGTGCAAAAAAAAAAAAAAGGTATTTTTGTGATTTCGAATAATAAATGATTGAAAATATTCTGGTAGTCTAACAAATATTCATTTATTAATATTCGATTTGACAATTACTATCTCGAACCAAGTTACTTATCGAACAACTTTGTTGGGGTGTTCTGACACTAAAAGTGAATCCCTGACATTAACTAGTGGCTCCAAACAAACGACAGAGAATTGGGATTCTGTATCTGTATCTCATGCATTTGTATAGCTGTAAATGAGATACGAAAAGAAAAACTCCAAGTTATCAGAGAAAATAGGGTTATAAATGGCTGAATGAGCATTTTCTACCTGTTCAATTCGAATTGGAAAGAGAAAAACTTTTTGTGTTTTTTTTAGCTTGATAAGTAATGTTTGCCGAGAAAATAAAAAGGCATTCGTATAGTTTTATAATGTTACTGTCACCTGTTTTCTATTTTTAAGAGGAAAATATTGCTATTGTTTGTTGATCTGATTCTCATATATTTTTCTAAACTCAAGTAGAAAATAGCAGGGGGGAAAAAAGAAAGAAAGTAATGAAGAAATTGATGAAAGTCCAGCTCTGTTAACCCCTTCAAGAGCAAAATAATTCTGTTAGTAAAATATTGTAATGATTAACTGCCACCCGTTATTACGAGCGATTTGATTAAATGCTTTTTTTTCACGTACATTATAAAAGCAAAATTTTGGTAAAATATTATGGATGCTATTTGACAGTTGGAAATTAAAATTAGGTGATCGCGTTTGAAACCACCACCCTTGGAAAGGTTAATGCATTTTAAATTTAGTACGAATTATGAAAAGCAGAAGTTAAAAGTACTTTTATAGTGTATATCATGGTATAACTTCTTAAAAATGCATACTTCATTGTAAATATACAAATAGCTATGGAAGCAGAAATTATAAAAAAAAATCAATCGAGCCAAAAATAGCTGTTGAGTTGTCATTACACTTAGAGGAACTTCGAGTATTATGGATTACTATTTACATTTGGGGCAATACAGCATTCCGATATTGTTTGAAACCTTAAAACCGAATACAATTAGAAAGTTCAGCTATCTGCAAATAGTTTTTACACAAAAAAAAAAAAAAATGTTTTACGAAATTTCATCGCTTGCAAAGAAATAATAATAATAATAAACGTATTTTGAGGGTATTGTGAGATAGTCGGGAAATATGGATTAGGGGGTTCAAAATGAACAAAATTTGGCAAAAAACAGATCTAATGGTATCAAGAGAGCATGATCAAATTATAGTGTCTTACATAATCAGCCAATATACTCCAGTTCACGCTTCAGATTTGCACAAATCACAAATATAACGATCTGTTTTTGCGCCACCATAATCATATAGATATTGTTATTCCATATAACCCGACACCACCGGTTGTGAAAAAAAAACATACTCTATGTTTATTGGTGTGAATCACGAGCTAAAAAACAAACATTACATTATAAATTGTTAATATTTCGGTGTAAATTAAGCTTAATTTCAATGTAAAAATATTAATTCTAATAATAAATAAAAAATATTGAAAATTTATCTCCTTAACCCTTTCCGACACAAACAAATTCTGTTCGTAAAATGAGAAATTACTGACTGACACCGGAATTTACAAACGGCTTTTTTAGAAAAACAGAACTCCTAATTTTAAGCTTTCATTGTAGAAACAAAATTTTATTAAAATATTCTTGGTGCCGAATGCAAGTTTGGAATTAAAATTAGGTGTGCCCAGAGTGGGACCACTGTGTCGGAAAGGGTTAAACTTTCTAAAGAAAAAAAAAACAAATATTTATTCCCACAACGCAACCGTCCGACGAACTGCGTGTTCTGGGGGACATTCTGGAAACGTTTTTAGTAGTTTATGACATATCCGCTTGGTGGCAGTATGTTATCACGCATAAACCTTGGTTTTCCGTAATACCCGAAGTTCCTTTACATACATATAGACATGTTCAATAAAAATATATGCATTCAACATTTATTTTGTTTTTCATTATATTACTCATTATTTAACTATTTTTTACCGTCAATTTTACATCACATATTGCTCCTGGGCGTATGTACAAAGAAATATGTATTTTCGTGATTTAGAATAATAAGTAATTGAAAATATTTTAGAAGACAAAAAAACAAACATTTATTAATATTCGATTTGACAATTAGTATCTCGCATCAAGTAATTTACAAAACAATTTTTTCGTGGTGTTCTGACAGTAAAAATGAATCGCTAACATTAACTACTGGCTGCAAACAAGCGAAGGATATTTGTTTTCAATCTCATGCATTTGAATAGTTGCAAATGCGATACGAAAAGAAAAACTTGATAATTTTTAGAACTACGGTAAATAAATTCTTCTTCTAATTTTATTCTTAAAATTCACTTTAAGACTTCATGATAATAAAAGAAAGGTAGAGAAAGTTTGTCCTACCTTTTGAATCCGCGAAGGTGTAGTAAGTGTATCCAATTTTACTATAAATCCAATGGCACTATTTAATAACTTCTTTCGATCACTGATGAAAATAAAAAAAACATCTTCTCTAAATAAAGTATTGCTTCATTGTATAATTTCTAAGTTAATTATTTAATTACTGTTGAAGAAAAAGAAAGATTAATTTTACATTATAAAATTTACATCACACTATAAAAAGTTAAAACATTTAATTTAATAGAATTGTTCAGCAGGTCTGCATTAAATAAAAGTTACTCAGAGACTGAAGTATTAGTTCTTGGATGAGAGAAAAAAACACAGTCAAGTCTACGTCATTTAGCCTTGAACTCTTGAGGTTACACGTGTAAGTTCTTTAATGAGAATCTCACAGAAAACAGAAAAGTACTTTGTCAGCGCACACGTGTTTCGTTTCACCAGCTTGAAGTCGGATGGATGAATATTCAGGCTCACAATAATAGATGAAATGTTTATCTCAGAAATCACTCTTCTAACACCCCTGCTTGATTTCTGAAGTATAAATGTTCTTGAGATTTAAACCTGTTCTGTGTTTTGTAAAGTCAGGTTTGGGAAGGGGCTTCGTTAGAATGTCAGCTGTCATAGTTTTGGTTGGGCAATATTGTAGTTCAATTATTCCCTTTTCCTTAAGATCTTTTATGCTGTTGTATTTTATATCGATATGTTTAGTTTTCGAATGATGTTTATAATTTTTAACCATGTTTATACAAGCTTGATTATCTTCGAATAAAGTTATGGGCAAATTTTGTTGTAGATCAAGGTCCTTTAGAAGATTGATAATCCAAACTGTCTCTTGTGCTGAAGTTGCTGCTGAGATGTATTCAGCCTCAGCGGATGATAAGGCAACTGAATTTTGTTTCTTAGTTGACCAGGAAATTGGTGTATTTCCTAATTTACATAAATTTCCCGTTGTTGATTTACGGTCATTTTTATCCCCTGCCCAATCGGAGTCAGCATATGTTGTTAGTATTGGCTCATTTTCTTTACTAATAATTAGTTTTAGTTCTTGTGTTGTTTTTAAATATCTAATAACCCGCTTTACTGCGTTCCAATCCTTTTCTCTGGGTTTTTCGTTTCTACGACTCAAAATGTTCACAGCGGCGGCTATGTCTGGTCTGGTTATTGTAGCTATATATAACAATGTTCCGATAGCTTGCCTATATTTACTGTTATTAGAAAGTAAATTTTCCTCATCAATTATGTTTAAGTACCCGGGTTCCATCGGAGTATCACAGGGTTTCGCTTCCTTTAAATCGAATTTTTCGATCAGTTCTTTTATTTTGTTTCTTTGATCAAGTGCGAAATTTCCTTCTTTACTTCTTTTTATGTTTATCCCCAGATAATAATTTACAAGTCCTAAATTTTTGACTTCATATTCCTTTTTTAGTTGTTCTATTATTTCATTTATTTCTTTAGTTTCCCCTGAAATTAATAAATCATCAACATATATAATGATGTATGTTGTACTTTCCTTTAATTTTCGTGTGAAGAGACATGGATCGGAGGTGCTTTGCACAAAACCAAGTTTAGTTAAACTTTCTTCTAATTTAATGTTCCATGCTCGTGCGGATTGCTTCAATCCGTAAATTGATTTTTTTAGTTTGCAAATTTTATTTTCCTCTCCCGGTATTACATGCCCTTCTGGTTGTGACATATAAACTTCCTCTTCTAAATTTCCGTGGAGGAATGCAGTCTTAATATCTATATGATTAACATCTAAATTTTTATACGCTGCACATGCTAGAAACGCTCTTATAGTTGTATACGTTACTACTGGAGCGAAGGTTTCAAAATAATCGCTTCCGTATTTTTGAGAAAAACCTTTGGCTACAAGACGTGCCTTATATTTTTCTATTTCATTATTTTCATTATATTTTTTGGTGAATACCCATTTATTCCCAATTACTTTTATTCCAGGTGGTGGATCAATTAGTTCCCATGTTTTGTTTTTTCTTAATGAATTAATTTCTTCATTAGTTGCTTCGTACCATTTGTTTCTATCATATGGGTTTTCGATTTTCGCTATATCTTTCCACTCTGTTGGTTCAATATTTTCTTTTTGTATTTTAGTAATATAAGAGAATCTATCGGGTGGAACTCCCCTATTTGATCGTTGAGATCTTCTAGGTTCGTTTTCGTTTAAATTTTCCTCATTGTCTGTTTGTTTATCTTCCTGCATGTCTATAAAGAATTTTGAGGAATCTCCCCCTGCTTTTTCAGGTTGTTTCTGAACTTCTAATTCTTCTCTCATATCAATGGATTTTTTTTCGTTTTCATTTGAATTAGAGTTTTCTATAAATTTAACAGTTCTTGCCCTTATTACTTTATTATTGCCAATGTAGATCCTATATCCTTTTGATCTATTATCATAACCGATAAATGTTCCTTTTATTGCTTTATCATCGAGTTTTCCTCTTTGGGATTTATCGAGATAAGCATAAGCTTTGCAGCCAAATATTTTTATGTTTGATAAATCCGGTTTTTTGTTTGTCCATAGCTGGTATGGAGTTGAATTGTGTGATTTTGTTGGTAATCTGTTTATAAGATACACAGCTGTATTTAAAGCTTCGGCCCAAAATTTATTTGGCAGCTGCGCTTCCGATAATAGGCACCTTGTCATTTCGACTAAAGTCCTATTCTTTCTTTCCGAAACACCGTTCTGAGGTGCACAATGCGGAATAGTGAACTGGTGATGAATACCTTCATATTTTAAGAATTTTTCTAATTCTTCGCTAGTGTATTCACCCCCATTGTCTGATCGGATTTCTTTAACTGTGCGACCGAATTTATTTTTCGTTATGGCTACATATTCTTTCACTTTGGTAACTACCTCACTTTTATTCGATAAAAGAAATATCATTGTGAATCTACTAAAATCATCTGTGAATGTGAGAAAATATTTCTTCCCTCCTATGCTTTCTGTTTGCATCGGACCACATACATCCGTATGCACCAGATCGATCGCCTTCTTAGCTCTGTTCTCACTCTGTTTTGGATACGGTGCATTTGTTAGTTTTCCCTTTATACAACTCTCACAAACTATGTCATGTTTGCAATTTTTAATTTCTAGACCTGTTGCTAAATTGTTGGATAAGAGTTGTTTAATTGAATTAACATTTCTATGACCTAATCTCTTATGCCAAAGCTCAATGCAGTTTTTATTCTTGCATTGTTCAGCAAAATTGACATAGATTTCTTGCTTAGGTTTATATAGGTCAATTTCATATAAATTTTCTCTCTTTTTTCCTTCTAAGAGAGTTTTTCCATTATAGGATAAGTTACAGGTGTTATTTTCAAACATGAATTCATAACCATACTTTGTGGCTTTCGTAACCGACATTAAATTTGATTGAATATCAGGGACATATAAAACGTCCTTTAAAGTTATGTCATTTGATTGTGTCCGTAATTTTATTGTACCTGTCCCGTGCGATTTTAGTGTTGTTCCGTTTGCTATCGTGACAGTATTTTTGTTGTTATTGTCAATGTCAACAAATACATTTATGTCATTACAAATATGTGAACTGCTTCCAGAATCAACAATCCAAGTAGATTTAGATTCATTATGTGCGATTAATGATAATTGCCTTTGAGACATTGTTTTTTCGTTTTGATTTTCTTCGCTTTTACTCTCTTGAATTTGTGTGTTTTTTTCTGCTTTAGTTTTCGGAGTAAAATTACTTGCTTCAAAGCATAAAGACGAATTTTGTCTGTATTTTTCATTTGTTTGGTTCTTAGAATTTTTATTCTTAAGAAACCAACAATTTTGTCGCACATGGTTTTTTCTTTTGCAATTCGTGCAAAAAAGGTTTTGTTCTCTTTTTGGATATGCCCTAGTGTTTTGTTTTTGTTTATTAAATGTTTTGTATACATTTTCATGCGATGAATTGGAGCTTTCTTGTCTCCTTTGAAATTCATCTGTTAGTTTTCCTTTTATAAATTCCGGATTTAATTCGGTCTCTGATCGGGCCTCTAATGCCGTGATCAGAGTATCATAGCTAGGTGGAAGGGAGCACAACAAAAGTGCAGATAGATGAGAGTCCTTAATCTCTTCTCCTATTGCTTTTAACCTATCAGCGGTTTCTAATATTTTAACAATATGGTCGTTCATATTACCATTTTCAACTAGTTTTATACTATATAGTTTTCTTAGCAAATATAATTTACTAGATAAATTCGCGCGCTCATGTATTGTTTTTAATGCTAGCCATGTAGCTTTAGCTGATGTTTCGTTTTTTATGTAAATCAGCTGTGAGTCTTCTAAGCTTAAATTTATAATAGCCCTGGCTTTATTGTCTTTCTTCGTCCATTCGCCTGTTAAGGGGTTTGGCGGATCATCAGTTATCTGGTTGATTAAATCCTCTTTCATTAACAGCATCTCTACCTTGAACTTCCAAATCGCATAATTATTGGAGTTCAGTTTTTCTATGCTACACATTTCTTTCATATTTGAAGCCATGATGTTGTATTTTTATTAATTTTACTAATACTTTTATAGTTTCTATTATTTAAAATATAGTTTTTTTTATTTTATTTATTTTTCTTATTAGAGAGCGGTTTTACCGTGTTCAATCCTCAGCGCTCATAATCTGATAATTTTTAGAACTACGGTAAATAAATTCTTCTTCTAATTTTATTCTTAAAATTCACTTTAAGACTTCATGATAATAAAAGAAAGGTAGAGAAAGTTTGTCCTACCTTTTGAATCCGCGAAGGTGTAGTAAGTGTATCCAATTTTACTATAAATCCAATGGCACTATTTAATAACTTCTTTCGATCACTGATGAAAATAAAAAAAAACATCTTCTCTAAATAAAGTATTGCTTCATTGTATAATTTCTAAGTTAATTATTTAATTACTGTTGAAGAAAAAGAAAGATTAATTTTACATTATAAAATTTACATCACACTATAAAAAGTTAAAACATTTAATTTAATAGAATTGTTCAGCAGGTCTGCATTAAATAAAAGTTACTCAGAGACTGAAGTATTAGTTCTTGGATGAGAGAAAAAAACACAGTCAAGTCTACGTCATTTAGCCTTGAACTCTTGAGGTTACACGTGTAAGTTCTTTAATGAGAATCTCACAGAAAACAGAAAAGTACTTTGTCAGCGCACACGTGTTTCGTTTCACCAGCTTGAAGTCGGATGGATGAATATTCAGGCTCACAATAATAGATGAAATGTTTATCTCAGAAATCACTCTTCTAACAAAACTCAAAACTATCAGAGACCATAATAAACAACTGGGTTTCTTTAAAACATCATGGCACCCATGCGAAGCGGGGACCTAGTATAGAGTTTTATACACGGGAGTAAGAATGGGTTGCTAGTATAAAATAAATCACGAATGTGTTTTTACATTCTTTTATTTACCTGAACTCTATTCATGTATATAAAGATGAAATTTTGAAACCGATTTTTCACCCAGTTCCTCATATGCTAGAATTATAAAAATCATGTACACAAGTGTGTTTCCGCTGACAATACATTATTTTAATATTCTTAGAACTTAATTGTAAATGAACACAGTAATTTTAAGACATTTTCCCATTAGCCCGTGCAGCTGATAAATGTCCAAATATTCTTTATGGTTACACCTGTAACACAAGTTGCAACAACAATGGAGTTAATTATGCGCCAGATACGTCAGCTGGCTGTGAGATTGCAACAATAAACTATTTTAAACTAGAAAAAAAATTAAATAAAAAAATAAAGAGTGCAATACATTTTTTTAAAACACGATTTTATTAGAAATACATTAGTAGCCATAAAACCCAAATGCATTTTCAAAATTTAACAACAGAAATCTTTGAACATTTTCTGGTTTGTAATAAATAAGTATTTATTAATATTTGATTTGACAATTACTATGTACCAAGTTATTTATCGAACAATTTTGTTGCTGTGTTCTGACAAAAAGTGAATCGCTGCCATTAACTACAGTCTGCAAACAAACGAGGAAGAATTTGGTTTCCGTATTTCATGCAATTGTAAATGATACACAAAAATAAAAAATAAAAACTTTGAAACTATCAGAAGAAATAAGGTTATAAACGGATGAATGCGCATTTTTAACCTGTTCAATTCGAATTGTAAAGAGAGATATTTTTTTGTGATATTGGTGAGTTCGATGTGTAATGTTTCGAAAAAAAAAAAAAACCCACTAGAAATTGTATAAAATTCTTGTCATTTGTTTTCCTTTTTTAAACAGGAAAATACTGTTATCTTCTAAATTAAATTTTGATGCATTTTTTTCTTAAAGCAGAAAGTAAGAGAGGAAAAGGGAGAAGAAAAGCGTGTACTGTTAATATGTTTTTAAATTTAGTACATATTTGTAATTTGCACAAAATTTTGATACTGTTTTTATAGTTTTAATGTGAAATGTCATTTTAGAAAAAAAAATTTCCTGATATATATACATTAAAGTCAGTATAAAACATGTTTAAGACAGCTTTCATGTCACAAGCCATGCGCTTGTCTTCAATTCAAATTTCCCATTTATTTATTTGAAAGTTTCTTGTTCATACTGTCGAGTTTATAGTTAGTGTTTAAGTTACAGTATTTCTATATGTGTGATTGCTTATGTTTCAATTTTACAGACGTTTAATAGTTCATTGTGTTTTAACTTTTAAGTTCCAGTTTTCATCTAATTTGTACAGAATTATTGAATATATGTGTATATATACAGGGTGTAACTGAAATGCTTCAACAAACTTTGAGGGATGACAGTAGTCATGAAGATGAACAAAAAATTCAATAGAACATGGGGTCGCAAATGACATTTAACCCTTTCAGGGACAGTGGTATGTCTAAAAAACCACTTAATTTTAATTCCAAAACGCCACAATGGCACCAGAATTTTGCTAAAATCTTTTCCATTTAATATTTATGTGAAATATAGCCTTTTTCTTATTTACAAACAATTTTTTTTTTTGTAAATTCCGGTGCCAGTCCATTTTCAGACGCATTTTCTCTATTTTTATCCTTTAAGCCTTTTAGAGGCAAACTACTTTTAGTATTAAAATGTTGAAATAAATGACTGGCACCGGAATTTATAAAAAAATTTGTTTGTAAATAAGAAAAAGACTATATTTCGCATACATATTAAATGGAAAAGATTTTAGCAAAATTCTGGTGCCATTATGGCGTTTTGGAATTAAAATTAAGCGCTTTCATAAACATACCACTGCCCCTGAAGGGGTTAAACGTCATTTGCAACCCCATGTTCCATTGCATTTTTTGTTCGTTTTCATGAGTACTATCATCCCTCAAAGTTTGTTGAAGCATTTCAGTTACACCCTGTATGTATATATGTATATATATATATATATTGTGACATGTTGAAAATTTCACATGCTCACATGCTTGGAAGATAAAGATAATCCCTTACGAATGAAAGGCCTTTTGTGAATTGTCACTATTCAAGTAAGAGTACTATACAGAAGGTTGACAGGTGGACGTGAATCGGATAAACACTTACTTGGAGAAATGGGATAATCTCCTAAGAATGAAAAATAGAACTAGAGATTGGGGTCTTTCATTGTCCACGGGAGATAAGAGACTGGTGCAGGTGTGGGAGTGAAAGAATGCTTTCTGCAGAAATTCCTGGAATGCAGGGAAAGCCCCTAGGAAGTGAAATTGCGGACGGCAGTTGGATGTTGAAGGGGTTAGAGAGAGGTTCGCTTTGAGCGGAGGTCAGAAAGGTTGGTTTCTGAAATGATGCTTATACAACGTGGATATGTTCATCGGATTTTTTTACTGATATTTTTTTAAATGTTAATTTAAAATAAAGTTTTTTTCGTTTCAACGATAAATGGATTTCATTAATTATATATACATGTGTTCACGCTACCACAGCTATAGTATAGTATATATAAATAATTGGTGGCAGCAAATGGGATATGTGATCTAAAGTAAATTAGATTACGGATCTATGCGTTAACCTGATTAAACAGATGATGAGCCAGTGGAAAACGGATAAGCAGAATTGTGGAGTTTTGAAGTATAATTGGAGTCGTGGTTTTTTCTCGGAGTTCTAGCAAGCAGAGAACTGGTAAAAGAACTTTATCGACAAAAGCTGTGTAGTGTATGAACAGTCAACTATAGATTTGGTGATACGTGTTTGTGCTTCTTAATATATCCAGTGGAATGAAGATATGCGGCGTACCATCTGAGTTGTCTACATATGGATCTAAGCGCAATTTAGTGCATCATCAGCAAAATTTAGTGTCTTTAAACATCTGTGTGTGTCATCTTTAAAAGTGCTTGGAAGCCTGGTATCAGTGTGGAGGAAATATCTGCATCTGGAGGTAAGCTCTTTTATGATATCTTCTAGAGAGGTCTGTTTTAAATTAAATTTTGTGTATAAATTTTAATTTTGGGGAACAAAACTCTATGAGAAATTTAAGAATTCTAGGGAAGCTATTAATTTGGTACTTAAATTTTTAGTTAGAATTTTTATGTTTGTTGATTTTCTGGTATCTGTTTGGTATAATATTGGGTTAAGAAAATTATATACTTATGTATATGTTAAAATTTACTTGGGGTATAGTAAATTGTTATTGATTAATTGAGATTATTAATCAGGGTATTTTAATCATAATTTTGTATAAAACTTTTGGAAATAAGAGTTTTGTTTATATACATTTTAGTTATTACAGTAATAAAGTTATAGCTTAATTTTATGGGTATACTGTGGATGATTATGATTAATGTTACAAAATAAATTGATGTTATACTGTACTGTTGGGTATAAAATTTATTTTGGGGGATATACTCAGTTTGAAAGACGTCACTGTTGCATGAGAATTTGCTATATTAAAATTGTGTCGTTTTTGAATACATTATTATACGTATAGTGAAGAAAATTCTATTTCTGTGTTTATTGTATTATTGTAAATTGAATATATCTGATATTTTGAAATTTATTATATTTTGGAGGAAAATATGGCAGAATATTTAGGAAAATATAATAAAAGTGTCTTGCTGTTATTAGCAGAGGAATTTGAGACCAGTGTGTCAAAAACGTGTAGAAATAAAGCTATAATTCAGGCTATCGTAGATGCAGAGGATTATGATGAAAGTTTCGCTAAAATTCGATTGCAATATTTTAGTGAACAGGAGGCGGAGCGGAAAGAGCAGGAAAAACAAATCGAAAAAGATCGTAAAGAAAGAGAGAGGCAAATTGAATTAGATAGGATTGAGCAAGAGGAAAAAGATAAACTTAGGAAATTTGAGTTAGATAAACTTGAAAAACAACTTGAGGCAGATAAACTCGAAAAACAGCAACAACTTGAATTACAAAAGCTTGAAAAAGAACAGCAATTTGAATTAGAAAAATTGCGTATTCAAAATTCTGCGGATATTGTTAGTGTTTCATCTAATGAATCAAATGTAGATTTTCATAGAACTCCTAAGGTAAATTTAAAGGATTTAGTTCCGCGCTTTGATTCTAAATTAATTGATATAACTCTTTTCTTTATGATTTTTGAAAGGCAAGCCGAGAAAGCTAAAATTTCTCAGGAAGATTTGGTCAGTCAATTAATTCCTTTGTTACCTTCTGATATTGCCGAAATTATTGTAAAACAACCAGCAGATAAATGTGATGATTTTCAACATGTAAAGAAAGTTTTGTTAGATAGGTTTAGGCTAAGTACAGGCGCCTTAAAACAAAAATTTGAAACTCATCAAAGAAAATCTGGTGAATTATGGGTGGATCTGATTTATGAGTTAAGAGGTTATCTAGATAATTGGTTAGAGTCATTAGAAGTGAGGGATTTTGAATCCTTAAAAGAACTAATGCTCACGGAACAGTTGAAAAAACGTGTCCCTTTTGAAATAAAAGAAAAATTTATGGATGAGTGGGAGGAAATAAAGATTGCTTCTAAACTTGCGGAAAAATCGGATAAATTTGAGAGTATAAGAAGAGAATTTAACAGGTCGGATAGAAAACCGTGGGAAAATAAATCTTTTCAGGATAAGCAAAAAGACAGCTTTAATTCTAAAAGTAGAAAGGAAATTAAACCAAAATTGGAATTTGAGAATACGAAAGAGTGTGGGAAATTTGATCAATTTAAGAAGGACAATGCTTTTGAAAAGCAAAGACAAGTCCATTGTTATAATTGTTTGGCCGTGGGCCACATCAGACCAAATTGTCCTGAATTGTTAAAAAGTAAATCTAATTATGAGGATAAAAGCATAGCTTGGATTGTTACTAGTGATGGGAAAAGTGTAAATAATAAGGAAGGTGTGGAAACCGAATTACCTATGGTTGATTTATGCCTGAATGGTAAGAAAGTAAAAGCGATTAAGGACACAGGTGCGCAAATTGCGGTTTTTGATGCTAAAGACATTCCGTGGAGTGCTAAGAAAGTGGGAAATGTTTTTCTTATACCGGCCCTCGGAAATAGACAAAAAGCGGATTTGGTGACCGTGCCGATTGCTTTGATAGAAGATGAAAAAGAGTATGTTGAAAAAAATGTGGTGGTTGCAGTTGTGAGAAAACTAAATTCTCCGCCCCTTATAACACCAGCTGTTTATGACTTATTAAAGTTAGGAAATATGGAAAAGCAAAATTCGGTGTATAAACAAGTGGGGAATCAAAGAGAATTAAATGGGCAGGGAACCCTCAGATTATCTAGCGATCATGAGCAAAGGGTTGTTAGAAAAATGGTTGTGAATGAAATCTGTGAAAGGGATAATAAGTCTGTTAATGAGATAGAGGTAAATTCACTGGAAGACGTGACTGATAGGTATTTGGAAAAAGGGTCTAAATTGATCGATACAAAAGAGGGTGCGTCTAAAAAGGATGGTGATAAAAGGTCAGGTATTGGAGGTCAATTTCGGGAAAAGAATTCTGAGCATGATGTAAATATACCCAGGTATTTTGTTGGTAGTATGGGATTTATACATGTTAGAAATAGAATTAGAAAGAAATTGAGTTCATCTATGACTGTGGCCAGTAAATTTAACTCTAGGATGAAGGAAAATAATAGAGTAAATTGGGGGGCTAAATGTCAAGAAGATGTGAATAAGAAATCAAAGTTAAAAAGAATGGAGCATTCTTCTTTTAAAACGGATCACAAAGAAAGATTTATTGAAATCAAACAAGATTTTGAAAGGAAAAATCATGATTATGAAGTTGTGAGGCGAAAATTATTGTCAAAAAGATTTTCTGATAGAAGTAATATAGATATTGGTTTTCGGGAGAATTATCTAAATTAAGTTTATTCTAAATTTGGGAGTGCTCATTTTTGTAATATCTGTATTGTGTTTATTTATCATTTAATGCTTAATATTATTTTCGTAATAGTAAAACTTCATTAATTTAATAATTGCATAATTTAGTATGCTTTCTTTTTGTTTGTAGAAGTGTCTAAATTTAGGCTTTTAAGCATGTTTTTAAATCGGTTTAGGCATTGTGTTGTATATAGATTTTTTTCTTTTTTTTTTTTATTACTTTTTTTTGTTAGAATCATGTAAAGTGTAATCTGTATTTGGTATTATATGTATGTGAAGTATTTCAAAATTGTTTCTTAGGGCATCAATTGTATAAATTATTCCTGGAATCATACTTAGGTATTATAGGTAAGGGATTATAGTAAATCCTATTGACAGTGTAGTCTATCAAATACTGAGTATAGGAATGTGTTTGTATTCTATAGGGATTTCGTGTATTATTTTAAATTCCTTTATACTTTGACCTCTTTAGAAGTTGATTGAAGGAGCTTATTGTATTCATGTATATGCCAAATTTCCTGCAGAAATTTTTCCTTAGGGGGGAGGAGTTGTGACATGTTGAAAATTTCACATGCTCACATGCTTGGAAGATAAAGATAATCCCTTACGAATGAAAGGCCTTTTGTGAATTGTCACTATTCAAGTAAGAGTACTATACAGAAGGTTGACAGGTGGACGTGAATCGGATAAACACTTACTTGGAGAAATGGGATAATCTCCTAAGAATGAAAAATAGAACTAGAGATTGGGGTCTTTCATTGTCCACGGGAGATAAGAGACTGGTGCAGGTGTGGGAGTGAAAGAATGCTTTCTGCAGAAATTCCTGGAATGCAGGGAAAGCCCCTAGGAAGTGAAATTGCGGACGGCAGTTGGATGTTGAAGGGGTTAGAGAGAGGTTCGCTTTGAGCGGAGGTCAGAAAGGTTGGTTTCTGAAATGATGCTTATACAACGTGGATATGTTCATCGGATTTTTTTACTGATATTTTTTTAAATGTTAATTTAAAATAAAGTTTTTTTCGTTTCAACGATAAATGGATTTCATTAATTATATATACATGTGTTCACGCTACCACAATATATATAGGCTTGCCAAGTACATATAAATTTATAATATATATATAAATATATATATATATATAATGAAAACACATGTGAAAAACAAATTATAAGACATTATAAAGAGCAATAGAATGGACACTGCAGGAATTATTCTTAATAGAATGAGAAAGCAAAAAATTGGAAAACTAATATCTTATAGAATCTTCAGAAGGGCATTATAAAAATATTTATAGTAAATATCTGTCATTTCATCAAATATTGTCAGCATTATGCCTAAAATAAATAATATAATAAAATAAAAATAATATAATAAAAAATATTAAGCCCCTAATAACATATATATATATGAAACAAGATAATTAATAACCTACATGAGTTCAAATAACAAAATAAATAAATAAATAAACAATTATTCAACTTAAATAGAAATTAGATCATAAAATAATGTGCAAGACTAACCAAAAAAGACTATATTGTTTAGTGCTGCCATCTATCACAGAAAAATATAAATAAAAGCTGAAAATGTAGACAAGTTAAATAATGAGTCTAGTGCTGCCATCTATTATGAGTGAAGAGAAAAGGGAATCAAAAGAAAAAAAAATTTGACAAAGCAAATAATATCTGAAATGTGGGGAAACTAACAGAAGTAAATGAAATTTAAATATAATAAAGATGAAATGGAATGAAGTACAATAATTAGTAATGTATGATGAGAGATTGTGTGAATAAAATGAAGAGTGTATTATTTATGTTGTATAAATGATTTTGTTATGTAAATGAAATGATTAAATGCATTGTAGCATAATTGAATTAAAAGAACTGCTCGCGCAACATTAACTTTAATTAGACTACTTCACAGCACACAACAAAATTACAACATTCAAGAAGCGACATACATGTAGTTTTCCAGTTGGTGGGTTCTAAAGATTTTTGGTTGTCAGGATGCCTATTTCACCTTTCCGGGCAAAACTTAGATTCCATGGCCCAAGGGCTGAAAGACGCTTTCTCTCAAGAGAGGGAACTACCGGACTCCTCTCTCGTAGCTCGCAACAGAATACCTTCTTTTGCCCCTCAAGATTTGAGTATATCTCGTTGAAGAATTTCAAGGAGTTCGAGGGCTTAACATCCCATGTTAAGCAGTTATAGGGCTTTTGAAGTGGTTAATGGATATTTAACTTATGGACTTAAGTACTACGAATTTATCGTGTAATAAACGTCTGTATAGTGTCAGATCAGAAGAAGCGACATAAAATTTATATGTACTTGGCAAGCCTATTAAACTCTTGAGAATATTTATACGTGTGCATCTAGAATCGATTTGCAGTTTCAGTTGTTGAAGGAAGTAATTCTTAACATCTTGTATACAACTTAAGTCTTCCAATTAGTGAGTCAGACTTTGTTACAGCATAAAACCCGATTTTTTAAAAATAAATTTTGTATCTCTTTTAGCAGTCCCGCCACATCCCTCATTTTGTTATTATATGATTTTTTTGTTATTATTTTTTTTAATAAGTTTTTATAATTTTTTTATATATTGTTTTCAATTTTATAATTTTTTTATATATTGTTTTCAATTTTATAATTTTTGTATATATTTAATGCCCGTACTGGTATATAAGCATTTAAGTATTTTCGAAAATTAGAAAAACAAATCATTGAAAAATTTATGACATTCTAACAAATAATTTTTTATTAATATTCAATTTGACGACTAATATCTCGCCTCAAATTATTTATCGAACACTTTTGTTGTACCGTTCAAATACTAAAAGTGAATAGCTAACATTAACTACTGACTGCAAACAAATTAAGGAGAATTTGGTTTCTGTATCTCATGCATTTTTATAGTTGCAAGTGAGACATACGACGAAAAAGAGTCGAAATAGGGTTATAAATGACTGGACGCGCATTTTCAATCTGTTCAATTCGAACTGATACAGGCTTTTTATATTGTTTGTGAACTTAATAAGTCATGCCTCTTCAAATAAATAAAAAAAGAAATAAAGAAATAAATTTGTTTTAAAAAGGGAAAGAAGGAAGAAGAAGAAGAACATTGGCACAGTTGCATAAAATTACTGTCATCTTTTTTTTTTTTTTTTCCTGTTTTGAAGTAGAAAATACTGTTAACATGTAACTATTTGTTAAACTGATTCTCTTGCATTTAAGTTAAAGAAGAAAATAGCAGGGTAAAAAGAAATTTGAAGAAAATATAAAGAATAGGAAGGAAGAAAAACAGAAAGTCAGTTGTATTAATGCGTTTTAAATTTAGCACAAACTTATAAAAAGTATGGAATTTGAAAATATTTTTATGCTCTACATGTATTGCATCATAAATATACGAAAAGGAAATTGAAAAACATCAGTAAAGCCCAAAATAGAAACTGGGTTGTAATACGACATACATTCATATATTATTTTAAAAAGTATGCATTATATATTTTTTTAATTTCTTTTTCGGTACTGGCGTTGCAAACGCACCAGGGTTTCTTTTTGCACGAAAATGGCGATCTTTTTTTGCCTGGCACGACATCTCGGCGATATTGGCGAGATTTTGCTTCGTATAACAACTCGGTAGAATAGATTGTGTGGTTTATATTAAATTAAACATCGTGTGCATTTTATAATAAAATAAACATTGGGTGGGTTTTATAATAAAATAATTTTGCGTTTTTACAATAAAATTGTTTGTGTGTTTTATAATAAATTGTGTGTTCTTATAATAAAATAAAACTAGCATGCTGTTTCTGCATGCTAGGCCTAACAGGTATTCAAAAACAGGGTTTTTCTCGCCAAAATGGTGAAAAAAAATCGCGCCAACCCCGGTGCGTCTACGACATCTGTTTTAATTATTAGTGTCTCCAGTAGCCTTCCGTTTTATATAGCTGCAGCGTAAGCAGGGCTTTTCGCAATTTATATTTTCGTAATTTACAACAACAAAATATTAAAAATTTTCTGGTATCAATATATATATATATATAATAACATAAAATACATGAAGACGTTTGATTTTAATGACTTATTTAATAACATTGATATTAACGATATGTTCAAGATAGTAAATTTATTATATAAGGAATACAAGGATTCTATTAAATTAAAAAATAAAATTTCGTTAAATTACTTTAAAACATTAACTAAATTTATTCTCCATTATAATTATATTGTTTTTAATGATACTATATATATACAAAGCTGTGGACTCCCTCAAGGTGGCATTGTTTCTTCAATTCTTGCAGAATTGTATTTATATTATTATGAACGTAACTCTAATATTGCTAATTGTAAAATATACCGTTATATAGATGACATTATTGTCTTCTATTTTAATAGTAATTCAAATTATTTATTACCTATAAAATATCATAAAAATTTAACTTATAGTTTCAATGTTATGGCAAATAATGAAATTAATTTTCTTGATCTTAAGATAATTCTTAAAGATAATAAACTTTTGTTTGACATTTATGACAAGCGAAATGATTTTACTTTTAAGGTTAACTTATTTACTAACTATTTGTCATGTATACATAAATCAGTATTTGTAAATATTTTACTAAATTTTGCACATAGAATTAATAATCTTTGTTCAAATAACTTTAAAAATCAAAATTTAAAACATATCCTTCAAATTGCACAAGTTTATGGATATCCTTACTATTTAGTTAAATCAATTTTACACATATAAATATAGATTTAATTTGGGTTAAATGTCTGTATTTTTTTTTTTTTGTTAAAATCTCCTTGATAAAAATGATAATCAACTTTTGATTGTTGATATATTTGGCTTAACTATGAATCCTATTGTGTGCGTTGCTGCATAGGATTATCCTAGTTTAATGTCATTCATATTTTAAAATTTAACGTTAATTTTCAACTTTTGACTGTTGATATATTTCGCTAAATTATAACTCATATTAAGAGCATGTGCTGCATAGGATCATCTTAGTTAAAAGTCATTCATAAATTAAAATTTACATGCGGGCAAATTCTATAATTGTTGTTATGATTATATGGAGTTAATATTATTGGGGTTGTAACAAAAGTTAAAATTATCAAGGATGTTACAATGGGTTAATCAATACAATATAATATTAATATGTTAAACATATTTAATTTTAGTAAATATTAAATATTTATTAAATATAGTACACTAATAAACATATCTCTTAGTTTTATATTATTTATTTTATTTTATTATTGGATCATTTAATTTAATTAATATTTATGTTTTTTATATATTTTTTTTCCATGGTAGATATTATTTAAATAGCTGGATTTAAATTATAATAAGTGCATTACCATATTGAATAATCTATGTTATTTCTAAGTATAATACTAATTTATAAAATGAAAGCATCATATGGATTCTACATTAATGTTTGGGTTAAATTAAGATATATTTTAAATGGGTTAGTTAAAATATAAATTATATTATACTAGTAACTCTTATTCTCTATATATATCATTAATATTAACTAGTAAAAATAATATATTTACACTACATTACAGCTGCATATAAGTAATTATACATACAATATTAAAGTTTTAGTAGAATATCTGTACACCAGATGTCAGCAGCAATGTATTTGATAGTATGCTAAAATAGTCTAATATTTTTACAATAGATAGCAGTAGTATAGCTTATTTAAAATATTAAAACTTGGAAATTTAGTATGGAGGTAATAATATCTATGAAATACTTTCAAATTATCAAGTAATATTATATATTTTAATTTATTAAATTAAAATTAAAATAAAATAATTAATGGTTTTTATTTATATGTATATCATAATTTTTTTTCTACATTTTTTTAAATGTTGTAATCTTTTTAGTTAAATAAAAATAACTGTAACTGTAGGTTACAATTTATGATCTGAAGGATTCTCTATTTAACTGTGAATTTAACCTGTTCTTTTGGATACAACTTTGTACATGTGCTCACAATATACTAAATATCTTCGGATATTATCAATATAAGTAATATATATATTTTTTAATTTTTTTAATTCTTTTTCACACTCCTTTTCAAATTGTATGTATAATTTATAATATTCCATTGTAAAGGTCTTGTTATTCAATATTGTTTCAGCGATTGTTCGGGCAAGATATGGCACTATATTTAGCAAAAGCTGGTGTCATATACAGAAAACAATCGTTCTTTGCTTATAAATGTGATTTTCTTGCCCTTGAAAAAGTAAATTACTTTATAAGCTTTTATTTGTGTATATACTCGTGTGGTTTATATTTCATTCCTTATTTTCTATTTATTTAATTTTTTTTTTTTTCTTCTTCTTAATTTGAATTAATAATGTTACTTTTATTAGGACTACAATTTTAATTTGTAAATTGACAGGGCTCTTTGGTATCGGGATTTCAGTGTATGTGGTCAGTTTCTTATGTTTCAATGGTTAAATTTTACTTAAAGTTTTATATATATATATATATATATATATATATATATATATATATATATATATATATATATAATAAAACTTTTGTAAATAATAACCATTAAACCACATAAATAATCGATAATAGGTAAACCAATAATAACCATTAAACCACATAAATAATCGATATTAGATAAACCGATAATAGCAATACAATACATAAATATATCCAAAAATTTAATATTCTCAAAATTAAAATAAGTGGGAAAAATACTTAACGATATGTAGAGAAAAAATCCAATATACAGAAAGTGAAAATTATTACAAGAAGCAATTGGAAACTTATATAGTGGAACACTTTTTCAATGGCAATATTCCACTAATATAAGTAAAATGTAATTGATTTTGTTAGAAAGAATAGCCATGAGCCAAATTTTTAACTCAAATTGCCCTATCAATTACCGAGTCAAATTTTAAGAAAATTGAATAAAAATGGACAAATATTGAGGAACAGAAAATGATCTGTGCAAAAATCAATGAATAGGGAGCATTATTACATACGGAATTGTTCGACAAAAAGACAAATTGATGTAAAACATACCGTACCATCAACATTTTAGCTATCAAAAACACGTTATCCGTTAGAAATGCACGTTGCATCTAACCGTTACATTGACAGTTAATAAAATAGACTACTTTTACAAATTTAAAAATAATTCATGTACACCTATAAATTATTTTTATCATATTTTAAAACAATATCAAATCTTAATAATAGCGATATTAATGAAACAAATTAATTTTGAAATTAAAATATTTAAAACACACACACACAAAAAAAAAAAAAAAAACAAGAACGAAAAATCATGCGTCAAGCATAGATTATGTAAAACTTTCCAACGCTTCCAAAATAATTTTACAAATCATACCGTTTAATAAGCTAAAAGATAACATCTAAGTAATCCGAATACTTTTCATCAGCCCTGTATAGGATCTATAGATTTGTATATATACTACATAGGATGCTAAATTTTAGTTCAGTTAGGAAACGCGTAGCACAGTTTAAAATTCTCCGTCTGGAGTTAAATAATACGGAAATGTGTTCGCGAACTTTTGTGCTTCCCTGTATAGGATCTACAGAATTTATACACACCACGTAATAGACAAAAAGCGAGTTAAAATTAAAATCGCGTTCAGTAACTTAAAACGCACTTCCAGGAATTATTGTTAACAGACAGTAGAGAATTCTTTTGTGTGTCCCTGTAAATGAACGATGACTGCTATACACACAATATTCTGTAGTAAGCCTCTTGTAATGCACCTTATATAAATTTCAATGCGTTTAAAATAGGGAAACATTATTTAAATAAACCGCAGACGATTTTTCTCCATAGACGTAATGTAACGGAATTCTTTTGACTGTCCCTGTAAAGTAACTATAAGTGCTATGCACACACTATTCCATATTAAGCTTCTTCTAATGCACCTTAGTGATATATATAAATTTCAATGCGTTTAAAATAGTGAAACATTATTTAAATAAACCTCAAGTGATTTTTCCCCATAGACCGCAATGTAATGGAATTCTTTTGAGTGTCCCTGTAAAAAAAGTATAAGTGCTACACACTTCCGTTGAAATAGGGAACATGCTATGGATAACGACTATAACATATAAAAATTGCAGAGCAATCCGAGCATATTTGCGGGAATTAGAGCACGACCAGACGGCCAGACGGCCATACAAACAGAAGTCATAAACACTTTTCAACTAGGTTGGAAAGTGTTAAAAAAAGAGAGAGAGAGGCAAATGATACCTTATTTAATGAGAATCGAATATTGACCAAAGAAATAGAACATGTTCTATTCAACAACTATTCTATATTCTATCAACAACTATTCTATATTCTTTGTATTGACTACGATATATCAATGCATTTTTATAGCAGCGCCATCCACGAGTAAGAAATATATATATTTGATTTAATAATTATTATCTGCCATCAAGTTAGTTAACGAACAATTTTCTTGTGATGTCTTCTAACACTAAAAGTGAATCGCTGACATTAACTAGTGGCTGCAAACAATCGGGGCAGAATTTTGAATCTTTCTCATGCATTTGTATAGCTGTAAATGAGACGCGAAAAGAAAACGTCAAAAACATCAAAGAAAGTACCGTTATAAGTGGCTGAATATACATTTTCTATGTGTTCGTTTCTATCTGTTTTAATCTGTTGCATTCGATTTATATCGAGAAGTGTCTTTTTATGAAGTTTTTGAGCTTGATAGGTAGTGTATGTCGAGATACGGAGTATCGGTAATGGCAATAAAATTATTGTCATGTGTTCATCTTATATTGAAGAAGAAAATATTTTAAACTTTTATCAATTTTGTTAACATTTTTATCAACAACATTTTTTTCTAAAGTAGAAAGTGACAGGCAAAAAAACAAAAAGAAAATAAATAAAAGAAAAAAAGAAAAAGAAAAGAAAAGAAAAAAGAAACAAAGAGAAGAAGAGAAGGTAGAGGAGGAAAGGGAAAGGAGGAAAGAAAAAGAAGGGAAGAAATAAATTAAAAAAAAAAGAATGCCGATAGTGTTACAGTGTTTTTTTAATTTAGGAGAAATTTACAAACTTGTAGAATTTAAAAATTGTTTTATGGTGAATATTATGGTATGTCTTTTTAAAAATACAAATTAAGTTGCACTGCTGACGAAAGACACCAGAACTTCACTAGAGTGATGCTTTTCGTAAAAATAAAATTCCCACCCGATTACCAAAGTAAAACTGTTGAAATATCATCAGTACTTTAAAGTGTGACTTCCTAGGTACAGCGCATTTTCATATCTCATGCACATACCATGTACATGCACGTAAAATCCGTAATATGTAAAGTCTTCTTGTTGAATGGTTGCTTCTTGAAAAAAGATTACATTGCAAAATATTTTACCCTCCCAACCTTGTGATAAAAATCAAAATTGTGCAGGTTAATCACATTGCCGATGTGATGGCTCCGTAATAAAAACTGATGTGAACTATTCCCGATATTTATGTCCCAAAACTTTGATTAGCTAGCACTCCGTCAAAACACATGTAAATAAATAAATATTGTTTCATTAATTTTAATTCATTATTTTATTACATTTTTATTTGCCCCATGAAGCTAAAAATGTTATTTTTATATTCCTGTGGCTGCTTAATATTTCTCAATATTAAAAAACAATAAGAATAATGATAAAAAAAATAGCTGTTTGATAAATCTGAACATAGGTCAGCATCAGTGTTATATCACTCGCCATTTGAGTGGATATGAAAAAGATAGTATACTTCTAAAGTCAGTCGCCCACACTCCGAGCAGCTGATAAATTTCATTTTTTGTTTTCATAATTATTTTCCTTGGTTGATTTATGCTCATAAACAACTTCCGATCGTATCTCGATTTAGAACACAAGGCCGCCAGCCGTATTTCATTCGCGTGCCAAACGTACGGGCTAGTGAACTCCGAGAGATTTATTTGTTTTAATTTAAAGTTTAGGGAGATATTGGTGGAATGGCGTGAAGCAGAAAAACGTCTAGGGAGATGATAAATCCACGTGAATCGCATATAAAGTCGATTTATTTAAGTTATTAAGTCATTTTCGATATATTTGTTGGTAGAATGCGTGGTATAATGAGGTTAGAGCGATAAATGCACAAAAGTCACATGTTAGTTTTATTTAATTTAATAATTCATTTTCGGGATTTTTTCTTTTGTTGTTGTAATTGAAATGCGTGGTATAATGCGTTTAGAAAGATAAATAATTACACAAGAATCACATATGTCACATATCTTACATTTACTTCATTGATTAATTCGTTTAACAGTTATTTGTAGTTGGAATAGTGGGATATAATGCATCTAGATTAACCCTTTCGGGTTCGGTGACTCTTACACAAATTTTATTTGTTTGGCACCACTTTTTAAAAATAAGTTACCTTCAATTACATAATTTCGAAAATGCTCTAATTAAGTAAGGCAAATTTTATTTTGCTTTATTACTGGTGCCGAAAGCAAATTTCGCAAAGAAAAATGATCCCGAGTCAGACTCGGGGTTGGACCGCAAAGTGTTAAGGAAGTCTAATTTGGAAAACCTCAATGCGGCAGGCAATTGATATCTAGACCAAATACCGTAAAAACTCGATACACCGTCACCCGAATAAATCGGCACCTTAAATAATTTTTTTTTTTTTTTTTTTTTTTTTTTTGTCCTAGTGTTTATTTAGGATAGGAAATAATACTCCAGGAGGCAGTGTCGCAATTTTGCAAAAAATATTTAGTTTCGGTGATTTAGACATATAATAGATTGCGTGGGGAAAAAAAACGTTTAGACGTTTCCGTCTTAGCAGGTACAATTGCATGGCATATATGTTTTTTGTTTGTTTTTAGACGAAACAATTAAATTTTTCTGTTTAAAGTAGGATTCTGTTGCAGACAGGTTCTATTTTTACATATTTTCCTGTATTTATCTTTTCTTTTTCAACTTAAAAATATCTTTTGTAACATAATTTAATATACATGGGACAGGTGGGGTGAAAAAAGGATATGTTTTGTCCGAGATGTGAATTCAATAGCGGCGCTATCTCAGAAAAAAGGTTTCTCAGAAAAATAAATGACAACTTGATATCTTCAATAAATGAGAAATGAAAAGTAATTGTCCTACCTTTTATGTCGGTGATCATCGTACTGGTATATAAACTAATCCGATGGAGATCACTGGTACATGATATGAATAAATCCTTTACATTTAGAACTCTGGAAATAACTTTTTAGAATGTTAGAATAAACTCAAATAAATAGTCTTTTTTGTGTATAAATATTAAGTATATATATTACTGAATTTTACAATTAATTAAATTTAAATTTTAGATTAGATTTACTTAAGCTACAAAACAATATTAACATTTTAGATTGTTACAAATTATGAGAGCCATTTGCTCCTTTTAGAGATGTTGACAGGGTTAGTTTTATTGATAGAAAGAAGTAAAGGTTATTTTTTTAAGTCAAAAAAAAAAAAAAAAAGAGAATGTTTTTTAAGTTATTAAGTTTGTCCTTGATTTGTATACAGTCACGAGATTTTCTTTTAATTATAGTTTCTGGTAAACATCACGAATAAATGAGCACAATTCACGAACATAAAAAGTACATTACAAATATAAACACGTTTCACAAATGTCTGGGTTTTCCTACTTGTTGCAGCAATTATAAAAATTCTTTAATTAGTGTGTGCACTTTGTTCCTTATTTGATGATATAAATATAGTTGATGAATTTTTTTTTCATTCGGGTAGCGTTGAGTTCCGCGCAGGACTCCACTTGCAATTACAGATCGCCAGCGCTCCGCGCAGCTGATATATACACATATTTTTACTTCTATCTTTACAAGAAGAAAGTATTGGATTCATGAAAATTTTCTACTTCCTGTTTTCGACGGATTTATACGTTTCAGAAGGTCCTGAACACGGACTATTTTTAGAAAATGTCTGTATGTGATTCTGTCTGTCTGTCTGTCTGGTGACAAAAATTTTGTGGGCACTTTATCTCAAGAACTAATGTTTGGAATTTAATAAAACTTTATATTCAGTTTGTCCCTGATATAAATTGGTGCTGATTAGTTTTTGGTAAAAATCGCCCAGCAGGTGGCGCTGCTATGCAGCATTTTTCGAGATTTCCGCAATAGCTCTATCTCAAGAGCTAATGCTCGTAATTTAATAAAACTTTATATTCAGTTAGTCTCTGATATAAATTGGTACAGATTAGTTTTTGGTAAAAATCGCCCAGCAGGTGGTACTGCTATGCAGCATTTTTCGCGATTTCCGCAATAGCTCTATCTCAAGAACTAATGCTCGGAATTTAATAAAACTTTATATTCAGTTAGTCTCTGAAATAAATTGGTACTGATTAGTTTTTGGTAAAAATTGCCCAGTAGGTGGCGCTGCTATGCAGCATTTTGCAGGATTTACACGATTTTAGCGATAGTCATATCTCAAGAAATAATGCACGGAATTTAATAAAACTTGAGTTTCAGTCAGACCTTGATATAAATTGGTGCTGATTCTTTTTAGTGCATGCGAAACTTGTGTGAGATTAGAAGAAAGTTTTGGGATTGACACATCCGACTAGTTTTAAAGATTATTTTCCTTGAATGATTTATTCTCATAAACAGCTTCCGATCGTATCTCAATTTAAAACGCAATGCCGCCAGCCATATATCATTCGCGTGCCAAACATATGAGTTATTGAACTTTGGGAGATTTATTTGTTTTAATTTAAAAATTTGAAAGATATTGGTGGAATGGTGTGAACCAAAACGCCTACGGAGATGAATGCATGAAAATCGCATAAAAGTCAAACTTACGTTTATTTAAATTATTAAGTTTGTTGCTTCAATTCGAAGTACAATCCGGTTTACAAAAATTATTCAAACACCAGAATCACATCCATTTTTCAATTTACTTCTTTTACAGTTCAGTTTAATTCCAGCTACTGGTCTGTATCGTAAATTATCTAGGTACAGACACATTACCAGTATCTTATGTCAAACGCTGGATTTACTTAATTTAATGTTTTATTTTAGAGTTATTTATTTGCATTTTAGTTTAATTCCAATTATTGATGCTTTTAGTAAAATTGACAGAAAGATAAACGTACAAAAATCACATATTGTTCAAATGTTGGATTTCCTAAATATATAAACTCATTTTCGATTTAGTTAGTTTACAGTTCAGTTTATATAGCAGTTATTGGCGTGTTTGTTATAACTTCTAGCTAGACAAATGTACAAGAATCGCATATAGATCAAACGTTGAATTTACTTAACTTATTGCTTTACTTTAGAATTATTTATTTTGCATTTCAGTTTAATTGCAATTATTCATGCATTTAGTAAAATTCCTAGAAAGATAAGTGTACACAAGAAGCTCAAATGTTGCATTTCTCCAAATGTATAAATTCATTTTCGATTTTGTTAATTGACAATTCAGTTTAATGGCAGTTATTCGTGCGTTCATTAAAACTGCTAGATAAGGTAAATATACACGAATCACATATATATCAAACGCTGTATTTATTCAATTTACTAATTCATTTTGATTTATTTAGATTTAGCTTAGTTGCAAATATTACACATTTAGTAGAATTTTTAGAAAGATGCGTGTGCAACAACCACATATAGTTCAAACGTTACATTTATATCATTTATAAATTCCTATTTGTTTCATTTATTTTGTAGTAAAATTTCATTGAAATTATCGATGTATTCAGCAAAATTTCTAGAAAGATAAATTCATTTACATTTTGCTATTATATATCTTGAATTTAAATCTGAGTAGCCTAAAATCCCCACTAGAGTCCTGCATCAGGTCGAGTAACCCAATTTTAACCGAATCTGATCCAACCCACGGTTCGCGTTGGGTTGAGTTGACAGAGTTGAACTTACAGAGTTGAAACTTTGTGTATATATAGATGAATAACAGCTATGAAGCCCAAAATATTAAAATTAGAAAAAATCGTATTATTTTAATAAATAGAGATAAAAAAAACAAAATTCTAACAGCCTTTTCCTATTAAATTTAAACATTTTTCGTTATAGCAGATGCCAAAAATTAAAAATCCACGATGAAATTCTTTCTACAATAATTAATTTTCTATCAGACGATTTCCACGTGAAAAATGAAAATGCAATAAAAAGTTTCACCAATTGAAAAAAAGATTAATATGAAATAAAAATGATTGACGTCATAGTGGTAATAAAGCGGAAATTTTCAAAGATTTCTCAATAATACAATGAGTATGAGTATGTGTATGTACACAAAGCAGATTAATATCACGTCATTAGAGAATTAAAAGGAAAATCTGACGTCATATTGGAAGTTTAACGAATTTTTCAGATGTTTGAGAGTAATATAAAGCGAGTATTAATATGAGTAATAGAGAATAGTAAATATATGAGTTTGAGAAACATATTGAATCATGATAAAAATCCGATTATGGAAATATTCGCATATTTTAACATTTTGAAGGTGTACAACATGTTTAATTTTGAAATTATTTTTTTATTTCGCATTTAGTCCGCGTGACAGATATTATTATGACAGAATATAATAGCTGGCTTCGCCCGCTATCAGGCTGGTTTGGATACTCGAAAAAACGAAAAAATAGGCAGGTAAATTTTTACATTATATATATTTAAAAAAAAAAAAAAAAAAAAAAAAAACATGAGGTTTTTTTTTTTTTCTTGGTTGCTAAATGAAATTTATTTGGATTTATTAAAGAAAGGAATATTAAACGAAACCCTTTGAGCGATCTTCGATTACACTTACCCACTTGTTTTTTGATTGCGGATAAGGGTCGGATCAGGATAACTTTAAATGTTTCGGGTTCAAGTCGATTTTGGTTGAGTTTTGATTTTTTCGGGTCGGTTTCGAGTTGATTCGATTTTTCAAAAGAAAGTCATAAATATTTTTCAATTGAAATATGAGAGTAATACATGAGTGTAATGTATGTTCATTGAGTGTATATATGTTCATTTTTATACAAAAAAGATAAAATTGATATTACAGTTATAATTGTAGTAGAGTACTTTTCATAATTGTGTTAAAGTAGGGATTAATTTTCTATCACTTCGGGGTCAAGTCGGGTTATACCCGCCCTGTGCATGACTCTAATTCCCCTTCCCTCTCTTCTCTTCGTTGTGCGATGTTTTAAATAATACGAGGGCTGTTCAATAAGTAATAAGACTAAAATTACAAAAAAAATACAGAATACTTTTAATCGTCATCATTTACATAGTCTTTTTCAAAATAACTACCGCGGCACGTAATGCATTTATCCCAACGTTATGTCCACTTCTTAAAAACATGTTAAAGTCCGTTTTATGAGAGCTTTTTCAAACCGCCTCCACAGCCTTAACACATGCTTCGTTGCTTTCAGAATATTTGCCTCGTAATGTTTCTTAAGTTGTAGAAACAGCCAGAAATCGCATGGAGCGAGATCAGGACTGTATGGAGGGTGTGGTAAAATCTCTACGTTGTTCTACTGCAAAACATCCTGTACGCAACGAACAATATGTGGTCGGCATTGTCATGGTGCAATAGGAAGCCATTTCGCCACTCTACGGTCCTCCTTGATGATAACCGCAGCTGTGTTAATCATTATCTCTGTGATGGACGTTGAAGATCGTCCCTCACGTTCAATATCTTTCACATTGATTCAAGAATTGTATTGGAAAAATATTTAGAAACGTCTCAGTGTAGACAGGGAGTTCGTAAGTGTTCGTAACTGAATCTCTTTGTCCTGGTATATAGCTAATCTGATAAAGTGCTGCAGACTTTGACGGCATCCAAGTTAGGTACTACAGATTTGTTCATTTAAAATATCATCTTACTTTCTTAGTAAAGCTATTTGTAACATTTTGAGATCATGAAACTTAGGGAAATAGTCTTTAAACAAATATTATAGTAAAAAGAAAAGATAAAAGTATTTAGATCAAAAGTATTAATTGATTAAGCTATGAAACAGATGGTCGTGTATTCAATTTTTGTAATGCAATATTAAACAAATCTTAGTTTATAGTTTAGGCTTTTCTCTTTTGTAGTGAAAAGCAACATTAATTTGATTTCATAAGCATAAACTTTAAAAAATTGCAGAAACGTTTCCATACATTAATAAAACGCCTGCGAAAAGTTAGTGTAATCTCGATTATTCACGATTCTGGAATTATTTTTAAATATTCTTGCATCAATTTTTAGCATTTATATTGTTTTTCAAATAGTTGAGTAGTTAAAATTAGCTAATTTAATCTAGCTTTTATGCAAAATAATTACTTAAGACAGTGAGTATTAAAAATATAATAGTCATCACTGAAAACATGGTTTATCTTTAAAATAGAAGAATAAATATTTTTTTCCTTATTGCATCACAATGAACAACTATTTTTAACACTTTCCAACCTAGTTGAAAAGTGTTTATGACTTCGGTTTGTCTGCCGTATGGCCGTCTGGCCGTCTGCCATCTGTCCGTGCTCTAACTCCCGTAAATATGCTCGGATTGCTCTGCAATTTTTATATGTTATTTTCGTTATCTATAGCATGTTCCCTATTTCAGCTGAAGAGTGTAGCACTTATAGTTTTTTTACAGGGACACTCAAAAGAATTCCGTTACATTACGGTCAATGGGGAAAAATCATTTGCGGTTTATTTTAATGAAAATTACACAATTTCAAATACATTGTAATTATTATATATCACTAAGATGCATTACAAGAAGCTTAATATGGAATAGAGTGTGCATAGCAACTACAGTTACTTTACAGGGACATTCAAAAGAATTCCGTTACATTACGTCTATGGAGAAAAATCGTTTGCGGTTTAATTAAATAATGTTTCACTATTTTAAACACATTGAAATTTATATATATCACTAAGTTGCATTACAAGAGACTTACTACAGAATATTGTGTGAATAGCAGTCATCGTTCATTTACAAGGACACACAAAAGAATTTTCTACTGTCTGTTAACAATAACTCCTGGAAGTGCGTTTTAAGTTGCTGAACGCGATTTTAAATTTAACTCACTTTTTGTCTATTACTTGGTGTGTATAAATTCTGTAAATCCTATACAGGGCAGCACAAAAGTTCGCGCATACATTTCCGTTTATTGATAGAAACTCCAGAAGGAGAATTTTAAACTCTGCTACGCGTTTCCTAACTAAACTAAAATTTCGCATCCTATGTAGCATATATACAAATCTATAGATCCTATACAGGTCTGAATAAAAGTATTCGGATATTTTTCCGAATATTGTATATGTTGGAAATTCCTGAAATTACGTTTTTAAATATGTTATGCGTTTTCCAAATTGTTTACTTAGATGTTACCTTTCAGCTTATTAAACGGTAGTGATTTGTAAAATTATTTTGGAAGCGTTGGAAAGTGTTACATAATCTATGCTTGACGCATGATTTTTCGTTCTTGTTTTATTATTACTGTAATACAGGTAATTTTTGATGAAAAACGGAAACCGAATTCAAGACATTGTTTCATACAGTTGTGTTTTTGTGGCAACCGCTTATTGTTACCCACTTTTATTTTAAATCCCATTCTTTCCAATATCAATCTTTTTGACGCATAATAGACGATGATATATTAAAATTTTTGAGGTGCCATTGTAACAATAAAAAACTTCACATGATGCGATGGTTATTTTAAAACGGAAAATAGTGCTGTGTACTTCTTAACACCGTATTCAAAATTCATGACGATTGGTCAAATATATAAAATTTAAAATCTATAAAGTAAAAAAGAAGACAAGAAAACAGACAGACTCACAAACATCTATTTTTTTAGATTAATGAAATTGAAATGGGATTACCAGCACAAAGAGATCTGACTTACAATAAAACAAGAACGAAAAATCCTGAGTGAAGCATAGATTATGTAACACTTTCCAACGTTTCCAAAATAATTTCACAAATCATACCGTTTAATAAGCTAAAAGATAACATCTAAGTAAACAATTCAGAAAACGCATAACACATTTAAAAACATAATTTCAGGAATTTCCAACATATACAAAATTCGGAAAGATATCCGAATACTTTTATTCAGTCTTGTATAGGATCTATAGATTTGTATATATACTACATAGGATGCTAAATTTTAGTTCAGTTAGGAAACGCGTAGCACAGTTTAAAATTCTGCGTCTGGAGTTTCTGTCGGTAAACGGAAATGTGTTCGCGAACTTTTGTGCTTCCCTGTATAGGATCTACAGAATTTATACACACCGCGTAATAGACAAAAAGCGAGTGAAAATTAAAATCGCGTTCAGTAACTTAAAACGCACTTCCAGGAATTATTGTTAACAGACAGTAAAGAATTCTTTTGTGTGTCCCTGTAAATAAACGATGACTGCTATACACATAATATTCTGTAGTAAGCCTCTTGTGAGGCACCTTAGTGATATATATAAATTTCAATGCGTTTAAAATAGTGAAACATTATTTAAATAAACCGCAGACGATTTTTCTCCATAGACGTAATGTAACGGAATTCTTTTGACTGTCCCTGTAAAGTAACTATAAGTGCTATGCACACCCTATTCCATATTAAGCTTCTTCTAATACACCTTAGTGATATATATAAATTTCAATGCGTTTAAAATAGTGAAACATTATTTAAATAAACCGCAAATGATTTTTCCCCATAGACCGCAATGTAACGGAATTCTTTTGAGTGACCCTGTAAAAAAACTATAAGTGCTACACACTTCCGTTGAAATAGGGAACATGCTATAGATAACGACAATAACATTTAAAAATTGCAGAGCAATCCGAGCATATTTACGGGAGTTAGAGCATGGACAGACGGTCATACGGCAGACGGCCATCCGGCCAGACAAACCGAAGTCATAAACACTTTTCAAGTAGGTTGGAAAGTGTTAAAAAGGATGGAGAGCGCGGTTTCGGTTTAAAAGATATGCGTGAACGTACAATAAAACATTGTTAATAAAATGACTACTAATTCATAAGATAGAATGAACGCTAGAACAAATAGTGACCAAGTAATAGAATACGTTAGAAATAACTTCAATCCAAAAGTTCTAAATGCACTGTGTCAGTAAAAACTTAAGACAGAAGGACAGAACAATGGAATAAGAAAAAGAAACCTTTAAAATCCATTATCAGGGGCAGTATTCCATAATATAAAGAAGTCTTCAGGATGTCTGTGAAGAAATAACTGCGTTTAAGCAGAATTTTTTGTTCCACATTGCCCGATCGTATATACGACATACCATATGAAAATAAAGGAAAGTAAGATTGGGTAAAACTTCAACCCCTATTTAAGAGAAAAAAAATGTAAATTCAAACCTAAGATGAAAACATTCATATTAAATAATATTCATACTATAAATGGGAAAATTGTGAAAAAAAAAAATGTTAGTAAGCTGTATGACTTCTGTTGACCAAAGTTTGTTTATAATAGTCTAAGTATAGGAAGAAAAACAATAGAATAACTTCCATAATTTGAATTTGCTACACGAATGTAATTATAGTTTAAAATAATTTTATAAATATTACAAAAAAAAAAATTAAGCTGACACATATACATGTAAAAAGCTTTCATAAAAAAAGTTCAAAAAGAAAGAAAGGAAAAATCGTTAAAATCTGTTCCGCAAAAAGTGCTGCAGAGTGCGTGTGGAAACAATTTGTATATGGATTGTGTATTTGGATCGATTGTGTATTTGTATACAGAAATGTAATTATAGTTAAAAATAAGTTTATAAATATTACAAAAAAAAAAAACTAAAGCTGGCACATATACAAGTAAAAAGCTTTCATAAAAAAAAAGCACAAGAAGAAAGAAATAAAAAATCGTTCTAATCTGTTCCGTAAAAAATGCTGCAGAGAGCTTTTTAAAACAATTTGTATATGGATTGTGTATTTGTATACAGAAATGTAATTATAGTTAAAAATAAGTTTATAAATGTCATAAAAAAAAAAAAACTAAAGCTGGCACATATACAAGTAAAAATCTTTCATAAAAAAAAAGCACAAGAAGAAAGAAAGAAAAAATCGTTCAAATCTGTTCCGTAAAAAGTGCTGCAGAGAGCTTTTTAAAACAATTTGTATATGGATTGTGTATTTGGAACGATTGTGTATTTGTATACACAAATGTAATTATAGTTAAAAATAAATTTATAAGTAGTACAAAAAAAAAAAAAGAAAAAGAAAGAAAAAAAAGGAAAAAAAGAAAAAAGAAAGAAAAAGAAAAGAAAAATAGCAAGAGCTGACACATATACAAGCAAAAAACTTTCCTAAAAAGAGCAAAAAGAAAAGAAAGAAAGAAAGAAAGAAACGTTAAAATCTGTTACGTAAAAAGTGCTGGACAGACGTTGAAAACAATTTGTATACCGATTGTGTATTTTTTATAATTACTGCTGGGCATATACAGTTTTAAAACGTCAAAGTAGACGTATATACTAGATACAACTACGCATAGTTTAAATTTAATCCCAGTCTAATTTATAGCCTCTCAAGTAACGACCCAGTTTAAATATCCATTAAGAAATTTATCACAAAACCTACGTTTAATGAACTTTTCAACAATAACGGTCTTTTCTAAGGTGGTGAAAGTAATTGTTATTGTTGAAAATTCATTATGTCATGGACTTATTTTATGTGAATGACTATTATGTAAATATTTTGGTTTGATGATTACATGCATTTTAACTATAATTCCTATTAGCTATCCGAGAAAGTATTAGTTGTTAAAATTAAGATGAAGCCGATATATTGGTGGTAATTAATGTTGAAGAAATATTGGTTCTCAGATTATAATAAGTAAAATATGCTTTGCTTTATATTTTTTCATGTACTAAAATGCTGTATTTCCGATATTTAAACTATTTTATGCAGTTCAATTGCTGGGTGATTAGTTTAATATATAGTTTTAATTGCTTACTTTTATTCCATTTGTTTATTACCTAATGTTTTGCTTTTCTCCTGGAACGTGTGTAAAACGAAATATTGTCTTAAATAGAAATATATATAATTACATACAGTATTATAAACAGCAAAACCTCCAGTAATATACAGTAAAACCTAGTATGACTGAATCAATAGGAAACGCAGAAAAATTCATTTAAAAACAGGTTTTTGTCATGGAAAGTATACTCTCGCTTATGAATGAATTATCTCCTTTTTAAAGGGATCGTGATTTTTTAAGTTTAAAGTACACTGTAAAAAAATTGCAGTAAAGTTACGGGCAGAGGCCGGCAGCAGAGATTCCAGCCATACCCCGTAAAAAAAAAAAAAAAAAAAAAAAAAAAAAAAAAAAAAATCCATGCCTATCATTTTGTGCAGCCCGTAATTTTACGGGGCAAAGTAATATAGCATTATAATACACAGGATATAATGCACTTTAAAACACAATAACACTTTGCTTACTGTGTTATAGCACGTTAGATAATCATCACAGAATAGCTGTTTTGGCGGGTTAAAATTTTCGAAACACGAGTAAAAATGAAGGGTTACACCCTAGCGGAGGACAATGTATGGGGTCTACCGTATTTTTGCTAACATATGGGCTAGAACTGTACGAATATGTGGATTGCTCTTAATTTTCGAAGTATCTAAGGGATAAGGCCGCTTATTTAGTGGATCAGACCGTTTTCCCTCAAATAAGGCTGTTGCCCGTGAAAATTGAAGGGCAAACGCTCATAAATTTACAGTTTTTTCTGAGTGTAGTATTCCGTTATACAGATGTTCTGTTTATACAGATGTCCGTTATATAGATGTTTTATAATTCATTCATTAGAGAAATATATCTACTAAGCCGAGAACCTGCTAAAAGTAAATTTTCCTTCGGTCCCGAACAATTTTGTCCTTACTGTATATATTTAATATTACACTGCTCAAAACAATTAAAGGATATTTGAAGTTTTATATAAAATAAAGATATAAACGAAATTTTTTTTGCCGAAAATAGAAGAAGAGAATCACAAATGCAAATTTTTCTGGTTTTCAAACTGTGGAGTATGCAAATTTTGAGTTCGACGTCAAAAACGTCGCTTCAGCGGCAGCGAATGAAATTTGACTTTCAACTGAATAAAAGAGAATGAAGACAAGGATGATCGGCATTCAGTGATTGCTTTGTTTCGATGAGTACGATGTCTCAGCGAAGTCATTTGACAGATTCAGAAGCTTGGAGAATTGTTGGTAGGTTAGAAGGGGGCCAAACTCAAGCCGAAGTAGCGCAAGCCATTGGAGTGTCACAAAGTGTCATTTCCAGGATCTGGAACCGTTTTTTGGAGAGTGGATGTGCAGGCCGAAGACCAGGGCAAGGTCGTAGACGGGCAACAACGCCCAATGAAGATCGGTATTTAGCGTTAACAGCTCGGAGACACCGAAACATGAACGCTACTCTTCTCCAACAACACCTTCGCTCGGCTACAGGCACCACGATTTCAACTCAGACTGTCCGAAACCGGCTCCATGCTGTAGGTCTGTATGCTCGCCGACCGATGGTATGTGTTAGATTAACATCAAGGCATCGTCGCGACCGCAGGGAGTGGGCAACCGAGCATGTCAACTGGAGGAGAAATGAATGGAGCAATATTCTGTTTTCTGACGAGTCCCGTTTTTCTGTGCATCCGGATAATAGGCGTATTTTCATCTGGAGGGACCGTGGCAGTAGGAATAATCCTGCGTTCGTGCACGAAAGTGTCAGATTTGGCGGTGGAGGAGTGTTGGTGTATGGTGGCATCTCCATTGACGGGCGCACTGACCTCTACATCATTCGAGATGGAGCTCTGACTGGTCGCCGATATAGGGATGAGATCCTCAGACCTTTGTAGTCCCTTACGCTGCAGCAATCGGAGATAACTTCATTTTAATGGATGATAACTGCAGGCCACATCGTGCAAACCTGGTGGAGGATTTCCTTTTCGAGGAAGGAATCGTTCGAATGGAATGGCCAGCGTGTTCTCCAGACATGAATCCAATCGAGCACGTTTGGGATGCTCTAGGAAGACGAGTTTCTGGCCGCCAACAACCCCCACAGACTCTCCAAGAACTGGAAAGAGCTCTTCTGGAAGAGTGGGGCAGAATACCCCAACTCGTCATTAATAGCCTCATTGAGTCCATGCCTCAAAGGTGTTCAACGTTGCTGGCCGCCCGTGGAAACCATACCCCCTACTGAAAATGATTTTCTTTGAAGAAAACACCTTTTCTTATTCTTTTTTTCTCATATGCACAAATTGTGTTTTTTTCCTTTTGTATACAAATGCGCAATAAAATGCATTTTTTTCTGCCAAACATGTGTAATTTATTCTCATATAACCTACTATGTCTGTCGACCATGTATCAATCAGCTAAAAAGTTTCCCAGATACAAAATCCACCTAAAACTGCAATATCCTTTAATTGTTTTGAGCAGTGTATTTTTGATATAACCTTGACAAAAATTTATGAAGAGATATCAACCCTTTCTAATAGTACTTGCGTCAGATTAAATAACTGCAGGTTAGTCTTTGCCATTACGTCGCCTTTAGATATCAGAATGCCACTAACATAATGGTAATCAATTAATCAATAAGAAAATCTTAGTGGCGTTCATTTTCATTTGAATAATTAGATTTAAAGCTTCATATTAGAATCTTAAAGTAAATATTTTAAATTAAATTTATTTACTCTTATTATCCAGTTTTATGAGAAAAATACTCTTCTAGACCTTTCGCATCTTCCTTTTTAGGGGCGTTCGTAATTTTATAAAATACGTAGCACCTATAGTCGTCGTCTGGTCCGTCTGTCTGTCGCATATAACAGCGCAAAAACTACCCAAACATATAGTTTGAAATTTAATTAATAGAATTTTGACGAGTCATTTCAAATTTTATGAAAATCGAATCAAAACTTAAAAACATATTAATATAAAAGGGTACTTTTCGGTTAGCCGGGCGCCAGTGAAAAAAATATAAATGTATACATATACATATATATATACACACACATATGCAAACATATATATATACACATATATACATACATATACACATGCATATGTGTATATAGATATGTATACGTATGTATACATTTATATTTTTTTCACTGGCACCCGGTTAACCGAAAAGTACCAATAAAAGTTCTCTTCATTCTATTATACGTAATTAATTCAGTGATATCCCATTACAGGCAATGATTCTAGGTTGCCATATGGTGGTTATGTCATATTTAAGATGGAGTCATATTATTTCTTTAGTACTCAATTTAAAAACCGAATTTGTATACGAAAATTGTTTAATTATAGCAATCATATAATCTACCAACAGTTTTTTGGATAGATATGTTTCCGTAGAATAGATATTAAATGGAAAAAGAGTCTAAATATGGATTTCAAGTACTGAAATTTTCAAAGCAAGGCTTAAGTTTTCCATTGGAATTTTCAGTAAATATCGACAAAAGATTAAATGTTGCCAACTTAAAATGTACTTTTATTACGAAAATTAATCATATCATAATAACAGACGATATAATTCATTTCACTGAAATAATAACATAACGAACGCACCTTAACAAGCACCTTACGAACGCACCTTAACATTTTAACAAGAATGTTAAGGCTTTTTTGATAAACAGATTTGTTGAATAAAGCGACCGAGTGTTAGTAAATATCTGCAGGTTGCAAGGCTCGAATTTGCTACGCTACGTCACCTATAGTTATGGAACTGCCACTAACATGAAGCTAATCAATTAATCAATGACTATAGTTCTGAGGGAAGTTATGCGTTCATTTTCATCCAACTGGGATTAAATTTAAAGCTTTACCTTACACTCTTAAAGTAAATATTTTGAATAACATTTATTTATTAATATTCTCCCATCAGTACACTGTAAAAAAAGACAATATTTCTTAATCCATGAAAATGTAATCTAACCACAACTTAATATAATGTAGACTTTTCTGAGTTATACAGGATTTCGAAAACCATTCCTTTATCTTTTGAAATCGCAGAAACCAATAGATTTTCGATATTTAAAGAAACATTTACAAAAATAAAGTTTCTTTAATAATAATATAAAAATATATATATGAGAGAAGTGCCATGGCACTTTCTCTGACACGGCAAAAACAAGTTTCTTTTGCTGGCCGAAATTTTCGGATACGTTTCTGAGTAGCTTTTGCAGAGTATTAATCAGTTTTCTCTACCGAAATATCGGTTTTTGTTATGCTGTAAATTCTGAAGTTAACATTTACAGCTGCGTAACTGAATTTATATATGCAAGCGTAACAAAATAATGTTAATTTTAATATTAATATTAATTCTATTAATTGCTATTCTAATGTTAATATTAATTCTATTAATTTCAATGTAGCTAATTTTATTTGCGACCCCATGCAATTCTAGGGAAACAAGGCCCGGGGACTGCAGACCTGGTTTTGAATCAGGCCTTGGTAATAAAGAGTTCTGTTTTTAAAGCGTTCCACATTGGTGTTACATTTATGCACAAAGAAAAAAAAAAAAAAAAATTGTAATGTAACAAATTACAACAACCATTGGAAAAATGTTCCAAAAGCTTTTAAAAAATCAAATTAATTAAAAATATTAATTATTCAAAAATATTCATCGGAACCATCTACAAACAAATGCATTTTCCATTACAGTTGAAGAGATCCTGGCATTCTCTGTCCTCGCAAAAATATTCGTTTGAACCATCGCCGCAGTTATTGAAACGCATTTTCCATTACTATACCTTATCCTTTATATATACCTTAATATTTTGTCGGGTCCTTCCTACAATAACTTTAACTCTTGTTTATATTGATAATCTGAGCTAAAGGTATTTTAAGTAAATTAAAGTTGAAGACCACATTTTTTGCTTTATAAGACGATTTCTCATCCGACGTCAATTTTCGAATTCGGCTATTTTTCATATCTGATAGTTTACATCTACTAGTATCCTTTTTCTAACTTTTACATTTTTGTAACGATTTTATGCATTTCTATATCCTATTCAAAGAAAAATTCTTCTAAAGTTACAGAATTTTGTTGAAAACGCTTAAAAAAATAAAGTGACGACGCCAAGAGGTCCATTCTCGACCGAAAACAACAACCATTTTCCCAATGGTTAAAAAGAAAAGAATAAAAATGAAATAAAAAAATGACAAATGTTTCTTAACTTACGAAAATATGGTATAATTGCGTACGTAAATATAAAATTACCTCTTCCGAGATACCCACGATTTCGAGAAACGTTCTTTATCTTTAGAAACCTCGGAAACCAATATATTTTCGGTATTTAAAAAAGCATGAATAAAAATAAAGTTTCTTTTGCTGCCACTGATTATCGGAAACATTATTCCGAGTATTTCTTATTGCATATTAATTTATTTTCTCAAACCGGAATATTGTTTTGTAGGGTGTTATGAATTCTCAACTAAATGTTTTCAGCTGCACAGAAAAAAAATAAAACTCAATTTGGGTCGAAAGATTCTTAGGTATGTTCCCAAATTGGGCCATGCCTGTTTTAGTTACCACTGTGTATCCAAACTGTTAAATACCCATTAAACACCCAGTGTTAATGTTTTCGAACCCAGTTTTCGAACCCAGCACTGTTAAATACCCATTTTCATTTATTTATTTATTTATTTATTTTTTTTTTTTTTTTGTGAAAATGGGTATTTAACAGTGCCCAAAATGGATACACAGTGGTAACCAAAACAGGCATGGCCCAATTTGGGAACATACCTAAGAATCTTTCGACCCAAATTGGATTTTATTTTTTTCCGTGTGCGTAACTGAATATATACATGAAGCGTAACAAAATAATATTAATTTTAAAGTTAATGTTAGTGCTGTCAATTCATCATGTTTGTCTGTAAAATATGTTTGTTGAATATGAAAGTGTTTATATGAGAATTGATACCACCCGAAAAAAAACCTGTATTCCAGATTGAGAAAACTGATTAATACACTATAAAATTACTTACTCGGAAAAGTTTTCGAAAATCATCGGTAGCAAAAGTAACTTTGTTTTTAAAAATGCTTCTTTAAATCTTAAAAATATATTAGCTTCTGAGGTTTCTAAAGATAAAGAATGCTTTTCAGAATCACGGGTAACTCGTTAAAGGTTATTGTATATTTTTTGTTTGTGTTTGTGACTATATTATATTTTCCTAGATAGTGAAACTTCTCATTTCTTTTACAGTGCAGTCTATGACTTTTTTTATGTGATTTTAAAATGTTGATTCTTTTTTCTCCATTTTATTAAATGTCTTATTAATCTTAGTATGAAACTTTCGATGAAAGAGCATCGTAATCGGTGTATAGCTCCAAAACAAGTTTCGTCTTTAAAAGTAAAAAAAAGATTCCTTGCCAAAATTGATTTAGTTTAGATGTTTGAGTATTATAAAAAATTAATGTTAATTAATGTCCCTTCAGTTAATAAATAAACCTTAAATCATAACCTAATAAGGACAAAAGTTTTTCCTTTGCGCAAGTTTTTCCTGTAAAACAAGTTTTCCCACAACGAGTTTAGCAATGCGAAAAAAATAATAAAAAAATAATAAAAAAACATTTTCAATTTAGTATCAAGATCATCGTAATCAGTCTATCGTCTGTACAACTAGTTTTGACTGTAACACACAGAAGAAAATTGCATGTTAAATAAAGGAAATTGATGGATAAGCATTAATATTACTTTGTTTTAATAAATGATTCTTTAAATCTAGAAAATATATTAGTTCTTGAGGTTTATAAAGATAAAGAACAGTTTTCGGAAAAGATTATTGTATATTTTTGTTAGTGGTTATATTATATATTTCTATGCTAAGCAACATTTTCTTATTTTAAGTGAAATATTTTAATTTTACAAAATTAATTTGTTTTTTATTGTATAGCGGATTACATTTCAAACTGTACATTCTAATCTTCAAGTAAATATTTTGAATTAATTTCATTAACAATTTTTATCCAGAGTATGACGAAGATAGTAAATATATATTTTTTTAGCAATTAAATTTCTTCAAAAACAATTCTGCTTACGTTAAGCTGGCAGAATGAGGTATTAATGAAATATTGTTATTTTTACGGAGTGCTTTATTTTGTTATTATACAGCTGATTTAAATCTTTGAAGTAGAACTATAAAGTCAATATTTTGAATTAATTTTATTCAATATCATTTCCAACATATGAGGAACCTGAAAAGGTTATAAACAATTTTTTTATTCATGTACAGATAAAGAACTTAAATAAACAATTTAGTTTTTGTATGTTCCAGAACCCTATTATACTTACGAAATATTATTATTTTTATGGATTAACTTGTTTTTGATTTTACAACTACTAGTTCTTCCATTATATACTACAGATATAGCAGGAATGTTCCTTCGAAATATTTGTGCATTTGACTGCGTGGGTGTATGCATGTGTGTATGCATGAATGTATATTTGTATAAACCACTTTTTTTTTTTTTTTATCTTACTATTTGTTCTATTTTAAATTATTTTAATATGAATCGAGATTAAAATATATTAAGTAAATAATAAATAAGTCCTTAGTAAATGTTTAATTATATGATTATGAAGCAGCTAATTTTCTTTATTTTCTACAAATATATAACTCTCCTTTATTTGCATATATTAAATCATATTTTTAAAGCATCGGAAGTAATTTGATTTACGCTTTAATACGATGTTTACTTTAATTATCTTAAATAGGGCTAAATGATGAAAGATGATATTAATTACAGCTTCAGTGAAATCCGAATTGGAAATTCATAGCCCATTGAAACATCACCATAATTTAAATCATCGTTAAGATGATTATCTGTGCAGTTTGTGTGCTTTTAATGAACCCTTTAATCTGAAGCGACGAATCCACGTGCATATTTTGGTCACGTGACTTAGTTATATAGCTTATGCTTCAAATTAATATTCCTTTAGGATTTCGATAACCACATCTAAATAAGTACATAAAAGGTTAATCATGTGATGGTTAAGCGAATGTCTTAGAGAAAAGGATGCTTAAACGGAAGATTTATGCCGTAAAATCACGACAGTATTTGTAAAGAAAATATTTCAACTTGGATTGAAACACGTAAAAAGATCTTTTAAAAGGAGGGAAATTTTGATATATTTAGTGACATCACGTTTAAGCCATTTCTGCGCTATTCTTTTAAATTTATTTTCCAGTTTATTAAAGCATTTTAAACCACAGTTTCTGTGTAGTTGTAGAATTGTTGCACGTAATTGGAAAAATATTTTTATTTCATTTTATTATATCTACATATATATATATATAGGTAGATAGATAATACATTGAAACACATATTTTTATTAGCCTAATAAATTTTATTTTATTTTATTTACATATTTATATTTAAAATGGACATGCTGATATTTTTAAAAGAAATATTCCATCTGGAATTGAAAGGTATAAAAATATATATCATAAAGGAGGAAAATTTTGAAAAATTTAGTGGCATCACGTTTAGTCAATTTTTGAGGTGAAATACATTTCCCAATGTATTTGAACTTTGTAAATTATGGCCATTGTGTGGTTCCTGGAAAACAGTATACTAATATATATGTGTATATATATATATATATATATATATATATATATATAATATCAATTTACACAATATAATAAACAACATTACTAACAATTTTCTAATAAAAAATTTTACCATTCACAAGACATACAAATATAATCGCACACTTGGACGTAAAATTTTTAATTACAATTCTTTTGCAAAACAATTGGTCTCTTCAAATAATTACCCATGTTATTGTAATGACCCAAAATATCAAAAGTACATAAATACAACACATGGTCATATCATTACTGGTGATTTAATATTGTAGAACAACCTATTTTACAAAACTTAATGCATAATGGAACAAAATTTCGCCTTCCATATAAGTGTAATATCAAATCCATAATATTGCAGTTTATTCAAGATATTGATTTATTTATATATAAAATTGCTATTGATTACAATAAACCAATCGAGTATTTTAGTGAATGGAGATTTTCTGTTATAGATAAAATGAAAAATGAAATTATAAAAAATTATCATCATATTACACATGCAGCTTTTAAAAATATAAATAAACATATATCAGAATTGCAAAACAAATTTATAATTACTTATGTAGATAAATCTCCAAATAATTATGCTATTATTTGTAAAGAATACTATAAAGGGTTAATTCACAATGCAATCAGCACTAGTAATATTTTTAATAAAACTAAATTAAATATTGAAATAAATAATAGAAAATTATTAAATTATCACAAATTACTAAAAATCAAATGTAATAATTTAAATTATACTTATCTTGTTATAATTCCAAAATTTCATAAAAATCCTATTAAATTTCGCACTGTTACAATCGGGTGTAACACATATAATAATAATGCAAGTAATTTACTACTTAATATTTTAAAGCAGATATATGATATAACGTTAAAACATAATAACCAACATTGCCTAAAAAACAGTTTTCAACTCATTAATAAAATACATAATATCAATCCGGTAAAATTCATAAAAACATTGGATTTTAATGATTTATTTAATAACATAGATATAAAAGACTTACATAAAACAATGTGTATATTATTTAAAGAATTTAAATCTCAATTAAAATTAAAAGAACATATTTCAGTAAATTTTTTTAAAACTTTACTAAACTTTACATTGCATAATAATTACATCATATATGACAATATTACTTATAAACAATGCCAGGGAATTCCACAGGGCGGAACCGCATCTAGTATTCTCTCTGACCTTTACTTATATTATTATGAAAGAAATATTGGTCCGAACAATGATTATGTATTTTATCGCTATATTGATGACATTATCATATTTTATTTCAATGATAAAAATTGCACATCACCACTCAATTTTTATCCAACTCAGCTTAAATTAAGCGAAAATGATTTAATTAATAATAATATAAACTTTCTTGACTTAAAAATCAATATTAATAATAATTATAAATTAATTTTTGATATTTATGATAAGAGATTTGATTTTCCATTTAAAGTAAATATTTTTACCAATTTTGCTTCATGTTTACATAAATCTGTTTATAAAAATATAATTATCAATTATCTACATCGAATAAAATACTTATGCTCAGATATAAATAAAAACAAAAATATTAGATTTATTCGAGATCAAGCAAAAATATTTGGTTATCCAATTTTTATGATAAATTCAATCATCAACTCTTTTAAATAACATTTATTATATCATTTAAATATAAACACGGTATGTAATAAATTTTTGTTTTAATGTGAGATAACATATAACAATAGATATATAATATTACAATTATAACATACATTAATACAATTATAACATATTAGGAAATTTAATATTTGATTGAACATTATATACACTTTGTATAGTATGTGATTGTGCGTTGCCGATCACACATGTTTTGGGTGTTATTAATGTGCAGTTTTCATACATTTATAATTTAACTTATACAATAACACATAATATTATACATGGATAACATTGGTAATTATAACTCACAAACATATCTATTTGCAATATATACAAATATATATATAGTTTTTTATTTTTTATCTTTGAAATATCAAATTTAACATGTATTTTAATTACTGCATTGCATTAATTCGATTGTAACACAGTAGTAATACATATAATTATAAATTTTATAAATTTTGAGATAATTTGAATTGTTTATGAATTATTTAATTTGATATTAAAATTAATCTATGAAATCTAAAATATAATTAAGTATTAGTATAAATAATACATTAATTATTTAATAACAAGTCTAAAATATAATTAAGTAGTAGTAACAATAACATTAATTATTTAATTATAAGTCTATAATATATATCAGTAGATTAATACAGCTGGCAGCAAAACACTTTTTTTTAAAAAATAATATCTATTTTACATAATATACTCTTATTAAGTATATCTGAAATGCTGTGCAGGATGAATAAATTCTGTGTAGATTTATTCATATTGTAAGATTTTATTCGAATTTAATGTAAAACTATTAGGTAGTATTGTTTTTTTTAAATTTATTTATATAATTAAATCTAATGAAATGTATATGTAACTAATAAAGTGGATATGCAAATAGATATTAATTATGAATAATTAGAATGCCAACAGACGGCGACACTTTACGTGTCAGGTAGATATGATAATATTATTAATATTATTTTTAATTTAACTATAGAGGGAGCTATTGCTTGTATATTAATTTTACTTTCAGGAATTAAAATTAGATGGAGTAATTATATATTCACGGATATAATTTTGTTATAAGTGTATTATCACCAGAATAATTTTGTGTGTTTTTGAATCATTTTGTGTTGGTGTGTCATCGATGTAATTGTGTTTAAAAAAAATGTGCTCTCAAGTTGTCTTTCAAATCATTTCTCTCAACTCGATTGTCAAAATTATGTGCGTGCCATGTGGACGTGGATATTATGCAGAAGTTTCTATTTTTTGTGCATTCAGGATAATTATTGTGAGTAAAAATATTTTATCTACAATTTAAAGGTTCTAATTTCCAATATTATTTCAAAAATGATATCTAGTGGTAATTTAGTGAGGTGATTTATAATGTTTTTAGGATAATCGCTGTAAGTGAATTATATTATATATTCTTAATGGTTTTTTATTTCCAATTTAAATATTTCCAATCTTATTTTTTCCAAATATTATCTGGTAATAATTCAGTATACTTGGTTGATTGTACTGTTCTTAGCATCATGCCAGTAGAATTATGAAATACTGAATTATTTTTAAAACACATGTGGGTGCAACCAAGCTGACGAGTACATCTACATGTGTTTTTTCATATCCAATTCTTGTTTGTTCTCTTGTGGTCCAGTTTTCCATTGTATAATGTTCATATTTGATTTATTAATCCATTTGTGTTTACTTAATAACAACTCCAATCTACAATTTTTTTTTTTCCTTTCACTCTCTTTCTTTTTTAAATATTATTCAGGTATGAGTAAATTTGGCCAATTACCATTGAAGCACATGCTATGGTAAAATTATGATTGCACATGTTAATTATTAGATATGTGGTATTCTGTTTACACAATATCATTATGTATCTCTTTGTAGATTAAAGTAGAATGATATTAGAACTTGATATGTATTTTGAAATTCATAGATATTATAATTATATATATATATATATATATATATATACAATAGATAGCAGTAGTATAGCTTATTTAAAATATTAAAACTTGGAAATTTAGTATGGAGGTAATAATATCTATGAAATACTTTCAAATTATCAAGTAATATTATATATTTTAATTTATTAAATTTAAATTAAAATTAAATAATTAATGGTTTTTATTTATATGTATATCATAATTTTTTTCTACATTTTTTAAAATGTTGTAATCTATTTAGTTAAATAAAAATAACTGTAACTGTAGGTTACAATTTATGATCTGAAGGATTCTCTATTTAACTGTGAATTTAACCTCTTCTTTTGGATACAACTTTGTACATGTGCTCACAATATACTAAATATCTTGGGATATTATTAATATAAGTAATATATATTTTTATTAATTTTTTTTTAATTCTTTTTCACACTCCTTTTCAAATTGTATGTATAATTTATAATATTCCATTGTAAAGGTCTTGTTATTCAATATTGTTTCAGCGATTGTTCGGGCAAGATATGGCACTATATTTAGCAAAAGCTGGTGTCATATACAGAAAACAATCGTTCTTTGCTTATAAATGTGATTTTCTTGCCCTTGAAAAAGTAAATTACTTTATAAGCTTTTATTTGTGTATATACTCGTGTGGTTTATATTTCATTCCTTATTTTCTATTTATTTAATTTTTTTTTTCTTCTTCTTAATTTGAATTAATAATGTTACTTTTATTAGGACTACAATTTTAATTTGTAAATTGACAGGGCTCTTTGGTATCGGGATTTCAGTGTATGTGGTCAGTTTCTTATGTTTCAATGGTTAAATTTTACTTAAAGTTTTATATATATATATATATATATATATAATAAATCGGTTTAATGAGTTATTTTATCTGTCTTACAACAGTTGTATGGCAACAGTTGACGATGAAATTTCGGTTTTGCGATTTTTGCTACTGCAATTTTTTTAATTTCTAAACATCGCACATTTTTAATTTTTACACTGTTATATAGGAGAAAAATCTACTTTCAAATGCAATTTGGTCGAAAACTGTATCTTAATTCACTAATTTATTATGGCTTTAAAAAAAAATTGTTTTTTTTTACACTTTTTTCGGGCTCAATGGTTGCCATTGCTTTTTTTTTCCGCTTGGCGACCGCATATTATCGTTGGTATTATTAATTAGAAAATGATACATACATCTCGAAAAGTAAAAGAATAGAAACTGTTACCGATTTTATATAAAATACAAAAATAATAATAAAACTAATTATAATAAACGTTTTGATGAGCGAAAATTTCATAAATCGAAATTATTGTGATACTTTAAAAATTGTTTCGATGTAAAAATTGCGGCTCAAACAATATTTGGCTATTTATCGTTTGCGCCAAGATAATCACGATCAAAAATCAATTTATGAGGAAGTTTCGCTGGCTGCTTTAAATGAAAATTCTAAGGTTTATTTTTTTCTAGGAGGTACTGGCAAAACATTTTTTCTTAATGCAGTTTAAAAAAAAGGTGAGATCACATAATCTGGTTGTGTTATCTGTTGCATCCTCTGAGATCGCAGCTTTGTATTAAATCAAGGTAGAACAGCAGATTCAAGATTCAAAATACTACTGAATTTGAACGAAACATCGATGCGTGCCATTAGTAAGCAATCTGATCTTGCTGAATTAATAAGAGAAACCAAGTTAATGATCTGTGAAGAAGCACCCTTGATGAGTAAATTCGTATTGGAATGTGTAAATATGTAGACCGTACAGTTAAAGATATAAAAAAACAATTATTCGCCATTTGGTGGATTAGTAGTTGTATTTGCTGGCGACTTTGGAGAAATTTTGCCTGTATTGAAGCATGGGAATAGAGCTGATATTTCTTGGGCCACTTATAAATTTTCTAATATTTGGGAAAATTTTAATATTAGGTATCTCATATTTAACATGTGAATGAATCAAATTCAAAATATGAACTTTTCTGATTATTCAATTCAAGGTGGCGAAAGTGAAAATGTTGACTTTTCTGAATTCATCATTCAACTAAATAGATTAAAAAGTCTCATTCAACATGTATATCCAATAATGGAAATACAGAGTAATAATTTGACAAAAAGATGCATTTTAACCATTTTGAACGAAGAAGTTGAAAGACTTACTTGATAACTGAACAATGTACCAGACAACGGAGAATTTATTATTTACTATTTCGAAATTTAAATTTCGTCAAAATATAAATTTAAATAATAATATAATATAAATAAAATGCAAATTTAACAGACATGTTCTTGAACTACGTGCTTAAACAGTTGAAATTTTCATAATAAAAATCTTGCAGTAAGCAGCGAAATCTTGGACTATTTCTTTGGCCATTAACACCTGCCATGTAGCTAATACAAAAGTATCGCTTTATTAAATTTCAAAATTTTATTTGAATATATTATTGATTTGAAGTTCTTATGAAAATTCTTTTTGGAGTTGTTAATGAATCAGCTGAAAAAATATACATTAAATATGAAAAATCTATGAGAATTAGAAAAAAGTTGGTTTTCGTCTATGTTCGCCAAACCCGGGAAGCCCGGGTTAAATTCCCTAGTTAAAGTAATAGTGCGGTTAGAAGGTTTTTCAATCCAGATTTTTTACATCAAACCGTTTTTATTTAAATTACAATTTTTATTACAATTTTTATGAATTATTTCAGCGGATATACAGGGGATCATAAAACTATTAAAGTAATATCGCTATTACATAAGAAAAAAAACATATCTTGAATTAATTTTTCTAACTCCAAGCTTTTAAATACGATTTTTTCTTTCAGGTGCAGTTCTGATTAATGCTTCAATGATTCTCATACTGCACTTTTATATGGGTAAGATTCAAAATTTCATTGTATATAATCTCAGATCTTTAAACCCATAATTTAGTTACTATTAATTCATTTCTAAAACTTCTAAACTATTTCCTACTACATTTTGAGTATTTTATTACAATACTAACTGGCGTAGCAACCTTATATGTTGTATTTGCATTACAAGAGATATTTCGATTTTTGTGGGGGGGGGGGGGAAGAAATCTAATTGAATTCTACATTTAGAAAATATTTATAATATTATTTTTATTAAATTTCTTATTATAAGCCGGAAATCATGTTTATAACATAAATGAACCAAAAATTACGAAAGTTAAATCTTGCAAGTTACGTGATTTTGATGCAATTGTAGTAGAATGCCTTTATAAGAAAATGGCGACATACCACGACCTACGTTATACACGAAAGGTGCATGACGTTTATATATATATATATATATATATATATATATATATATATACCGCTAACCAGGCCCCTACCTGCACGGCATGAGTGCCTAGCTTGGCGAGTTAGTACCTGGGAGTGGTGCGGAAATCGCCTGATCACAGCATGGCTGTGACCCACCTGACTATATGTTTGTTGGCATCGCTGCAGTGCTTGCTCTCAGTTTGCTACAGTTCTCTTTGTTTGCCATTTCAAGGTTTCTATTTAACTTTGTTGAATTGACAGATTTTAAAAAAGCAAACATTAAGGAATAGAAAGTACGTTGCATGACGTTTAAAACGTCACATGGAGTGGATCATTTTTACACTGCGATTGGTGCAAAACGTTGAGCCACGCCGCTTTGCACCAATCGCCATGTAAAAATGATCCACTCCATGTGACGTTTTAAACGTAGTGGTTTATCACGCCATGGTATCTTAGATTTTAATTTTGATATAATCATGGATAATTACTAGATTTTCTTTGATTTTTTTTGCGCATAAATTCTGAAAAATTGTAAAATCACTAATGCATTAGTTTACATTTACATTATATAATAAAGTATGTAATGAATTATGCGCGATCTAATCAGTCAGAGATTTAAATATATAGTTCCCTCAACGATATTAGATAATTATATTTTCCTTGTTTTCAGTATCTTTATCTTTTTTAAATTTGACAATACAATTTTAATATCATTAATTGCAATTCAGAATGTCCGTTCATTTTGAAAGTTTAATGCTTATAAATTAAACTAAAAAAAAAAGCACGTGTTAATGATATCTGTCAACAAATAGCAATGTTCGATGAAAATAACAAACAAATAATTAAACGCAAACAAAATTTAAAACTTTTTCATTAACTTTTTTTCGAAGATCGTCATTAAAATACTCCTCTTTTTTTTTTTTAATGAAACGTGTAGCATGTTAATTAATTTGTGTTTCTGTAATTAATTTCTGTTAACTACGATACTCTAATTTAAATATATTCTCAAATGATGGAAAGTGTTTTATTTACAAGAGAAGGATTAAATGAAGGAGTGAATAAATAAGTAAAAATTAATTTTCTTTCTTTCGGATAATTTTGTTGTATGATGATCTGTTTGCCATCAGTAATTTAGAGCAGAGAAATATTAATTATGTATTAATCTATTTCTAATTTGTTTACTTCATAAGACTATGCTTAGTATGAAAATTAATGAGAATTAATTAAGAGTTGCTGTAAATTAAATTAAATTTTTGTTTACTTAGCACATATATGTATGCTTTATCTCATTAATATATGGATAATATTCCGAATCGCATCTGGTATACAAGAACATGACTTATCCCTCTCACCTCTGGAATATGTTGATACATATATGTACTAGATGTGAAGGGTGTTAAAAAATGAAATGACGGTTTTTAATATTCATTAACGATGACAGATATTAGTGACAAGTTATTAAGAGTAGAGAATGGTGTCAAATTAATAAGAACAGTACTGTGTGATGCCAATAATGTTTTTGCTATACGCGTCCTTGTTTTAGTTCCAAATATCATCGATAGGTGGCTCTGCACTGTCTCAAACTGTAATACGGATCAAAATAACTTTGCATTTAGAGTCCTCCACGGGTCAGGTTGTACCCGACCAGAACCGGAAAATTCTTCCTAAAGTCAACCCGAAATCCACCCTGAACCCAACCCGAAGTGAAAGATAATTAATTTATTTTATATCAATTTTACCTTTTTTCGTATAAAAATGAACACATATACAGTCATTAATATTCAAATAGGTAACTTTTTTCATTTGAAAAATATTCTGGACTTTGTTTCGAACCCGACCCGAAAGAATCAAAACTGAACCCGAAACCAAAACGTTTAAAGTCAATCCTACCCAAACCTGATCCGCGCTGAAACAAAATTACCATCAACCCGTCCGACAATAAGCAGGACTTTACTTGCAATTTCAAAACTCAATTTTTATTTTATTTTATTACTTATCCGTCATACGTATAGTAGAGAGTAAATCTTGTAATCATTTTGAAAAAAAAAAAAAAAAAAAAAAAAAAAAAATTGAAGGATTTACACGTTTCAGACACTGGAGATTCCGAAAAATATATTTTTAGAAAAAAAAAAAATTGCCGTCCGTCTGTCTGTGTGTGTGTGTGTCTGTGTGTCTGTAAACGCTCTATCTCTCCCGAACAAATTGAGATAGGGACTTGAAATTTGGTATGTACTTAGTACACTGTAAAAAATGACCAATGTTTCTTATTTTATGAGAATATACTATAACCACGAACGAAAATATAATATAATCTTCTGAGTTATCCGAAATTCCGAATAGCGTGTTCCATTGTCTTTCGAATCCCCAGAAACCAATACATTTCCAAAATCTAAAGAATTATTTATAAAAACAAAGTATTTTTCGCTGCTCGTATTTTTTAGAAACGTTTCCGAAGGGTTTTTATAGTGTATTAATGAGTGTCCTCAGCCTGGAATACCTGTTTTTCGAATGTCATCCATTCTCAAGTAAACGTTTTCAGCCGCATAAGTTAATTTATACATCAAAGAGTAAATAAATAATCTTAATTTTAATGTTATTGTTAACGCTGTTAATTTTGCATGTTTGTCTGTTAAACATATTTTTTGAGCATGAAAATGTTTACTTGAGAATTGATAGCATTCGAAAAACAGGTTTTCCAGGCTGAGGACACTAATTAATACACTATAAAAACCCTTCGGAAACGTTTCCGAAAAATACGAGCAGCGAAAAATACCTTGTTTTTATAAACAATTCTTTAAATTTTGGAAATGTATTGATTTCTGGGGATTCAAAAGACAATGGAACACGCTATTCGGAATTTCGGATAACTCAGAAGATTATATTATATTTTCGTTCGTGGTTATAGTATGTTTTCATAAAATAAGAAACATTGATCATTTTTTACAGTGTATGTAATAATCGAAGAAGCTCATTGAATTTCAGTAACCTCGATTATCCGGAACTATTTTTTTTCGGACTCTCGAAATATTCGTTCTGATAAAAGGTATATAAAAATTTTCGAAAGTGTTTATTTTAAGGAGTGGATATAAAAGACAAAAAACACACATAAATTTTGTATAAAGAATGAAGTCGATCGGATAATTAGTTGCCGAGATATTTGTTATCATATTTTTCCACAATCTTCGATTTTTCATGACCCTGTGTTTCATTCAAATTTCAATTCAAAGATATATTTTAATTGGAAATAAGACGCAGTAAACCGTTAGTTAATGTGATTGCTATTTTTGGAGTTATAAGGATGTTTCTTTTATGCAATCCAGCGATAGAGCATTTAGAGTTTATAACGTCATCAAGCCACGATTTTATTCGAATTGCAATGATAGTTTATAAATAGTTTACACATGTTTTATTTTCATATTTTATATTATGCATATCCATGATGGGTAAGTATTACGATGGCGCCCAAAGACTAGTTTTATTTTTATCCTGGCGTTTCAACACCTAAACAAAATGAACGGTAAAATCAAAGGAACTTTAATTCATTCTTAGAAACAATCCATATATACTGTTTTTCACCGGAAAGAAAAATCGTAAATATAGTACATCCCAAAAGCACACGTTATTGAACCAACAAGCCAAACTGAATGAAATATTGGTTAAAATTTAGCAAGAATATAATCAGCTTTCAGACATTAAGAAATCTTTGCAATCATTATCATATTTACATAAACTCGAAGGGTGTTTAATGACGTAATGTTTAATAACGCGTTGTAATGATTAATACTAATGTAATGTTGGTGTCTAATATTGTAATTTCATGTAGTCTAATTTTTTTAGAATATTCTCCAACTATAATAAAGAAGGAAGTTTGTGCGTGTGTGTGTGTTTGTGCGTCTGTTTCTTGTTTGTGTTCTGAAAAGACCGCTGCACGCAGAGCTACAAACTTCCGTGAGAAGGTACCTCTATGCATGTAGTTTTGCACCTTGAAGCCAGATTTTGAAATTTTTGAATAGATTTTTTTTTAATTAAAATTTTTATGTGATGTTCAGTGTTTTTTTACGTTTTCCTGCGATTTTTCCTCATTAGTAACGGGAAATCCGGTTCCAATCTTTTAGCCCAATATAGTAAATTTTATCCTCTTATTAATAAAGTTTATGCAAAATTCGTACAGCGTTTTTTTTTTTTTTTTTTTTTTTTTTTTTTTTTACATTGAAAAACATTAGAATAAATAAATGTAGATCATTCAAGAGTATGTTTATTTATATTTTTGAAGAGATATCATTATGTCCTTGTGCACATGTAAATAACAAATTGTTTTTTGTCTATAGTCAGGTGGATCACCGCCATGCTGTAATCAGGCGATTTCCGCCCCGCTCCCAGGTACTAACCCGTCAAGCTAGGCAATCATGCCGGGCAGGAGGGGCCTGGTTAGCGGTATATATAAAAATAAAATAACAAATTGTTCAATTTCCAATGTACTTTATTTATGGAAAGATTTGAGGAATAGAAATAATGATTTCATGGTTAGTAATAGTATGAAATGTGTTTTTATATATTTTTATAAATATAATTAAAAAATTTTTAATTAATTTAAATTTTAAAACGTATATACATGATCATCTTTATGTGAGTGTGTGAGTGTAATAGTGGCTTCGAAATTATTAAATGAATATTGTATGTATTCCAGAATATTGTATATAATTTGGAATATATATGTTTAAAAAAATAATATTGTATATAATCCAGATCCAGAATAGAATATTTAAAAATTCATTGATAACTTTTTCTTTTTTTCTCTGATTAGAATGCTTAGCTTATTTTTTATATTTTAAGATTTTCAATAAAAGTTTTAGCTTTTTAGTAATAAAGGCACATGATTTTTATTTTATCAAATGTGTAGTTTTAGGTAATAACTAGGATATTTTGCATATAGAATATAGGATATTCTTTAAATTGCAGTTAGTGTAAGTGAGTGCTCATAAAACATAAGACAATTTGCTTTATTTATTTCATGATTTCAAAAGTCTCACTTTCAAATTGAATCGGTTTATATTTCTCTCTTTTTTAACTGTATATCCTATATAATTTTTTATATGATTAAAATATTTCAAATTAACCAAGTGAATGAGTTTTTTTTTTTCTAATGAATTTAAATAGGCTATTCTAGTTATCAATTTTAATGACGCAATGAAGGTTATTTTACTTGAAAATGTATAGTTTTAAAATTATATTTTGAATTTTTTTTATGCAAAATAAAATATGATTTAAACAACAACAACAACAAAAAAAAATCCGATTAAAAAATAATCCGATTTATTTACTTATTTATTTATTTTTAATATAAAAAATATCACATACCCTGCTTGCAGACCAGTGGTTCCCGAACTATGGGTTGCGGAATAATTGGTCAGGTGTTCAAAAATATATATCTCCTGCAAACACTTGTTTTCTTCTGACTTCTTGCATATTAATTTAGGTGGGGGGGGGGGGGAGAAACGAAAGGGTTGCAATACAAGGCGACATTTTGCTATTTCAGATAATTTTTGCCAGGCAACCCAATAAATGTTATGAGAATGAGGGCAGATGTGGTTTTCTGGACATGAATCATTTGATAAGATAATAGAATTTTGGCCTTTGGAAAGAAATCGAAGACTGCATTTACAATAAACAAGGAAGTTAATGATATGCTCGAACAAAAGCGCAGATGTAAAAACCATTTTACAGTTACTTTAAATTTTCCAGACACAGAATAAAGTTAAAAGGATAAATGAAAAATATCTAATGTACTTATTGAATAATTGCAGCTGCATTTATATGCTGGAAAGGAAGTTAACGTTTATTTGAGGTTAAATAAAGTCAGTGCATAAATGAAAGAAATGAATCTCTAATATATTTGATGAAATTAAATTACTTTTAATCTTTAAAATAGAAAGGGTTTAAGTAAAAATCCTTCTCTGCGCGTTCACACATTTTTGAGTGGCGCTTCCAAGTCATTTCTTTCTTACTAGGCAATTCGACTGCATCAAATTAAAAAGATAAACAAACTTTTAATCTATCCTTTTGGTGAATTTTGAAATTAGTTTTAAATATATCTAGTATTTTAGAATGCTCATATTTATTGTTCAAATTTATTAGAGGCTGTCTACTTAACACAGACATTTGTCTCTAATACCTATCATTTAAAGATCCCATAACTTCTTAATAGATGCATTTTTCAGATACGAAGACACATCAGACAACTCAGTATTATTAATATTATAATTACTACTTACAATTTTGTTAAGTTTTCTTGTCAATACACAACCCAAGCATGTTTCTAACAAAAGTAAAGCTGTGACGGGTCCGATGTTATAAGTATGAAGAGGTAGCGCTGGCCTACAAACGGAATCGTTCTCATTTAATAGGAGCAAATGTATTTATTATTTTCCGTATATGAACAACAAAATACATATTTCTTGAATAAATGAATATTTCAGAATAATAAATAAAGAGAGGGTTCGTTAAGCTTGTAATCAAAACACCAATAGCGATAAAGTCCAGCTCTTATCAAAGTCCATGCTCACAGCACGAAGTCCACTCGAAAATGGGCGCGAGAGGAGAATACTGCTCGCTTGCTGGACCCTTCACAAAAAGTTTCTGGAAGTCAAGATGCGCTTGAAATGGACGGGAATACGCATTCTTGCCCCCCTAACGAAACGGGAACTGTTTCTCACTCAATAAACAGGGCTGTATTTACATCAACCTCAACACATTAGCCAGAGAAAGGCTTTTCCAACAGGGATCTAAAATAATCACTCGAAGTTTTCAAACGGAGCCACGACTCCGTTATCCGGATTCAGGTTGATTGAATCCTAATTCCAAACACTCTGTCCCTCAGCATTATTTTTGCCTTCTCATACGCCTTCTGTTTTTCATCTGAAAACAATAGAGGTTTCTACCGCGAGTAGAAACTCTGAAAAATGAGGTCACTGAGAAAGTCTGCTATTACTGGAAAATTAGGATTTCTCACGATACTTTCCCTAGATTGCTTGTTTCGCTTTCGTTCTCTTACTGTCTGTGTGGTCTGTCGGTATGGCGAAAGATGCGCCAACCGGTTCGTTCTATTATCGTAGCTGCCTCTAAAACTTCAAGATGGAAGATGAGTTAGGATGAATCAAAGTGCTTGATGTTTACCTGCAGATTTGAGGAGTCTGCTGAAAATCTGAGGAAAATCTATTTTACACGGAATTTTTCTATGCTGGTTTTTGGGCTGCATACAGGACTTTCGAGTGAGATATTGTAGATTTCTCACAACCGGCATCCGATTTCATACATTTATTAGTAAATAATGTACCAATTGAATCGGCATATAAGAGTAAATGAATTTCAGAATCCTCACAATCAAGATCGGGTAAAACAATTTGTTTTCTCTAATCTCAATAAGGGCGTCCTTACTAGAAAGTTTTGTCACAAAACCAGCAATTCTTTTTTCAGAGAAGACCACAGCTTTACAACTAAAAAAATCATTCAATTAAGAAACGATTAATTCATAAACATTATAAATGTGAACTGAAATTTCTCTTTATTTAAAAAGGTAATGAGCCATTTTAATTTTTTTTTCTAAGATCAGATTTAGATTCTCCATTACCTTTTTGCTAGCATAGCTGTTTTGAGAACCAGAATCCGTAACGGTGCGAACCTCTTGCTGTACATTCTTATATTTTACTTTAAGGCTGTATTCAAATAGGCTACTTTCTGACGCATTTTTTTAATTAATTATTGTTCGCAAATGCATGAAATTGGCAGATTTTGTAAAAGTAGAAGATCTTTCAGAAAACACTATCAAAGTCGGCGTTTAGAACCGAATTCCTGACGCGCGGCAGCCCGAGAAGCGCGAAAAACATGTTGTCAGGTGATCAGAATCACGTATAACTCGATAATTAATCTATTTATCAAAAAATAGAAAACTCATTTCGATTCCAAATTGCTTCCATAGTCAGGCCTGCCAATTTTATGCCTTTGCTAGTTTAAAACTGAGTCAGAAAATGTGTCAGAAAGTTTCGCGTTGCTGAGCAAGTCATTTGAGAACCACCTATAAACATTTTCAACATTAGAATTATTTGTCAGAGTATTAGTTTCACAAATTTAATTTTTGTTCTTATCATTCGTATTCTCAATATTACCGTCAGGACACATAAGAAAATGATGAAATTTTTTAGACTTAACACAGACATTTGTATATAAAACACGTATATATAAAAGTATTAAATAAAACTAAAAAGAAAACTTTTTTTTTTTTTTTTTTTTTTTTTTTACTTTTTTTTCACTTATTATTATTTTTATTTCGGTTACTTATCAGAACAACCAAACTTAAGAAACTTGTAAAACGATTATTAATTATTCACAAATTAACTAATTACGGGTAACTTGGCCGCTCAAATTTAGAATATTGCAAGAAACAATTTTGTTTTTCTAATCTTTCTTTTTACATTATTTTATTCATTGTTTATTAAGTGGTAAAAAGTTTATTATTAATTTGTTACGATGTAATTACACGAAATTTTTAATTGATTATACTACCGCGAAACATTTTTATGCGTTGTGTTTTTAATATTAAATTAATGCATCAGCTACAAATTATTTTAAAGGAGTTTTTGTGCCTTTTTTTTTCAAACAAGAGTACTTTATTTATAATTATATTTAAGTAGAAAATATCTTTAATGATATAAAACTCTAGAGCAGGTAAATGCGATTAAAGAGTAAAGCTCTCCAAAAACGAATGGATTTTTAATTAGAAATAAATTGTAAATGGTATTTGACTATGTAAGAGATTCGATATTATTTTACAACGAATTGCTTTGACAGAATCTACTCCAATTAAATAGGAAGTAAATATATATAAATCGTACACTTTATAAAAAGTATGCGCATATAATATCCACCATATAAAATAGATCAAAGATTAATTATAAATGTTTTGGAGAAAGAAAATTTTTATTAGTTTATTTCATTCTTTATAACGATTTACCACACATTCATTAAAGTCCATGAATAACTTATATTAAATACAGTTTTGCATTTTTTTAAACTAGAACATTGTATAGTTATACTGAAGTAAAAAATATCTTTAATGAGATAAAATTATATAGCAAATAAATGCGATTAAATAGTAAAGCGTTTCGAAAATGAATGGATTTTTAATTGAAAATTAATTGTAAATGTATCTGACTATACATTTCTTTAGAGCGAATTCATAATGAAGTACGTGAATTGCTTCGACAGAATAAATTCTAATTAAATGGGGAGAGGGTTAAGTAGTTATATATAGATCATATTTTATGGATCATATCTACATAAATATCTAAAACTATAAATTAAATCGGAAATTAGTTATAAATTTGGTTGAGAATGTAACAGTTTTAATAGTTTCAATCGTTCTGTATAACAAATTTGCATAAAGTTCGAGAAATTCTTCGATTTCATTCGAAAATGAGGTTTATCTCTTTCTCTCTCTATTTTTTTAAAATAGAGAATTTTATTACATTACGTAAATATCTTTAATGAGATAAACATTTTAGAAAAGTTAAAAGCGATTAAAAGCAAAGCGCTACGAAGTCGAATGGATTTTTAATTTAAAATTTAATTGAGTATGTAAGAGTTTCAATATATCTATTTTAGACTGAATTCATCTTATATATGAATTGTTTCTAGAAAATCTGCTTCAATTAAATTAAAATGGGTATGTATAAATTAAATTATGTAAAATCTTGATAAACATAACCCAATATATGCATGCGGAAATTATCATTTCCGCATGTATCATTCCGCACAGTATATTATCATATATACATATACTGTAAAAAAAAAAAAAATAATAATAATAATAATAATAATTAAAAAAAAAATTGAAAAGGTATTTGATAGGGAAAAAATATTTACAAAAATTCAATGTAATTAAAAAATTCAGTGTAACCTTGTAGTTATCAAATATTCCTCAAACCATTTGGAGAAAGACAAATCAAAAATTTTAAGAATAAAGGGTTTCTTCTGTTTTCAAAAACATTTCTAGAATGAAAGGACTCTCTGTTATACCTGTAAATTTCAAAAAATACATTTCTGACACTTTCAGAATCGTACCAATTTCTTTTTTTTTTTTTTTTTTTTTTTCATCAAAACGCTTCTAGAGATGTAAAATTTCAGAACTGTGAGTAATTACGCAGTTACATTGCACTTTCGCAAACGGATCTTCTCTATCAGGATTTTGGATTTTTTTTACTCTGGAATAAATTGGGAAAATACATATGCTGGGAAAGTAAAATTGTAGACCTTTCTTTATAAATAATTCACATTAAAGTGTAATTTTTTTTTTTTTTAAGTTATCCAATTTCCAGTAAAATCAGTGGTTGAACAGATAGTTTTATGATTATAGCATTTTATGGGAGGTATCTTTGTAAATATTCCAAAATAAATTAGCAATTAATTGTTAATATAGTTTACAATATTTAATTTAAACCTTTCTTTGTAGCTTATGTCATTTATATAAGTTCATGGAGTATTTCAATACATCATCTTCAATAACTTGATGCAATTTAAGAGATGATGGTTAAGAATTACGTGATTTACAAATGCGTTTTATACGCAAAAAAATAAATACATAAACAAATAAATAAAATATAAATAAATAAATTTGAATCAAATAATTAAACAAAAGAATTACAGTTATTTTAATAATTCTAATTTTATGTTTATTATAACATTAAACGCAGTACTATTCACATAATGTTAAAACAGAGCGTTGTGATTGACTTACTACAAAATGTAACATATTTGAGAAAATCACGTGAGTACTGTGGCATGTTATTTTTAGTTTATTAGAAAAACTCGGTCAGGGATAAATTCTGAAGTCGTATTTGGTACTTGTTTGTTATAAAGGCCTTGGCGGTTTTTTTAAAAAGCTTGGCGCAATTCGGACTTCAGAAAGTGAAATTTGTTGTCATTTAAGGCTGTTATGTAAAATAAATAAATAAAATGGAATAAAATAAAAATACTTTTTCTCGCGAAACTTTCTGACGTAAAACCATAACTTTTGCAAGCGTGACTATCGAAAAAAAAAATTGAATCGAGTAGTTTTTATCATTTTTTGATAGATGAATACATCTTGAGTTTTTCTCATGTCAATATTTATCGGGCTGTCGCATCCTCAACTTTAGTTTAAAACGGTAACTCTGACAATATTTTCTGAAAGACCCTGTATCTTTATTAGAAAATAAAATACTATTCAATTTCAAAGTTTCAGAATAAAAAAAACCTGCAATATTCATGCGTTTACGAACGAAAATGAATTCAGAAATGTATCAGAAAATAGCGAATTTGGATATGAGAGCAGCCTTACATCATAGTATAAAGGATCGAATTTTATTTTTAGGTTATTAGAAAAACTCGGTCAGGGATAAATTCTGAAGTCGTATATAAAAATTCGGTACTTGTTTGTTATAAAGGCCATGGCGTTTTTCTTAAAAAGCTTGGCGCAATTCGGACTTCAGAAAGTGAAATTTGTTGCCAAACGATATAAACATCTATGAAAACGATCCTGATGAACTTCTATACTTGTTTATATATGTATTTAAAATATTGCCACTAATTATTGATCTAATTGTATGTATTAGATAAATTACTTCCATTTGTATAGAAAAACAGATAAATGACTTCTTTATATTAAAGAAATTTTATAAATATTGGGATAAAAATGCTTGTGTGTATGAAACAGTGAGTAAGTTGCCAGAAAATATGCATGAAAAATTTCCTTCTCGTGCCAAGATTCCTTTCTCTATCTATCTCAACAGGCCCTTATAACAAAGAAGTACCAAAAATTCTAACAAAATTGAAATTCATTTAAGGAGTTCGAAAGCATGTAATGATACGTTGTCATTTAATATTCCGAAGATTTGGGTTGAGTGATTGAATAACAGTGGGAAGCGGTCTGTAGATGGAGCTAAGAGCGGTGTTAAAATTAAAAGTTAGAGGGCGTTGTACCTTCTTTCACATAGTGACTGTTCAGACTCTCTGGTTTTTATGTACATTGTGTTTGTGGTTTGTGTATATTCTGATGACGATTTGATGAACTAATCGAAACATGTAAATTTTAAATTTTAACATCTTTAATGTTTATATTGATAAATTGACGTCTTTTAAGCAAAATAAAAAGTGTTTTAGTGTATATTTTAAAAGTTAATTTTAATGGTCGTATTTCGACTCTCCACTTTATTTGAAATATAATAACATTTGAAAATTGAAATTGACAAAATATTTCAATGTGAAATTTCAATATATAAGAATTAAAACTTAGCCCTATACATTCTCAAAGCAATTGTCTGGAATATACGTTAGCATACATTGGCAAACCATTCCTTGCTTCATTTACGAAGAGAATCGTATTTACTATTCGGCATCGCTATGCAAACAATAGATTCTACCTCCTGCATCCTGCTCTGAGAGACAACGCACAGTTTGTATTGGTCGATCCCTAGCGTAACTGACTCTGTTTAAACAGCCGAAGGAGGACAGAACTGTCCTCGTTAAAACGATGAAAGCGCACTCACATAGGTTGTTTGAGTAGAGAAGTGTTCTGAAAGGAAGTTCGAGGTATGCTATAACTTACTCAGTTTTTAAATAGAAATTATTTCGCGATGCAAAAAATAAAAATATGCGTGCCACTAACATAAATTTAAATGTTTAAGGTTGTTTGTCAGTGAGATTTCAAATTCCTCTGACTAATGTTAAACCTATGGGCGTGTAATGCATTTTTATTTTAAATAATTTCTCAGGAAATTAATATATTTAACTGTTTTGTTTTTTTTTTACTTTTTTATTATCTATAATAGAAGAAAGTATTGTAAGAACTAAAATAACTTCTTAAAACACCATCAAAAACTTTAAAATGCGCTAGGCCTTTCGAAAGATCTGGGTCTTTCTTCGTCAGGCGCAAAAAGACGTGCGTCTACTATGAAAGCAGCAGCAAGACTCGAGATGAGACAAGACTCAAGACAAGAGTTTTTGATGGTGTTTTAAGAAGTTATTTTAGTTCTTAGTGTTTCACACCAGTTTCAACTTATTTTATTTGAAAGTATTGTAGTCGAAAATTTTTCGACTTCCGGTTTTTGACGAATTTACACGTTTTAGGGGTCAGATATCCGCAAAATATGTTTATACAAAATATCTGTTTTTCCACTGTGTGTCTGTCTGTCATCATTGTATCATCGAAAAGTGTACAATGTTATGCATATAATTGAACCAAATTTATTTATATAGGTTTGTTACTATACCCAGCAGGTCCTTCTTGAATTTGAAGATATTTCGCCGGAAGGGGACGTTGTAATAGAGATTTTTGTGCCATTTTCATTATTGCACCATCGAAAAGTGTATGAAGATATGCACAGAATTGAACCAAATTTCATTTATAGGTTTTTGGCTATGGCCAGCATAGATCCTACTTGAATTTAGAGATATTTCGCCGAAAGGCGTGCTGTAATAACGATTTTTGTGTCATTCTCATTGACATGAGATAGAAGAAGTTTTGGGATTGGCACATCCGACTTGTTTTTTTTTTTTTTTTTTTTTTTTTTTTTTTTTTGTGTGTGTGTGTGTGTGTGTGTGTGTACTGTTCTTAAAGGATGTCGCTTTCTTTTTAGTTAACAACATATTTCTAAAATTTATACTTAATTTATAATTTTAAGTTATAAAATCTTAACGACACTGCACCCACTTCAACACTTAATATAAAATTAAGTAATATAAAATTAAATATATTTTTGAAATATAGTAACATAATATTAGTAACATAAAATTAAATATATTTTAGAAATATTTTGAAAACTAACAATAAAAAAAACATCCTTTAAGTACATTGAAAAAAGAAGTTTAAAATATTAGTGTCCTGAAAAGAGATTTTAAAAATACGAATACCTTACACACCCATAGGTTTAACATATTAGCCAGGGGAATATGAGATTTCACTGACCAACAGCCTTATGTTTTCTCATCAATCAGATCTCAAACGAGGTTGCCAGTTTGCCCTCCATTTCTATTCAGAAATTCCGAATTCATACCAGAAATTCCGAGCAATAAATTGTGCTTTATTTAATGACTGACAGTTAGGGATTGCCGTAAAAATTCTTCATTCGGAATTTCTGGTATGAACTCGGAATTTCGGAATAAAAAAGGAGGCCAAACTGTCAACGCTCTAAAATTGAATTGTCTAATGTTAAACTTATGCTAAATACAGCGATATCTCGACTAACGAATATAATCCGTTAAGGAATCGTATTCGTTAGCCGAAACGTTCGGTAACCAAAACACGATTTTCGGTCCAATTAAAATACAACGGTGCTGCGTTACGTTAGTGCTCGTATCCAGTAAAATATTCGTTAGCTGAGTCTAAAAATTAACGGAAGAAATCTTCGTTATCCAAAAATTTTATTATCGGAAATATCCGTTAGTCGAGATGTAACTGTATTCCTATTTACATATTTTCCTTCAAAAGTATTTTTAATCGATGGAGTTACTTATTGCTTCCAATCGCAGGAAAAGCGTCGTGTCAATGATAAAAACAACCCAAAGGTAAATTCCTCATAATTTTTTAATGCTTTAAAAGGATATAGGGTGTCCTACAATTATTGAGCTCCATATAGAGCAGTTCACATCACGCGACTTTTATCGTAAAACGTTGAAAAAGCTTTAGGACACACAAGTAGAAAAAACATAAGGAAAGGGTAACTTTACAAACAAACAGTTCCATCAACCAATCTACCACTTTATCTTTGTAGTAGGAAAAATGCAGGAATCGTCATGGCGAGTAGACCATATCATAGACAAGTTTAACATAGAGCAATCAAATTTCCCCATTTCAATTGTACAGTAGGAATCATAAAGAACAGACAGATTTTTCTTGCTAATCAACCGTAATTGAACCAACAGTGCGTCAGCTGCCCTTTCCTTATTGATAAAAGTCACAATAACTGTCCTACAGCACAGCAGCAGTAAAAAACCTGATCGCGACGTCACCATGCACAACTCTATACAAGTATAACATGAATTCTTAGTTGGCGATCAGAAACTTGCAAGGCAAATGAAGCATGCAAGGTAAAGGCAAACAAGAACGAAAAATCTTGCGTCAAGCATGGATTATGTAACACTTTCGAATGCTTCCAAAATAATTTTACAAATCATTACCGTTTAATAAGATGAAAGATAACATCTAAGTAAACAATTTGGAAAACGCATAACATATTTAAAAACGTAATTTCAGGAATTTCCAACGCATACAATATCCGGAAAAATATCCGAATACTTTTATTCAGCCCTGTATATGATCTATAGATTTGTATATATACTACATAGGATGCTAAATTTTAGTTTAGTTAGGAAACGCGTAGCACAGTTTAAAATTCTCCTTCTGGAGTTTCTGTCAATAAACGGAAATGTGTTCGCGAACTTTTGTGGTGCCCTGTATAGGATCTACAGAATTTATACACACCAAGTAATAGACAAAAAGTGAGTTAAACTTAAAATCGCGTTCAGCAACTTAAAACGCACTTCCAGGAATTATTGTTAACAAACAGTAGAGAATTCTTTTGTGTGTCCCTGTAAATGAACGATGACTGCTATACACACACTATACTGTAGTAAGCCTCTTGAAATGCACCTTAGTGATATATATAAATTTCAATGCGTTTAAAATAGTGAAACATTATTTAAATAAACCGCAGACGATTTTTCTCCATCGGCATAATGTAACGGAATTCTTTTGACTGTCCCTGTTAAAGTAACTATAAGTGCTATGCACACCCTATTCCATATTAAGCTTCTTGTAATGCACCTTAGTGATATATATCAATTACAATGTGTTTGAAATTGTGTAACATCATTAAAATAAACCGCAAATGATTTTCCCCATAGACCGTAATGTAACGGAATTCTTTTGAGTGTCCCCCAAAAAAAACTATAAGTTCTACACACTTCAGTTGAAATAGGGAACATGCTATAGATAATAACAATAACATATAAAAATTGCAGAGCAATCCGAGCATATTTACGGGAGTTAGAGCACGGACAGACGGCAGACGGCCATACGGCAGACAAACCGAAGTCATAAACACTTTTCAACTAGGTTGGAAAGTGTTAAAAATAGTCCGTGTTGTCAATATTAGATATTAGTGTTCTCATTCACTATTACACTAATTCATTCTTCTCTAATTAAGCTATGTTTATCTAATTAATCTATGATTTTCTAATCTCTATTAATGTACAGGAATGTTTTGCCACGGATGCGAACTAAAATTACTGTCACTGTATCCTTCCGCACTGACCGCTGGAAATCTTGTTGGGGAATAGGGAGACAGATCTCCAGTTACGTATATATGGAGCTCAGTACCTAAAATAGACTAATTTTAAAATTCCATAAGTTGCTAACGGTGGAAGATATTTAAAAAATTCTTACAGGAGAGTTGTGTAAGATGGCAGGAGTTTTTTTAGTGTGATTCCTGATTTTAGTTCGAATTACCAGCAATAAATGGCGCTGCTGGCAATAGACGTCCAATCGAGGCAGAAGCAGAAATCACCCAGCATTGATGTGAAGGAAGGAGGTTAAATATATGGAGTGGGTCTCATTCACCGATACAATCTTGTTCAGAATAGAGCCCTGAAAACAAGATTGTATTGACGAATGAGGCTCACTCCATATACTTAACCTCCTTCCTTTGCATCAGTGCTGGGTGATTTCAGTTTTGGCCTCGATTGATCACATATTGCTTTCAACGCCATCTATCGCTGCTTTTTTAAAGCAAAACTGGGAATAGCAGTAAAAAAATCCTTGACATCATACATATTGCCCTTTTGCAAGAATTTTTGTAATATCTGTCACAGTTTGTAAGTTATTGAATTTTAAAATCAGTCTATTTTAGGACACCCAGTATGTATACTTGAAATTGCTGTCCTAAGTTTAAGCAAGAATTTACTTCTAATATGATTAATCACGAACGTTATACACAGAAACAATATTTTGATGATAGAAAACAATAGAACTATGACAGCAGAAAAATTGAACGAAATTAAACTGCCGGAAAAAATTAAAGAGACAAGTATAAAATCTCATATAACTTTAATGATTTTGCAGCTAAAAACATGAAACTTGTACAAGATCTTTATTTTGTCATACCTGACATATCTTTAAAAATCAGAATATCCTACGTCTGCAAAAAATAAATTTAAATAAGAATATAGAAAATGTGATACAATCTGGAGTACGAAAAAGTTTGTGTTACTTTTTGCTACTTTTTAGAGCTATGTAGAAAAGTTTGATAATATGTGTGGATACCCCTGACCGAATTGCAAGCATTACAGCTTTAAAAGTTTACTATCTAACTTCCATTCTCCTAATTAAACGCCAATTATCACAATCTGCCAAATTCTTTTTCAACGACATGTTTCACCGTCGACACATGAAAGTTTTATCTAATTTGTACATTTCTGAGTAGCGAAGGTGAATACTATAGATCAGTTTTAACTGACGTCATACCCAAGTATAGGGCTACTATAATACAGGCTGAATCATCAAGCATTTTGATGCCCACATAGACCAATCAGAGATTGTTGCCTACGCAGCGTGGTGCGGCGTGGCCAATCGTTCTCCTACGGGCAATTGTTTGAATTGTAGAGGCCTTACCGGGACCTACGTTATACACGGCCGGTGCATGACATTTAAAATGTCACATGAAGTGGATCATTTTTACATGGTGATTGGTGCAAAGTGCCGCACCCACCGTTTTGCACCAATCGCTGTGTAAAAATGATCCACTCTATGTGACGTTTTAAACGTCATGCACCGGCCGTGTATAACGTAGGTCGCGGCCTTACCCAAATAATCAACTTAACAACATGGTGGGCAGTTTGATTGCCCGCGGATTTTCGTCAATTTTGATTATTTCGGTGATAATATTGGCTAACAAATTGACGATTTTGGTTCGTACACCAACTTACTATGCCTTTTATCGAACTTCATTTAATAGAATTAACATAATGAACCTTTCTATACTTGGTTCTTTAATCTTCCCTGCCAATGTATAAAAAGAAATATATAGATAATCAAAATATTTGATACACTTGATTATATTCTGCAAGATTGATCCCTAAAAGTGTCACTCCAGTATTATTCATTTTGAATATGTCGCCATATTTTAACGTAGACAATGAAGTTACAAAATAACATCGAACAAGCTGGATTAGCGATATTACAGCGCCTAGAATACATAGCTGTATTGAGCATGGATCACTTTTGTCACGTGAACATAGAATGATTGCATTTATAGAGAACTTTTAAAGAGAAAGTAAAACAAATTGTTTCGTTCTTCCTATTTGCCATGAAATCATTCAGATTACACGATGCAGCGTCATCTTTTGATGAAATTTCTAATTAATATAAAAAAAAAATAATAACTTATTCAAAGTTACTGAATTGTGACACAAGTATTTACGTTGAATTAACGTTTTTTTCCCCTCTTTTCGAGTCATTATTTTTTTTAATCATGTAATCATTTTCCAAAAGTTCTTTATAAGCTATAAATAAATAATTTAAGTAATTAATAAGCATTTTACAATTTATGTTGCTTTGCATTACGTATTAACTTTATTAAGCTAGATCTGCATGAATAACACGAACATTAGAATTCTCCGAATGACTGAAATCCACACAACTTTAAATCCTCGAGGCTGTTTGAACTTAATGGGAAATAACTTTCTATTTCTAGCAACAGACAAACGTTATATAGTTTTCAGTTGCAACAGTATCAGTTGCTACAACATTAAGATCTGAACAAACTCGGACAATAAGCTGAAATTTATAATTACTCCGATATCGTTCTGAAGTTGTAGTTTTCGAATGTTACGATGTAGTATTTTGTAATACTTTAATAGGATATGTGTACTTGAAACTGCTATCCTTTAAGGGAAACCAGTAAAAAAGTTATCACTAATATATTAATCACCATGAGCGTACGCAGGCCTTTTGTTAAGTGAGAAAGGAGGGGCAACGAAAAACAGTTAGTATCTTTGGTTTCGAAAAACAGTTAACACTTATAATAAAAAATGGTGAAAATCTTTAAAGGAAAACTATCATCCAATAAAAATTGCAGTCGTGCAATATTCAGTTAAATAGCTATCACAAACAACTTTTCATATTTATATTGCTTAGTACTTAAAAAAAAAAAAAAGAAAAAAAAACTTAGTTTCTTGAAGATTTAGACGTTGGGCGTGGCCCTCCCTTGCCCCACTCTGCGTACGTCCATGTTAATCACAAAGAACAAGATTCTTATAAATAATTCTTATAAAGTTTCTTATAAAAAGTCTCTTAAAAAATATTCTTTTTATTCTTCTTATTATACACAAGAACATTTTGATGACGGAAAATAATAAAACTTTGACGGCAGAAAAATTAAATTAAATTATAAATCGAAATATAGATGATGAAAAGATATGATACAATTGATTATATTTTACAAGATTGGGGACCAAAAGTGTTACTCCAGTATTATCCATTTTGAATATTTCGCCATATTTCAACGTATGCAATAAAGTAACAAAATAACATCGAACAAGTTGGTTAGCTATATTGGTCAATTTTCCATTTTGAATATGGATCACTTTTATCGCATAGCCACAGAAGGAAGACATAAACGACTTTTAAAGAGAAGAACACGCAGATTTTCCCATATTTGTAATTTACCATATAGTCATTCAGATTACACGATACCTCATCATTTGTTGATAATATATTTTTAGTTAATATCAAAATGTATAACTTATATTTTATTATTTTTACATAAGTATTCACGTTGAATTAACACTTTCTCACTCTTTTTGAGTAATTATTCTTTTTAATCATGCAATCGTCATCTGAATATCTTCTAAAAGCTATAAATAAATAAATAAACAAATAAATAAATAAGCGTTTACATCTTATGTTGCTTTGTATCACGTATTGCGAACTTTATTACGCTAGATCTGCATAAACAACACGAATATTACAACTATCCGAATGATTTAAATCTGCAGAACTTTAAATACCAGAGGCTATTTAAACTTGATGGCAAATAACTTTCAAGCAATGTACAAAAGTTATGGTTTGCAGTTACAGTAACATCTGTTAAAACGTAAGTCCTCAACAAATTAAAATAATAATCTAAGATTTATCTTTACTCCGATATCGCAAGGAAAGAGTTTTTCGAATGTTACAAAGTAGTCTGTTAAATTTTGTAGAATGTATATGTACTCTAAAAATCGTCTTAAGCTCTAGTAGGAGAGCATGTACTGGCATATTTCTAATATATTATTCACAAATGATAAGGTTCTTAAAAGTTTTATGCAGAAAATAAAATTTTGATGACAGAGAACAATAGGACTTTGGTGTCAGGAATATGAAGTCATTCTAGATAGATTTATAAGGAAATTAAAAGCTGTGATAAAAATATAGTCTGCAAGTTTTAAAACTAAAAGTGTCACTCAAACATCAGCTATTTTTATTAAGACAAAATATTTTAACATAAGCAATAAAGTAATAAATTACCCCAAACAACTTACTGGCATTAACATAATTGACCATGAATCATGATTTTCATATGGACATTGAAGAAACATGTTTAGCCCTTAACTGTTGTGGTACCATTTAGTCTCCACGTATTTTTTTACTCGTGTAATTTCTTTACCAATCAGTATGATTCAGATAAAATTATAAACTATATTAGTAATATACTTACTCATTTATTCAACTGACAAATACAGTCATGTAAAAATACAATTATTTTTATAAAAATTATTTCGATTATATATATATATATATATACTAGGGGGCCTACCCCCTGCAAGCTATGCTCGCCAACCCCCGCTCAGACTTCGAGGCCTCTAAAAACATGACAGCGTGCTTTATTTTAAAAATATTGGTAAATCTGTAATTGGGTTGCCATGCTTTTAACGGGGCATTTTTTGATTATCATGGCCTCATACACAGCTGTTGCGACAACTGACGACTGTTTTCGGGATTGATAAGTAAAATCAATTACAACTTGAAAACCAGCTTGTATAAAATGGTTAGGTTTAAATTGTGGCTACCTCTCGGACTTCTATAACAACGATGTGTATTCTATTCTTCCTTTGCGTTTAAGGATGAGAAAAATTCCATCTGCTTGTGAATAATATTAAGAACCACGGTATTGAAAAGTACTATGTTATAGACATTTTCAGTAACAGGTTTTAATTTTCTCTCTATTTTAGTGCACCATCATGCATATTTTCATGTTATTTTAAATATGTAAATTATTTTTTTTAATTAATTTGTATATACGAATTTTATAATAATTATTTATCATACAAAATTAATTAAATATTTTGTGCATGCATGCCTGCATTTATTCAGCATCAATTGATGAGATATTTAAACAAATTTGCCATCCGCGATAATTTTACACCATGTTATGTCACTTGAATATTGTCCATAAGAAAATCGAGTAATTTTCCAGTATAGGATCCTTTACTTTTAGGTTTGGAGTAATTCGAGCTTCAAAAAGGGATAGATTCGTTAATATACATAGATTTGTTGCCAAAAGTTATGAAAACAAACCCAATGAACTTTTGCTGCTTTTCTATTATAGGGGTTTTGACGCTTTTTTAAAAAGTTTGGCGGAAAAAACCAAGCAGGATAAAAAACCAAGCAGGATATTTTATTCTTCCGTTCAGTTGGGCAATCATTATTTTATATATTAGTTTCAAATATCCGAATTAATGATTTTATAAATTCGTTTAATTAAATTTTAGAAAAAAATAACAAAATGATATCAATAAATAATAATTACTATTAATTCCTTTTCCTCCCTTTCTTTTGCGTTTACCTAAATGACGTCATTTGGACGAATTTATTCAAAATATTTTCAGTTTATAAATTAAATTAAATGCTGACAGACGATTGAATCCTGACGATAGAAATGTGATTTTTTTTTTTTCAAATTTTCCTGAAAAACATAATTTAATCACAATCTTGTCTCCATTATCTATACTTGTCTTCATTATCGATTGAAATAAAAGATAAATTCAATTTCAATTTGAAAATGACGAATAAAAAGAAATCAATAATCCCTATCGGGATCCTTTTCAATTTTTTCCCCTTTTTTGTCACAAAAAAAACTGAGTAATTAGTTGCCATCATTACAGAAATGTCATTAAAATTATAAAAAAATTAATATCTCGAAAACTAATTCCAATTTCAAAATTCTATTACCAGTTTTGACATCCGCGGATTTTTATGAACAATTGGTATTAATTTCACCATCAAGCGTTTAATATTTTATTAAAAATAGCCCTGAAACATAATCAGTCGTTTAATCAGTCGTTTCATAAAATCGTTTCATGAATTCGTTTCATAAAATCGTTTCATGAATTCGTTTCATTAGGATTTTATATATATAGGGTAGATATATATATATATATAATTAAACTATTAAATATTAATATATATATATAATTATACTATTAAATTCCAGGACTGTACGTGTAGTTAATGAATGAAAATGTGTAGGAACGCGTCATCATGCGGATGTGACAGCGTAACCAATGAGGCGTGAATGTAGAACAAATGCCTAGTGATTGCGTCAGCATTTCCGGTTTGGAGAAGGTAAACGCAGGTGGTTCATTAGAGCGCGTATCACGGTCGGTGATGGAGCAAAGAGTGAATATCAAGTTTTGTTTCAAAATTGGGAAAATGCCAAGTGAAACCTACGAGTTACTGAAAATTGCATATGGACATGCTGCTATGTCCCGCGCCCGTACTTTCGAATGGTATGCACGCTTTTGCGATGGCAGTGAAAGCACGGAAGACGACCAACGCAGTGGGCTACCCATCACAAGACGAACAGAAAATGAGGTTGCAAAAGTCCGCGCTTTGGTGACTGCAGATCGACAAAAGACCCTTGGGATGCTTGCAGACGAGTTAAATGTGGGGAAGGACACGGTGCACAAGATTTTGAGGGAGAATTTGGGAAAGAGAAAGATTTGTGCCGCATTTTTTGACAGACGATCATAAGCAATACAGAATGGAAGCTTGTGGGGATTTAATCGACGCAACTGACCGAGATCCGTCGTTTCTGCAATCGATCGTGACAGGCGACGAATCCTGTTGTTACCAGTACGATCCCGAAACACAAAGAAACAGAGTAAAGAATGGAGATCACCATCTTCTCCAAGACAGAAAAAATTCCGTTCCCAGAAGTCGAAAGTGAAAGTCTTGTTGATCGCTTTCTTTGATGCACATGGACAGATCCATCACGAGTTTGTGCCACCTAATCAAACTGTCAACAAAGAGTACTACGAAACTGTTTTGCATCGGTTAGTTAAACGAGTACACTGTGTGCAACAGAATATGGATAAAACTAGGCTGCGCCACCAGGCGCCTGAGTGGCGCCGGCGCGTCTACGGCCTGAGGGACTTATAACGTGCACGACTGGATTTGTCTCTCCGTATGTGCTTCGATCGGTCGGAGAACCGCCACCTGCAGACCCCCCGAATCTGAGTGACGACATAGGTCGCTACGACACGCAGAGGATCCCAAAATTAGAGGAGACCTCCACGAAGACACCTGATGAATCGCCGAGAAACCCCCGACGATTCTTGCTTTCCCACGGCGTCCGAACGTTTGAATTGTATGGAAGGACAAGACGACTTGTTCACTTGCCGTGGTTACAGCTCGTGCGACAAGATGTGCTTCTCGCCAACCCGGGACCCCGAAGAAACTCGGTCCCCGACGCATAGACACATCTTGGCTAGGGGCGTCCCCTCTTAAATGGCTTTCCCTCCGGTGAGCTTCCGCAGCGGTGAGCTCCCGTGAGCTTCCGACCGGTCCCCGGTCGACTCCATTTGAGAGATTCATTCACATATAATAAACAACACATGCAAAACAAAAACACAACAATAACAACGGAAGAAAGTAGTGCCACTGCCGGACTCTGCGGGGCATGGAAAGGTCCCGTAAGAACGCTATAGAAGCGGTCCCGGCCGAGGTTAATAAAAAGAAACTTAGCAAGAAGCTGCCGCTCATCCGACCGCCAGACGCAGTAAATCCTGGCTGCGCATAGACACGTCAGAATGGGTTTCGGCCCAGAGGTCTATTTCAAGTTCGAACGCCGCCATTTTACTGACGAGCCTCCGGCCCGGTTTCTCGTGGCTGATCAGTTCGAGAAGAGAGCCAATCCGAAAAAGACGACCAGTACGGAACATGGGTTGAGGCCCCCTCCGTATCATGGTTCGTCCCCGGAACGGGTACTTCTGTTGTCGATCAAATCATGAGGGCGACTCACAACTGCTCCAGCTACAGAGGGAATCGCAAGGGACGAACGAAAGCCGACGGAGGTCTCGTCCTCCCCCATCTCCTTACCGTCTACGTTCTACCACTTGCACGGCACCGAGAGTTGCGTCATGCCTCCTCGCCTGCCGACAAGTGTCACAATAGAACCCTTGCGCTCCTTGTTCTACAGAGCACGTCCGAACCATCGTCTAACCTTAGACAAGTTTTTGCAGTTGTCGATCCCCTTTCGCTAGCCTTTGTCCTCACGTCACCACACGACACGATGGAACCGTGCATGAGGAATCGGCTTACGCGAATGTCCTTTCACCACCTGGTCATCCCGAGGTCCCGCGGAACACAAGTCCCGTACCCACGTCAGTAAAAGAACCGACCACGGCACTAAGTCAAGACTCTGCACATAGGACTTCGAGAGACGACGAGACTGATCCTCTTGCAGCCGAGAACCTGCCCTAAAGAGGGGGAGGCCCAGTAGAATCGGCACCTCCGGCTACTCAGACATCGCTTTACCACCCGCTTACCACGATGAGGTGTGGGCTCGTCAACTGATATCCCCCTCGTGTCGATGAAACATCTCCGGTGTCGAGAGTCCGTTCTTCTTCCCTACTAAAAGGGCTGATTCGGAAAAACCCGACGGAGAGTTCGCCCAAGGCCTGGTTTCCCTTCCCCACCGAAGGAGCCGATTCAGAATTTCCAGGCATAACAACACAAGGCCCCACTGTGCTCTCAATGTGAAGCGTTTTTTGACAAAACATGACATCGTAGAGATTAATCATCATCCGTATTCTCCTGATTTGTCACCTCCTGACTTTTACTTGTTCCCAAAACTTAAGACTGCTCTGAAAGGGCATCGATTTCAGGACGTAGAGGACATAAAGAAAAACGTAACCGCTCAACTTCGAAGCATATCTTCAGAGGACTACGAAGGGTGTTTCCGGAATTTGTACCGCCGTGCACAAAAGTGTGTGAGTGCCGGAGGTGATTATTTTGAGGACTATTAAACGTGTGTTTGTTTTTTATAATCCATTTCATTGTATTAGCCCCAGTCCTGGTATTTAATAGACACACATTGTATATATATACACACACACACACACATATATATATATATATATATGTATATATACATATATGTATCTATAAAAGAGTAAGTGTCTGTCTGTCTGCCTGCCTGCCCGCGGATTTCTCCGTAATTATAACACCTAGGACTCAGAAATTTTTGTCATGTGTAGATGTTGTCACCGGACAGTATACCTCGCGGCCGGATTTTTAAATTTTAATTTAGATTTTTTTTTTTTAATTAAAACGTGTATATGGAATTTTGAGTTCGAGGCTATTTGAAGCTCCTCCCATGAAATAGCCTCGGCAACGCCATCCGTGGCAACGAAGCAGCCAGCCAATGAGAGCAGTGTAACGACCGAAGAAATCTATGGCCTAGCCTGACTCGTGAGTTGCTGGCCGAGAGTTGTCCAGTTTTTGTCACCTAGCTTCGGAGGTTGACTGCCGTGTAATCGAATCGAAAGGACAGTTTTCGATATGCAAAGAGACTGCAGGAGATGTTAGTTGGCAGGTCAAAAAGAAGTGAACCGGGCTACGCTAAGAGAGATGCAGAGAGAGTTGAACAGACGATGGTGAGCGGAAAATGATGTGTGCGCGTGAACAGTATATGATGGTTGTGTACGCTGGGGTTTTGATGGCAGAGTGTAATGTTTTTTAATTGTTCATCTTATTTTAACTTGTGTATCAACGATGCCTAATAAAAAGTGCTGGATGTTAATCATCACCTTGGATCACTGGAGTTCGTTAAGTCATTACAGTATGGCTCTTTCCACGGATTTTCACCACAGGGGGCGCTTTCGTATCTTTGGTTCTATGGGCTGGATCATGACTGGGTATGTCTCATTAGACTCGACATCGATAACCTTAATGAATTCAGTTATGTTCGTATAGAACATATTGTGCCCCCTGGCGGTGGAAGGTGTAACTAAAGGATTTTGCAGTTAACTCGGGTTCTATGGGTCACATCACGACACGGTTTGGCTCATTCGACACAACATCAATAGAGCTTACCTATTTTAGTTCTGAATTTCACCACCAAGGGGTGCTTTCCTATCTCTGTTTCTATGGGCTGGATCACAATGGGGTATGGCTCTTGCCACTTGACATCAATAGAGCTGACTGATTTTAGTTCGGATTTTCACCACAAGGGGTGCTTTCCTATATCTGGTTCTATAGGATGGATCACGACGGGGTATGGCTCATTCGACTCTACATAGATAGAGCTTTTCGATTTTCACCACCAGGGGAGCTTTTCTATCTCTGGTTCTATGGGCTGGATCATGAAGGGGTATGGCTCTTTCGACTCGACTTACGGTAATATATGGGAGTGTGTATGGCACGCCCAGTGTTTGCTGTCTAAGGTAGTGGGGCCCCAACATTAGATTTGTTTAAAAATAAAAAAATGTTCAACACTGATTTCAGGTACATTTAAGGTTGTTGGCACGGGCAACGCCGGGCGGGTAAGCTAGTATATATATATAATAATTAAAATGAAATCAAATGTGAGGAAATCAATTTAAAGATGATATAAAAATTAAAGTAAAAGATATTGCAAAAATTAAACTCAATACAATGAAAATGTAAATATAAGAAACTATGAATGACCTATGGATTCGTCAGAGGAGCTTCTTAAGAATAATTCTTAGTAAATATATGTTATTTCGTCGAATATTGTCAGCATTAAGCCTAAAAATGACAATATTAAGCTCTTTATAACATATTGAAAATAATCAAAGAAATGTGAAAATAATAAGATATCCAGAAAATAAATTATGATCCATCTGTAATAGATAAAAAACTTAAAAAATAATAGACACAACTCACCAGTACATAAAATGCGGTAAGGATGAATTAAGAATAAAAAATGTGAACCATGTACAAATCCAGTGCTTTGGTCGAAATAATTCTGAAGAATGCCAGTCAGAGAAGAAAAAGAAGAAAGAAGAGAGGGGCTAGTGCTGCCATCTAACATTGAATAAAAAAGGGAAATGCTGGTGCTGCCATCTATATTTATAAAGAAGAGAAATAACCTAAAGATGAATTAAAGACAATGAAGTTATTATTGTAAATCTTTATATATAAATAGATATAAAGATTAACGGCAGATACTATGGTAGTAAACAATAATTAATATTAGAAAGTAAGCAGTTAATAGTTTTAAATTACATGGAAAGATAAATGTAAATAATAACTTAAATAAATATCGAATAAATAAAAATAAATAATATTAATTAAAAATCTAAGTAGAAAAAATATAGAGATGGAGCTATATTATATAATACCTTTGAATTAAAAAATATATATATATATTTATGTGTAAGTTATAATACTAGCTGGAGAGTAAATTGCGCCATCACTCCAGTTACGCACAAAAATTTCATGACGCCATTTAAGGGTTAAGAAGGGCATTTAAGGCGATTCTCGAAGAAATGTTTTTCCCCCGCTCAACAACGCGAAACTTCCTGACATATTTTCGAACTCATTTTTAAATGTAAAAGTGTGACACTTCCAGGCATAATCATTGAAGTTATTTGCAATTGAGCAATTTTTTGCATTTTCTTTAAATTAGTTACATATTAAGTTATAAGTGATTGTTGTCTCGTGACAGCAGTTTTGTTCCTCTCCCCCGCTGTCACGTCCGAAAATTAAGCTCAAAATGCTAATTTTAAAAGCATTTTCTGAAAGATGGTCTGCGTTTACCGAAAAATGGAAAAGGGGGAAACTGCTGAATGACATTGTTTCTGAATAAGAGCACCTGAATTTTTAAAAAAAATGTCTCAGAAAGAAGCCAGTTTACATTTGAGAACCACCTTGGAGTAAAAGTGATGAAAATATCCCGATCTTCTAATTTACCGTGAAAACACTAAGACTGCCTGTTTCAGCATCTGCGATAAAAAGGGAAACTAATATCAAAAAGTGCATTATTTAGAGTTTGTGCATTATTACATTATTATTAATTTTAATTAATTGCTACTCAAATATCTTTTGTAAAATAAAGCGACAGAAGTGTTTTACTATCTCTTTTGCTCTGTAGCATGTATCATTAACTTTGTTGTGCTATATCTGCATAAACAACGTGAACGTTCGATTTCCAAATGATTTAAATCTACCAAACTTTAAATCCTCGAGGTTGTTTGAACTTGATTGCAAATAACTTCCGAGCAATGTACAAGAGTTATGGTTTGCAGTTACAGCAGTATCAGTTAAAACATTAAGACCTGAACAAACTCGGATAATAATCTAAGATTTATCATTACTCCGAATATCGTACTGAAGGAGTAGTTTTCGAATGCTACAAAGCACTGTTTTGTAAACTTTAGTAGAATATATACGTGCTTCAAATTGCCGTCCTAAGTTTAAGTAGAGAAACCAGTAACGGATTTGTTTCTAATATATTAATCACAAATATGAAGGTTCTTAGAAGTTCACTTAAGACTAGCTCATCTTCAATTTCTCATATTCACTCAACTCGAAGATACTTTTGTTCACTCGGAATAGCACTTTTGAAAATAATTAGTATGTTCTTATTTGTGAGATTTTCAATGATTGTACTCGAGTAGACATCAATTAATAAATTACATAATTGAATTTTTTCGTCATATAGTTTTCAGCAAAAAAGTAGGTTATTGTTTTCAATCAATTGAAATGGGCTGCCAGATATATCATAAAAATACCCCGATCATGGAAAAAACACCTTTATTTTAGTTTTTAAGCGACTGAGTAACTACTATGTTTATTGGAAAAGCACGGTCACTAAATACAGGGTTCGTACGGGTCCTGGAATTTTAAGACCAGGAAATTATTCGGTACCAGTATTTTCTTATAGATAATCTCTTCTTAGAAAAGGTGAAATTTCTTAAGTTTGAACTTGATGTATTTTTTCAGAAAAATATACTGGTATGTCACCTGGAAAAGTAACGGTACCCGTACGAACCCTGTAAATATTATAAGATACTCAGATTATGGAAAATTACTCAATTTAATCGCATATTTATTAAGTTTTAGTTGATTCGGGATTATACTTTTTAACACAAACTAAGTCACGAAGAATAAATTGAAATTTGAAAATCTGATTTGTTTCTTAGAAGTTCACTTAAGACTAGCTCATCTTCTATGTCTCATATATTCACTCACTCGAAGATACTTTTGTTCACAATAGCACTTTTGAAAGTAATTAGTATGTTCTTATTAATTTATGTCAGAATTTTACTAACTTTACTTGGGTAGATTCTAATTAATAAATTACACAATTGAATTATTTCTTCTTTTAGTTTTCAGCATGAAGTAGGTTATTGTTTTCAATTAATTGAAAAAGACTGCTAGATATATCATAAAAGTACCCCGATCATAGAAAAATATTTTGATTTTATTTGTTAAACGATTGAGTAACTATTGTTTATTGAAAAAGCACTGTCATTAAAAATTTATAATATACTCAGATTATGGAAAATTACTCAATTTAATTGCATATTTATTAAGTTTTAGTTGATTCGGGATTTTTTTTTCCAGTACAAACTAAGTCACGAGAAATAAATTAAAATTTGAAAATACAATTTGTTTCTGAGACGTTCAATTAAGACAAACTCATTTTCAATCTCCATATTCACTCGCTCTAAGATACTTTTATTCACTTAGAATAGTACTTTCGAAACTAATTAGTATGTTCTTATTAATTTATGTGAGATTTTTACAGACTGCACTCGGGTAGATTCCAATTAATAAATCACACAATTGAATTTTTTCTTCTTTCAGTTTTCAGTATAAAAGTATGTTATTGATTTTAACCGAAAAGGAATGCTAGATACATCATAAAAGTACCCCAATCAGAGAAAAAACATTTTTATTTTATTTTTTTATATAAACGACTGAGTAATCATTATTTATCGAAAAAGTACTGTCACTAAAAATTATAAGATACTCACATTATGAAAAATTACTCAATTTAACCACATATTTATTAAGTTTTAGTTGATTCGGGATTTTTTTTTCTCTCAGTGCAAACTAAGTCACGAGGAATAAATTAAAATTTGAAAATTAATTTTATTTAAGGTTACATACTTTTTCTATAATATACATTTGTTTTTTTAATACAAAAGATATTTTTCCAGGCCACTGTATTAAACGGAAACAAAAAAAGGGCATGCACTCCGATTATAGAAAGGGAACAAAGAAAATTTACAAAGACTTTGCCAGTTATGGACATTTAAAATCTCCCTCATCTACGAATTTTATTGCATAGCTGTGCTGTAAAATATATTTTTAAATAAAAATTAAAAGACCAAGCATTAATTTGATTTAAGGTTACATACTTTTTTTCTATAATATACATTTGCTTTTTATTACAAAAGATATTTTTCCAGGCCACTGTATTAAACGGAAACAAAAAATGGCATGCACTCCGATTATGGAAAGGGAATAAAGAAAATTTACAAAAAATTTGCCAAAAAGACCAAGCATTAATTTGATTTAAGGTTACATACTTTTTTTCTATAATATACATTTGTTTTTTATTACAAAAGATATTTTTCCAGGCCACTGTATTAAACGGAAACGAAAAAAGGGCATGCACTCCGATTATAGAAAGGGAACAAAGAAAATTTACAAAGACTTTGCCAGTTATGGACATTTAAAATCTCCCTCATCTACGAATTTTATTGCAGCTGTGCTGTAAAATATATTTTTAAATAAAAATTAAAAGACCAAGCATTAATTTGATTTAAGGTTACATACTTTTTTTCTATAATATACATTTGTTTTTTATTACAAAAGATATTTTTCCAGGCCACTGTATTGCATGCACTCCGATTATGGAAAGGGAACAAAGAAAATTTACAAAAAATTTGCCAATTATGGGCATTTAAAATCGCCCTCGTCTACGAATTTTATTGCAGCAGCACTGTAAAATATATTTTTAAATAAAAATTAAAAGACCAAGCATTAATTTGAGCAATTCCGGTACGTAAATAACATCTAAAAAAAAAAGGCAGTTTGCTTTGTGATATGTTTATTTCATTTTATTTTACATATAAATTTAATTTATTCAAGTATAATTATATAGGCTTGTATTAGCGTAAACAATTCAGCAAGAATTGTTTAAATGAACATAAACAGTATTAATTTACGTTTTAATTGCTGTACAAAAAAATATAAAAATAAAAATATAAAAAATACTAGCCTAGCGACTTGGTAATTAATTATAAATAACTTTTTCCTTGTATGGTCAGGAAATACATATATAAATGTTATTTGAGATAAACAGCTAATTATATTATACTAACAATTATTCCATTTTAATTAATTCATTTTATTAACAAAAAGTTTCCGCGTATTACTTTTAAGATTATGAAAACTCTTATCTTTATTCCAAGAAATTTAATTAAATCTGTTAATTTCCAAAATATTACGAAAATATTTTTTTAATAAATATATAGAGATAATTGTATTCTTTTGTAGGACTTTATCTTAGATATAAAGAAGATTTTATCTGCATCGCAATTCTGTTTAGCTTCTTTTTAACTAATAAATGTTCCGCTTTATTGTTTTATATTTTTTTTTAAACAGAAGCATAAAAAAAAAAATGACAACAAAAAGTTTGTATTTTATTAAAAGACAATTTCAAATATTTTTCAGGTAAAGACAATTTTTGTGCTACCTTTTAACCGTTAAGCTAATTGTTTTTCTAAACTTTAAATTTTTATGTATACTATATATATATATATATATATATATATATATTTTTTTTTTTTTTTATTTTTTTTTTTTTTTTTTTTTTTTAATATAATATGAAAATATAAAAAAACTAGTAAAAAAGAAAAAGTTTTTTAAAAAAAAGGGAAAAAGAAAAAAGGCGATTTTATTCAGAAAAGTTTTATATAATAAATTTACAGTTGTTCTGTAACAGAGGTCCATTTACATATTAAAACTAAAGATTATCTTTGAAAGTTTATTAACAACACCATGATTTTAATATAAATTTAAGTTTAGCAATAAAAAATAGTGGTAAAACAAAACAATTTCTGGTTTGAATAAACGGTTTGTGAACTGTGAATTAATAAAATTTGAACGACTTAATTTTAACGAAACGTATATGTTAAATAGGTAGAGTAAAAGTTCATTGATTTTCGCTATATTTGAAACTTTATAAAACCCGAAGCATTAATTTCATGTATATTTTAAATTAAACTTTTTTTTAAATACTAATTATTAATCAATAATGCAATTATTAAAAACTGATAAATAGAAATGTAATCTTTTTTTATCCCCATTAGAATAAACAAGGTTGAAAACCTCCCAAAAAAAATTTATTTCTATACTGTTTTTATCATTATTATTATTATTATTTGTAGTAGTATTAGTAATAGTATTGCGTTATATATATGTAACAAATGTGCAAAAACGGCATGCATAAAAATAACAGAAAGTGCGCAGATGCATCTTTTATTAAAAGTTGAATATTTTCACAAATATATAATAACTGTAATATATCACACTGAACGACTAAAACTATAAAACATCATTTCCTTTTATAACTGTATCTCTTCCCGGAATTTGCTCCAAACCTATTTTCACGGAAAGTTACTACTAAGGAATAATTCAGTAATAAATAATAATAATTATTAAATAGTTATATTTTGAAGCCTGTACTTCTTTTTGTCCCTATTCGCGTATAATAAATATCTTTGCAACATATCGCATTGAACGGCAAAAACTATAAAACATCAGTTTCGTTTCATAACAATAACTCTTCACAGGATTTTCTCTAATCCTATTTTTACGAAGAGCTAAAAACAATACCTACTAAGGAATGATGCAATAATAAATAATACAATTACTAAATATTTATAATTTGAAGCCTATACTTATTTTTGTCATCTCAACGATCACTAAAACTTCACAAAATAAATGTTCATTCCATTTTGATCTTTTGTTTTTGAATTGTTAACAAATATTAAAAACCAGTAACGCAGATAAATAACACAAAATACTCAGATAATGTTTATTATTAAAATCTGAATATATCCACGTATAATAAATATCTTTGCAATATATCGCATTGAACGGCAAAAACTATAAAAAGATCAATTTCGTTTCATAACAATAATTCTTCACAAGATAGTCTCTTATCCTATTTTTACGAAGAGCTAAAAACAATACCTACTAAGGAATAATGCAATAATAAATAATACAATTACTAAATTTTTTTAATTTGAAGCTTATACATTTCTTTTCGTCCCCATTTATCAGCAAGCTCTAAAACCTCACAAAACAAATCTTCTTTCCATTCTGATCTTTCATTTTTTAATTGTAAACAAATATTAAAAACCAGCGACTCAGATAAATAACACAAAATACTCAGATATGTTTGTTATTAAAAGCTGAATATATCCGCGTATAATAAATATCTTTGCAATATATCGCATTGAACGGAAAAAACTATAAAAAATCAATTTCGTTTCATAACAATAATTCTTCACAAGATAGTCTCTTATCCTATTTTTACGAAGAGCTAAAAACAATACCTACTAAGGAAAAATGCAATAATAAATAATACAATTACTAATTTTTTTTTAATTTGAAGCTTATACATTTCTTTTCGTCCCCATTTATCAGCAAGCTCTAAAACCTCACAAAACAAATCTTCTTTCCATTCTGATCTTTCATTTTTTAATTGTAAACAAATATTAAAAACCAGCGACTCAGATAAATAACACAAAATACTCAGATATGTTTGTTATTAAAAGCTGAATATATCCTCGTATAATAAATATCTTTGCAATATATCGCACTGAACGAAAAAAACTATAAAAAATCAATTTCGTTTCATAACAATAATTCTTCACAAGATAGTCTCTTATCCTATTTTTACGAAGAGCTAAAAACAATACCTACTAAGGAATAATGCAATAATAAATAATACAATTACTAAATTTTTTTAATTTGAAGCTTATACATTTCTTTTCGTCCCCATTTATCAGCAAGCTCTAAGACCTCACAAAACAAATCTTCTTTCCATTCTGATCTTTCATTTTTTAATTGTAAACAAATATTAAAAACCAGCGACTCAGATAAATAACACAAAATACTCAGATATGTTTGTTATTAAAAGCTGAATATATCCGCGTATAATAAATATATTTGCAATATATCGCATTGAACGAAAAAAAAAAATATATAAAAAATCAGTTTCCTCTCATAACAATAACTCTCCTCAGAATTTTCTCTAAACCTATTTTTACGAAAAGCTAAAAACAATACTCATCCAGCCTCCATTATACCTGACATTCGCCTGGCTTCCTCCTTGCACAATTCAAACGCGAACAATAGCGCAGTCATTTTCTTACGATTGTTGCAGAAACAATGAAAGCCATACGACCTACAGCGAAAGAGAGAAGGAAATGCTAAAAATGCCCCATGTGGGTCTAGGTCTAGAGCAAAGTGTCACAAGCCTTTGTGTCAGCATAGATGACTTGTCTGATTTTCTAAGAAATCAATCATAAAACATAAAACAGTAAAGTTATTGTATAAATCTACAGAGACTTCCGGAGTTAAAAAATTTTTAACTTATTTTTTATGCTGTAATTAATTCTTAGTAGGCTGATGTTTAAGAATTATCATAATAATCTGAGACACAGTTTAGTACCATTTAAACCCCTTTTTGCTCTAGTGGATGAATTTTTTCCCCACTTAATTTTTTTCACCAAATGTTACAGTGGCACTGGAATTTTGAAACGAAATTTTGGTTTATTATGTATTGCAAATTATTATTGCAAATTATGTATTGTTGCAAATTATTATTGCAAATTATGTATTGTTGCAAATTATTATTGCAAATTATGTATTACAAATGCTATTTTCAAATTTAAATTTGATCGAAAATTCCGGTGCCATTGTGTCATTTTGAGATTTAAATTAAGTGGGAAGAAATTCACCCACCAGTGGGTTACCACTAAAAGAGTTAAAAATATTCTCCAGATGTTTACGCTCTACCCACTCCCCGCTCGCCACAATTAAATTTTCATTCCCAGATGAGTGAAATTATCCAGTATTTTCCCAATGTAAAGCCCAAAGTCTTGGACAGTTGAACGAAAAAATCTGTCAGCTAGAACAGTAGTAAAAAATCGTTTACTTTGAGAAAATAGTTTTTTTTATTATTATTATTCAAATGCAAACACATTTTTATTCCTATATGTGAGAAGTTTTCAGCTATTCTCGCATTGTAGGGGGGAAAAAAGGGGGGGGAGGGATTCATAAATTTGACAAGAATGCAAACACTATTTAATTGGATAATTAATGCAGACTATTAATCTCAATCAAAAAAGTGCTAAAAATGCTCCCATGTGAGTCTAGCTCTAGAGCAAAGTGTCACAAACCTTTATGTCAGCATAGATGACATGTCTTATTTTCTAAGAAATCTATCATAAAGCATAAAACAGTAAAGTTATTACTGTATAAATCTACAGAGACTTCCGGAGTTAAAGAATTTGAAACATATTTTTTAACATTTTCCAACATAGTTGAAAAGTGTTTATGAATTCGGTTTGTTTGTCTTCCGTCTGTCTGCCTGTCCGTCTGTCCGTACTATAACTCTCGTAAATATATCCGGATTGTCATGCAATTGATATATGTTATTGAGATTTACTATGGCCTGTTCGGTATAGAAAATGAAGTGTGTAGCACTTACAATTTTTTTACAGGGACACTCAAAAGAATTCGGTTACATTACGGCCTATGGGGGAAAATCATCTGCGGTTTATTTTAATGCTGTTACACAATTTCAAAGATATTGAATTTGATATATATCACTAAGGTGCACTACAAGAGGTTTACTATTGAATATGGTGTGCATAGCACTTATAATTCCTTTACAGGGACACTCAAAAGAATTCCGTTACATAACGGTCTATGAAGAAAAATTGTTTGGAGTTTATTTTAACAATGTTACACTATTTCAAACATATTGAAATTGATATAGTATATCACTAAGGTGCATAACAAGAGGCTTACTATAAAATATTTTGTGTATAGCATTCATCGTTCATTTACAGGGACACACAAAAGAATTCGGTACTGTATGTTAACAATAATTGCTGAAAGTGCGTTTTCAGTTGCTGAACGTGTTTTTAAATTTAATTAATTTCTAGTCTGTTACTTGCTGTGCATAATTCTATACATCATATACAGGGTAGCACAAAAGTCTTCGAGAACATTTCCATTTATTGACGGAAATTCCACAAGGGAAATTTTAAACTGTGCAACGCTTTTCTTAACTGAATTAAAATTCAGCATTCTATGTAGTGTATATACAAATCTATAGATCGTATACAGGGTTGAACAAAAGAATTCGGATATTTTCCGAATATTGTTGGTAATTCCTGAAATTGGGTTTTTAAATATCTTATGCGTTTTTCAAATTGTTTAAACCGAATGGGTGGGGCTTGAGCTTAAGCCGAAAGGTAGGCCTCCTCGTACTTCAGAAGCAATTTCATTGCTGCACAGTGTAATTAGTACAATACGGTGCAGAACTAGCAGGATAAAATATTATATATCTGTTGTAAATACAATGAATTTCTGATTAAAATTAGAGTAAATGTACCTTATTCTTTAAGATTCAAATAATTGTTTTAGTAAAATCAATTTATTCAAAGGATACTTTAAAACTGATTTATTCAAAATTTTAAAATGAAGTTACCGTTGTTATAAATTTCAATAGACGTGGTGCATTCAGCTTTGCACTATATTTGATTTTATAAATCTTTAATTACAAACGCTAACGCATGAAGATATAGAATATTTTATCCTAATGCCTGTTTAAGGTGGTTCTCGAATAACCTGCTCAACAATGCGAAACTTTCTGACTCATTTTTAAACGCAAAGGCATAAAGTTGGCAGGCGTGACTTTGAGGCGATTTAGAATCGAAATGAGTTTTCCATTTTTTGATAAATAAATTACTTATCCAGTTATAAGCAATTCGCGCCATGTGACAACGCGTTTTTTCCTTTGTTCGCTTCGGCGCGGCGAGAATTTGGTTCAAAATGTCGACTTTGACAGTATTTTCTAAAAGATCTTCTGCCTTTCAAATATACACTAAAAACACTTTTTATTTTGCTTAGAAGACGTCAACATAAACCTAAAGATGTTAAAATTTAAAATTTACATGTTTCGATTTGTTCATCAAATCGTCATCAGAATATATACAAACCACAAATACAATGTACATAAAAAACGAGAGATTAAATTAATTAAAAACCAGAGAGTCTGAACAGTCACTATGTGAAAGAAGGTACAACGCCCTCTATACTTTCACATTTATATTCTTTCACATAGTGACTGTTCAGAATCTCTGGTTTTAAATTAATTTAATCTCTTGTTTTTTATGTTACATTGTATTTGTGGTTTGTATATATTCTGATGACGATTTGATGAACAAATCGAAACATGTAAATTTTAAATTTTAACATCTTTAAGGTTTATGTTGACGTCTTTTAAGCAAAATAAAAAGTGTTTTTAGTGTATATTTGAAAGTTAATTCTAATGGACGTATTTTGACTCTCCACTTAATTTGAAATATAATAACATTTGAGATCTTCTGCCTTTAGCCAAAAATGGAAAACGCCTTTCCTTTCGATTGCAAAGTTTCTGAATAAGAACACCTGCCAATTTCATGCGTTTGCGAACAAAACTGACTTAAAAATGTGTCAGAAAGTAGCTCCTTTGTATTTGAGAATAGCCTTAAATAATTGTTTTAGTAAAATCAATTTATTCAAAGGGCACCTTAAAATTGATTTATTCAAAATTTTAAAGTGAGCTTACCGCTATTATAACTTTCAATAGACGTGATGCATTCACCTTTCATATTTTATTTCATAGATCTTTTAATTACTAAACTCTAACGCATGAAAGAAATATAGTAGAATATTTTATCCTAAAGCCTGTTTAAAAGATTCAACACTGATTTCTTCTCTTTTAGATTTTCTTGGTATCTACAACAAAGAAGAAATCATTGTGTCTGTACCGTACCTGTGGTCTGCCCCTTGCTGCTTTTAACTTAGCCCACCTGTTGAGGAGGAATTATCGTTCATCTCACTTCGGAGAGACTAACAAGGAAAAGGGTGACAAGTTCAATCGTTTCTCACATTTTTTTCCATCTATCCCTTTTTTTTCTTCAAACTAACAGAAAAAGGACAATCATTCCTCGAATACAGGAGATGGGAGCGTCGTATTTCTGCCTCTGTAATTTGTCACCAAACTTTTCTCGATGCTAACTTGGCTGCCGTTTTGTGAACGACAAAAGGAAAAATCCTTACCTTGCACGCAACAGGTAAAAAAGAAGAAACGGAGAAAAAAGAAGAAAAAATCACTCTAATATGGGCGTGGCTAGCGAGAAGTGACCATCCTTTTTTTCGTATTTTTTACGGTTGAAGTATTTGGTTTCATTTCTTATTTTGAAGACTTATAACAACAGGGATAATTGTTATCGTGTAGCAGCAGCCAAAAAATAAAAGTTAAAAAAAAAATAACAGTTGATGGATTAATGTACCATGCATCTCTGCGCTTTTTCTTTTTTCTCTTTAGATAGGTGAAGTGTACAGTCAGGAAATGATTAAATTTGAATACTGAATAACAGTATTACGTTTTTAACAGCCCATGTTTCTTTTCACACCGATTCACATGCAATACAATCGAACTCATGTAATAGCGAGCTCGGATTGCAAAAGAAACTAGTTTTAACGAGTAAAAAATAAGAAGACAATGGTTGGTGTTAAATAAACTGCAAAAAATGTATTACAAAACTCAATTTTTACGAGGAAACATCACATTCAAAAAGGAATTTTTCTCCCCTATTAAATGAAATTAGATTGATAAAATTAAATTAGAATAAACCAGCGTTCGGGCTAAAAAATACAGACCACCAGTTGTTACGTCAATACTTCAAATTTGTAATCGCTTACGGAGGTTTGAATCTGGATTTTGTTTTAATTGGCATCAAGCTTATAATTATATAATGTAATATTTATTATTCATTATTTATAGTGATTATAAAAATATGATATTTTTAACTGACATTTAATATAAAAAAATGGTGCCTGATATGTAGATTTTATTCACGTTCTAGAGTGGGGGTACAAAATACTTTTATGTTAGCCGGGTTTATGTTATGTCATACAAAATACTTTTATATAATCCGCCAAATATTGTTCTCTTTACCATCATTAATATTTCATTCCTTTTATTTAAAATACAAAACTTTCACTGATTTCGGTTAAAATACATATGTTTAAAAGCACGTACAAATACAAAAAATTAATAAGAAGTAATACCATCATAAATCAAACCATTTTAATTCTCCATCAAATCATTGTCTAATTTACACATCAGAAAAATAAAAGCTGTTATTGGCAGGGGGGGGGGGGGACTGGCGAGGTTTGTGTCCGACTAACATAAATGTACCGAGTAAAATTTATTTTTAAAAATCAAAATTGGATACCATTTAATTTATTTTTTTATTAACAATTCTAGTGCGTCAATAAAGTCTGCAAATATGGCAGTTATAATGACTATTATTATTTATTTATTTTTTAAATATTACAACTATTCCAGCCAGTGACCGATACGTTTCTTTTATTCACAATTTGGTGAATTTTCTGTACTAATTGGCGAAAAAATGAAATTAGCGGAGCTTTCGTCACTTTCTAACTCTTTAGTTTAAATTCTGTATGTTTAACTGTTTCCTTGTCTTTCTTTTTATTGATTATTCGTAAACACACACATACACACACATATACATATACAGAGTGATTATAAAAAAACTATCCCGATATATGAGTCCCTTATCACACCCTTCACAGAATCTGACTGAAATTTTGGTTTTAAGTATTTTGAGGTATGCGCTCAAGAATAGTATGAAAAACAACAGTTAAACTCTAACAGTTACGGTTACAGTGACAAAATTTTGAAATTTTCAAATGGCAACACCTATTTTTTTTTTTTTTTATTGGAATGTGATCTTCATACTGAAAAACCATAAAAAGCGTTGGAACGGTACTTGTAGGACGAAAATTGTCGGCGCTAGACAGACTAAGGAGAGAAGTGAAAGCAACGAATAAAGACAGAGAATCAACAGAAAACAAAACATTTTATTGTGTTTCACAAATTTTCCACGTCACACACGAAGACACGTTGCATGCGGCAGATGGTGGATAGCACTGAATAATAAAATGTTTTACTTTCTGTTGCTTCTCTGTCCTTTATTGGTGGTTTTCACTTTTCTTCTTAGTCTCTCTAGCGCCGGTAATTTTCGTGTTGCAGGTACCGTTTCAACGCTTTTTATGGCTTTTCACTGTGGAGATCACATTCCAAAAAAAAAAAAAAAAAGAATAGGTGTTGCCATTTGAAATTTTCAAAATTTTGTCACTGTAACCGTAACTGTTAGAGTTTAACTGTTGTTTTGCATACGATTCTTGAGCTCATACCTCAAAATACTTAAAACCAAAATTTCAGTCAGTTTCTGTGAACGGTGTGATAGTTAAGGACTCATATATCGGGATAGTTTTTTTTTATAATCACCCTGTATATATTCGAACTTCTCAATAATTTCTATTTCAGAAACTAAGCAATTACTTGAAAAAAAAAAGAAACATTTAATAATCACTTATAGAAACTCATTTATCCTTTTCACCTTCAAAATTTTGTCACTGATTACCGAGCACTAATTCACAGTAAAGAATCACCTACATTTTAATGTTAATTACTCTCGAACAAACAATTCCTGGGTAATAAATGTTTCTTTGTTAATTACCTGAGCTTCGAGTCTTTCACTTTCAATTAATAGGGTAATTACAAAAATACTCTTCCGCCACCCCCTATAGTTATTGCCTGAAGAGAGAACGACAATGCTCAAGGGATGTGTATAGCTGTAAAGAGTTAAAATGTAGAGGACCCATCCTCGTAAATAAACATCTTTTGTTGTTTAGGCTATGTTTAAAATTAAACACGCCCTCAACAACAATTAGCTACTGAAAGACTAATTAATTAGCGGCTTACAAGTTCCGAAAGAAACAAGTGTTTGAATGAAAAAAAAATGTTTTAGGGGAAAAAAAACAAATCTGTACATTTTTTTTTTTCTAGAGTCGGGATTTTTTGTTTCACTAATATATAGTATTAAATTGGATTTCTTATGTTAAATGAATCGGGTTTGTTAAAATTAATTATTAACACCATATATGTTCAAAGAATTTTTAAAAAATGAATAGTTCAAGAACCATACTACTATTTTCTTGTCGCATATTTTCATTTACGAAATCTCCTCGGATAACTTGAAAATTAAAAGGTTTTATTGATTTTTTTTTTTTTTTTTTTTTTTTTTTTTTTTTTTTTTTTTAAGAACATGTTTGGCATACGAAATACTGAACATCAATAAAAGGAAAACGTAATCGGAAATCGTAGTGCTGTAATCAAGAACATGTAATCACGAATTAGATAAGAATTTTTTTTTTTTTGTTGTTGTATTTAACGTTTTGCAATCGAATACATATTGAGAAACGAATTCACTGGGAGTAAGTACTAGTTTATATACAAAGATTTAAAAAAGATTTAACATTTTCTTAACCTTGCACTGCTCAATGATACGTATATGAATCAATTAAAATTGAACCTTTAATACATGAATTCAGTTTCAAACAACCACTATATTTAAATTTTAAAAAATCACTTATATACTCGTAAATGTCAGTTATTAGATAAGCTGGAGAATTTTTTTTTTTTTTTAATTATCTGGTATCAAATGCTAAATATGAGTATAAAAATATATATTTCCAAAAAGCAGCAGTGCAGCATTAAATAAAAAGGGGGAAAAAATGTAATTTAATGCGTAAATGTAATTTAATAGAAAACGGCTTATTCTTTCGAAACTCTTCTTGTGGAGTTCCTCATGCAAAAGAAAAAGGTGCATAGCTGTGAAAAGATTGTATTTTTAAAAAAAAATCTTTTGTCTGTATGACAAGTAATAAATGAAAACCTTGTTTATTAATGCAAAAAACTGGAAAATGTATTTTCTAACTTCAAAGAAGTGAGAGAATTCATAAGCATGGTGAGTCTCCCGTAAGTCTCTTACGTAATAATGGGACTACTTATGAATTTATTTTTATGTCAATCATATATTGATGAAATCTTACTAATTTTAACTGAATAAAAAATGTCCAGGCCAGGAGTCGAAACTAAAACCTTTGACTTATCGTGCCAAAGCTCTACTAATTGAGCTATTCGTTTCTCCTGTAATATTGCTGTTTGGATGTTATTAACAACAAGTTATTTGCATGAAACATGTCTTCCAGAGTTGTCCATCATAGCTCTGCTAGCAGAGCGTTGGCACGTTAAGCAGAGCTCCTAGGTTTGACTCCTGGTCTGGACATTTTTCACTCAATTTTTAAAATAGTCTCCGGTAACTGTTGGAGTACCTAGGATAACTGTTTTAGTTGGAATCTCTTGAATTCAAGAAGTAGTTTTTTTTTTTTTTTTTTTCGGATGATAATACTATTTCTGAACAGTATTTCTGATATAAATATTATACATAGTTAGCAGAGAAAATATTGTCGTTCTTATTTTTCATTCCTATTTTACAGAATGAAACAGAAAAAAGTGTCTTAAAAGTTTAAGATTGGAGATCAATTGACCTTATGCACCGAGTAAAGCTCCAGATGTTTGTGTGGGGGAAATATCCACGCGCATTATGATTGGTTTTTACCAATGTTTGTGGGAAACAAGTGGGGCACTGATTAGCTAAGAAAAGTGTCATCGTGACCACCGCCCCTTGAATATTAGATCTACGCAATGATACAAAAATGGCGGTTATCGTAGGCGGATTTTTTTTTCAGATTTTGTACTATCAATTGAATTTGAATACCAATAATTTCTAAAAGTTTTCTCCGCCTTATTTTTCTGAGATGAAATAAGTCAAAAAAACTTAAAAATTATTTATGTGTAAATTCTGAATGGCCATACAAACGTTTAAAAAAATCCGCGTACGACAGCTGCCATTTTTATGTCAGTGCGTAGGACTAGTATTCAGGGAGCGGTGTCGTTACGTTTGATGACGTCAGAAATGCTTGTCCTTTATCTGCAGTCTTTATTTTGCTCTCGTAGAATTTGTGCGCCTTTTTGCTTGAAAAAGAACGGCTCATTACTTTAAAACGTGTCGCTTTTCTTTATAATTTTATCATGTTATTAAGAAGTTTAGAATTGTAACGAAAAACATTGAAAAAAATACAAGAAATGACATATACTGTTCATTTTGAACCATATCTTATATTAGATACTTACTTACATTTATTGATATCCAAAATCTTAAAAAAAAAAAAAAAAAAAAAAATGATAAACAACATAATTAAGTTTCTTCATTTCTCCGACAGAACATCCAGTTAGCCATCAAATTCTAAATTTCTTTCTCAATTAAAATATACATTTACAATAACATGGTCTTTTAATCTTTCCAGAGCTTCATATTTTACTAATTAATTATCATTAATTACGAATAGCTGATTACATATTCTAATTTTACTTCACTGGCTCCTTTTAAGCGCAAATACTTCATTTTAATAAGTAAATCATTATTTTCTGATAATGAAGGATGAATAATATTTGGGTTACATTATAATTACGCATTTTCCTCCCGATTATCAGAACTTGCTCATCTATGCGACCACATGTTATTCTTGATAATAAAGCATTAAAACATAAGTTTTATTTTCGTTTTCCACATTCGTCTTTCGCCTTACTAGATTCAACGTCGTTTGGAGTTCTTATCTGTTTCTGTCTGAGTAATTAAGGAATTTCTGGCGCTCATTTGAATCATAAGAAAAGAGGCTAATGGACTTAGAGACTAAGTTAAAGGCACAAACTAAACGAAAGTGCGCTATCCTTTGGGTATTTAATTTTCATAATGTCTTGTGCTGTGTCTTTGTGATATTCGTGTTAATGGCAATTGTGATCATGTCTCCGAAGTTTCATTTGGTATATAATTGTAACGTGTATAGGAGGTACGTGTGAAAACTATTATACGAACGGAAACTTACAGACATTTAGTTAGAGCTTGCACTGCAAAAAATAATTGTTGATTTTACAGTATAAAACTGGCACCCCAGCTGCCAGTATTATACCGTAAAATTAACAGTATTAAACAGTAAAATAAGCAGTAATACGCTGCCGCGCAAGCAGTAATACGCTGCCGCGCATGCGCGGTAGCGTATTACTGCTTGCACGGCAGCGTATTACTGCTTATTTTACTGTTTAATACTGTTAATTTTACGGTATAATACTGGCAGCTGGGGTGCCAGTTTTATACTGTAAAATCAACAATTATTTTTTGCAGTGTGTGTATTACTAAAAACGAGTTAAATTAAAGCTTATGAATATTTATTGCTTCTCTATTTCATTGAATTCTGAATATAAGTTTAAATAAATAATGTAATGAGTATCTTCATCTATCATATGTGTATGTGTGACAAATATTAGCAGATTGTTGTAGATGTGTGACCACAACTAATTAACAGGCTAGATATTTACGAAGAACTATGGTGAATATTTATCAATCATTTCAATATTTCATTGATTTTTTTGTAAAGAATAATGTAGGTACATTTAGTTACTATTTTGTATATATCTGGTGCGATGTTGTGCTGTAGGTGTGCCATTTAAAAAAAAAAAAAAATACGCCGTGATATTTTCCGAATGCACTAAGCCATTTTCCGAGTTTAGTTAATTGTATAGTATAACTATGTACGCTGCGAACGTCTTAAAACTGTATCTGTAAACGTAAAATTAGGTACAGAAACGAGCAGCGACATAGTTAAGCTAATGCGCATTTTCTCCTTCGGGTATTTAATTTTCATAATGCCTTGTGTATTGTGATATCTGTTAATGCAATTCTGATTATGTCTCTGAAATTTCATTTGGTATATAATAGTAATATGTACAAGAAACGTGTGACAACTGCTATGCGAGCGGAAACATGCAGCCATTTATTTCGCAGCTTGTTTCTTATTAAACGAGTTCTTTATGAATATCTATTGTTTCGATATTTCACTGAATTCTGAATGTAGGCTTAAATAAGCAACGTAATGACTATCTTCAACTATCAATTTCGCAAATTATTGTAGATGCGTGACCACAATTAAATAACACGTAAAATATTTATGAAGAACTATGGAAAATATTTATTGAAGGTTACGCTTCATTGATTTTTGTATAAATATCAATGAAGCGATTTTTGAAGAAATTTACCTATGAATATAAATAACATAGGTAAAATTAGTGATTATTTGACATATATCTGGCGCGATGTTGTGCTGTGCCATTTCCAAAGTACGCTGTAATATTTTCCAAATGCACTAAGCCATTTTTCGATTCCGGCTAGTTTGCAAGCGTCTCGTCCACAGACTTGCGACTTAAAACTGTCCGTAAACGTAAAATTAAGTCAGAAAAGAGCAGTCACATAGTTGAGCTAAAGCGCGTTTTTGATTTAATTTTCATAATGTCTATTGTGCCGTGCCTTTGTGATACTCGTGTTAATAGTAATTGTGATCCTGTCTTCGACGTTTCATTTGGTATATTTAATAGTAGCATGTAGAAGGTACGCGTGACAACTGTTATTCGAACGGAAATTTGCAGCCGTTTAGTTTTTGCAGCTACGAGTGTGTTATAGGTAAACTTGTATTACAGTTAAAACTTGTGTTGCAGAAAAACGAAACTAAATAAATATTTAGTCTAGTTCATTATGAATATTATTTCCACATTAGGCCTACCTCGCAAGTAATAAAAAACGTGCAAAAAAAAAATTCCACAAAGATCGCATTCTTATACCCAACAAAGCGTTGTGGTCAATCAGACAGTACATTATAAACAGTACTTATGACAAAAAAAAAAAAAAAAAAAAAAAACCGCTTGTCATTTTTAGTAGAGCCCCTCCCTCCAAAAGAAGGAGGAGAGAACCACCTTAAACGCATCGTTGCAGGTTTTCCAAATTCCAAATTGCTTAATTTTGAATTTTCCCTCTGACTTAACTTCTCGCTAAACTTCTATTTTTGATGTGTTTCTGCCCAGGCGTTTAGCAGTCGGGTACAGTTCACCTCCTTTAAATTTGTATTTCTATTTTTAATCTTTTTTGAAATATTTTATTATTTTTCATTGTTTAAATCATTAAATTGTAACTAATTTATATTAAAAAAAATTATACGGCCCTGTTAGCTTTGTCCGTCCCTAACCCCAGAGTTTGCTGTTTTCACGTATACCAATTCTAGTGCTCAGGAATTTGAATACAAATGCCACCAACCTGCTGATCTCATATATGCATCAAGATCATCAGACACCATCAAATTAGAAGGAATATAAACGCCAGCATTACGACTGGTATAGGCAAATTCAACACCCATCGCATTGGTACATCGGTACATTATGAATATTTTTTGTTTCAATATTTCATTGATTTCTGAATATAAGTTTAAATGAACAATGTAATAATTATCCTCAACTATCATGTCCATGTGTAGCAAATATGCAGTTTTTGCAGATATATATATCTTACTCACAAGTTAAATATTTACAAAGAACTATGGAGAATAGTATTTAATATTACATGAACTGCAGTGGCGTAGTGTGTGTACATGGCATGTATGGAGAATATTTATTAATCATCTCCAGTTTCCATTGATTTGAAAATATTCATTATGTTCTACTCAGTTTACTTAGTAAAACAACTTTTCGATAAGAAAATACTTAGTTTTATTTTATAACGTAAATAAATAAGTAATGGAATGCGCGTTGACGCTTATTAAATAAATCATGGATAATAACACTGTTCAACATATGGGATATGTCTTTAGTAATTATCATATATAGTGAGCAAAGCAAGTCAATTTACATAATTTTCTTAAAATATCTTATTTATTTATTTATTTATTTGTTTTATTTTATTTTATTATTATTATATTTTTATTTATTTAGTTATTTTATTTTATTTTATTATTATTAAATTTTTTCTTGTTTATTTATTTTATTTTATTTTACTATTATTATATTTTTATTTATTTATTTATTTATTATTTTGGGGGGAGGGGGGTGTTTAGAAATCTTTTAAATTGCTGATATTTAAATACTTAGTCGAAGTTATTCCATATTCTGAAATAAGTTTCCAGTTCCATTTCCATTAGTCATGCTCATACAGAAAAGAAAACGATAAATTTTGTTTCTGAAGATTTAAACAATACTTCAATGCTTGCATAGACTCTTAGCGTTGTATTCACAATACAATAAGTAACTGTTTAAATGAAACAGATCTTGAATTACATGCGCATTTAAGCTGGGGCGCAGCCAGAACTTTTGTCTGGATCATTATTACTCACAGAAAGCAGAATTAAATATAAATATAATATATACATAAATAATTAAATAAAAATTTGGTATTTTACATGTGTACAAAGGGTTTTTTCAGAAACGCTAAGAAGTAAAGTAATGCACAGATGAATTGGGCTCAGAAACCAATAGCTTTCCAAGATTTAAAGAAATATTTCTGGTACAAATCTCTTTTGCTGCCTTAATTTTCGGAAACGTTACAAATTAGTTTTTGCAATGTATTAATTACAATATATATATATATATATATACAGTTTAGCTTTCTTATTCCATGGTTATATACATGCTTACCTAGAATAATAACTTCACTTTATAGTACTTAATTATGTATATCATTATATTGGTTAACAGATAAGACGTAGAAAAAAATTATAGTAATATAACCTTAAATGAACGACTGTTGAAAAAGTTTGAGGAATTCAATGTATTGAGTTAATCGACTTTTAACATTGATTCAACGAATGAAGTACATGAATAAACCAGTGGACCCGTTCGATGGATTCTCACTGCAGTCTAATATTTTTTTACAAAATATGATATTCTTTAGATCCAGGTTTAAATTTCTAAAGAAAAATTAAGGATAAAAATGTATCTGGAAACAACGTTAGTCAAGCCAGAATACCAATTCATTTATTCTATCAACGTTACACTAAAAACTGATCGAAGATAGCAAAAGGCAGGCACGAGGGGGGAAAAAATAACAATCGTATTTTAACTGAATTAGAAGATGATGTGATCAGCTTCGGGAAAAACACGGGACAATGAAAAATAAATTGAATACATATAATAAAATACAATTTAGTTTAATATAATAAAGGACTACATTTAAGGCTACACGTGAAGTACCACTGCTTCGATCGATGGATGGGATCTTTTTCTTGTAAACATTTGAATTTGAATTTTGTTGTTGAATTTTGCTTTTTAATCATAAATATAAAATAAACACGTACGGAGACGTCCCATTTTACTTTTATTTTTTGTACAATTTATTTATATGTATAATCACTGTTGAGCGCGATAGAATGTAGTAATTTATTTTGTAGACAGAATGATTTGAGAAAAACCTTTCTAAGAACAATGCTGGTTTAATCTTTAATTAAATACAATTTTTGATCAAAAAACATGTTTTAACGAAATGTGAGTGTACTATATCAGATGCCGGTTCAAAGACATTTGAATGGTACCTCATTCATTGTTGTGCATAGAAAATCGTAAATGCATAGAAAAGTGATGTTGACAACAGAAACAATATATATGATTATTAGAAAAATAAGGTAGTTATCTATAAATTAGTATGATTCAAAACACGGATTTATTTCATTTTAATACAACAAAATACATTGAAAATAATATATATATTTTTTTTAACTGAAACCCTATGTCAAAAATTGTAATTACGTGTAGATGTTTCAGTTTTTATTTCACTATTTACTTTATTTTTTTCCAAAAAAAGTACTTCCCTTCCAAGGTCACACTTATTCAAATGATGTAAAAATAATGAATTTTCGTTTTCCTAGAGGGATTAATTTTTTTTATAAACTTTTATAACGCTTGAATAAATCTGCAAATGAGCATCAAATCTCTTTTTTTTGCCACAAAAGGTTACATACAGAATAATTAGGTAAAATCCTTTATCCAAACATTATTTTATTGCTAGAGGCTAATTTCGATTTTAAATATATATATATTTCTCCGAATTACATACTCTCTAATAAATCTTTTTCGAACAAAATACATTATTGTTTTTTATATTATTGTGTGCAAATTTTTTTTTATATAAAGTCCTTTATCCAAACATTCTTCGACCAGAAGAGTTTAATTTAGTCTACAATATAGATTTCCAAATTCTATATACTTTATAATAAGCATCTTTAAACCAAAGTAATAATTTTCTTTTCTGTTTATATTACTGTATAAGTTTTCTCAGCCAATTTAAGCAATAACCCACAATTTCTAAAAGCAAGAAAGAATTATTTCAGCGGAGAAAAATATAAGTTTTTATATTATTTTGTAGCACGATATGTTTATATAAAATAATTTAGATAAACATTCGTTTCACCAGGAAAACCTAATTTAGAGAAAAATATAGATTTCCAAATTGTATATACATTCTAATAAATATCCTTAAACAAAAGTAATCATTTTCTTTTCTTTTTTGTTTATATTATTGTGTAAGGCTTTCTCAGCCAATTTAAGCAATAACCCACAATTTCCAAAAACAAGAAAGAATTATTTCAGCTCAGAAAAATCTAAATTGGTCTCCCGCAATTTACAAACATAAGGTAAATGCATGCCCGAACAAAAACACTCCCATGTGGGTATTCGTTGTTAACAACCAACACCGTTCAATGCTAATGATATATCCATTCATTTGAACGACTTCTTCAGATGATGGTTGTTATTCAGCTTGAAAGCAGTTATCAAGCGATGTTTCGCACCCCCTTTGCTTCTGAGAAAAACCGTTTCAGCCCCGATAATTCCTTTTCCGAACGGTGATGTTCAGAAAAATTTCGATAATTGGGATTTTCAACCGAAAGTATTCCCGCAGAATTTTTTTTTCCCACGTTCCGTTTCCATTCAAGCTGTCTTTAAGGGGAGGGGGTGATCATTCGTTTTCTATAATAGTTTGGGGTCCGAAAAAGTTGTTTTTCCGATAACAATAAAAGGACTGACCGATACAAATTGGCGCCAGAGGAGGTATTCAGGTAGAATTTGAACGACGGGGTGGTCGCCATAGCAATAGAAAGTTTAGAAGAAATTCCGAGAAATATTCTATTTTGAGAGTGGTTGAAAGTTGAAATATTCTTTCAATATTTTGTTAAATTGTATCACATCGTTCGAGATTTCTTTTCGATCACGTAAAGGCGAAATTGGATCAGTGGTTAAAATATTCTTTCGATATTTTCTTTACTTACATCGTTTCGTTTGAGATTATTATTCGAACACGAACGTATAGTGAAATTCGGATCAAGAATAAAATGGTTAAGTTGACAGTTTTTAAAGTGCAATTTATTTAAATTTTAAACTCGTAAGTTAAATTCGAAACGAATGCATTTCTCATTATAAAATAATTTAAATAATTTAAAATGCTAAAATTTGATTTTTATTTTCTATAACTAATTTATTTTGTACGACTAACTTTTCCCGAATAAAAGAAGATGGTAAAGATGACAATTCTAAAATTCGGTTTATTTTAATTTTAAGCGAAATTTGAACCGCTCTTTATCTGGAAAAGATACGGTAAAACTAACCATACTAAATATCGATTATCTTTTTTAATCGATTGTATGCTGCGAAAATAAAATCGGATGATAAAGCAGAATTTTACTTTTTTTTAATTGATGACACCAATGTTCATAGTTAATATAGAAAAATCACTTATTATCATTAAAGTAAAGATATATTTGCTTAAAGTGGTAACAGTACAGATAAAGACATATAAATACCTTTTAAGAAATAGAACAAGTTTCATACACTCAGAAAAAGGAATTGATTAAAACTACAAAACATGTTTTGTTGAGTACATTTTGGTTGTTTTAGCAAAATTCAAGTAAAATTGAACCATTTTACTTGAATTAACAAAACATTTTTTGCTGACGATACAAATTTTTTTTTTGGAATTGCAAAATTTCCATTGATCTATATTTAAACAAAATTTTCGTTTAAATATAGGTCAATGGAAATTTTGTTTGAATCAACAAAAAAAATATTTTTTTTTTTTTTTTTTTGCAATTCCAAAATTTTTTTTTGTATCGTCAGCAAACAATGTTTTGTTAATTCAAGTAAAATGGTTCAATTTTACTTGAATTTTGCTAAAACAACCAAAATGTACTCAAAAAAACATGTTTTGTAGTTTTAATCAATTCCTTTTTCTGGGTGTATGCTCAATCAGCGACAATTTTAAGATTGATATTGATAAATAAACTATTTTCGCATTTTTTTTAATAACTTAATAAACAAAAACCCCGAGATCATATGTTTAAACTAAAATCAGGTGCTCAAAAATGGTCAACTGTAAATGTGAAAATTATTTTATCTTATTGCTGAAAAAAAAAAAAAAAAAAAAAAAAAAAAAATCTGTAAGAACATCTCGCGCCAAATTTTAGGTAATCAAAGGGGGCTGATTCATTGCACATGTTCTCGCTGCTCATATAGATTTCTATTGATTCTCGGATAATGGATCGGAAATTAAATCATGAGGAATAAATTATTTTACTATTCTTGAAATTAATTTCCAAAACATTCAAGCAAATATATCTTTACTTTAATGATACCCTACTTTAATGAGATGTTTTTGCCCCCTTTAGATAATCGAGTCCATTTTCCATTATCGGGGTTTCTTTCTGTCCCATGAAATGGAATCAAAAAAATATCTTTTAAAAAACACATATATAATGAAATCGTTATGCCGTAGTTACAAGAAAAGTACGATATGTATCAAATAGCACATTGTAATCTTAAATCGATGTTGTAAGGCATCGTTCGTATCTATATTATTTCGTAGTAAGAAAAAAATACTGATGAATCTAAAGATTAATAAATATACATTTTAACGGAAGACTCTTCCATATCCGGAGTATCCTATAATTTTTGGTGTCAGTGCTTTACCTACTTGCGAAAATAGCGGTTAGTTATAGTCATTTAGAAGATTTTGCTTTGCCTTCCTTCTGGTCAACAATAGATGCCAATTATGTTTTTCTTACTTTATAAGTTTTTTAACCAACTCCCCCTACCCAGCTCTTAAAAAAAATTGCCTCAGTTTGAAAGTTTTTCTAATGAGAAATTGGTAAATTATAATAAAAATGATAATGCTGTTTTGTAGGCATTTTCTATGATTGTAGCGATTAGAAAATGCATAAAAATAAATCAAAGTAACTATTTTTATTTATTTTTATTTGATCTTGTACTTTTTAATGAATTTCGTATTACTTCCATATTGCTCTCCCTCCCCCTTTAACTTTTTTACCGTTTTCTGCAAATTAAATGTAGGATATCAATAAGCTGAAAAATATTAGTTTAGTTAGTTTAGTCAACACCTAGTTGACATTCTATCATGTCTGCCATGTGACAAGTCATGTCTCTCTGTCATGACAGAATGCCAAGTAAAGTAGGTGTCTTAGTCCAATTCGCACATCCCTGAAGAGCAAGCGAAGAAGCTATTTTGAAAGAAGTCAAATGGATTACAAGTATGGTCATATGTCAAACGTCACAATATTTCAAATTCAGCCCCATTTCCCCAAAGACCTCATCTATTAGGAAATGTAACAACTCTCTGAACAGGCAAAGTAGGATGTTAAAAGGAGTCACTTATTAAAAGGGTACCGCATTCTTTGAAACATCTGCTAACTATAAGTTGGTACATGATGGGAAAAATTCTTTCTTTATCCTTATTAGTTACCGATGCTGTTGGTACTTATTTCTATTACAGGTTTGTAGAAAACCAAGTACGGTCTTTTATTTGAACTTCTAAAGAATTATAAACAGGTAAAATAGGGTTTTTTATAAACAACTGGTGGTCTTTCCCCAAAATTTGAGAACTTAGTTTTGGCCCTAGAATGCAGATTAGTCCCCCCAAAATGAAGTTTTTTTACCATTTTTTTAGAGGGGGAGGATGTTAGCGCAGACAGGGGGGAGGGACTCAACTTTTTTTAAGTAGGTCAAGTGTGGCATCGTTTGTTATGTATTTTTTTTACTTTCTTCTATTTTTTACAAGAAGAAAGTATTGGATTCATGAAAATTTTCGACTTCCGGTTTTCGACGGATTTATACGTTTTAGAAGGCCCTGCACACGATTGGACTGTTTCTAGAAAATGTCTGTCTGTCTGTGTGTGACAAAAATTTTGTGGGCGCTCTATCGCAAGAAATAATGCTCGGAATTTTATAAAACTTTATTTTCAGTTAGCCCCTGATATAAATTTGTGCTGATTAGTTTTTGGTGAAAATCGCACAGCAGTCGGCGCTACTATGCTGCATTTTTCCGCAATAGCTCTATCTCAAGAACTAATGCACTTATTTTCATCAAACTTCAGATTCAGTAAGACCTTGACATAAATAGACGCTGATTACGTTTTGGTGTAGATATCCCAACAGGTGGCGCTGCTACGCTATTTTTTTATGATTTTCACGATAGTTATGTATCTCAAGAACTAATGCACGGAATTTCATCAAACTTCAGATTTTGTTAGACCTTGACATAAATAGATGCAGATTACGTTTTAGTGTAAATATCCCAACAGGTGGCGCTACTATGCTACATTTTTCATGATTTTCACGATAACTATATCTCAAGAACTAATGCACGGGTTTTCATCAAACTGCAGATTGAGTTAGACGTTGACATAAGTTGTTGTTGATTAGGTTTTGGTCTAAATCTCCCAACAGGTAGCGCTGCTATGCATTTTTCAGGATTTACACAATTTTAGTGATGTCATATCTGAAGAACTAATGCACGGAATTTAATAAAACTTTAGATTCAGTTAGACCTTGATATAAATGGGTGCTGATTCGTTTTTAGTGTATGCGAAACCTGTGTGAGATAGAAGAAAGTTTTGGAATTGACACATCCGACTAGTTTAATTTTGAAATGAATGGCACTGTCCGTAAGTCAATACGATCATTTGTTACAAAGTTGCGGAAGGTTTAATTTACCCATCATACGTAGTATAGGGTAAATCTTGTAATCGTTTTGAAAATCGAAAAAAAAAAATTGACGGATTTACACGTTTCAGACACTGGAGATTCCGAAAAACATATTTTTAGAAAAAAAAAATCTTGCCATCCGTCTGTGTGTCTGTGTGTCTGTAAACGCTCTATCTCCCGAAAAAATTAAGATAGAGACTTGAAATTTGGTATGTACTTAGTATGTAATAATGGGAAGAAGCCTATTGAATTTCAGTAACCTGGATTAACCGGAACTATTTTTTTCGGACTCTCGAAATATTCGTTCTGATAAAAGGTATATAAAAATTTTCGAAATTGTTTATTTTAAGGAGTGAATATAAAAGACAATAAAAAAAACATAAATTTTGCGTAAAGCATGAAGTCGATCGGATAATGAGTTGCCGAGATATTTGTAATCCTATTTACCACACTCTTTGATTTTTCATGACCCTGTATTTCATCCAAATTCCAATTCAAAGATATATTTTAATTGGAAATGAGACGCTTAATCAGATGCAATAAACCGCTAGTTAATAGGATTATTATTTTTGGAGTTATAAGGATGTTTCTTTTAAGCAATTCAGTAATCGAGCCTTTAAAGTTTATGACGTCATCAAGCCACGATTTTATTCGAATTGCAATGCATTTTATAAGTAGTTTACACATTTTTTATTTTAATATTTTACATTATGCATATCCATGATGGGTAAGTATTACGGTGGCCCCCAACGACTAGTTATATATAAAAGTCGAAAATTATACTTTAGTGCAGGTAAAATAGGGTTTTACTACAGCAACAGCTTGTGGCCTATCTTACGCAAGAGAATAAAGATAAAAGCCACTTCAATTGTACCAAAAATTTCATTTTATTTCCTTTCTTCTTTTTTTTTTCTTTTTCTTTTCTTTTCTTTTCTTTTCTTTTCTTTTTCTTTCTTTCTTTTTTTTTTTTTTTTTTTTTTTTTTTGTCTGAGCCACAAGTATAAACTTTGGTCGCAAGGTAATTTTCTTCAATCTGAAAATGTTTTTCAAAGTTTGGCTGTTCGTCAGTTGGCTTCAAAGTTGGCTGTTCCTCAAATTCCCCTCTCTAATGTTAATCATTAGGATTTGGAATGAATTCGTATTTTTAAAATATCAAATCAGAAAATTAACATTTTTAGCTTCTTTTTTCTGTATACTCTGTTTGAAGGATGTCTCTTTCTTTATTAGTTGATAAAAAATTCCTAAAATATATACTTAATTTTATTGAAGTGTTAAAATCTTTCTCACAGTCAGCTTCGATTTTAACTCATAAAATGTAAAATTAAGCATAGAATTTAGAAACATTTTGTCAACTAAAAAAGAAAGGAACATCCTTTAATAAAAGCAACTAGTCGGATGAGCCAATCCCAAAATTTCGATTTATTTCATACATGCTAATACTTCAAAAATCGCTATCACAGCGCCAATGAAAATGGCACAAAAGTCACCATTACAACGCCTCTTTCAAGCGGAACATCTACATATTCATGTAGGACCTGCTAGCCACAGTCACAATCCTATAAAAATAATTTGGTTCAATTCTACGCATAATTACATACACTTTTGGATGGTACAATAACAATAAAGTGTAAGTGATACAAGTAACACACAAATCGCTATAACGGCGCTCCCTTCCGGCAGAATATCTCCAAATTCAAGATGGATCTACTGGCCATAGTCACAAACCTATATAAAAATATTGATTCCATTCTATGCATTACTTCAGATCAGACACTTTTCGATGATACAATGAGGACAGACACGCAGACGGACAGTCAGACATTTTGTATAAACATGTTTTACAATATCTCTGACCCCTAAAATCAGTAAATCCGTCGAAAACAGGAAGTAAAAAAAAAATTAATTTATATTACAATACTTTCTTCTATATAGATAGAAAATATATATATATATATATATATATATATATATATATATAAATTTTTTATGCGAAATTTAAAAAATACGCATGCATTTCAAGTCCATTGATTTAACATTGGAGATAGGAAATTGCGGTCTGACTGACCAATGGCCTTAAGAAGAAAATTATTGTAGCTTCGTTACTTATTTACTGATATTGTAAATAGTAGCGTAATTTGATTCAGTTTAACCCCTCCCCCTTCCCTCCTTCCCCAAACTTATAACATTGTCAATTATGCAGATGATTCGTGGGAAGGGAAGCATATTTGGGTCATAAAAAATCCAGTAATATAATAGACAACGGATTCAGCCTCCGTTCCTTTTTCCACAAGTTTAATCTTATGCCAAACATTCTAAACTTTTTTGATTTTGTTATAATGAGCTATCCTTTTTTCTGATTTCTTTAACAATATTATTTTCTAAATTGCATTCTTTAAAAATATTAAAATATGGCAGAACTATTCAATATAAAAAAATTATGAAACGAAATTAAGGAAATGTTTACAGATATGTGATACATATCATTGTGATTTGAATTTGCGATAGAAACAGACCATAAAAAAAAAGTCTGTTTTTTTTTTTTTTTTTTTTTCATTCTAGTTCCTTTAGACATTGTAGTGTAAGTACTTCTAAACTTAATTCCTTAGAGTTACAACTTCTACTCATTCCTTCTCAATAGTAAATAAAAATACACATATCCCTAAAAAAAAGATTCAGCAAACGTAAGGGCAAAACACAGACTTATGCAAATACAATTAAAAAATATATCGCCTAATTCGACACGCTTATTTATAGGAAATATTCGGCTAGTACTTTTTTTAATGCAAAGTTTACTCATAAAGGGTGAAATTTTCGAATTCTACTAAAATTACCCCCTTTTAAAATTTCCGCGCACTGTGCCCCTTATCCACTCGTGCCCCCCCCCCCCCCCTCCCTCCCTTTTTCTCTCTCAAAGTGAGAAGCATAGAAGAAGGAATATAAAGTCAGCAAGTAACTAGTTACTCTACTGATTTTAAATATTTCACAATTTCATTATAATTAATTATTTATCATTTTATTGTTATGAACTTCTTCTTATTATACTCATTTCAATTTTCTACTCCTCTAAAAGTGTCCAATAATATTTGAAGTCGTTTTTTGAGTGCATGCAAAGTGATGCAGATGTAATGCATATATTGTACGATGCTTTTAATTACGTCGCTTTCTCAAGGGGGAAATTGTCTTTCGTTTAGATCAGTGGTTCCCAACCTTTTTTTAGCCGCGCCCCACCGAAACATCTCTAAAATGATGATGCCCCCCCCCCCCCTATAACATATAATTCTTATAAAATTTTAAAAGAATTTACTCCTGATAGACTAAAAAGCATTTAACATTGATCCTGAAACGTGCCGAAGGTAATGGATGAATCAAATATTTTTTATAATCATCTGATACTCCTCGTAGTTTACTGGCACACGGTCGCCACGTATGCGTGATGCATAGAGTGCTCAGAATCCTTGATTAGAAAAATCAATAATTTTGAATAAAACAATTTTTTTCTTATTTAATCACAGAATTTCTGCGATTGAATTACGCAACAATTTCTAATCAGAATAAAACGTTATAAAAGATTCTGTAAATGAAGGTCGTCAAGTAATTGTTAAAAATACACTTGAATAGTGTCATGTGTAAAATTGATTTTTATGTGACATATTGCAGTGCGACTCATTCAATAAAAGTAGATGGGAAATGACAGTTCTAGTCAGGCAACAGCAGCTGCAGCAGTAGGCGGTGGAAATTTTTTGGACTGCCCCTACCTCCCCCCTACCTCTCCCCATTCCCCCCCTACCCCATGTCCCCCCCCACAACCCCCCCCTTTTTTAATTTAAAAAATTTAAAAATTTAAAAAAATGTCTTATAGTACGAGGTATCGGTGATGGTAGAGTACGACCACTATCCCCCTACCCCATGCCCCCCCCCCCAATTTTTTTTTTTTTTTAGAAGAGAGAAAGTTTAAAGTGGTGTCGCCCTCTATCGTAAGGTTAAATAGTTATGAAATTCGAAAGAGACTTTCCGAATTTTAAGTTATAGCATGCACTAAATTAAATGTCTTGGCAAACTTTTCGCAAAGGAATTTGTAAAAGAATTTTGTTATAGCATAGTAAAAATAAATAATTTTAAAATGTGTTACCATAGTGCTCGCAAAGGAATATGAAATAGAAATTTAAGTTCTAACATTGCACTTAATAAATAATTTTAAAGTAACTTACCACTGCTTACAGTGGAAATATATAGTTATAGCATAGCACTTAATAAATAATTTCTTACCAAACCGCTTACAATGGAAATATTTAGTTATAGCGTAGCACTTAATAAAAATTTTAAAGTGACGCATATAAATAATTATACTTATAAACCGACATATAGGCAGGCACACAGACAAGCAGGCAGGCAGGTAGGCAGACAGACAGACACACAGTGAACTATTTGCTACGTACACACACACAAGCATGCATATACGAAGTGAACTAATTGTAATAAAATACATGACGTGTATACGTTTTAAAACATTTTTTTTCTTCACAGAAATTAAGAAAATATTAAATTTCGACTACAACTTTCACTTTGAAATAGCGTAGTCCCTTTTTATAAAATCATTAGCTTTTAACATACATTTAAATGAAGCGAGGTTCGAACCTCGAACCTGACAAAATGATCTCATGATGTGTTGATTTGTAGTAGGTTTAAACGAACACGCCATGAGATCATGTTTCTTAAACGCGATTTAAGATACAGTATAACCTCGATATCTCGAATCCCTGGGGAAGAGAAAAAAATTCGAGATATAGAGGTTTTGAGTTATCAAGGTTTTGACAAAATTATAAAATCTAAATCTTAGAAATTGTGTTTTGCTGTAAAAAATAAGATTCATTAAAAACTATATGTACAATCTACTAATAATTAAAAAAAATTACTATTTTCAACGTTTTAATATAATTTAAAAATTGTGTTATTACCATTATCACATACCTGTTTTGATTAAATACAATATCCAATTCTTCATTAAGAAATACATTTAGTTTTTTCTGAAGAAAAAATCTTTAATTGAAGTCTGTCGTCTCACCGAATCTTTTTGCAATTGCACAGTTTTCTGCAACGTAGCAATGGCACCAAACGCTTCTGTTCGAATATTATCGTTTGTTTCGAGAAATCTCTGAAGCAGGTCAACTGCCTTCTTGGCTTCCTGCACGGTAATTTTTTCGTGCTCTTGTTGATCGAGTAGTTCTTCGATATCTTCATCAGAAACTTCTGCATTAACGCTTGAAACAATCTCTTCATCTGTCATCGTGCCGCACACTTCAAGCTCAATTGTCTACATTCAAAAATTCTTCGAATGAAATTTCAGTGTGATATGCCTTTTGTATTGATTCCCAGTGTTCTAGATTCAGTTCTCCCTCTTCAGTTGCTTGCTTAATGGAATCAACTTCCTCTGTTTCACTGGAATTTACATTTTCTAAAAATCCTGCTTTGATGAAACAATTTCTTATCGTTGTTTCTGCAACATTTCTCCATGGATAGTCAGACATTCGCATTGACTGTAAGATGTTGATTTAGGTGTGTTAGAAGATTTACCTTCACCGATGTTATCCAGGAGTCTTCTCACAATTTGCGCTCGATAACCAACCTTGAAGCTATGGATTATCCCCTGGTCGAATGGTTGTAATTTTGAAGTCGTGTTTGGCCGCAAAAATTTAACAGTGATATTTTTGGCGGATGCAATGCAGCAAGCGACTGGTTGACTGGATTGCTATTGCTCCTTTGAGCGTACTTTCCAGTGTAGTTTTGTTAGTTGCGGTTTATAAAACCTCCCATTCTCATCCTTTTAGTCTTTGTATCAACAAAGGGATAAAAGAATGTGAAACGGGCATCTAGATCAAACTGTTTCTGCAGCAGATAATAGTCAAAGGTAAAAAATAAAAGTAATTTCTGTGGAAAAAATTTCGATTTATCAAGGGTTTTGAAAAATATATTTCGAGATAACTATGGAAAATACGTAAGAATATTGATAAAAATGCAGGGGAAATTTCTTTTTTCGAGACATCAAGGGTTTCGAGATATGGAGGTTCGAGATATCGAGGTCCGACTGTATATAAGAAAAGGTGTCACGTGATTGAACATATTGGATTATTACAATACAGTACTAATGATATTATAAATTTTGAAAAATAATTTAAGCTTTACGATAAACTTTGATGTTTAAACTTACGAACACATTGGAATGTATTTATAACATATAAAATAACCTTGTAAAAGGTTGGTTGGTTTGTTGGTTTTTTAAACTTGTAAAGCTAAGCGTATCTTACCAACTTGCCTACAAGAGAGATTTTGTAACATAAATTATACAATATAATAAAGCAAATTTTAACTTACCAAGTAGGGTTTAAGGATACTGTAATGGAATTTTTAATTCTATACTTTAAAAAAGAAAGTTTAACTTACCATTATGTTTATGGTGGGATTCGAACTGTCAACCTGTTGGCTAGCTTTCCAATGCGCTCCCAGTTACGCTACGAAGGCTCCGTACAATTAATATAAATAATGAAACCTAATATTACTTCTTTTATAGATTTATAAGTTAATAAAACAGGATATGACGACATTTGTAGAATAACATCCTGTATTACAACGATAAGAATAGCAATATAAGAAGCTTGTACCCCATAATGAATTTACTGTTTTAAGTTTTGACTTATACGATTGTTCTTCTATTTACTTAAAAACCTTGCTGTATATTTGTTTGATCACCTATCTGCTTTTTGGATACTTCTAAACCTAAAAATGACTACTTCGCTTAACACATCTTACTATGAAATTTCATAAATCAGCGAATTTAGTAGAATATTTCAGTATTTTGATGTTTTTACCCCATATCATTGGGACTTAGGTGAGGATACGATTGTCGAAGTGCAAATGAATAAGGACTGTGAGTTAAACGCTCATATTCAAAAATATAATGAATTTGAGAATAGTGGTAAAATGTACCCTACAAATGAAGGAATTACAATATCGTGCGCAACCTTTGATAAATTTGAAACGAGAATGGCTAAATTTAATTTTAACTCTGCAGAAGAAGAAACATTCGTATGTAACAACGACTTACTAACAATTTATGTGGATAAGGAATCATGCATACTGCAAAAACTATTGAAACCTGATTATTTACTACTTACAAAAGAACAATTTCTCAAACTAGAGGAAAACTGCATTCAAGTTAGCGAATGTCTTATTCAAACTTTTTTAACAAAGCTTTTACCTGTTTATGTTTTAAAAAACTTAAAAATATGTAAATGTTCTCACTTGACAGAGGAAGAGGCGATGGACTATTTTTTAGAATGTTTCGATCATGAATTAGAGAGATCAGTATATCGCACGTTTGACTGTTATTTATGTTCAATCGGCCAACCAGTTGAAATGGATCATGAATGTATGAGATATAATTTAAAAAAACAGTTTAACTGGTGCGCAGACAGTGCTTTGTTAAATTTCAACATTAAGGAATTTGTGAAAAACCTGCTAAAGAAATGTACATGTAATTATACTTATTTATTTTTTGAATCTATGAATGTAGACTTTTATAATAAGCATTTGAACAATGTATTTATAAATTAACATAATTATTTAATAAATATTTGTTTAGTTTTTCATCATGTGTCTGTTTTTATTTATGTATAAGGAAAAAATAAGTTTAGTTTTCGGAAAGTTTTACAATTTTTATTCAGAAAATGCAGAAACTTGTTTATTTTTCTACAAAAATTAAGGATTTTATACTATTTCATTAAACATGTGTACCATTATTATAATATAACTTACATATTGTATACAAAATACTACCCTTTACTTGATAAATTATTTAAGATTTTAAACCAAAACTGAGCGAATATTATAACGATTATCGAGTTTGAAAATAGATCTGTTGTCTACCAGAGCAAAAACAGGAAACTACTTATTTGCGTATAACATCCCTGTTTTCTTACTGATAACGGTACTTCTTGTATAGTTAAAGGTATAAAAATTCTTTCACTAAATTGAATATTATGTTTTTATTTTTCGTGATATGTAACTTGATTAGCAATACCATATAATGAACGAGTATTTTTACACATTTAAATTCGCATTTTAAGCCATGATGAATACATAATAAAATATTACTTGTATACTTTTACATAAAATATGGAAAATAAATTTGTACTTAACTTATTAAATCACCCACTGTATAATAAAAGATACTTTACCTAATTACTTACCTAATTAGCATATCCTCCTGTAAAGCGCTCTTTGTAGTAAACAGATTATCACACTTAGAGGGTTTTTTTTTAAATGTAAGTTCTTGTAAAAGGTAACTTTTGATCGAGTTGATCTGATGAAGAGGCCATCGGTTCCTTATTCAAAACAGGTTTCATTAAAATAGTAGAGTCGATTTGCTCCTTAAACTCCAATGTCAAGGCTTTTCTTATCTTGGTTGGTTCGTCTAACACCATGTCTTTCATTGTACTTATTTAATTTAAATCAATTAAAATCAGAGATCACTTAAACGGAGAAAAAATTAGAACGTCTTAACGACACAGAAACAGTATGAATATTATTTCAAATAAAACTTTTCAAGAATATTTATTTAATTGTAGAGGGCGCGTATGCTTAAAATAATTAAAAATAGCGTCACGTGTTATATATCTTATACAGAAATTAGTCTGTATGTTAAACATAAGTAATTAGGTAAAGTATCTTTTATTATACAGTGGGTGATTTAATAAGTTAAGTACAAATTTATTTTCCATATTTTATGTAAAAGTATACAAGTAATATTTTATTATGTATTCATCATGGCTTAAAATGCAAATTTAAATGTGTAAAAATACTCGTTCATTATATGGTATAAAACTATCCTGCGCCGCTTATACATAAATAAAAACAGACACATGATGAAAAACTAAACAAATATTTATTAAATAATTATGTTAATTTATAAATACATTGTTCAAATGCTTATTATAAAAGTCTACATTCATAGATTCAAAAAATAAATAAGTATAATTACATGTACATTTCTTTAGCAGGTTTTTCACAAATTCCTTAATGTTGAAATTTAACAAAGCACTGTCTGCGCACCAGTTAAACTGTTTTTTTAAATTATATCTCATACATTCATGATCCATTTCAATTGGTTGGCCGATTGAACATAAATAACAGTCAAACGTGCAATATACTGATCTGTCTAATTCATGATCGAAACATTCTAAAAAATAGTCCATCGCCTCTTCCTCTGTCAAGTGAGAACATTTACATATTTTTAAGTTTTTTAAAACATAAACAGGTAAAAGCTTTGTTAAAAAAGTTTGAATAAGACATTCGCTAACTTGAATGCAGTTTTCCTCTAGTTTGAGAAATTGTTCTTTTGTAAGTAGTAAATAATCAGGTTTCAATAGTTTTTGCAGTATGCATGATTCCTTATCCACATAAATTGTTAGTAAGTCGTTGTTACATACGAATGTTTCTTCTTCTGCAGAGTTAAAATTAAATTTAGCCATTCTCGTTTCAAATTTATCAAAGGTTGCGCACGATATTGTAATTCCTTCATTTGTTGGGTACATTTTACCACTATTCTCAAATTCATTATATTTTTGAATGTGAACGTTTAACTCACAGTCCTTATTCATTTGCACTTCGACAATCGTATCCTCACCTAAGTCCCAATGATATGGGGTAAAAACATCAAAATACTGAAATATTCTACTAAATTCGCTGATTTATGAAATTTCATAGTAAGATGTGTTAAGCGAAGTAGTCATTTTTAGGTTTAGAAGTATCCAAAAAGCAGATAGGTGATCAAACAAATATACAGCAAGGTTTTTAAGTAAATAGAAGAACAATCGTATAAGTCAAAACATAAAACAGTAAATTCATTATGGGGTACAAGCTTCTTATATTGCTATTCTTATCGTTGTAATACAGGATGTTATTCTACAAATGTCGTCATATCCTGTTTTATTAACTTATAAATCTATAAAAGAAGTAATATTAGGTTTCATTATTTATATTAATTGTACGGAGCCTTCGTAGTGTAACTGGGAGCGCATTGGAAAGCTAGCCAACAGGTTGACAGTTCGAATCCCACCATAAACATAATGGTAAGTTAAACTTTCTTTTTTAAAGTATACAATTAAAAATTCCATTACAGTATCCTTAAACCCTACTTGGTAAGTTAAAATTTGCTTTATTATATTGTATAATTTATGTTACAAAATCTCTCTTGTAGGCAAGTTGGTAAGATACGCTTAGCTTTACAAGTTTAAAAAACCAACAAACCAACCAACCTTTTACAAGGTTATTTTATATGTTATAAATACATTCCAATGTGTTCGTAAGTTTAAACATCAAAGTTTATCGTAAAGCTTAAATTATTTTTCAAAATTTATAATATCATTAGTACTGTATTGTAATAATCCAATATGTTCAATCACGTGACACCTTTTCTTATATATCTTAAATCGCGTTTAAGATACATGATCTCATGGCGTGTTCGTTTAAACCTACTACAAATCAACACATCATGAGATCATTTTGTCAGGTTCGAGGTTCGAACCTCGCTTCATTTAAATGTATGTTAAAAGCTAATGATTTTATAAAAAGGGACTACGATATTTCAAAGTGAAAGTTGTAGTCGAAATTTAATATTTTCTTAATTTCTGTGAAGAAAAAAAATGTTTTAAAACGTATGCATGTCATGTATTTTATTACAATTAGTTCACTTCGTATATGCATGCTTGTGTGTGTGTATGTAACAAATAGTTCACTGTGTGTCTGTCTGTCTGCCTACCTGCCTGCCTGCTTGTCTGTGTGCCTGCCTATATGTCGGTTTATAAGTATAATTATTTATATGCGTCACTTTAAAATTTTTATTAAGTGCTACGCTATAACTAAATATTTCCATTGTAAGCGGTTTGGTAAGAAACTTTAAAATTATTTATTAAGTGCTATGCCATTGTAAGCAGTGGTAAGTTACTTTAAAATTATTTATTAAGTGCAATGCAAATTTCTATTTCATATTCCTTTGCGAGCACTATGGTAACACATTTTAAAATTATTTATTTTATACTATGCTATAACAAAATTCTTTTATAAATTCCTTTGCGAAAAGTTTGCCAAGACATTTAATTTAGTGCATGCTATAACTTAAAATTCGGAAAGTCCCTTTCGAATTTCATAACTATTTAACCTTACGATAGAGGGCGACACCACTTTAAACTTTCTCTCTTCTAAAAAAAAAAAAAAAAAAAAAAAAAAATTGGGGATGGGGGGCATGGGGTAGGGGAGGGGCAGTAGGGGATAGTGGTCGTACTCTACCATCACCTATACCTCGTACTATAAGACATTTTTTTAAATTTTTAAATTTTTTAAATTAAAAAAAAGGGGGGGATGGGGAGAGGTAGGGGGGAGGTAGGGGGAGTCCAAAAAATTTCCACCGCCGCCGCCGCCGCCTACTGCTGCTGCTGCTGTTGCTGGACTAGAACTGTCATTTCCCATCTACTAATAAATAATCGAAAAAGTTGTTTAAAATTCTAAAATACTTATAAATCAGAAAAATTATAAAGAATTTTTAAATATATAAAACTATCTAAATATCTTTAAAAGTTTTGTCAATAATTATTCTGGTAGAATTGTATTTAAATCTTTTGAATGGATACTTTTTCAAAACTAAATAATAAAAAACTTATTTTTTTTTTTTTAATTTTGTTTTTGAAATTTGAATGTGTAACTTTTATTTTCAGTCTACAACATTACTATTAGAGAAACAATTCAGACGGTATGGGTTCACAGAAATTCCGAATTGTCCCCTTGAAAAGTTAAATTGCCCCCCGTTGGGAAACACTGGTTTAGATATTCGACTCGAAAATTAAATGTAGCATATTCTCTGATTTTTATAATAAGTATACTCGTTGACTCATGAAACACATAAAAAAAACTGGGCATTTTATATGTTATCTGTTGTTTGTTAAGATCACGTTAGTCAAATTTTGATGAAGTGTGAAATTTCAGCAATATTAAGGAGTAGGAATCGAAAACTTGTTTTGATGTATTAAAGGATCAGAGTTCATAAGCCATGTTTTTGGCCCAAGAAATAAGACTAAAATTCGATTTTGTTATACTGACTTAATTATTTCACTTTTCAGAAGGTTTATGCAGTACGATTTCAATAATATTTTTTGAATTTTGTTCGGATTTATATAATTTATGCAAGTTCAAAGTTCGTATTATTCGTAGTTTCTGTTGAAAAATATGCAATTTCTTCTAATTTTACCTCAATTTTTAATATATTTTTAAATATTTTACTACGAGCGCAGCTTTGAAACACTTTTATTTTTACATATACATATTTTGACGTATTTTATAATGTATGTAATGAAGAAAGTGTTGCATGATTGTGCTCATATAAATAATTGAGGAAAAATAAAATTAGGAGAAATTGCGTATTTTTCATCAAAAACTACGAATAATATGAACGTTGAGCTTGTGTAAGTCATATAAATCCGAACAAAATGCAAAAACTATTGTTGAAATCGTACAGGATAAACCTTCTAATATTAAAAAGTGAAATAATTAAGGCAGTATAACAAAATCGATTTTCAGTCTTATTCCATGGGACAAACACACGGCTTATGGACCCTGATCCTTTGTCCATCGGAATTTGATTAAATGAAACTAATTATTGCTGTGCCAAATACTACAAATAATAACATTGTGAATTCTAGTTTGCGTTTATTGATTTAATTCATAAAAAATACTTTGTTTGACATTATCTAGAGTGGTTGCACATTTGCGTATTTAAATAAACATTATTGTTTATAAATAACACTTATAGAAATTGAAATTAGTGCCTGTTATGTTTATCATAGTGGTTGCCCCAGGTTGTTTGTTATGCTTCCTGGATTGGAAGGCCTGTCGGCGTCAGCCTTATGCCAGTGTAGGATATATTATGTTCACTTCAATATCTGTATTCAGGTATAATTAGGATTAAATTCAAGTATTCCGTGAATCAAACAGTTACGTTCAGAACTGATTTTACACACACATAAATTAAAATACGTAATGGAAAGCATAAAGTAATCCCATTTTAATCCAAACAATTCATAATAAAATTATATCTTGTTGGTAGCCTAACAATTTAGGACACATCTGAGTAAATCTCTTGAATACTTAACTAAGCGTAATTAAGGGAGCATTTAGTAAACCAGTAAATTGATAAACATATACTTCAGTAAAGTGATTTATCTAGGATTGATAACCGTATTATAATCTTATATATAATTAACATTTAGAGTTAATCACCATAAGTATAGAAACTAGTGTTAAATAGACTGTTCACTGTTAAAAGTCACTCTTCACTGTATTTACTATTTATATCAGTTACGGCAAACATCAAAAACAGAAACAGATAATTTGACTCAGTAAATTCATGGCAGGCTTTTTATATTTCTTGTAAATATAGTTACACAACACACAGACTTGCAGAAATGAACAGCTCGTAGTTAAACAGCAAGAAGCATAGTATTTAAACGCCACGAGAGAAAAAAAAAACACTATTGACATGTATGCGCACACATTTATGTTCTGTTCATACCATTGAGCTGCACGATAGGAGGGTATAAAAAATGAAGTCGCGGACCCCTAATACATTTAACATACATGGACACATAGAAGTTTTTTTTCTATCGTGTGCCCCAGATGTGCAACAGTTTTGTTTTAATTATTTTCCTCAAAATTTCCGGTTATAAATTTTCAGGTAAAACAAAAATTAAGAATTCGTGATAAAAATTTTCGCATTCAAATGCAATAAAGTTACAGAAAGAATTCCCCTTTAATTTTATCAAGTTAGATTTTATTTGCCATCTTCCCAAAATATGCTAAATTGAAATTTAATTTTAATCTGAAATATTCGGTATTTAGCTTAAGTGTCGCAGTCTATTGTTATTTTTTTAAACGTAAAATAAACTTAAAAGCAGCGATGAAACTTACAGAAAACAATTAATATTATAAAAATAGCTTCTTCCGTAAGCGATAAGAAAAACATTGAAAACTTTATTGCAGCAAATAAAGAGAAAAAAAATTCCATTTTTAAATGATATAGCAGCAAATAAAGAGAAAAAAAATGCCATTTTTAAATGATCAGTTAACAAAGTTTCGGTTATCTTAATTTCCTTATCAACGTTAATTAACAACAAAAAAAATGAAATTATTTTTTATTTCCTCCCATTATAAATCATCTGCATTAAACTGCTCATCGTTCCATTTATCATATTGCAATACCTTTAAATAATTTTCTATAAAACGGCAGCTAAAAATTTACGAACATTTATTTATTTCATTTTTTATCCGTCTAAAATCGCTAACAGAGATATCGATTTCGAATTTGAGTAACATTTTCTATGAGAATGTATGAAGAATTATATTTTGTCGCAATGCGAATTCTCTTAGTTGAACTTCTGTGTTATACCATTTTCTAATGAAATCAGTCATTAAGTCTATATGCGATTTTTTTTTTATATCGCAGAATCTGAATAAAAAAATTACAAGAAAAAAGTCTGCTGTGATGTTTTCTATTGATTGATATTTTCAATAATGTCTTATTTTTTAGGACTGAAAACAAACTTAATAATTTCATTTAGCTGTCACAGAAAAAAAATAAAACCTAATTTGGGTCGAAAGATTCTTAGGTATGTGCCCAAATTGGGTCATGCCTGTTTTGGTTACCACTGTGTATCCATTTTGGTCACTGTTAAATACCCATTTTCAAATTTTTTTGGGGGGGGGCACATACCTAAGACTGTTAAATACCCATTTTCAATTTTTTTTTTTTTTTTTTTTGAAAATGGGTATTTAACAGTGCCCAAAATGGATACACAGTGGTAACCAAAACAGGCATGACCCAATTTGGGCACATACCTAAGAATCTTTCGACCCAAATTGGGTTTTATTTTTTTCTGTGTGATTTCTTTCTGATCATTTTTTAACACTTTCCAACATAGTTGAAAAGTGTTTATGAATTAGGTTTGTCTGTCTGTCTGTCTGCCGTCTGCCTGTCCATGCTCTAACTCGCAAATGTATACTCGGATTGCCATACAATTTATATAAGTTATTGAAGTTTACTATGGCATGTTCGGTATCGAAAATGAAGTGTGTAGCATTTATAGTTCGTTTAAAGGGACACTCAAAAGAATGCTTTTACATTACGCCTATAGGGGAAAATCCTTTACGGTGTATTTTAATGATGTTACTGTATTTCAAATATATTGAATTTAATATATATCACTGAGGTGCATTATAAGATGCTTACTATAGATTATGGAGTACATTGCATTCATCGTTCATTTACAGGGACACACAAAATAATTCGGTTACCGATCTGACCATGAACAACAATTGCTTGAAATGCGTTTTCTGTTGTTTCACGGGTTTTGAAATTTAACTAATTTTTTGCATATTGCTTGATGTGTAAAAATTCTATACATCATATACAGGGCTGCACAAACGATCTCGAGTACATTGCCGCTCATTGACGGAAATTGAAGTATAGGAATTTTCAACTGAAATTGATATATATCACTGACATGCACTGCAAGATGCTTGCTATCGAATATGGTGTGCATAGCAAACAATATAGCCGTTCGGCCAGCTATGGCCCGCCGCTACACGGCATCCCTTCTATGGCACTAATCTGCCTCGATGCCAGGCAGATAATCCGTTCAGTTAGGGAAACCTGGCAGGTAGGGGCCTGGTCATCGGTATGAATGAATGAATAGTGTACATAGCATTCATCATTCCTTTACAGGGTCACACAAAAGAGTTTGGTTACAGTACTGTCTCTGAACAATAGTTGCTGAAAGCGCGTTTTCTGTTGTGGTACGTGTTATGTAAATTTAACTAAAGTTTTGCATATTACTTGGTGTGTATAAATTCTGTAGATCATATACAGTGCTGCACAAAAGATGTCGAGTACATTTTTGTTTATTGACGGAAATTGTTGAAGGGAAGTTTTCAACAGTGCTATGCGTTTTCTAACTGAACTAAATTTAGCATTCTATAGATCATACACAGCACTGCACAAAAAAATTTGGATATTTTTCTGACTATAGATGGAAATTTTTGAAATTGAGTTTTCAAATGTGTTATGCATTTTCAAAATTGTTTATTTAGACATCATCTTTCACCTTATTAAACTGTGAAGTTTTGTTACAGTATTTTAATATGTTTGAAAGTGTTTCATAATCTATATTTAAAAGATCATCTTTCGCCTTATTAAACTGTGAAGTTTTGTTACAGTATTTTAATATGTTTGAAAGTGTTTCATAATCTAAATTTAAAAGATCATATTTCGCCTTATTAAACTGTGAAGTTTTGTTACAGTATTTTAATATGTTCGAAAGTGTTTCATAATCTAAATTTAAAAGATCATCTTTCGCCTTATTAAACTGTGAAATTTTGTTACAGTATTTTAATATGTTCGAAAGTGTTTCATAATCTATATTTAAAGGTTGATTTTTCGTTCTAGTTTTCAGGTATTGTTATTTTAGGCAACCGAGAAGTTGTTTTAATACTATGTATTTTGTCCCTTTATAAAACAAATAAACATTAATGTACATTAATGTACATTATTATTATTGTTATTATTATTATTTTTTTTTACTTTACGAAAACATAGTTTAAGGAAGGTATTGATTTTTATATCTATATTACAAAGCAAAAGCATGTCCTTCAGTAACGCTGAAGTATTATTGACGCGACAAAAACTGAGCAATCAAGTTCGATTTCATGCAAATTTATTAACTTTTAAACATCGCACAATTTAAATTTTTATCATCGTCGAATAGAAACAGAAATGTACATTCATATGCAATTTGTTTGAAAACTGTATCTTAATTTACTGCTTTTTTATGGTTTTAAAATAACTTTCAAGCCTGATTGGAAAAGAAAAAAAAAAAAGAAAAAAACTATCGCTTACAGCCCGATTAACCCGTTTGCACTTAAAACAATTCAAATAGTTCAACAATAGTTTCCGGCTAATAGACCAACGAAATTAAAAGTTCACCAAAATAAAATAAAATGACATGAAAAAAAATTTAATAAATGAAAATTATGTATGCTTATATGTTCAAAATAATCTTTCAAATTGGCTATTTTATGACATATTTTTTAATCCATTTTTCTTCGGAAACACCATGAAATTGGCAAGTGTTCTTATTCAGAAACTATGTAATCGAAAGATGTTTTCTATTTTTTGGTAAAGACAGAAGATCTTTCAGAAAATTATTGTCAAATTCGGCGTTTTGAACCGAGTTACCGCCGTAGTGTCACGAGCAAAAGGGAAAACATGTCACGTGACGTGAATCGCTTATAACTGGATAAGTAATTTATTTATCATAAAATGGGAAACTCATTTCGATTCCAAATCGCTTCAATAGTCTAATCTGCCAATTTTATGCTTTTGCGGTTAAAAATGAGTAAAGAATTGTGTCAGAAAGTTTCGCGATGCTGAGCAGATCATTTCAGAACCAGCTTAAAGGCTTATTAAAAAAAAAAAAAAAAAAAAAAAAAAACTAAAAAATGAAATTATTAACGTTTGTTTTATGATGAATTATTCAAGTATAAAAACTAGTGACTAGCTTTATAGTAGTAAGATAGTGGGGGTTCACCGGCAGAAGGCGCAGCCCGCAGCTGAGCAACCGAGCAACCGATAGTGCATTGTTCAGAATCAACCCTCTTTTTCTCACTGTAATCTTTTCATCTCATTTTGTTGGTACATCTGATATTTTGTAGAAAGTTTTGTGTGTGTAAGAGTATGTTTTAAAAAGCATGTATGTCTTATAGTTATTATAAATAGTTCTATGTGTGTATGTATGTGTGGGTGCGACAAATAGTTCTCTTTGTGTGTGTGTGTGTGTGTGTGTGTGTGTGTGTGTGTGTGTGTGTATGTATGTGTGTGTGTATGTATGCGGGACAAATAGTTCTCTTTGTGTGTGTGTGACTATCTGCTTGTTTATCAAAGTTTTAGAAATATTTTTCATATTTTTATAACGAAAAAAAAAATATGCGTTAGTTAGTTAAAAAGTTTCACAAATTTAAAAAAAATTCTTTTAGAAAAAGTTTCACATTACTTAAAAAATTAAAAAAAAGTACTCAATAATAAAATCAACAATTTTTATTATAACAAAATAATTTACAGAAAGGTATTTACAGATCAAAATATACATCGCGATTTTGCGTTAGCAATACAAATCAACATTATCTTCTTTATTACAAACCGTATTAATGTCATAATGGCCATATGCTAAACTGCTTATTCCATCATCCAATAAGTAACGCTTGTCGTCAAAGGGACTTAAGCTAATTTTATTTTGAGTTAATGTATATAGGCGATGGTCATCTTGGGCAATCCTTACCTGTTTCTCCATACTTGTTTTTTGTTGTTGGAGGCACTCCAAGTAGTCTTCATGTTTAATTTTCTGCCGAACAATCTGTGTAGATACGCCTTTTGGACGCTTCTTTTCGTCTTTAACAGATTTTAGAGAATACATTTTTGATTTCAGTCCGACAAACTCAAGGGCTAATTCACCATTAAGTTCATCCTTAAACTTTCCGAGCGTCTTCTTATTATCCTCAGAGTATAGACGATGAGATTTCGGGTATTCAGAAAAGTCAAACAACTCACGATGCTGCTCCAGATCCTTATAAATATTATTGGTTTGAATATGATACGTTAGGGAATCTGTATCCGTAAAGAGTAAAACTGCACGATCTTTGTATGTTTTCTTTATAAAATTGTAATGGAAATCATACATACAAAGTTTAGATAGTTCGAGTATAGAAAACCCAACATAGATGGGTCGGTTCATATGTATACTAGTTTTTAATCTCTCCACAGCAGTCAAGTCTTCATCATAAGTTTTAAACGATTTAAAAGTAGGCGATGCTACTAATTTTTTGGCTCTTTTTTCACCGTTACAAAGCACAATATTTCTTCTTTTTCGTAGATTTTCCATGGTTTTACCAAAAACAGAATTGTTCATTAACTTAAAAAAGTCTTTCTCAAAAGAAGATTTTGCTTCTTTCCTTTTTTCGGTGTTGAAATTAATATATTTCTGTAACCATGGTCCCTGTTTAAATTTTAAAGCTTTGTGCACGGCTGTAATTTTTAAACCAAGTTCTAAATAAAATTTAAGATTACGATAATGGGTTATATAATTTCGTTTGTTATTTAAATTTGGTATAAGTTTAGGAGTTCCGACGAATTTTCTATTGTTGAGTAAGCTTCTTGCATGAGAAGATAGCATCTGATCGTCTACAGTTACTCTCTCAGGGGCGACAGGGTATTCATTATGCAAAGGATGTAAATGTTTTGGGTATTCCATATCTACCTCGAAAAGATACCCAATTTCGGAGCTATCAGATAGAGATAGAATCCACTCTTCTGTGATATGACTTGTTTCACACCATTCAAAACCACCGTAGGGTAAAAATTGGCTCATAGCCCACCCGTATAAGTTATTGGCATCCCAATACATGATGTAGCTGGGTGCCTCATTTTTCTTATAATCGGACGTACCAGGGATATTTGCTCGGGCATATCTTTTACTTATCATGCTAATGCCGCCTCGTATTCCATTTTCAACCATAAGCAACATATCTATATCACTGAGTAACTCTAAAGGTGTATCAGACATCTTCAAACAAGCCTGCCATGCTAGCCCAGGTGCTGTAAACAGGTGAGCAGGGTCAATTTCATAATACTGCTGACATAATTTCCTAAAGTTTTGAAACACGTCAGCAAGTAGTAGAACATCTGTCTTCACATAAAGGTTGTGATAATCACCAAGAGTCTTGATATCAAATGTTTTCCATACATTCTGGGCGTGTTGGTATTCCTTTTCACCTATAGGCTCATTGGTTAAACTATTAAAAAAGGCAGAAGGCGGAGGAAGCTGCTTCTCAGTAAATTTTTCAAAGCAAGTAAAATAATCATAGGGGTAAACCCCTTTCCGTATAAGTAAAGATAAATTATTATTTCGGGGGAAATTTTCTTCAAGTATAGTGAATTGATCAGGTTGAAGGTTTTTAACAAGTTTTTCCAATGACGTAGGCAAAAATTGGAAAGAGTCTATAAACACCATCTGAATATAAGATGTAGGCTTTCTGATTTTAAAGGTGATATAGTTTTCCATAGAAGTAGCAATAACATCGATTTCATGATCTTTGAATTTTCCAAGCTTTGTCATAATATGATGACCATCATAGTTTTTCAAGTTATGGAATATAACAGGAATTGTTTTACACTGCTTATAGTTCAAGTTGCATTCCACATGTGCAGCTCCTCTGTATGCACCTGACAGGTGATCATGGTCACGTGTTCGTTTCTCATCTAAAGTTTTCTTACAAATATGACAAAACTCTGCTTCTCGAAATGCCTTTTCTTCCTTGGGAGAAAGCTTCATAGGTTTAACATTTAGTAACTTTTGACCTAAAATTTCCTTCTCTTGCATCATTCGGTTTAAAAAATGATCAACACAGTTTCTACCCCGATATACCTGTGCTTTCTTCACACACGTTCCATCGGGTCCAATAACCACATAGGCATAACCACATGGTAAGTGATAGGTTGTTTTCTCGCTATAGGATGCTTTAGAAGAGGGAGGGGCTGATGAAATAGGTATAAGTAGACTCTCAAAATCCGCATAAATCGTATAGGCAACAGGATGTTGTAAACGAATACCTGTAAACTTTAATATATTATCATTTTCACTAGGCATCTTTATAGCTTGTGCAACATGTTGAGAACAATATTCATTATGCTTATCCAATAGATCTTGTCTTGAAAATCGATGTAAACATCGATAACAATAATAGCCAGCGGCTCTATGTTTGGTAAGATCACCTAAAAGTCTTGAAAAACTTCTTATCAAACAATAGTGTTGTTTTTCACCGTCACCAACCAATAACAAATTAATCACATCTTTATCCTTCTTTTCAGATATATACAAGGGGCAAACTTCATCCTCTTCATAACCAAACACGTTAACCCGTAAATTGTTGAGTTGTTCAATAACAGGTATCTTCTGAAGGGGTACAGGGCATTCTACACTACCTAATTTAATATCATGTTCATAAGGTCGATAATGTGAAACACGTTCAGGGTTTTTTGTATAATCCAAGTTCAGTTTAAAAGCCAAAAGACACCATACTAAACATTTGTTATCTTCGTTTTTTATATTCAGCAAGGCTTTTTTATCATCGAGTTTTTTAGACAAAGGAATATAGGAACTCGCAGCGAGGGGATGATATTTAGCAATCTTGAGTTCTAAATGAAGAATTTTTCTAAGTTTCCAGCCAGAACCTCTTTGTACAAATTCTTCAAAGGATTTAATAATCTTCGAAAATCCTTCCTCAATATGCTGTGAGATAGTATCTTCTATAAGTTCGGTCATACAAGAACATCGAAAATAACATTGAATTTCTTCAAACTCCTCATTATCAGTCAGACGTTCAAGTGCTATTTTTTCTACCATACACCATTTAATTGCACCTTTTTCATGAATTTCACTTATTAAACGTTCTTGTATTTCAGTTTGTACGTGGCTATGAAATACCTCTAAATCATTTTCCACACGTTCATCAGGATGCAAAATCACTGTTTTAAACACATTAAGCGCATCAGAATACTTTGTGTTTTTCGACTTTGCATTAGATAAGCTCATTTTACGTTTTACACTCACAAGAGGTGTGCGGGGGTGTTGAGTGCGTACATGTTGTCTCAGATCAAATTTTCTTCTAAACACTTTATCGCAATCACAGCAAATAAATGTTGAATTCCGATGCGACTGTAAATGCTGCTTCAAATTATCCTTCCGGGTGAAAACTTGATCACATTCATCACACTTAAATGTAGACTGTCCATAGGCATTATGGATTTTCAGGTGTCTAATCAAGTCCGATTTCCTTCTAAAACACTTTCCGCAAGTTTCACAGGAAAACGACTTTTCATTAATATGAATCTTAGCATGTTGACGCAAATTAAAATATGTTGAAAAAACTTTTTCACAAGTGAGACAAACATGCTTTTTTTCCACATTCGTAGGAGTCACAGTCTTTAAAGAAACATCCTCTTCAACTTGCTGATTAAAATTGGAAGAACTTTGAGATATAGTATCTTTTTCTGTAAGAACTTCAGAGAATCCATCATGCTGTAACAATCCAACACTATCATGTGTTTTTAAATGTCTTCGTAAGTTTGATCTTCGTCCAAAAGGCTTCTGACAAATATTGCAAGTATATAATTTCTCCCCAGAATGAATTTTCATATGTTGGTTCAGATTAGAAGTGTTCGAAAAATCTTTACCGCAGGTAAAACAGCTAAACATCTTCTTAGCAGATACAGAATCTCCCACAATCCGGGTTTCATCAATAGGCATATCAACATCCATAATAAAAATCAATAAAAAAACTTTAACTCTTAAAAGCAAACAACAATCTTCTGAAACGATTCGCACGGATAAAAAGCGGGAGCAATTTAAAACACGTTTAACCACTAGCGATAGGAATCATCAAATGATGAAAATCCTAATTTTCCCCCGTCTATTTATACCGACCCGAAGGAAAAGTTGAGTTGTAGTATTGCTTGATATGATTGTTATCAAAACGCGTCATACGATTTCGGGGGCCTATAAGTTTCTTTCCCCTCCTTATAATATAGCATAATTAAACAGATAAACCCGAATGTATACAAATTTAAATTCGTAAATTATATTATATCACAAAATATAAAAAATCCTACAAAATAAAAATAGAATTTAGCACTTACCCCAAAAACACATCCACTTTAGTTGTTAGTCTTCACTTAACTAATTTTTCTTCCTTATCTTTAGTAGGGGGCGCTGCCATCGCCGCGAGAGGCACTGCCCGTCTTCCGGAGTGTGACGTCATTTCCGGTTTGCGATAAGAATAAACCTTAAATACACGTGTTTAGTCATTCTTCCCTCGGTCTTACTCGCTAGTAGTTGTCAGTTTCTTGTTTAGACGTGTTGGGTGACATCATTACGTGTTTGCGATAAGAACAAGGTCACCCCTTATCAACAGGTAAACAGCTGCAGTGACGTCATAGGTCATATGACATAGCTGATAACGGTACGATTAGCTGATAAAAATTTGTACTAATCATCTATTTCTCTTCAAGTCATTGCATGAGACGGTTGAGCTCCAACAGCTCTATATAAGGTAAGAGTAATTTATATATTATAATAGGATTTTAAATTAATTTAGTAGATGCTACAATTTGATATTTAAAAAATTTCATGCTAAACGATATGATTATATGTTGTTCATCATACCAAATCCACAAATTTTAATTCGAAAGAAATATTATTAAAATTATAATCTAAAATAAATTAGCGAAAATGCATAACAAATCTCAACAAAAAGAAGCTAATTATAAAAGAAATGTACAAAGTTTATAAATTTACACATGTGTTAAACGCGTTTACAAACCTTATCATAGGCAAAAGTCTAATTCCACCAGACTATTTGTTATAAGTTTAACTATAAGTCAACATGTTAGATATTTGTGAAAAGGAATCTTATGATTTTTAATTTTCCAAGTTCAGTTTCAATCATATTGTAAAAGGATAATTAAAACTTTGAGATTATCTATAGTAAAATACTTAAATTAAAATGTATTTTTGATAGTTTAATATTTATAAACTACAACTTTGACTACTTTTTAAAATGTTTGCCTGATAGAAAACTGTGATAACATGTCCATGTTTGAATTTTTCTGATAACATGCCAATGCCTGAATTTTTCTGACAACTTGTCTGTGTTTGAATTTTTCTGCTAACATGTCTGTGCTTGAATTTTTCTGCTAACATGTCTGTGTTTAAATTTTTCTTATAACATGTCTATGTTTAATTTTTCTCTTCTTTTGAAATGTATAAACTTTTACTATACGTGTCTTTCGATTTCATTGAAGAAAAAAGTGATCGATCAACTTTATCAAACCCTTTTAATGTTAATATTTTTAAACGAACGCGATAATCAGATAAAAATATATGCAGCTAATTCATATTATCCCACTAAACATTGCAAAACAATAAAACTCACAAAAATTTTATACTTCAACATTCAAAAATTGACAATATTCACATCTTAATACTAAAAAACAATCATTATCTTACAGTATTTCCTGTAACAAAATCTAAAAATTTCATATCAACAAGACCCAAGTCAGAAACTTTACCTAGGAACTTAATACCAATCTTTAATCATAAAGTGATAAAACTGATATATATATATATATATATATATATATATATATATATATATATATATATATATATATATTTTTTTTTTTTTAAGTTACTTCTAAAACATCTCATAGATGGCGCTGTTGAAAAAAAAATAATTCAAAACTTGTTTAAAAGACTTAAAAAAATTAAATCTAACTTTAAACTAACAAAAACCTGTAGAACAATCACTTTCAGTTAGAAATATTTAAAAAATAATTGTTAATTCTAAAACCGCTCACAGACGGCGTTGCTGAAAAAAAATAAACTCAAAGTTGTTTAAAATATATTAAAAAATAAATCTAACTTTAAACTATCATCAAACTCCAGAAAAATTACTTTCAATTAGAAATATTTTAAAATAATTAAAACTTCTAAAACCGTTCATAGGGGGCGCTGCTGTGAAAAAATCATTTCGAAACTTGTAAAAAATTAATCCAAAACTTATTTAAAACACTTTTGCAAAAAAATTGGCCAAAATACCGATAAACATCAAGTAGATAATAAATAGCGGTTCTGCGCCAGCTGTGGGTGCTGTGGTGACCTCTGTGAAGGTCACCGGAAGGAACAGGTGTGGACACCGGATGTAGCAGGTGCTGATAACAGACATGCTGGAACAGGAAGTGGAGCATGTTTAGACAGGAAGTGATTCCGGAAGTAAGACCGGAAACGCCATGGAAGTGGAAGCAGGAAGTTCCAGCTTCGACTTCCTGTCGTATTTCCGGTCTTACTTCCGGGATCACTCCTGTCTAAACATGCTCCACTTCCTGTTCCAGCATGTCTGTTATCAGCACCTGCTACATCCGGTGTCCACACCTGCCACTTCCTATAACCTTCATTCCACTTGCGACGCACCTTATTTATTATCTACTTGATGTTTATCGGTATTTTGGCCAATTTTTTTGCAAAAGTGTTTTAAATAAGTTTTGGATTAATTTTTTACAAGTTTCGAAATGATTTTTTCACAGCAGCGCCCCCTATGAACGGTTTTAGAAGTTTTAATTATTTTAAAATATTTCTAATTGAAAGTAATTTTTCTGGAGTTTGATGATAGTTTAAAGTTAGATTTATTTTTTAATATATTTTAAACAACTTTGAGTTTATTTTTTTTCAGCAACGCCCTCTGTGAGCGGTTTTAGAATTAACAATTATTTTTTAAATATTTCTAACTGAAAGTGATTGTTCTACAGGTTTTTGTTAGTTTAAAGTTAGATTTAATTTTTTTAAGTCTTTTAAACAAGTTTTGAATTATTTTTTTTTCAACAGCGCCATCTATGAGATGTTTTAGAAGTAACTTAAAAAAAAAAATATATATATATATATATCAGTTTTATCACTTTATGATTAAAGATTGGTATTAAGTTCCTAGGTAAAGTTTCTGACTTGGGTCTTGTTGATATGAAATTTTTAGATTTTGTTACAGGAAATACTGTAAGATAATGATTGTTTTTTAGTATTAAGATGTGAATATTGTCAATTTTTGAATGTTGAAGTATAAAATTTTTGTGAGTTTTATTGTTTTGCAATGTTTAGTGGGATAATATGAATTAGCTGCATATATTTTTATCTGATTATCGCGTTCGTTTAAAAATATTAACATTAAAAGGGTTTGATAAAGTTGATCGATCACTTTTTTCTTCAATGAAATCGAAAGACACGTATAGTAAAAGTTTATACATTTCAAAAGAAGAGAAAAATTAAACATAGACATGTTATAAGAAAAATTTAAACACAGACATGTTAGCAGAAAAATTCAAGCACAGACATGTTAGCAGAAAAATTCAAACACAGACAAGTTGTCAGAAAAATTCAGGCATTGGCATGTTATCAGAAAAATTCAAACATGGACATGTTATCACAGTTTTCTATCAGGCAAACATTTTAAAAAGTAGTCAAAGTTGTAGTTTATAAATATTAAACTATCAAAAATACATTTTAATTTAAGTATTTTACTATAGATAATCTCAAAGTTTTAATTATCCTTTTACAATATGATTGAAACTGAACTTGGAAAATTAAAAATCATAAGATTCCTTTTCACAAATATCTAACATGTTGACTTATAGTTAAACTTATAACAAATAGTCTGGTGGAATTAGACTTTTGCCTATGATAAGATTTGTAAACGCGTTTAACACATGTGTAAATTTATAAACTTTGTACATTTCTTTTATAATTAGCTTCTTTTTGTTGAGATTTGTTATGCATTTTCGCTAATTTATTTTAGATTATAATTTTAATAATATTTCTTTCGAATTAAAATTTGTGGATTTGGTATGATGAACAACATATAATCATATCGTTTAGCATGAAATTTTTTAAATATCAAATTGTAGCATCTACTAAATTAATTTAAAATCCTATTATAATATATAAATTACTCTTACCTTATATAGAGCTGTTGGAGCTCAACCGTCTCATGCAATGACTTGAAGAGAAATAGATGATTAGTACAAATTTTTATCAGCTAATCGTACCGTTATCAGCTATGTCATATGACCTATGACGTCACTGCAGCTGTTTACCTGTTGATAAGGGGTGACCTTGTTCTTATCGCAAACACGTAATGATGTCACCCAACACGTCTAAACAAGAAACTGACAACTACTAGCGAGTAAGACCGAGGGAAGAATGACTAAACACGTGTATTTAAGGTTTATTCTTATCGCAAACCGGAAATGACGTCACACAACGGAAGACGGGCAGTGCCTCTCGCGGCGATGGCAGCACCCCCTACTAAAGATAAGGAAGAAAAATTAGTTAAGTGAAGACTAACAACTAAAGTGGATGTGTTTTTGGGGTAAGTGCTAAATTCTATTTTTATTTTGTAGGATTTTTTATATTTTGTGATATAATATAATTTACGAATTTAAATTTGTATACATTCGGGTTTATCTGTTTAATTATGCTATATTATAAGGAGGGGAAAGAAACTTATAGGCCCCCGAAATCGTATGACGCGTTTTGATAACAATCATATCAAGCAATACTACAACTCAACTTTTCCTTCGGGTCGGTATAAATAGACGGGGGAAAATTAGGATTTTCATCATTTGATGATTCCTATCGCTAGTGGTTAAACGTGTTTTAAATTGCTCCCGCTTTTTATCCGTGCGAATCGTTTCAGAAGATTGTTGTTTGCTTTTAAGAGTTAAAGTTTTTTTATTGATTTTTATTATGGATGTTGATATGCCTATTGATGAAACCCGGATTGTGGGAGATTCTGTATCTGCTAAGAAGATGTTTAGCTGTTTTACCTGCGGTAAACATTTTTCGAACACTTCTAATCTGAACCAACATATGAAAATTCATTCTGGGGAGAAATTATATACTTGCAATATTTGTCAGAAGCCTTTTGGACGAAGATCAAACTTACGAAGACATTTAAAAACACATGATAGTGTTGGATTGTTACAGCATGATGGATTCTCTGAAGTTCTTACAGAAAAAGATACTATATCTCAAAGTTCTTCCAATTTTAATCAGCAAGTTGAAGAGGATGTTTCTTTAAAGACTGTGACTCCTACGAATGTGGAAAAAAAGCATGTTTGTCTCACTTGTGACAAAGTTTTTTCAACATATTTTAATTTGCGTCAACATGCTAAGATTCATATTAATGAAAAGTCGTTTTCCTGTGAAACTTGCGGAAAGTGTTTTAGAAGGAAATCGGACTTGATTAGACACCTGAAAATCCATAATGCCTATGGACAGTCTACATTTAAGTGTGATGAATGTGATCAAGTTTTCACCCGGAAGGATAATTTGAAGCAGCATTTACAGTCGCATCGGAATTCAACATTTATTTGCTGTGATTGCGATAAAGTGTTTAGAAGAAAATTTGATCTGAGACAACATGTACGCACTCAACACCCCCGCACACCTCTTGTGAGTGTAAAACGTAAAATGAGCTTATCTAATGCAAAGTCGAAAAACACAAAGTATTCTGATGCGCTTAATGTGTTTAAAACAGTGATTTTGCATCCTGATGAACGTGTGGAAAATGATTTAGAGGTATTTCATAGCCACGTACAAACTGAAATACAAGAACGTTTAATAAGTGAAATTCATGAAAAAGGTGCAATTAAATGGTGTATGGTAGAAAAAATAGCACTTGAACGTCTGACTGATAATGAAGAGTTTGAAGAAATTCAATGTTATTTTCGATGTTCTTGTATGACCGAACTTATAGAAGATACTATCTCACAGCATATTGAGGAAGGATTTTCGAAGATTATTAAATCCTTTGAAGAATTTGTACAAAGAGGTTCTGGCTGGAAACTTAGAAAAATTCTTCATTTAGAACTCAAGATTGCTAAATATCATCCCCTCGCTGCGAGTTCCTATATTCCTTTGTCTAAAAAACTCGATGATAAAAAAGCCTTGCTGAATATAAAAAACGAAGATAACAAATGTTTAGTATGGTGTCTTTTGGCTTTTAAACTGAACTTGGATTATACAAAAAACCCTGAACGTGTTTCACATTATCGACCTTATGAACATGATATTAAATTAGGTAGTGTAGAATGCCCTGTACCCCTTCAGAAGATACCTGTTATTGAACAACTCAACAATTTACGGGTTAACGTGTTTGGTTATGAAGAGGATGAAGTTTGCCCCTTGTATATATCTGAAAAGAAGGATAAAGATGTGATTAATTTGTTATTGGTTGGTGACGGTGAAAAACAACACTATTGTTTGATAAGAAGTTTTTCAAGACTTTTAGGTGATCTTACCAAACATAGAGCCGCTGGCTATTATTGTTATCGATGTTTACATCGATTTTCAAGACAAGATCTATTGGATAAGCATAATGAATATTGTTCTCAACATGTTGCACAAGCTATAAAGATGCCTAGTGAAAATGATAATATATTAAAGTTTACAGGTATTCGTTTACAACATCCTGTTGCCTATACGATTTATGCGGATTTTGAGAGTCTACTTATACCTATTTCATCAGCCCCTCCCTCTTCTAAAGCATCCTATAGCGAGAAAACAACCTATCACTTACCATGTGGTTATGCCTATGTGGTTATTGGACCCGATGGAACGTGTGTGAAGAAAGCACAGGTATATCGGGGTAGAAACTGTGTTGATCATTTTTTAAACCGAATGATGCAAGAGAAGGAAATTTTAGGTCAAAAGTTACTAAATGTTAAACCTATGAAGCTTTCTCCCAAGGAAGAAAAGGCATTTCGAGAAGCAGAGTTTTGTCATATTTGTAAGAAAACTTTAGATGAGAAACGAACACGTGACCATGATCACCTGTCAGGTGCATACAGAGGAGCTGCACATGTGGAATGCAACTTGAACTATAAGCAGTGTAAAACAATTCCTGTTATATTCCATAACTTGAAAAACTATGATGGTCATCATATTATGACAAAGCTTGGAAAATTCAAAGATCATGAAATCGATGTTATTGCTACTTCTATGGAAAACTATATCACCTTTAAAATCAGAAAGCCTACATCTTATATTCAGATGGTGTTTATAGACTCTTTCCAATTTTTGCCTACGTCATTGGAAAAACTTGTTAAAAACCTTCAACCTGATCAATTCACTATACTTGAAGAAAATTTCCCCCGAAATAATAATTTATCTTTACTTATACGGAAAGGGGTTTACCCCTATGATTATTTTACTTGCTTTGAAAAATTTACTGAGAAGCAGCTTCCTCCGCCTTCTGCCTTTTTTAATAGTTTAACCAATGAGCCTATAGGTGAAAAGGAATACCAACACGCCCAGAATGTATGGAAAACATTTGATATCAAGACTCTTGGTGATTATCACAACCTTTATGTGAAGACAGATGTTCTACTACTTGCTGACGTGTTTCAAAACTTTAGGAAATTATGTCAGCAGTATTATGAAATTGACCCTGCTCACCTGTTTACAGCACCTGGGCTAGCATGGCAGGCTTGTTTGAAGATGTCTGATACACCTTTAGAGTTACTCAGTGATATAGATATGTTGCTTATGGTTGAAAATGGAATACGAGGCGGCATTAGCATGATAAGTAAAAGATATGCCCGAGCAAATATCCCTGGTACGTCCGATTATAAGAAAAATGAGGCACCCAGCTACATCATGTATTGGGATGCCAATAACTTATACGGGTGGGCTATGAGCCAATTTTTACCCTACGGTGGTTTTGAATGGTGTGAAACAAGTCATATCACAGAAGAGTGGATTCTATCTCTATCTGATAGCTCCGAAATTGGGTATCTTTTCGAGGTAGATATGGAATACCCAAAACATTTACATCCTTTGCATAATGAATACCCTGTCGCCCCTGAGAGAGTAACTGTAGACGATCAGATGCTATCTTCTCATGCAAGAAGCTTACTCAACAATAGAAAATTCGTCGGAACTCCTAAACTTATACCAAATTTAAATAACAAACGAAATTATATAACCCATTATCGTAATCTTAAATTTTATTTAGAACTTGGTTTAAAAATTACAGCCGTGCACAAAGCTTTAAAATTTAAACAGGGACCATGGTTACAGAAATATATTAATTTCAACACCGAAAAAAGGAAAGAAGCAAAATCTTCTTTTGAGAAAGACTTTTTTAAGTTAATGAACAATTCTGTTTTTGGTAAAACCATGGAAAATCTACGAAAAAGAAGAAATATTGTGCTTTGTAACGGTGAAAAAAGAGCCAAAAAATTAGTAGCATCGCCTACTTTTAAATCGTTTAAAACTTATGATGAAGACTTGACTGCTGTGGAGAGATTAAAAACTAGTATACATATGAACCGACCCATCTATGTTGGGTTTTCTATACTCGAACTATCTAAACTTTGTATGTATGATTTCCATTACAATTTTATAAAGAAAACATACAAAGATCGTGCAGTTTTACTCTTTACGGATACAGATTCCCTAACGTATCATATTCAAACCAATAATATTTATAAGGATCTGGAGCAGCATCGTGAGTTGTTTGACTTTTCTGAATACCCGAAATCTCATCGTCTATACTCTGAGGATAATAAGAAGACGCTCGGAAAGTTTAAGGATGAACTTAATGGTGAATTAGCCCTTGAGTTTGTCGGACTGAAATCAAAAATGTATTCTCTAAAATCTGTTAAAGACGAAAAGAAGCGTGCAAAAGGCGTATCTACACAGATTGTTCGGCAGAAAATTAAACATGAAGACTACTTGGAGTGCCTCCAACAACAAAAAACAAGTATGGAGAAACAGGTAAGGATTGCCCAAGATGACCATCGCCTATATACATTAACTCAAAATAAAATTAGCTTAAGTCCCTTTGACGACAAGCGTTACTTATTGGATGATGGAATAAGCAGTTTAGCATATGGCCATTATGACATTAATACGGTTTGTAATAAAGAAGATAATGTTGATTTGTATTGCTAACGCAAAATCGCGATGTATATTTTGATCTGTAAATACCTTTCTGTAAATTATTTTGTTATAATAAAAATTGTTGATTTTATTATTGAGTACTTTTTTTTAATTTTTTAAGTAATGTGAAACTTTTTCTAAAAGAATTTTTTTTAAATTTGTGAAACTTTTTAACTAACTAACGCATATTTTTTTTTTCGTTATAAAAATATGAAAAATATTTCTAAAACTTTGATAAACAAGCAGATAGTCACACACACACAAAGAGAACTATTTGTCCCGCATACATACACACACACATACATACACACACACACACACACACACACACACACACACACACACAAAGAGAACTATTTGTCGCACCCACACATACATACACACATAGAACTATTTATAATAACTATAAGACATACATGCTTTTTAAAACATACTCTTACACACACAAAACTTTCTACAAAATATCAGATGTACCAACAAAATGAGATGAAAAGATTACAGTGAGAAAAAGAGGGTTGATTCTGAACAATGCACTATCGGTTGCTCGGTTGCTCAGCTGCGGGCTGCGCCTTCTGCCGGTGAACCCCCACTATCTTACTACTCTTTATGCATTAGATATATGCCTTCTCTCTCCTTCTGTCTGTCTCTCTCGTCAATTACAAAGGTTTTACCGTATATACTCGCGTATAAGTCGACCCCCAAATTTGAGATGAAAACAGGTTTAATACCAGTAATTAAGAATGTTTTTCTACTCTTTATGTAATGTCATTTAATTCTAAATTATTTAAAGAGAAGAAAACTATTGTAAAATATTGGTATTAAACCTGTTTTCATCTCGAATTTGGGGGTCGACTTATACGCGAGTACACACAAAAAAATAAAACCCAACTTGGGTCGAAAGATTCTTATAGGTATGTGCCCAAATTGGGTCATGCCTGTTTTGGTTACCACTGTGTATCCATTTTGGGTACTGTTAAATGCCCATTAAAAAAAAAAAATTGGGGGGAGGCACATACCTAAGAATATTTCGACCCAAATTGGGTTTTATTTTTTTCTGTGGTATGTACGGTAATTATTTTCTTACGATATTCATATTATAAAACAGACTTTTAAGAATTCCATGATAAACTGTTAAAAAAATACAAAAGTGCTATAGAAAAAGCACCCTTTTTTTTATATAAATACATTAACTCTTTCAACTGAAGTTATTTTTTAATCTTCCCGAAGGACAGCTGAATTTAAATTAAATTCTAATCTCAACTGTGCAGTATTTATCTGAAGTGTTGCTGTCTAATATTAAAAATTTAAAAAATAATTAAATAAACTTAAAAGCATCAATGATACTTCCAGAAAACAATTAATATTATAAAAAACAACTTCCTCTCTTAGCGCGATAAGGGAAAAAAAACTGTATTATAGCTCATAAAGAAGAAAAAATGCCTTTTAAAAATGATCAGTTAATGAAATTTTGGTTATCGTAATGCCCTAAGCCGCTTTAATTAACAAAAAAATTATTTTTTTTATTTCTTGCAGTTTTGTATCGGCTGCATTAAACTGTCTTCATATCATTTCATTTATCATAATGCAATATGTTTTATAAATAATTTTCTCATAAATGGCAGCTAAAAATTTACCAGCTTTAATTTATTTTACCCTCTTTCTTTTTCTTTTCTTTTTTTTTTTTTTTTTTTTTTTTACTTTTTCATCTCTAATGATAGGCTATCGCAGAGGTATTGATTTAGAGTTTGTGCTTTATTATTAAATATATATATATATATATATATATATATATATATATATATTACTGTTATAATTATTGCATTTGTAAGAAAATATATAGAACTGTATTTTCTCTCAGTGATAATTTATAGTTTGACTTTTGTATTAAAGCATTTCTAAGGGAAATATTCAGTAAAACTATGCGCTTTTTATACCAAACGGGAAGTCATTCGGTCAAGTAGTTTCAGAATTATGAAGGTTTGAAATTTAGAACTCTTAATGTTAATTAGTAATCGTTGTAAAACAGATTGCAATTCGGTTAGTTTTTTAAGGATAACTTTGTAGAATTAGCTGTAATTCTGTATTCGCACATTCGAAGCTTCTAGAAGTCGACTTCTGTTACAAAAATTCATAGGTTACTATTTATATTTGTTTCAAAAATTTATTTCGAAAAAAAAATACATTTTTTAATTAATTTTCAGAAAATTATATTAATTGTAAATATATGAAATATTTTAAAAAGAAAATCAGTTTTTAGAACCTTCAAATATGCGAATCCAAAATTACAGCTTATTCCGCTTCGCATATCAATCCGTTTTGAAAGGACTACAAATGAGTTCAACATCAGGTCTTCCAAACTTTAAACCTTAATAATTTCTAAATTGTTAAATATCATGTTATGTATAAAGGTCCAGTCATTATTATAAAATCTAAGTATATCTAAGTATATCATAATATCTAAGACATCTTTAGCTTCATTATAATTTACAGATGTTTAGAGCCATTTTTTGCATTCACCATTCTATGTTGATTGTTCTCGTAATTTTTTTTTTCAATTTTACTGTCAATTTTTAAGTCGTCTAAAGGGAAAAAAAATGAGTAGATATTTTGCTCGTATTAGTTGGAAGCCGTACGGCCAAAACTAGTTTTTTATTTTTATCACGGGGGCAAACATGAACTGTAGCGTCCCCCCTCCCTCCTCTGCAAAGTAATTTTACCAAGAAAATTTTACCAAGTTTCTAATAGCCGACTTCTTTTGAAATTAAAAAGTATGTAATCACAAAATACGTAATACTGAACTATGTAATCAGCTTTGTAAAATATTTATTCAATAAAACCTGTGAAACCGGAAGAGAAAGCAACAGGAAATAATTCCGCTTTATACAGATTTCCATTTTAGCATGCATAATTGTTACTATTCTTTGTATTGGGACCGATATAATTGTTTCATTTAAGACAGGATTCCGTATAGACAGATTTTATTTTCACATATTTTACCGCAGTTGTAATATTACATCACAATTGAGCAAACGTTTAAAATTATAGTGATATAAGTCACATTGTCTTAAGAACTGAAAAATCTGGATTTTCTAATAACATTGACTTCTAATAACGTAAAATATGTTTGCGTGCTATCTGCAGCCAGTTCCATGAAACTATCACTTATACTGCGATACTGCTGTTCCTATTAATAGACTGATATGTCTAGATCTAGATGCTTTCCTGAATTTAACGTTAATTTTTAAAGTTATAATAGTGACTTAGAACAACAGTACAACAACAATAACAACAACAACAATAACAAAAAGCTATTAAGTTTTTACTAAGAATTTCATTTTGTGAATTTCCCACCCTTTAGTGTTTAGTATTGCGGGCAGTCAACCGACCAATATTTTTATTTATTTGTCAATTTTAATACACTTGACTCTTTCTTTTAGATTTTCCATCTACAGAACATTTTTACCCAAATTTAATACATTCCCCCCCCCTATCAAACAACAAACCAAATGTTCATTTGGTGCCCACCGCCTTTCATTCTGGCGCCCGGGGCGCATGCTCCTTCCCACGCCCTAGTTTCGACACTGATTAGCCATAATATTACTTACCCATCATACGTAGTACAGAGTAAATCTTGTAATCGTTTTGAAAATCGAAAAAAAAAAAAAAATGACGGATTTACCCGTTTCAGACACTGGAGATTCCGAAAAACGTTTTTAGAAAAAAAAAATGTTGCCGTCCGTATGTGTGTGTGTGTGTGTGTGTGTGTGTGTGTGTGTGTGTGTGTGTGTGTCTTTAAACGCCCTATCTCCCGAACAAATTGAGATAGAGACTTGAAATTTGGTATGCACTTAGTATGTAATAATGGGAAGAAGCTTATTGAATTTCAGTAACCTCGATTACCCGGGACTATTTTTTTTTTTTTTTTTGGACTCTCGAAGTATTCGTTCTGATAAAAGGTACATAAAAATTTTCGAAATTGTTTATTTTAAGGAGTGAATATAAAAGAAAATAAAAAAACATAAATTTTTCATAAAGAATGAAGTCGATCGGGTAATTAGTTGCCGATATATTTTGAATCCTATTTTCAACACTCTTCGATTTTTCATAACCCTGTACTTGATCCAAATTTCAATTCAAAGATATATTTTAATTGGAAATGAGACGCTTAATCGGACGCAATAAACCATTAGTTAATATGATTAAAATTTTTGGAGTTATAACTTATAAGAATGTTTCTTTTACGCAATTCAGTAATAGAACATTTAAAGTTTATGACGTCATCAAGCCACGATTTTATTCGAATTGCAATGCATTTTATAAGTCGTTTACACATGTTTTATTTTCATATTTTATATTATGCATATCCATGATGGGTAAGTATTACGGTGGCCTCCAACGGCTAGTTTATTTTACAGTTCGTGAAAAGCTGAAAATTTTTAACGTTGTTTAAATGATGAACCATAACTATTCTCAACGTGGAAATTCCTCGTTTTAACCGGGTGTTTTTGTTTTAGCCGTGCTTGTAATAAGTTAGTTTCATGAAAAAAAAAATTATGTTATCAAATTCGCCATATTTTAAATATAATTTTTATCTACGACTTGGAATACATTTTAATAATTCCGTTTATTCTTTTTCTTTATGTATTTTTAGCTTGACGGGGTCTGAACTTGTTGTAATGATAGTTATAAATGGATGTTTTTCGTCTCATTATATTAACGAAGTAGCTGAATATTAATGCACTCTAAATTAAAGAAAATGCATGAAATTTTAAACATTCAATGAATTAAAAGGATCTTTGTATATATTTTGTTAAAATTTCTTTGTGCTACAATTTTTTTAGAAATGTCATTTTGTAAAATTCATCTAAATGTTAATTCGTCTTCATGTATATGGATTTTAACTTCAAGTTGTAATAAATATGCAAAAGCATTGTGCTATAGTGAATATTAGACTTGTAGAAGTGAACTTACGGTTTCATACTTTGTGTGAAAACTCATTATTATTATTATTATTATTATTATTATTATTATTATTATGCAAGCAAAGTTTTTAATTATTTGTTTAAAATATTCGAATTTCAATAATGATATGAAGGCCTTCAAGTGAACCGCAATAAAGACATTATTATTATTATCATTATTATTATTATTATTATTATTATTCCAAATATAAATATGCGACAGTATTTTTTGAAAAATATATACGTTAGTTTTGATTAAGTTTCAATGTTTGTCTTTCCAGATAACGTTAATCTGATATTCAGTTCTAATCTCAAACATTCAGTATTTCATTTAAGATCGCAGAAATTAAATATATGTGTAAATAACATAAAATAAATTGTAAAGCTGTAATAATATATTCAAAATATGAATAATTGATAGCAACACAATAGTAAACAAAAGTAACTTCCTCTCTAAAACGAAAATAAAAATATAGCACACTATAAAAAAAAAGTTTGGGAAATTTTTACTGCCATAATCTTTTTAGTTCCTTTATATGATAATATCAACAGCAAGAAAAAAAATAAAGTAAAATTGCATCTTATTTCTTTTCTTTTTTTTTTCTGTAAGTTGCCTTTAATTAATATTATATTGTTTCACTTCATACATTTTTATATTGTTTCAATATTTTTAATAATTTTCTCATAAACGATGGTTAAAAATTTTCAAGAATTACGTACCCATTCATTTAGTTTTTACATTTAATTTCTTTATTACATTTAACTCTATTGAATAGACTTAAGTTTTTTTTTAATCTTCCCAAAGGACGCTAAATTGAAATTGAAGTCTAATCTCAACTTTGCAGTATTTACCTCAAGTATCCCATTCTCATATTTCAATTTAAAAAATAAATAAACTTATCCATGATACTTCCAGAAAATATTATTTAAAAAAAGAGAAAAAAAAAACTTTTCCTCTCTTAGCGATAAGAAAAATATAGAAAATTTCATTGCAGCTAATAAAGAGAAGATATCTTTTCAAAAATGATAAGTTAATGAAATTTTGGTTATCTTAATGTCCTTAGCAGGCTTAATTAACAACAAAAAAATTGAAACTGTTTTTATACCTTTCAGTTTATATAAGTTGCATTAAGTTGTCTTTATGTTTTTTCATTTATCATAATGTTGTATCTTTAAATAATTTACTTATAAAACATAGATAAAAAATTACGAACTTTTATTTAGTTACATTTTTTATAGCTTTTAAGATGTTAATGGTAGGTTAATGCAAAAATATCGATTTTGTATTTGCGTAGCACTTTTGCTAGAAAAAAATATGTATACATAAATAGAGAGATTTTGTTGTATTTTGTTGCTCTGAGAATTCTCCATGTTAAACTTTTGTATTACCATGTTTAATTTTTGTATTAATGCTTAAGCTTATGCTTTTTTTTATGTCGCAAAATCTGATTAGATATTTTAAGAAAAAGAAAAGTCGAATGTATGTTTTCTATTCACTAATATTTTGAATAACATTTCTAGCTCCGAACTGGGAATATATTTTAATAAGTTCATTTAATCGATTTGTCGCTGTTACTTTTTCTTTTAATATTTTTATCTGAGGAGAGTCTGGGAAAATATTTTAATAGTTTTATTTATATTAGATGGTTTTCTTCATATACAATGCTAATGAAGCAGCTGAATATGAATGCATTATAAATTAAAGAAGCTGCAAAAAAATTATACATTTTAATTTTCTGTAATTTACGTTTAAATCAATTTTTAACTTGATGCAGTAGTGGTAAAAATATTTTAGAGAATCAATCTAAATGATATTAAATTTTAATAAATATGGATATTTGATTTTGAGCAGTGACGGAAATAAGATAAACAAGAAAGAAAAATCATACATCAGGCATAGATTATGAAACACTTTCCAACACTAACAGAACATTATTAAGAAATCTTATTTTTTCATTGAATGAAATGAGATATGTATATGAGTAACTTAAAAAAAAACACGTAACTCAGTAAAAATCTCCTTTCAGCAATTGCTGTCCATATCTGGAAATGTGTGCGAATTATAAAATTTATGCGATCTATAAAATTTATACACTGCAGCTGATACACTCAAAATTATATAAGTTTAAAAATTGCATACCATCGCAGCGAAAAACGCCCTTCCAGCAACTCTTGATCTTTTCATTCTTATGATCGAAATCTTTTGTGTGTCTCTGTAAATGAACGATAAATGCTATGCACTCCATAATCTATAGAAAACATGGTACTTTTCGGTTAGCCTAGTTCCAGTGATATATATGCATCTTCTAAAATAAAAGCGTAAGTCATGTGACTGTCCTCAACAGTTCCGGGATGGCCGTTTCACTTTTTCCTATGCCAAGCGGCCATTTTTATTCAAAATTATTTTTTCGAATAAACTGCATAAAAGTTACATTTTAAGAAAGATCGTTCAAAATAAATTAATATTTGAGAGATGACTTGCGTTCAATTATGTATATATTCTGCAATAACTTCAGTCGAAAGATTCGCAGTTCAAATTCTCTATTCATAAAAGTAAACAAAAAAAAGATTGATTCGTCGTGAACATTTAAAATATTAAATCATGGAGGTAATCATTCGCAAAGCAAGTTCTCTGCGAATGAATTTTTGGACCGCTGCCTCGCGTCAAAAAAATAATTCGCACCAGTGAGACAATCAAAGTTTACCATAATTATGTGCTATACAACTCAACTTTCGGACCTTTTCTTGACGTAAATTGAACTCATGTAATAATATTTAATGAATCAGATTTTTAGCATTTTTAAAATCGCTAATACAGCTTTTATTTATCGCGTGTACAAATTAGAAATGATACTTTGATTTTGAAATCAAATGTTTTGATTTATGATATTTTTTCTTATTTATTTATTTTCTCTTTTAAATGAAAAGTGTGAAGTATTTTAAATTTATGTAATATAAGCATTTTAGATTAAAGTTAAGTATTTTAAATGAAACGAGTGACAGGTTTATAATTTAAAATTAAATTAATTGTAGTATGAATGACGGTGATGGGAACGATATTTGGCGAATTATCATCTGCTCCCGGCTAACAAAAATACTCATAATTAAAAAAAAGAATAAAAATAAATAAATGATAGTTTGTTGTAAATAAATATTGATATACATATCAAAAATAATTTATAGAATTAAAATAAAAAATAAAAGTAAATAAACAACAATTTCCATAACAAAGTTTTCGCCAAATTGGCGGGGGAGGGGGGGGGAATCGCGCCAACGTGCGTATGTGACATTTGTGCCCAAAAAATATGCGAAATGCTACCATGATCGCAAAAGTTCATGATTTGTCTATTAGAATCTTCCGATTTGGCGAAGGATTAAGGGAAAATTAAATTATGAATAAATGTAACGTGTTGCAATGTTTAACATACATTTAAGGGAGACCAAACTGGTCGCCAGTGGCGGCTAGTGTATATATACACACACATAATATATACACATTTATTACGTATATATACAAGCATACATATATATATATATATATATATATATATATATATATATATATATATATATATATATATATATATATATATGTATATACATAAGTATTTATATACAGTGATACCTCGATTTTCGTTGATAATCCGTCCGAAAACAATCGGCGAAATCCGAAACCGACGAAAACCGAGTCAATTATATCCACATGAATCTACGTAAATCCAATCAATTCGTTCTAAACAATTTAAAATACGTATCAAAAACACATTTTATAGAGAATAAGTATAACTTTTAATACTAAAAACAATGTGAAATTAATATAGTGTTATTAGTGTATGGTATCACGGCACTGCATCTGGGGTCACTTCCCTTTTTGGGCTTTTGGCAGTAGGACTAGCTTCAGAGTCAGAGGACAAGTGCTCAAAAAAGTTGTCCCAAGTGGTCTATTCCTGCCGCCTCTTTAAGATTTGCCTAAAATGTGGCAAGACACAATTATTAAACAAGTTGCTTACAAGAAACTTTCTTTGGTTCCATGAGGGAGCACTCGCAATCAATAAAAATCTCACAGAAATACACAGGGAATAAACGAAATCCGAGGCAACCGACGAAAACCGAAATAAATTTTTTAGCGGAAATAATCGACGAAAACAGCAACGACGATAACCGAAGTCAACGAAAACCGAGGTATTACTGTATGTACATATATCACTGGCGCCCAGTTAACAGAAAAGTACCGAAAACATGTTGTAGCACACTTCGGTGATTTCATTATGTTTGACGTATCATAACATCATTAAAATGCATAGCAAACGATTTTCCCCATAAATCATACTGTAATGGAATTCTTTTGTGCATCCCTGTAAACGTACTATATGCTACTTATTCTATACTCATGCGAGAAAGCATGTTTTAATCCTTTCATCACAGTAATGCATATCAATCTCATTGTGTTTGAAATATCGTAACATCAATAAAATACATCGATAATGATTTTTCCCACACAGATCATATTGTGACGGAATTCTTTTGAGTATCCCTGTAAACGAACTATACATACTACACACTTCAATTTCTATACCGAACGTTATATAACCTCAATAAAATATAAAGATTGCATGGAAATCCGTGTACATTCACGAGAGTTAGAACATAGACAGACAGACAAACCGAATTCATAAATACTTTTTATATATGTTGAAAAGTTTTAATAAAAAGCAATTACGCCATACATGATGTGAATATATGATGATGTGAATATATGATGTAACGTAACTATGATGAGAAGTATACACGATGTGAAAAATTAACGTAAGAAAAAGTGAAGGAAACAGTTCAGAGTTTTTGAGGCTTGCAAAAGAAGTCACTCCAAAATGATAACGGCACACATTAGTAAAGCGAAAAAGCTCGCAAGCTAATGTTAGCAAGGAGCGTTCTTTTAAAATTTCTCGTTTGCATTTCAGTATTTTTAAATGACTTCATCTATCTCAAATATTCTATGCAAAATAATAATAACAATAATAATAAAAGAAAATAAAAAGAAAAATAAATAAAAGGAAATAAATCGTTTAAAAATATTTAAATGTAAAGAAATTTGAAAAGAACGTTTCCATGGATTTAACATTAGCTCGCGATTAAAATAATTAACTAACGGGTGTGATATATAACAAAGCAAACAAACTTCTTAATAACACAATAAATTTAAGAGACGCGTTATCACTGTTAAAAATTGGCTGCAAACTGTCCAGTCATTTGACCGTTTTTATATAAAACGGTTAAGTAACCGTAATTTAACTCTATTCTGACCATATTATTGTCTATATTATGGTCAAAATAGAGTTAAATTACGGTTACGTAACCATTTTTTGTAAAAACGGTCAAATGACTGGACAGTTTGCTGCAAATTTTTAACAGTGTAGGTTTATCGAAATAACTTTGTCTCTCATCATCAGGCAAAAAAGACGTGCTATCACTTCCACGTTTTTCACACGTTTCAAATTCTCTGTAAATTAAAATTTTAAATATTTGAATTATCTTACACTATTTTAATTTCGGATAACACTAAAATTTATCATACCACAATTGCATAAAAAACTGAAAAGAATATATTGAGTAAAAAAATGTTTTGATAAAAAGTGTCCCGTTACTACCTCCTCTCCCCTATAGTATATCAATCAATCAACTTTAGTGTTTTATATCGAAAATTACCTTAAATTCAAATTAAGTTCTAATCTTAACTGTGCAGTATTTGACCTGAAATGTTGCAATCTTTTTATTTTTATTTATTTATTTATTTATTTATTTATTTTCTGTGTGTGTAATTGTTGTTTGTTTGTTTGTTTTTGTAAAAAAAAAAAAGAGAGAGAGAGAGATTGAATATTTTAAAAGCATCAACGATACTTCTATAAAACAATTTTTAAAAACCTTTCTCTCTTAGCGATAAAGAAAATGTAGACAAATCACTGCAGCTTATAAAGAAAAATATCTTTCATAAATGTTAAGTTAATGAAATTTTGGTTATCTTAATGTCTTTATCAGGTTTAATTAACAACAAAAAATTTGAAACTGTTTTTATATCTTTCAGTTTATATGAGTTGTATTAAGTTGTCTTTATATTTTTTTCTTTTATCGTAATGTTGTATCTTTAAAAAATTTAGTTATAAAACATAGATAAAAAAAAAATACGAACTTTTATTTAGTTACATTTTTTTATAGCTTTTAAAATGCTAACTGGTAGGTTAATGCAAAAATACTGATTTTGTATTTGTGTAACACTTTTGCTAGGAAAAAATTTGTATATATAGAGAGATTTAGTTGTATTTTTATGCGCTGAGAATTTTCCAAGTTAAACTTTTGTATTACCATGTTTAATCTTTGTATCAATGTTTAAGTTTATTAATTTTTTTTAGGTCGCAAATCTGATTAGATATTTAAGAGAAAAAAATTCGAATTTATGTTTTCTATTCACTAATATTTTGAATATCATTTCTAGCTACGAATAGGAATATATTTTAATAAGTTATAATAATGCCCTCCAATTTTCTGGGAGTTGCATTAAGTTGTGTTTCTATTGTATCGTTTATCATAATGCAGTATCCCTAAAGATGTTCTCAAATCCAAACTAGCTGCTTTCTAGGTACTTTCTTTGAAAATTTTGGTTATCTTAAAGTTCTTAACCACTTTAATTAATAATTAGAAATTTTATTTATTAATTTTTAAATTTCTTCCAATGTTATGGATGTTGCATTAAGTTGTGTTTCTATCGCATCATTTATCATAATGCAATATCTTTAAGGCTGTTCTCAAATCCAAACTAACTACTTTCTGACATATTTCTGAATTAATTTTTGTTCACAAAAAGGTTATGTTCAAAGCATAATTTTATTTAAAAAACTATGCAATTGATTAGTTTTCCGGTTTGTCGATAAATGCAGAAGATCTTTCAGAAAATGCTATCAAAGTTGGTATTTTGAACCGAATTTGAACCGAATTGTGAAAGCGCCGGAAAGAAAAAAAACTGCCGTCATGAGACAACAATTAATTATATAACACAATATTTAATTCATTTATTGAAAAATAAAAATCTGTTTTATTTCAAATCTCTTTAAGAATCGAGCCTGCAATTGCTATGCTTTTACGTTTAAAAATTAGTTCGCAAATTTGTCAGAAAACTTCACTCTCTTCAGCGAGTGAAAATATTTTATTTTACTTTTATTTATTTATATATATTTATTTATTTTTTAGAATAGTTTAAAATAATTTCCTTATAAAAAGGTAGCTACGAATTTACTAGCCTTTTCAAAAATTTTATTTTGCAAAGTTTCTAAAATACCAATAGTATGTTAATGCAGGAATTTTAAGTTTAACTTTTGTGCTGTAATTTTGCATGAAAAAAAAATATAGAATTAGAATTTATCGCAGTGAGAATTCTCCGTGTTAAATTTTTGTATTACCATATTTGTAATGAAATAAATTTAAGCCTATGCTTTTTATGTCACATAATCTGATTAGGTTTTTCATGAAAGAAAGAAAAAAAAAAAAGCTTTTACTATTTACTAATGTTTCGAATATCAGATCTAGCTACGACTGGGACTGCGTTTTAATAACTTAATTTATTCGATCTTATTTTAATCTTTTTTTTTTTTTTTCGCATAGTATTTTTTACTTTAGGCGGCACGTTTGGGAGTATATTTTAATCTTTTTTTTTTTTTTTTTTTTTTTTTAAATATACGTATGATTTATTTTTTATCATGATAAAATGAAGCAACTGGATATTAATGAACTCTATATTAAAGAAAATTCAAGAAAATAACACATTTCACGAATTAAATGGAAAATTATGTATTTTTTGTTAAAATGTTTTCTTTTTTATGCAAATATGTAAAAATATATTTTTAAATAATGTTATTTCGTTGTGATAAATGTGAATTTGAAACTTCGAGCTGTGATATGAAAAAAAGAAACAGTAAACTTTCGTAGACTAACGAATATTTGCTACGTAAAAAACAACCTAATAAAAATACATAACATAAATTCAGCATAGAGTTGTTTTAAAGCTTCAATGTAAAAAAGAAAAAAAAATCGTTGATTGCCAGTAAAATTTCTGTATTTTTAGGGTTTTTTTTTTGTCACTGATGAAATGTTTTCGTGAATGTGTTTAAAATTAGCGAATCTGCATTTAAGAATACCCTTCACAGACAATAATGCTATAATTTATAGTTCTCGTAAAGACTTTTGGATTTTTAAAATATTTTTACACTCTAAAATGAATTTTCGTATTTTTCCAGTACAATTTCCGTTTTTTTCACGGAGTTTTTTTTTTCTTTGCAGTGTAATACTAAAAATAAAACCGACAGCTTTAGAAAAAAATTAAATTTAGCATTATCTGTCAAACATATTCTCAAATCTCTATTTTTTGATGATCACAAATATTCATTCCATCGCAAAAATAAACAAATAAATAAATAAAATAAAATGAAATAAAATAAAATAAAATAAAGTAAAATAAAATAAAATGAAATAAAATAAATAAATACTCCGGAAAAAATCGGAAATTGTACTGCCCACCAACAGATTTTTTAAAATTATTATTGTGATTCATGAAGGAAATCCTTCTTGTATTCAAGATGAAACTGAGACTTGATCCGATACTGTTAATTACTCCATGCCATTTTGAGAGATGATCAATAAAACAGGAGCATTTTTGAGTTATTAATGAATATATGTAATGTGAATATATGTAATGGAATATAATGATTTATTTTATTCCATTTATTTTTACGTCTTTTCCTTTAAATTTCTTTCTATTTGCTAGTTTAGATAAGAGTAGAAATATATTTTACCCGTGAATTCCACACTACGTCAAATTCGTACGAACAAAAATTTCAAATGTCAACGTTTTTTTTTTTTTTTTTTTTTTTTTTTTTTTTTTTTTGAAAACATACTTTCACTAACAAAAATGAAAAGTTTGATAAAAATAAATATTACAATTCGATTTTCTCACTGAATTTTGTATAAGAACCATGCGTTATATTTCATTATCACTATCAATCCAACAAAGTTATACGCAGTTGAACACAGAGAAAAATAAAACCCAATTTGGGTCGAAAGATTCTTAGGTATGTGCCCAAATTGGGTCATGCCTGTTTTGGTTACCACGGTGTATCCATTTTGGGCACTGTTAAATACCCATTTTCAAAAAAAAAAAAAAAAAAAAAAAAAAAAAATTCATCTGAATTTGTTCGGGAGATAGAGCGTTTACAGACACACACACACAAACGGACGGCAATTTTTTTTTCTTCTAAAAATATGTTTTTCGGAATCTCCAGTGTCTGAAACGTGTAAATCCGTCAAATTTTATTTTTTTCGATTTTCAAAACGATTTCCAAACTTACCCTATACTACGTATGATGGGTAAGTAATAAGAAATGTACAAAGTATTTTGAAAGAACTTCGTTTTACTTCATCAGGCGCAAAAATGACCACTTTGCAAACAGGAGCAAGACTCTTGTTCTTGTGCATGATAGAGGAAATTAAAGTGCTTAGAAAGGCCTTGTGCATTTCTTTTTTATGACGTTATTAAGAAATTTTTAGCCTTGATTTGTACAGTATTTAACTTAAATGTCGCATTCTAGCAATGGAATTTTTTTTTTTAAATGCAAAATAAAATTTTAAAACACCAATGATACTTCTAGAAAACAATTAGTTTTATACAAACACGTTCCTCTTTTAGTGAGAACGAAAATATATAACACTTCATTGATGCTAATAACGACAAAAATCATTTCAAAAGTTATAAGTCAATGAATTTTTGTTCTTAACCGCTATAATTAACAATAACAACAACAGCAACAAGATTGTTTTCTATTTCTTCATTTTTATGTGAGCTGGATTAATGCATTGTAATATCATTCCATTTAGCATAATGCAACATCTTTAAATAAGTTTCTTATAAACGGAAGTTAAAAAGTTATAAGCTTTTTTATTGATTTTTTTTTTCTTTTACTTGAAAGATGCTAATGTTAGGTTAACAAAAAATAATTAATTTGAATTTATATAATGCTACTGATAACGAAAATTATATATAATTATAGTTTATCGCACTAACAATTCACCGTGTTAAAATTTTGTGTTTCTACCTTTGTAATGAGATTATTGATTAATTCTATGCAAATTTTTATGTTACAGAATCGGATTAGATATTTTACGAGATAAAGGTTTAATGTGTATGTTTTCTATTCACTAACATTTTGAATATCATTTCTAATTCCAAATGGGAATATATTGACAATGTATAACTTAATACATTTTTATTTTTTCGTATAGTATTTTTATTTTAGAAGCATATTTTAATAGTATCATTTGTATAAAATATTTTTTTTCTTACTATGTTAATGAATCAACTGTGAATATAAATACATGTAAATTAAAGCAAACTTATTCATTTCACGAATTAAATGAGAACATCTTATGTTTTTATGTTATAAATTATTATTATTATTATTATTATTATTTATTTATTTATTTTTATTTTTATTTTTTGTTGAACAATTATGCAATTCTTAAAAAAATATCTAAATAAATAAACTAGAAATCAAATCAATGGATTTAAATTAATTAATTTAATGGTAAAATCAAATTAATGGATATGGATTTAACTTCATGCACAAGAAAAATGTAATAACCATACAAAAAACAATTAAAAATTCGTGTGTTATGATGAATATTTAATGAGTTAAAATATGTGTGTTTTGCTGTTTTTATAATGTTTTGTTGAATAATTAAAATGTTTCATTAAAATGTTAAATTGTTTCATTACTCATGATGCAATTATTCACTTTAATAATTTTAATAAGGCCCTTCAAAATTTACGAAATAGTACGTACTTATTTTATTTTATTTTTGATAGCTTGTAAAATGCTACTGGTAATATTTTGCATAAAAACAAATTTTAGCAAAGTTATATAAGAAAAAATCACTTATTATCATTAAAATAAAATACATATGCTAAAAATTATTAAAGTAAATATTAAAGCTTAAAAACCTTCTAATAAACAAACCGACCACTTTCGTATACACAATAATGGTCTGAAATGATAAATAAACTATATGACTATATTTTTATGCGGAAATAGTTTATTTATCATTACAGACTTGAAAAAGTCACCGCGTTATTGTGTATAAGAAACTAGTCGGTTTGTTTGTTAAAATAGTTTTAAACTTTAATATTTATTCTAACCACTTTTAGCATAATATATTTTATTTTAAATTCTTTTAGAATACTTTGACAGGGAAAAAAAAAAATATATATATATATATAGATTGCACTTGTTAATTTATTAACTATGTGGTATTCTGTCTACACATTATCATTAATTATCTCTTTGGAGATTTACATAGAATGTTACAAGAACTTGATATGTTTTTTGAATTTATATATATATATATATATATTGTCGCTGAGAGATTTCTCCTGTGTAAATTTTTCTATTACGTATATTAGATTAAAGTTACTTATTTTGCTTTGGTGTATAGTTTGTACTATTCGATTCACATGTCTAAGAATTTGAATTTACATTTTGCAAAAAAAGCTACATGTCAATCCATTACTATGTCCAATATATTTTCTAATAGTTACGACTGATAATATATTTTAATACTTTCATCTATTACATTTTATAATTATTTCTTCTTTTGTGTTTTGATGTTTTTATACTGTTTTTAAACTCTTTCATTAATCATGATTCAATTATTCACTTTAGTAATTTTCTTATAGAGAGAGCTATTCAAAATTTACGAAGTAATTAAGCATTTATTTTGCTTTATTTTTGATAGCTTGTAAAATGGTAATGGTAATTTTCTGAAGAAATGTAAATTTTAAATTCTTTTTGAAAACTTTAACGAAATAATAAATAGAAATATTTTATCGCTAATAGATTTCTCCTGAATAAATTATTCTATTACACTTCTGAGATTGGAATTATTGATTGAGTAGGTAGTATAGTAGTACTATTCACTTTACATGTCTCAGAATTTGAATTTACATTTTACAAAGAAAGCTACATGTAGATTTGCAATTCATTACTATTTCCAATATATTTTCTAATAGTTACGTCTGTTAATATATTCAATAGCTTTCATCTATTCCATTTTATAATTTTATCTTCTTTCATGTTTTGATGTTTGTATACTGTTTTAAAATTGTTTCATTAATCATGATGCAATTATTCATTTTAATAATTTTCAAAATTTACGAAATAATTACGTATTTATTTTGCTTTATTTTTTATTGCTTGTAAAATGCTAATGGTAATATTTTGAATGAAAACAAATTTTAACAGAAATATATATATATATATATAATCACTTATTACCATTAAAATAAAATCCATATGCTAAAAGTGATTAGAGGAAATATTAAAGCTTAAAAACCTTCTAATAAACAAACCGATTACTTTCGTATACACAATAATGGTCTGAAGTGATAAATAAAATATATGACTATATTTTTATGCGAAAATATTATATTTTTATGCGAAAAAAGTGTGTGTTTTGCTATTTTTATATTGTTTTATTAAATAATTAAAATGTTTCATTAAAATGTTAAATTGTTTCATTACTCATAATGCAATTATTCACTTTAATAATTTTCTTATATATGGCGTATATTCAAAATTTGATTTATTTATTATCAAAGGGAATTATTAAGGGAAGGATTATTGGGAAAGCGTGTATGTGAGATTGCTCAATTGCTTCAAGTGACTTATCCAACAGTTTCCACAGCAATCAAAACATTCAAGGAGCTTGGCCATGATTCATGATTGATGTTATTCAAAATTGATTTAACCATCAAATTCATTAATTTTATTTAACCATCAAATTCATTAATTTAAATCCATTGAATTTACTGCTTATTTTTTATTGCTTGTAAAATGCTAATGGTAATATTTTGAATGAAAACAAATTTTAACAGAAATATTTATATATATAAAATCACTTATTACCATTAAAATAAAATCCATATGCTAAAAGTGATTAGAGGAAATATTAAAGCTTAAAAACCTTCTAATAAACAAACCGATTACTTTCGTATACACAATAATGGTCTGAAATGATAAATAAAATATATGACTATATTTTTATGCGAAAATAGTTTATTTATCATTACAAACTTGAGAAAGTCACTGCGTTATTGTGTATAAGAAACTAGTCGGTTTGCTTATTAAAAGGTTTTTTAAGCTTTAATATTTGCTCTAACCACTTTTAGCATAATATATTTTATTTTAAGAAATTTTAAATTCTTATAGAATACTTTGACGGGGGAAAAAATAGAAATACAGGGTGACCAGAAAAAACGTAACGAAGACTAGAAGTAAGATCACGGTTGATGATTTTGTTTTTACTCGATTCTCAGAGTTTGTTTTCACTTATTAATCTTTATTCTAACTATAATTTTTTTTAATAGGATGGCAAACAAACGGAATGCTATTTTGGAACTTCATCGCCAGGGAAAGCGTGTATGTGAGATTGCTCAATTGCTTCAAGTGCCTTATCCAACAGTTTCCACAGCAATCAAAAGATTCAAGGAGCTTGGCCATGAAGGAGACCGACCAGGAAGAGGCAGGAAAAGAACTGTGAACACCTCCAGAAACCGACAATTGATAAAGAAACGAGTATCCCGAAATCCTCGGGTGTCGATGAGAAAAATAGCGAGGCAGACTGGGATTGGCCAGGAATAGGTTCGACTTACGGCCAAAGAGGAGCTGAACCTTCATCCTTATAAGCTGAAACAAGCGCAATTTCTCACCGAAGAAAACAAACGAGTACGGCTTGCAAGATGCAGGAAACTGCTGAAGCGAGCTGCAACTCCACGCTGGGAGCGAATCCTGTTTTCTGACGAAAAGTTATTCTCGATAGAGCAAGCGTTCAATTATCAAAATGATCGCATTTGGTCAATAACTTCCCCAGGCAAATCTTCCATGGTTCACCATCGTCAAAATCCTAAATCTGTCATGGTGTGGGCAGGAATTTGCGCAACAGGCAAAACTCCTCTCATTTTCATCGATTTTGGAGTCAAACTGAATAAAGATGTGCACCGAAAAGAGATTCTTGAAGATGTAGTACTTCCCTGGGCTCAAAAACACTTCGGAAACGGGACTTGGACTTTTCAACAAGATTCCGCACCTTCTCATCGAGCGAAATCCACACAGGACTGGCGTCGGGCCAATTTTCTAGACTTCATCTCGGCTCAAGAATGGCCTCCATACTCATGTGACCTTAATCCTTTGGATTGCAGTTTGTGGTCAATTTTAGAGGCAAGAGCGTGCCGAAAACCTCACAACAGTTTGGAAACTCTAAAGCGTTCATTGATTCGGGAATGGAAGCTAATCACTCCAGCAGAGCTGCGGCCAATTGCTGAAAATTTCACCAAACGTTTGTGTCTCTGTATCAAAGCAAAATGAGGACACTTTGAGGAAAAGTGATTTTTTATTTTTCTAATACATTGTTGTTAATAAATAAAACATTTTTTTGTGCAAAAGTTTGTGTGTTTTCTTTAACCGAGTCAAATTAAACCGTTACGTTATTTCTGGTCACACTGTATTTTGTTGCTGAGAGATTTTTCCTGGATAATTTTTTTATTACGTATTTGAGATTGGGGCTATTGATTTTGCTTTAATATAGTTTGTACTATTCAATTCACATGTCTCAGAATTTGAATTTACATTTTACAAAGAAAGCTACATGTCAATCCATTACTATGTCCAATATATTTTCTAATAGTTACGACTGATAATATATTTTAATACTTTCATCTATTAAATTTTATAATTACTTCTTCTTTTGTGTTTTGATGTTTTTATACTGTTTTTGAATTGTTTCATTAATCATGATGCAATTACTCATTTTAATAATTTTATTATAGAGAGAGCTATTCCAAATTTACGAAGTAATTACGCATTTATTTTGCTTTATTTTTGATAGCTTGTAAAATGGTAATGGTAATTTTCTGAAGAAATGTAAATTTTAAATTCTTTTTGAAAACTTTAACGAAATAATAAATAGAAATATTTTATTGCTAATAGATTTCTCCTGAATAAATTATTCTATTACACTTCCGAGATTGGAATTATTGATTGAGTTAGGTAGTATAGTAGTACTATTCACTTTACATGTCTCAGAATTTGAATTTACATTTTACAAAGAAAGCTACATGTAGATTTTCAATCCATTACTATTTCCAATATATTTTCTAATAGTTACGCCTGATAATATATTCTATAGCTTTCATCAATTTCATTTTATAATTCCATCTTCTTTTTTGTGTTTATGTTTTTATACTGTTTTTAATTTTTTTCATTAATCATGATGAAATTATTCATTTTAATAATTTTATTATGAAGAGGGCCATTCAAAATTTACGAAATAATTACGTATATATTTTGCTTTATTTTTGATTGCTCGTAAAACGCTAATGGTAATATTTTGAATATAAACAAATTTTAACAGATATATATATATATATATATATATATATTATATAATCACTTATTACCATTAAAATAAAATTCGTATCCTAAAAGTGATTAGAGTAAATATTACAGCTTAAAAACCTTCTAATAAACAAATTGATTACTTTCGTATACACAATTATGGTCTGTAATGATAAATAAACTATACAACTATATTTTTATGTGAAAATAGTTTATTATTATTTCAGACTCGAGAAAGTCACCGTGTTATTATGTATAAGAAACTAGTCGGTTTGCTTATTAAAAAGGTTTTAAGCTTTAATATTTACTCCATAATCACTTTTAGCATATATATTTTATTTTAACAAATTTTAAATTCTTTTAGAATACTTTAATGAAAAATAAGAAGAAATATTTTATCGCTGAGAGATTTCTTCTGGATAAATTTTTCTATTACACATCTTTGATTGGAGGTATTGATTTTGCTTTAGTATAGTAGTACTATTTCAGTTTTCATGTCTCAGAATTGGAATTTACATTTTACATTCAATCTATTACTATTTCCAATACATTTTCTAATAGTTCAGATTGAAAATATATTTTAATGTTTTCATCTATTCTATTTTATAATTCTATCTTTTTTCCTGTTTTGATGTTTTTATACTGTTTTTAAATTTGTTTCATTAATCATGATGCCATTATTTATTTTAATAGTTTTCTTATAAAAAGGGCTATTGAGAATTTACGAAATGATACCTATTTATTTATTTATTTATTTATTTATTTATTTATTTATTATAGCTTGAAAAATGGTAACGGTAATTTTCTGCAGAAATGTAAATTTTAAATTCTTTTTAAAAACTTTAATAAAATAAAAAATATAAATATTTTGTCGTTAATAGATTTCTCCTGGATAAATTATTCTATTACACTTCTGATATTAGAATTATTGATTGAGTAGGTAGTATAGTAGTACTATTCACCACTTTTACATGTCTGAGAATTTGAATTTACATTTTACTACAAAAAAAGTTACATGTATATTTGTAATCCATTACTATTACCAATATATTTTCTAATAGTTACGACTGATATTAGTTTTTAATGCTTTCATGAATTCAATTTTATAATTGTTTCTTCTTTCATGTAGTAAATTTTTTTTACTGAATGCAAATTCAGAAATATAATAAAATATATATAAATTTTTAAGATTAGATATTTTTCTTTACACTGTCACTAAAATGCCAACTGAAAAGTAACGATTTTTAAATTTCAGAATACGGATAAAATTAAAGCTTTCAATAATTTAAATTAAAGATAGAAAATTCCATGCAATAATTTTAGAAATGTTTGTGTTAGCAATTCAACAAAATATTAATTCGCTTTAACAAACATGAATTTTAAACTTTAAGCAGTAACTTAAAAAAGTCTTTGCGCAGTGACAAATACTTAATATATTAAAATCAATGAAAAAAAAAGAATAGATTTGTTTTAGTGTTTTTTAAACTTCTTAAAGACCGCGTTAAACGTAAAATGAAACAGTGAGAGCTAGCAATAACAGAAACATCCACGTGTTCCTAACGTAAACTCATTCATTTGATACAGCCTTCAAAAAATAATTTCTTAAACTCACTTTTATTTTATTATTTATTTTTAAAATTATTAAATTATAAAATATGAAACAATAATGTTTAAGAGATCTGCAAGAAGTACCTTTTTTCCAACATAAGAGTTTTATACATAAAAAGTACATTTTATAGATACATTAACACTTTCTAGGCTTATTTTTCTCTTTCGAGAGAAGAGAGAATTTAAATTGAATTGTGCAACATTTACCAATAAATGTCGCAATCCATTATTATAATTTTCGAAAAAATGCTAATACGTGCATTTAAAAGCATTAGCGATATTTTCAGAAAACAATTTTATAAAATCAACTTTCTCTGTTAGCGATAAGAAAAATAGGGAAAATATCATTTCATCTAATAATGTAAAAATGACTTTCAAAAATGATAAATTAATGTAATTTTAGTTATCCCAATGTCCTTAACCGCTTTAATTAACAACAAAAAATGTGAAATGTTTTTTTATTTCTTTCAATTTTATATGAAGTACTATTAAGTAAAATTCATTCATTAAGTAATCATTTCATTTATCATAATGCAGTATCTTTAAATAATTTTCTTATAAATGGCAGGTAACAGTTCACAAGTTTTCGTCTTTTTTTTTTTTAAATTATTTTTTTCGTTCTTTCAATTTCATACGAGTTACATTAAGTAAAGTTTTTACATCGTTTTATTTATCATAATTTAATATCTTTAAATAAATTTCTTATAAGCGGCAGTTAACAGTTCACGAGTTAATATTATTATTATTATTTTTATTTATATATTTATTTTTATTTATTTATTTATTTATGATAGCTTCTAAAATGCTAATGATTGGTTAATGCTAATAATAGATTAATGTTATTGAATATAAATTTGTGTAATACTTTTGCATAAAAAAAAAAAAAAAAAAAAAAAAAAAAAAATTACATGGAAATAAGAATATGTCGCAGTGAAAATTCAGTGTGTTAATGTATTTTAGGTGACGGGTCGTAAATGACCCATGACTTCGAATTTTCCCCCACCTTCGTTGCATTGTTTTATTTTGGTTGTATAGTGATCTCTGTATTTTAACCTCTTGAGATCTGAAGTTAAAATAACACTACAAACGCCCATTCATTACTTTTTAACAAACAAAATGACACCGTGCACCCAGAAAAAAGTTTTGTTGAATCAACAAAAATTTGGTTGACCCAACAAAACTTTTTGTTTAAATATAGGTCAATGGAAATTTTGTTTGAATCAACAAAAAAATATTTTTTTGGCAATTCCAAAAACAATTTTTGTATCCTCAGCAAAAAATGTTTTGTTAATTCAAGTAAAATGGTTCAATTTTACTTGAATTTTGCTAAAATAACCAAAATGTACTCAACAAAACATGTTTTGTAGTTTTAATCAATTCCTTTTTCTGGGTGTAGATGACAGAAAGAACTTTTTTTTCTGAAATTGATATTTTAGGGGACTGATAATTTAGGTTCACAAATATGGATCTAAAATTACTACCCCCCTTAAAATACCAATTTAGTTACCCATAACCTAAATTCACACAATAACAAATTGCAGTGTTTTAAAGAAGTGCATGATCTACAAATCGTCAAAAAAATTTATATTAAATCATTTAAGTTAATTTATTATGAAAATTTCTTACTTTCGTGGCCTCACTGCCTTGAAGGCATTTTGAAAACTCAGATGAAAATAACATATGTGTCATGAAGAAATAAGCATCAGTGCTGTCATTTATTGGCCATTTATTGCAAAAAACATTCAGCTGTATATGAGTAAAGAAAAATGTAAGACAAAAATCAAACGGTTCAGTTTTTATGAGGAAAATAATCGAGGTCCACATTTATGCGAATTTTAACATTTTTTGCAAAGTAAATAAGCAAATGTAAAAATTAATATAAATTATTTTTCTTCGTTTCATTTATTTAGATTGTATGTGGGTATCTGCCCTTTAAATTCATGCCGTCGACCTTGCCGTAAATACGGGTTAGGATCCCTTAGAAAGACACTCACGGAGCCCCCCCCCCCCCCCCCCCCCCGCCGGCCTATATCCCTAGCGCAGATAATCGGGCGTAACAAATAACCAACCAACCTTTAAATTCATGTTGAGAAAAAGTCTTCATATACTTTACTACAGTACTCAATGTACAGGACTGCAACAAATAAAGATTTTTTTTTTTCTGATTTACATAAGGTTGATTTTTAAAAATTAGTTTCGATTTGCTTAGATAACAAAATATTGACCTTCGATGTTCTTAATTCAACAGTGATTATCTAGAAGAGCAGAAAAAAAATAGGCTTAGAATTTAGGTTAGATAGGTAAAGAATTTCATGGAGTTAGTAAATAATTGTTTGGTGTCGTACATAACCCCATTTTGGCCCATTCCCAATAATATTGACAGATTTCACAAAAATATTGAATGTACTTATAAAAACATGTGAAATAGAAATTAACTATAAAATAAAATATGAGTTTTTTAATTATTTATGACATTGGCCTAAAATAGGTTAAACTTTTGTATTACCACATATGTAATAAAATTAATGATAAAGTCTATGAATTTTGTATATCACAGAATCTGATTTGATATTTTACGAGAGAAAAAAATCTGAGATATGTTTTCTATTTAATAACATTTTGAATATAATTTAAAACTGCAACTGGGAAAGTATTCATTTATTCGACTTACTTTTATTCTTTTTAAATTTTCAGAGTATTTTTATTTTAGGCATGGCAACAAACCGTGAATATGATTGAACTGTAAATTTAAGTAACTTTATAAATTTCATGTAACAAACGAGAGTTTTTCATATTTTATGTTAGGAATGACTCTTTTTTCTTGAAATATTTATACAATTTTTAAAAATTCATCTGAATGTAAGTTCGATTAATGAATATAGATTTCAATTTCAGGCATAAGAAAATTATAATAAATTTGTAAAAAAAAATTAAAAATTCTTGTGCTGTGATCAGTATTTGTGAATAAAAATAAATGTATGTTTTACATTGTTTTTATTTTTTTTCTTTCATTTATCGTAATGCAATTAGTAATTTTTTAGAATTTTCTTATAAAGTGCTGTTAAAAAATATATGAAATTATATGTATTTGTTTAACTTTTTATAGCTTGTAAACTGCTAATGGTCTAATTATTCTTTACAGAAATAAATATATTTTTTAATTTCTGTAGGACATTTGCATAAAAAGATAAATAGAAATATTTTGTCGCTGAAAGATTTCTCGAAGTTATTTTTTTTTAACCTTTTTTGTAATGGAATTAATAATTACGTCTATTCAATTTATATGTCTCAGAATTAGATTATATATACTACCAGAAAAATGCCAAATGTGTGTTTTCAATTCATTAATATTTCTAATATAATTTCTAATACATACGATTTAGAATATGCATTAATGATTTCGTTTAATCAGTTTTCTAATTCGTTTTCCTTTCTCATAGTACTTTTTTTTTTTTTTTTTTTTTTACTGCATATGAATTTATGAATATAACTAAATAGTTTTATTTGAAGTATACAAATTTCTCCTTACTGTTATTAATGGATCAACTGAAATTTAAATTAAATAAAACGAACGAAACTCAGATATCTAATCAATGAAACAAGAATTTTAATATTAAAGATGGAAAATATCTTTCAATAATTATTAAAATGTTAATTTAAGTAATTCAACAAAATATTAATTCGCTTTAATAAATATAAATTTTAAACTTCAAGGAATTAAAAAAAAAAAGAAAGGAAATTCTTAAACTCTTTACGTATTCGTAAATACGTTATATGCAAAAACCACCGAAAAAACACATAGATTTTTGTTAGAATACAGCGTTTTTGAAGCTTCATAAACCAGCTCTATATTAAGGCTATTCTGAAATCCAAAGTAGCTATACATATACGCATATTCTCTGACACATACACAAAGTCATTCTTATTCTTAGACATGTGAACCTTGCAGACACTCTTATTCTGAAACTAATAAACGAGTTAGCGTTTGAAATTTTCCGATAAAAGCAGAAGATGTTTCAGAAAATGGTTTAAAATTTAGCATTTTGAACTGATTATCCGGACGCTACCGCTCGAGAGCGAGACGTAAAAGTACATTTACCGAAAAATGAAAAAAAAAAAATGCTATTCTATTTCAAAGCATTTCAACAGTCATTCCTACTGTTTTAATGCTCTTAATTTTAAAAAATGAAGTTGTTGAGTGGGATTTTTTTTCTTTTTGAGAACATCTTAAACTTTTCATGTACGGCTTGATTTTCATACTTTCCGGTTCTGAAATACCAGACATTTAAAAAATATATTTTCTCTTTCTAGTTATATTACCATTCACATCTTTATCCACAATTTTAATGTAATACAAATTTTTTTATAGGTTTTGCCTTTCCAAAATACGTATAATACGACTCGAGTTGCTCATTTATCATTTCGACACCATCTAATAATTATTCGTTATATTGGTCAAGTCTTAGTATTATTTTTAGTTAGTATTATTTAAGCTATTATTATCAGAGACTGCAGCAACAACCATGTGTTGCCATTAGCTAAGACATTTCTGCTAATTATAAAAAGACTCCAATATGAAATTCACGATCTCGCTTTTCATTTTTAATTTTAAAAAATCATATTATGAATTATAATCTTTTGCAAATTTGGCAAAAAAAAAAAAAGTACAAACATAGTCATATAAAAAGTATTTCTTTTATAAATAATTAAGTTTAACAACTTAAGTTTTATATTCTGTCTTCCCAAATGACGCTAAATTGAAATTCAATTCTAATCTCGAATGTGCTTCATTTACATTTAAGTGTCGCAATTATTATTTTTTTAATTCAAAATTAATTTTAAAACATCAACGATACTTTAACAATTAATGATACAAAAAAAATTTTCGTCTTTTAGCAATAGGAAAATATGGAGAACAAACAGCATTGAATCTAAAAAATAAAAAATAGCTTTTAAAAATGATAATTTAATGACATTTCTTATATATGGATATTTTTAATGAATCTTAATGTCATTAGCTGCTTTAATTAACTACAAAAATTTTAAATTATCTTTTATTTTCGTGTGAGGTGCATTAAATTGCGTTTCATTTTTTACGATACAGCGCCTTTAGATAATTTTCTTATAAACAGCATCTAAAAATGTACGAGCTTTTATTAAATTTGTTTTTTATAGTTTCAAAATAGCTAATGATAGGTTAATGCAGAAAAACGTATTTTGACTTGTGTAATAGTCTTACACGAAAATACACACACACACACACACACATATATATAATTAAGAGTTTGTAGCTTTGAGAATTCTCCGTGTTAAACATCTGTATTACTATCTTTGTAATGAAATTAATGTTTAATTCCAGACACTTTTTATGTTCTACAATCTGATTATATATTCTTGGAGAGAAAAAAAATGTAATGTGTGTTTTCTGTTCACTAATATTTTGAACATCATTTCTAAGTTACAACTGGGAATATGCTTTAATAACTTTCATTTATTCGATTTTATTTCATTTTGGGTAATATTTTTCAGGAACGTCTGGAAATATAATTTTGTATTTTAATTTGTTAGATTTTTTGTTTTTTTGTTTAATTAACTATAAAAATTTGTAATTCTTTTTCATTTTCCTTTATTTTCGTGTGAGTTATTGCATTAAATTACGTTTAATTTTTTATGATGCAGCGCCTTTAAATAATTTTCTTATAAATAACACCTAAAAATGTACCAGCTTTTATTAAATTTGTTTTTTATAGTTTCAAAATAGCTAATGATAGGGTAATGCAGAAAAACGTCTTTTGGCTTTGTGTAATAGTCTTACACGAAAATACACACACACACACACACACACACACATATATAATTAAGAGTTTGTAGCTTTGAGAATTCTCCGTGTTAAACATCTGTATTATCTTTGTAATGAAATTAATGATTAATTTCATGCACTTTTTTTGTTCTACAATCTGATTAGATATTCTTGGAGAAGAAAAAATGCAATGTGTGTTTTCTGTTCACTAATATTTTGAACATCATTTCTAAGTTTCAACTGGGAATATGTTTTAATAACTTTCATTTATTCGATTTTATTTTATTTTGGGTAATACTTTTCAGGAACGTCTGGGAATATATTTTTGTATTTTAATTTGTTAGATTTTTTTAAATCATATTTTTGATAAAATTTTTATAAGGTTGCTAAAGATAAATTTTAAAAAGTAACTTTTGTATTTTATTTGTTTGTTAAGAATCTTTAAATTATAGAATATGAAACGAAATCTTTTAACACGTTGACCGCCACAGATTGTGATAAAGTGGTACCTTTGAATTTCAAAATACGTTAAGCAAGTAATTCTTCAATTTTACTTTATTTGCATCAAGGAGTGCTTATATTGTTTTATTTATCATATTTCAGTATTTTAAATAAATTTGTTATAAAAGATGACTAAAAATTCAAGACCTTCTATTTTTTTTTCTTTCTAAAAGCCTAATGGTAAGTTAATGTAAAAATATTGATTTTGGATTTCTGTAACACATTAACAAGAACAAAAAACTACGTAAAATTATAGCTTGTTGCATCGAGAATTCACCATGTTAAACTTTTGTAATAAAAATAAGGATAAATTATAAGGAATTTTTATGTCACAGATTAAATGTTTCATGAGCGAAATATATATATATATATATATATATATATATATATATATATATATATATATATATATATATATATATATATATATATATATATGTAATTCATACTTTTTATTCACTAACATTTTGAATATCATTCCTAGCTACAACGTGGAATATACTTTAATAATTTCATTTATGGGATTTGTTTTTATGATTATTTTATTATGCATAGTAGTTTTGTTTGAGGCACGTTGGGAGTATATCTTAAAAGTTTTATTTATATGAGGTATTTTTCTTGTTATCGTACTAATGAATCAACTGCATATGAACGTTTTCCAAATTAAAGAAATTGTTCGAAATTTATATAATTCGGGAAGGAAATGCAATTTTCGGTAATTTATGTTAAAATTACTTTTTTAAGACAACATATACAAATTTCATTTAAAAAAAAAAAATCTAAATACTAATTAGTTTTGATAAATATGCATTTAACTAATAAATATCTATAAACTTTTTTTTTTTTTTTTTTTTTTAGACCTCTGACCAGGCCTTTACCAGCCAGGCTTTTGCCTAGCTTAACGAGTTCATACCTGGCAACGGGGCGAAAATTCGCCTGCTCTCCGCTTGTCGAAGATGTGTTTGTTAAATCTATAGGCCGACGTACGTGGCTTCAGTGCGTCTTGTTGCTTTAATTGCTTTTTCTTAGTTGGCCGATTGCTAATTGATTTTTGATGAGGCGGTTCAGCACTGCGCAGTGTAGCGAAGTCATGCCCGACGGATGTGAGATGCTGGGATATTCTATTTCCTCGCTGCATCGCTCATCCATACGTCATGCCATCGCTACTAGAGTTGGTCTCGTAATTTAGAACCTTGATCTGGTGCAGTGACAGAACGATAATAAGTAGAAAAGCGTTTGCTGTACGAACGCAGCTAAACAAAGAGATCATTCACGGTACTTCACTGATCTCCACTGCTTTTCAGCCTACCTTTATCACAAGACAGTTTGACAATCGGTGGAAACCAGCCTATCTTGATCACGTGCAACCAAGAGAAATGGAAATATCGCAGCCTGTCTCTTTTGTTGATTGTGGCTGCGAAGAAGCAATGCAATGAATCAACGACGAATTAATGTATTAGAGAAATCAATATCCATATAGAGAAATCAATGTAAGACAAAAAAACCACATAAGGTAAATTCAGCACGAGTTGTTTTGGGTCTGCATCAAAAGCCTTAATTTGAAAATAAAACTAGTATGTTATGGCTATCACAAAACTTTCTTCTATATAAATCAAATCAATTAATTGGTTTTAGTAATGCAGGAAATTACGCCGGTTTAGCAAATAGATTTTCTAAACAATGCATTTCCATATTCAGGATACTAAGCGTGAAGTTTCGTTGAATTCTATGCATTTTAACTGGTGATATAAGCATCGCATATTTCGAACAAATAATTTAATTTCGGCCGCCCCTCTTAGATGACCGCAATCAAAATTGAATCACAATCTATTCCTACCATAAGTATTCTAAATTTGATGTTTCGTTGAATTCTGCGCACATGAACTGGAAATATAAGCATCAAATAAATCGAACAAATCATGGAATTGCGATACCGCCCTCTTAGGAGATTTGACCTAAAGCTAATTAGAACCAGTTCACATAAAGATAGAACTTCTTATGAAATTTCATCATACTCTACACAATAGTTCGTGAGTTAGAGCGCACACAAAACTTTTGTCATATACATACAGACAGACACACAGACTCACGGACAGACATTTTCTAAAAATTGCCCAATCATATTTAGAACCTTCTAAAACTTATAAATCTGTCGAAAAACGGAAGTCGAAAGTTTTCACGAATCCAATGCTTTCTTCTTGATAGATAGAAAAAAAAAGTTAATAATATATATATTTCGCAAAGACCAGCGTTAATCATTAATCGATTTAATTTACAAAACAGTTATAAATACTGTCAGGTTTCTCTCACACGTGCAAGAGTTGAAAGCTATTCTTAAGGGATTAGCATATTGTATGTATTGTATATGTATCTATTGTGTACCGTTAGAGGCTGGTTTAAGAAGAATCTTAATCCGAAGGGGAGCGACTCAGAATATGAGTGGAAGGAAGGTGGAACAGAATGAAAGAAGTATTTTCCATTGCAATGTGGTCTTTCATAGATAAGAAAGCTATTGCACTCTTTTATTTAGGAAGACAGATCCGTCAAGAGGGATGAAGGGTTGTCAAGGACCCTTGGAAACAGAGGAGAAACCCCGTAGAAAGGAGGGTGCTCTGCAGTTTACGAGAGAGAGGAAGTTAATTCGGACGTAGCAGCGAAGTGTGAAGGTTGCTCGGGGAATGAGCGTTGAGACCGAGGTGAGTTGGAACGTGGTAGTGAAGGTGTAAGGTTCGTTGAGAGTTGACGATCTGAGCCACGTGTGTTTAACGGTATCTCTCGAAAGAAAGAGAGAGTGGGTGTGAGATGAATAGAAATCTCAGTGCGGAATGAATTGACGTAGTCTAACGGTACACGTAGAGCGTTTTCTGTAATTGTTTTGATTTAGTGTTAAACCGGATAATTTACATCCGAGTTTAAGTGTAAATATTGTTAATAAATTGTTACTTTAACTTTAATTGAAAGAGTTAGGTTTTTCTTGAATATACATCAAGTATCGTGACCGATATCACGTATTCATATCGGTGGTGGCAGCATATCAAAAGACCGGATTTATTTCGAAGTTGTGTGGATGGAGAAGTGGAATCCGACAATGTTGGCAGCGACGGGATTGAATCACCGAAGACCAGTGCCAGTTAGCCGTGTTACTGAGAGTTTGTGCCGGATCGTCTAGCGGAAGTGTTTGTGCTCTATCGTCGAAGACCAGCGCCAGTTAGCCGTGTTACTGAGAGTTCGTGCAGGATCGTCTAGCGGAAGTGTTTGTGCTCTATCGTCGAAGACTAGCGCCAGTTAGCCGTATTAAGTCAGTTTACACTGTAAAAAAAATCACAGTATTTTTACAGCAAAAAATGCTGGCAATATGGGTGCCAGCATATTTTGCTGTGAATTTACAGCAGTTTTGGTTTTCATGGATAAACAGCACTTTTGTAAATTCACAGCATTTTTTGCGGTTAATTTTACAGCAGTTCAGTTTTTTTTATTTTACAGCAGATTTGTTAATTTTACAGCCGTTTTTGCTGTTAATTTTAATGCAATTTTAACAGAATCACTGTAAAACTTATAGCATTTGTTGTTGATATTTTACCCCCTCCCTCTCCGTGTATTGTTTTTTTTTTCTTATTTTAACCTGAGACATATTTCAAAGACTTTGGACACTAAGTATTACCGTTTTGTTTACTTATATCATTATTTTAATATCATTATTATATAATAGATTCTGTTATACAGATATACGATACAAATTTCGGTTTTTGGTCAAGTATATCACCCACAAAAATTTTAGTCATTTGCCTATAGAGATAAAATGTTTTTTCAATAAATCATAACAAAGGAAGATGTTACTTTATCTAGCTTTTAATTAATTATTCAGTATTTCTTTACAGGACTTTGTTTAACCGTTTATTTGTATTTGAAAATACCCACTAATTTAAATCATGCATATATATTTTTTTTTTCCTCCAACAAATTTAGGGTTATTTTTTGTATCTATTTAAATATTTTTGTTTATTCAATGTAGCCATTATTTCCTCCACCCCTCAACACGAACATGCAAAACTTTCTGATATTTAAACTATCATTCATATATAATTAATAACAAGACCTTATTGTACGCAACTTGCTGATATGGAAACTTTATATTGATAAAAAACTTATTTTATGCTAAGATAATTTTATAAGTTTACATTTAATTCCATAAATATCAGGTCTGATTGAAAAATGAACACGGGGAGAAAAAAAAAACACTTATGAGTTCAAGAAACGTAGAATAAAATAATAATAAAAAAAAATCTGTTCACATTAAAACTTTAAAATTAAGCGTAAAAAATAAATAGATAATGGACAAAAACATTAAACGAGTTGCTGCAAATTACTGCTGCGACAGTAAACAAACAAGGAATATTTTAGGAATTGATAAAATAGTGCATCCAGATTACTCATAATAAATGATTTGAAAATGGAAAATAAATCACTGTTCGAAATATCGGCTAAATATATTAAATAAATAAAAATACTTAAATTACTGTCCAAAGTGAACCGAAAACTGTAGCTGGTAAAATATTTATAGGATTTAGAAAGTATATTCGAATGCGAACGTATGAACTGGAGTTTTGAAAAATATATAATAGCGTAATAAGGCATAGCTAAAAACAGGGATCTTGTTTAAAAAAAAAAAAAAAAATGCTTGCATAAAGTTTCCCTGTGATACTTAAACTCAAATTATACGTAATAATAACAAAGTTCTAGAAGAACATACTGAGGTAAAGTAAAAAACAACATAACTAAATCAACATCCCCAACACCCCCCCCCCCCCCCCCCCCAACAAAACAACATCCCCTAAGCAAAATCATCTATTTTTACGATTTAAAACAAAATATTTATTTTAGACAAATGACGTGAAAGTTCCTGCCGTGATATACACGTGGTTTAAAAACAAAATTAGTATCGTATAAATATATAACAGAATTTATATGATATTATTAAAACAATAATATAAGAAAACAAAGATAAAACTTACTTTTACTCTTTGAAATATGTTTGTAATCCATTATCAGGTGTAATTGTTACAACTTTCTAGGCTCGCTCCTAATGGCGGCCATTTCTCGTAGAATCGAAGCGTCACCTGCCTCTGACCTAAATGTGTTTATTCCCCTCGTTTGAGATAATGACAACAACGCCGACAGATGTCGCTATCTATACAGCTGTAATCACTGTAAATTAACGAAAGAGCTGTGTTTGATTGCTAGGTGAAATATTAACAGCCTTTTTTGCAGTTTTTTCTTCCGTTTTTTTTTTTACAGTGTATGCCGGATCGTCTAGTGGAAGTGTTTGTGCTCTATCGTCGTAGACCAGTGCCAGCTAGCCTATCGTCATTACAGTGAAGTGAATTAGTGGTGGTGCTGTGTTAGTGTAGTGTTGTGCGTAGTGTTTTTTGTGCATTGTGAAGCAAGGTGCAGTGATTGTGGCCCGAGAGTGCAAGATTTACCCTGTGGAAAAGTGAGCAGAGAATTGCCCAGCGAATAAAGTACGAGGTAAGGTGTTTTGATAATTTTACTCTACTGACATTCTCGAACCTACTGTTTTTTTTTTATTGTGTATAATTCATGATAATTTAAGTTAATGTTGTGGTTAACTTATGATAATTTATGTGCAATATAATAATTGGGCTAAATCAAATGAGATATTAACAGCCATTTTACACAATTGTTTTAAGAAAAGGGACTAATATTGTTTACTAGAGTTGATTTCTTTTTTTTTTTAAACGGATAGGATTAATGATTAAAATTAATGCATTGTGTCAATAGTTGGAAGGAATAATTGAAATTTCTTAAATTAAAATTATTATTAAAGTAATATTTAAATTAAGTGATATTGTTTGTTTTAAGGTTGAAACATTGATAGTAAATGAGGAAAACAAATTTGTGTAGAATTTAAATTAAATTGAAATAACCTTCAAGGAAGAACTGAAGGCCCAGAGAAAAAAAAAGTGCTGTGATTTACTTTTTAATGTGAGAACTAATTTTGAAATTGAAATATTTTATTGAGATTAAATTTAGGAATTTATGTGTATTTCATGCAAATTTTTGTTAGGTGGATATTTTTATGTAGTGATTGGCATCAGTGTTTTATTCAAATTGCAACGTATCAGTATTATTGTGTAAATTGTATTTTATTATTTAATGGTATAAATTTAAAATCTGTATTGCATAATAGTCAAATTGAGATTATTGTTACTTTGTTATTGGAAGCAAATTGTGGGGTATCATTGTTTAAGGAAATTTATTATTTTATTATTACTTATTTGAAATATGTTAAATAGTATAATATGTGGAGGTAACTGATGAAGGTAGGATTTGAGGAAATATTAATTTGATATTGTGCTTAAGTATTATTGTAGGGTGGTAATAATTATCAGTAGAAAGTATGGCTTTCTTACTAAAATTAAAAAGGGTGGATCTTCAGGCGATATGTGAAGAGTTAGGGATTGAAGTCTCGGAAGATGATACCAGGTTTAAGCTTAAGAAAAAGATAGTGGAGAGCGACGAATATGAAGAGGGGGCCGTTATGGAATTATCTAACACTATTGTTGCGGAGCGGTTAGAACAAGAAACGTTAGAAAGGGAGGAAAAGTTACAACGAGAAAAGTTAGAAAGGGAGGAGATGTTAGAACGGGAAAAGTTAGATAGAGAGTTAGACCGTGAGAAGTTAGATAGAGAAGAAAGGGCTGAAAAATTGAGATTGGAACATGAGTTAGAGTTGGAAAAGATAAAGATTCAAAGTTCGGCTAATAACGCTAATGGGACTAGAGAATCTAACCATGAGAGTAGCCTAGAGAAATTGATTAAAAGTGTTAAAACTTTGTCTATCAAGGTTCCAGAAGGGACTGAGGGATGGAATCTGTTTTTTAGCAGTTTAGAACGGGCATTCCAAACAAAAAATGTACCGGAAACCCAGCAGGCCGAAATTCTGCTAAATATGTTAGGAGATAAGGCTGATAACTTGCTAATATACACGACTAGGGAACAAATTGAGAGTTATGAGAAGTTAAAGGAATTAGTTCTAAGGGAACACGAGCCGACACCGAAGGCGTGTTTGGAAAACTTTAAGAAGGCTAGAAGGAATCAAAATGAAACTCATGTATTATTTGTGTCGCGCTTAATAGCAACGTGGGAAAATTATTGTAAGATTAGAAGTGCAGATACGTATGAGAAGGTTAATCAGTTAATTGTCACGGATAAGTTGTTAACTACGTTAGATGAGGAAACCGCGACGCATGTTGGATTAACTCAGCACAGTAATTGGTTAGAAGTTTCTAAACTTGCTAAGGAATGTGATAATTTCTTTGATGCTAAACATAAATCTTATGCGGTAACTTATAAGGGTTATAAAGGTAAAGAAAGGTATGTGAATAATGAAGATTCTAGAAGGGCAAAAGATGAGGGATTTATTAGTAATTGGAGACAAAATGGGAATAATAAAGTTAGTCCATTTTTGGGTAGAAAACCGGAATATAAGAAACCTAATGATACGACGCCTATCTGTTTCAAATGTGGTCAACGAGGACATGTTCAGCGATTTTGTACAAAAGGAAATAATGAGGGAATTAATCAAATTAATAACCGACAAGAACCAAGGGCTAGTATCAATAATGTCTCAGTGCGAGGAATTAAAGAATTACCAAGGGGAGCGAGTATGGCAAGAATCGGAGCAAAAGGGAATTGGAGAACTAAAGTTATTGGAGATAAGTTAAATAAACTCGAGAAAGTGGAAGTTAGTGTAAATGGGAAGATAACAAAAGGATTAGTGGATTCTGGTTGCCAAATTAGCGTCGTTCATAAAGATTTAGTACCAGCAGAAAAATTAAGAGGGACTGGGAGCATCTATTTACAAGGGATATTTGGTAAGGCAGTCAAATCGCCGTTAATTCAATTACCTTTAGCTATTCCAAAACGCGGTCAAACTAATGTAATTCATCAGGATGTACTTTGCGCAATAATTGATAATAGTAAGGAACAGGTAATTTTACATCCTGACGTGGCTAATGAATTATCACGGTTAAACAACGAGAAATCATTAAGAGAATCGGTAGAAAGGGAATGTAAGGAAGGTAGTAGGGATAAAGTGAAGGAAAGGGAAAGGATTGGAAATGGTAAGTGTGACTGTTATGCCGTAAAAACGAGATCGGTAAATTTACAAAGTCATGAGAAGGAAAAAGCCGAGGTAGAGAAAAGTAAGATTAACCTAGTTACGGAAGGTAGTTTAAATGTATTTCAGGAATCCCAAATGAGTTCTAAGGATTTAGAGAAAGCTTGGGAATTGGCTGAAAATGAGAGAGAGTCTTATTATATTGTGAATGGGATGTTATATCATAAAGAGAAATTAGTAGATGAAACTGTAGCTCAATTAGTATTACCTAAAGTTAGAAGGCAGGAAATTCTAAAACTAGCGCATACCTCCTTATATGGAGAACATCACGCGGTTAAGAAAATGTTAGAAAGAATCAATCATTCATTTTATTGGGAAAATATGGTAGAGGAAGCTAAAACGTTTTGCGAATCATGTGTAGAATGTCGATTAACGAGGGAAATGAATGTGAGTAATAAGGAGAAAGAGGAAATATGTCGACCTGCAGTTATAGTTGAGTTAGGGGACGGGAGTAAGAAACTGGTGTATCAAGATGAAATGAGAGCATTTATGGCTAAAAATAAAGTAGTCGATATTGTCTTGGATAGTGACGGGGAGTTTGAAGACTGTAGGAAAGATCTGTTGTTAGACCGAGAAAAACCGGAAAATAAAGACAGGAAGGGATTTGAAATAAAAGGGTTAACCAATATTCAAGTTAGTGACATAAAATCAATCTTAAGGAAAAATAAGGAATTATTTATGGGTCCTATCCAACTGGTTGAAATCGAGAAAAATCGGATTGGTCGTAAACCGGAAAGGGGTAAGATAAGGCAGAAATTGTACGATGTCTTTATTACGTACAAAGAGGACTTGGACAGGCAAGTGCCTGATTGGTTAGAGGAAAATTTAATTAAGACCTCAGAGGCAGAAGTTAGCCATTCAAGCGGGTGCATTGCGGAAAGGGAGGTACCAATTAAGTTAACTGGAAATATAAGCATCAAATAAATCGAACAAATCATGGAATTGCGATACCGCCCTCTTAGGAGATTTGACCTAAAGCTAATTAGAACCAGTTCACATAAAGATAGAACTTCTTATGAAATTTCATCCTACTCTACACAATAGTTCGTGAGTTAGAGCGCACAAAATTTTTGTCACCTACATACAGACAGACACACAGACTCACGGACAGACATTTTCTAAAAACTGTCCAATCATATTTAGAACCTTCTAAAACTTATAAATCTGTCGAAAAACGGAAGTCGAAAGTTTTCACGAATCCAATGCTTTCTTCTTGATAGATAGAAAAAAAAAGTTAATAATATATATATTTCGCAAAGACCAGCGTTAATCATTAATCGATTTAATTTACAAAACAGTTATAAATACTGTCAGGTTTCTCTCACACGTGCAAGAGTTGAAAGCTATTCTTAAGGGATTAGCATATTGTATGTATTGTATATGTATCTATTGTGTACCGTTAGAGGCTGGTTTAAGAAGAATCTTAATCCGAAGGGGAGCGACTCAGAATATGAGTGGAAGGAAGGTGGAACAGAATGAAAGAAGTATTTTCCATTGCAATCCCAGCTAGAAAATGTTTGCACTTTTTTTGCAAAAAAGTTTCAATTGTGTACAATTTGTGCAAAAAAAGTGAATATTTTTGAATATTTCAAAAAGTGTACACTTTGTGTGCACATTATATGCATTTTTTATGCATACAAAAAAGTGCATATTTTTTGTTTTCAAAAACTGTGCAAATTTTTTGCATAAAATAACTGCCTGTTCCGTGTTCGCAAAAAGTGTGCATTTTTTATGCACAAAAGTCTTTACTTTTTATAGATGTAAAAATTTCTATATTCCAAGTTTTGATTATTTCTATGCATAATGGTGCCAATTCAAATCTGTAAATTTTTTCAAAAGTGCATGTATTTCCTATGAGAATACAATATTACCTAAAAAGAAACACTTCAACGTCACAGATTCGTGCCCCCCTTCCAGCAATATTTTCCTCCCTCACCCCCTCGAGGGATGTGAAGGTGGGGCTGGGGGGGGGGGGGGTTATAAAACATATTTCACACTTTCTGTTCTTCTATGACCTGCAATTTGACTAATAATATAAGATTAAATTCTTTTTCAACATTTTTTAATAATAATTCAATGGGGGGGGGGGTAACCCCCTCATTGAATTGGACGTATGTACATATGTATATATTATATAGATATTATAAAGAAAAATACAGCTTTAAAACACATATTTTACTGTACATTATTTTTTTTTTAATAATTTAAAAAAAAAAAAAAAAAAAAAAAAAAAAAAAAAAAAAAAACTTTTGTTAAAATTTTAAGTTTTTAAAAATTACAAACTTAAATGAGGAATATCTCAAAATTTTCTTCTCGGTAAATTTTCAAAAATTTTAATTTTTTTTTTTTTTTTTTTTTTTTAAATTTTTAAGATTTGAAATTTTATAATTTTACCCCTCTCAAATGCACAGTTGGGGTATTCTACATCTCCCAGAGACAGTGAAAATGATCTAAATTACATAAAGCATATATTCTAAAACTAATTAAATAAAATTCCAACTGCTAATTTTTTGAACAGTGTGACAGGCCGACAGGATTGGAGGATATATTAGTTTCCATCTGCGCGTGCGTGGTGCCTTTCCTTCTGTTGTCGAGATACATGAGGCAAGCGTAAACAAGAATTGTATATACAAGATTCTAACCCAATTTTTCTCGCCTGATGTTGTCTATTTTACAGAAAAAAAGGTAAATTGTTCAATTTTATGTTGTAATGTTCTCTAAAAAACATTGTAAATGAACGTTTGTTTGGAATAAAACCACCCTAATCCTAGTTATAAATGTTAGGCTTAAATGCTACGGCTTTTGGGGAAAAAAAAAATCTTTTAGCTGCTTTTAGCGGTAGTGCTTTTATCAATTTTCACAGTAACTTGTGATTTTCAGTTTAACTATAGCAGGGGTCATACAGACGCCTTACACTACTTAGAAACTCCATAGAAATTAAAAAGTTTCCAAGAAGATACTTAAACTCCTTAAATAAACAAAACAAAATACTTCTTAAATTATCACAAAGTATAATTTAGCATTCAACAATGATTAAAGAAAGTAAAATAAGCAGGGTTGGCAAGTTTTTGACAGTGTGACGGTTTTATCCGGTTATAACCATGGTTTTAACCGTCATGTCAAAAACCCCTTTTTGACATAGTTTTTGACAATGACTGTCAAAAACATAAAATTGAGCCCAAAAACTGTTTATAGTTATTTTTAAAACATTAAATTTACAATTTTTCATAATTTTTAGTGTTAGACACAACATGGTAAACTTTTTGACAGTAAAAACCACATATCCTGTATAAAATCAGTGGTCGATCCAGGAGAAAGTTGGGACCTATCTATGGACCCCTTCACAAAAATCGATTTAATAAATCAGGTCTCTTCACAAAATTCATCTTAATAAGACAGGTACCTTCACAAAATTCCTCTTAATAAAATAGGTCCCTTCACAAAATTCTATCCATAAAATCATATGCTCCGTCTCCATAACAAAAATCGATTTAATAAATCAGGTCTCTTCACAAAATTCATCTTAATAAGACAGGTACCTTCACAAAATTCCTCTTAATAAAATAGGTCCTTCACAAAAATCGATTTAATAAATCAGGTCTCTTCACAAAATTCATCTTAATAAGACAGGTACCTTCACAAAATTCCTCTTAATAAAATAGGTCCCTTCACAAAATTCTATCCATAAAATCATATGCTCCGTCTCCATAACAAAAATCGATTTAATAAATCAGGTCTCTTCACAAAATTCATCTTAATAAGACAGGTACCTTCACAAAATTCCTCTTAATAAAATAGGTCCCTTCACAAAATTCTATCCATAAAATCATATGCTCCATGGATTATTTTATTAGAAATATCCGTTTTCCTTCAAATTTTGTTTATAGGTTCACTGTGTTAAGGTGCTTCCCTGATTAGTTTTCGGGATTGATTGGTTAAGTATAAAAGGGGGGATCGGGGGGCTAATCACCCCCTTAATTTATATAAATGGGTTTTTCATGCAGAATTATTCCGTTTTCCTTCAAATTTTGTTTATAGGTTCATTGGGTTAAGACGCTTCCCTGATTACTTTTCGGGAGTGATTTCTTAAGTATAAAGATGGGAACGGGAGGCTAATCCCTCCTTAATTTATATAAATGGGTTTTTCAAGCAGAATTATTCCGTTTTCCTTCAAATTTTGTTTATAGGTTCACTGAGTTAAGGCGCTTCCCTGATTAGTTTTTCGGGATTGATTGGTTAAGTATAAAGGGGGGGAACGGGGGGTGCTAATCCCCCCCTTAATTTATATAAATAGGTTTTTCATGCAGAATTATCCCATTTCCTTCAAATTTTGGTTAAAGGTTCACTGTGTTAAGACGCTTCCCTAATTAGTTTTCGGGATTGATTGGTTAAGTATAAAGGGGGGAACGGGAGGATAATCCCCCCCCTTATTTTATATAAATGGGTTTTTCATGCAGAATTATTCCGTTTTCCTTCAAATTTTGTTTATAGGTTCACTGTGTTAAGGCGCTTCCCTGATTAGTTTTCGGGATTGATTGGTTAAGTATAAAGGGGGGAACGGGGGGATAATCCCCCCTTAATTTATATAAATGGGTTTTGCATGCAGAATTATCCCATTTCCTTCAAATTTTGTTTATAGGTTCACTGTGTTAAGGCGTTTCCCTGATTAGTTTTCGGGATTGATTGGTTAAGTATAAAGGAGGGAACGGGGGGCATATCCCCCCTTATTTTATATAAATGGGTTTTTCATGCAGAATTATTCCGTTTTCCCTCAAATTTTGTTTATAGGTTCACTGTGTTAAGGCGCTTCCCTGATTAGTTTTCGGGATTGATTGGTTAAGTATAAAGGGGGGAACGGGGGGATAATCCCCCCCCCCCTTAATTTATATAAATGGGTTTTTCATGCAGAATTATTCTATTTGCTTCAAAATTTGTTTATAGGTTCATTGGGTTAAGACGCTTCCCTGATTAGTTTTCGGGATTGATTGATTAAGTATAAAGGGGGGAACGGGGGGCTAATACCCCCCTTAATTTATATAAATGGGTTTTTCATGCAGAATTATCCCATTTCCTTCAAATTTTATTTATAGGTTCATTGGGTTAAGACGCTTCCCTGATTAGTTTTCGGGATTGATTGATTAAGTATAAAGGGGGGGAACGGTTGGCTAATACCCCCCTTAATTTATATAAATGGGTTTTTCATGCAGAATTATCCCATTTCCTTCAAATTTTATTTAAAGGTTCACTGTGTTAAGGCGCATCCCTGATTAGTTTTCGGGATTGATTGGTTAAGTATAAAGGGGGGAACGGAGGGCTAATCCCCCCTTATTTTATATAAATGGGTTTTTCATGCAGAATTATTCCGTTTTCCTTCAAATTTTGTTTATAGGTTCACTGTGTTAAGGCACTTCCCTGATTAGTTTTCGGGATTGATTGGTTAAGTAAAAAGGGGGGGGGGACGGGTGGGCTAATCCCCCCTTAATTTATATAAAGGGGTTTTTCATGCAGAATTATCCCATTTGCTTCAAAATTTGTTTATAGGTTCAGTGGGTTAAGACGCTTCCCTGATTAGTTTTCGGGATTGATTGGTTAAGTATAAAGGGGGGGAACGGAGGGGGCTAATTCCGTCTTAATTTATATAAATGGGTTTTTCATGCAGAATTATCCGATTTTCTTCAAATTTTGTATATATATTCATTATAGTTAGAGATTTACCTGATTAGTTTAAGGGGTTCATTAGTTAACTATGGGGGGGGATAACGGGGGGATGACCCCCCCCCCTTAATATATTGTTTATTTCTTTATTTTTCGATGGGCTTATTTCAAATTCTTTGAAATAAGAGTATAATATACAATTAGTGTGAATAGCCTGTGAACTCAATGCCCTCAGTTTAACTGGGCAGGTTTATTTTTATTTTTTATACTGAAGGAGCTAGAAATTTGAAATTTGTCATTGTAGTTACTTATAAGATGTAAATGCTCTCTAAGAACAAAATAAAAAAGAAATTTAAATTTAAAAGGGTGAAATGAGCGAAAAGCGTTCTAAAAACAGTGTAAATTACAATTTCTATGAAATCTCTGGAACTACAGAACCGATTTCAAAAGTAATGATGGCAAATTGATGGGGACAATCCCTACTCCAACATAGGCTATATTTTATGTCGGTGCCACTAACATCAATGGGGTGCAGGATCGAAAAATGTTTGAAAATTGCGACTTTTTTATACTGAAGGGGCAAGAAATTTGAAATTTAGCATTGTAGTTACTTAAAAGATGTAAATGCTCTCTAAGAATAAATTTAAAAAAAAAATCGAAATTTAAATGGGTGAAATGAGCGAAAAGCGTTCTGAAGTCATTCTAAATTAGAATTTCTATGGAATCTCTGGAACCACGGAACCGATTTCAAAAGTGATGGCGGAAAATTGGTGGTGACAATCCCTGCTCCAACAGCCTCTTTAATAAAAAACTACTCGTTGCTGACGACTGGGTTTTTCGCTAATTGTTGCACCAGATTAATCTCGGAAAATGAAACATTTGAAGTTACTGAAAAAAATGATAGCTCAAAAAGTATTTGTCAGAAAATTGTTAGACAAACTGCGTTTGAAAGGTAAAAAATTGTATTTTTCTTGATATAAATTTCAAATCTAATGATAATGCCGTTTTTCAAATATTGAATTTCAAAAATTACCAAATTTTCCAATGGAGTACCATAGCGAAACCTTCATGCGTAAAAAGATAATGATAAGGGCGATGTGTCCTGACGTGTATATTGGCTATAGCACGAGTCACAAATTATAGTAGCCTTATTATTCTGTTAAAATATAAAAGTTATTTATGAAATATCAATATTTTGTTTGATTAAAGGTTCGTTAAAAGAAATTGACCAGCGTAGCGAGCGTAGCTTGCTAGTATAGAATAAAAAATTAATTAAAAGTATCGTTACATTAAAAATATAAACTAATCAAACTATTAGATACTTGTATAGTTTAATGTATAAAATTTCATATAATTTTTATATTGTTTTAATGTTTGTCCCAGGTTCATAGAATCCAAACAAAGAAAAATGTTACACCTGTTCTTTTCTTGTAAATGCACATTCCACAAACAAATGATTAAGGCTAGACTTACAGCTACAAACTTGAAATAATATGCTCCAATAAATAAATAATAAATAAGCACTATTTTATAATGTATAAAAATTAAACATAAACAAATTGTTCTAAATAATTAAGCTGAAACTAACATAGTAAAATGAAGATATATTATATATGTGTAAATATTGAAAATAACAAATAACTTCTTTTAAGTTATTGATTTAAAGAACGTTTAATTATACTGATTTCATATTATAATTAACTTGATAACTCAGAGAACATTAGTGTTGCAATTGTGGTTTATATCTAATGTTTAGGTATAAAAACAAACATTTAGAAACATTAAATGTCTACGTAATTTATGATCAGTCATTGAATAGTATTGGCCACTTTAGCTTTACACAAGATTTTTAAACATAAATTAGACTGCTAGAATTTATTATAATAAACTGAACACTTAATAGTACTTTGAAAAGTAGATAAATAGTACTTTGAAAAATGCACTTAATAGTAGTTTCAATATTTTTAGCTATTTTTCCTAGCATGACTATTAAGAGAAAAAATTTGAATTATGATATATAATTTTATTATAACTTAATTAGCATAACTAAATAAAAAAATATTTATATAACATAAAATTATTATTAATCATTTTTTAGCTTGATTTAATATAAAATATCACTAATAATTGCTAAAAAAATGTGTGAAAAGGTTTTTGACACTTTTCGACAGTTCTTGACACTTTTCGACAGTTTTTGACACTTTTCGACAGGTTTTTGACATGTCATGTCAATGACATGTTTGACATGTTTGAGTGGTTTTTGACATGTCATGTCAAAAACCACTTTTTGACGTCAAAAACCCAACCATGAAAATAAGTCTTCCCATGTTTATAAAAATGAAGTTCAAGTAATTACTGTCGTTCTAAGAAAAAAAAAATAATCAAATTGTGTTTTTGTTTTGTTTGTACATACCCGTAAGTTTTCCCTTCAAAATTTGGTTTTTAAAATCTATCTGCATGTGATGTATGATGAGTATTTGAGAATTGACTGTCCTCTGTATCTGTAATATATGACTAAAGCTAAGATACTTGTTTTTATTTTACTTTAAAGTTAATATGTTTAAAAGAAAGCTATGAACAATATTAATACGATTATTTATTGAACTTCAACATGGGGTACAGTGGACCACCCACTCCTGGGGCACAGTGGTCCACAATCCACTCTGCTCCTGTAATGCAGAATGTTCAAAATATTTAATAATTGCTTATTTTCTATAAAGAAAGATTGTTTTAAAGTAGATTTAATTGTAAAATAAAGTAAACAAATAAAAATAACAATTTATTTAACATAGTAAGAAATATTTTGTTTTGTATTTACTGCCTTTGATAAATATAACTGTAGTCTAATTGTTGATGATTTTATTCAAGTAAGATTTATGAGACGCAAATTGAATGGAAATCAGTTTATTTCTTCTGAAACTGTAAATGAATCTGCTGTTGATGTCAATGATTTCATAATGTTGCTCTCAGACCCAAAATTATTTCTTGAAAATTCCAGGCTCAATCTTACTCATAAGTACTTAAGAATTTAATTTGCAAATTTTAATGTGAGCGGATTTTTTTGTACTTAAGTAATAACTTCAACTAAATTGCAATTGTTCCTGTATTAATCTGTGATTATTTTCAAAATATAATTTTTTTGTTTTTGCTTCAAAATTTATATTACTATGTTATTTTGTGGGTGAAGGGGCAACAAAAAATAATTAGATTAATGAAAAATAGATTTATATTGTATTTTAGATAATACCTAATAGTGGTCCACTGTACCACGGTGGGTGGACCACTGTACCCCGCTTCCGGGGTACACTGGTCCACTTCACAAGTGTATATAATTTTTTTTTTTTTTTTGAAAAATGTATTGAAAACTATGTTGTGAGAAAATTATGATGGATGTAAGAAGGTTTAAGGAATATTCAAAAATATTTTCATACAGATCGGTCAGTCTGTTAAAGAGAAAAAAAATGTTAACTGGAAAAGTGGTCCACTGTGTACCGGTCTCCCCTACATAAAGTTTAGAACAGAAGCAGTATCTTATTAGTTATTCGAGCTTTTTATTAATCTTTCAATCAAGCGGTCTTGGAAACCAAAACCACTCACAGTATGTATGCAACAGTTTTTGTGACAGCAATTAAGGGTTAAACTGCATAAAGTAATAAAGGAACAGCTTTGTGATTAACCTGCTGTGTGCCATCTTGTTTTTTAAATCAAGACATATTTGTTTTGTTTCTCATTTCCTTTCATCCATATTTACTTATTATAAACACATTATTTAATTTTATTGGCTAATTTATTTATATTTAATAATATAAGTTAAAACGTTTTGATTTAAAAAATGAGATTTCTGACCTTGAGCGATAAATCAAAACATTTGTTTAGTTTCTGACATAATCAATAGGGTGGGTCGAAATCATTTCTATTACCGCTGCAGAGGCAGTCAAAATTTTGAAAAAAACGGCAAAAATTTCAATTTTTCGTTTTTTCTAGAGTTTTTAACTTTTATTATATATCTAGAATTAAATAAATTTACATTATAGCTTGTAATAACTTATAAATGTGTAGTAATTTTGATCATGAGCATTGCGAACCAGGGGCGAGAGAGGCCCGTCCCCCTTCCCCCCCCCCCCCTAAATTTGAGAGAAAGGGGTTTTTTGAAGTGATTTTCCGGAACGTTTTAGAGATTTTTTGTTGGGAGGGGGGAGAAAAAGTGAAAATTGAGGGGGAATTTATGTAAGATTTCTTCCTACTAAAAAAATCCTTAAATTTACCATAAAATCGCAAAAATTTCTTCAAAAACCCCTTTTTTCCAAAAATTTAAGAGGGGCGGGCCCCTCTTGCCCTTGGTTGGCAATCCCCATCATCAAAATTACTAGACATTTATTAGTTATTACTAGACATAATGTAAATTTTTTTAATAGTAGACATATAATATGAATTTGAAAAGAAGTAAAAAACGGAAAATTGAAATTTTTGCCGTTTTTTTTTTTAAATTTTGGCTGCCTCTGTGGCGGTAATAGAAATAATTTCACCATAATGACATTTTATTGGAACATTACTAACATCTTGATGTAGCTTTTGCATTCTATTAGAAATTGTATTGCTATGATTGGATAATTTAATTAAAAAAAAAAAAAGCGATTTTTTTAAACTTTGCCCTCTTTGCGGCGGTAAAAGATATTTAAAAGATATTAACCATTTGGTGTAATATTTTGTGAATTTATTCCTTATTACCAATGGCAACTTTTCCGCACTATTACGTTTCGATTATATAAATTTCGGTTTTTTCGATCCACCCTAATAACCAAGTTAAATCAAAACATTTTAACTTCTATTATTAAATATAAATAAATGATTCAATAAAATTAAATAATGTGTTTATAATAAGTAAATATGGATGAATATTATTTTGGAATTATTAATTGAAAGTAAACTAAAAAATTATTTAAAATATATAAAATATGCTTTGATTTTGTTTGTCAAAATTTGTTGGGGGGGGGGGGGAGAGGAACTCTACTGCAGGAACCCTCATTCAATTCCAAAACTAGCTCTTTTTTTTTTGTTCACAAGAGGTAAACATACTTTTTGAAGCCCCCCCCCCTTAATTTTATTGACTAATCTATTTATATTTAATAATGAAAGTAAAAATATTTTGATTTAAAAAATGAGATTTCTGACCTTGAGTGATAAATCAAAACATTTGTTTAGTTTCTGACATAATCAATCGGGTCGAAATCATTTCTATTACCGCTGCAGGGGCAGTCAAAATTTTGAAAAAAAAAGGCAAAAATTTCAATTTTTCGTTTTTAAAGTTTTTAATTTTTATTATATGTCTAGAATTAAATAAATTTACATTATAGCTTGTAATAACTTATAAATGTGTTGTAATTTTGATCATGAGCATTGCGAACCAGGGGCGAGAGAGGCCCTCCCCCCCCCCTAAATTTGAGAGAAAGGGGTTTTTTGAAGTGATTTTCCGGAACGTTTTAGAGATTTTTTGTTGGGAGGGGGGAGAAAAAGTGAAAATTGAGGGGGAATTTATGTAAGATTTCTTCCTACTAAAAAAATCCTTAAATTTACCATAAAATCGCAAAAATTTCTTCAAAAAGCCCTTTTTTCCAAAATTTAAGAGGGGCGGGCCCCTCTCGCCCTTGGTTGGCAATCCCCATCATCAAAATTACTAGACATTTATTAGTTATTACTAGACATAATGTAAATTTTTTTAATAGTAGACATATAATATGAATTTGAAAAAAAGTAAAAAACGGAAAATTGAAATTTTTGCCGTTTTTTTTTTTCAAAATTTTGGCTGCCTCTGTGGCGGTAATAGAAATAATTTCACCATAATGACATTTTATTAGAACATTACTAACATCTTGATGTAGCTTTTGCATTCTATTAGAAATTGTATTGGTATGGTTGGATAATTTAATTAAAAAAAAAAAAAAAGCGATTTTTTTTAAACTTTGCCCTCTTTTCGGCGGTAAAAGATATTTAAAAGATATTAACCATTTGGTGTAATATTTTGTGAATTTATTCCTTATTACCAATGGCAACTTTTCCGCACTATTACGTTTCGATTATATAAATTTCGGTTTTTTCGACCCACCCTAATAACCAAGTTAAATCAAAACATTTTAACTTCTATTATTAAATATAAATAAATGATTCAATAAAATTAAATAATGTGTTTATAATAAGTAAATGTGGATGAATATTATTTTGGAATTATTAATTGAAAGTAAACTAAAAAATTATTTAAAATATATAAAATATGCTTTGATTTTGTTTGTCAAAATTTGTTGGGGGGGGGGGGGGGGGGAGGAACTCTACTGCAGGAACCCTCATTCAATTCCAAAACTAGCTCCTTTTTTTTTGGTTCACAGGAGGTAAACATACTTTTTGAAGCCCCCCCCCTTAATTTTATTGACTAATTTATTTATATTTAATAATGAAAGTAAAAATATTTTGATTTGAAAAATGAGATTTCTGACCTTGAGTGATAAATCAAAACATTTGTTTAGTTTCTGACATAATCAATCGGGTCGAAATCATTTCTATTACCGCTGCAGGGGCAGTCAAAATTTTGAAAAAAAAAAGGCAAAAATTTCAATTTTTCGTTTTTAATTTTTATTATATGTCTAGAATTAAATAAATTTACATTATAGCTTGTAATAACTTATAAATGTGTAGTAATTTTGATCATGAGCATTGCGAACCAGGGGCGAGAGAGGCCCTTCCCCCCCCCCCCCCTAAATTTGAGAGAAAGGGGTTTTTTAAAGTGATTTTCCGGAACGTTTTAGAGATTTTTTGTTGGGAGGGGGGAGAAAAAGTGAAAATTGAGGGGGAATTTATGTAAGAGGTCGCCCCTACTAAAAAAATCCTTAAATTTACCATAAAATCGCAAAAATTTCTTCAAAAAGCCCTTTTTTCCAAAATTTAAGAGGGGCGGGCCCCTCTCGCCCTTGGTTGGCAATCCCGATCATCAAAATTACTAGACATTTATTAGGTATTACTAGATATAATGTAAATTTTTTTAATAGTAGACATATAATATGAATTTGAAAAAAAGTAAAAAACGGAAAATTGAAATTTTTGCCGTTTTTAAAAAAAATTTTGGCTGCCCCTGCGGCGGTAATAGAAATAATTTCACCATAATGACATTTTATTGGAACATTACTAACATCTTGATGTAGCTTTTGCATTCTATTAGAAATTGTATTGGTATAGTTGGATAATTTAATTAAAAAAAAAAAAAATGTGTTTTTTTTTTAAACTTTGCCCTCTTTGCAGCGGTAAAAGATATTTAAAAGATATTAACCATTTGGTGTAATATTTTGTGAATTTATTCCTTATTACCAATGGCAACTTTTCCGCACTATTACGTTTCGATTATATAAATTTCGGTTTTTTCGACCCACCCTAATAACCAAGTTAAATCAAAACATTTTAACTTCTATTATTAAATATAAATAAATTATTCAATAAAATTAAATAATGTGTTTATAATAAGTAAATGTGGATGAATATTATTTTGGAGTTATTAATTGAAAGTAAACTAAAAAATTATTTAAAATATATAAAAATATGCTTTGATTTTGTTTGTCAAAATTTGTTGGGGGGGGGGGGGGGGGGAACTCCACTGCAGGAACCCTCATTCAAGGCCAAAATGCTGTTTTTGTTCACAGGAGGTAAACATACTTTTTGATCCCCTTCCCGTCTTCCTCCTCCTCAAAGTAAATAATAGCCATCTTATTTTAATCATAAAGTACATAATATTTAACTATGTAATCAACTTTGTCAAGTATTTATTTGATAAAACCTCTGAAACCGGAATCTAAAGGAATATTAAAAAATATCGCAGTATATGGATTTCCTTCTTGGGATGTATAATTGTTGATACATATGTTTTAGCATATTAGTTAGTAATCTGTAACTTTTAAAATGTAATTACGAAAATTTTAAAAGCTTATAAAGTAAATTTAAATTACTATAAACTAAGGATGCACTGAATAGCGATTTTGGCCGAATACTGAATATTCAGCCCACAAGTATACCGAATATTCGGCTGGCTTAATATTTTTATATTTCAGACTAAAGTATTAAAAGTTAAATTATAAAACAATTTTACATAATATTTAACACAGATACTGCCATTTTATGAACCAGACCTTTTTACAAGAAGCCTTTACAGAAAAAAACAAACTGTGCTTTAGCTTTGAGTTAGAACTTAAAAAGAGTATAGTCTTAAAACTTTTTTAATTAATTTAGTTAAACTTTGATTAATTAAACTTTGTAGCTTCTTCTGTGAATTAAAATAAATTTATAAAATGTTCTTATATTCAGTTATAAGTCATTTTGTATTGGGTTGTTATTGATTTCTTCTCTTCCAGAGTGGAAGCTTAGCTGCTAGTAAAATGTGGTTGAACAGAGACTTGTTGATACATCTCATGTAAGTATTATTTTATAATTTAATAAATCTTATTACATTATATTTTATTACAGTGTCCAGTTTAATTACGCTGTTTAGGAATTTTGTTATCTTCTTGTTATCTTGCGGCCCTCACAATTACGATTATGCCAAGGTTGCAGCTATGTAGATATGCCATTAATGGACACCTCCTTCCCAATGTTTTTGGTTTAAAAAAATAACCAATTAATATTTTGCTTTTTTTTTTTCATCTCATAACTCCCCATTGCATGTTTTACAATCTGGAGTATTGTTGACACTCTAAAAAATCCTGAATTTCGTCGATCGACCGCGTAAAAATCCTGAATTTCGTCGATCGACCGCGTAAAAATCCTGAATTTCGTCGATCGACCGCGTAAAAATCCTTAATTTCGTAGATCAAACGCGTAAAAATCCTTAATTTCGCAGATCGAACGCGTAAAAATCCTTAATTTTGTAGATTGAACTTGTAAAAATCATGAATTTCATTGATCAAACGCGTAAAAATAATGAAATTCCTTGACCGGGCATGTAAAAATAATTAATTTTATTAACCGAGCATGTAAAAATCATGTATTTTATCGACCGAACGAGTAAAAATAATGAAATTCGTTGACCGGGCGTGTAAAAATAATTAATTTTATCAGCCGAGCATGTAAAAATCATGTATTTTATCGACCGAACGAGTAAAAATAATGAAATTCGTTGACCGGGCGTGTAAAAATAATTAATTTTATCGACTGAGCGTGAAAAAATCATGAATTTTATCGACCGAGGGTGAAAAAATCATGAATTTTATCGACCGAGTGTGAAAAAATCATGAATTTTATCGACCGAGTGTGAAAAAATCATGAATTTTATCGACCGTGTGTGAAAAAATCATGAATTTTATCGACCGTGTGTGAAAAAATCATGAATTTTATCGACCAAGCGTGTAAAAATTATGAATTTTATCGACCGAGTGTGAAAAAATCATGAATTTTATCGACCGTGTGTGAAAAAATCATGAATTTTATCGACCGTGTGTGAAAAAATCATGAATTTTATCGACCGAGTGTGAAAAAATCATGAATTTTATCGACCGTGTGTGAAAAAATCATGAATTTTATCGACCAAGCGTGTAAAAATCATGAATTTTATCAACCGAGCATGTAAAAATTATGAATTTTATCGACCGAGCATGTAAAAATCAGGAATTTTTATTGACCAAGCATGTAAAAATAATGAAATTCGTTGACCGGGCATGTAAAAATAATTAATTTTATCGACCGAGTGTGAAAAAATCATGAATTTTATCGACTGAGTGTGAAAAAATCATGAATTTTATCGACCGAGTGTGAAAAAAATCATGAATTTTATCGACTGAGTGTGAAAAAATCATGAATTTTATCGACAGAGTGTGAAAAAAATCATGAATTTTATCGACAGAGCGTGAAAAAATCATGAATTTTATCGACCGAGCGTGAAAAAATCATGATTTTTATCGGCCGAGCATGTAAAAATTATGAATTTTATCGACCGAGCATGTAAAAATTAGGAATTTTTATTGACCAAGCATGTAAAAATAATGAAATTCATTGACCGGGCGTGTAAAAATAATTAATTTTATCGACCGAGCGTGTAAAAATCATGTATTTTATCGACCGAACGCATAAAAATAATGAAATTTGTTGACCAGGCGTGTAAAAAAAATTAATTTTATCAACTGAGCATGTAAAAATCATGTATTTTATCGATCGAACGTCTAAAAATCATGAATTTCATCGATCGAATGCGTAAAAATCATGAATTTTATCGATTGCTGTGTAAAAAATCATGAATTTTGTTGATTATGCACAGAAAATCGTAAATTTCTTGGAACGGGCACATAAAAGCCATGAATTTCTTCGAACGGGTACATAAAAATTACGAATTTCGTCGAATGGATGCTGAAAAATCGCAAAATTTAGGGAAAAAGGACAATCAGGAAATCCTGCATTTGGCCAGTTTTTAAAGTTTAATCGATGAATGGCGACTGGCGAGTGCTTATTTTCACCTTTACCCTGAAAGCTGCACATTATCTTCCATTATGTTTGTTTAGAAACACTCAGTTTTGAAAAAGAAAACAATGTTCACGATCTTACATTTATGCATTATTAGTTCTTATGAATGTCATCATTAACAGTTAATTTTCTTAGTTGTTACTTTTCAAACAGGAAATACATAAATGTACAAGTAATCTCTCTTATTTGAATATAATTCTACTTCTTAATTATCCGGGATATCTTTATTTATTAACAGTTAAAAATAAAATTTAACTAAATTTTTTGAAAATATTTTTAAAAGCCTGTTTGGTGGTTGGGCCATATATAAAGATATTCAGCAAAACTGAATAGTTTGATATTTGGTTAGGCCGAGTGCGACCTATTTTCAGCCTAATTAAATATTTGTAGTATGGCCAAATACATACCAAATATTCTGTGCATCACTAGTTGTAATTTTCCAACTGGACAAAAAATGTCCGGGCCAAGAATTTGAATAATTGTGTTAAAATTAATCTAGAGTAAATTTCTAGTTTGAGATTTGGAAAATGTTGTTCAAAATGTTTTTGAAAATGACCCGGAGTGAGTCAAAACATGTCGAACAACCTAATAAAAGTTATATTTGTATTATGTTGTTAATTTACATCTTAGCATTTAAAAGAAATACAATATACAGTTGTTGCATCTGTTTTTTTTTTATGGGGGGGGGGAGGTATGAGAGGAAAAAGCCAAATATTAAAAAATATGTAGAAGATACAAAAAGAAGCTACTGGGGGAAAACGAGCCGGGCGCTTTTACAATATCATTATCTAAAACGGACAGGGTGCATCGGCAGGTTTAAAGGAAAAGGGCAGGGTGCAGCACCCTTTGAAAAACATCAAATGAGAACACTATGTAAAAATGATCTTTTATTTAAAAATTAATTGAAAATCAAATTTTTCGTTCACATTCACACACAAACATTTTTTTAAAAAAAATACTGTTCAAGCTTCCTAAATTTTATATATTTCTTCTGACAACTACTTCTTCCCTTCCCCCCTTTCCTCTAGCGACTCTGAATATAAATTGGCTGAGCAAAAATCACAAAACATAAACAAAATTCACATCACATAAAAAAAATCTAATTAAAATTTTGGATTTTTTTTTTTTTTTATGGTCCTTCCTATTATGCAACTTTATTAAAAATTTCTCATCTCTGCACCCAACAGTCTGAGCCTTTGAGGTTAATATAGATACATAGTTACACACGTGTAATTTTTAATAGTATAGATAGTAAATTTCAAGTTTGAGATTTGAGAAATTGTTTATATGAACAACATTTTCCAGTTTGTCCATATATTACACATGAAAATAAGTGAATTTTAACTATAATTTTTTCCTGTAGAAAAACAAACTACTTAATAAAATCTAATATTGAATTCTTATATTTATGTAATGTCTGTAAAGTAGTTCAGTTCAGTTTGCATATTTTTGCATGATTTATTTATTTATTTATTTTATTTATTTTTTTTTTTTTTACACAGGAAACAAACAGGATACAGCTTGAAATTGGTGTGATAAAAGTAAATCATCCAAAGATACACCTCCACAATGTGACTGTCAGACTGTCAGAATTTATTTTGTTTAAATCTAAAAGCAAGAAAATTTAAGTCCGGAACATTTACTGTATACATTACATTACCGGAACAGAGTACCATTAGTTTATTATTTATGTTGTGATTTCAAATAAATGCAGCAGCTGTACTGCAATGGTCATTTTTTTGTGTGTGCTGTGGTTTCTTTCACATTTTCCCAACAGCAGCTAGATTTTAGCAGTCGTCTATCAAAGCTCTTTGCAATCAGAAAAATGATTGCATCCAGTTGCAACAATCAAAATTTTCAATGACTGGATTGGAAGTGAAATGATGAGAAAAAGCTGATCGCACTTGTGTAAATAAACAAAAATAAGTAAAGTTGATTTTTTTTTTTAATGCCTTTTTCTAAGTTCAAATACATTAGTTAAAACATTTTCAACTAATAACTAGAATTTAGTGCAGCTCTTTTCAAGTAAGTGTAATAATTTTCTCTTATTGGGTTTTAACAATATTGGACATGTTTTTTACTGTATGCAGTGTTATATTTAATTATAAAATTTATATATTTAAATTTAAGCTTATTATCTTTTTCCGCATGTTGGTGAACTTGTACCATGTCTGATAAAATTATTGTTCATAATCCTATGTATAATTATGCATCTTTCCAAAACTGGGTTTATTATACATTGATAGCTGTAAATTTCATAGTAAGCTGAATCTTGATTTAAATATATGCTTAAAATGTTCTGTATGCAAAAAATCTACTTGAAGAAATGCACAAAATCTGAGGTGCCATATACGCTCAGATTTTGTGCACTTTATATTTTACACATTTTTTGCATGCCAAAAATATCCTAAATTGTGCATTTTTTATGCATAATCAGAGTCTCTGATTATGCATAAAAAATGCACAATTTAGGAATTATTTGGTATGCAAAAAATGTGTAAAATAAAAAGTGCACAAAATCTGAGCGTATTTGGCACCTCTGATTGTACATAAAAACTGCAAAATTCAGGGATTATTTCGTATGCAGAAAAAGTGCAAAAAAAAAAGTGCACAAAATCTGAGTGTATTTGGCACCTCTGATTGTGCATAAAAACTGCAAAATTTAGGGATTATTTCGTATGCAGAAAAAGTGCAAAAAAAAAAGTGCACAAAATCTGAGCGTATTTGGCACCTCTGATTATGCACTTTTTGTGCAGAATTCAGTTTGCACTTTTTTTGCAGAATTCAGTTTGCACTTTTTATACACAAGTAGAGGTGCCAAATACGCTCGGATTTTGTGCACTTTTTTTGCAAACTTTTTCTAGCTGGGATGTGGTCTTTCATAGATAAGAAAGCTATTGCACTCTTTTATTTAGGAAGACAGATCCGTCAAGAGGGAGGAAGGGTTGTCAAGGACCCTTGGAAACAGAGGAGAAACCCCGTAGAAAGGAGGGTGCTCTGCAGTTTACCAGAGAGAGAAAGTTAGTTCGGACGTAGCAGCGAAGTGTGAAGGTTGCTCGGGGAATGAGCGTTGAGACCGGGGTGAGTTGGAACGTGGTAGTGAAGGTGTAAGGTTCGTTGAGAGTTGACGATCTGAGCCACGTGTGTTTAACGGTATCTCTTGAAAGAAAGAGAGAGTGGGTGTGAGATGAATAGAAATCTCAGTGCGGAATGAATTGACGTAGTCTAACGGTACACGTAGAGCGTTTTCTGTAATTGTTTTGATTTAGTGTTAAACCGGATAATTTACATCCGAGTTTAAGTGTAAATATTGTTAATAAATTGATACTTTAACTTTAATTGAAAGAGTTAGGTTTTTCTTGAATATACATCAAGTATCGTGCCCGATATCACGTATTCATATCGGTGGTAGCAGCATATCAAAAGACCGGATTTATTTCGAAGTTGTGTGGACGGAGAAGTGGAATCCGACAAATACTATGTATCATTTTTCCAGATGATGTGAATAAAAAGCGATGACAACCACAATCGAACAGTGAGAATTTGCTTTATAGTATTTAAGTCTGTCGCGGTGTCATTTTCATCCGCAAAAGCGTGGAAATTTCAGCTATTAATACTGGAGTACTTGGGAATCGTATTGTGTGTTTAGTTTTCATATAAACTTATTACATATTGATTTACAGTCAATTACTCCCCCGAAGACGACCTTTTTGTGACTGGTTTCGAGAATCGGCTTAAAAAGCCAAATGTGACACTTTTTTCTCAAAGATATTTTGTTTTTATAGCAAAAAGAAAAACGCTATACGATTTCTTAATATCTGAATGAGATCACATGTAAATCTTGTGCATTTAAGATTAAAAATGACTTTGTGAATGTGTCAGAAAGCAGCGAGTTTGTACTTGAGACCAGCATTTAATTGCAACTTCTAAGATGCAAAGAACAAATCTGTAAAATACCGACATTTAGTTATTTTTAGCGTAAGAAAAAAGAGTGTCTCCGAGAGGCGCTGAGTGACCTTCAGTGGCGATTTCTTTTCTTTTTTTTTTTTCCACATTCGTTTTTCTAAAAAAGAATGTCTTAACGAATGTTTGTTGTGAGCATTTTACGCTAATACGTAATCTCTGCAATTGAGCCCGATACGAGCTTTGACAAAAGAAAGAAAAAATTTGCGAAATAATAACTTTTTTGAAAGGGTTAATAATAATACTTTTTCGAACAGATTGATGCGTTTTAAAAGAAAAAAGTACGAAATTTAAGAATATGTCTCCGTTTTCCCAACGCGGTTTTGCCAATGTATACATTGAAAAAAGACCGAAATAAAAAGGCGCTCTCGCACTTTTGGTTCTTCTCTGTTTTAGCGCTCCGTAAACGGAGATTCGGAGTCACCCTACTACGTTATTGTCGACAACCCCTTTTTTTAATTGCGTTTTTAATTAATATCTCGACTAATTAAAAAATGAAGAATCTGCGGCTCAGGTGTATTAGGACCTGCCTTAACCCCTTAATCGTCGTGCCCGAGACATTCACGGGCAGCGTAAGTTATGCTTGTTTTATTCAGATTGTTTGATTCCCACCAGTTCTTTAAAATAGTGAAATTGGCTTTATTCTCGTAATATTTTATATGTCTGTTAAATAACGCGAATATTTCTACTTAAAAAACTGGTGGCAATCAAGCAATCTGAATTTTTTAAAAGTAGCCCACACTTATCGGGCGCGACGATTAAGGGGTTAAATATCCTCTCCCAAAATTTCAAACCTCTACGCACGTTAGATATTCCTTGCACATAGACAAAATCTTTATTTTATTAGTATAGACTATTATTATTATTATTTTGCAAATGCATGAACGCCATTGAAAAAAAAAAAAAAAAAAAAAAAAAAAAAAAAAAAAAAAAAAACAGTATTTCTTTATAAATTCATCAACTTTGCAAATTTTTATTTTTATTTTTTCCCTTCCCAAAGAATATTAAAATTCATTTCTAATATAAAATCTGCATTTACCTTTAAGTATATCAATCTAGTGTTTAAAAAATGTAAAATTAATTTTCATCAATGATACTCCTTGAAAACAATTAATATTATAAAAATAATTCTCTATCTAACGATAGGAAAAATATGGAGCACTACATCGCAGTTCAAAAGGAAAAAAAATGTCTTTCAAAAATGATAAATAACTGAAATTTTGGTTATCTTAATTTCCTTAACCACTTTAATTAACAAAAAAAAAAAGAAATGGAAATTGTTTTTTATTACCTTTAATTTTATGCGAGTGTCATTAGGTTGGATTTATATCGTTCTATTTATTTTAATACTGCATAATTAAATAATTTTTTATAAACGGTAGCTAAAAATGTTTACACACTTTTTATTGTAATATTATTTTATAACTTTAAAACAGCCAATGGTACGTTAATGCAGAAATATTGATTTAAAAATTGTATATATATATATGGGGTTACAATTTCGTTGTCAATAAATTATTACTTCCTAAATCATAATTTCAGGTTTCAGTTGGTGTTTTAGTAATGTTTCATTAATGGTTATATATATATATATATATATATATATATATATATATATATATATATATATATATATGGTATTAGAATTTGTCATTGTGAGAATTCTCTGACTAAATCTTTTGTATTAAGGCTATTCTCAAATTCTAACTTTCTACTTTGTGAGAAAATTTTGTTTTCTTTTAACTTAAACTATGCAATCGAACAGTTTTTACAATTATTTGGTAAAATCAGATCTTTCCGGAAATGTTGTCAAAATGGGCGTCTTGAACCAAATTTCCGGACGCGGCAGTGCGGGAAAGAAAAAAAATGCCACCGCCGTCATGATAGAGCAATTGCTTATAACTCAAAATGTAATTCATCTATCAAAAAATAAAAATAATAACTGTTAGATTACAAATCACTTCAATTCACTATTCATGTCTGCAAATGTCATGCTTTGACATTAAAAAATGAGTCAGAAAACGAGCCAGGAAGTTTCGCGTTGTTGAGCGGGGAGAAAATTATTATATATATATTTTTAAATACGCATCGATTTTTTTCATTCTATCATTTTTTGTAGCCCTTAAATGTGTAGAGTATGTGCTTTAAACAATTTTGTATTAAATTATTTATGAACAAATATATAATTATAATAAATAAAATGCGATAAAACATATTTATGAAATTTACGTACGCTACATAGCGTTCAGACAGATTATCAAACTATTAGTCGAATTTTAAAATAAATCTTTTTTTTTTTTTTTTTTTTTTTTTTTTTTTTTTTTTTTTTTGTGTGTGTGTGTGTAGGGTGTTGAGGCGGATATAAACACATTTAATATTAAAAAATTAATTGTTAAATATTTTTTCAAGACTTTTAAGTGAAATCCGTATGTCGATTTTCAAAAAAGCGCCAAATTGTTTCATGTGAGTCGATTTTAATGAAAATAAGTTCATGGCCCCACAAATTTAACTGGTTTTAATAACGCGTATCAGTTTGCGTTTCAGATGAATTTTTGTTGCACAATCTCTGCACTGTGAAAAGTCGTGCAAGCTGACCACACGCGTTTTAAAAAGAAGGTTACCGTCACTGATTTATATATTTCTATACGCAAAAAATTGTTAAATTAGACGAAAATTTACTTGTTTAGTGGGATAAAATTCGGTTTTGTTTTACTAATCCTACACTGAAAAACAAAATACTTAAAAAAATCCTTTGTCCTTACAAAGTGAAATCGCCATTTAAGGCAACGTTCAGACAACATTTTCAGAAATCAGCTTCAAAAAGACGCAAATTATTTCCCAGCCTTTCTTTTTCAAAGGTTCTGTGGTCACAAACAAAAGAATCGGGAGTCTGCGGAAAAGAAAGAGGTGGTGATAAACATGTCAGGGATCTCCACCAGTGTGGCCCCTTACCTCTAGACAAGCTTCAGAAAACTGACCACATCAAACAGAGCAAATGATCACATGATAGCTTCCGTTAAAGCAAAAAGCAATCTGTACGAGCCTTAAAGCGGTTCTCAATAAAATATTTTTCCCCGCTCAACAACGCGAAAATTTCTGACACATTTTCTGATACATTTTCTGACATATTTTTTTTAACATAAAATCAGGATATTTGCAGGCATGATTATTGGAGAGATTTGTAATCGAACAGTTTTAATTTTTTTTTTTTCCAATAAATGAATTTCTTCTTGAGTTATAAGCGATTGTTTTCTTAGGTTAGCAGTGTTTCCTCTTTCCTACGCTGCCGAGTCCCGAAATTCGGTTCAAAGCGGCAATTTTGACAGCATTTTTTGAAAAATTGCCTGTCCTTATCGAAAAACGAAAAAGTAATTCGATTGCATAGTTTCTCAATAAGAGCAATAGCCAATTTGATACGTTTGCGGGTAAAAAGGGATTAAAAATGTGTCAGTAAGTAAACAGTTTCGATTTTAAAACAGCCTTAACGAAGCTCTTTTGTAACGAAGTTAATGTTTTAGTCAGTGCATTTTTTATGTCGCAGAATCTGATTAGATATTTTACGAGAAAAATGCAATGTATGTTTTCTATTCACTCATAATTTGAATAACATTTCTAAGTTACGATCTAGAATATGTTTTTATAACTTGATTTGTTCGATTTTTTATATATATATTTTTTTTATTGCGCATAGTATATTTATTTGAGGAACGTCTGCGAATGCATTATAATAGTTTTATTTGTAATAGATACTTGTCTTCTTTTATAATGCTAATGTATCAACTGATCAATACTCTGAGATCTAAAGAAAATATAAGAAATTTAAGACATGTATTTCATGAATTAAGAAGAAGCTTTCTAGATTTTATATTGATTTTTTTTTTTTTTTTTTTTTTTTTTTTTTTTTTTTTTATGCAATAGGTATAAAACTTTTATTTTAAAAAAGTAATATAATTACTCATTGTTTTTAATGAATATGACTTTTAAACTTCGGAAAAAAAAATGTAGAAAAAAAATTGTGCTTCAATGGAACTTTGACATTATAAGAAAAATCTTTTTGTCCACTCCTTATTTTAATTCTGAGCCGGACTTCATGAACTTCTTGTGCCATTCACGAATTGGTGGATATGAACAGAAGAAATTAATGGAGGCCAGCTCGATATTGGATAAAGCAAAGAGTGGACGATAAAGCATATCAGAGGAAAGCGTTGACCATTATCGCCTTCACATGCTTCGTGCTACCAATGATGCACATATAGAATTTTATTAATTTATGCAAAAAATACTTCAATACATGCTCCTAATATTGTATAACTTTCCATTTGTTCATTTGTGTTCATAATAAAATCTTGATATTGTAAAGAGACTTTGCGGATACCCTGTATTTAACATTTATTTTAAGATTACATGTACAATTAATTATATTTACTAATACAATTCAAGATTAAACTTAAATAAATGTATTATAAAATTTAATATAATATAACACAAACACCATAGTTATAATGAACACTACTGTTATAGTATAACCCTAACACAAATCCTTTTCCACCGCCTACCTTTGATTCGCCCTGTATGTATTATCCTCATAGCAAGAGTTCTTCAACAATACCATTCTTTACAAATTCCAGAACTAGCGTTTGCGTGTTTTTCCTAGAAAATTAAAAAAGAAATGCATGAAATTTTAATATTTATTCAATTAAAATGGGACCTCTTACATGTTTTTGTTTTCCAAAAATAATAACTTCATTGAAAGAATAATGAAACAATAGTTTTTTTTAAAATCATGCAAATAATAATTAGCTTTAATAATTGATGATTTTATGCTTCAAGCAATAACAAAAATGTAATAAATAAATATGCATACGTGAAAAATTTGTGCTGTGATGAATACCCCACGTGATACCTGTGTATATGCATTATCTGAAATTTCCTAATTAGTAACCTTTTATTTTCTCTTTTTTTTATTACTAAGAAAGTATACTTTAATTGTTTTAATTAAAAACTATGATTAGTCATACAAATGTGTGATATTTAAGCCTTAAAAAATACCGCAATTATACTTTTTTTTTCTTTTTTTTTCCTATTGTCAAATATAGAGACGCGGCAGAAGAAAGAAATTTTTTTTTAAATAATTATATTAACTTAACATTATGTAATTAAGTTCTGATGTTCGTATTTCCAGAATATTATAAATTAAATATCAGGGTTACTCAAATGTTCAGAATTTAACTTAAAAATAGCAGCCTATTTTCAAAGTTAAAGAACAACAACAACAATAACAATAATAATAAAAATCGTAATAATAATAATAATAATAATAATAATAATAATAATAATAATACGTTTTAGAAGGTCCTGAACACGACCTGACTTTTTTTAGAAGATGTCTGTCTGTGAGTCTGCGTGTCTGTTTCTATGTGAATTTTTTGTGGGTGCTCTATCTCAAAAATTTAATAAAACTTTATATTCAGTTAGACGTTGATCTGAATTGGTGCTGATTAGTTTTTGGTGTAAATCGCCCTGCAGGTGGTGCTGCTATGTTACATTTTGCACAATTTTCACGGTAGCTATATCTCAAGAACTAATGTTCAGAATTTCTTTAAACTTCAGATTCACTTAGACGTTGACATAAGGTGTTGTTGATTAGGTTTTGGTGCAAATCTCCCAACAGGTGGCGCTGCTATGGTGCGTTTTTCAGGATTTTCCCGATATTAGTATATATAGTTATATCTCAATATCACGATAGTTATATCTCAAGAACTAATGCATGGAATTTAATAAATCTTTAGATTCAGTTAGACCTTGATATAAATTGGTGCTGATTCTTTTCTGGTGTATGTGCAACCTGTATGAGCTAGAAGAAAGTTTTGGGATTGTCACATCCGACTAGCTTCTTTGTTCTTTGTTCTTCTTTCTCTTCTGTTTTGTGTGTGTTTCAGTTGCCACAATTCTCCTTTATGTCATTTGATTTATCCTAATGTAATATCTTTTTAATAATTTAATTTAAAATAATTGTTAAAAATTTACAAACTTCTATGTTCTTATTTATTTTTATTTTACTATTGTATTTTATTGCATTTCATTTCATTTTTTACACTCCAAAATGCTAATGATAAGTTATTGCAGAAATATTTATTTTAAATACATGCGAAAATTTTGCATGAAAAAACAAACAGAAATAGTTTATCGGTGAGAGATTTCTCTTTTGTTAAATATTTTGTATTACCATTTTTACAATCAAATTAAGGTGTGTCTATTCACCTTTTATACTGCAAAATCTAATTATATATTTTATTATAAAAAAACAAGTACAATGCATTCTATTCATTCATATTTTCAACAGTAATTTCTAATTAAGACTGGAACTAAACTTTAATTATGTATTCTTTTTTTAATTATTTTTTCTTTCTCATTATGCATGTACAAACATACTTGAATTTGTAGAATTGGTTTGGCAACATATTGTAATCATGCAATTCAGGTATGCTTGTCTCGTTTCATATACACGGTTCTGAATTATATTCGGAAATATACTTAAATATTGCTCATTTTTCATGTTCAAATTTTTTCGTCTTTTTTCAGTATTTTTTTTATGTACGATAATCCAAATTTTGCACCTTTTTAGCTTATTATAGCTTGTGCAAGGACGAAATCCTACATGTTTTTTGGAATCTATAGTAATTTGGACATATTAACTCTACAGTAGATTTCACAATTTTTTCAATATTTTCATTTTTACATAAATTATCATAGTTTATTTTATCATAATTATCATATTTAATTTTATCATAATCAAAATATTTATCATAATTTATCATAGTTTATTCATAATTTATCACAGTTTCATTTTTTTCATCCCCCCCCCCCCATTTGCGCATGCCGAATTATAATGTCGTCTATTTTATGATTATATACATATAACATATAGCAAGCACTCTCTCGTTTAATACCCTTTTATCTTTTATTTTTATTTTTACACATGTGATTTCATTTTAATTATTTATGTACAAAGGGCATTCCATAAAAACAAAGAGTTAATTTTTTACGTAGTGGCAACACCGCAAAACTAAAAAATAAAACTACAGGCGATTTTTTCAAACTGTTAACTGTACGTTTATAAATATTCTAAACGAAGCAGAGGATTTTATTTTCCTAGTTTCGTGTTTGTTTAAAGAACTGTTTTTATTTGACCTACAGAAATGGAGGTGAGTGATTCAGAATTAAAAACGAAATACATTGTGCCATAAAATTTTGCTATCGTTTGGACAAAACAATACCAGAAACAATCCAGAATCAATAAAATAAGCTTACAACGACAAATGTTTTGGTGGGTCTACGATTTTTAGATGGCATGGTGATTTCAAAAAAGGACATTTGTCTACAGAACTGGCTACTAAGCCTGGCCGACCAGAAAGGGTTGTGAATGATCAAAATGTTAACACTGTGTGAAAAATCTTGCAAGAAAATCGGTGAATGACAGGTGAGATGATAGCGGAATCAACTAACATTTCGAAAACGTCGATGTATGTTTTGCTGTAAATAAATTCCTTCATTTTTTTATTATTTTAATCTCAGTTAGTTTTTTATGGAACGCCCTTTGTATAAATAAAAATACCATGAAGGGGGGATGTGGCGGGACTGCTAAAAAAAGATATAAAGTTTATTATTAAAAAAAAATTGGGTTTTATGCATTTACTCATTTCAATTACGTTACAAAATCGTTTTACAACGTACATTATACACTCTTCATTTTACTCCCACAATGTCTCATCATATATTGCTAAATATTGTACTTGTCTTCCCATTTCATTTTTATTATATTTAAATTTTATTTCCTTTCTTTAGTTTCCTCATATTTCAAATATTATTTGCTTTATCAAAATTTTTTTTCTTTGATTCTTTTTTCTCTTCATTCATCATAGTTAGCAGCACTAGACTTATTATTTAACTTGTATACAATTTCAGCTTTTACTTATTTTTTTCCTTTGATACATAGTAGCTCTAATCAATTTATTTCCTATTATCTTTTTTTTTTTCAATGCAATGTTTGCATAGCTTTAGCAGCCATTTTGTGTCAATGGTGACTTGCTGCTTCTTAAGTACTTATAATCTGGTACAATCTACAGTAACATTAGTATTTTTGGTGAGTCTTGCACATTATTTTATGATCTAATTTCTATTTAAGTTGAATAATTGTTTATTTACCTTATTTCTATTTAAGTTGTATATGTGTTTATTTATTTGTTATTTGAACTGCTGTAGGTTCTTAATTGTCTTGTTTCACATATATATGTTATTAGGAGCTTAATATTGTCGATTTTAGGCATAATGCTGACACTATTTGATGAAATAACATATATTTACTATGAATATTCTAATAAAGCCCTTCTGAAGATTCTATAATATATTCATAGTTTTTATATATTCATAGTTCAGTTTATTGTTTTTTCATCCTATCAAGTATCATTCCTCCAGTGTCCATTCCATTGCTTTTTATAATGTTTTATCCTTTGTTTTTCACACCTGTTTTCATTTTTAAATATACACTGCTCAAAACAATTAAAGGATATTTGAAGTTTTATATAAAATAAAGATATAAACGAAATTTTTTTTGCCGAAAATAGAAGAAGAGAATCACAAATGCAAATTTTTCTGGTTTTCAAACTGTGGAGTATGCAAATTTATAGTTCGAAGTCAAAAACGTCGCTTCAGCGGCAGCGAATGAAATTTGACTTTCAACTGGATAAAAGAGAATGAAGACAAGGATGATCGGCATTCAGTGATAGCTTTGTTTCGATGAGTACGATGTCTCAGCGATGTCATTTGACAGATTCAGAAGCTTGGAGAATTGTTGGTAGGTTAGAAGGGGGCCAAACTCAAGCCAAAGTAGCGCAAGCCATTGGAGTGTCACAAAGTGTCATTTCCAGGATCTGGAACCGTTTTTTGGAGAGTGGATGTGCAGGCCGAAGACCAGGGCAAGGTCGTAGACGGGCAACAACGCCCAATGAAGATCGGTATTTAGCGTTAACAGCTCGGAGACACCGAAACATGAACGCTACTCTTCTCCAACAACACCTTCGCTCGGCTACAGGCACCACGATTTCAACTCAGACTGTCCGAAACCGGCTCCATGCTGTAGGTCTGTATGCTCGCCGACCGATGGTATGTGTTAGATTAACATCAAGGCATCGTCGCGACCGCAGGGAGTGAGCAACCGAGCATGTCAACTGGAGGAGAAATGAATGGAGCAATATTCTGTTTTCTGACGAGTCCCGTTTTTCTGTGCATCCGGATAATAGGCGGATTTTCATCTGGAGGGACCGTGGCAGTAGGAATAATCCTGCGTTCGTGCACGAAAGTGTCAGATTTGGCGGTGGAGGAGTGTTGGTGTATGGTGGCATCTCCATTGACGGGCGCACTGACCTCTACATCATTCGAGATGGAGCTCTGACTGGTCGCCGATATAGGGATGAGATCCTCAGACCTATTGTAGTCCCTTACGCTGCAGCAGTCGGAGATAACTTCATTTTAATGGACGATAACTGCAGGCCACATCGTGCAAACCTGGTGGAGGATTTCCTTTTCGAGGAAGGAATCGTTCGAATGGAATGGCCAGCGTATTCTCCAGACATGAATCCAATCGAGCACGTTTGGGACGCTCTAGGAAGACGAGTTTCTGGCCGCCAACAACCCCCACAAACTCTCCAAGAACTGGAAAGAGCTCTTCTGGAAGAGTGGGGCAGAATATCCCAACTCGTCATTAATAGCCTCATTGAGTCCATGCCTCAAAGGTGTTCAACGTTGCTGGCCGCCCGTGGAAACCATACCCCCTACTGAAAATGATTTTCTTTGAAGAAAACACCTTTTCTTATTCTTTTTTTCTCATATGCACAAATTGTGTTTTTTTCCTTTTGTACACAAATGCGCAATAAAATGTATTTTTTTCTGCCAAACATGTGTAATTTATTCTCATATAACCTACTATGTCTGTCGACCATGTATCAATCAGCTAAAAAGTTTCCCAGATACAAAATCCACCTAAAACTGCAATATCCTTTAATTGTTTTGAGCAGTGTATATATTACCTTTGAAATCAAAATACATACATGCACACATATATATATATATATATATATACAATAAAACATTTTGCAAATAATATAACAATTAAAATAAAAGATAATCGATAAAATATATATTAGATTATAACTAATAAGAATTCAATAGAAAAAAGGAAAGAATGGAAACCTCATTTTTAAAATAACAACGCGTGATTGACTAATTATGTATTTTTCCCCGCAACCAATTGATATATATATATATATATATATATATATATATATAATCATTATTATTATTATTTTATTTTATTTGTTTATTTTTTGCCGCGATTAATGGACGAAACTTGCGATATTTATCAACAACCGATTGGTAAATTTCGAGATATTTTTCTACGACCGATTAACAAAATTTGCAAATTTTTCCAACGATCAATTGACATTTTTTCTTCTTTTGCCACGACTGATTGACAAAACTCGCAATTTTTATCAACAACCGATTGACAAATTTCGCGATATTTTGTCACAACCGATTAAAAAAATTGCAATTTTTTGACGCAACAAATCAACGAAATTCGCAGTTATTTTGCACCCGGTTGACGAAATTAGCGATTTTTTTCAGCGACCGATGGACGAAATTCTTAATTTTTTTCTGTGAGTGATGGACGAAATCGGCAATTTTTTCCCTCGACCGATTGGCAAAATTTGCAACTCCGAAATTTACAGAGACATGGCATCTGTGGTCTCCTCGGTCCGATTGACGAAATTTGCGATTTTTCCACGCCCGATCAACGAAATTCGCGTTTCTTTCCACGCGATATCTATAAAATTCGCGATTTTTTCCATAAGCTATTGGCGAAACTCGCAATTTTTTCAATGAGCGATTGGCGAAATTCGCGAACTTTTACCACGAGCGATTGACAAAATTCGCAATTTTTTCCCGTGACTGATTGGGGAAATTCGCGACCTTTTTCCGTGACTAACTGCTAAAATTCGCAACTCCGTAATTTCTGGCGATATTGGCATCTATGATCGCCGCGGGCCAACCAAGATAGAGAAATTGTAACGAACTTGATAATTTTCAATTCTAACACCTAATTTTGAAAACATATTTGGATTATTCTGTAAATTTTATTATCAAATATCAAACGGGAAATCATTTGGTCAAGCAGTTTATCAATTATGCACGTTTAAAGTTTGAAAATTCTAATGTTAAATTCACTTTTAATCGTTGCAAAACAAATTGTATAATGCGAGTCGTTTTTTAATCATAACTCAAAAACTACTTGAGCGGAATGAGCTATAATTTTATATTCCTATATTTAAACCTTATTCCCATTTTTTTTAAATCCGATATTTATAAAAATACCCATATTTAAAAATTCATAGGTTAAAATTCATATATTTTTGCTGAAATAATTTTCGGAAAACATATTTTATGAAATTATTTAATCAAATTTTTATACAATGATTTGTGGCAGAGTTAGTAGGCGTGATCGTTTTTTTTCAGTCTGTACAATAAAACAAAATCCCCCCCCCCCTAAACAATCGAAAGATATTATGCAATACAAATTCAATGCATCGGGTTGCCACGCAACTAGTACAGAATGATATTGTGTTGCCGAGGCATTTCTCCTAATTAAGCTTTTGTATCACCATTTTTCAAATGAAATTAGTGATAAGTACGTTAACTTAACTTTTCATATTGGAGAACCTGATTACAAGAAAAAGAAAGTCTAATAATTTTTTCTACTAGCTAATACTTTTCAATATTATTTTTATTTGGAACTGGAAATATATTTTAATGGATCGTTCATTTAATTTAATTAGTCTGTTTTCATTCGCATTGTATATATATTTTTTTATTATTATTTTAGACGAGAGTAGAAATATATTTTATCAATTTTATTTGTGTTAGATAAATTTTATTTTATCATTACTAATGAACCAACTCGATATTAACTGATATTAGCCCTCTCGTTACTATTTTTTTTTTACAAATCAGACTTTGAATTAGCCTAATTAAAATGTTATTAAATATTGCGATAGAAAATTAATTTATACCATAAATGAAGACTGGATGTTTAAAATACATCACTGAAAATAAAATTTAGTCGAAGGCCTTGTCTAAAACATTGAGTTTTATCATTAAAGTTAGGAGCCTCATAGGAGGGTCAAGCGAACAAGAGGACTAAATTAATGAAAACCCACGAAAATCAGACATTAAATTAAATAAATAAGAACTTTCAACATTATGTGTTAAAATAGAATTTTTTATGTTGTTATTTACTTTAAAAATTTTGCTAAAAATTTTAATTCGATTTAATAAATATTTGATTCAATTTTTATTCGATTTTATTAATAGGATTCTAAATATTCAAAAATAGATATAACTTTATTAAAATAAAGAACTAATCCATGAGTATTGAGGGCACGTTCAAGCCAGAGAGAGGCTAGGGCCTCGTATGCCTTCCCCCTCCCCCCTTTCTTCCTGTATTGTCACAAAAATTAAACCTTTTCTATACCTTATAATATATATGTGAATATATAAATACTTATATATTTTTTTGTTTTTAATTTTATCATAAAGTACAAAATATTCATTATAATCAATATAAGGATGAAAACAAGGATTTAAAATATCAATTTTACGAAAACTTCCTCCAAATCAAGGGCCTCCAAATCAGAAAGCGTAGTTGGCCCATGCTTTAATAAGGGTTTGTGAATACTTGTGTGCTAAGGAAAATGTGATAAAATGCAGCTAATCAAACACAATTAAACTCGCTGTCATACATCATAAAGAAGCCTTGTTTTCAATTGTAAATGAAACGTTAAAAGTAACAGACAGACGAAAACACACATTTATTTACTCTCAATTTTATAAAGCCGCTCAAACTTAAATTTAAAAAGTAGATTTTCATTTTTTTTTTATCTTAATAAAATTAAAATTATAAAACATCATGTGATTTTTTTAAGAATTCTGCAGAAAAGAAATAGATTAATGCTATAGAAAAAGTATGAATACTTCTTATGAATGTAAATTTTAATTACCTCCTTCCTAATGGAAGCTAAACTGAAATATGATTCTAATCTGCAGTATATATTTTTAAATGTGACAAACTATTGTTAAGAAAAATGCCAAAACAAATTAAAAGTCATCAATGATACTTCCAGAAAACAATTATATAAAACAATTTCCCCTTTTAGCGATAAGAAAAATATGGAAAACTTCATTCCATATATTAAAGAAAAAAATGATAAGGTAATGAAATTTTGGTTATCATAATGTCTTTTACAGCTTTAATTACAAAAATAAAAATAAATCATTTTTTTTATTTCTCTTCCATTTTACATGAGTTGCATTAAATTGTCTTTATATCATTCATTTATCATAATGTAGTAGCTTTAAATAAATGTCTTATAAACGGTAGCTAACATTTTATTACATTTTTTGAATTATTTTTTGTAGCTTCTAAAATGCCGGTGATAAGTCAAATGCAAAAATATTGATTTTTACATACCCATCATACGTAATATAGGATAAGTCTTGTCATCGTTTTGAAAATCAAAAAAAAAATTTTGACGGAGTTACAAGTTTCAGACACTGGAGATTCCGAAAAACATATTTTTAGAAGAAAAAAAAATATTGTCGTCCGTCTGTCTGTGTGTGTGTTTGTGAGTGTGTCTGTAAACACTCTACCTCCCGAAAAAATTGAGATAGAGACTTGAAATTTGGTATGTATTTAGTATGTAATAATGTGAAAAAGCTTATTGAATTTCAGTAACCTCGATTATCCAGAACTATTTTCTTTTCGGACTCACGAAATATTCTTTCTGATAAAAGGTATATAAAAATTTTCGAAATTGTTTATTTTAATTAGTAAATATAAAACACAATAAAAAAACATAAATTTTGCATAAAGAATGGAGTTGATCGAGTAATAGTTGCCGATATATTTGTAATCCTATTTCCCACACTCTTCGATTTTTCATGACCCTGTATTTCATTCAAATTTCAATTCAAAGATATATTTTAATTGGAAATGAGACGCTTAATCCGACGCAGTAAACCGTTAGTTAATATGATTATCAATTTTGGAGTTAAGGATGTTTCTTTTACGCAATTCAGTAATAGAGTATTTAAAGCGAGGCTAACGAAAAAGAAAGGCAACCGCGGTGCTTTACGCGTATCTTTTTTTACAGACCGTGGGAGTCACGCGATAATCGAATGCACCAATGCAGGTGTACGAAAAGAGCATCACGTCACTCTAGCAGTCTGTAAAAAAAGATAAGTGGAATGCACCACGGTAGCCTGTCTTTTTCGTTAGCCTCGATTTAAAGTTTATGACGTCATCAAGTCACGATTTTATTCGAATTGCTATGCATTTTATAAATAGTTTACACATGTTTTATTTTCATATTTTATACTATGCATATCCATGATGGGTAAATATTACGGTGGCCTTCCAATGACTAGGTAATTTATTTAATACATTTTTATGAAAAATTGATATACTATTAGAAATAGAGTTTGTAACTGTGAGAGTTTTACGTGTTAAACTTTTGTATTGCCATTTTTATAATGAAATTAGTGATTAAACAACTATGGGTTTTGTATCTCGCAGAATATGATCACATTACTAAATCTATCAAATCTATAATATTTTGGATTTTTTCTATCTTCAATTGGGAATAAATTTTAATTGATCCATTTCTTTGATATATTTTTATTCATTTGTATTATTTCTTTTTTATAATTAATTTCATTTCAGACGCGATCAAGAACATATTTAAATATATTTATGTTCTATGTTTTTCATCTTATACTGAGAATAAATTAAATCTAACTTAAAGGAAATACAAAAAAATTAAGCTTTCGAGGAGTTAAATTGAAATGTTCTATCTTTTTGTCAAAAACGAATTTTTTCTTCATGGACTAACTATAAAAATTTTATTAAAAAGTAGTCTGAATGTAAATTTTCTGTTATGAAAACGGAATTTGAGCATCAAGAAATCGAATGCATATATAAGACTAGTCGTTGGGGGCCATCGTAATACTTACCCATCATGGATATTCATAATATAAAATATGAAAATAAAACGTGCGTAAACTATTTATTAAATGCATTGCAATTCGAATAAAATCGTGGCTTGATGACGTCATAAACTTTAAATGCTCTATTACTGAATATCGTAAAAGAAACATCCTTATAACTCCAAAATTGATAATCATATTAACTAACAATTTACTGCGTCGGATTCAGCGTCTCATTTCCAATTAAAATATATCTTTGAATTGAAATTTGAATGAAATACAGGGTCATGAAAAATCGAAGAGTGTGGGAAATAGGATTACAAATATCTCGGCAACTAATTATTCGATCGACTTCATTATTTATGCAAAAATTATGTTTTTTTATTGTCTTTTATATTCACTCCTTCAAATAAATAATTTCGAAAATTTGTATATACCTTTTATCAGAACGAATATTTCGAGAGTCCGAAAAAAATAGTTCCGTATAATCGAGGTTACTGAAATTCAATAAGCTTCTTCCCATTATTACATACTAAGTACATACCAAATTTCAAGTATCTATCTCAATTTTTTTCGGGAGATAGAGCGTTTACAGACACACACAGACAGACGGCAAAATTTTCGGAATCTCTAGTGTCTGAAACGTGTAAATCCGTCATTTTTTTTTTTTTTTTTCGATTTTCAAAACGATTACAAGACTTACCCTATACTACGTATGTTGGGTAAGTAATAAATATGAGAAATCACTCTTAACCGATAAATATTGGATGTATAAAACTTATCCATGTTCTTTTCATCATATGAAAGTTTTCCATCTTAACAGTTTTTTTAACTTCACTTTTTTTTAAATTTTAAGATAGTATATTTGGAAACTTTTGCATCTATTAAAAAAAGGAGAAAAGCCTTATTTTTTAAAATTCTTAATAACTCCTGTTCTAGTTAACAACAACTAAATTGAATTTTTTTTTCTTTAAATTTTCTATAATTTTATGAGAAATGCATTAAATTTTCTTAATAAAATTTCATTTATCATAATAGAATATCGTTAAATTATTTTTCATTGCCTGTTATTAAAAATTTACAGGCGTTAATGTAAGTACGTCGATTAAAAGTTTAATTTTTTTTTTGTCTGTATTTTTTTTCTCTACTTTTATTTTATCATGTTTTTCAGTTGTCTTTATATCTTTATATCATTTATGATAATGGAATATCTTTATTTAAATTTTTCGATAACCACTTTTAAAAATTTATCAGTTTTTATGTATTGACGTGTTTACTTATTTTCATTATATTTTCTGAAAGGCTAATGGTTGATTATTGCATAAATATGGATTTTCCATTTCTGTAGAATTTTAAATGAGAAAATAAATAAATATATCCTTATTGATGAGAAATTTCTCCTAGTTAAAATTTAATAGTACCTTTTTTGAAATGAAATTAATGATTAACTTTAATTTTTTGTAAGGCAAAATCAGATTATACATTTTGAGACTGAAAAAATAAAATTTATACTTTTTATTTACTTATATTTTAAATATAATTTCTAGTTACGGGTAAGAAAATATTTTAATAATTTCATTTATCCTATATTTTTATATTTCACATAGTATTTTTTATTTTTATTTTAGAGTAGAAATATACAGGGTGATTCATAAAAGATGGGCAGAACTTTAAGGGGTTATAGTACACTTAAAGACAAATAATATTAAATAGGAGACTAAGGGTCCCAGACGTATTCCCAAGGAGATAGGGGGCATTAAAGTTTAGGGTCCGAAATTTCAAATGATTATAAAACATGGAAAAATTAGTCGATTCGTTTGCGGTTTTTGCAAAAAATTTTCTTTATGCCAGTATTTTCTTGAAATAAAATTTTAAAGTTCAATTTCAAAAAATGCCGATAGGGGGCGCTTTAGACTTTGGAGTAACAAACAACTATTTTTTAACGTTATTTTTTGTATTTCTTTAAATGATTTCGAAAGCTTAGACTTAAACTTAAATTTTGATCTAAAAATCTGAGTCCTAACGAGTAGTTAAGTAGCGTAAACTGAAATTTGAAATTTGAAACCCTTCTCCCCCCAGAACAAAAATCAGTTATTCCCGATCTTTGTGTCGTAGATTAGGCTCTAACTACTGCCGCGTTTTGCTAAAATTATTCTTTATGTCAGTATTTTCTTGAAAATAAATTTTAAAGAAAATTTTCAAAAAATTCCGATAGAGGGCGCTTTAGACTTTGGAGTAACGAACAACTATTTTATACCGTTATTTTTTGTGTCTCATTAAATGCTTTCTAAAGCTTAGACTTAAATTTTCAGCTCAAAATCTGAATCGCTGAGCGTGGTTCAGTAGCGAGGGGAGGGGGTTCAAATTTCAACTTCTGAACATAGTTCAGTTTGCACTACTTAACCATGCCCAACGATTCTGTGCTGTGATACGAGGCAAAAATACAACTTTCGTCAAGGACTGCATAGTCGGAATTCACTCATAAAGGCACTGGCACAGTTGGAAACGTCGCTCATGCAAACGTTAAAGCTCCATTCCTGACGCTAGTCACCGGGTGAAGAAGGAAACAGAAAGTATGCAAATGTCAAATGGGGAAGAAGAAGAACACGTATGCAAAATTTCGACACGATTCAGGCATAAAAACCACTGAACGGTGAGTCAAGTGTAAGTCGCTGTAGTAATGAATCGGAAGATGGTGCCCTTCACGAATAAGGAAAAGGCTGAGATGCATTTAATTTACGGAGCGGCAGATGGAAATGGTGCAGAGGCACAACGAATGTACGAAGAGCGATTTCCTAACAGGCGGTTGCCTAACCGCAAAACTTTCGAGCGCTTGCACAGACAGTTGTGTGAGACGGGATCATTTCTCGCTTCCCGGTCGAATGCAGGTCGTGCAAAAAAGGACGAATCAGTAGTTGTTGCAGAAGCCATTCTGGATGTAGTAGCGGCGCAGCCAAGTACAAGTACACGAACAGTGGCTAGCCAGGTGGATACCTCACAGTCCACGACTTGGAGGGTACTGAAGGATGAACATTTGCTCCCGTTTCATGTGCAACGAGTCCAGAAACTGTCTCCAGGGGATTATCCAAATCGTATTGAATTCGCCCGCTGGTTTCTGCAGCAGAACGCGCTAAATCCACATTTTGGACGAACTGTGCTTTTCACCGATGAATGTACCTTCACACGTGAAGGTACATTTAACACACACAATGCACATGTATGGGCGGATGTCAATCCACATGCTACGTATCCACATGCTCATCAGAGACGCTTTTCCATCAATGTTTGGGCAGGAATCCTCGGAGACCACCTAATCGGACCGTACCTTCTTCCTGAACGCCTCAACGGTAAAACATACCTCACATTTCTGCAACATGTGCTGCCAGACCTGTTAAACGTTGTTCCTCCACGCATCCGGCGGGTCATGTGGTTCCAGCACGATGGAGCGCCAGCCCATTACGTACGAGACGTCCGCAACTATCTGGACATCACATTTCCGAACAGATGGATTGGTCGAGGTGGTCCTGTTGCTTGGCCTGCTCGCTCGCCAGATCTTTCACCCCTCGATTTCTTTTTTTGGGGACGATTGAAGGCTCTTATGTATGAGACACCCATTGAATCCCCCGAGGAACTGGTCGCCAGACTTTCCGCCGCTGTAGGGGAAGTGCTCGAAAAGCCTGATGTTTTCGCGAATGTTCGCCGTTCCATTCGTCGCCGTTGTTCTGCGTGCATAACCTCTGGTGGTCACAATTTTGAACATTTATTGTGATTACATGTTAATAAATATGCTTTGGTAACATAATCCTAATTTGTGTCTTTTTACCTCGTATCACAGCACACAATGTGTGGACATGGTAAACTGAACTGTGCTCAGGAGTAGAAATTTCAAACCCCTCTCCCCAGAAACTTAACCACGTCTAACGATTCAGATTTTGGGCTGAAAATTTAAGTCTAAGCTTTAGAAAGCATTTAATGAGACACAAAAAATAACGGTATAAAATAGTTGTTCGTTACTCCAAAGTCTAAAGCGCCCTCTATCGGAATTTTTTGAAAATTTTCTTTAAAATTTATTTTCAAGAAAATACTGACATAAAGAATAATTTTAGCAAAACGCGGCAGTAGTTAGAGCCTAATCTACGACACAAAGATCGGGAATAACTGATTTTTGTTCTGGGGGGAGAAGGGTTTCAAATTTCAAATTTCAGTTTACGCTACTTAACTACTCGTTAGGACTCAGATTTTTAGATCAAAATTTAAGTTTAAGTCTAAGCTTTCGAAATCATTTAAAGAAATACAAAAAATAACGTTAAAAAATAGTTGTTTGTTACTCCAAAGTCTAAAGCGCCCCCTATCGGCATTTTTTGAAATTGAACTTTAAAATTTTATTTCAAGAAAATACTGGCATAAAGAAAATTTTTTGCAAAAACCGCAAACGAATCGACCAATTTTTCCATGTTTTATAATCATTTGAAATTTCGGACCCTAAACTTTAATGCCCCCTATCTCCTTGGGAATACGTCTGGGACCCTTAGTCTCCTATTTAATATTATCTGTCTTTAAGTGTACTATAACCCCTTAAAGTTCTGCCCATCTTTTATGAATCACCCTGTATAGTTATTTAAATGGTTTTATGTTACATAACTTCCATTTTATTATTATTAATTTACCAATCAAAGATTTTAAAATTAATAAAACGGATGAAATTGGGATATTTATAGAATTAATTACATTAGAACTTTTGTACGAGAAATATTTCATTCAATAATTATAGAAACGTTTTTTGAAAAAAAAAAATCATAAAAATGTCAATTCTCCTTCAGATGTCCGGACACAAAAATTTACCTTTACTTTACTTGTAAGTATTTCTTGTTCCTATTTTATCTTGAAATGAATATATATATATATATATATATATAATTATAATATCTATGAATTTCAAAAACATATCAAGTTCTAATATCATTCTACTAAAATCTACTAAGAGATAATTAATGATATTGTGTAATCAGAATACCACATAGCTAATAATTAACTTGTGCAATCATAAAATTACCATAGCATGTGCTTCAATGGTAATTAGCCAAATTTACTCATACCTGAAGAACATTTAAATAGAAAGAGAGAGAAAGGGGGAAAAAATTATAAATTGGAGTTGCTATTATGTAAACACAAATGGATTAATAAATTAATTATGAACATTATTCAGTGGAAAAACTGGACCACAAGAGAACCAATCAAGAATTGGATATGAAAAAACATATGTGGATGTACTCTTCAGCTTGGCTGCACCCACATGTGTTTTAAAAATAATTCAGTATTTCATAATTCTACTGGCATTATGCTAAGTACAGTAGAATCAGCCAAGTATACTGAATTATTACCAGACAACAATTAGAAAAATTTAAAATTGGAAATATGTAAAATGTAAATAAAAAACCATTAAGAAATATATAATATATCACTTACAACGATTATCCAAAATCTTTATAAATCACCACACTATATAACCACCAGATATCATTTTTGAAATAATATTGGAATTTTGAACCCTTAAATTGTAGAAAAAATGTTTTACTCACAAGAATGATACAGTATCCTCAAAATATAGCAACTTCTTCATAATGTTCAATTCCACATGGCCCGTATCAAACATGTTGACATTCGAGTCGAGTTGAGAGAAATGATTTGAAAGACAAGTTGAGAGCTCATATTTTTAAAAACACAACTCGATCAATGACACCCCAACACAATATAATTCAAAAACACACAAAACTATTCTTATAACAAAATTATATCCGTGAATATATAATTACTCCATCTAATTTAAATTCCTGAAAGTAAAATTAATGTACATGCAATAGCTCCCTCTATAGTTAAATTCAAAATAATATGTATAATATCATCAACTAACTAAAACGTAAAGTGTCGCCATCTATTGGTATTATAATTATTCATAATTAATATTTAGTTACATATCCATATTATTATTAACATAATCACTTCATTAAATTTAATCAATATATAATTTTTAATAAACAATACTTCCTTGTAGTTTTAATATTAAATTCGAATAAAATCCTGCAATATGAATAAATATACACAGAATTTATTCATCCTGCACAGCATTTCAGATATTCTTAACAAAAGTATATTTTGTAAAAGATATATTATTTTAAAACAAAGTGCTTTGCTGCCAGCTGTGTTAAACCACTGATATATATTATAAACTTATAATTAAATTATTAATTTTTTATTGTTACTTCTACTTAAATATATTTTAGACTTGTTATTAATTAATTAATGTATTGTTTATACTTATACTTAATTTTATTTTAGATTTCAGAGATTAATTTAATATCAAATTAAATAATTATTATTATCACTACTGTGCTTCAATCAAATTTATGCTATGCAGTAATTAAAATTACTTATTAAATTTAATTTCATATATAAAAATAAAAAACTATATATATATTTATACACTTTGCAAATAGATATGTTTGTGAGTTATAATAACCAATGTTATCCATGTATAATTTAAATGTATGAAAACTGCTCATCAATGACACCCTAAACATATGTGATCGGCAACGCACAATCACATACTATACAGTGTATATAATGTTCAATCAAATTTTAAATTTCCTAATATGTTATAATTGTATTAATGTATGTTATAATTGTAATATTATATCTAGTGTTATATGTTATCGCACATTCAAACAAAAATTTATTACATGCAGTGTTAATAATTTAATTATATAATAAATGTTATTTAAAAGAGTTGATAATTGAATTTATCATAAAAATTGGATAATATATATTCAAATGTATGTTCTTTAAAAGAATGTAATTTTAACTTATACAATTTTGAATTTAAGAAGGCTCCAGGTCCAGACTCAATAGATTTCAGATTACTGAAAACCACATTCAACATAATTTCTAATCTCTTTACACGCTGGGCGAACCTCTGTCTCCAGCATAATACTTTTACAGAGGTTTTGAGAAAAGGGGAAGTGGTGTACTTCCTGAAGCAAGGGAAGTCCTACTCTGAACCCAAATTATACCGACCGATCTGCCTACTTCTTACCCTCGGCAAACTATTAGAAAAACTATTAAGTCTTTCGGCTGACTCACTTTCTTGAATTCAATGGCCTCGTCCATCTCCATCTCCATCCGAAACAGTTCGGGTTCAGAGCGGGCAGATCCTGTGAAAAAGCATTGTTAGAAATCTTGACTTCCTGTGCCGACAGCATAGCTAATGATAACTACACATCCCTGGTCTCGCTGGACATACGATAACACACAGGCCTTCGATAACATAGAATAGAGGGACATAACAACTACAGGCGCTAGGTTGCCTAAGGAACCTGGCTGGGGTCGTAAAGTCTTATTTAACAGAAAGGAGTCTCCTCATTAACTGGGGTGCATGCTACATTCCGCATAAGCTGGATAAGGGGTGTCCCGAAGGCTCTTGTCTTGAATCTCTACTCTGGCTACTAATCGCGAACATATTTCTTTTACAGCTGGAACGTCAGGGCATAATCGCATATGCATTTGCTGATGACTTCAGCCTGGTTCTCTCGGGTCGCAGGCGTCTAGACCTAGAAATAGCGGTAGCTCGAGCACTCACAGTAACTACTGGATACACACCACCTACACGTATCACCTGGAAAGTCAGAAGTTCTAACATTCGCTAAGCCACGCAAGCTGGAGCATGAACCAACAATGCGGATAAATGGAACTAGCTTGCAACATGTACCACATATGAAAATCTTAGGCGTTACTATAGCTAAATATCAAAACTGGACAGCACACCTAAACTAATTAAAACTCAAATTAGTCAAACACCACCCCAATGCTTCAAAACCTAGGGGGAAATCTTGGAGGATCAATAATAACATGCTTAAAATATGGTACAATACAATTATAGAAAAGATTATTCTTTACGGGGCTGGAATTTGGGGAGGTAAACTAACAAAAAGAAAAAAATAACATCAATTCAAGGAACATTCCTCCTACAACTGTCAAGGGGCTATAAAACCATCTCAACAGACTGACTAAATGTTATTACAGGTATACCAACAATCACCTTACCATTAGAATATGAATACAACAAGAGCAGAATCCTACGCCTTTCACATACCCAAACAATAGAAAAGCATTTTACATCCAAAAACATTGAACGGACAGTCCATGGTTGGCAGTTACATCCAGCAGAAGAAACATCACACCTCCACGTAAATATAGATAGTAACATATACACACCATCTACACTGCCAACAATTTTTACTGACGGATCTCAAACAGCAACCGGCGTGGCATCGGCTTACTGTGTCACGGAAGGTACCTCGATCATCCACCAGTGGACCAGCAGACTGGACGACAACAACACGGTATACCAAGCCGAGCTATATGCCATCCTCCAAGCACCCGAATGGATCCACACACAAAAAGGTAAAACCGTGCTTTGGATATATAACGACAGTCTGTCTAGTCTGCAAGCAATTAATTTCTACAGAACGAAACACCCACTAGTTCTTGATATCAAGAAACGTTTATTAACTCTTGTAAGCCGCACTCGAATTGGTCATGTATCCGCTCGCAAGGGCATATTTGGCAAAGAGCTGGCGGATATTCTTGCAAAAGAAGCCACAAAAAAACTAACATTGATCACCACCGTCCACTCCCACCAAGCTACATCAAACGATCATTAAAGAGAAATATTCTAAAAGACTGGCAAGTACATTGGACCACTAAAGGCAACAACAAAAGGCCGACCAACAAAAGGCCGACCAACAAAAGGCCGACATACTCTTACGCTACTCCCCAAAGTCTCCTACACACTATTTTACCTCACCCCTCACACTACAGCTTTTCTTACTGGTCATAGGACTTTCCGCCAGTACCTACACAAATTCAAATGTGCATCTTCAGACCGATGCGAGTGCGGTGAACAAGGCACAGTGTCACATCCATATTTTCATTGCACACTGAGAAGCCAATGGCATCTTAGGTACACCCAAAACCCTCCTAAAAATTGGCTCACAAACATCCTCACACGCCCACTTCTTAAGAGGAAACTAAAAAACATACATAACCACCTAAATTACCTGTCAAATTTAACTTAGAGAGTCTGTCTGTTGGTTCTCTCGCACGTAGAGCTCTGGAAGAGAATCCCGCGTCTGCCGCGAGGGCATTTCTCCGGCGCACCCTAAAGCTTCCATAGTCTACTGATGCCCCTTGCTGCACAGTGTCGCGAGGGAAAATCTGTTTTCCGACAGTGATGGACCACTAATGTAAAGCCTCCACCAGTCTCTGTCACTTGCGTGCGATTGGAAAATTCCTGGCAAGGCTGGCCGTGGGCCGATTTTCTTTCATACTTGTATTTATGTAATTGCCGCCCATTGTCACGTTTTCTAGAGGCTGCAGCTACGGCTGAACACTGTATTTTTTAAGAACTTAATAAAGGGACCGGGAAGAATACTATGCTTTACAGACTTGGTTTCCTTGTCAGAGCAGTCGCTCTTAGGCAATCAAATCAAATAAAATAAAATCAAGTAGAAACCTTGCCAATATATAAGAGTGGAGAATGCCGGACTGGTTATCGTCCGGGAAACTGAAATTATAAAGCATTGATGCGTTATGCCGAGGATTCATAGTCTGGACATTTTTCTGGATCAAAAAAAGGAAAACACCATTCAATTAAATAGTTTCGGAATAAGAGCACCTGCTAATTTAATGCGTTTTCGAAAGAAAAAAAATGAATTCATAAATGTGTCAGAAAGTAGTTCCTTTGGACTTGAGAACAGCCTTAAACTAAAAAGGTAAAAATGTGATTTTCTCGAGATTTTTTTTTTTTATACACTGTTAAAAATTTGCAGCAAACTGTCCAGTCATTTGACCGTTTTTATAGAATACGGTTACATAACCATAATTTAACTCTATTCTGACCATATTATTGCCCATATTATGGTCAGAATAGAGTTAAATTACAGTTATGTAACCGTTTTCTACTAAAACAGTCAAATGACTGGACAGTTTGCTCCAAATTTTTAACAGTGTATCTTAGAACCTTTTAATGGATTAAGCTTCAAGCAGAAAAATACGATAATTACTAAGATATCTTCGTTATTAAGAATATTTTTAGTTTTCAAACAAAGTTAAGATTACTGTACAACACTGTTTAAATTTCAGAAAAGCTCCCCGTCTTTAGTGTATAATGTAACTTGAAAAATGAGAGGCAGCAGCAGTAAATCCCACTGTGCTGCCTTAATCAAATCTGTGGCTGCTAATTTTATAAAGCATTTAAAATAAATTTTATAAGACCGCTTTCATTTTTAAATTATTATTATTATTAAATATAGAGAATATTAAAAAATTAACACGAAATCGTTTAAGAACGCTAAAGGAAAAAAAAAAACTTTTTTACAAATACAAGAACGTTAAGGAAAAAGATTTTCTTTATACATGCATTAACTATATCAACATTAGATTTATTTTTTATTTTCCCAGTGGACGGTAAATTGAGATTCACTTCTAATCTCAACAGTGCAGTATTTATCTTTAAGTGTCACAAACCTGTGTTAATTTTCTTTTTAAAATAAAAATAAATTTAAAATCATTAATGTTACCTCCATAAAACAATTAATAGTATAAGAACAACTTCCTCTCTTAATAATAAGCAAATATGGGAAACTTTATTACAGCTAACGAAGAAAAAATTAACTTTCAAAAATGATAACTTAATGAAATTTTGGTTATCGTAATGTCTTTAGCCGCCTTAATTAACAACAAACAATTTTAATTGTTTTTCTTGAATTTTATGTGTGCTGCTTTAAATTGTTTTAGAATTGTTTCATTTATTATAAAAGTTGTATTGTATATATACATACATAATTTTGAATTAAAAGTTTTATATATATATATATATTGGTAATAATTCAGTATACCTGGATGATTATACTGATCTTAGCATATATGCCAGTATAATTATGAAATACTGAATTATTATTTAAAACACGTGTGGGTACATCCAGGCTGAAGATTATACCAACACGTGTTTTTTCATATCCAATTATAATTTAAATCTCTTGTTATCCAATTTTACATTATATTTAGTTCATATTTCATTTCTTAATCCATTTGTATTCACTTGATATCAACTCCAAATTATTAACATTTTATGGTTTATTATAATTTTTTTTTCTCTCTCTCTCTTTTTAAATAATCTTCATATTTTCAGTATTTTTGGCCATTTACCATTGAAGCACAAGCTATGATAAAATTATGATTGCACTTGTTAATTTATTAACTAGGTGGTATTCTGTCTACACATTATTATTAATTATCTCTTTAGAGATTTAATTAGAATGTTACAAGAACTTGATATGTTTTTTGAAATTCAAAGATATTATAATTATATATATATATATATATATATATATATATATATATATATATATATATATATATATATATATATATATATATATATATTATTGTCCGATTTATCATAATGAAATTTAAATCATTTCTCATAAACATCTATTAAAAATTTAACAACTTTTATGTATGCATTTTTTTCTATTTCTGTTTTGTTATTTTTTCTTTTTTCAATTGTCGTTATAACGGTTCATTTATGATAATACAATATCTTTATTATATTTTTTCGATAAAGGCTTATAAAAATTTATCAGTTTTTATGAATTTATTTAATTATTTTTGTTATATTTTCTGAAGTGCTAATGGTTGATTATTGCATAAATATAGATTTTCAATTTCTGTAGAATTTTGTATGAGAAAATAAATAGTAATATTTTTATTCCTGAGAAATTTTTTCTAGTTAAAATTTAATAGTAGCTTTTTTTAAATGAAATGAAAGATTAAATTTATTTACTTTTTTATATTGCAGCATCAGATTATACATTTTGACATAAGAAAAGTAAAAATTATACTTTCTATTTACTTGTATTTTTAATTTGATTTCTAGTTACGGCCAAGAAAATATTTTAATCATTTCATTTATCCCATATTTTTATATTTCATATAGTATTTTGTATTTTTATTTCAGATTAGTTTAGAAATATATAGTCATTTAAATAGATTTAGTTAAGATAAGATTATTTTTACTACTACTAATGAAGCAATTAAAGATTTTAAAATTAATAAAACGGAGGAAATTTGGAGATTTATTGAATTACATTAAAACATTTAAAAGAGAGATATTTCATTCAATAATTGAAGGGGTTAGAATGACAGTAGAGTAAGTCAAAAATTGAAAAAAATCTAGATAACCATATTTTTACTGAACGTATATTAATTTCTGTTCAGTGCGACAATCAAATAAGCCATGGACCATGGTTCACTAAAAGCTGCTATCAGATTCACCAACTTTTCGAGCAATTTTTGAGCCAACTCTTTATTTCCTCCAACTTTTCGCGAAATATTGTCTCAACACTCAGTGTGATAGCAAACAGCAATATCTCCAACTTTTTATCACAGCTCTAAAAAAGTCTGAGCTAGCCGCGACTTTTCCCACCAACTTTCAACATTTCAGCCAGTCAGAGATAAGAGATTGATACAAATAGGCGATAAATATTAACGGCTGATACTAGTAGTACTGGTTTTCCCCCAATTTTAGCAACGACAGTTGTAACATTTGCATCCCTATCAACAGGAAAAAGTTGGGGTTAAAATCGGCTGAAAAGTTGGTAAATCTGATAGCAGCTTGGGAATCGCTAGAGGGCAAAACAAGTTGGACCACTTAATGCAACAACAATACGACAAGTTTCACAAAACCCTGTATTTCTCAAATTACTAAATATTGACTTACTCCACTGTTATTCTAACTCCCTCAATTGTAGAAACGTTTATTGGAAAACAAATTCATAAAAATGTCAATTCGCCTTAAGATGTCCGGGACACAAAAATTTACTTTTTCTTTAACTTATAAGTATTTCATGCTTATTTATTATCTGGAAATGAATATGTATTTATGTAAGAAGATGATATGTAAACAGTTGATTTACTGGAATTGTATGAACGACTAGATGTTGAATAACAAAATATAAATTTTAATACAGTCCTAGACAGATACCTACAATACTTTACTAATAATTTATTCACAGCTACACTTTTCGCACAACATATACAATATATTTATATCCCAGAAGTCCAACTAGGCCTAACAGAGCCTTTACTGGCTATTTCCCATTTCGACGCTTGCTTCACAGTAAAAATTAGAAGACAGGCTCTTTTTCCCATTTTTAGGATATTGAAATGTTGATCTCGCGATCCAAAATATTTATAACTCGTGCATTTAAATCATGGATAATAATAGTACTAAAGCGTCAGTTAATTTGATGATCATGCACATCATAAAGGAAATGAAGTGTTTAAACTGAAATCCTATATTTATATATTATTGTTTATTTTCAAGTGTATCATAAATATTATTTCTGTTGTCAACATTCCTTTTTCTATTAATTTACGAAACGAACAACAACGAATGAGGCATCATTCGAAAGGTTTTTGAACCGGATTCTGAATTAGTACAATCACCTTTCGTTAAAACATGTTTTCTGATTAGAAATTGCTGTTAATTTAAAATTAAATCGGAATTGTTTGCATAAATGAAATGCTTTCCTCAAATTATAGCTGCCACAAAAATGAAATACCGCATTATATGATGCTCAACAATGATTATATATATAAAATAATAATAAGAAATTGTACAACAGAGATAAAATATGATTTCTCCGCACGGGTTTATTTTATATTTATGGTTAAAAAAAAATTGAAATTTAAATATTTAGAAGAAAAATACACCATCGATCGATCGAAGCAGTGATATTTCACGTGCAGAATAAAATGTATGATTTGTTATAGTAGATTAAATAATATTTTAAATGCATTCAATTTATTTTTCTTTGTTTCAAGAAGCGGAAGACGTCATTCATCATGCACTTAAAACACGACTGTTATTTTTTTTTTCTCGCGCGTGCTTTTTGCTATCTACAATCAGTTTCCACTATAACTTAGATGGTATAAATGAGACGATATTCTGGCTTGACTAATATTGTTTTCAGATATTTTTGTCCTTAATTTTTCTTTAGAAGTTTAAACCTGCATCTAAAAAATATTAGACATTGCTAAAAAATATTAGACTGCAGTGCGAAATCCTCGCACGAATCCATTGGTATTCTTTGACTAATTTTGGTAATTATTTGACTTATAAAAATTTCGGATTTAAAAGTTTAGCTATGTTTAAAGTAAATACATTAAAGATGTGAATTTTTCTTGCTATGAAGCGTACAGGGTAAAAAACGTCCAGTCCGTGAATCGAACCCCGATCCTTGGCATAATGCATCAATGCTCTATCATTTGAGCGGAAAAAAATTCCCACTGTCCGGTTGATTATCGTCCTGGAAACTCAAATAGAGAGCACTCGTACGTTATGCCAAGGATTCGGGTTAGGTTCCCGGTCTGGACATTTTTCTGGACCAAAACATTTAAAACACCATTCTTTTGCATAGTTTCTGAATAAGAACACCTGCCAATTTAATGCGTTTTCGAATTGAAATGAATTCAGAAATGTGTCTGAAAGTAGCTCCTCTGGATTTGGGACACCCTTAAGCTAAAAATGTGATTTCCTCGAGCTTTTTGTATCTTAGAACATTTTAGTGAACATTAACTTTAAGCTTCAAGCAGAAAAAAAAATACGATAAATGATAAGATATTTTCGTAATTAAGAATATTTTTCGTATTTAAACAAACCTAAAAAAAAAAAAAAAAAAAAAAAAAAAATTATTGTACTATATAAATTTCATAAAAGCTCCACATCTTTAGTATATACTGCAATATGAGAAACGAGAGTCAGCAGCAGTAAATCCATTTTTGTGCTTCCTTAATCAAATCTGTTGCTGCTAATATTGTAAAGCATTTAAAATAAATTATATAAGAATGCTTTCATTTTATTAAAAATATACAGAATATTAAAAATGTGACACGAAATCGTTTAAGAGCGCTAAAGGGGGAAAAAAAAAGAACTTTTTAACAAGTACAAGAACGTTAAGGGAAAAGATTTTCTTTATACATGCATTAACTATATCAACATTAGATTTATTTTTTATTTTTTTCACACTGCAAAAAATAATTGTTGATTTTACAGTATAAAACTGGCACCCCAGCTGCCAGTATTATACCGTAAAATTAACAGTATTAAACAGTAAAATAAGCAGGAATACGCTGCCGCGCAAGCAGTAATACGCTACCGCGCATGCGCGGTAGCGTATTTCTTCACTTCTAATCTCAACAGTGCAGTATTTATCTTTAAGTGTCATAAACCTGTGTTAATTTTCTTTTTTAAATATACATATATATATATTTTAAATCATTAATGTTACCTCCAGAAAACAATAAATATTATAAAGACAACTTCCTCTGTTAATAATAAGTAAATATGGAAACTTTATTACAACTGACGAAGAAAAAATTAACTCTAAAAACTGATAACTTAATGAAATTTGGGTTATCTTAATGTCTTTAGCCATCTTAATTAACGACAAAAAAAATTAAAATGTTGTTCTTGGATTGTATGTGTGTTGCATTAAGTTATTTTAGAATTATTTCATTTATCATAATGCCAGTATTAAAAAAAATTCTGTTTTAAGCTATAACATACGCTATATACGGCCAAATTTTACGAACACATTTTTTTTTTGTATTTATTTTTAACATTAATTTGCTAATAATAGGTTAATGCGGAAATATTGATTTTTACTTTGTTTAATAATTTTGCATGAAAAAAATTACATAGAATTATATTTTGTCGCATTGAGAATTTACCGTGTTAAGCTTTTATATTACCATCTTTGTGATGAAATTAATGATTAAGTCTATGTAATTTTTTATATCACAGAATCTGATTAGCTATTTTACGAGGAAATGTGTTTTTTTGTTCCCTAATATTTTAAATATCATTTCTAGCTACGACTGGGAATATATTTATTGGATTTGAATTTATCATTTTTATTCTGCATAGTCTTTTTATTTTTGTCACGTCTGAGAATATATTTTAACATTTGTATTTATAATATATAATATTACTTTTTTATAAAATACAAATTGACCAACTGAATATTAATGTAATCTAAATTAGAAAAAATCTAGAGAATCCTGTTTAATACATTTAACGTTTATATTATGTGTGTTGGTGCAACAAGTAAAAAATTTTTAATTGACTTAACTGTTAATTAGTTTTACTGAATATGGATTTTAAACTTTGAGCTGTGATATAGAATATATAGGAAACAAAAATTCAATACGACAAATATTTTTAATTTTGTCGTAATGAAAAATTAATAATAATTAAAAATTAATAATAACAATAATAAATATAAAATTAATAATTTTTACATTTGACATGTAAAAATTATTAATTAACGACTTCTTCAAAAAGAAGTCGCTTCTTCAATCAAAAATGAAAAAAATAGGGAGTAAAAGGCCAATATTAACGAGATGAAATAAAAGAGTAATAAATTAAGATGAACCATTTTATTAGATAATCAGAAAAAAATGTGTTGATATTAGAACATACATTTTGGTGACACTGAAGTAGATTTTGTAGGGATATTTAGACACTTTCCCATACCATTTTTGCAGTGTTCTCCATGCATCAAACATCAATATTTTCAAAATTTTCAACAATCAAAATTCAAAAATCTTTAACAGTGCAGAAGACTTGAGAACATGTTGATAAAAGGCATATTAGTCTCATGCATTTTGCCGTATCCATATAGATTTCCAGTAATTCACTTTTATCTCAGTCTCAACAAACAAAAAGTGTATCGCATTCAACCCCTCGACACCATCTCCAGAAATTTCCTGGGAAAGTTTTCAAACTTCAAGAAAGAAATAACGTAAATATCACCAGACAGTTAAGTTTTACCTCAATATGGTGATTTAATTTTTTGTGAAATACATCTGATGTTTTTAATTACAGTAACACTTATTCGTCGCTCTTTTGACGGCCAGTTTCTATTACGTCAGTCACTAGAGATGGTAAAATATAATACAAGGAAAATGAAAAATCATGTATCCAGCATAGATTATGAAACACTTTCCAACATTAGCAGAATATTATATACAGTTTCAAATTTAATTTTTGAAAAAAGAATTAATATCAACTTATGAAATTTTTTAGCAATAGATCTCTGAAAACTCCAAATATACAAATCCAAAATTGAAAAGTATTTTTTGAGTTTTGCTAATAAAACTACCCACATTGCAGTCTGTTTTCCAACGATTAAAAAAGAATTCCTAACCTACTTGGCCAAATGATTTTCCGATATGCATTCTAAGGCAAAATGTAGCTAAGAATCCAAATATGATCTCAAAGTGAGACGTTAGTATTGAAAATGTATCAACTTTAATCAACTTTGTATCAACTTTAACGATGTGTATAATGAAACTGAGGAAAGAGGCAATAGTACTAAAGCCCATTTTGCTGCCCTAATCAAATCTGTTGCTGCTAATATTATAAAGCGTTTAAAATAAATTGTATCAGAGCGCTTTAATTTTTTAATTATTTTTAAAGAATTTGCAGAATGTTAAAATTTAGACTCAAAATCGTTTAAAAATACTAAAGGATTTTCTTTTTTTTTTTACAAGTACAAGAGATTGTTAAGAAAAGAGAGATTCTTTATAAATGCATTAACTATATCAACATTAGATTTATTTTTTATTTTCCCAGTGGACGGTAAATTGAGATTCGCTTCTAATCTCAACAGTGCAGTATTTATCTTTAAGTGTCACAAACCTCTTATCATTATTTGCATTATTTTTTTTTTTTTAATCAAAATAAATTTAAAAGCATTCCAGAAAACAATTAATATTATAATTCGACTTCATTTCTTAATGATAAGTAAATATGGAAAACTTTATTAAAGCTAACGAAGAAAAAATTAACTTTAAAAAATGATAGCTTGAAGAAATTTTCGTTATATTAATGTCTTTAGCCTCCTTAATTAACGACAAGAAGTTTTAAACTGTTTTTCTTGAATTTTATGTGTATTGAATTAAGTTGGTTTTGTATTGTTTTATTTATCATAATGAAGTATCTCTGAAAACGTCTCTAGTAAAATGTGGGCAAAATTTACAAGCACATTTTTTAAATTTATTTTTAATTTCAAATATGCTAATGATAGGTTAATAGATTTTTTACTTTGTTTAATACTTTTCTATGAAAAATATACATAGAAGTATATTTTGTCCCATTGAGAATTTAACGTGTTAAACTTTTGGATTACCATATTTGTGATGAAATTAATGATTAAGTCTCTGCATTTTTTTATACCGCAGAATCTGATTAGCTATTTTACGAGGAAATATGTTTTTTGTACACTAATATTTTGAATATCATTTCTAACTACGACTGGGAATATATTTTTATAATTTCATTTATTGGATTTGAATATATTATTTTTACTCTACATGGTATTTTTATTTCAGTCACGTCTGGAAATATAATTTAATAGTTGTATTTATACAATATGTTTTTCTGTTTTATATCATACTAATGAACCGACTGAATATGACATGTAAGTCATATTAGAAAAACCTAGAGAATCCATTTTAATATATTGCAAGCATTAAGCGGGAACTTTCTGTATTTGGAGTTGAAGCAATAAGTATATATTTTTAATTAATCTAAATATTAATTAGTTTTAAGGAATATGGATTTTAAACATATAAAATAAGTAGGAAAAATTTTTACAATGCGATAAATATTTGACATGTAAAAATGAATCTATTAAAATCAAATATATGAAGAATAAACTTGTTTTGAGGCTTCAACAAGGAGTCCCTTCTTCAATCACATGTAAAAAAGAGAAAGTAAAAGGCCAATATTAATCGAGATGAAATAAAAGATTCCTTTATTAAGTTGAACTGTTTTACTAGATAATCAGAAATAGAATGTTTTGATAATGGCGCGTGCATTTTGGTGACATGGATGCATATTTTGCAGGGAAATTCAGACTGGAAATGTAATTTAATTAATCTAGTAGTTTCGTAAGTAACTAGTAATAAGTTTCTAGTAATTCGTAGTTTTAATGAATATGGATTTTAAAAACTGAGCGGCGATATAAAATAAGTAGGAAAAAATTTTACAATGCGACCAATATTTGACATGTAAAAATGAATCTATTAAAATCAAATATATGAAGAATAAACTTGTTTTGAGCTTCAACAAGGAGTCCCTTCTCCAATCCAATGTAAAAAAGAGAAAGTAAAAGGCCAATATTAATCGAGATGAAATAAAAGAGTCGTTAATTAAGTTGAACTGTTTTACTAGATAATCAGAAATAAAATGTTTTGATAATGGCACGTGCATCTTGGTGACATGGATGCATATTTTGCAGGGAAATTCAGACACGCCCCCCCCTCCCATTTTTGCAGTGTTCTCCAGCCATCAAACATCAATATTTTCAAAATTTTCAACAATCAAACTGAATGCAATAACCTGAAAGGAGAAAAAAAAGAAACTTTAACATTACAGACGAGTTGAGGTTGTGTTGATAAAATACTCATACACTGTTAAAAATTCGAACCATTTTTAGGTGCGTTCGTAATTATATAAATACGTAGCACCTAAAGTCATCGTCTGGTCCGTCCGTCTGTCTGTCTGTCCGTCTGTCCGCATATAACAGCGCAAAATTTATCCAACCGAATGGTTTAAAAATTAATATATAATATCGTTATAGAATTTTGTCGAGTCATTTCAATTTTTATGAAAATCGAATTAAAACTAAAAAAGATATTAATAAAAGTTTTCTGTATTATATTAAATCCTATCGTGCATTAATCTATATAAAAAAAGCGCAAGTCATGTGATTGAGGAAAACAAATATGGAAATGAGGAAAACCACTTCTTTTTTCATACGCCAGGCGGCCATTTTTATTAAAAATTATTTTTTCGAATAAAATTGCTTAAAAGTTACATTTTTCGAAAGATCGTTCAAAAAAATTGTTTGCTTGAGAGATGAGTTACATTAAAAAATGTATAGATTCTGAGACAACTTCAGTGGAAATGACGTTAACAGCCATATATCTCGAAATATCAGCTGAATATAGAGTGAATAAACACAGGAGATTCTTTCATTCGTAAAAATATTAAACCATGGACGTAATCATTCGCAAAGCAAGATCTCCATGGTGAATTTTACAATGATGTCTGGTGTAGAAAAAAAATCGCATTCGTAAACGTGGCATACGTAATAAGAAAAAGTAAAGGCATATTCATTTCACTCATAGCAGACGATATAATTCATTTCACTGAAATAATAAGGATGTTTTTTTTTTTTTTTTACATTGTGAAACTAGTTATAAAACGAACGCACTTCCTATGTCACGTTTAACGTACAATTTCCAACTTGTTTGGTGCTGCAGAAGCTGCAACCATAAGATGGTGAAATATCGGTCCAACATTTGGAGCTCCGCTTGAACCATTGCTCCAATGTTGGAACAAGATTTCTCCATCTTATGGTTGCAGCTACTGCAGCACCAAAAAACGGTTCAACCCCCCCACAATTTTTTTAACAGTGTATATTTTGTCTTATCCATGTAGACATCCAACAACCTACTTTTATCTCATCTGAAGTTCGAATAAAATGAAGTTTATCGCATTCAACCCCTCTGCACCGTCTTCAGAAATTCGCCGGGAAAGTTTTTTAACTTTGCGGAAAAAAAAAAAAATTCGTTCTAAACATATTTCAGTTTATTAAGTGGCTGAATTTTAAAGATGGTGATTTGAATATTATTGCAAGTTATCATGACACATTTTTATAGTATGATGAAAACTGAATAATAATAATTTAATAATTAATATTTTAAAATTACAATTGAAAACCAATTATAATATTAATGTACTCTTAAACTTTTATTACGTGTTTTCTTACCAAATAATATTTATAATTGCACATAGCTGAAGATATTTTGAGTATCTATAAATGACTGATCAATCATCCTTTGTTTCATATCGTTCATCAACAGTTTTCAACAGTATTTTTATAAGTTTATAAAACTGATGTTGCACTGAGAATCTACTTTGTGCAATCTGAATTTTATAAACATCGATGATACGTTTAATAAACGGCATTTCCCCTTTGTTTATGAAAATTTGAGCATAATAAATGGCTGATTTAACCAGTGATTGTAATGGATGGCGAACACAGCATCACTTCTTTTTCATCCAGTTATTTAAGACAAATTAAGAACAGATAAGGTATTTTCTTTCATTCTGCCTGTCTTTTCTCTTCTTTTCTTTCTCTCTTTCTCCTTTTTAAGATTGCAAATCTTAAAATAAATAATATTTAACACTGAACTCTCTAGACCGGCGGTTTCCAAACTTTACTGTTGCGCGCAGGGCCTGTTTAGCGAATAGGCCCTTGAAGCCCGAGCTTACCCATTGAAATACAAAGGCACCCCCAAATTTACTTTTCAAAACTGATTTTTAGGGGAGGGGGGGAATTCAGTCTGGGTAAAAAATGTATTTTTTTCTTAAGTATAGCTACTTCCCTCAGACTATTACTGACACATTTATATACTCTTTTTTTTCTGTTGATATAATAAATGGTATAAAAAGAGTGATTAAGTGCAACTTATTTTAATTTTTCTTATGTTTTACATTTTAATTTCAAACGTGCTAAAAATAACAGAAAATTTAATCTGTATAATTATATTTTGTTTATATTCATAAAGAGTGGAGAAATGATATAAAACGTGGAGAATAGGTTATTTAAATAAAGGGGAAAGTAATTAGTATTCAGATGATACTAATTTCTGTTTATAAAATAGAAGCAAAATTGTGTTGTTTCCAAGCATAAATTTACGTCAAATATTTGTTGTCCCTGCACTGTTATTAGCACTGGCAAATCCTTCAATTTGTAAAGCATAACATACATTTTGAAGTTCAAATATTCGCACCTGTCCCATATTTGTAAATTCATTTACAAAATTAATTGGTTATGTATAATTATGTATATAATAAAATATTTTTAATGTATTATATGCATATATACATATTTAAATATTTTTATTTTTGTATATATGTAGTTAGTTTAACTTTAATATTAAAAGTGTTGTTTACTCCAACTTTAAATGGTAAAATTTCAAATTGTTGAAGCATAATTGGTAGAGTAAAAGGTCGCCCCTCTGTGTGCGTCGGGCTTCGCCTACTTCTAAGTCTTAAGCAGGCCCTGGTTATACGATCCATTTTCAAGTTTTCGCGAACCGCCTGATATAAAAACATTTTATATAATCAATTTTAAAGAAAAGATTAACTTTGGCATAAATCATTGAGAACAATATAATTACCATTAATGTGAAAATGGAGTTTGCAAAACTTTTTACTGCGTTAAAAAAAAAAGTTTATTATTAAATTTATAAAAAAAAAAAAAAAAAAAAAAAAAAAAAAAAGAACACAGTTTAAACGTCAATATGATCTACGGAATTGCTTTGCACCAACGGCAGGGTCTGTATTGGAATCGACAGTTTTCTTTTAATTTAGCCCAAGTCATTATTCTCTACACAAAATTTAATAAAATATCATCTTTTCACAAAGTTGTTTATTTGTATCCTTTCTCGATTATTTTACTTTAAAATTGCAACATTACAGTATATTTTTTATGCCTGTATATTTTGTATTATGTTATTGCAGTAGATAAAATTAATGATACATTTTTAAGATCTGACCGATCGTTCCGCGTCCCAACAGTGGGCCGAGATTCGTGTTGTCAGGTGTCCCGATTAACGCGGGACGTCCCGGTTTTAAAAAATTCTAAGATCTCTCTCGTAGACCTCTGCTCGGGACGTCAAATGTCTCGATTTTTCATAAAAGTGGAAATTCTTTTAAATTTTCTTGCACTTCATGATATTTATTGCTCTGAGAGAAATTTTTAAATATCTGAAAATTTCTAAGAAATATAAAAAAAATTCAAATTTTTTAAACGTCGATCTCCGTTAATTTTAGTGTCGATTTTCCATAATATATTGTTCAATAAGCGCAGGCAAGGATTCATGATTAAGTAAAACTGCATCTATCACATTTTATTGCTTGAAATTCATGTAGGATTGTTGAGTTCTGTTTATTATAATGCTGTTATAAGTAAATTTATTAACGTTTAAGAAAATAATTTGAATTTTTGATATATTGCAGATGCTTAAGTCTATAACGTAATCCAAACTTAAATTGAAAATTTCATGACCTCGACGAAAATAATACAGACAGTTATAACATTCAGTGTGCTGTTATAACAGAAATTTTTCTAAAATGCATTTTTTTTTCGTGTATCTCTTGCCATTGGTCTTAGCAGGTTAGACTGTGATTGTAAGACAATGACTATAGTTATGTTTAACTAATTTCCCGCTTTGTTATTTTTATGATCTGTGCGCAGTAGGGAAAGTGTGAAAACCTTCTAATGCAAATATATATAGTTAAAATATAGGTAAGAAAAGATTTGCTTACCTCTTCTTTGTTGGATCCACCACGAGCACATCCACATTAATCCACTGGGCGGCACTGCTTAACGAGATGAATGAAAATATTAATTATATATATTATAATTTGAGAGCTGTGTATTCCATATTTAGAAGGATTCCCGTTATTAAACTTGGAATGGAATTTTAATATTTCTTGGTTATTTGTTTTAAAGATACAGAGAAAAAAAGTAAGCGGGGAACAGAACGGCCCGCATTTATATGCACAACTACATTTAAAGAGAGCAACAGATGGAATGATAAAAACGGGAGTACATATATATTAAAAACCGCAGACAGAAGAGAGAATCACTTAAGCAGCAAAATCGTCCGCGAATGTCAGAAAGAAAAGTCAAAAGTTCTCTTCTAATAAAAGTAGGAACGTTTTTGTATAAATGTTTATACTGCACAACAGTAATTCAAGGGTTGTTCAATTCACAATAATAAGACGAAAAAATTTAATTGTAAACAAAAATTATTTATTTAAAAAAGAAAATAAGTAAAAAGCCTTTTTTTTTTATGAGTACTTTTCCCGACGAGAATCATAATTTAAAAATGTTCTCTCAAAATTAAAAATACTGAAGAAACTAAATGTATAACTGAAAAAAATTGGGAACAGATGTGTTACACTCACGCTAAAATGTAAACAAAAGATTGGCGACTGTTTGGTTGGCGCGATTTCCAAGACTGCGCCAAACTAATAACTTAATACAATGGCTAGGTTGCCATTAAAGTTAAAAATCCCCTAAATTTGGCGACTTTTTTCTTTTTTTTAACCGATTAATTTTTTTTTTTTTTTTTTTTTTAGCGTGAGTGTAAAGCATCTAAGCCAAAAATTGTATAAAGGGTTCAGCTTTGTCTTTCATGAAGTTTAGATTGATATAATTTAAATATGACAAACCTTAAAAAGTACGATCCACCGAGAGAGATAGAGAAAAAGAGAACACTTTATAATAACTCTACTGCAGATCATCGTATAAAAGTGTGATTGGTACAAAAAAAAAAGATTTTAATAATGTTTACTATTTACCGAAATAGTTAAAATTTGCTTAGGGGTGTCGTCTACGCACTGAAATTATACGAAAGTCGAAAATTTTTCAATACTAACATCTCATTTTTGACAACATATTTGGATTCTTCAGTAAATTTTACCTTCGTCTAGCAAACGGGAAGTAATTCGGTCAAGAAGTTTAGGAGTTATACAGATTTAAAATCTGGAACTCTAAATGTTAAATTCATTTTTAATCGTTACGAAACAAATTACAAGCGGGTAGTTTTTTAAACTTAACCCAGAAACTACTTGGTGAAATGATCTGTAATTTTGGATTTGTATCTTTGAAGGTTTTAAAAATAGATTTCTGTTAAAAAAACAAACAAACACAGAATTCATTTGACTTCGGTGGCCATTCCACTTTTTTTCATATTGAATCTGGCGCAACTGTTGTCGAGATCGAGACCCAGAGTTTGGAAACCTCTGCATAGACTAATCTGGATATCGATGAAAGAGTCGTGTCATATTTTTCGTCTTATCTGAACATTTTTCCCACCACCACTTTTTATCTGCTGCTACAATCTTCAAATTTAATCACACTCTACACCCTGGGCACTATCCCAAAAATTCCTAGGGAAAGTTTTCAGATTTTGCGACTAGATTAACATAGAAGAATTGATGTTCGAAAGTACATTTGGTGGGCTTTCTAGAGACACCTTAAAAAGCCACTTTTCTAATGTGTTTACAGTTTATGCTATGATGTTTACGGTGAGAATTAGGGTGAGAATAGTTTCTCAAACACTATCAAGTGTTTAACTTAAGCATGTTTTCAGCCTGGAGGGGCCTATATTTACTAATATCAGGGCCCACTTGTCATTGGACAAGCTGGCAATCTGACTAATCCGCCACTGATAGCATTGGTGTAAATCTAACGTATATCTTTGCTTCTCAGTCTATATAGTAAATGGCGTTATTTGTTTTCTGTTAGATTGTCCTTGAAACTACAACTCTTGAAAATGGTCCAACATATACAGGGTGATCCAAAAAAATTAACTTCGACTTTTATTCCTTAAATATTGATCATAGAGATATATTCTAAATTACAAAGTTACGTAAAAAGAGATACGAAATTTTATGAAATCAATTAAAATTTTCAGTTGATTAAATTTGAAGAAATACAACACTTAAACTTTTATATGGTCCACATACAAAAAATTTCCCAGTGAGTAAAATGTGCCCTATAGACTAATAGGATCATGTACAAAATTTCATCATTTTATCATAAAAAGCCACAGAGATATGTTTAAACAAAGTTGGTGAGGGGTTAATCATAAATTAAAATGTAAATGTTTACAGCTAGAGTGCAGATAACGTGACGCAGAAATGCATCATTAGCAAATAAAATATGACTTATATCTTTAGTTTTATTTTCAAATTTACTAGACTCCTAAAATTTTACCTGATGAATTACAGAATAAAACTTGAAAAATGACACAGCTAACGCACAAAAGTGTTATCAGACGAATGCAGCTCTGTATTAGCATGGATGGAAAACATTTTGAACAATCTTTGTAATACTTGCGTAATATCATTTCTACACAGTTGAGATACTTTTGTACCAATACATAGCACAATTATTATTCATTTATTCAGCTATTATTATTATTATTATTCATTTATTAATTCTGCTTTCTTTCGTAATTTGTATACGACCCCAGAAACGTAATCATCCGACATGATTTTTCTCCTTTGCGAACTCATATCCAGGCATCGAAAAGTGGATTTAAGTCGGCATTTATGATGTATTTTCATATCTTTGCGGCTTTTTAGGATGAAATGCTGAAATTTTATACATGACCTTATTAGTGTATAGGGCAAATTTTACTCATAAGGAATTTTTTGCACATGTGCCGTTTAAAAATTTAAATTTTGTATTTCTTCAAATTTAATCCCCTGAAAATTTTAATTAATTTCATAAAATTCTGTAACATTTTTTCATGTAACTAAGTAATTTATAATATACGTCTATGATCAATATTTGAGGAATAAAAGCCGAGGGCAATATTTTCGGGTCACCCTGTATATATTATGATTCAAGGCTGTTCTCAAATCCAAAACAGCTACTTTCTGACACTTTGTTTGAGTTCATTTTTATTTTAAAACGCATGAAATTGGCAAGTGTTCTTATTCAGAAACTATGTAATCGAAATGCGTTTACCCTTTTTTTGGTAAAGGAAGAAGATATTTCCGAAAATGCTGTCAAAGTGGAAGTTTGAATCGAACTCCCGATGTTGGAATACGAGAAAAGGGAAAAGGGTGTCGCCAGGTGACAACAATCGCTTATAACGCTATAAGTAATTTATTTATATAAAAAAAAAAAAATGGAGAACTCATTTCGAATCCAAATCGCTTCAATAGTCAGGCCTGCCATTTTTATGCCTTTGCGTTTAAAAATGAGTCAGAAAGTTTCGCGTTGTTGAGCAGATCATTTGAGAACCACCTTAAATAATCCATCAATCTTGAAATTTAATTATGTTATACATCCTAAATATTGTTCCTTAAAATTACTAGGACAACTTTTCAAATTTTAATGCGAGATTAAAATGGACAGAATCGATTTTCAAAAGTGCGTTTAATGTGTTTTCTGGAGATTGTTTAAGCAGCTATCTCTCTGGAGTGTTACAATTTACACACAGGTGTTTACAGTTAGAAAATAGTTTCTCAAACACTATCAAGAGTTTATCATACTTTTCAGTATTCTAAAGCAAGGGAAAATCCTTTGCTGTATGAAAATGCCTTGTTATTTAGTATTTAGTGTTGAATTAAGTTATAGAAACTGTTGTAAAAATGACCGGTTCATTAAAGTATTAATGTGAAATTAACATATTATTGTGTTTTTCTATTCTTTGTATTGGCGATGTTGGCATGGTTTTGTCTGGTACAATTTTAGGTTTCTTTCATCTGTTGTTGTCTCAAATAAATTAACTGTTAGTTTGGTCACGGATTTATGCTTTGTCATGCGCTTAGTTCAAATGAGGTTGGTTGATGTAATGGATTTGAACTGTGCTGTATGGATTACTTTGTTTGTGAGTAAATTTTTATTATCTATACTTCATGGATTTTTTATTTTCCTCTCCATTCGTTTACTTCTATTAATGCAATATTTTTAGCAGAAATATACTGATCTCAGCATATTTGCCTGTATATTTTATGAAATATTGCATTATTTTTTAGATATGTCTAGAGTTCTGCTAGACTGAAAATTAAACTCTGCACATGCATTTTTTTCATTTCGAATTCCATTTTAATTTCATTTGATACCCAAATTCAAATTTTCTTACATTATATGGCATCTTACATCATTATATATATATATATTTTTCTAAATTTTCTTAAAAGCTTTTAAGTATGTTTGGCTGCGTGCCATCACTGAAATGGCGCATTGGTAATCTGATGTTTACAGTTGTTAATTATGTATTAACTTAATTGTATTATGTATACACTTTATGATTAACTATCTTTAAATAGGAGATTTGTTTAGATTTGATGCAAGAACTTGTTTAATGTATTAGAATTATATATATATACCATGCCCATATTACTGGGATTATGTGAGGATGCCTTATTAATTCAATTTTTTATTCTGTTATACAAATATATATTCTTGTTTTATAATGTGCAATAGCCCGAATCATGTATTATTTTAGCTAATTTAGGTTATACATGGATGAAATCGTACATTTTGTGTGGTATCTGTAACAATTCGGCGCCTCATGATTCTGCTATAATGCCACAAATATTTCATTAATTCATCTTTTTTTATTATTTTTTTCCCTTCTATATGTTTTATATTATCTTGGTGTTATATTCCATTTTTTAATTTTTCATATATTTTTTTCTGGATATTTTTCAAACAAGTATGTTTTTATTTTTCATATTTACTTTTATTCCCCGATTGTTGCATGTTGTTTATGTGTTGTCTTTTAAAGGTTATATATATATATATATATATATATATATACGTGTGTGTGGGTGGGTGGGGGTGGGCGGGTGGGTGTTTATTTATTTATTTATTGATTGATTGAAAAAGTTTCTTTAAAGCCATATCTTTTCCAAATGGTTCCATGTAATCTTTATTCGGCTTTTAATAAAAAAGAATGTTTAAAATTTTATTAGCTTTTATACGATCAACACTGTCTCCAGAAATTCTTAGTGAAAGTTTCCAGATTTTTAAAAGTGATTAAAATGGAAAGTAATCGATTTTCCAAAGTATGCTTAATGTATTTTCTAGAGATTCTTTTAAGCGCCCACTTTTCCCGTTGTGTTAAAAATTTATGCAACTGATGTTTAAAACGATAAAATAGTTGCTTAAACACTATCAACTATTTATCACGAGTTAAAAAATAATAATAAATAACATTCTGGTACAAATCTAATTTTATAATTTTATTAAAGAAAAAAAATTCTGTTATAAGAAGTTGCATTATAATTTTGATGTCCTATAATTTAATGTTTGGTATTGCTTTCAATTTTACAAATATAAATAAAAATCATCACTTGATTAAAGCATCATAAAACTATTATTATCGCTAACGTATTGTTTTCCGAACTTTCGTTATTGTCAATATGTTTTTTAAGCAATTAAAATTTGAAATATTATGAAAAATTTCCAAGTATTAAATATTAGATTTATGTTTTTTTTCTTTTGAAAAAAATTCGTTAAAACCACACCTCTCCCTGATGATCACATTTAAACTTTACTCGGATTTTAATAATGAAACAAGTTTCAAATAATTATGTCCTACACGCTCAATCATCTCCCCCCCAAAAAATCTAGAAAGTTTTCAGATTTTGAGGCGAGATTAACGTGGACAGAATTGATTTTTGAAAATACGGTTAATGTGTTTTCTAAAGATTCCTTTAAGCACCAATCTTTCCCCGTGTGTTAAGAATTTATGCACTGGTGTTTACGGTTAGAAAATAGATTCTTAAACTCTATCAAGTGTTTATCAGTAGCCCTCCCCCCTGCCACTATAATCTTTAAATCACTGTGATGGAAAGATAGTGTTATCGATAAAAAGCCCTCTATTACAAGAACTTTTATTAATTTTGATGGTTTATAGTTTAACGATTGATGTCACTATCACTTTTACAAACATAATTAAAAACCAGCATTTAATTAAAGCATATGTGTAGATTAATATATTATTATTTCTTAAACTATTATTACTACAGGTTTTTTTCCATTAAAATTTCTTTCAAAGGTTATTTCCTGGAAATAGTCCGACCAAAACTTTATTGGGATTTAATTAATCAAACAATCTTGAAATTTAATCACGATCTACACCCATAACACTGTATACAGAAATTCTTAAAGAAAGTTTTCAGATTTTAAGGAGAGATTAAAGCAGACAGAATAGATTTTCGAAACTGCATTTAAAATGCTGTCTAGAGATTCTTTAAACAGCTATCTTTTCTCATATGTTTACAATGCATGCACTGGGTTTGTTGTGAGAAAGTTGCTTCTCAAACACTATCAAATGTTTGTCTTAAGACCATTTTCACAAGAAGTATTTTAAAGTATCTAGATTAAAGATTATTAGTGTTCCAGTAGAAAAAGAAATGTCCAGCGTTATAAGTACACTGTGTGGTAGATCCAAGTTGTTAGAAATGTAAAGGGGTAGCGTAGAACCTTTAGGATGGACCAACTACAAGAAAACTTAGCAAAGAATTTTATTATAATTTCGATTCTCAAATGAAATAAAAATTACAGATCATCTAGGTTTTCTTAGAGTTTCACAACAATATATTTAGAATTCTTTCGGCTTATAATTAGTCTGCAGTCAACAGAAAGTCTCCAGCATCAAACATAGATTATGTTGTCAAACTAACCGGGATCACGTTTCTCTTTCAAAAGGTAGTTGCGGGAACAATATTCCGTTTTCCTGGTCCTTCACGAAAATTCAACTAGTTCATAAAGATGATCAATCACCTTCAAAATGCGAGAAGGAATTCCAGATGGTTTGTTGTCCAAACTATGTAAAGTTTCACGTTTGCTTTTCATAAATGGTTTCCCAATAATTTCACCGTTAGCTTCAGTCTCTCTATTTAAATTATATCACAAGGAAACTATGTTCCTACAAGATTGAGAGAAATCTTCAACCTTTTCCCCGAGTAAAATTATTACTCCACAATCTCTCAGCCCCAAGCTGACTGACTCTTTTTTCTCTTCAACCTCCGATCAACTTTTTGAACAATAGGTTTTCCATACACCACTAAAAGAAGTTTTAGGTATCCTCATAGTGTATAGTTTTCACATGATAGGATGAGGGGTTCTTTTTGGGAGGTTCCTGCAAAGATTCGTAGCAGCCCAAACTTTCTCATGGTGGCGGTTTGATGATAGACATTCTCTTTTACCCGGCCTATTCTTAATGCTGTCTACAAAACTTCGAGTGGCAAGATTGATAAGGATTTATCGAAACCTTTGTAGTTGGCGACTTTTTTAGGAACTACGATTCTGAAAAGCGTTTCTTTATTTTCAGAAACCTGTAGATACGAGAGTCACTCTGAAAGTTTTGCTTTAGGAAAAATTGCCAGGCAGAATATCATAAGCGGCGGACGCTTTATAAAATACTAGCTAACCCGTCAGGCGTTGCCCGGGCCTGAGATAATTACAATCTCAGAGAAAGGCGTTAAACCCTCCCTCCCCATACCCGCAAATATAATGAATAATTTATTCAAGAGAACCACCGTCACCTACATTAACTCAATCATTAAAATAATAATTACATTTTTCGGATAATTAGAACATAATGAAGACGCTACGCTAAAATAGCCGGCAGATGACACCCCTTCCCGACCTCAATTTCAAATCTATATATTAATTAGTTACCTAAATTTTTGTTCATTGGTAAAAATTGGCAATTATTTCCTTTTTATTTTCGCAAACTAAATGGAGGGATCGGCCAGAGAAACAGATCTCTTTGTAGTTCGGTTTTTAATGAAAGCAGATCCCTGTCTGAAACTTTCTCGGATCATTTTCACTCGCACCGGCAGATTTTTAGCAGTTTTTTGTATAAATTAAGAAAAATTACCGACCGAATTTTTCAAAAATCACATAGTCGGATGCAGAATTTTTTTTATATATGCTCAGAAATTTTCAAATTGATATCTCAATTAGTTTTCTTAAATTCTGTAATTAGTAAAATAATTTTGAATTCGTTCATTTCCACTTGCAAATCCAATGCGTTCGTTTCTTTCGCCATTTAGATTTAAAAGATGTCATTTTAGAAGCAATGATTAATGAGAATCTAATTAATATCTTGTGTAATTATCAAAATATTAAAATTCTGAGACTCAGGTGCACATGGCCAGACCTTGAACTATCCACACCTAATTTTTCCGACTTCTAGGTGTGCTAGATTTTGCTAGCCACAGCAGACAGACAAACACACACACACACACACACACACACACACACACACACACACACACACACACACACACACACACACACACAGCGAAACTTTCTTTTATTAATATAGATAAGCCCTCCATAAGTGAGGTGTCAACTTTCTCCAGCCAACTCCTTGTCACGTGGATGCTAGGGCTAACTGAAACCATTTCCTATGTTGACTTAGTCACACTATGGATGTGGATCTCGTGAGAACATTTCCGCGTAATGATTTTTTATGATTTTAAAGAAAGTTTAAATGAAAAAAGACTGTTTTAAAAGAATGTCAAAGACTTTTCAAAGTTCTCATCTTTCATATTCAACCATATTTAGAATGGTTTCGAGAATTTAAGAATGGGAAATCTGATTTCAAATATGACAGGGAGAAGTGGAAGGACCTCATCGGCGTCCCCAAATGAAAATGCTGAAAAGTTAAACATTATTTAACAAGTTGGAAATTGTACGTCAAACGTGATAAACGAGGTGCGTTCGTACCATAGCTAGTTATATAAATATTCAGATCTTGACGATTTTTAATTATGTGAAATGAATTATATCGTCTGCAGATTAATTTCTGTAATAAAATAAGTATGTCTGTCGCTTGACGATTAAACCTCGGAAGCTACTATAACAAAAAAGCACAGATTTTTAAAAAAAAATTCAAATTTCTTAATAAATATTTTTATTAATATCTTCTAAAGTATTGATTCGATTTTCATAAAATTTGAAATGTCTCTACTAAATTCTGCAAATATATCTTAAATTTCACACCGTTTGGTTGGGTAGTTTTTGCGCTGTTATATGCGGACAGACGGACGGCCGGATCAGACGACGACTATAGGTGCTACGTATTTATATAATTACGAACGCACCCAAAAAGGTAGCCCATATATTCCATATCAATCTATTTTGCAGACTCTGAATATTGGATCGGCAGCAGTTTTTAAGTTTCTACATGAAGATATAAAAGTCAAGAAGTTTCGTAGTAGATGGACAGACCGAGGAGCAAAAGCAGACAAGAGTGTCATGGCCCAAGAAATGTTGCTAAAATTTAATTCTAGCACCTTCAAGCGTGTTTATGAAATTGTTAAGGGTAATGAAACATGGATTTAGCAACTTGATCTACAAACTGAAATACAATCTTCAGTTTGGGTGTTTAAAAATGAAGAACCGCCAAGGAAAATCAAGCGGACAAGGAGCGTCGACAAAAAAATGGTGGCCACTTTTTTCCCCAAAAAACGGCATATTGCCCCAGTCCCTTTGGAAGAGAGAAAAGCCGTTACTGCCAACTGTTATACACAGATTTGTCCAGCAGAAGTCATTAAAAAGTTGGAAACAAAGACAGGGACAAGAGACATTCTTCTTCACTATGACAAAGCCTCAACTCATTATGCTTAAAAAATAAACGACTTTCTAAAACCAAATTAGATCTAATTGATTGGGCATCCACCATATAGCCCTAACTTTGCTCCGTATGACTTTTATTTGTTCTAAACTCAAGGAACGCATTTGTGGCACAAATTTTACGAGTGTGAATGTTGCGTTGAAGCGCTGTTTGACCCTACTCGAGGAAATCAGCCTGGATAAGTCGAAAAAAAAAAGAAAAATATATCTGGTTTCAAAGAATGAATATGTGTACTGAGTGTAAAGGTGATTATTTTGACAGAAAAATACAATTTTTATATGCTGTAAATTTTTGGTATTGCAAAACTTTCAGAGTGACCCTCCTATCCAAAATGAAAAGAAGCATTTCTGAAACAAAAGTGACTGTAGCTGACCGTAATTACTGAACACGTTTCCGAGTAGTTTTTATAGGGTATTAATCAGTTTTCTCAAACCGAAATATCAGTTTTTCGGATACTATAAATGTCCCAAGTAAATAATTTAATGTTCAATAAGCATGACAAATTATGAACATTAACATTAAAATTTAAATTAATAGCATTAACACTACCATTAAAATTAAAATGAATAGCATTCACATTAACATTAAAATTAACATTTATTTTGTTATTCTTGCATGTATTAATTCTGTTTACGCAGCTGAAAATGCTTAATTGAGAATTCATAGCATCCGAAAAAATGATATTTCGCGTACAGGAAACTGATTAATATACTACAAAAACTGTTCGGAAAAGTTTCTGAAAATTACGGGCAGCAAAATAAACATTTAAAAGTTTCTAAAGAAAAGGGAATGCTTATAGAAATTGTAGGTAACTTGGAAGAGGATATTTTCATAAACTTTGACAAAGATAAGAGCTAGATTAAGAAACATTTGTCTTATCTTAACAGTGCAGTTACTTTACGATTTTAATGTTCGTAATGTAATGTTTAATAGCACCTTCAATTTTATAATTAGAAATAAAATCTTACAGTTAATTTATAGTAATATAATAAAGGTAAATTGTCATTGTTTCTCAAACTATCATTATTTTTCTGGTAAATATTCTTTAAAAGCAAATCTCTTCCAATTGATCCTGTGCTAAATTTGTTAGGATTTAATTAATCTAACAGCCTCCAAATGTAATCACGCTTTACACCATAAAGTCTGTACTTAGAAATTCCTAAGAAACGTTTTCAAACTTTGAAAATATATTAAAAAGGGTGGAATTGATTTTCGAAAGTGCATTTATTGCGTTTTCAAGCAATTCTTTTAAGCACCCACTTTTTCCGATGTGTTTAGAATTTACGCACTCATGTTTACGGTGAGAAAACAGCTTCTTTCATATTATCAAGCGTTTATCATATGGAAAATTAAAGCATTAAAAAAAATATATAAAATTATTAGAAATTAAAGTATTAAAGTTCACAAAAATACTTAAAGTATTTTGATACAAAGCAGGATTTCTAAAACTCTCAGCTATAAGAAATTACTTTAAGATTTTGGGGCTTGCATAATTTAACGTTTCATGCCATTTTCAATTTTACAAACAGAAATAAAGCTAGCAGTTGATTGTCATTGTCAGTATCATTGTTTTTATATTTTTAGTAATTATAAAACATAACAGCAGTAAATATAAGCTAATATGGCATAAACCCCAATTATTGAAGATTCCTCTAAATCAGTGGTTCCCAACCTTTTTTTAGCCGCACCCCACCAAAACATCTCTAAAATGATGATGCCCCCCCTCTCCCTATAACATATAATTCTCATAAAATTTTAAAAGAATTTACTCCTGACAGAGTAAAAAGCATTTAACATTGATCCTGAAACGTGCCGAAGGTAATGGAAGAATCAAATATTTTTTATAATCATCTGATACTCCTCGTAGTTTACTGGCATACGGTCGCCACGTATGCGTGATGTACAGAGTGCTCAGAATCCTTGATTAGAAAAATCAATAATTTTGAATAAAACATTTTTGTTTTATTTAATCACAGAATTTCTGCAATTAAATTACTAATCAATTTCTAATCAGAATGAAACGTGACAAAAGATTCGGTAAAGGAAGGTCGTCAAGTAATTGTTAAATCATAGGTGCCAACCTCTCATTAATATTCCGTAATATGAGGGTTAATTTGACCCAGTTTAACAACGCTTTAAACCAGAAAAATTATTGGATGAATCTTTAATTCTTCAAATTAGAGTTTGCACGTGGAATTTATTTAATTTCATTTCTTAAAAAAAATTCTGGTGCAAAACGGGTTAAACCTGGGTCAAATTAACCCGCATATTACGGAATATTAATGAGAGGTTGGCACCTATGGTTAAATATACACTTAAATAGTTTCATGTGTAAAATTGATTTTCATGTGACATATTGCAGTGCGACTCATTCAATAAATAATCGAAAAAGTTGTTTAAAATTCTAAAATACTTCTAAATCAGAAAAATTATAAAGAATTTTTAAATATATAAAAGTATCTAAATATCTTAAAATGTTTTTTCCTATAATTATTCTGGTAGGATTGTATTTAAAACTTTTGAATGGATACTTTTTAAAAATTGAATAAAAAACTATTTTTTTAATTTTGTTTTTGAAATTTGAATGTGTAACTTTTATTTTCAGTCTACAACATTACTATTAGAAAAAAATTTCAGAAGGTATGGGTTCACAGAAATTCTGAATTGTCCCCTTTAAAAGTTAAATTGCCCCCCTGAAAAGTCAAATTGCCCCCCTGTGGGGCGTACGCCCCCCGTTGGGAACCACTGCTCTAAATCTAGATTCCAGATAATCAGTGTTTATCACAAAATAATTAACCCCTTCAGTACCATTGACGTACACTGCGTACGTCACGATTTCGTCGTACACTCCAACCTGGAGTCTTACTCCTACCATACGTAATTACCCGTGCGTCATGTATAATATTGAAGTATGTGGTGTTCAAGAAGAAATGGTATATTGCTCAGTTCATATGAAACAAACATAATACAATTGACATAAACATATGATAATTTGAAAAATATATAAATAAAATGAAACACTTAAAGTAGAATAATCTGCTTCTGAAGGGGTAATACAATTCCGAGCATATTCTGACGCAACGCATCTTTTAACCAATTTAACTTAACTTGATATTAATTTTGTGTTCAATATAAAATTAAAATGTTTCTTCTCGTTGACAGATTTCAATTTAGCGCCAAAGCGGTCTTGTTACTTACCCATCATACGTAGTATAGGGTAAGTCTTGTAATCGTTTTGAAAATTTAAAAAAAAAAAAAAAAAATGACGGATTTACACATTTCAGATATTGGAGATTCCAAAAAACATTTGCCGTCCGTCTGTTGTCTGTGTGTGTGTCTGTGTTTGTGTTTGTAAACGCTTTATCTCCCGAACAAATTGAGACAGAGACTTGAAATTTGGTATGTACTTAGTATGTAATAATGGGAAGAAGCTTATTGAATTTCACTAACCTCGATTATCCGGAACTATTTTTTTCTCACTCTCGAAATATTCGTTCTAATAAAAGGTATATAAAAATTTTCAAAATTATTTATTTTAAGGAGTGAATATAAACAACAATAAAAAAAAACATAAATTTTGCCTACAGAATGAAGTCGATCGGATAATTAGTTGCCGAGATATTTGTAATCCTATTTTCCACATTCTTCGATTTTTCCTGGCCTATATTTCATTCAAATTTCAATTCAAAGATATATTTTAATTGGAAATGAGACGCTTAATCCGACGCAGTAAATCGTTAGTTAATAAGATTATCAATTTTGGAATTATAAGGATGTTTCTTTTACGCAATTCAGTAATAGAGCATTTAAAGTTTATGACGTCATCAAGCCACGATTTTATTCGAATTGCAATGCATTTTATAAGTAGTTTACACATGTTTTATTTTAATATTTTATATTATGCATATCCATGATGGAAAGTATTACGGTGGCCCCCAACGACTAGTTTAAATTGTTCTGAGCAAGCAATTGCCAAATGTGATAACTTTAACACAAATGTTCGCGGTTGAGATAGATTTTTTTTTTTTTTTTTTTTTTTTTTTTTTTTAAATTTTACTTTTGTATTATAAGTCACACAAAGTCACTGAATTGGGGTACACATTTTAATTAATTCAAAAGTTAATAAATAGATAATAAATTCTGCGATCTTAAGAAGTCGTGTAGGAGCAATAAAAGCAAAAGGGAAAGCGCTGGTCATTGCCACCATCGTTATATACATTTCTAAAAATAGAAAAAAAAAAAAACATTTTGGATTTTTATGGTTTGTACACAGAAAAAAATAACACCCAATTTGGGTCGAAAAACCTAAATTGGATGGTTTTTTTTTTTTTTTTGCCCAAATTGGGTCATGCCTGTTTTGGTTACCACTGTGAATCCATTTTGGGCACTGTTAAATACCCATTTTCAAAAAAAATAAATAATTGAAAATGAGTATTTAACAGTGCCCAAAATGGATACACAGTGGTAACCAAAACAGACATGACCCAATTTGAGCACATACCTAAGAATTTTTCGACCCAAATTGGGTGTTATTTTTTTCTGTGTAAATTGATGTCTTATGCCACTTTCAATTTTTGAAACAGAAATGAAAGCTTGCAGTTAATTAAAGCATCAGTGTGAATATTACTATATATCAAATATTCATCATTGGCGATAATTTCTTCTTTTCTAGTTTCGTTAAAAGGATACCTCTTGCAGATCATACGCATAATTATCTAAAATTTTTGTGGATTTAACTTTGTGCCGTTATATTAAAAAATAAATTAACAACGTTAAAATGTTTTGTTTATGCTATTTCACGTTGTTAATTTATTTTTTAACAAACGCATAATTTATTGGGACTTAACTAATTCAAAAAGACACTGGATTATTTTTTAACACAATTATTTCAAATTGGTAAAGTAATCATACAAGTTGTAAATTTCCAACTGGACGAAAAATGTCCGGGCCAGGATTCGAACCTGGGATCGCTTGGCTGAAGCCGCCACGCTCTAGCACTGAGCTATCCCGGTCGAATCTGGAGGGCATAATTGACCCAGTTAACCTTATTGATCAAGGCATCTGGTCTGATATTTTAATTAGCTCAACAGAAAAGATCGCAGGTAATGGAACTCCAGTAAACGCTGGATACGTGAATACACTGGATTATTTTTTAACACAATTATTTCAAATTTGTAAAGTAATCATACAAGTTGTAAATTTCCAACTGGACGAAAAATGTCCGGGCCAGGATTCGAACTTGGGATCGCTTGGCTGAAGCCGCCACGCTCTACCACTGAGCTATTCCGGTCGAATCTTTGATCAATAAGGTTAACTGGATGAATTATGCCCTCCTAATTCAAAAAGATTGAAATTTAATTACATGCTTTATCTTTCATACTGTCATTCCATAGGATTTTCGCTAGAAGGTCTGAAAAATATTGGGAATTCAGTTATAAAGCAAGTAGATATAATTTTTTTTTCACTATTGTCGATAATTTTTTCTTTATTAAATTGTCGTCGAAAAGATGCCTCAGGCAGACATTGTCAGCAGGACCGAAAACAGGGGGGGGGGAGGCAGAGGGGTCATGTCCCCCGGGCGCCAGCCGAAGGGGGCGACAAATGAAGATTTCGTTTGTCGTTTAATACAAAAATGTGTATATAAAAATGTAAGAAGATTATATTCAAATAATCACTTTACTGAACCAATAATCAATGAACCACAAAATACGAACTTTAATTTCAACTAATACACTTTTAGTTAAAACTATATAACAAATTTACCTTACAATAATCCAACTAGGCCTAATAGTACCTTTACTGGCTACATCCATTTTATATATATCTTGTTTTATAACAAAAATTAGAAGATTGGCTCTTAGCCAAATCTCGTGATCCAAACTATTTTACAACTCGCGCATTAGAGCCATGGATAATAATAGAGTGTCAGTTCAGTGTCAGTTCATTTGATGATCATTTACGTGTAGTGTTCAAACTGAAATCCTACAAATCGGTCATCCTGACGTGATGGCGTCTCTACATCAGCATCTTGATTTGTTATGTTTTTTTCATGCCTAACAGTTATTTTTTTTGAGATTTTTATTTCTTTCTGGGTATTGCTCTCTGTCTTTAGGATCGGCATATCTAATATCTCTGTAATTCCTTTCCGGATATTGCTCTCTATCTTTAGAAACTACATAACTATTGCTTCTAGAATGATAAGAATTTGAATAAGTATCTTGTCCACTATAAGTTCCTTTAACCCTTTATATCCTGAATTAATTTTCCAGCTACTTTTTAGATGCTCAGAATCCTCGATTATTCCCACCAGTTAATTTTTTTTTGTAAAGTTTTCCCTATCTAATCATTGCATTTTTGCGAATCAATTAGGTGAAAATTTCTCATTTGAAAAACCGGTGGTAACAGATTAAAAATTCTGTAAAAGACGCTCGTCGCGAAGGGGTTAAAATGGTACTTATAAGTACCGTCAGGATAAAAAGGGTTAAATTCATGATGAGAATTATTCTTATGTGATGGTTGTGAATATCTTTGTTCATTATAACTAGCCTTGCACGATCGTCGGCCACCATAATTATAATCATTTCGACCATGATAGTAGCCTCTATTCATGTATCTAGGGGAAAATTTTGGATCATATCTTGCTTTTGAATTAGGTGAAGCATTTTCTGTTATGTCTTGAGGTATCAAAAAATTTTCAGTCTCAAAGTTTTCAGGAATCTCAGATTTATTTTGGTAAGAATTCTCGGAACTCTGTTTCCCATATCCATATTTATTGTAATTTCCATGGTTAAATGACTGTTTAAAATATCTCTGGCCATATATCTATTATTGCTTCTGTTATCAAATGGTCTATTAAAATTTCTGTTCTTTCCCTTATGATCAAAATTCCTATTGCGATCTTTCACATAGTCTTTTCTACCATCTGCAGGACTACTACTTTCACAATTTTCTTTTGGAGCTGCATTCCATTCATCGGATAATCCTGTATCTTTTGTCCTATTCGGCTTATATGGTTTTATTAATTTCCTTATTTTCTTTCTGTTCACTAAATTCGTAATCTGAGTCAAATTCACCCCGTCATTTACGCAGTCGATTTTAACCATATCTTCACAACCTCGATTATCATTGTTTATACTTGCTTCATTAATTTTTGTCGGTACTTCGTTAATTTTAATGTATCCTACTCGAACTTTGTTGCCGCTTGTTATTCTAATACCATCTTCCGTTACTTTTAACGTCATGCCTTCTACTGTTTTTCTACCTATTATTAAATCGCAGTCCGTCTCTTATACCACGTAAAATTTATCCTCGATTTCTGTATCGTCCACGTAGACTTTATGCCAGAAAAAACCTGTTGGCTTAATTTCTTTTTCACCTATGCCTGATATAGATATATTGTCGTTGGTTAGTTTTGGCGCGTTTATTGCAGTATGATATCTTGAACTGGCGATTGAAATATCACTTCCTATATCGATTATTACGTTTGTGTTTATTCCGCTAATATCTAAGTTTCTTCCTTTTTTACCATTTAACATTCCCATATTAACTATTTTTCTTTGCGTGTTTTGGGTCTCATTTTGGTATTTTGTTTCTCGCCAATTTTGATTATGTTGCAGGTAAAAATTTGAATATTCTTGTTCTGTATTTTTCTCCATGTCACATTTTGCACTCACGTGACCAGGGTTGCCACACGCAAAACAGATTATATGCGACTCTTTGCTTTCGTGACCTACATAATGCCTCTTATTAACTTGGCGTCTTTTCGAATTGGCGTAGTCAGCCACTCTCGATCTTCTGTCATCAAAATCGCTGTTTGTATCCTTAACTGATTGTTTATTGTAAACCCTTTGTGCTGTTTTGTAATTATCTAATTTATCAACTATTTCATCAATTTTCTTTATTACTAATAATTCTTCTATGAAATGTGTCTTTGTTTCCGTAGGTAAATTATGCCTGATTTGATTAACAACAATTAATTCTGCTAGAAGACCTTCAATCCATTGTTGAAAATACATCTTTATTTCATAAGCGAAATCTCGCCAATTGGCTGATGGCTCCTTTTTAGATGAGAAAAATTTCAGCCTAAACTCCTCTGGAGATAGTTTGTAGCGTTTTAGTAGAATATTTTTTATGTAATCATAATCGTGAATTTCAGGTTCGTTTTCCTTTGTTATTATATTGATCACATCTAACGGCATTAGATTAATTAAACAATTTACCCATTCTTTTTTATCAATGCCTGTTTGCGCCATTTGCCTTTCGTACATAGCTAAATATAAACTGATATCATTCAAGCTATCATATTTAGTTAATAATCTAAGCAATTCAAATTGCTTACCTGGATTTGTCCTTGGGTTTTCTTCAATGTGTTCTCTTGAATTTTCTTGTATCTGCAATTTTTTAATTTCAAAATTTTGCTCCGATTCTATTTTCCATTTTCTCTCTTCCATTTCCATTCTCAATTTCAATCTATTTTCTTCAATCTCTGTTTGTAACTTCTTCTCTTCCAGTTCTGCTTGTAATTTCTTCTCTTTCTTCTTCCTCTTTTCTACTTGCTATCACTACTTTCAACCGATCTCTTATAAAATCTTCTTCGTAACTCTCCCAACTCTTGATCAGCTTTATTAGGACAGGTATTGTTGGTTTTTGGGGTGCTTCAATTCCGCATTCTTCACAGAAGTTTATTAGATCAATTCTCTTAGCTTTATTGAGAGTTCCCATGCTTATCTTTCGAAAATTGTATTTGAAGTGATACGATTATGGTTTCACCTTGCTAATTCGTAACCCAACTTTTGATACTGGCGTTTTACAACACTTCACGTTTGGTTTCCATTTCACTACTAGTGGCTTTTACTTTTAATAATCTTGGCATCCGAGCCCCCAAAAATGTAAGAAGATTATATTCAAATAATCACTTTACTGAACCAATAATCAATGAACAACAAAATACGAACTTTAATTTCAACTAATACACTTTTAGTTAAAACTATATAACAAATTTACCTTACAATAATCCAACTAGGTCTAATAGTGCCTTTACTGGCTACATCCATTTTATATATATCTTGTTTTATAACAAAAATTAGAACATTGTCTCTTAGCCAAATCCAAACTATTTTACAACTCGCGCATTAGAGCCATGGATAATAATAGAGTGTCAGTTCAGTGTCAGTTCATTTGATGATCATTTACGTGAAGTGTTCAAACTGAAATCCTACACACACACACACATATATATATATATATATATATGTGTGTGTGTGTGTGTGTGTGTGTGTGTGTGTGTGAAATTTGGATAAAAATGTCTCGTAGCCGGAAAATTAAAAAAAAACTGAACCAAATCCATTAAAACTGACAAATAGATAAAAAGATTTGCCTAAAATACTAGATAGCAAATTAATAAGAAGAAAGAACTGTTCTCTTAGGATATTTTTTTATATGAGGACACTTCCAATTTCAGAACCGTTTCCAACCAGTTTCACAAAAGTGAAAATGTCCGAATAAAAAAAAAAATTGTAACAAAACCCGAAAAAGTACAAACGCACAACATTAGATATCGACCGCAAGTATCCCATGAAAAAAAAAATTAAAAAATATTAAGAACGCTCCCCCAGATTTAACATTAGTTTCCGAATGTCTTCGCGTGATTAGTGTAAACTCTTAAGACAAAGTGATTCATATCACTGGACTTTAAACGCCTCATTTGTAACTATACACATACCGTAAAATCTGTGAAAATGAAATCTGTCTATAACGGAATACAGTTTAAAATTTTAAAATTATATGTTCTCGACAGAAGGAATACCAACAATTATACTTGCTAAGACGAAAACCTGTATAAAGTAGAATATTTTCCTGTTCCTTTCTATTCCGTTCTGAAGGTTTTATTGAATCAATATTTGATAAAGCTTATTACGTAGTTCAGTATTAAGTATTTTCTGATTACATATTTTAAATTTAAAAGAAGTCGAGTCGGCTATTAGAAACTTGGTAAAATTCTCTTTTCAGGGGGGGGTGGGGGGGGGGCTATAAAATCCATGTTTGCCCCGGGAGCAAGAAAGGCTAGTTTCTGCACTGATTATCAGGATGCTCTGTAAACATTATTGGAATTTAATTTATCCAACAAGCTGGAAATTAGTACATTCTTCCCAAACAGTATTCCGATTTTCCTAAGAAATTATTTCATATTTTGAGAAAAGATTAAAAGAGAGAATCGATTTTTAAAAGTGTATTTTCTAGAGATTCCTTTAAAAAAATTTTCTCCATGTGTTGAGAATTTATGCACTGTTGTTTACGATGAAAAAAAAATAGTTTCTCAAATGTCATCAAGTGGTTATGATGAGAAAATTTACAAGAAAATACTTTAAAGCATTTTGATGAAAGATTATTATCGTTATGTTAGAAAAAAAAGGCTTCGTTATAAGCAGTTACTTTGCTTAGAACCTATTTTCGAAAGTGCATTTAGTGTGTTTTCTAGAAATTGTTTTAAACGTCTTTTCTCCGCGTGTTGAGAATTTATGCACTGGTGTAAACGATGAAACAATAGTTTCTCAAATACCATCAAGTGTTTATCATGAGAAAATTCGCAAAAAAAGAAGAAAAAACTACTTTAAAGCATTTTGATGAAAGATTATTATCGTTATGTTAGAAAAAGAAAGCCTTTATTAGAAGCAGTTCCTTTGCTTAGAACCTATTTTCGGAAGTGTGTTTAATTTGTTTTCTACAAATTGCTTTAAACGCGTTTTCTCCGTGTGTTGAGAATTTATGCACGGCTGTTTATGACGGAAAAAATAGTTTCTCAAATACCATCAAGTATTTATCATGAGTAAATTCACAAAAGAAAAAAAAAATACTTTAGAGCATTTCGATAAAAAATTGTTATCGTTATGTTAGAAAAAGAAAAACCTTTGTTATGTAGTTACTTTGCTTAGAACTTATTTTCGAAAGTGTGTTTCATGTGTTTTCTAGAAATTGTTTTAAACGCCTTTTCTCCGTGTGTTAAAAATGTATGCATTGGTGTTTATGGTGAAAAAATAGTTTTCGAACATTATCAAGTGTTTAGCATGCGAATATTCATAAAAAAACATTACTTTTATTTACAAAAGGAAAGGACTTCGTTACAAATACTGATAGATTCTCTTTAATTTAAACTCCAAGGAAATGTGGAAAAAAAATCGAATTTTCGAAAAGTCGTAATTTCAAAGAAAATTAAGAAAGAAAACAACTTTTAAAATTATACTGAAAATCTAAGGTAGGCAGCTCATCGAGTTTTCCCAAGATGTCCAGCTTTGCCCCCCCCCCCCCCTGGAATGTTCCCCCAGGGTTCGTTAGGGAATTCCAACCTTGCGAATTCCTATCAAATAATATAAAAAAAAGATACAAAAGCGTTAAATGAGGAGAATAAAAGAAAAAGAAAAAGTGGGGACTACAAGATGGTCAAGGGCCTGCCCTGACTGACTGAGCCTTTTAAAATTATAAGCAGAATTATGAGCAACTTATAAACAGGATCTCAGGTAGCAAATACAAACACTTCCTTGTATACAATTCTACCCTCCAATAAAACCAGACACAAGTAAGTCTCAAAAAGTTATATTAGACCAAGGCACGAAATTGGCGAGCAAATATTTAAGGTTGGCGAGTAAGTTTCGTCTTTTGAAATGTTGTGCTTCAAATCAAACTGTAATACGCTCAGAATATCGTGCCTCAATGTAGCGACACGCGGAAGTGTTTTAAAACCAAGCGACGGCATTTATCTTCCAAAAGAAGAAAAAATGCTGCGTTACCCACTTCCATTTATCTCCTACGGAGGAACGAACTGCCCCCGTCTGCATTCGTTCTCCGGCTTTCGCACCGCAAAAGCGCCAAGGCGGCTTTTTTCGCTTCGAGGCCGAATCTGATCGCTCTTCACTCCTGCGTAAAGTGAATCAGGTTTCGCCACCTAAGCTCAGCTGCTTGAAACAGGGTAAAAATTATTAGCCTTCTCCCAAATTTTTAACATTTTAAAAATTGTTCATATTTTTCATGAATGTAAAATATTCTGGATTTAACAGACAGCTCCTTCTAACAATGTTCAATTTCAATTCAGTTTGTCATAAATAGTTCAATTTCAATTCAGTTTGTCATAAATAGTTCATTTTCTGGGCAGGTGTGGTGGCCGACGTTACTGTCTGAATGAATGTAAAATAGTGGCGAGCAAAAATTTTACTCTGGCTAGTACCTTTTCAACTGAAATTTCATGCCCTGTATTAGCCCATGAAGAAATTAATACAGTGATACATTACAGTAGTAATATTAATTAATTAGTACTTGAGGAAGTTCGTATTCTTTATTTGCTTTTGTTACATCCAAAATATCCCCAGTTTCACTTCAATTCAGTATAGACTTTCACTGTTACCCATTCTTACAATTTTTTTGTGAGTAGGTTTCATGAACGTTAAAAGAATTCGCATACAAAAAAAAAAAAAAAAAAAAGAAAAGAAAGAAAGAAAGAAAGGATAATACCATGTTATTGTTTTGAGCGAGTGAAAACCAAATTAAAAACAAATTTTTCTCTCCCTAGTGACTTCTTTGGATAATTGGTGAAAAAAAGAAAAAAAGGTTTTTTTTTTTTTTCTTTTCCTTTCTTACTTATTTATTTCTAAAGAAACATTTTCGACTCAATAAATTAACCACATGCAAAAAATTTAAATCTTCTAGTTAACCAAACTAGTGGATTGAAAATTCGAATTAGATGATACTTTATAATATTGATTTCAAGGGAATTAACTAAGTCCAAAGTAGTTACTTTACGATTTAAATGTCTCATTTAAAAACAAATTCATTTTTATTAACAGAAAGAAAGGACCATCAATTAGTTGAAATGTTACTGTATAATTATTATATCCTTATTTTTCAAACTCTCATTATTATAGATGCATTTTTTCCTCGTCAGTTTTCAATGAAAGCATGATGAAATGGCGAGAATGTAGTTTTTAAATACTGTAAAATATTTACCAGAAGTATGTTCTGAAAAAGCACATTGAAATGTCCTAATGTTAAACAAGTGCTGCTACTTAAGAAAAAGAAAATTCTTTTTTTTTTAAAGATTGCTAATGCTTCCTGCCACTTTCAATTTTACAAACTGAGACAAAAGCAGCAGACGGATGAAGCATCAGTGCAAAATTAGACATCATTGTTTCTGAAAACTTTTTTATTGGCAATAATTTTTTCTGGCAGAAAAATTTACATTGAAAGTATACCTCTTGCAGATGTTCCGACATACATTTTATTGGAATTTAATTAATTCAACTATCTTCAAATTTAAGCACTTTCTACACCCTAAAAAATATATATCCCCTAAAAGTGCTAAAAGTTTTCATATTTTGAGGAACGATTAAAGTGGACAGAATCGATTTTCGAAAGTGCGCTTAATGTGCTTTCTAGAGATTCTTTTAAACAGCCACTTTTACAGAAACGTGTGATGCCACTTTCAATTTTGCAAACAGAAATAAAAACAGCAGATGAATGAAGCATCATTTCGAATTAATATATCATTGTTTCTGAAACTTGCAGTATTTTCTATATTTTATTTTGCTGATAATTTTTTTAGGAAGGTATATCTCTTCCTGGTATACAGAAATAAATTTTGTTAGAATTTAATTAATTCAACAAGCTTGAAATTTAAACACCCTAAATTTTGCAAACATAAATAAAAACAGTAGATGAATGAAGTATAATTTCGGATTAATACATCATTGTTTCTGAAACTTGCAGAATTTTCTATATTTTATTTTACTGATATTTTTTTAGGAAAGTATACTTCTTCCAGATAAACAGAAATAAATTTTGTTAAAATTTAATTAATTTAACAAACTTGAAATTTAAACACCCTAAAAACTATCCCCTAAAACTGCTAAAAGTTTTCGTATTTTGAAGAGAGATTAAAGTGGACGGAATCGATTTTCGAAAGTGCTCTTAATGTGCTTTCTAGAGACTGTTTTAAACAGCCACTTTTACAGAAACGTGTGATGCCACTTTCAATTTTGCAAACAGAAATAAAAACAGCGGACGAATGAAGCATCCGTTTGAATTAATATATCATTGTTTCTGATACTTTCAGTATTTTTTTTATGTGATTTTGCTGCTGCATTTTCTATGAAAGTATACCTCTTCCAGATGTACAGAAATAAATTTTATTGAAATTTAATTAATTCACCAATCTTCAAATTTAATCACATTCAACTTTAATCACAAGTTTACATACTTAAAGCTGCCCCTTAAAATTCTAAAGACAATGTTTCTACCTTGAAGAAAGATTAAAGTATACAGAATCGATTTTCAAAATTGCGTTTAGTATGTTTTCTAGAGATTCTTCTAAACGCTATGTTTTGAGAATTTATGCATTGATGTTTATGAAGAAAAATTGGTTTATCAAACACCAAAATTTGTTTAACATGAGAATTTTCCCCAAAAAGTACTTTAAAGAATTCATGTGAAACATTATTACCGTTATGTTATAGAAAAAGAAGAAAAACCTACATTATAAGTATAGTTACTTTACGATTATAATATCTATAGTTTAATGTTTTACACTTTCAGTTCTACAAACAGAAATAAAGAATCATTAGTTCATCAAAATATTAATGCAAAATTAGCACATCCTTGTTCCTCAAACTTTCGCTATTATCGATAATATTTTTCATGGATACATTTTCTTTTAAACCGGCAGCAGTCGCGCTGGGCATGACGTACCCAGCGTGCGTATGCCTTTTTAAAACTGTCACCACTATTTTTTGAAAAGTAATCTTCAACTTACTTTAACGCAGAATTTGAAACACAATTGTCTTCGACTAAATAAGGTGACGATTATCATTTGCATTTATTGGTGGCAAAGTACAAAAACATTCCATATCTGGGTATGCGCGACTTCTCCTGTTTTTGTTGTTGTTGTTGTTGTTGTTTTTTGTTTTGTTTTGTTTTTTGTTTTTTTAGACCGCTGACCAGGCTTCTACTTGCCAGGCTTTTGCCCAGCTTAAGGGGTTGATACCTGGCAACGGGGCGAGGATTCGCCTGCTCTCCGCTTGGCTGGCGAAGATGTGTTTGGTAAATCTATAGGCAAGAAAAAGCAATTAAAGCAACAAGACGCACTGAAGCCACGTCGGCCTAGGCCGACGTGGCTTCAGTGCGTCTTGTTGCTTTAATTGCTTTTTCTCAGTTGGCCGGTTGCTAATTGATTCTGGATGAGGCGGTTCAGCATTGCGCAGTGTAGCGAAGTCATGCCGGACGGATGTGAGATGCTGAGATATTTACTATTTCCTGGCTGCACCGCTTATCCATACGTCATGCCATCGCTACTCGAGTTGGTCTCATAATTTAGAACCTTGATCTGGTGACGAGACCTTCACCTGACTAGGCACCCCCAGAGGTGTAATTCATAGGTAACTTGGAGGACTTTACACCCACGGCGGATTTTACATGTGCACCGGCCGCCATTTGCGTACATGATTGCCGCATCTGAAATGGAATGGGGTTAGACATTTTATAAAACTTTTAATACTAGAAACTACGTGCTACTTTTAGGCTTTAAGTACTATTACTTTATTTGGTTGTTTGTCTTAATTTACCTAAAGTTCTACCCTGCGATAATTTTAACTGAAACTAAATATTCTAGAGTTGCTTATTCCTACAGGGGGTACATTATATACATAAATTACTAAATTAAGAGAGGGTTTGGACCATAGGCTATATATTATCTATAAATAATTTAATATTTATAATTTATATAACTTAGATAAATATAAATATGGGAGGGTAGGGACAAATGGTTATATACTAATTAAATATAATTAATGGTATAATGTTTATAACTAGCACTAACTTAGCTTTAGAGGTGTTGAAAAGCTTAATTTAAGTTAAAAATTGCTACTAAAAACTGCTTAATTAATAAGTACTAAAATTTAGAGGGGATACTAAAGTTACCTGACAGTTTACAAGGGGGATGAACTTGGATGTTATCCCTTAACTACAAACTAATTTATTTCTAATTCTAAAAGATTACTATTAACTACCTTTATTATTTATTTGTACCTTCATTCTATACCTACTGACATTGTTATTTAGGGTATCGCTGGTGCTTTAATCTCCTTTCGTGCGACATTGTCTGTATCTTGTTTACAGTGTTTGATTTTTGCCGTTTATATTGGCAAAGTATGACGACACGCTAAAAAAATAGAAAAGAGTGTGCAGAAAAAGTACACTGAAATATTTTGATGCAAAGCAAGTACTGCTACTTAAGGAAAAACGTATCGTCACGTCACACGAATCGCTTATAACTCGATAAGTGATTTATTTTCAGAAAATAGAAAACTCATTTCGATTTCAAATCGCTTCAATGGTCAGGCCTGCCAATTTTCTTTGCGTTTGAAAATGAGTCAGAAAAAGTGTCAGAAAGTTTCGCGTTGTTATGAAGATCATTTGAGAACCACCTTAAGAAAAAAAATGTATCTATTAGAAAAAATACTAATGTTTTTGTGTTTTGTAGTTTAATGCGTGCTGCCATTCTCAATGTTTTAACAGAAACAAAATCAACGGATGAATGTAGCATCAGTGCTAATTTAGTACTGTTTCTAAAACTTTCAATATTGACGATAATTTCTTTTACTGATAAATTTTCTTTGAAAGTATACCTTTTCCACATGTTTCAACATAAACTTTATTTCATTTTAATTAATTCAACAAGCTTCAAATTTAAGCAAATCTGTACTGTAGAAGGCAGAAGCATTAAACAGCTGGAGAAGATTTAAACATCGGGAAGAGGTCTACTTTCAATGAAAATATATCAGCAAAAAACGTATATCGTAAATGAAAGTTTCTAAAATAATTGTATATTAATTCCGACTGATTCATCTGCTAATTTTATTTCTGTTTGTAAAATTGGAAGTGGCATCAACAGTTTCAGCAAAGGTGGCTGCTTTTAAAGTCACAAAAAGCACATTAAACGTAGTTTTGAAAATATTTTCTATCCACTTTAATCTTTTCGCACAAAATTTAAAAATATATATACTAGGGGGCCTACCCCCTGCGAGCTACGCTCGCCAACCCCCTCTCAGACTTCGAGGCCTCTAAAAACATGACAGCCTGCTTTGTTTTAAAAATATTGGTAAATCAGTAATTGGCTTGCCATGCTTTTAACGTTTGAATTGGGCATTTTTTTTATTATCATGGCCCCATAAACAGCTGTTGCGACAACTGACGACTGTTTTCGGGATTGATAAGTAAAATCAATTACACCTTGAAAACCAGCTTGTATAAAATGGTTAGGTTTAAATTGTGGCTACCTCTCGGACTTTTATAACAACGATCTGTATTCTATTCTTCCTTTGCGTTTAAAGATGAGAATAATTCCATCTGCTTGTGAATAACATTAAGAACTACGGTATTGAAAAGTACTATGTTATAGACATTTTCAGTAACAGGTTTTAATTTTCTCTCTATTTTAGTGCACCATCATGCATATTTTCATGTTATTTTAAATATGTAAATTATTTATTTTAATTAATATGTATATACGAATTTTCTAATAATTATTTATCATACAAAATTAATTAAATATTTTGTGCATGCATGCCTGCATTTATTCGGCATCAATTGATGAGATATTTAAACAAATTCGCTATCCGCGATAATTTTACACCATGTTATGTCACTTGAATATTGTCCATAAGAAAATCGGGTACTTTTCCATTATAGGATCCTTTGCTTTTAGGTTTGTCGTAATTCGAGTTTCAAAAACGAATAGATTCGTTAATATACATATATTTGTTGCCAAAAGTTATGAAAACAAACCCAATGAACTTTTGGTGATTTTCTATAATAGGGGTCTTGACGCTTTTTTAAAAAGCTTGGCGCAATTCGGGCATCAGAAAGTGAGATTTGGTGCCAAATTACATAAACAGCCATGGAAACAAATTCGACGATTTTTTTTTGTTTATATGCGTATTTTAATCATACGTATATTATTATTGTTTTTTCTATACAAATTACTTCTGATTATATATAAAATAGGATAAATGACATTTTACGCTAAACAAATTGTATAAATATTGAAAAAATGCTTCTGTATACGAAATGACAAAGTAAATAGGTTGACAGAAAGTATGTTGCCAAATTTCCTTTTCCGCCAAGGCTATTTTCTCTGTTTCGTCAAGGCCCCATATACTGGAAAAGCACCGAACTTTTATGCTTGTTTATACATGTATTTATATGTATATATACAATTTATTTATAATTGTCTTTCAATTTACCTCTTTTTGTACATAAAAATAGATAAATGGCTTCTTTATATTAAATAAATTGTATAAACATAAATGACGTATTTACATAAATGACGTCATTTGGACGAATTTATTCAAAATATTTTCAGTTTATAAATTAAATTAAATGCTGACAGACGATTGAATCCTGACGATAGAAATATGATTTTTTTTTTTTTCAAATTTTCGTGAAAAACATAATTTAATCACAATCTTGTCTTCATTATCGATTGAAATAAAAGATAAATTCAATTTCAATTTGAAAATGACGAATAAAAATAAATCAATAATCCCTATCGGGATCCTTTTTTATTTTTTTCCCTTTTTTGTCACAAAAAAACTGAGTAATTAGTTGCCATCATTACAGAAATGTCATTAAAATTAGAAAAAAATTAATATATCGAAAACTAATTCCAATTTCAAAATTCTATTACCAGTTTTGACATCCGCGGATTTTTATGGACAATTGGTATTAATTTCACCACAAAGCGTTTAATATATTATTAAAAATAGCCCTGAAACATAATCAGTCGTTTAATCAGTCGTTTCATAAAATCGTTTCATAAATTCGTTTCATAAAATCGTTTCACAAATTCGTTTCATTAGGATTTTATATATATAGGGTAGATATGAATCAAAATCAAAATTCATATTTTGTATTCAATCAAATTTAAGCACAAATTTCAAAATTGTCAATGAATTCAAATTTAAGCATGTTTTATACCATAAACACTGTCCCTTTGAAATTCCTAAGAATTTTTTTCGTATTTTGTGGAGAGATTAAATTGGATAGGATAAAATTGCATTTAATGTGCTTTATAGTGACTTTGAAAGCAGCCACCTTTGATGAAATTTTTGATGCCACTTTCAATTTTGCAAATAGAAATAAAATCAGTAGATGATCAGTGAGAATTATAATTGTTTCAAAATCTTTCATTATCGACCATAAGTTCTTTGTTGATAATTTTCATTGAAAGTATAGCTCTTCATAATGTTCTGACACAAATTTTTTTGGGATTTAAATAATTCAACAAGCTTCAATCACGCTCTACACCCTAAACACTATTCCCTGAAATTCCTAAAAAAAATCATATTTTGAGAAGACATTGAAATAGATAGAAAGAGATTCTTATAGGGGTCATGGGAGTTTTTCAGCTTGAAAAATAGTCATAATTTATTATTTGAACATATGGGAACGAAATAAAATATGTAGGTTTTTGCATAAATAAACACATATTAAGAACTTTCAGAGTACTATATTTGTATTAATTTTTATTTAAAAATGCGAATTTTGAAATCGATTTTTTCTTATCCATCATACTTAGTATAGGGTAAGTCTTGTAATCGGTTTGAAAAAAAAAAAAAAAAAAAAAAAAAAAAAAGATCATGGATTTACAAGTTTCAGACACTTTAGATTCTGAAAAACATATTAAAAAAAAAATTGCCGTCCGTCTGTCTGTGTGTCTGAAAACGCTCTATCTCCCGAACAAATTGAGATAGAGACTTGAAATTTGGTATGTACTTAGTATGTAGTATAAAGGAGCTTATTGAATTTCAGTAACTTCGATTATCCGGAACTATTTTATTCGGACTCTCTAAGTATTCGTTCTGATAAAAGGTATATACAAATTTTCGAAATTGTTTATTTTAAGGAGTGGATATAAAAGACAATAAAAAAAAAACAAATTTTGCATAAAGAATGAAGTCGATCGGATACTGAGTTGCCGAGATATTTTTAATTATATTTTCCACACTCTTTGATTTTTCATGAACTTGTATTTCATATTCATGAACTTGTATTTCAAATTTCAATTCAAAGACATATTTTAATTTGGAATGAGACGCTTAATTCGACGCAGTAAACCGTCAGTTAATATGATTATTAATTTTGGAGTTATAAGGGAGGTTTCTTTTACGTGATTCAGTAATAGAGCATTTAATGTTTATGACGTCATCAAGCCACGATTTTATTCGAATTGCAATGCATTTTATAAATAGTTTACACATGTTTCCCAAAACTTTCTTCTATCTCACACAGGTTCCGCATACACTAAAAACGAATCAGCACCAATTTATATCAATGTCTAACTGAATCTAAAGTTTTATTAAATTCCGTGCATTAGTTCTTGAGATTTGACTATTGCTAAAATCCTGCAAAATGCAGCATAGCAGATCCACCTGTTGGGAGATTTAGACCAAAATCTAATCAACATCAACTTATGTCAACGTCAAACTGAAACTGAAGTTTGATAAAAATCAGTGCATTACCTCTTGAGATATAGTTATCATGATAATAATTAAAAAAGTAGCATAGCAGCGCCACCTGTTGGGCTATTTACACCAAAACGTAAGAAGCACTTATTTATGTCAAGCTCTAACAGAATCTGAAGTTTGATGAAATTCCGTGCATTATTTCTTGAGATATAGCTACCGTAAAAATCATGAAAAAAGTAATATAGCAACGCCACCTGTTAGGATATCTACACCGAAACCTAATCAGCGTCTGTTTATATCAAGGTCTAACTGAATCTAAACTTTGAAGAAAATTAGTACATTAATTCTTGAGATAGAGCTATTGCGGAAATCGTAAAAAATGCAGCATAGCAGCGCCACCTATTGGGTGATTTTCACCAAAAACTAATCAGCACCTATTTATATCAGGGACTAATTGATTATAAAGTTTTATTAAATTTCGTGCATTAGTTCTTGAGATAGAGCTCCCAAATTTTTTTGTCACATAAAGACAGACAGACAGACAGACGTCACACACAGACAGACATTTTCTAAAAACAGTCAAATCGTGTTCAGGACCTTCAAAAACGTATAAATCCGTTGAAAACCGGAAGTCGAAAATTTTCATGAATCCAATACTTTCTTCTTGTGAAGGTAGAAGAAAGTAAAAATTAACAGTTAAAGTAGAATTTTCAAACTAACCTATCATTGTTTCTCAAACTTCTATCATTGGCATTAACTTTTTTTTCTCCGAGCAAATTTTCGTTGAAAGCATATTCCTTCTTGTCTGGAGTAAAATTTATTGGGACTTGATAATCAAATAAGGTTCAAACTTAATTACGTTCTATGCTATCTCAACTATGTCCCCCAGTAATTCCCAGGGAGTATTTTTAAAATTTGAGAGGAAATTAACGTATACGAAATCGATTTCAAAAAGACTGCGTTTAATGTGTTTTGCAGAGATTCTTTAAGGACTTTTACATGCGTTTAGAATTTATGCACTAATGTTTATGGTGAGAAAATAGTTTCTCAAACATTGTCAAATGTTCACCAAAGGAATATTCACAAAGAAATACTTTAAATTATTCTCATGCAATGCTAGACCTATTATTTACAGAAAAAAAGTTTATTATTGTAAAATCGTCCTAGTTGCACACTCCCACTATAGCATAAGTGCCTAGCTTACTCTCTTATGAAAGAAGACTAAGGTCAAATGGATTTTTGAGTTTTGTGTGTGATCATGTTCTCTTGTTTCTAACATTTGTGCGTGAGTGAGCCACCTATTCTTCCCTTTAACTTTCGCAAGTGTGCCTGAATCTCCGAGAATTTGGTTTTCATTGTTACATCGACCAATAATACTAGTAAATCTACAGATCAGAGGCCTCGACGTCAGCTCTACAAATCATTGTTCATTAATCTCATCAATGTTTAACATTATCTGCATAATATTTGATATCCTAAAATTCACTTTTTTAAAGTTATTTACACATTTATAAGAACATAAAATAAGAATATAAAATTAATATCAGAAGGGCGGTACCCCCCTGAACCCCCGTTGTCACTTTAATTTTATATTCTCTATTTCCAGTAATTGTGCTATTTCCTTTCTTGAGTATATGTCTGAATGTATTTACTAATTTAATTTCATTAGAACAATCATCTCTTTGTACAAGAGATTTTTTCCTATCTTTAAAAGAATACTTATATTTCAACCCCTATGCTGAAAATAAGATTTCGTGTATAAAATATACTTATACAAATATAAATTCCTCTTATGTGACCTATATTCAATTTACACATTCAACGTTTTTATTATTTTCATTTGGAAAACCGATTTGGTAATCTTTCTTTAGTAGTTAAAATAAATTCTCATCTATTTCATTAAAAAAAAAAATCATCTAAAAAATTTCATTAAAAAACCCCGAAAATTAGCTATTTTTACTTACCCATTATACATAGTATAGGGTAAGTCTTGTAATCGTTTTGAAAATCGAAAAATTTTTTTTGACGGATTTATACGTTTCAGACACTGGAGATTAAGAAAAACATATTTTTAGAAAAAAAAATTTGCCGTCCATCTGTGTGTCTGTGTGTCTGTAAACGCTCTATCTCCCGAAAAAATTGAGATAGAGACTTGCAATTTGGTATGTACTTAGTATGTAATAATGGGAAGAAGCCTATTTAATTTCAATAACCTCGATTAACCGGAACTATTTTTTTCGGACTCTCAAAATATTCGTTCTGATAAAAGGTATATACAAATTTTTGAAAGTGTTTATTTTAAGAAAGGAATATAAAAGACAATAAAAAAACATGAATTTTGCATAAAGCATGAACTTGATCGGATAATTAGTTGCCGAGATATTTGGAAGATTTTGGATATTTCCACACTCTTCGATTTTTCATGACCCTGTATTTCATCCAAATTTCACTTCAAAGATATATTTTAATTGGAAATTTGACGCTTAATCAGATGCAATAAACCTTTAAATAGGATTGTTATTTTTGGAGTTATAAGGATGTTTCTTTAAGCAATTCAGTAATCGAGCCTTTAAGTTTATGACGTCATGAAGCCACGATTTTATTTGAATTGCAATGCATTTTATAAGTAGTTTACACATTTTTATTTTAATATTTTACATTATGCATATCCATGATGGGTAAGTATTACGGTGGCCCCCAACGACTAGTTTAGTAAAATTTCGCGTCAAAATAATGCGATTCACTTGAATTTTCCTTTGTTGATATTCTTTTAAATATAGTTGCTTAGCAACCATTTAATGAAAGAGAGAAAAAAAAATGCATTGGAAATTTTTGTAAAAACTGAGAAATTAAAATGTTTCATATCTTTCAAATTAATGCATAAAATTTCCCAATAATTTATACAATTAATTTCAAAATTCCAATAAATATATTGGCAAATTTTCAAAGCGATTGGATTAAATTAAGATCTCCATTTCGTGAATTTAGCATCCAAAATTTAGCATTTACATTTATCTTAATGCGACATTTTCTTTTCGGTGAATGTTAAAATAAAAAAAAAAATCATCTGACTTCCCATAGGAAAGCATTATGACCTAAAAAGAAATGTTCTATATTTTTCACATGAATGAACCAAATGTAACTAAAAACTATACAGCTAATTCCGGTACCTCGCCAACATACCTACCAAAAATCAACCTAATCGGATCATTTTTGAGGCAGTTATCACGGAACAGACAGACATACAGACAAACAGACGGAAACCAAAAACTTTTTGGGTCTCCACAGTGAGACTCAACTGAAGTTTCGGCAATGATAATTAGGTTTCTGTGGTAGCCTAGCTGGTCTAAATATGGCGGTAGAAGTTACATCCAGCGGATTTAGTCACATATCGCCATTCGTGAAAAATTAGACTGGATTTTTATCGCTTCTAGATTTTGAAGGTGTTGAAACTTGATATTTGAAATTATTAAGTATCACCACCTACAGAGATTACTGTTCGATTTACTGATTTAGATCCGTACAAATTGTTATTTCTTTGCAGACTTTAGTGGTTAATTTCTTTAAAAAAAATTAACATTGTGTCTGTGGCGACTCATCCGTGCAGTGCTCTCTAGCTATTGCCACTGTGGACAAACTCTAGAATCTAACTACCCTAGATTCGAACAACTCATTCATGCAGTCACTCCAGCTGTTACGACAGTGGACAAATTTCACCAGCGAGACCTACTGGTACTGAGATATGGAAGTACTCTACTTCTCGACACCCACTTCGTTGGCTCGGCTTTCCGATGCGAATTATCTGATGACAGAATCGGACGGGTTGATAAGATGCAAGATCTCTCAAACAGGACTGTATTCATTAATTCTTTTCACAATGGCAACAGGCGAATGCTCTTGTATTTAAACTGGAAGTTATTGACAAGAAGCGAGGCAGGAAGTCAAGAGAGCATTACAAAGCTTTCTATACAAACTGGACATGTGTGTCTTTAGCAGTGCAAAAAGCACGTTAATTTTATTTTATAAATTTCATAACTTATGTTCGTTAGGTTAATAAAAGAATTGGTTAACCTCCATTGGTCTAGCTGTCGTCTACATACTTTCACACGCAATAATATTAAGCTGTCGGTGACATTGTAGGGTTAAGTTCATGTTACAGCTATACTTACCCGTCTCGCCACCTCTACATGTCAAACTGAAAAAAAAAAAAAGTACTATTCTGAGAAAATTTTAGTGTTATTTTTTGCACTTATTTGTTTGTAATCACAATTATTTTGTGTTGTTGCATCATGAACTCTCTAACAGTGTTTTGTGAAATCTCCATGGGAACATTTTGTCCTTAATCGTTCCTCTCGCGATTTGTTTTCCAGCTTTCGAAGAAATACTCAAAATTCACATTAAAATTTAATATATTGCTGTTTTTTTTTTTTTAAATACTCAAGACTGTCATTAAAATTTAATATAGTGTTGAGATGGAGTTCTTTTTTCACAGCATTTTTTTTTCTTTTGCTTTTTCTTCCCTTTTTTATGGTCTGGTCACTACTACTTATGAATTTATGAACTATGCTAAACTAAAGGATGATGTCCTAGCGTTACCAACTATAGTTATTACTGTTTGAATAACACGTTTAAAAAAATTTACTGTCTATATTAACTGTTATTTCCCTGACGATTATAAGACTAGAGAATACCAGTTCTTTCTAAATACTTTTTATTATTTTTTAAATAAACCGAAATTTGCTATTCTAAGAATTTTTTAATGCTAGTATCTGTACTTACTTTTTTTTCTACATCTGGGTAATCATACTTATTTTGCGTTGTTGCATCACAAATCTACTCCAATAGCCTTTTGCGAAATCTCCATCGGAACATTTGTCCTTAATCCTCCTCTCGCGACTTTTTTTCTAGCTTTTCCGAAAAATACTCAAAATTGGCATTAAAATTTAATATATTGTTGAGATGAAGCTCTTTTTTTCACAGTACTTTTTTTTCTTTTTTCTTTTTTCTTTTCTTTGTTTCTTTTTCTTTTTCGAAACTTGCCAACTGTTACTTATGAATGTTGAATGTATGAACTATGCCAAATTAAAGGATTAGGTTCTAATTACCATCACCACTATAGTCGTTACTGTTTGAATAACACGTTTGTAATTTGCTGTCTATAATAATTGTTATTTCCCTGACGATTATAAGACTCGAGAATACCAATTCTTTATAAAGACTTTTTTTTTATTAACCGAAATTTACTATTCTGAGAATTTTTTAATGCTAGTATCTGTAATTTTTTTTTTCTACATCTGTGTAATCATATTTATTTTGCGTTGTTGCATCATAAATCTACTCCAATAGCCCTTTGCGAAATCTCCATGGGAAACATTTATCCTTAATCCTTCCTCTCGCGATTTGTTTTCTAGCTTTTCCGAAAAACACTCAAAATTGACATTAAAATTTAATATGTTGTTGGGATTGAGTTCTTTTTTCCCAGCACTTTTTTCTTTTTTCTTTTTTTTCTTTTTCTTTCTTTTTTTTCCTTTTCTTTTTTTCTTCTTTTTTAAAAATTATTTTAGAATCGTGTCACTGCTACTTACACATTATTTATGCACTATGCCAAATAAAAGGAATATGTTGTAGCATCAGCACCTATAGTCATAACTGTTGAATAACACACGAGTTGTAATTTTCCAACTGGACGAAAAATGCCCGGGCCAGGATTCGAACCTGGGATATCCTGGCCCGGACATTTTTCATCCAGTTGGAAAATTACAACTTGTATGATTTCTTTACCAATTTGAATAATTGTGTTAAAATTAATCTATTGTTGAATAACACGTTTATAATTTACTGTCTTTATTAATTGTTATTTCCCTGAAAATTATAAGACTTAAGAATACCGACTCTTTCTAAACTCATTTTATTATTTTTTAATCGAACAGAAAATTGCTATTCTGAGAATTTTTCAATGTCTGTACTTACTTCTTTCTACATCTGGGTAATCATAATTATTTTGCGTTGTGGCATCATAAATCTACCCCAATAGCCCTTTGTGAAATCTCCATGGCAACATATGTCTTTATTTCTCTCTCTCACGATTTTCCGAGTAAATATGAAATAAATATGTACAATTTTTTGCACGGAAAATTTTCCTATATATTTTTATCGGTAAAATATATTTGCGTTTTTTTTATCCACAGGAAGCACAAAGCAGTTGAAATAAAATTTGCGGAAGAAAAAAAGAATTATTTTTTCTCGCATTGTCTGACGTTCAATGGCGGATAAATTTTGCAAGCGAGGAGGGAGGGAGGGATATAGTGACGTTTTGAATTAGATTGGATTTGAGGTTACTCTTTAAAACAATGGAAAAGCATGATTTTGGAATATGTTCGCCAAGGTCGATGCTCGCCGATACAATAGAAGAGGTGATAAAAAGTCGCAAAAGGTTATTTGGGGATGCACGGTGTGTAGGTTTTGGGTATTTGGCAGAGACAGTATTGGTATATGATTATTGCTTGATTCTTTTGGTTTTGATCACCTGACATTTTCCTCAAAAGAGTTTTGATATTTAAAATCGCTGTTTGTCGACGCAAATGAGAAATTATTTTCCTGTCAACAAGGGCAGGAATTATGATTTTTTTTCACCCGGGCCAACCATATTTTCGCTCCATTGCTTTTATCTTTTTTTTAATATGAAATAACTGCTAGAAAGTATATTGATCTTAATATTTTAAATTAATTTCTTTATAAATCGACCTAATGCAATCATCGCGTTTATATATGTATATATATATATCTATACTTATAAAAGAGTAGTTTGATTTTCTCATATTCAATGCCGAGCCTCAACTGTTTGTCCTAGAACACTGAAATTTGGAAGACATGTTCTTTACACAATGTAGACACTCACTACGAAAGGATTTTTGAACATTCACACCCTAATGGGGTTAAATGGGGGGGGGGGTCGAAAGTTTTAGATAATTTCGTCTTTTCGGCATATCTCAGCAGGAGTTTTAAGTAGGAGCGTGAAATTTGGGATAACAATTCTACTAAAGAATAGTTAAACATGTATTTCAAGCGATTTTAGAAATTCAACCACTAAGTAGGTTAAATGTGATCGAAAGTGGGTCAAAAATTTTCGGTGCTTTCACATTTTCCCCATATCTCATCAGCAGTTTTAGGTAAGAGAGTGCAATTCAAGATAACAAATCTACTAAAATAATAATTAAACACGTATTTCAGCTATTTTACAAATTCAACCACTAAGGGGGTTAATTGGGGGTCTAAAGTTTTAGGTCATTTTGCCTTTTCGCCATATCTCAACAAGAGTTTTAGTTAAAAGCGCGAAATTCAGGATAACAAATGTACTAAAAGAAAGTTAAGATAATTTTAGATTAAAAGTTTTTGATAGCCTAATTAAATAATGATAGTTAATAATAATAATAATAATGATAACAATAATAATAATAGTAATAATAATAATAATAATATGGTGAAAACAGTGTAACCTTTACCACTAATAACGGTGCAGCCATTTTCTGATCAACTTCAAAAGGCGAACAACTTATAAAAATACCAAATTTACGTATTTGGTTCATTCAAAAAAAGGGGGTAAATTTAGACTGGACAACATATAAACGCGTTGAACTTAGCTAGTTTTATTATATAGGGATATATTTAAAATTCATAGCGAAAATATGAATGCGGAGAAGTAAAATAAGTTATAGATGAGCATTGTATTTAACGGTTGTAATACAGGCATGAAAGTTTTCAGCTTTTTCTCTGAAATCAGTTTTGACATTTTGACTGTTTCAGAAATTGATGCAAAAACGTTGAGAAATCATAGGACATGAAAATTTTGATGACGGGGGAAGGGGGGGGGGGGTTGTAAATAGATAGAATTGTAATCCAATTTAATAAAAAGCTATGCGTTGCTAACGTCTGGGATTTTCGCTAATCGTTGCCACAGATTAATCTCGGAAAATGAAACATTTGAAGTTACTGAAAAAATTAATTGCTTGAAAAGTATTTGTCAGAAAATTGTTAGACAAACTGCGTTAGAAAGGTAAAAAATTGTATTTTTCTTGATATAAATTTCAAATCCCCTGATTATGCTATTTTTCAAATATTGAATTTCAAAAATTACCAAATTTCACAATGGAGTATCATAGCGAAAACTTCACGCGTAAAAAAAAAATAATAATAACAGCAATGTATCAGCACGAGTCACAAATTATAGTTACCGTATTATTCTGTTAAAATATAAAAGTGAATTATGATGTCACGAGTGCATGATTTTTATTTAATTCTCGACAAATACTACATGCGCCATTTCTTTTTAGTTGTGAATAATATAGGTTAATTCACGTTATTAAAAACGTGGAAAACGGTAAGTAACCGTGGAAAACGGTAAGTAATAAATTGTAAACGTAATAATAAACCGTATTAAAAAAACATAACTTAGTGAAATAAGTATCCGTTTTTATGTTATTTTAGGATATTCCAGGTAAAGGTACAGATTCCTTTAAAATATAAGGTTAAATTCACCGATATATTTCGTTTGATTCAAGGTTCTTTTGGAGAAACCGACCAGTGCAGCGGGCGTAGTCTGCTAGTGGTGTATAAATTCTGTGCTTTTAATTTTTGCTTGTAACATATATAACATTTTTAATATAAAACAGTAATAAAAAAATTAATAATGTAAGCTTAAAACCGAGTTTAAAATGTGTAACAAAATAGTTAATAACTATGTGTGTTTACTTTTTATCTAGTGTTTCCAGTTTCACCAAAACTACTTTTTTAAAAATTGTTAGTGTAAATCCAGATTAGATGCCCCATCGGTTTAGTTGCCCTAGTCGGTGGCGTAGCCAGGGAGGGGGTCCAAACGCTCTGGATACCAGTAAAATTGTAAAGTTTTCTTCGCCTTGAGTATCACAGAAAGTTCTCCGATTACATAAGACAAAAGAAAACTAGTGGTATGAAGTAGTAACAAAATTAGTCGTATGAAGAGCATCTGGACCCCCACCATCGCTACGCCACTGCCCCTAGTTATTGTATTTCAGCTATTGGATGTGTATGGCCGAGCTAATGACGTTGTTCTACTATCATTCGTTATATATATATATATATATATAAAGCGTAGTAGACGAAGTTACAGTGATTTATTTCTTCAAATAAATGTTTTATCCATCAAAGAAAGGTAAGGCTGGCTTTTATTATATGCTCTTGTAAGATAGAGAAGAGTATGTAGGATTACTATACAGAACCTGTGAGCTAAATTTTAAAAAAAAATCATACATTAGATCTAAATAGGATATTAAGTCAAATGCAAAACCAGATTTTGAATTATAAATGTTAATTTCCTATTCTCCCAGTTATTTTACGGATGGGGCGTTTTTTCTGATCAATTGGGGCGTCTAACCCTGAGGTCCGGGATATATGGCCAAAATCATTGATTAAGTTTTTTGATAAAAACACAATTTTATATGGTATTTATATTACAGTAGTATTTTTTATGAAATTATACATAAAATTTGAAGTAGATAGGTTACATGTGCACTATAAAAATAATTACCATAAAAAAAATGAAAGGGCGTCTTAAGTAGGGCAACTATACCGGACTTATCCTAAATTAAAATGCATTAATTTTTTAACTGTCTTTTGTGTTCGCACTGCATACACATGCAAATTTTGTGATATTATCTCTGTTTTTAGGTGCGTTAGTAATTATATAAATACGTAGCACCTGTAGTCGTCATTTGGTCCATCCGTCTGTCTGTCTGTACGCATACAAAAGCGCAAAAACTAGCCAACCGAATGGTTTGAAATTTAATATGTATAATCGTTGCAGAATTTTGTCGAGTCATTTCAAATTTTATGAAAATCGAATCAAAACTTAAAAAGATATTAATGAAAGTTTTCTTTACTCTATTAAATCCTATCATACGTAATCTGTATGATAAAAGCGGATGTCATGTGACTGAGGAAAACAAATACGGGCTAACCACATCTTTTTTCATATACCAAGCGGCCATTTTTATTGAAAATTATTTTTTCGAATAAAATTGCATAAAAGTTACTTTATAAATTACAAAATAATCTTTAAATAATCACTAGTTTGAGTTGCTATGTTAATATAGCACAGAAATTTTAATGTGAGGATGTGTTAAGCTGAACTTGCACATAGTTCAGCTTTTTCAGTCAGCTTCAACTTCCATGTCTGATAATAATCGTGACTGTCAAGCAAAATTAATTACGAAAGAACTAAAACAAACAAAAATTAAATCCTTATGTTAGATTACGCGATAAACGCGATGATATTCACTGTTTAATATGCATATTTATTATATGTGTTATACAAATGAATACGAAATGAATAACTAGAAAAAACTGCTTTGCTGATACAGCAAGATTCATATTTTTATGCTACATAGTACATAGGACATAAAATAAATAGAATTCGTAGCTATGGCATCAAAAATCGTGTGCTATAAAAAGTACGTGGTATTCGAAAGATGTGAAAACATTTCGAATATAATAAAAGATTTTCAGTCAGCTTCAACTTCCATGTCTGATAATAATAATCGTGAATGTCAAGCAAAATTAATTACGAAAGAACCAAAACAAAACAAAAATTAAATCCTTATGTAGATTACGCGATAAACGCGATGATATTCACTGTTTAATAATGCATATTTATTATATGTGTTATACAAATGAATACGAAATGAATAACTAGAAAAAACTGCTTTGCTGATACAGCAAGATTCATATTTTTATGCTATACATATTACATAGGACATAAAATAAATAGAATTCGTAGATATGGCATCAAAAATCGTGTGCTATAAAAAAGTACATGGTATTCGAAAGATGTGGAAACATTTCGAATATAATAAAAGATTCTTTCTGTTTCTCCTATTATTATTTTTTTTTATTCGTAACGTTTTTTAACGCCAAGAATCCTTTCACATTTAGTATTATTTAATACAATTCTTTTAACAGAATGAAGCGTTAATCTATTTTTATTTCTGCCATAAACACGAGAGTGGTTTACTTTGTTTCATGTGAGAATGGAGGAATATAAGTCAGGAAAATAAAATAATTCAAAGCACTGAGGTCAGATTGTGTAATACAAAAAGAAATCTGCCCAGTTAAGCTGAGGGCACTGATCTCACAGGCTATTTACACTAATTGTATATTATACTCTTATTTCAAAGAATTTGAAATAAGCCCCTCGAAAAATAAAGAAATCTACAATATATTAATGGGGGGTTCATCTACCCCCTCCCCTTTATAATTAACCAATGAACCCCCAAAACTAATCAGGGAAGCGCCTTATTACAATGAACCTATATTCAAAATTTGAAGAAAATCGGATAATTCTGCATAAAAAACCCATTAATCTAAATTATGGAGAGATTAGCCCCTTTTTCCCCTTTATACTTAACCAATGAACCCCCAAAACGAATCAGGGAAGCGCCTTATCACAATGAACCTATACACAAAATTTGAAGAAAATCGGATAATTCTGCATGAAAAACCCTTTTATCTAAATTAAGCGGGTTTAGCCCTTGTTCCCCCCTTTTATACTTAAGCAATGAACCTCCAAAACTAATCAGGGAAGCGCCTTATCACAATGAACCTTATAAACAAAATTTGAAGCAAAACTGTTATTTCTATCAAGAGTTATCGCGTTACGTACATACGTACGTACATAACGTACATACGTACATACAGAACTGGCGGGCACATTAGCTCTCAGGCTTTGATAGCCTGTGAGTTAAAAATGAATATTTAAAAAATAGGTTTATTATTATTATTATTATTATTATTATTTAGATTTATCTTTATATAAAGAATGCATTGATAAACTTTAGATGAAATTAAAAGGCACATAACAGCCAAACCATTTAAACTGTACATGAAACCTAATGACACATACTGCAAATTTTTGTATATTTTCTATATCAAAATTTTGTTGCCATATTAAGTATTTCGGCTGTTGTGCTCACACTGCTAAAAATCTTCTGCAAACTCGCCAGCCATTGGACGGTTTTTGTAAATAAAGGTTACTTGAACATATTATGAAGATATTATGACCATATTGTTGAGTTTATTATGGTAAGGATCTATTAAAATTACGTGTAAGTAGGCGTTATCGAAAAAAAAAAAAAAAACGGGCAGGATAAAGGGTACTGGACATTTTGTTGCAAATTTTTAACAGTGTACTTTTAGATTGCATCTAAATCTTATCAACGCATAAAATGATGCATAAAAATAAATCTAAAAATTTGTTTAAAAAGAAAAAAAAAAAAAAAAAAAAAAAAAAGAACTTTTTTCAAGTATTGGGTTGTTTGGAAAGTTCTTTCCGTTTGGGCAGTGTTGAATTCAGGGGGTGGAGTATTGAAATGTCCCCCCGGAAAATTTGAGATTGTATGCTTTTAATGGTAAAAAAGTGCAATTTCCCCCCCGGAACTCTATAATGTCCCCCCGTAGCCACAGAAATCCCTCCCGGAGAAAAGTGTCTGAATTCAACTCTGCGTTTGGGAAAGCTTGTTCGTACCGGAAAATTCTATCATTTAGTTATTAGACATTAGTTTCGATAGTTAATGTCTAATAATTGACGCGCAGATTTTTTCCGTTTTAGGAATTGGTTTTCCCAAATGGAAGGAACTTTCCGAACAACTCAATATTTGTTTTTACAAAATCTGCACTCGTTGCTGTCTATTATTTTATTTTCTGTATTTACATTTCTTCTGCACTCTTCTATTATTTATAAGATTTATCTGCAATTAAAATGCACGCAACAGCCAAAACATTTAAATTGATTATGAAATCTAATAATACTTGTACATTTAAACATTTCTGTATATTTTCTATGTCGAAATGTTATAAACATTTAAAAATTTCCTTTTTTTTCCCCTTGAGAGATAGCCGCACTAAAATCGAATGATATATATATATCATTATTATATTATTATATATATATATAGCACTTTCACTTTCAAAACCGGTTCCAACCGGTTCCGAAATTAGAAATATCCGCTTATAAAAAAAACTGTAACTAAAATCAAAAAAACTAAAAACTAACAACGTTAGGGATCGGCCTCAGCTATCCTATGCAAAAAAAAAAAAAAAAAAAAAAAAAAAAAAAATCATTTAAAAATATTAAAATGCGAGCGATAAATCGCGCAAGAACCTTCCCATAGACTTAACATTAGCTTGAGCGTCTCTTCGCGTGACTAGCGTAGGCTCTTAAGGGGGAAATTTTTTTTAAATGTAAAAAAGGAAAAATTTCCCTTTATTTCATATCTTATTTCAGAATATTACTCTGAAATCCATTATCTCCCCCCTCCTAAACAACGTATTTCAAATTTCATTCATGTAATCAATATCATTGCGCTTCCATCTTCTGCATTATTCCCTATTGATTTTTAATAACAAATTTTAAAAGCAAATTAAAATAAAAAATAAGTTATAAAATGTAAAAGAATTCAAATATTAGAATTATAAAATGTGAAATTTCAAGCATTTAAGAAAGGATATGAGGACTTTTTTTTTTTTATATAAGGATTATATAAAATATCAAATGACAAGAAAGGCAAATTTAAAGATATTTATTAAATCATTTCTTTTTATTTATTGCTATATATTATAGACATCTAAAATAATAACAGTACTGAACTGCTTTTAAAACTTTATGAAGTTTTAATAAAAAGTAAAATATATGAATTTCTTCTAAAGAATTTACAATAATGCATTTCTGAAACCATTAAATCTTTCTCTTTTTGTAACTTAAAAAATATATTTTACAGTGATCTCTCACTTATACGCGATACACGGAAATCATTTTTCCGCACCAGTTTTTTTATAAGATAATTTTCGGCTTCTTAAATCGCAGAATTTATAAATCGAATTTAACTGTTTTAAAATAGATGTATGAAAAAGTAATTACTGAACATCGCGTATAAGTGAGACATCACTGTATATGTATTTTTTTTTTTTTTCAAAAAATGACTTGTTTCTTTCTTTTATATCATCCTCTGTACTAAACTTATTTCTATAGTAAATATTGTTTGCATAAATCACTGTTAATTTTCAACGCCAAACCTTAAAACTAAAATAATATTAATAATATTTTTTGCGGAAGAGAAAAAAACGCCCTTTGTGCTCATTTCTTAAGCCAATTTTTATTCAAAAGAAAAAGTAAAAAAAATAAAATCAGGGGTTTACAAATTTAATAAAATCTGGTAGCCAGAAAAAATTCTAGTCGCCAGTAAAAACTATTTATTCCCTTCCCCCCTCCCCCCAGTCATTTATTTTCTAAAAATACAAAAGTTGCTTATTTATACATTTTACCAATTTTTTTCAGACATTACTTATAAAGAAGTATGGTCAAAAATTTCCATTAAAAACGTCCTTCATTTAAAAAAAATTAAAAACAGTCTCCAATAAAAACTTCCACCACCTAAACAAAAACGCTTTCATCATCAGTTGTGATCTCTAACCAACTTCCTCTCCATTATATAGATGACTGGTGGCTGAAGAGCTCCGCCTATCGGATTTCAATATTTTTAATACAAAAGTTCTTGTTTTTTTTTAATGAAATTTTAGATAATAAATAATAATAACAGGGTTCGTACGCTTTTACTACAATTTTTAGTAGAATTTTTCACCTTATTTAAATGCAGAAAAGTATTACAAACCCTGCAATTAAACGAGGCATCTACAATTTCTGCTATTTAAATATTAAATAGAAAAATTCTACTAAACGATTGTGGTAAAAGCGAGCGAACCCTGAATAAACATACTTTATAATAATTAGTTACATCGTTTAGAATTGTACACATTTAGAAAGAAAATACAAACTATAAGTTAAATGAAATTTATCAAATTTATATATATCTGGAAAAAAAAAAAAAATCAGTAAAGGCTGAATTAAGCGGCATGTTCGGGAAATGCTGATAACCTAAAGCTTCAAATGTCCGATAGATGAGTGCTACAAAATGTATATCTGATGAATTAGTGAAGCTGGAAAACCATTTTTTTGCGGGAGAGAAAAAAACGCCCTTTGTGCTCATTTCTTAAGTCAATTTTTATACAAAAAGAAAAACAGAAAGAAAAGAAAAAAAGAAAAGAAAAGAGAAAAGAAAAAAAAGAGCCAGATAAATTTCTTGGTCGCTAGATTTAAAAAAAAAAAAAAAAAAAAAAAAAAAAAAAAAAAAAAAACTTTGTTGCCAGTGGCGACCTGGCGACTGCATTTGTCAAGCCCTGATAATAATAATAATAATAATAATAATAATAATAATAATAAAATCTTTAATAATCAAAATAAAATAAACGCAAACTGCTAATTCAAAGCGTTTGCTTTCATTATCATAATAGTTAATTAAGTCCATTAAGCAGTCTTAAAGGAATATGCATTCGTTGCGGCGAATCTCAAACCCAAGGAATAAATTCTTTTTTTCCTCTATTTTTCTTTTCTACGTTTACATACATTCACAAGTTTCTTTCCTCTTCATTTTCCTCATCTCAACAATTAATTTTAATGAATCAAGTAAATTTATTAATCTGAAAAAGAAAATTCTTATTAAGCAAGAGATGTTAATTTCTTAACCAAGCGAAGAACATTTTTTTTTTTTTTCGAATTATTAAATCTTTTTAACATAAATATTGATCTTTCAGAAAACTTTATGTTTTACAAACAGAAATATTACTTTAAAGAGTTTAACGTTTTTATGCTCATCAACTTTAAATAAGGAAAAAGTACCATTTTTCTCTTTTAGAGTAATATATAGAAAATATTTAATTTAAATATCATGTTTTTTATACTATCATGTTATTAAATAATGTTTTACCGTTGCAAGAATTTAAAGTAATAATATTATTGAATATTTTGTAGAGTTATAGATGAAATTTTCCGGAAAGGCAAAAAGAGAGTAATTTCAAAACATATTAAAAATATAATAGATTAAACCTTATTCATTTATTGCTTCTTTTTACAAAATATCAAACACAACGAAGCATAATTGACACAACAAAGTATTATATAAGAAAAAGCACTATTTTTCTCTTTTAGAGTAATATATAGAAAATATTTAATTTAAATAACATTTTTTATACTGTCTTTACTGTTGCAAGCATTTAAAGAAATAATATTATTGAAAACATGAAATTGAATATACTGAATTTGAATACATTGAATATAATGTTGATTTTTCTAGATGAAATTTTCCGAAAAGGTAAAAAGGAAGGAATTTCAAAACATATTAAAACTATAACAGATTAAATCTTATTCAATTATTGCTTTCTTTTTACAAAATATGAAACACAACGAAGCATAAAAATAACTAATCGTTTGTAAATTAAAGAAAAAGAGAAGGAGACACGCAGAAAAAAATAAAACCCAATTTGGGTCGAAAGATTCTTAGGTATGTGCCCAAATTGGGCCATGCCTGTTTTGGTTACGACTGTGTATCCATTTTGGGCACTGTTAAATACCCATTTAAAAAAAAAAAAAAAAAAAAAAAAAAAAAAAAATTCGAAAGAGAGGTTCAAAGAAAACCACGGAAAAGTCCGAACGGTTAGGTCGACGAGCGCAACAGGGGTTTGAACCCAGCACCTCCCGTCTACCAGCTTTGAGAGCAGAACCTCTCAGCCACTGGTGGGGCTTTTTAGGTAGATTTCGTAAGAAATACTACCTATTACCTACTCCCTTAAGTTGGAATTTTTGAAAATTTTTTGCAGATCTACGCCGATTATGACTCCCAGAACCCAAAACCACCCTCAGTTCAAAACTTTATATATATATGTCACTTTTTATGGACACGATAACTCGAATAATTCTTCACAAATCTCTTCAAAATGATACATAAAATCAAGGGGCATAAAATCTCGGTCAAGTTTGTTGTTGGGCAAAATCGAACCAAGGAGAGGGAAATGGGGGGTTTTGTGAAAACAGGAAAAACCCCATAACGTCTTAATTATGATACGTATCGAATCCGTTTAAAGTTATTATTACTTCTAGGAAAAGGGCTGAAAATTTATGTATAACAGATTTTTGATATAATTAAAAATGGCCCCAAGGGGGGGTTTTAGAAGAATAAAATTCATAACTTCGTCAATTTACAAGATATCAAATCCGCTTAAATTTATTATAAGTCCTCTTACTATTATCTAAAACTTTTATATTGACAAGTTTTTTATAGGACCAACCCTTATAGCAAAAAAAAAAAAAAAATAAAATAAAAATCCCTGCTGGCTCCACCTGCGAACAAGTGTAGATTTCGAAGTGGGCGGTCCCTTATGGAACCCAACTGCGGCATCATGGCAAAAAAGTCATTTCTTCCGCAATTCCCAACAAACAGGCGCCCCACGGTCTGCGTCTTCGAAATCTACCTGCGCTTGTAGGCCGAGCCGTCAGGGATTTTTTTTTGTACGGAACCTTAAAAATAGAAAAAGATTTAAAAAAAGAAAGAAAAAGAAAAACTCTGCCACAACAATAAATTAAAAAAGAAAAAACAATTTACGCATGATGTTAATTACAAATATGATTGCGTCTCTTTTACATAAAGATTCCATTATTTGTCAAGTGACACCACCAAAAACACATAAATATGTAGATAACTTTTTTTGCTTTTATGTACATCTTATTGCCATATAGGTATTTAAAATAAAAATTAAATCCTTTTATGTACTTTAAAAAAAAAATGAAACTATAAACTTTAAAATACTTTTAAAATATTATCACAAAATCTATTTTTACTAAAAACTACTTTGTTTTTCCTTTTTCTTAATTCATATCATAGAAATTCCTCTAGCACAAAGTTTAGAAACGTCAATATGAGAAACAACAAATTTTAAATTAATAATAAAATTATCTTTTGAAAATCAAAATAAAATAATTATAAACATGCTTATACAAAACATTTATTTTTATTGGTGCAGTTGTTAATAAAGTCAATTAAGCAATCTTGCTTGGATTGTTAATTAAAAAAGAATTTTTCTTTTATCTATCTTTTTTTGAATTATAAATTTATATCAATTTCCCAATACCTGTGTTCCTACTTTATCTCACCTCCTCAGTAATTAATTTTAATGAATCAATTAGATTAGGAAACCAGAAAAAATTCATTGATTTTTTTTTATTAAATAAGAAATGTTAATTTCTTAACTATATGAACAAATGCCACTTTTTCACAATTTGTAAATATCGTTCCTAAAAAAAAAAAAAAAAAAAAAAAAAAAAAACCTGATCTTAAAGAAGTTTTTTTAAAAGATGGAAACATTATTTTTAAGAAGATAATGCTTTTACGCTCATCAGCATTAAACAAGACGAAATAAATACATTGCTCTATATTTTAAATATTTTTTTTAAAAAAGACAAAACAATTTTTAATTGAAACAAGAAAGTCACAAGTTACGTACGTAATTAAACATAAACAGAATGTAATTGAATTGAGCCTCATTAAAAAATTGCTATATGTCATAATGGATTTTTTTAAGCAAATTATTAAATAACTCGAATAATTTGTTATATAATATGTTCTAATTTCATTGTTTTATGTAAAAATTTTTTGCCATACAAAAGTATTGCAACCCGTTAACAGCAATTTTTACCCCTTTGCCCGAACGCCGCTCGGGTAAGAAGAGTCGCTTGATTCATTACTTTAAGCTTTTTGATAGATATTTAACTGTAATCTTCGTTTTAGTAACTGACAGACATCTTTCCATTATGTAAGGCAAATATCTTAGTATCGAAAAAGTGGCCTTACCTATTTTTAGTTAAATCTGTCAAATATATATATATATATATATATATATATATATATATATAATTTAACAAATTACAATAACCATTAGAAAAATGTTCCGAAAACTTAAAAAAAAAAAAAAAAAAAAAATCGTACTTTCGTGTTATAGCGGCCCTTTACAATTATGATTATGCCAAGGTTGCAGTTATAATTTCGCCAAGATCAAGGCAAAGGTCGCCAAGATCGGCGATAAATCTGGGTCACTTGGCGATTCATCCTTAGGGGCCGCTATAACACGAAAGTACCAAATTTCTACTTTATTTTTCATATCTGATAATTTGCATCTATCCTTTTTGTAACTTCAAAATTTTTGTAACGATTTTATGCATTTCTGTTGCCTATTCAAAGATAAATTCTTCTAACGTTACAGAATTTCGCTAAAAACGGTTAAAATAATAAAATGCGAACATCATTTGGTCCATTCTCGACCGAAAGCAACAACATATTTCTCAATGGTTAAAAAGAAAAGAAAAAATTAAAAAGAAAAAGAAAAAAGAAAAGAAACTGTTAAGGAGATAACACACATTCATAAAATGAGAATTATATATAATATTTATCAATTTAGTGGTTCATTATTACAAGGAATTTATCTTAAGAATAACAAGAAGTGAAAATCATGCCTCAAGCATAGATTATAAAACACTTTTCAATGCATTCAAAAGACGAAAGCAAACAATTGCAGATTAATATGGTGAAAGATGATGTCTAAGTAAACAAGGTCAAGGTCAAACCGGGCGGGGAGGTCTACCTTTCGGCTTAAGCTCAACTAGCTCCTTCCAGCAGAGGTGTTTACGATTTCGCTAACCGCACCCGAGAGGTGAAGCAACGGACAAAATGCAAGTGGGAAAGAGACCCTCGGACACCGTCAAGACTCCCGAGAGAGCACGAGAAATCAAGTGTTCGATCTCCTGATACTCGACGAAAATTTATTGAAGAACTTGAGAGATATATTACAAAATTGCACAGGAGCTTGCCTACATTCGGGTAAGCATATTACTAAATGCAATAAAATTCTGTGTTTCTCAGTATAACAATAATGCTTGATTACAAATCAATTCTTTCACGTTACAAATTGCGGTTCAATATTCTGTAAAATTGAAATGCAATACTTAATACAATATTTTGTAATTAATGTTTGGTGATATTTAACTTTAAATAAAGATGCTAAATTCAATACTAATTACAGTATATAAGTTATAAAATCCATTGTACTGAGATTTAAGACCGAAATGCTTATGGACAAAGTGCTTATGAGATGTTGCGTAATTACGTATGTTGCGTAATCATGAAGTCAATGAAAACATAATTAATAAATTGTTTATTTTCTGAAATGAGTAAATTACTAAATTAAATAGAATACATAGGTATACTAAATTAATTAAACACAAATACAGATTCAATAATATGTTCAGTTGGGACATTAAAATAAAAAATGTCAAAAACAAATAAACTAATTAGCTAGTATTAAATAAAATAAAATAATATGAGATAACAAAATATAAAAATGTTGTGAAATGCCACACCTGAACTCTTAAATTTTTCATATTTGAAATTGTTTATAGTTAACAATTGGAAATATGCTGTATCTTGGACAGACCCAAAGAAGTAGTGACAAAATAGTAGTACAATTGCTAATTAAATAAAAAGCCTTTCGAAAACCAATTTCAGTAATTACCACCAATAGTCGGTAAAATATCCGAATTCTTTTGTGCAGCCCTCTGTATATGATCTATAGATTTGTATATATAACATAGCATGCTAAAATTTTGTTCCGTTAGGAAACGAGCACAGCTCCAATAAACGCAAATGTACTCGATATCTTTTGTACAGCCCTGTATATTGTCTACACAATCTATACACACCAATTAATATGCAAAAAAATAGTTACATTTAAAAACACGTACCACAATTAAAACAGTCTTCCAGCTATCATTGATTTTGGTCAGCACTCTAACCGAATTCTTTTGTGTATCCCTGTAAGTGAACGATGAATGCTACGAGCGTCATATTCTACAGTAATCCTCTTGTAGTGTACCTCAGTGATATATATCAATTGCAATATATTTGATATTGTGCTTCATTAAAAATACGCCGCAAGTGTTTTTTCACCATAGACCGTAATATAATGGAATTCTTTTGAGTGTCCCTGTAAATGAAATATAAATGCTACACACTTCATTTTCAATACCGAACAAGCCATATTAAACCTTAATAACACATGTCAATTACATGGCTATCTGAGTATATTTGCGACACTTAGAGCAATGACAGATAGACAGACGAACCGAATTCATAAACACTTTTCAATTATGTTGGAAAATGTTAAAAATGAATTCTCTGATCCTGAAAACGGTAAAAGGTTAAATATTGTTTTATTTGATATCATTTGTTACAAATTATTACGGTTAATCATTTATTATTTTCTATAGTTCAGTAAAAGAATCGTATATCCAGTTTATTTCTAATCCATGTAAATGTTTCTTCTGGTATATATTTTCTGCATTAGTCACCAGTGCCTCTTGCATGGCTGTTGGTCAAAGATATCTCAAAATCCCCTCGCTAATGTTAAACCTATAGGAGTGGACTGCAATCGTATTTTTAAAATATCTCCTCAGGAAATTAATATCTTAAATTCTTTTTTCTGCATAAAGGATGTATCTTTTTTTTTTTTTTTTTTTAGTTGTCAAAATATTTTTAAAGTATATACGTAATTTTATTTGAAGTGTTAAAATCTTATCAAGTTTCGCTAAGATTTTAACACATAAAATTTTAAATTAAACATATATTTCAGAAATATTTTGACAACTAAGAAAAAAAGAAACATCCTTTGAGAAGATTACACAGAAAAGAAAAGTTGAGATATTAATTTCATGAGGAGATATTTTTAAAATACAACCACAGAACACTTGGGGAGTCCGCCTGAGTCGCCCGACAGTCTCGGAGCCGGAATCCAAAAGAGGAAACCGGGCCCTAGGCCTTAAGCCGGGTTCCCCTGACAAACTTTTGCGTTACCGCAGCTTCCGAGCATCGAGTCCTATGGAGGGAGGAAACGACTGGCCTCATCGGCTGCGGCGAGGAGAAGGGGCCTTTCGCCAGTCCGGGAAGACAAGGAAAAGCATCCCTGAACGCATAGACACGTCCTGGCTTAGGTTGTCTCCGCGTAACCCCCTAAAGCTTACCCTCCGGCAAACCCCGACGGCAGAACGCCGGCGTAGCACGGTCGACTCAATAGGGAGTCATTCGGAAACACATATAAAGCAAACACACAAAAACAAAAACACAACAAATGTGACAACAATGGAAAGTTAAGTTAGGCACCACTATCGAACTCTGAAGATCATGGAAAACTCCTTCAAAAGCGCCATAGAGGCAGTCCCGATCGAGTTTTGTAGCTTGAAATTTAATTCTGAGACTCCTGCTAATCCAACCGTCGGGCGCAGAAAGCTCCAACTACGCAAAGACACGCTGGATTGGCTTTCGACCCGGGGTTCGAGTTTTGGCTTGATCGTGGACGCATTAGTCGACGAGCCACCGGTCCGGTTCCTCGTGGTCGGGCAGTCCAGGGAAAGAGAGCTACCTCTCCCAAGATGTGATTTCCGCCACAGTGACCTGAGTGGTCACCTTAGGACACGAACCACATTTGGTACGAGAGCGCAATCCCTTTTCTGATCGGTCTTGAGGTCGACTCACAACTACTCCAGCTACAGTGGGATACGTAGTGGTTGCTGACCATGCGTGCATGCCCACATGCCGGTAACTGCATTCTGCCGCCTGCCAGTACCGAGGGTTACTTCACGCCGCCTCACGCACTGACCAGATGTCACAACAGCGTCACCACGCACCTTGCTTTTCGGAGTCCGATTTCGCCTCCGTCATCACGCTGGATAAATTTCGGAAAGGTCCTACCGCCGACTGATAGTCTGTTGCTCAGCGTCACCAACTCGACCCGGGAGAGGGTCACGGTCGAGCAACTGAGATTAGTCTGTGGGGCGTCCTTCCACTACCTAGGGAGGCGGCTCCCAACATTGGTCGAGTCCCCACGCCGCAGAAAACCTGCACTTATGGGGGGAGGCCAAGAATCGGTTGCCTACATCACCGAATTTTTGTGGCGCCTCCGGCTTTTTTCGTATGCCCCTCTACCACCGGCGCACCACGTTCAGGTGGTGGTTCATCCGTTTCCTGCCCTGGCGTGTCGAAGAACATCTAGCAATGCCGGGCTCCTGGTCATCTTCCCCACAGAAGGGGCAGGGTAAGGACCACCCGGAGGAGCACGCCAGTAAACCTAAAGGTAATTCATAACATTTTAAATGTATTATAATATATCAAAATTATCATGAGAATTCAAAAATAGAAATTATGAAAAGTAAATCCATGATAATAGTTGAGATATGCACCCTAATTATTATTAGATTATAAATGATGTAAAACATTACAATGCATTAAAATATATGTATTTTTTAATAATAAATATTTCTCTTATATTTACTTCACAAATATAATGCATTAAATCTTCTTTTTTTATTATCATTTCTTCTTTCAAAATATTTCTTTGAAACATTTTTCTCTTCTAAATATTGCGTTTCTGGTTCTTTACTTCTTTTTTTTTTTTCCTTTTCAGTAATTAATATCACGAAGCTATCTCCGAACATAAATATTCTACATCAATCACTAATAACATTTCAACAACAAATCTGAAAACCAAACAAGGAAAAAAATTGACCAATCCTTTAAAAATATATATATTAAATACCTAAAAACTGCTTATTCAAAACGTTTATTTTCATTGGCATAAAAGTTAATTAAGTCCATTAAGCTCAGAAGAAAAATGTTTAGAAGCCGAGAACTCTAAACTAAGTTCCTTCCCCCCCCCCTCCTTTCCTTTTCTCTATTTTACTTCTAAATTTGCATAATTCGCTAGTTTCTTTCTTCCACATTTTCCCCATCTTTTCTGCAATTAATTGTATTGAGTGAACAGATTTATTAAACTCAAAAAATTCATTCAGAAATTGTTATTGAACGAAAAATGTTATTTTCTTAACCATTTGAACAGCGGCTGTTTTTGAGAACTATTAAATCCTCAAAAAACATTATTATTATTTTTTTGCAGAAACATTATATACTAGGCGATAATATTTGTACGTTCATCAACATTAAAACAAGAATAAGAAAATAATATATTTTTTAGACATGTATTAAAAATTATTTAATTTAAAAAATATATTTATCGGTTACTTACTTAAGACTGTTCTCAAATCCAAACAGGCTACTTTCAGACACATTTTATAACTTATTTTTGTTTGCAAATTCAGGAAACTAGCAGGTGTTCTTATTCAGATACTATGTAACCGAAACACGTTTTCCGTTTTTTTTTTCTTGGTAAAAGCAGAAGATCTCAGAAAATACTTTCAAAGTCAGCGTTTTGAACCGAATTCCAAAAACGGTAGCACGAGAAGCGCGAAAAACGTCGCGTCCTGTTTATAACTTAAATAAAAAATTGTTTTAAATCACATTTGTTTTAAACAGTTTAAAAAATTAATTTTGTACAAATTATTAAATCATTGAAGCAAGTTGTTATAAAAATTGTTCCAATTTCATTATTCTATGTAAATATTTTTTAAAGTACGTATGTCATATATGTTCTTTGAAAAAAGATTATATTATTCACAAGTTTATGGTTTTTCAATGTAAAATTTTTCTTTATTGTAAAATATGAATCCTTTTGAATTATCTTCAAGGCATAAGCTATTTTTTTTTTCTTTTCAGAAATTTTAATTTCTTAACTATGGGAATAACGAGCACTTTTTCCGAATTATTAAATATCATTTCTACAAAAACTTATCTTCAAAAAGCTATATATATATATATATATATATATATATATATTCATTTGTTCTAACAAAATATCACCCTAAAATATTTTTCAACATGCAACGCATTTTTTTTGTTCACGTACATATAATCGAAGTCACTGAGTTTTCAAACAGCATACACAAATTCCACATTAATCACTAATAACATTTCATCGACAAATCTTAAAAACAAACAAAGAAAAAACTTAATTAATCTTTCGAAAATAAAATAAAAATGAATAAAAATACATGTTTATTCAAGCGTTTATTTTTTATAATATAATAATTTAGACAATAAAGCTGATATTATACAGGTTGCAATATGTTATCTATCGCCGACCTTTAATTTCTCAACCGTTTTTCGTAGACATATAGTTCCAATTACAAAAACGTTGTAAATATTCATGTTGTGGCATTGTTTAGAGTAAAAAAACAAGTTTATAAAATTACGAAATCTAACTTTTTATACGGTTCCCCAATCGTATAATTATATTTAGTAAAAGTTTACCCATATCATAACAGTTATAACACAAAAAGTTTGACTTCTCTACTACAAAAATTGACACAGTTATTAAATTTCAAAGTTTGAGATTATTGCACATGATTTTGTCTTTCATTGTCCGTGGTTTTCTTCGAACCTTGCCGTAAATACATGTTAGGATCCCTTAGAAAGACCCCCACGGAGGGCACTCCCCCCCTATGGCCTATATCCCTCGTGTAGATAATCAACCGGCATATATACATCAATCAATCAATCAATCAATCAATTTGTCTTTCATTGAGGGATTAGTTAAAAAAAATGAATTAAAGTAATTCGAGATCGAAATCAGGGTGCAATGTCCTTTTTACAGCGAAACCACCTTTAGCTATCGCTAAATCGGAGTATCACCAAAGAGAGTTATTTCATCTAAAAGTTTGAGCTAACTTTTAGGTGTCGAATAACATTCAAAAGTCAAAGTATGTAGAATCGACAGCCGGAAAATAAAGCATACTCACTTAGAACTAGATAAAGGGCAGCTGAATGCAAATGATCAGCCGATCTATAACGAGTATGAAAATCGGGATTGTGCAAATTACTTTAGTACCGCAGCGCTACACGTTCGGGTTTAAAACACGTACCATCTAGCAGTGGACATGCTGGTCTTCGCTGACACCGTGATGGCAGAGTGCACATACACGCGATAAGTCGATTTGATACTTATTTATGGTGAATGTCAAAGGAATGCCAGAGCGGCTGCGAGGGATTTTTCAGAATGCTTCCCAAGGGATCGGCATCCAACGCATGAAACTATAACTGATGCATTGCACCGTCTTAGAGAGACCGACTCTGTTGTACCACGACCCAGAGCAAGTAGACTGGCAAGGTTAATGTTCGAGTGACACCGGAGGAGGTGCTGGCATTCGCCCTTTTAAACCATAACTGAGAACGGCGGAAATAAGCGAGGCATGTAGATAACGCGTCAGCATGTCATTTGTTACATGCACATGGTGCGCATCCATACCATTCGACACTGGTGCAAGCATTGATGCTGGGTGACTACGCACGAGGGTTTAATTATTGTAATTTCATGCTCAACACCTTAGAGGAAAATCCGTCGTTCCTTTGTGACATTCTGTGGATAGATGAGTGAACGTTTACACGGGGTGGCATTGTGAACGTGCACAATTTGCATTACTGGTCTCTGGAAAACATTCACATCGCCCGCACAGTACGAAATCAGGTACGTTTGTCAACGAACGTGTGATGCGGTATATAGGGAACCCAGATTGTTGGACCCATCTTTTACGATGGGACCTTAATAGGCGATCGTGACCTGCACTTGCTACAAAACACGGTACGTGACTGGTATGAAGAGCTGCCTCTCCAGCATGAATGCCATGTGTGGTTTCAACATGATGCGGCCCCTCCGCATAAAGCATCAAACGTCCGTGCGTATCTTGCCAGCGAATTCGGTCAACAAATCATTGGCTATGGTGGTCCGGTAGAGTGGCCACCGTGTTCGCCGGACTTGACTCCCATAGACTTCTATCTCTGGGGTTACATGAAGGCACAGATCTATGTGACTGAGCCTACTTCTCTGGTTGATCTGAAACAGCGCATCATCCTTGCTTGTCGCACGGTTAAACCTGCTATGCTCCAACGTGTCCATGACTCAGTCCTGTCACGCATTCAATTGTGCATTGCCACCAATGGAGGGCACTTTGAGCAGTATCTCTAGTAAATTCCAGCGTTTGATATATTCATTTTCTACAGTAGACCGTTTTCTGATATGATAATAAATTGATATTTAATTTTCTGTTTAATTTCAATATTTCATTCTTCGCTTTGTGTACGACCCCTAAAAGTCAGCTCAAATTTTTAGATGAAATAACCCTCTTTGTTGATACCCCGATTTGGCGATACCGGCTAAAGGTGGTTTCGCCGTAAAAAGGACATTGCACTCTGATTTAGATCTCGAATTACTTTAATTCATTTTTTAACTGATCCCTCAATGTAAGACAAAATCAAGTGCAAAAATCTCAAACTTTGAAATTTAATAACTGTGTCAATTTTTGTAGTACAGAAGTCAAACTGTTTGTGTTATATCTGTTATGATATGTGTAAACGTTTACTAAACCTAAATATAAGGATTGGGGAACCGTATAAAAAGTTAGAATTCGTATTTTTATAAAATTGACTTTTTTTACTTTAAACAATGCCACAACATCAATGTTTACTTCATTTGAAACGTTTTCGTAATTGGAACTATATGTCTTCGACCAACGGTTGAGAAATTAAAGGTCGGCGATAGATAATATATTGCATCCTGTATATATAATAATAATAATTATTATTATTATTATTATAGATCTAAAAAGTGAAAAAATTGTGTTTTTTTCTGAGATTTTTGTGTCTTGGGCATTTTAACACTATAAATATTTAACCAGCAAAGAAAAAAGACAACAACTAATATTTTAAAAATGAAAAATATGTATACATGAACAAGCTTGTGCAATCAACTTATTTTCATTGCTATTTCCAATAGTTAATTAACTTCATAAGACCGTTTTAAAAGAAAATATTTCATCTGCAGAAAATCTTAAACTAAAGAACAAAATGTTTTTCTTTCTTACCTCTATTTTTTTTTTTTTTCTAAATTTATACTAATTCTCTATTTTTTTTTTCCCTATCTTTCTCATATCCTCAACAATTAATTTTAATGAGTCAACTGGAATTTTTAACCAGAAAAAAATCATATTAAAAAAATGATTAAGCCAGAAATTTTAATTTCTTAACTATAGGAATAACGAGCACTTTTTCCGAATTATTAAATCTCTTTTCTACAAAAACTTATCTTCAAAAAGTTATATATTTTTAAGGGTAGAAACGCAATTTTTAATTATATGATGTTCTTACACTCATTAGCATTAAATAAAGAGGAAATAGTATTTTTCTATTTTAGACTTGTTTAGACAATAGAATCGCAGGTTAATTATGTAATTAATCAGAAATAGTTTTTATGACAGAGTAAAACTTAATAAAAAATAGCGTTATGTTATAAAGGATAAGCAATTCTTTATAATAATTTTAATCTGTTTCTTTTAAACAGTTTTAATATATATTTTATAAATAATTTTAATGTGTCATAAATAATTGGAAGAATTTATTACACAAGTTTTTTTAATTCTTTTTCTGTGTTATTATTATTATTTTGCTATACATCTGTTACGAGTTCTATATTAAAAATTGGATAATGCAATAGTTTATAGCTTTTTTCATATGTTTTCCTGAAGAATATATTTTTATATTAATGATTTTAATATTTTTGTCACAATAACTTATATTTGATTAAGGCTGTGCTGCCAACTGATGATTCCAAATGGTGACATGTCTTTTTCTAAATTTCGTTTTAATTTCATTTGAAATCTAAATTCAATTTCTCATTCAAATTATGATTGGATTTTGTTTATTGTACTTATCTTGCATCTTGCATCTTTTATCATTTTTTTCTGCTTTTCTCTAAACTCATTATGTACGAGGGGCAGTCGGAAAATAAGTTTCCCCTGGCGACTGTGGACAAAGGTGTGTATGAAAGCCAAAAAATGTAATGAGACATTAAAAATAAAGCATAATTTTATTTTTCCACATAAGTACCAAATACATTGAGACATTTGTCATGCCGCTTTATAAGCTTCAAAAAACCCTCCAGGAAAAAAAATCAGGCCTTTGAATACGGACGAAGCGTTGAACGGCTATGGGCGAAAGACGACATAGCAGGTGAACGCGTACGTGCAAGACACCGATACACCATTGGGTAGAGGTCGGGCTTTTTGAAGCTTATAAAGCGGTATGACAAATGTCTCAATGTACTTGGTACTTATGTGGAAAAATAAAGTTATGTTTTATCTTTAATGTCTCATTACATTTTTTGTCTTTCATACACACATCTGTTCACAGTCGCCAGGGGAAACTTATTTTCTGACTGCCCCTCGTATATATTACTATGCCATCTCTAATTTTATATTTCTGTAATTTGCTTTTTGAATTTATTAATTATTTATTAACTTTAAAATATTCTTCTTTCACTTACTAAATGCCATCTTTAAATTGGCGTTTCGGTCAGAATTCAATGATAGAACTTGTTTGATGTATTTTGCTTCCAAAAGTATTATATATAATGCACTGCACAAGTCTTTTTTTTTTTTTTTTTTTTTTTTTTTTTTCCAATTCTATTTTACTATAAGTTGATATGTAAATTTAATTTTTGTTCTTCTGGCTTCTTTTATCATTTAAAATTTTTATTTTCTAATTTTTCTTTTAAACTATTATGTATGTTTGGCAGCTTGCTGTCTCTGAATTGGAGCTTCGGTCATTTGATGTTTGAATTTCTTAATTATTTATTAACTTTATAGCATTCTGTATATACATACTTATACTTATCTATCTTTAAAAAATTGGAGATTTGGTCAGTTTTGTTGCTGGAATTTTCTTTCTTTTTTTTTTAATTGAAAGGTATATATATATATATATATGCGATTTCATTTTATATATATGTGTGTATGTGTGTGTGTAATAAATTTTTTTTTACAAGTTATCCTTCTTTCATATCATATATTCTAATACGAGCAAATCTTGTGGGTGGTTATATATATATATATATATATATATATATGCAAATATTATCTTAAAAACGGCTCTAACGATTTTGACGAAATTTCGAATCCTACCGTTTTGGGGCACCAGAAAACCATTGGGCTAGGTCACATGCTCGAGAAAATTCGATTAGTGGGTCATTTTGGGTCATTTTGGGTCATGATCTAGCTAATTGTTTCTAAAAAACGGTTCAAATGATTTTGACGAAATTTTGTATCCGATCATTTTCGGGCATGAGAAGAGAATTGGGCTGGGTCACATGTTCGAGAACTTTCGATTAGTGGGTCATTTTTGGTTCAACGCGGGTCAAATTAATTTTATCTAAAAAACGGCTCTAACGATTTTGATTAAATTTTGTGTCCTACGAGTTTAGAGCACGATAAAAGCATTGGGCTAGGTCGCATGTCCGAGAAAATTCGATTAGTGGGTCATTTCTGGGTCATTGTGGGTCAAGATCTAAAAAGCGGCTCAATTTACACTAAATTTTGCATCCAATGGTTTCCGGGCACGAGAAGACTGTTGGGCTTGGTCACATGTTCAAGAAAATGCAATTAGTGGGTCATTTTGGGTCATTTTGGGTCATGGTCAAGCTAATTGTATCTAACAAACGGTCCAAACGATTTTGACGAAATTTTGTATCCGACTATTTTCGGGCACGAGAGGACTATTGGGCTGGGTCACATGTTCGAGAACTTCCGATTAGGGGGGTCATTTTTGGGTCAAAGCGGGTCAAATTAATTTTATCTAAAAAACGGCTCTAACGATTTTGATTAAATTTTGTATTTTACGAGTTTCGGGCACGCGAAAATCATTAGACTAGGTCACATGTTCGAGAAAATACGATTAGTGGGTCATTTCTCGGTCATTGTGGGTCAATATCTAAAAAGCGACTCAATTTACACTAAATTTTGCATCCTATGGTTTTCCGGCACGAGAAGACTGTTGGGCTAAGTCACATGTTCGAGAAAATTCAATTAGTGGGTCATTTTGGTCATGGGTCATGATATTTGAACTCAAATTTAATTTTGACCGAGCATAGCTCGGTCTTCCCTGCTCGTAATCCATAATCATGTAATTTTCTTTCAACATATATTTTCTACATTTATCACTATTACATTTAAGTTTAAAATTATAAAAAATATATATATAGAAAGAAAAGAAGAAAAAAGCTAATAATAATAATAATAAAACACAAGCAAACTTTATTTTTAAAAATGGTTAAAAATATACATAATATTGTATAACAATTGTATATTGTATAATATCAAAAGAGATATGGAAAAAATATGTGACACATATAAATATGTGTGTTGTATGTTTGTGTATGTTTTTATTATGATATGTTGTGATGGTCATTAAAGTAATAATATAAATTACAGTTATAATATTTTATAAAGTTTTTCTAAATAATAATAAAAAATGTAATTGAATTATTTTAATTGAACATATTAAAAATCCGATAGATTATTACTTTTTCTTTCTTTCTTTCTTTCTTTCTTTTTTTTTTTTTTTTTTTTTTGCTATTTATTAAATTTTAATTTGAAATTTTTTTCATATACAACGATTTTTTTAATCTTATAAACTATGTTATTGAATTTTCTAATAATATAAATTTTCTGCATTAATCACTATTAAAATTTGAACTACCAGTCTTAAAACTAAACAAAGGTTTGAAAAAATATCTAATCTCTTAAAAAAATCAAAGTAATAATTAAATCTTAAAAATTAAAAGTCGAATGAGATCTGGAAAAAAAAAACTATTAAACATATAAATATTTGTGTTGTATGTTTGTTTATGTTTTTATTATGATATGTTATGCGGGGCCATTAAAGTAATAATATAAATTATAGTTAGAGTATTTTATTTCCCAAATAATAAAAAAGTAATGCACAGATTAAAAATCCCATAGATTATTTTTTTTTCTTTATTTGCTACTTATTAAATTTTAATTTGAAATCTGTTTTCCAAAACAACCCTTTTTTATCTTATAATCCATGTTATTGAACTTTCTAATAATATAAATTTTCGCATTAATCACTATTAAGATTTCAACTACCAGTCTTAAAACTAAACAAAGGTTCGAAAAAATATCTAATCTCTTAAAAAATCAAAGTAAAATAAAAATAAACATTTTTATTCAAAGTGTTTATTTCCATTAGCATAATAGTTAATTAAATCTATTAAGAAGTATTTTAAAGAAAAATGTTTAATCTGCAGAAATTCTTCAACTCAAAACTAAAATATGTTCTTTCTTTCTTTCTTTCTTTTCTTTTTTTTTTTTTTTCTAAATGTACATAATTTCGCCAATTTCTTTTTTACCTTATTTTCCTCATCTCAACTGTTATTTTTAATGAGTCGACTAGATTCATTAACCAGAAAAAAAATCATTAAAAAATTCTTATTAACTGAGAGCTGCTAATGTCTTAACCATGCGAAATAACAGTTTTTTCCGAATTATTAAATCTCTCTTCTATAGTATGGATATTTCAGAAAACTTTATATTTTAAGGTCAGAAGTATTATTTTTAAGATTATAATATTTTTTCGTCCAATAAAATTAAACAAGTAAAACTTAAGTTTAGTCTTTTTCTCTGAATAATGTTTAATTTAAACAACAAATTCAAAAGTTACTTATGTAATCAGGTTAGTGTATAAATTACTCAATTAAAAAAAATTATTTAATAAAAATTATTAGTTACAGTGTATTCTTAGTATTAAATTTTTGGAGCAATTAATTAAATAATATGTTGTAATTTTGTTAAATAATATGTTTGTAATTTAATTGTTAATTAAATAAACTACTTTTCTTTTCCAATAAATGTTTCTCTTGATTTATATAGATATGTTATCTATACGCGATCATATTTCGTTTAAAATTCTTAAAATATTTAATATCATATTTTTATAGAAATTAATCTTTAAGAAGACTTCAGAAAAATTAGGTGTAAAAATTAAATATATATTATAAAAGAAAAAAAAATAGACATTTTAGCCCTTTGCGGATCTAATTATTAACACTTCCCAACATAGTTGAAAAGTGTTTAAGATTTCGGTTTGTTTGTTCGTGCTCTAACTTGTGTAAATATACTCGGATTGCCATGCAGGTGATATATGTAAATGAGATTTAACATGGCATGTTCGGTTATTGAAAATCAAGTATGAAGCGTTTATAGTTGATTTATAGGGATACTCAAAATAATTCCGTTACATTACGGTCTATAGGAAAAAATCGCTTGCGGTGAATTTCAATGATATTACACTATTTCAAACATACTGAAATGGATATATATCACTGAAGTGCACTACAAGAGGCTTACTATAGAAAATGGTGTGCACGGAATTCATCGTTTATTTACAGGGACATTTTAAATTGAACTCATCTTTTGCCAATTACTTATACAGGGCAGCACAAAAGACTTCGAGTACATTTCCGTTTATTGAGGAAATAATTAAAGGAAAATTTACAACTGCGCTATTCGTTTCCTAACTGAACTAAATTTTAGCATACTACGCTGTATACACACAAATCTATAGATCGTATACAGGGCTGCACAAAAGAATTCGGATATTTTTTCCAATTATTGAGGGTAATTCATGAAATTGGGTTCTCAAATGTGTTATGAGTTTTCCAAATTGTTTGCTTAGATATGGTAAATTGTATTTTCAGAATTTGTATTTTTGTAATCTTGTATTTTCAGAACTTGTATTTCAGAATTACATTGTATAATTATTGCTCAATATCACAACGTATAATTTAGTAATGCTCAGTATAATTAGGTAAACAAACCTGCCGGGTGGGGGCTAGTTCAGCTTAAGCCGAAAATTAGGCCATTCCGCCCGGTTTGACCTTGATCTTGTTCGCTTAGACATCATCTTTCAACTTATTAAACGGCGAAGTTCTGTTAAAGTATTCTGGACGTGTTGGAAAGTGTTTTATAATCCATGCTTGACGCATGATTTTTTGTTCTTTTTTTTTTAATATTATTCTTATTTTAGGGAATATATAACAGATCCGAACACCCAATGATAATATACTTCATTAACTGTTAAAAGGTGTTAAATAAAAACAGTAAACACAGTAAAAAAGTCCTTGAGGTCTGTACCGGGAGCAAAAGGTAACTTTCATAGTCCACGTCTTTAAAAATTCAACTCGTTTTACTCAAACACACGAAGCTAAAATGCGCGGAACCCGATTACAGAAAATTCAATCCCGGTTTTCGTTAATACTGAATTTGAATGCGAATTTCAGCATGAGAGTTACAACATAACAAAAATCAGATTGTTTAAAAAATGTCAGCCACCCTAGAATTTCAAATTGCCATATCTCTGCAATTTTTTAAGATAAAGCCAAAACAAAAAATGTTCCCGAATCTTTGTATCACGGTCTAACAGTTAACGGAAACAACTTATTCAATTTATATTTTTTATACATATTTTAAAGTTTTTTAAAAAAATTAAAAAAATTAACTGGCCGCTATTTTGAAACAAGATGGCGCATGAAGCTGTCCAATGAACTCGGTCGAGACCTTGGTATGTTCTGCACACATGATCAGTCACATTTATATCGTTTCATAAATACGAGAGTTACAGCATAAAAAATATCAGATTGTTTCAAAATCTCAGCTACACTGGAATTTCAAACTGTCATATCTCAGCCCTTTTGTAAAATATAGCAAAAACAATAAATGTTCCAGAATCCTTGTATCACGTTCAAACACTTAACGGAGACATTTTTTTTCAATTTATAATTTTTTTGTACATATTTTTGAATTTTTAAATAAAAATTTAACAATTTTTAACTGGCCACCATTTTGAAACAAGATGGCGGATGAAGCTGGCCAACGAACTTGATCGGGACCTTTTTATGTCCTATACACATACTCAGTCACATTCAAATAGGTTCATAAATAAGAGAGTTACAGCATGACATATGTCAGATATATATATATATTTATAAATCAACATTTGGACAGAGGGTGGTTTGGGGGTCTGGAGGTCATGATCGATGAAAATATACCAACATTTTTTGGAATTGCTTTCCTCTGAACGGCTGCAATAGGTAGCTTTTTGTAATAAAAGCTACCTAAAATAGTCGCCTGTCGCAGCCCTCTCTGAAAAAATGAAATTTCTTAACGCTATTCTGTTATTGTTGGAAAGTATTTTATAATCAATGGCTGATGTAAGATTTTTCGTTCTTGTTTAAAAGTAAAAATAAATTTCTCCCCTGTTTATAGAAGCACGCGCCACAAATCATTCAGACATGAATATTATATGGTAAAATGGACCTGAAACAAGTTCAGAAGAAGTCTTAAGTTACAATAATTAGGCTGTATTTCCTCTTTTTTAAACAATAGAATTAGTGATATGAAACGATTGTTCTTAGATATTTGTTTGTTTGGCAGTTCATTGGGCTGTGATGTACCGGTGAAGAAACTTTAGATTTCGAGGCCAAAATTATGTGAAGTTGCTGTGCTCATTTCACTTTTTGTTTTGCTTATCCATTTTAGAGTTTCTTTCCTTAAGGATGTTCTCAAATCCAAAGGAGCTACTTTTAGACACTTTCTGAATACATTTTTGTTCAGAAACTCGTGAAATTGGCAGTTGTTCTTATTCACAAACTATGTAATCGAATGGTGTTTTCCATTTTTTAGGTGCGTTCGTAATTATATAAATACGTAGCACCTATTGTCGTCGTCTGGTCCGTCCGACTGTCTGTCCGTCCATCTGTCCGCATATAAGAACGCAAAAACTACCCAAACGAATGATTTGAAATTTAAGATATACTATCTTTGCAGAATTTTGTCGAGACATTTCAAATTTTATGAAAATCGAATCAAAATTTTATATGATTTTAATAAAAATATGTATTAAGAAATTTGAATTAAAAAAAAAACATCGGCGCTTTCTTATTATAGGAGCTTTTGAGGTTTAATCCTCAAGCGACCGAGATACTTATTTTATTACAGAAATTAATCTGTAGACGATATAATTCATTTCACAGAATTAAAAATCATCAAGATCTGAATATTTATATAACTAGCTATAGTACGAACGCACCTCATTTGTCACGTTTGACGTACAATTTCCAACTTATTGGTTCAGACAGAATACTGTTCAAAAAAGACTGTTGAATCGATTTTCCGGACGCGACAGCGCGAGATAGGAGAAAACCGTTCGTCACGTCATTTTTCACTGTCATGAAAACAATCGCTTATAATTCGATAAGTAATTCATTTATCGAAAAAGGGAAAACGCCATTCCATTCCAAATCACTTCGATTGTCAGGCCTGCAAGTGCCAAGTTTTTGCGTTTAAAAATGAGTCCTTAAATGTGTCAAAAAGTTTCGCTCAGTTGAAGGTGGGAAAATATTTTTTTGAGAAACAACCGCTTTAAGGTGCAGTTTTTCATTTTTGGACCACTTAATTTTAACCACTAAATGCCACATTTGGCATATTTTGAAATGAAAATTTTCTCTAAATCCGTACTGAATGCAACTATTTTTCTGCATGCTGGCAGTATAACTATAGTTCTATTTTTCGCTTTTGAACTATTATTTCAATTGAATAAAGCATCGGTTTTTTTTTTTTTTCTCGATATTTTCAATCTTCGTATTGAGAATTTTCATTCAGTTCTCACAACGCAAATCTTTATAGTACATTGAAAACAATATCTACTTAAATAGTTCCAAAAACCACATTTTCATAGAGTTTTTTTTTTACAAAAGTTTTTAGATATAAAGATAGCATCTATGAAATGATTATATTCAATTCTAAATTCTAATCATTATAATTCTAAATGCGAGGCTAATATAAAAATGCATTAGGGTTAACATCTATGTTTGTTTCAGTTCAAAGATATATTATTTATAAAAAGGACTGAATGTGAATTAAACAAAATAATGTTCATGTAATAGTAATTAAAGTTATGAAAAAGTGTTTTCAATACACACGAAAAAAAAATCATCATTTGAACTATAAATAATAATTGTAAAAGCTACAAAATAAAGATTTATTACTGTAATCTGTAATAGTAGAAACCATAGACGGTATAATGGCTGCATCGTAAATCTTTAATAAACGATTCAAATCGAAATCTTATCTAAAGAATGCAGTGGCCAAATTACTCCTATAGGACATTCATTCTGAAATTTGTGTCCAACAACATAATAGCCATTATTCTTTTCCATTGTTACTCTAAATCAGGGCACGAAATTTCCGCTCGCCAGCTCGCCATTGGCAAGCAAAAATTTAAGGTTGGCGAGTAAGTTTGGTCTTTTGAAATATTGTGCTTCAAATCAAACTGTATACGCTCAGAATATCGCGCCTCAATCTATCGACACACGGAAGTGTTTTAAAATCAAGCGACGGCATTTACCTTACAAAAGGAGAAAAAATGCGGCGTCACTCACTTCCATTCCTACGGAGGAACGAACTTCCTCCATCTGCATTCGTTCCCCCCGCTTTCGCACGCGCAAGCGCCAAGGCTGCTTTTTTCGCTTCCTAGGCCGAATCTGATCGCTCTTCACCCCTGCGCGAAGTGAATCAGGTTTCGCCACTTAAGCTCAGCTGCTTGAAACACTGTAAAAACTATTCGCTTTCTCCCGAATTTTTAACACTTTAAAAATTGTTCTTATTTTTCATGAATGTAAAATATTCTGGATTTAACACACAGCTCCTTCTAACTATGGTCAAATTCAATTCAGTTTGTCATAAATAGTTCATTTTCTGGGCAGGTGTGGAGGCCGACTATCTGAATGAATGTAAAATAGTGGCGAGCAAAAAATTTAGTCTGGCTAGTACCTTTTCAACTGAAATTCCATGCCCTGCTCTAAATCTATTGTTAATTAAACTGTTTTGTCCTGCGCGGTCACATCATAACAGTTTTTTTTTCTATTAAACCTAAAATTCTAAATGTCACTTTTAGATTGCTACTACAGACGAGTAAATCATCGATTAATCGTTTTTCGCTTTTATTTTTCTTCGCTTATTGAATGTTTTGATTCAACGATCCCAACAGAAAACATAATATATCAACATAGATAAAACTTTCTTAAATAATACTACAAGTATATAAAACTTCTGTATCTTTTGCAGTTATCGTTATTTGATCCGAGATTTTTTTCTTTTATGAAGATATCCTTGAAAAGGGAATATGTAATTCTAATTTTCATTAAATATAATTCTAGGTGCGATTACTCTTTAGAAATGAGTTGTGGTTTAAATCGGTGTTTATTTCACATATATATACTTTTAAAAGATAGGTTGGATATGAATTGATCCAAATGATTATTAAACAATGTTGATACAAGTAAAATTATGCAAAAAGTATTTAATTACAAAATAAATTTTAAAAACAAAAAAGATTTTTTTATTAAAACACATAGTATTATAAGTAACAGCTACAAAACGAAATCCTGAATTTCTTCTTGGTTTGCTGTGACACCATGGTTGGCATAGTGGTTGTATCATAAATCTATACTAATAAAATAAAGTTACGCTCTGTGTGTCTCTGTGTGTGTCTGTTGGCGATGGCTAGGAAAATATAGCTCACCTAGAAGTCTGAAAATTTATGTGTGGATAGTCCAAGGTCTGACCATGTGCAGCTGAGTCTCAGAATTTTAATATTTTGATAATTACTCAAGATATTAATTAGAATATCATTAAACATCGCATCGAAAATGCCATCTTTTAAATCAAAATGGCTAAAGAAAAGAACTGCTGTTGTGGATTTGCAAGCGAAAATGAACGAATTCGAAATTATTTTACTAATTAGCGAATTTTAAGAAAACTAATTAAGATATCAATTTGAAAATTTCTGAGCATATGTAAAAAAAAAATTCTGCATCCGACTATGCGATTTTTGAAAAATTCGGCCGGTAATTTTTCTTAATTTATGCAAAAAACTGCCAAAAATCTGCCAACGCCAGTGAAAAAAATCCGAGAAAGTTTCAGACAGGGATCTGCTTTCATTAAAAACTGAACTACAAAGAGATCTGTCTCTCTGGCCGATCCCTCCATTTAGTTTGCAAAAATGAAAAGAAATAATTGCCAATTTTTACTAATGAACAAAAATTTAGATAACTGATTAAGATATAGATCTGAAATTGAGGATGGGAAGTGTTGTCATCTGCCGTCTATTTTAGCGCAGTGTCTTCGTTATGTTCTAATTATCAGAAAAATTTAATTCTTTTTTAATGATCGCGTTAATGTAGGTGAAGGTGGTTTTCTTGAACAAATTATTCGTTATATTTGCGGGTATGGGGAGGGAGGGGGTTAACGCCTTGCTTTCAGATTGTTATTATCTCGGGCCCGGGCAACGCCGGGCGGGTAGCTAGTCTGGAAGTCTAATCCAAAGATTACAGTGGCTATATTACGTCAATAGGGTTTTCATTCTAAAACTAGTATCCCTACATAATAGCTATTTTTTCATCCTATACTTCCCTCTTAATCTATTGTGAAAATAATTGTTCGTGTGATTGCAGCAAAACAAATTTTCGAAATTAACACAAGATATATACCAAACCGGACATTTTCCCCGGTACTAAATAAAAATATTTTGATTCGAACAAGAAATTTCTTTATTAAATAACTGAAATATATATCACGCACAAATAAGCTACATAAAATAGCTAAACAATTTTTAATAAAAATGATGTTGTAAAATATTTTTTATAAAACTTGAGTAAAATTTCCGGTATATTTAGTGTTAAACTTAAATTTTTCAACGTCAGTTTTAGCACCTAGAAGTCGGGTGGTACATTTTTATACCACTTAATTTTAATCTCCAAATGCCACCAGAATTTTGAATAAAGAAATCCCTTTTATTAAGTACGTCCAGAAAAGCTTTTACTTCTTTTCAAATAAATTTGTTCGTAAATTCTCATGTCATTCAATCATTTTAACATTTTAGCAATTGAAGTACTTTGCCCCAAAAAGCGTTAAGCTACCATTATATCATTGACCTAGTTGCCAACTTTTACGCTTTTTTCCTACCACTAAATTTTTATAGTAAATTTAAACTTATTAAATCGCGATTGGTCATGTAATTCAATAAGGCAAAAATGTCTATCAATTTTTAGTGTTAGCAAAAAAGCGTAAAAGTTGGCAGCTATGCATTGAGTAAAATATCGATATGCCGCTCTTGTCTTTTTTTTTTTTTTTTTTCCGAACACATATTGAAAGAAAGGTATAGCAATCGTGATTTATGCACTGTAAAAAAAAAGTGTTGATTTTACAGTATAATACTAGCATCCCAACTGCCAGTATTATACTTTAAAATTAACAGTAATGAACAGTAAAACTAGTCGTTGGGGGCCACCGTAATACTTACCCATCATGTATATGCATAATGTAAAATATTAAAATAAAAACAAATGTGTAAACTACTTATAAAATGCAATGCATTTCGAATAAAATCGTGGCTTGATGACGTCATAAACTTTGAAGGCTCGATTACTGAATTGCTTATAAGAAACATCCTTATAACTCCAAAAACAATAATCCTATTAACTAGCGGTTTATTGCATCTGATTAAGCGTCTCATTTCCAATTAAAATATATCTTTTATTTGAAATTTAGATGAAATACAGGGTCATGAAAAATCGAAGAGTGTGAAAAATAGGATTACAAATATCTCGGCAACTAATTATCCGATCGACTTCATGCTTTATGCAAAATTTATGTTTTTTTATTGTCTTTTATGTTCACTCCTTAAAATAAACAATTTCGAAAATTTTTATATGCCTTTTATCAGAACGAATATTTCGAGAGTCCGAAAAAAATAGTTTCGGATAATCGAGGTTACTGAAATTCAATAGGCTTCTTCCCATTATTACATACTAAGTACATACCAAATTGCAAGTCTCTATTTCAATTTGTTCGGGAGATAGAGAGTTTACAGACACACAGACGGACGGCAAAATTTTTTTTTCTAAAAATATGTTTTTCGGAATCTTCAGTGTCTGAAACGTGTAAATCCGTCAAATTTTTTTTTTCGATTTTCAAAACGATTACAAGACTTACCCTATACTACGTATGATGGGTAAGTAATAAGCAGTAAAAATAAATCAATACATCCGAATTAAAAATAAATCTTAATTTTAATTATAACTTCGAATAGCAAAAGCTACAAAATAATATTATGGATTAATTCAAGATATACTTTAATAGTCGAAATAGATGGTATAATGGTTGAATCATAAATCTGAAGTAAACGATTCAAATCAAAGTCTAATCTAAAGAATACAATAGCTAAATTACACCATTAGAACTTTTATTCTGAAATCTTTGTCCATTTATAAAATACCCATTATTCAGTTTTATAGTTGCTCTAAATCTATAGTAAATGCAACTGTTTCTATGCACGCCCACAGCAAAAACTCTTCTTAGTATTAAATTTGAAATTCGAAATGTCACTTTTAAACATCTACTACCGTACAATAAAGCATCGATTTATTGTTCTTCGCGTATCGAACGTTTTGATTCATTGGTAACAGCACAATTCTTTATATAACAACGAAAACAAAACCTGCTTAAACAGTTCTGTAAAAAATATTTTCTCCCAGTTAAATTTTTCAAACAGAATTTTTAAGTTATAAAAATGAAATTATTTTTAAAATGATAGCATGTAATTCTAAATTTGAAGTAATATAATTATTATAAGTGCGAGTGCAATGTAGAAATTAGGTTATAGTTTACACCTGTGTTTGTTCCATTATAAAGATATAAAATTCAAAGTCTATAATATAAAATATAAATTTAAAAGTCCTTTATATTTCTATATATAAGGATTGAAGGGGAATTAAACAAAATTATGCTTAAGAGTACCAGAAAGGTTTGAAAGGACGAAAACATTTATTTATTATTATTTTTTACGTAATGTTTGAAACTTTAAGAATGTCGTACAGTTGGTCCCATGGGAAAACAGTTGGTCCCAAGGGATAATTCCTAAAATCATAGTCGTTGAGCCGCGCAGACCTTCGGTACCTGCGAAGGCAAAACTTTAAACTCAACTATCTCGAAACACTGTTTTTCAGAAAGTTAACGGATTTGCATATTTCATTTTTTAAAAACAAAAATCTGAAAAACAAATAACAACAACAACAACAAAAAAGAAATAAGAAAAGAAAGAAAGAAAAAAAAAAACATTTTTCTTTCAAGTTATAACAAAATATATTATAATTTTTTATGGATTTTGAATTTGTATTATCATTTATTATTTTCAAGTTTTTTTTTGTTTGTTTGTTTGTTTTATAGGTATAATCGAGAAACACGTAATATGCAGTACGAGACGACACTCTGTTGGTGGACTACTTACCTCAGAGGTGTAGTTTAACCGGACAACATTATACTAATCTGCTGGACTAGTTGAAGGAGGGAATAAAGAATTAACGCCGAGGAAATTTGACTAAAGGGATACTTTTGTTGCATGATAATGCACCTGCACGGACGTTCAACGTTGTGGTTGCCAAATTGAGAACCCTGGGCTTCCAACTGGTCAATCATCCTCCCTACTCACCAGACCTAGCCCTCTCAGACTACTAATCTGTTTTCGTTCATAATTTCAATAGAGTGAAGATATTTTAACAAATTTCGCAACATCTTTGTATGAATTTTAAGGACAGTGTAAGGATTTCATTAATTAAAATATCTTCACTACTGTTAAAGTTATGAACGTAAACGCGACTTCGGATTGGAGTGAGACGCCCTGTAATTTTGACTAAATAAATGAATTTCTGACCTTGGTTTCCTGTACAATAAATGACTGTTACATATCTTAAAGAATCGATTTATTATTCCTTGCTTTTTCGTTCTTCGCATATTGAAAGTTTGGATTCAATAGTACCAATATATATATATATATATATATATATATATATATATATATATATATATATATATATATATAAATATGTATATATATATGTATATATATATGTATATATATATATGTAAATATAAACATATATATATATATATATATATATATATATATGTTTATATAAAAATGAACCGAAATATATGTCCTGTAAAAAATACATTCATGCAGCTATCATCTTTTTTTTTTTTTTTTTTTTTTTTTTTTTTTTTTTTTTTTCAAACGATCATTTTTTCAGTTACAAAGGCGGTAAAAATATGTTTGAAATGGTAATATAAAATTATAAACTTAATTATTTTTAAGCGCGAGTGCAATGTATAAATGAGCTATAGTTCATTAGCGTTTCTTTCAATTCAAAGCTATACATTTAAAAGAATCATTTCATGTGAATTAAACAAAATGATATTTTAATAACGTCCATGCATCTAAAACTATATAGAAAAAAATAAATAAATCGTTCAAGTGCGATTATAACTTGCGCTCAAAGGGTTCCGTACATTAAATTTATTAACTACTATCTATTAATTAAGAAACTCCTACCACCCCTATTATTTTCATAATTTTAGTTTCAATAGATTCGGAAATAGGAGGGTAGGGACATATTTTTTCAGTACACTTTCGACGATATCTCTGAAAATACTATACCTAAAATTAAGACAAATATATTTTTGAGTTCAGTGTTACAAGATCTTTCGAACGATATCCTACACGATATACATTTTTTTTTTCAAATAACTTAATTCATATCTCGGTTAATTAAAGATTTTTTTTTTTTTTTTTTTTTTTGAAAATCATTATCAACTATCCTTGGATGATTCTGCGCCGATAGTACCTTGAGCAACACCCAATTCCCCCGCTGATCGCCCGAAAAGTAAAGTTTGTGTATAACGGAAAAATGCGTTTTTCTCAAAAACTATGTGACCTAGGAAATTCGCCATAGTTTTCCTGCAAGGTTTAAACTCCTAGTACCCTTAATTTTTTTTCATAATTTTAGTTTCAGTATATTCGGAAATAGTGAAGGGGGGGGGCATATTTTTGCAGTGCATTTTCGACGATATCTCAGAAAATATAATGCCTAAAATTAAAACGAATATTTTTTTGAGTACGGTGTTACGAGATCTGTCACACGATACCTCACATGATATAGAAAAAGAAGAAGAAAATCAAGGAACTTAATTAGTCCCCTAAATTTTTCCTAAACATATTTCTGAATGGCTAAATGATCTGAAAATATGTGGGTTAATAGATTTTATAACTTTCCCAAGTTTTCCACGTTCCACAGTTTAAAGAGAAAAACGACTGTGACAGACGGACACACGAGTGATCTTTGAATGTTTCCGTTTTTACATTTTAAGTACGGAACCCTACAAATTTGTACTTCAATACGTAAGAATTTAAAAAAAAAACTAATAATAGTAAAAGTTACAAAATAAAATCCTGGATTTCTTTACGATTTACTGTAATAGTCGAAACCATAGAAGGTATAATGGCTAACGTCGTAAATCTGGGAATAAACGATTCAAATCAAAGTCTAATCTATAGAATGCTATGTCCAAATTACACCATTAGAACTTTTATTCTGAAATCTGTGCCCAACTGAATAATACCCATTATTCTGTTCTATAGTTGCTCTAAATCTATTGTGAATGCATCTCTTTCTCTGACTGCCCGCAGCATTACAACTTTTTACTATTAAACTAAACTTAAAATTCTAAATGTCACTCTTAAACTGCTATTATACTATACACAGAGTAAAGCATCGACTTATCGTTCCTGTTCATTTTTTGTTCTTCGCGTTTTGAAAGTTTTGATTCAAGGGTCCCAAAACAAATCCTTAACAATATATATATATATATATATATATATATATATATATATATATAACAGTTTAGTGGGAAACTCTTTTTAGCTATTGGTTTTCAGTCCAAGAATATTTCAGTTTCTTAAAATAAAGAAAGAATTCTTGAAATGATAATACAGTGAACATATTTTTTAAAGTACAAACACTACGTCTGATTACTTTTATTTTTACATAATATAAGAACACACATTTTATCAGACAATTAAATACACTAAACCAACATGAGTGAAAAACTGAACTGGGCCAGGACTCGAACCTGGGATCTTCAGCGTACCGTGCTGACACTGATAATTATTTATGGTGATAATTATTTACGGACCGATGAATGATGACATAATACGATCATCGTTGACATAATACGATCATCGTATTATGTCATCTGAAGCTGCAAACTGTTGGCCGATGACTGTTCCCAACATGAATAAAGTGAGAAATTGCCTGGCTAGGATGTCGATCTGGGTAGCTTAGTGGCAGAGCGTCAGCACGGTACGCTGAAGATCCCAGGTTCGAGTCCTGGCCCAGGTCAGTTTTTCACTCATGTTTAGTGTATTTAATTGTCTGATAAAATGTGTGTTCTTATATTATGTAAAAATATTTTTATATGTTTTTCACTTATACATTTTAAAAATTAAATTTTAATAATGGCTATGTATTTTAATAACAAAATCGTTTACATGCCTTTGTATACATTTATCCTTCTTGTGTTTTTTCATTTATATATTTTGAAAACTAAGCCCCAATGATGGCTGTTTTCGGTTGGTAAAATATTTCATTTATATGTTTTTTTATGCGTATATTATTTAGTATGTTTTTTATTTAAAGATATAATTAATAAACTTCTAATAATTCCAATGTTTTTTAAGGATAAAATAATTCATTTATACGACTTTTTACACGTTTCTTATTTATGTCTCTTTAAATTCAGTTTTTAAAAAATTGTGTGTTTTCTTACGCTAAAATATTTCGTTTACTCGACTTTTTATAAATTTATCCTTCTTATGTTTTTTCATTTAGGCTGAAACCCCCAGTAACTGCCACTATAAGGATTCTTTCTTGTTCAAATCACTATTACAAAAATTTAAATCTATTTTATACTTACCTTTGTTTTTGAAAGGATAGTAGAGATATATTAAAAAATTAGTTTTGCCAAAATTTAAAGAAAATTATACATTTTATTATTAAAAATTAATTTTATGCATAAACTAGTCGTTGGGGGGGGGGGGAGCACCGTAATACTTACCCATCATGGATATGCATAATATAAAATATGAAAATAAAACATGTGTAAACTATTTATAAAATGCATTGCAATTCGAATAAAATCGTGGCTTGATGACGTCATAAACTTTAAATGCTCTATAACTCCAAAACTGATAATCCTATTAACTAACGTTTACTGCGTCGGATTAAGCGTCTTATTTCCAATTAAAATATGTCTTTAAATTGAAATTTGAATAAAATACAGGGTCATGAAAAATCGAAGAGTGTGAAAAATATAATTACAAATATCTCGGCAACTAATTATCCGATCGACTTCATTCTTGATGCAAAATGTATGTCTTTTTATTGTTTTTTATGTTCACTCCTTAAAATAAACAATTTCGAAAAATTTTATAGATCTTTTATCAGAACGAATATTTTGAGAGTCCAAAAAAAATAGTCTCGGATAATCGAGGTTACTGAAATTCAAAAGGCTTCTTTCCATTATTACACACTAGGTACATACCAAATTCCAGGTCTCCATCTCAATTTGTTCGGGAGATAGAGCGTTTACAGACACACAGACGCACAGACACACAGACACAGACAGACAGACGGACGGCAATTTTTTTTCTTCTAAAAACATGTTTTTCGGAATCTCCAGTGTCTGAAACGTGTAAATCCGTCAAAAAAAAAATTTCGATTTTCAAAACGATTACAAGACTTACCCAATACTACGTATGATGGGTAAGTAATATGGTCAAAAACTCCAGTAACTGACACCATCCCTATTTTGAAACACCAATAGCAGACACAAAGTGAACCAGTGACTGACACTTTATTTTAAAAGATTAAAATGCTTAAAAAAATTATTCTTTATTATAAAAAGAAAATACGTTAATATTTATTATAAAAAGTGGGATTTAGTAAGCTGTACGGCATTATTAGTAATGCAGAGTATATAGTAAAAGTATATAGCAGTAATATTTAGTACTGCATTATTAGTAAGGCAGATATCCAATAACTGACATTTATGAACCAGTATCTGGTGTCAGACACTGGTAAAACAACTTAAATTTTAATGGCGTTTACTACAAGATAAATTTAATTTATTATTACGCATTTTTAAGCTGTTCAAATAATGGATTTCAACTTTCTTTAATATAACCAATAACTAACACCTCCCTTATGAGACTGGTGAAATGAAATTCTAGGAACAAATAACTGGCACCCCCCTCCCATTAAGGTAAATTAAATAACTATAAACCCTAATTCATGGCCCTAATATATCATATGCATCTTTAAGCTAATTGCTACAAGTATAACTTTAAGAAAAAAGTTTAGGATGGTTACCTTACAAATAGATCAGAAAAACACTTCTTAATTTTAGAAATAAGATGGTTGCTTCAAAATGGCACTTTTTGTATTCTCAAAAGTTTCTTCCTTATTGAATATGTTCTTGGCCCTCTAATTGTGAATAAATTTACTCCAAAATAAAAATAAGTATCTCATTTACCACTAGATGACATTACTTTGCTGAATTTTACAACAAAATGCTTATTCGAGTTAGATTTTTGCTCAATTGTCAGTTACTGATTGGGTGTCAATAACTGGGGGCTTCACCCCATATATTTTCAAAATTATGTCCCAATAATGGCTGTTTTCTATTGGTAAATATTTCACTTATACGACTTTTAATGCGTATCTTATTTACGTGTTATACATTTAAAAATTTAAGTTCTAACAGTTCCTATAATTTTTAATGATAAGATATTTAATTTACACGACTTTTTACACGTTTCTTATTTATATATTTTCCCTTTAAATTAAGATTTTAAACGTTTCTGTGTTTTCTTATGCTAAAATATTTCTTTTACGCAACTTTTTATAAGTTTCTCATTTATGTGTTTTTAAAAATAAGTTCTCAAAATCCCGATGTATTTTATTGGTAAAATGTTTCATTTACATGACTGTAAAGAAAACATCTTTACAGAACTGATAGAAACACCTAGTCATATTACGGCGTGTGAACGAATTCCTTCTAGGTGATCCGAGGGATAGATTCCTACGGCGCGTAACCTTTTATGATCAATATCTATCATAACCAATCTTTCTTTTTTTTTAAAGTTTCGGACAGATTAAAGTCACCGAACTCTACATGTGAGGTAGAATCTTCTAGAATCTTCTGTGTTTTCTTTCGCTAAAATATTTCTTTTACGCGACCTTTTACAAGTTTCTCATTTATGTGTTTTTAAAAATAAGTTCTCAAAATCCCGATGTATTTTAATGGTAAAATGTTTCATTTATATGACTGTAAAGAAAACATCTTTACAGAACTGATAGAAACACCTAGTCATAATTACAGCGTGTGAACGAATTTCTTCTAGGTGATCCGAGGGATAGATTCCTACGGCGCGTAACCTTTTATGATCAATATCTATCATAACCAATCTTTCTTTTTTTTTAAAGTTTCGGACAGATTAAAGTCACCGAACTCTACATGTGAGGTAGAATCTTCTAGAATCTTCTGTGTTTTCTTTCGCTAAAATATTTCTTTTACGCGACCTTTTACAAGTTTCTCATTTATGTGTTTTTAAAAATAAGTTCTCAAAATCCCGATGTATTTTAATGGTAAAATGTTTCATTTATATGACTGTAAAGAAAACATCTTTACAGAACTGATAGAAACACCTAGTCATAATTACAGCGTGTGAACGAATTCCTTCTAGGTGATCCGAGGGATAGATTCCTACGGCGCGTAACCTTTTATGATCAATATCTATCATAACCAATCTGTCTTTTTTTTTAAAGTTTCGGACAGATTAAAGTCACCTAACTCTACATGTGAGGTAGAATCTTCTAGAATCTTCTGTGTTTTCTTTCGCTAAAATATTTCTTTTACGCGACCTTTTACAAGTTTCTCATTTATGTGTTTTTAAAAATAAGTTCTCAAAATCCCGATGTATTTTAATGGCAAAATGTTTCATTTATATGACTGTAAAGAAAACATCTTTACAGAACTGATAGAAACACCTAGTCATATTACAGCGTGATAACAAATTATTTCTAAGGTGATGATCCGAGAGATAGATTCCCATGGCGCGTAACCTTTTATGATCAAAATCTATCATAACCAATCTTTATTTAAAAACGTTTCGGACAGATTAAAGTCACCGAACTCTACATGTGTGGTAGAATCTTCTTTTAGAAGCAGGGTGCCGGCATTGTACGAAGGTGGAACTCTCTCAAACATGACGGAGTCCTCCTTGTTCAACTTTGTCCCTCCTTGTTTAACCAATGCTGCTAGAGTTTGAGAATGACATCATTTACTTATCTTCGCATAGGACGGGTTAAGAACCTCTTAAATTTAACTGCGAGAAGTGACTTAGGGCATCGAAGAGATTCAGTTCGAGAGAAGTTCTGGAAAAGAGAAGCAACTCATTTTTGGAGCTGGTGTGATTTCCGGAGAAATTCTGGAAAAGCGTATAAGTTCGGTAGAGAGCTGTGGAAGAGTTCTGGAGCTAGAACTTTTGTAGGTATACCAAATACCAAAATCTTACGAAGCTGAGAAATTATCTTAGGTACTATAAAAGTACTATAAACGTAGTGGAAGAAAACAATGAGAAATAAATTGTGTTTGACATTTGTGAGACTATATTATGAACTTTATTTATCGCCAGGAAAGCTGTTTGCTTCTATGTCAGAGAGTTTCTCTTGGAATATTATCTCACTAACTAGAGAATTTAAGACAAGCAACCCAAAGACTAAGTCCTATAACTAAGAACTCTCTAAATCTTTTAAGAACTGTCGATATCAGTCTACAAACTCACGATATATTTTTTATTATAATTCATGTATATAGGCCCAGATAGACTTTATTTTCAATAAAGTTATTTTTTACGTAAATGGAGACAATTGCATGTCATTCGCTACCCATCCATCATACTATGATGTATGTTTGATTATTTATATGACTTTTTAAACGTTTCTCATTAATGTGCTTTAAATAAATTTCTAAAAATATTCTTTGTTTTATAATGGTAAATATTTTATTTATATAACGCACATTTCTAATTTATGTGTTTTTTCCTGTATATGTTTTTAAAGTTAAGTTCTAAAATTTTCTATGTTTTCTTATGGTAAAATGTTTCGTTTACGCGAGTTTTTTTTTTACCCTTGTCTCGCTTATGTGTCTTCTTTTTCACTTACATGCTTTTAAAAAAATAGTTCTAACGATTGCTGTATAATTGAATGGTAAAATGCTTCAGCTATTACGACTTTTTAGTGTTTTTCATTTATATGTTTTAAAATTAAATTCTAATAATTCCTGTGTTTTTAATCGTAAAATGGTTCGGTTATAAGACTTTTGGCACGTTTTTATTTGAATGTTTTTTCATTAGTATGTTTTTTTAAATAAAGTTCTGAAAGTTTCTATGTTTTCTAATATTAAAATATTTGGGTTTTAAGACTTTTTATGCAGTTCTCCCTCTCTCTCTTTTTTTTTTCTCTCTATTTAAACCTTTTTGAGGTTAAATTCCAACAATCCTAAGTTTTCTAATGGGAAAATGTTTCACTTGTATAACAGGATAAGCTCTTAAATTCATTTATTGTTTTTGATTTGAGATTTAGGAATTTAAAATTCACTAAGTGATTCACCCCGGTCTTCTAGGGTTACAGAACATAGGCGAAAACCGTTTTTATTGATAACTCTGATAGATTTTTTACATTTAATATTTTTAGGTGCGTTCGTAATTATATAAATACGTAGCACCTATAGTCGTCGCTTGGTCGTCCGTCTGTCCGTCCGTCTGTCTGTCTGTCTGTCTGTCCGTCTGTCTGTCTGTCCGCATATAACAACGCAAAACTACCCAACCAAATGGTTTGCAATTTAAAATATATTATCTTTGCAGAATTTTGTCGAGACATTTCAAATTTTATTAAAATCGAATCAAAACTTTAGGAGATATTAATAAAAATATTTATTATTAAGAAATTTGAATTTTTTTTTAAATCGGTGCTTTTTTGTTATAGGAGCTTCCGAAGGATGTTAAATCGTCAAGCGACCGAGAAACTTATTTTATGACAGAAATGAATCTGCAGACGATATAATTCATTTCACAGAATTAAAAATCATCAAGATCTGAATATTTATATAACTAGCTGATACATACATATCTGAATATTTATATAACTAGTTAAGATATTTGTATGAACAGTGTCATAAAATATATACTTAACTAGCTGTTTAACCCGTTCTACGCACGGGATATCATGAATTTAATTCTAAAACGTGCGTACGAATTGTTTGTAACGTTTGACGTACAATTTCCAACTTGTTTTGTATTCCGATGCCCACTAACAACACATAAAAACATTTTTAAATAAAAAAACATGCTTATGTATTCAAATAAAGTTTTGAAATTTATTTACAGCGATACTTTCCTATTAGCCGCGTGTCAGGAGTTAATAGTCAAAGGAATCTCTAAACGTTTTCCTATTTGAAGCAGCCTTTTTGATTCTGATATTTTCAGTGGTTTACGTGCGTAGTTCGATTACATGTCCTGTCTGTTAAATTTGTGCTTATTTATATTATTTTATTTATTTATAACAATATAATAAATTATAACACCGTGTAATAACATATTTATTTTAAATGCTAAAAGGTGTAAATTAACAACATAAATACAAATTAAAATAACTTTTATTAGGTTGTTTGACATGTTCCGACTCACTCCGAGTCATTTTCGAAAACAAATGAGAATATTCTATAATTGCACGGGCTTTGAAGTTATTATTTGAAATGCTATCATTTAATTTTCATGTACTTTTTTTTAAATTACGCATGTTATCTTTTATTTTTACTTTGATGTTTATTTTCATATTTGTAACCATGAAGTAACTCTTGGAGTATGTTATGTTATTTATTTATTAATGAAGTTTTAATTTCGGTATGGAATATTAGCCGGAAACAAATGCTGGACTATTTATATTGTTCTAAGTGTAAAGGAGTTGCTCTTTTATAATCGGGTTGCACACGACAGAGATACTTATAAAAGAAAATCATGCTCTAAACTTATTTTTTTATTATTATTTTTTAGACCGCTGACCAGGCACCTACCTGCCAGGCTTTTGCCTCGCTCTAAACTTATTTTAAAAACCATTCAAAATCAGTAAATGGCAACACAGTTTTCAAATAAATTGAAAGAACATTTTTGTCTCTATTCGAAGCTGTAAAAATTGAAATTATGCGATGTTTAGACGTTCAAAAAATTGAATAAAGGTGAAATTTTTTTTCTCATGTATTACCACCATCAAAATGATTTCAACGTTATTCACGGACATACTTTATGATATAGATTCTGGAATTTGTAAAAAACAGTTTTCGTTATAATTTTCTTTTACTTTTATTATCTAATAATTCCTCATTATTGCTCTATACAATATAAATATTTAATGGAGAATAAAAAGATAATATTTTATCAAAATTTGTATAATGAAAAATTGCTTAGATAGATATAAAAGAAAAACATGCTCTAAACTTATTTTAAAAAACATACAAAATCAGTAAATTGCGACGCAGTTTTCAAATAAATTGAAAGGACATTTTTGTCCCTATTCGAAGCTGTAAAAATTGAAATTGTGTGATGTTTAGACGTTCAAACAATTGCAATAAAGGCGATTTTTTTTTCTCTTGTATTACCACTATCAAAATGATATCAGCGTTATTCACGGACATACTTTATAATATAGATTCTGGAATTTGTATAAAAAAAGTTTTCGTTACAATTTTCTTTGACTTTTATTATCACATTTTCTAATAATTCCTCATTATTGCTCTATACAATATAAATATTTAAAGAAGAATAAAAAGAGAATATTTAATCAAAATTTGTATAATGAAAAATTGCTTTATAAAACATAAATTATTCACTTATATATTAATCATTATCATTAAAAGAATCTTTCTTATTTTGCTTAAAGACGATCTATGGAAAAACGTATAAACGTACTCCTCTGTATACAATTTAAAGTGCAAGTACCCTTAGATATGCCACACTATTTACATTTCTCATTTCTCCAAAGATATAAAAAGCGTTATGTTTGAATTAAGTAAAATTATGTGCAAGAAACCTTGATGCAATTAAAATTACGCAAAAAATATTTCATCAGATAAAGAAAAAATGTACATTTCCTATTTTTTATTCTAGGTGTAATTTTGAGTTTATGTAATTTTCCAACGTTTAAGTGTGAACATTCATAGGATTTTTAATTTAAAAAAAAAGTGTTCGAAGAGATATTGAAGAGTTTGTACATAAAAGTGTTAATTGGAGAGTTTGATAAAATAAGAAGTCTAAAGAATCTGATCCTAAAGGAATATGCATTTCCTAAATTTAAATATAAAGAAAAAAGTATCTAAATAAATAAAAAAAGATAAAAAAACTTAAATAAATAAAGAAAAAGCTTACAGAAAAAAAAAAATTCCTTGCGCAAACCTTTTGATTTTGCGTAAATTAGGCACGCCTATTGTGCCATTACATTTTTAATAAAAAAATGTTGGAGGACTCTTTTAAAAAAGTACTCGAAGAAATCCATTGGTACACAGAATATGTCATAGAAATAGAAAGTTGGTGCAGAAAGTTTATAAGTTTTCTATTGAAATTAAAACGTGCCATAATATAAAATGTTTCATATTTTCATATATGTGTATATATAAAGAAAGATATAGATAAACAGACATTAATGCTAAATCATTGCAATAATAAACGTACCCATCTATCAATCAAAACACATTTATTTATCTTTAAAAATAACAGATTTCGAACGATTTTATCTCTTTTCACGTTTTTTTTTTTCACATTAGGACGTAAAATTTTTAATTATAATTATTTTGCAAAAAAAAATTAGACTCTTCAACAAATTACCCTTGTTTTTGTAATGACCCACAGTATATAAAATATATTAACACTATACATGGACATATTATTACTGGTGATCTCAGTATCGTTGCACAACATAATTTACAAAAATTTATGAATTATGGTACAAAATTTCGCCTTCCATACATGTGTAATATTAAGTCTATTATAATGCAGCTTATTCAAGATCGTTTTAAAATCGATTTACAATCATTTGTTGCAGTATTTCATTTTTGTGGCAACACTAATTTGAGGAAAATTTTTCATTTCATTTATAAAAGCAATGCCGATTTATTTTTTAATTCATTGCAATTTTTAATCAAAATACTTGTTTTAACGAAATGTGAGTATATTATGTCAGAAGCTGCTTCAATATCCTTTCATATGGTATCTGATTTATCGTTCTGCGTTTTTCAATCGCTTAGAAAAAGGGATGTTGACAACATAAATAATATATAGGATTATTTCGTCGAATATTGTCAGCATTAAGCCTAAAAAGGACAATATTAAGCTCCCTGTAACATATTTAAAAAAATTGTGAAAAGAATAAGAGATCCAAAAATAAATTATGATCCAACTGTAATATCTGTTGGAGTAATAAAGTAAGTCTCTGTGTGTGTGTGTGAGAGAGAGAGAGAGAGAGAGAGAGTATCAAAATCATTAGCACGAACATTTAGAGATGACAATACACACCAGACGAACGAATTTAATTTAGAAAACCATTGAGTTGAAATCGACTTATTTAGTGAAAAGTGTAAGGATAATGTAATCGGATATCCTTTCATAACTTCAGAAATAATGAAAATATTTTAGCGATATTTTTATTAGTTGTTCTTTGCATTTTGTGAAAAGTGATGACATCATTGGAAAGTCCTCAAAGTGCATTCATTCATTAAGGGGCTACTTCACTCAGACGAAAACACCCGCTCGCTAATGTTAATCCTATGGAGGAAATTTTTGAAGATATCCCGTTCGCATTTCAATATTTTTAAATGATTTTTTTATGCATAGGATAGCTGAGGTCAATCTCTATGCACGCTCCTTTCTACTTTTTCGATTTTTGTTGCAGTTTTTTTTATTGATGATACTTTCACTTTCAAAACCGGTTTCGAAAGTGAAAGTATCTTAATAAAAAAAATCCCTGACGGCTCGGCCTACAGGCACAAGTAGATTTCGAAGACGCAGACCGTGGGGTGCCTGTTTATTGGGAATTGCGGAAGAAATGACCTTTTTTACCATGATGCTGTAGTCGGAACCGCCCACTTCGAAACCTAACTTGTTTGCAAGCGGAGCCGGCAGGGATGTTTTTCTGTTTTTTATTTTATTTTATTTTATTTTATTTTATTTTATTTTATTTATTTATTTTTTTTTTTTTGCTGTAAGGGTTGGTCCTATAAAAAACTTGTCAATATAAAAGTTTTAGATAATATTAAGAGGATTTATAATAAATTTAAGCGGATTTGATATCTTGTGAATTGACGACGTTATGAATTTTTTTCTTCTAAAACACTCCCTTTTGCCCCCCCTTGGGGCCATTTTTAATTATATCAAAAATCTGTCATACATACATTTTCTTGCCTTCTCCTAGAAGTAATAATAATTTTAAACGGATTCGATACGTATCATAATTAAGAAATTATGGGTTTTTTTTCTGTTTTCACAAAAAGCCCCCCATCCCCCCCCCTTGGTTCGATTTTGCCCATTAACGAACTTGACCGAGATTTTATGCCCCTTGATTTTATGTATCAGTATGGAAGAGATTTGTGCAGAAGTATTGCAGTTATCGTGTCCATAAAAAAGTGACATAGATAGATAGATATATAAAGTTTTGAACTGGGGGGGGGGGGTTGTTTTTGGGTTCTGGGAGTCCTAATCGGCGTAGATCTGCAAAATTTTTTCGCAAATTCCAACTTAGGTGAGAATGTAATAGGTAGTATCTCTTACGAAATCTACCTAAAACTTGTAATCAAAATCGAAAAAGTAGAAAGGAGCGTGCATAGAGATTGACCTCAGCTATCCAATGCAAAAAAAAAAAAAATCATTTAAAAATATTGAAATGCGAACGAGATATCTTCAAAAATTTCCTCCATAGGATTAACATTAGCGAGCGGGTGTTTTCGTCTGAGTGAAGTAGCCCCTTAAGTGACACCGAATGTATTATTATGGTTACACTCAGATTTATGGAAATAGTTCTTTGGACACGAATGGTGGTCATTTCCAGCAATTCTCGTGATGACATCACATTTCACAATAAGAAAGAAAGTAAGTGTGTTGATAATATAATTCCAACATTTTCATTATGTTCATGTTTCATTTAAAAAACTGACTTCGGTAAAGAGCTAGATACTTTTCACTGAATAAGTCGATTGCGACCTTGACAGTCTGAGAGGTAACGTAATGTTTTTGCAACCAATTTTAGCGACGTTGGGTTTGGTATATGAGATGGTGCAGATAAAGAAGCTGTCAGTCAACTGGCCCTCCATCATGGAAAATGGGGGGTAAATAGCCACAACGTTATTCGCTCCACTGCAATGTGAAATGAATGGCAACCCGAGTACTGATGATGCACCCACGTAGGAGTAACATCAGTAATCGGTTTCTCACTCATTTCACATTGCAGAAGACTGTGCGATGTTGCTATGACATTTATAGAGTGTAGTGTGTTTGTTTGTTTATTGAACACATGCATCAGACTTGTGTGCTTGATACAAATATCCACTTATAAATCTTCGTCAAGATGAGGACTGGATAGACACAAGGAAATAACAACACTGAAGAATTACTTCCGGGAACTACACAAAGAGTGTGCAACGGAATTGACGGGAGTCGAACCCACCACTTTCTCCTACGCTCTCACGTGATTAGCGGAGTGGTGTCGTAACCATTCGGCCACGGAGGGCCCTTAGAGTGTAGATAAACAAGTAATAGTACTGTAAAGAAAATAAAACCTGGCCTGCATCAATTAATATTTTTTGAATTTTCATCAATAAAAGAAATAATATATATAATATAAGCTTGTATTACATTACAAACTGTATTAAAAGAAATAACAGGTAATATATTAAAAAATATACCCGCATAAAGTTTTATATATATAGTACAATAGTTTTGAAAAGAAAGTAATTTAACAACCATTTTTTTCCCTTAATGAAAAAATAACAGATATTATATCGTACTTTTCCATGATGAAGTCGCTGCTAAATTTATCTATAGAAACGAATTTCTCTTTCACTTTGAGGAAAAAAAAAAAAAAAGAAAAAAAAAAAAAGAAATTTGCCGTTTAAGATAGCTTACATTCTATTCCTATTCCAGAATAAAATCTGATAAAATCGAAATAAGCGTAGAGTTTCCTTATCCGATTTCTCTGTAACAGAGTACAGAATTAATCATTTTTGTATTTGTTAATCCTTCTAACTGAAAATACTGTTTCGATTTTTTGTCGTAAAACTATTTGAAAGCTTAAGTTGAAATTTCGATTTCAGACAATAAAAGCAACTTTTCAAAAGAGTTTCTCATTGAAGTTAACTATACGTCTGTTTTTGAAACACATATAGGACTTACTACATTACTACATACTACATTACTAAGTTATTTAGAGGGTTTGACTTCTGTACTGGGATTTTGCCTAAAGAAAAGACGCGTCTGAAAAAAAACGACGCTCACAAAGGTAAGACTGAATATTTTATGTTAATGGTCATTCCATGGTAACTTACGTTACATTTAGAATAATTTTCTTTAGTAATTTTCATAATATAACACCAAAAAATATTGAAAATGTAATGTCGATATGATTTGTTAATTAAACCTATCCAAAGCGAAATTTGGATGAAAATTACCTACCTTTAGTGCTATTTTTTGAACACTGGCCATTATATTTATTATGGTAACTTACGTTCTTTTTGTTAGAAACGTAAGTTACCATAGTAAATATAATTTTTAGCGTTCAAGAAATAGTACTAAATTTAAGTAATTTGTATCCAAATTTAGCTTTGTTAGGTTTGATTAACAAATCATATAAACATTACATTTTGAATATTTTTTAGTGTTATATTACTAAATTTACTGAAGTCAATTATTCTAAATGTAACGTAAGTTACCAGAGATAGTTAGAGCAATTAATGTAGTAATTAGTTTAATTATGTGTGCGTTTTTAAGCTTTTTATTATTTTCACAGGTATTACGAGGGTTCGTAAATGTGTGATGCTGAGAAGAAAAAATAGCCAGATTATATTCACAAACGTATTTTAACACTTATTTACAAGAGTATCATGTTGATTTGCGTACATAATTGTGCGGTACTTGACACATAAATAAAAGTGTACTTTAGAAATGTAAATGTAAATAACAGTAAATGAACACTGATGCGGTTGAGTTCGATGCATTCCAATTAATGCCAAAAACACAATTATTCTACAAATGAAAATTGAAGTGCTTTCTAAAAGTAGAAGTTGGAGTAACTTTTTTGTGGTAGTTGTAGTAACTTGTGATGCGCATGAATACTTAACAGTGTTGACAGATTGGGGATTATGTCCCCATTTTGGGAAAATTTTGGGGGATAAGTAATTCATGGGGAAATTTTTGGGGCAATCAACATTTTGGGGGGAAAAACTTGTGGAATTTTTTTCAATATTTCATGTAAAGTTTACTTTTACTTAGTAATTTGGCAACACTAGATCTGTCTCGAACTCGATTTTGATTCGGATAATGAAAATAAAATACGTAAATCGGAAATATAAATCATTATTCTCATGGTCGTATTCGTCTTTTGTAACACTACATTTTACACGTTTCATAATTTTCAACCATTTTTGTATAACTTTAACATTCTGACAAAAGAAGTTCTATTATTCCATTTTATATCAATTTTTTTTTTTTTTTTTTTTTTTTTTTTTTTTTTTTTTTTTTTAATCTTTAATTTATTTTAGATTTTTATTTATTTGTATCAATAAACAAATATAGTAAGCGAAATTCTGAATAATTAATGTCATAAAGCAGTGTTGTCTTTTTTGCCTAAAATAAATGTCATGTTGAATATAAGTTTTGTGTATTTTCATCAAAACAAATTGCAACGGAAGCAGATAAAATTTTAGATTTAGATATTTGGTACACATAAATAAACATGTTATGCCTGGACCCTGGACGACTTTCCGTTTTCCATTTTCAATCCTGAATTGCTAAATATTCAGAAACTATGCCCAGTAGGTTGCGCAGATGAAAGTTTTTACGATAATCCATTAAATACAAAAGTTTAAATGTTTATTTTATTTATTTATTTATTTATTTATAAATGGGGAATTCTTTCAAAAAAAGCCTTGATTTGGAGAAAATTTTTGAGCTTAAATTAGTTAAATATTTTTTATAAGGGTTAATTAAAATTTGAGAATTAACTATTTTGAGAGAAATTGAGTTGGCGACTTTTCCTTAAAAAAATCACTGATTTGGGGAAATTTTCAGATATTTTGGGGGAATTAAACTTTCGACTACCTGGCAACACTGATAGTGTAAGTTGTAGTAATTTGGATGAAACAACGGGTAACGGTTAATATCGGGCATTTAGAATTCCATTGCTTCTCATATTAACCGAGTTCGAATGTAGTTTAGTTTTGATTCCGAATGAAATTAAACTTTCCCAATTCTCTCAATTCTTTTCATCAGCCAACAGCAAATTTTTTTATTATTTTATTTTTATTTTATTAGTAATTAGCCATTCTGTTTCTGGTATAAGTAGCCGATTACTAATAATTTTATCCCATATTACTTGTAAATGAATATACGAGGCGCATAGGCGTAACTAGAGCTATTTTGTGGGGTGGGCACAGGCCCCCAACTTCATAAGTCCTTTGTATGTGTATATGCGTCCAATGGCACAGCCCAAGGGGGGAGCAGGGATAAAACCCCTTCCAGAGCTAAAAAAAATATAATTGCCGCTTATATGAATCACTAGTTAAGCAAATTAGACGCTTTTATGAATCGAAACTAAAGTTAATATTAAGTTTTTTTAGTTTATTCGAAATTCGCAGCTTTGTTGAATCAAATTATATTCAACAAAGTGATTCAATTAGACCGCGAATATTATATTTAAACTGTGGAAGCGAATATTAGATCTTAGATGCACTGGTTAAGTGAAAACTGTCATTTGTTTTGAAAAAGGGTAGCAATTACATTTTTCAGACATCTTAGAGTAAAAGAATGATTATTTCGACCGTCATACGCTTTGAGTATTATACAGTGGATAGTTTTTAAATCGAATTTCTGTCTTTGCTCCATATTCAAAAGGATAATAGACATCAATTTCCAGGAGAAAAAAGAAAAAAAAATATGTGTTTATAGGTTTTTCTCAGTTTCAGACTTTCTGTTAAGGTCTGCTCCGGAGAAATTTCTAGGTTCGAGCGCGACCCGACTCTTGTAGAAAATTTTTTGCCCCTCAGCCGGGTATAAAAGTTAAAAGTTCGATCCGGATCGTAAAAAATATATGTGTGTATATTAGGCCGTCCTGGCACAGAAAAAAAAAAAAAAAAAAAAAAAAAAAGTTAGACTCGAATCCGGTCCGGGCGATGCACATAGTTTATTGGCTCGACCTAGTATAAAAGCTAGAATCTCGGCCCGATCCCGGCGCGGCTCATACAAAAACGTAATTATCCCTTCCCAGCTTGCCTGAATTTCAACAAAAACATATTTTTACACTGGTAGGGTTAAAAATTGTCTTCTACGAGGAGTTCTGACAAAAATATTTATTTTAGTTTTTCTTTTCATGTTGTTTGCATTCTTCGTTTTTTAAAAAAACGCTTTGTGCTGAGATATTTATTTTGTTACTGGATCTCGATTTGTATGCAAATGACTCAGTTTAACTTTAATCCACATAACTTTAATCCATATTGCATGGCTTGGAGACTTAAAATCCTGAAAATTCTTATAGTATAGTAAAAATTTCTAAGACGGAATCGCATAGGAGAACGGAAATATCCGTTATAGGAAAGTTACCTTCTTAGCATATACACTGTCGGTTGTAAATATATAAAATATATAACATTCTTTTCTCAGGTATTATTATGTTCATTTTGCATGGATAAATACATTTTTCCGTTTGAAACAGGATTCTGTCATGGGCAGGTTCTTTTTCACACGCTTTGTTGTACTTTAATTTTATTGCCTAGAAAATGAACTATTCTTTAAAAAGAATAAATTGAAAATTTTAATATAGAACAATGACGATTTACAAATATATGCATTTTTTGCAAAAATTGTTGGACCGATCGAAATTTTACTGATTTTTGCATGGCTCAGGTCAGGGTAGGCAGGGCCAATTATTTTCATATGGGCTTGATAAAAACAGGACCCAAAAATTTCAACTCGTCTAGACCTTTAGGAAGAATGAATTCCAGTTTCAGCCCAGCCTGGAAAAAAAGGAAGCCAGGCCCGGTCCGATTGCCATGAATGCAAATAGGCCGGAGACTGGCCCGTGGGTTGGTCCGGTTTCGGGCCAGGACCGAGCCCAAACAGACCTCTGCATGTGCATCTTGTTTTGTGTTTTTGCTATCAGTTATTTCTAAGACCAAGGTATGTGAGTGATGCAGGTTAAAATCTTTGACAAAGTAAGAATTAAGAAAATGTGCTATAAAGATATAAATGTAAAATGCGTTTTTGATTGAACAGATTATTGTAGTGTTTCATTCGAAAAATTTGTTCCTGAGGGGTGGGGGGGACTATATATTTAAAGAGTATAGTTCATTAGCTAGTAAGGTAGCTCGAAATGTTCTTCAGGCCACGCGTTCCCCGGAGGAAAGAAGCACTGATTGCAATTTTATTGACTTTGACTTACAGATACATGCCTATGAGCAAGGTTTTTGAAAAGAAAAGCGTTAAATATGAAGCATTTTCATAGAATTTATAAAATTTACTATAATTATACACAAACTTATGCTAATTATGCTTTAACTGAAATTAATAAGTAATAAATTAGTTATACATTGATCTACACTTATTAAATCTTAAATAATGCTGCCCCTATATCATCAAAATTATGACATATTGTTTTTCATGTGGACAAAATTACAGTCGTGTTTAAATCAGATAAGAAGTAAAAACTGGAATATCTTTTAGAGTTTTAGCTATAACTATAATATGTATTTCATTTAAATAAAAGTATATATAAGTAGATCCTTTCATCCCTACTTTCAGGGAGGGGCAGAGAAAGTTTAAAAGTAACCTATTTTTTCAAAAATGTTATTATAATGTATTTTCTTTTTTTTTTCCACGGCCGAAGGCAGGTACAACCTATCTTTCATTCTGCATAGGTGTTTCTAACAGAAAACTAAATATAGATAAATATTCATACATACAAACATTATACACACATGCAAACTACAAATACAATAAACCCAACAAGTGTGAAAAATTAGCCAGAGCCAGGAATCGAACCTAGGACCACAGCATACAAGACTCATGCTCTAACCACTGAGCTACCCCGGCCAATACTTGGGTCTGCAATTTCTCACTAATAAATTGCAGACCCAGGTGCCGGTGTAGCTCAGTTACTCATTTGCATACAAGAGACAATGCATACAAGAGCATTAGTCTTGTATGCTATGTGGTTCCAGGTTCGATTCCTGGCTCTGGTTAATTTTTCACACTTGTTGGGTTTATTGTATTTATAGTTGATATGTGTGTATAATATTTGTGTGTATGATTAGACTTGAATGCAGGCGTTATTTATGTGTGTTTTAATAGATAAATATTCTCCAACATCATGAAAACGGTTAAAAACAAATAATATTTAGAAAGCACACATACTTAACACATAAACAGTGTGTTTAAAAAAGGTAGAACAATTTGTAAAAGATGGTAGAGCACACTACAATTAAAGATTTTTGTATAGGAAACCAGGTCGCGATCCATTTATTTAGTGAAAAATATAGGATATAGGAAGTCAAGTCGAATCCAAGTAATTTTAGAGAACTTTAATAATAATGAAGATATTTTAACGAAATTTTCAGTATACTGTATACGAAATTAGATGTCAAATAAAGTGCTGGAAGTGCACAGTAATTCAGTCAACGATACCGCGTTTAATGTCAACTACATCCTAAAATATGGAATACTTAATTTGGCATTGTTTGGACGCGGATTATAATAAATTCTACCTCTTCTCGTGTTATTTTACATATCTGACACAAAGCAAAGTAAAGCCTATTGGAAATTTTGCTAAAATTGCTTTATTATTACTAAAGTTAAGAACAAGAACTCGGGATTGTCTTGGAATGAAATCCTATGTATTTCTGATTTAAAAATCGATTCCTGATATTCTGTACAAAAAATTGTTTGCTGTACTATTCCCTTCCATTTCTTAAGTTTGCCTCCTCATTTTTCAAACACTATATTAATCTAACAGTTTTTTGTTATTTCATTGGTGCATTTTATGTTTTCTAACTCTTATATAGTAAACGTTGCTGAAATGAATTATGGTCAACGTAACTACTGATTCTACTCTTCGAGGGAAAAAAATGATTATCACTTCATTAGCTAAACTGATTCGATTAGCCGGTGATTCAAGCAACCAGCGACCACCATTATCAACAATTCAACCTCTCCTCCCCATAGAGCAGAATTTTGGCTGCGCCACTGATGCAAGCAAAGAATATTTAAAAAAACTGCATTGAGACCAAACTCGTTAATTTAATGAAAATTTTGACTTAAAATTAGAAACAACTTATTATCAAGGTTATTATTTAGGAATGCCATTGATCAATGAAGCCAACTTTTGAAATATATTGTATGGGCCCAAATTTTTTAAGCAAAATAGCACGGCACGTTTTATTATTTGCTTATGTTATTCGTGAATTCTTTTGCATAATAACGTTAATATTTACTATAATATCATAAATATCAATACAAATTAAAAACACAAGAAGCAAAGCATTTCAGTCATTTATGAGCTTTATAATTATCAGGATTGGGACACTAAAATATAGATAATGATTTATACTCACTGATCAAAAGGGGTATAGTGGAAGGCATACGAAGTTACTCGCCGAATACATTTTAGAATCTTTTTTTTTTTTTTTTTTTTTTTTTTTAATGCTCCGTATACATTTTCTTTCTCAAACAAATCTATAGCATAGTCATTAAAATTCACATGATTCTAACATTTACCTTTTGGTTTACATACGACAACAATACTGCTGATCAAGTATATAGGAAATTGAACTGTTGAGAGAAATTTAATAATTATATGTGTACTGAAGAACATTTAGTGCTCTTGATGTCTCTGTTACGGATGTCAATGAAATTTTTCAACGTCAACAAAATGAAACTTTCATAATGAACCAGAGGAAAGTATATTCAACTAAGTAAATTATATCCAAGGCACAGGACTAACGCCCAGGACTCGAACCTGGGTACTTTGGTTTGCCGTACCAACGCTTTCCCTACTGAGCTATCCCGACGATATCCTGGGCTGGCATATTTCACTCTTATTTGTTGTCCAACAAATAGAAAATGAAATTTTGTTTCAGAGATTTAAAAATTTAAATAAATACGTAGTGAAATAAAACAAGGGAAATTAGGTGGGTCAGGAGGCGGGCTCGACGCTAAAGCCCCACGGGCCCATATAAGTCGGCACCACTGCTATTCATTGTGCCATTGAAATTTTTAAGATGACTAGAAGTTCCGAGAGAGACCCAATTTTAGGCATAATGTCTGGATGTCCTAATACATCTCTTTAATGTCCCGGTTTTAAACACAGCACTTAAACTATCACTTCTCCAAAATTAATTTTTTTAAAAAGTGAATGTTTTGATTCTTACCGAATTCCACTTCTCCAACAGCAAAATGTTGAATTGTGTCTATTACTGTGTCTATTACAGAAAACTGTCTTGAGAAAAATTTCGTGGTTCCGATAGAAGGAATACCATATATGTATAATTTATACATGTCTGAAAAATGTATACAACTGAAACCTGTCTAAAATGTAGAAGTTTTCCGATCACTGTAATTTTATGCAGGTAAACTGAATCTATTTATTTTAAGAATGAATAAACGGAAAAATCAGAGAAAATTTTTCTTGAAATCATTAATGTAAACTCTAAATTTGTTTAAAAATTCTAAGAAATGTAAGAATGTGAAAAAGAATATTTTGAGGAGTGGAAGGAAAAGATTAGTTTTTATTTTGAAGGGCGAATACATTTAAATAAGCAAAAGACAATTAATGTTTCCTTTAACTGCAGTAAAAATGATACGTCAGCCTGAGATTCTGACAAGAAAAATTAAAATATGACTTCAATTTGACTCAGCTTTAATTTACAGTATTCACATAAATTGTTTATTTTAAATGAAAAGGGAGGATGTATGATTGAGCTCTTAAGGGGATTGGGGTGTGTGTGTGTGTGTGGGGGGGGGGGGGGGGGGTACTTCACTTACGCGAAAACATCCAATATTTAGTTTGCATTTTCATATTTTTAAAATGATTTTCTATTTTATTTTTTGTATTGGATAGTTGAGGTCAATCTCTACATAGACCGCATTTTACTTTTTCTTATGTTTTTTTTTTTTTTTTTTTTTTTTTTTTTTTCTTACGAGGAAACCTTCGAAGATAAAACCGTATTTTTTATCTTCGAAACCGGTACTGAAAACGATGCGTTTTTTATTTAAAATTCAGTGGATACTCCACTGTTTTATTGCATAAAATCCTCAATTTTTAACATGTGCAAAATATGTTTACAAGAACACAATTTTAAAATTCGATACTGTATCCTAATCCTAATAATATTATAAATCTCATTGTGTGCAAATGTTAGGCTGAAGCCAGCGTCAAAATGGAGCATTTAATGATCCTGTATCTTTGCATATAGGTTAATTATAACCCTCCAATGAACATAGGCTGGGTTTTGTTTATTTTATTCAAATATTTTTCTTAATAATTCAAAATTTCGTTATTTTCATTAGAGAATAAATGGACATTTTTCCGTGTAATATTTTAAAATGGTTAAATTTACTTTACCGTTGCTAATACTTTATCGTTGCCAAAACTAATTCAGAACCCAGAATAATAATTTTTTATCAACAATTTGGTTACAATTGAAAAATTTTCACGTGAAAAATGAAAAAAAAATAAAAAAAATTAAAGAATTAAAAAGAAGATTAACTATTATTATTATAAATAAAATGTACTTTTTTTAGTTTTTGATAATAATACAAGGTTTCAATATGCGTAACCATAGGAAACAGGCTAATATGACGTCATACATCTAAAATAAAGCGGATATGCTTTGATTGGTGAAATAAAACGATCTTGGTTTTTTTCTTCACTTTTCTTTTTCTTTTGTATGGTAACAATACTTTGCGTTTTACCGTCTGCGCACGGCTAACATAACTATGCCGTATTTTTTAATTTAATTTTTTTAAAAGTAAAAAGAAGTTTCAAAAGAAAATGGCTAGCAAATGTCAATAATATTCTCCGCAAAATTATCCATGTCGAAAATGATGTCATGGATAGCGAGAAATAGTTTTTTTCATTCTTAAAACTAAAAAAATTAACTCGATTACCAAAAAAAAAAAAAAAAAAAAAAAAAGACGAATGTTAACAGTTCCATTTTTGTTGATAAAACCTAAAGATTTAATATTATTTCGTTAAAGTAACATCATTTCCCCTATGCCAGTATTGAAATTAATTGCCCGGAAAAGAAAATTAACAAGAATTATGTCATTAAAAAGGGATTTCTCTGGGGGAAAAAGAAACGTCATATTTGTAATAAAACGGGAATTTTCCTATGTTTTAAAATGAGTGTGAATCAATTCCTTACATTAATAATACAAGGAATAGTAAGTATAGAAAGTAGATGAGTTTCACGCCATATTTATAACGAAAAATTTAAATGTTTTTTGTTATCTATACTGATTATTAAGAATGAGTATCCGTTATATACAGATGAGAATTTTTCTGCTAAAAATCACATCATACGAATCTATTATATTAAAATCTGACCGTGTGTTTGTATTTCGCAACTATTCCTAGACTATCGAACGCAACGCGATTTACTTAATATCGGTTATCATTGATCCGAGTATGTCACACAAACACTCAGAATTTAAAAAATTAAATTAGATGCCAAGATTTTTTTATTTTTTATTTTAACGAAGTTTTTCTAAAAACTGAAAGTAAATTACTCCATATTTTTGTATAAAAAAGGAGAAATAAAACAGATCAGTATATTTTTTACACCATTTTATCATTAAAACGGAAAAAACAGAATTTATTTTCATTTTGAATAGATGGTGAAAACAAAATCTTGATTTCAGTAAATTATCCGAAAAAAAAACCCCACATATTTTCACATATTCAAACTTCATGATTCAATTTATTCTGGAGAACAAAAATTGCCTGTCAACATACTGTCATTTTGAAAACAAGATTTGTTTCAGATATACATTAAACCAACGAGGTAGAATTGAATTTAAAGAAAAAGCATATACTATTTCCAATTAATGTTTATTGAAGGATGGCTGTTAAAACGTTTCACAAAGGCGTTAAAAGTAAAATTGTTTATCAGGTAAAATTGACATTTGTTTTTACCCAATTCGTCTATTTCCACGATTTTATTTGGCCCTCCTTTTTGCATTGGTTGCAATTTCATTTTTGCGATTATTTGGCACAAAATTTAACTTTTTTAAGACTGAGTTATGTCAAGATCCCTATAACAATAAATACCGTATTGTCTCGGTTAATAATAGTGATAAATAGTTAATTATTAACGTTTATAATTATCGAGAGTGAAATATTTTGCTTAATTAATGTATTTATTCTTATTTTAATGTTGCGTGAACGAAGTCACGGGTAACAGCTAGTAAGTTATAGTCCTTTCAAAAGTTGACATATCACATAAAATAGTGTATAAAATCTTGAAAAAAAAAAGAAAGAAAAAGAAATCAGAAGTATTTTAAAGTTTAAAAAATATATATATATTCTTAAATTTTAATAGTACATTATAATTGTAAAACTACGATGATTTCTATAGTAGTGAATTGATTTTAAATTTAATTAGCTCCATCAGAATTCAGCAGAATGAGATTTGATTAAAGAAAACTCACATGGAAAACATTTTTACCTAAAACAATTTTCGTCCAAAATAAATAAATAAAAAAGCTTAAGTTTTACCTTTTTTTCATGGGAAAACAAAAGTATTCTTCAAAATTATTTCTATCACATTTGAAAGGTGCTTATAGAGATGCATCGATTAGTGATTTTGATCCAATAGCGAATATTCGACATCTGTAAACCAGATGCTGAAAATTCGGTAGACCTAATATTAATGTATTTTAAGATTTAAAAGTATTCAAAAATAAACTTTAAAGTAAATTGTACACCATATTTAACACAAATACTTGTGTTTTGAGGAATGAGTACAACAATGAGTTATTTTACAAGTAAACTTTACACACACAAAAAAAAAGCTTTCAGTTTTTTTTTTTTTAAAAGAAGAGGATGATCTTAAAAATTATTAATTAATGAAACGTTAAATTCCATAATTCCTTCTCTAAATTAAAATAAATTTATAAGAGCTCCTTTATTTTAAAATAAATATTCCAAAATTGAAAAGAAATTTTTAAGGACATAGAGGGAAAATTTTACTGTTATATAGTGTTATTTGCCAGAAAGAAACAGTAAATCAGTAAGAAAAGAAAAATTCTACTCAATTGGCAACTCGGCAAAAAAAAACTTATTGCTCCTTTTGATTTATCAATGAAATTTTTAAATGCACCACAGCGGGTGATCATTTTTAGAAGTTGCAAACATACAGGATTTTCCTAAAATTTTTTTAAAAAAATTTAAGGTTAAATTTGACAATTTCAAAAATAAATTTCTGTCTTTACCAAATAGTTTTTTTTTTTTTAAATAAAAAATGACATTAATTAAAGAGGTACGAGCAAGAACCTGTTATGTTACATCTTCTCAAAATACAGTTTATTTTTTTGATGAGGATGTTATGAGATATATGTCATACTGTAAAGGTAAAAAACCAATATTTTAATTAATCTTTAAAATCTGATATATTATTTATTAAAAGTTAATATTTTAATAAAAATAACTTAAATATTATTAATAATTTTTATATTAGAAAATTAAATGTTGCTAAGTGTTTTTGAGAGAGCTTAGTACTACTCGTTAACTTACTAAATACAAGGTACAAGAACAAAAAAAATAAAAATTGCAACTAAAAGCTTTTATTTAAATTGTCTCAGAATTTTATTTTTGTTACGTAACATCTTATTTCACTAAGCCCTTCTATTTATTCAGAATATCAATTGATAAGGAAAAATTTACTCACAAAAAGTACATTCAGAAACATGAAGCAAAATGCCTCGATCCATGAAGCAGCATGCAGCAATACAAATAAAAATTTCCAAAACTACAGAATTTATTTGCGCACTGATAATTATGCATGCAAACTTGGAAAAGGGAAATACTCTAACACGCTTACAGCCGCAGGCAAATTGCAAAAAATTCGCCCTACCTTAACCCTCGAAGTAAAGCCCCCTGCGATGATGTTCTCATGACTTTTGCCGTATCTCATCACTCAGACAATTAATTGATCAGTAATTTGTCAATTACATCCTGTTTTTTAAATTGGTCATTATTTTGTAAGAAAAAAACCGTTCGGGCACCTGTGCCCCCCACTATCCTCTTCCCTCTCTCATCGGTTCTCACCACAGCAGATGATATTTTTTGACTTAGTTGAAAGAATACGGAACTGGACATCTGGAACTAATTTTTTCCCCATCGCCTCGTGACAAAAAAGAAAACTCTCGTTCAGATTTCGAGCTTTCAGATAATATTTCACTTTGTTCCTTTTGGAACCCTATAGACTCCGGATCATATAACTGTTGCAAAGAATGTAGAAGACTAATAGGATTTTCTTTGTCTGTTGCTTCTTTTATACCTCACACACACACATTTACATATGCGTGCGCGCCGTTTTCGTTACATTAGTTCTCAAATCAGAAATATATAGTATCATTTATTGGTATAATCATTCAAAAATTTGAAAATTGAAATTTTCACCATATCGCAGTCATAAAATTTTCACGTGAACTTGAAATTCTGGGATGGGCACTGGAACTACCTGGGGTGGGCACGGCCCACCCGGCCCCCCCACTAGTTACGCCTATGACGAGGCGCATTCGGAAAGTAAGTACCGTTTCATTCTAGCGCCGCCGCAGCGCTGTGGTGAGCGTTCCGCGAATGCGCGCTAGTCTTCCTTCTTCACTGGCTCTCAACTGACGCCATTTTCGCTGCTTTACGTTGTGTTTCCAGTTTGCCGTGCACATTTAAAATGTTTAAGACAATTACTGATCCCGCCGACTGTGAGATCCGTGCTGTTATTCGATTTTTGAACGCAAGGAATGTGAAACCGGCCGAAATTTATCGTCAAGTTAAAGATGCTTACGGTGAAAACGCAATGACTGATGGAATGGTGAGAAAGTGGGTTTGAAAGTTAATGAAGGTCGAACACATGTCCACGATGAAGCTCGGTGCGGTCGGCCTTCTGTTGTCAACGATGATCTCGTAAAGAAAGCTGATGAAAAAATCCATGAGAACAAGACATTTCACAATGACAGCGCTTTCAGACGAATTTCCGCAAATTTCATGAACTGTTTGGAGTATTGGCTGTCGTCACTGACGGGATGTTTCTATGAATAAGGTCTAGATAAGCTGATCACCCGGTACGACAGGTGTTTGAACATTGACGGAAACTATGTAGAAAAATAGTTTAAGGTATGCTCTTTCATGTAAAAATAAAACTGGCTTGAACAAAAAAGTTTTACTAGTTTTTTTTTTCTTTTTTTTCTTTTTTTTTTTTTCTTAAAACGGTACTTACTTTCCGAATGCGCCTCGTATATTTCAAAGGGAAATACCTTAAAGGTTTACTGTTGCGGTTAAAAATTCAAGTGTAATATTGACATGTTCTAAAATATTTGCGATATTAAGGATTGTTTCATTAAGTATTTCGTTATGTTCATAGTTGAACTGAACAATTTTATATGTAAACAATTATTTAAAAAGAAAAACTTGTTTCATAAAAATATCATTGTTCAATTTAAATAATTTAGTTTTAATTTGATTTTTTTAAAGAGAGTTGTTCTAAAAGCTTCAATATTAAATTTAAAGAGAAAGGGAAAAAAATTCTTACTCTTTCTCTCTTTTACTTTCACTGGTTAATATCATTCAATTTTAATCTTGTCTAAAAAAATGTGTTTTCAGGCAGAAATATCTCGAGTTTTTTTAAACTTTTGAAAAATTTAGCTTTTGTTTTTACCAAAACAGTTTTTACTTTGATAAAAAAAAAAAATAAATAAAAACACAGCATATTAATCTCCTCCTTTTATTTTTGTGTTGTTACTTGCATAATACTTTCCCTTAATTAACATAATCAGCAAGTGGTAATAATCATTTCCGTTTCTCTGTTTCCCCAAAATACCAGTTCTAATGCGATATCCTTTTCTATTTAATAAGTTATATTTATATGTAAATATAGTAACGAAATTTCTTTTCGGTTAACGAAATTTCTTTTGATTAAAAAAAAACTATCTGTTTATTTTTTAAAATAATATTTCTATTTTAGAGTAAAATTTGATATAATCGAAACAAACGCCTACAGTTTGGTTATCCGGTTTCTCTGTAACGTAATACAGATTTCCCCCTCCTCCCCCCCCCCTTCAAACTGAAAATACCTGAAAGTACTGTTTCGATTTTTGGTTACAAAAATATTAGAAAACTTACGTTAAAATATCGATTTTAGAAAATAATTTTCTATTGAAGTGAACTACTAAGTGAATGCAGCTGTGTTTTAAGGGGGGGAAAAAGTTAACTTATTTGTAAATAAATAGATTTTTCAAACGGAAAGTATTTTAAAATTTTCACTGTTCAAGTTAAAAATTGGAATGTAATATTGACATGTTCTAAAAAATCTCAGAAACTTTCAATAGAGATTTTTCAACAGAGTCTTTCTTTATGTTTATCAGCGTGAAAACGGTTTCATAACTACTTTCGAATAGAGCTTTTCTCTGTTTTTAATCCCAGGAAAATACTAAAAATTACACAATTAAACACGATGATTGCGCCTTTGAATTCCTGAAATAAAAACTTTATTAAACAGTAAAATAAGTTTTAATATCTGTTGACAAGTTTCGGCTCCATCGAAGCCATTATCAAAATAAATAAGATTATTCTACAATTGCACGGTCTATGCAGCTATTATTTGAAACGACATAATTTAATTTTTCACGTACTTTTTCAAATTACGCACGTTATTTTCTGTTTTTTCTTGGATGTTTATTTCCATATTTGTTACCATGGAGTAACTCGAGCCACACTTTTGACAATTTAAATGATGCTGCATCGTTAGATGTTGTATTGTTACGTATTACAATCGCTGTGGTTTCTCTTTTTATGCATATCTTTTTATGCATTACATTATAAATGAATTGTATGTGCATTCCACAAATAGTATGTATAATACATTATAAGAGAAACCATAGAGAATGTAATACGTAAAAATATACAATACGTATCGATACAGCATCATTTAACTTGCCAAAATTGTGGCTCGAGTTACTCCATTGTTACAATTATGGAAATAAACATCCAAGTGAAAATAAAAAATAGGTGTGCGTGATTTAGAAAAGTAGTTGAAAAATTAAATGATGGCGTTTCAAATAAAAACTTCATAGAACGTGCAATTGTAGAATCTTCTTATTTGTTTTGATAATGGCTCCGATGGAGCAGAAACATGTCCGCAGTCTAATAAAACTTATTTTACTGTTTATAAAATTTTTATTTTGCACTTTTTAGCAATTAAAAGTAATATATTATTACAAGGTTCAGTTGGTAGAACGTCAGTGCGCTATACTGATGCCCTGGGTTCGAGTCCCCGCTTGGGTACTTTTTCACTTTGTTGGCTTTACGCCTTTTAAGCAATTAAAATTTGAAATATTATGAATGCAAGGCGTGAAATTTTCTATGGAAAAAAAATCCAAGTATTAAATATAGATTTATTTAATTATCGATGCTGGATTTTCTTTGGTTTCGTGTTTGCCCCAAAGTTGGTGGCTCACGGAATTTATTCCATCTTGTACTGCGTTTGCAACCTTGCCAACATGTTATAGTGAGAAAGTGCCAGTCTGAGTATCTTTCCCAAGTGGTTCAGTTGGTTTGAACGTCAGTGCGCTGTACTGATGACCCAGGTTCGAGTCCCGGCTTGGGTACTTTTTCACTATGTTGGCTTTACGCCTTTTAAGGAATTAAAATTTGAAATATTACAAGGTGTTATAATTTGTTATATTTTTACAATGATTGCGATTTCTGCTATTTAAATATTAACTAGAAACTTTCTTTTCAGAAATAGCGGTAGCAGATTCCTTGGAATTTGTAATAAGTGTATACTCTAAGAAAAAGACAAATTTTCCTTTTTTTAAGAAAATATAATGTAACCACAAACGAAACTACTATAGAACTTCATCTTAGGGGCTGTCCATAAATGATGTCACACTTTTTTTCAATATATTTGACCCCCCTCCCCCCCTTAGTCACAAAGTGTCACACTTCACCATACCCCCCCCCCCTTCCTTGTCACATGTCACGCTATATTACATAGACATATACTTGCAGTTCAGAGAGAAAGCACTACTTTATAGATCATATTTCAAATTTCATTTTTAAACTTTAACTAATGACATTTGTGAGCATAACAATAAAAATGATTCGTGTACTTATTTGGTATGAAATAAGATTAAGGTTTACAACAGAAAATATAATTAATTTTCAATACAGTAATACAATTAGCAATAAAATATTAATATATCTTTTTTAAAAGAAAGGCATATAAGTGAAAACAAATCACATGGAAGTTGTTTTAACCCCGATTAAAACATACCCTCAAATTCTGGTAATTTAAAAAAAAAACTTCGAAATTTAATCTGCTGATTTTAAATGATTTTATTTTAACCAAAAGGTGTGACATCATTCTTCATACTCCCTCCCCCCCCCCCTTGTCACAAACAGTCACAATTTCATGAACCCCTCCCCCCCCCCATTAAGCGTGACATCATTTGTGGACGGCCCCTTAACCAAGTTGTCCACGATTCTTAAAAGCGTTCTTTATCATTAGAAACCTCAGAAACCAATATATTTTCGAGATTTAAAGAAGCATTTATAAAAACAAAGTTTCTTTTGCTAGCACTAATTTTTTGAAAACATTCTGAAAATTTTCTGAAACATTTCCGAGTGGTTTTTATAGTGTATAAATCGGTTTTCTCCACCCTGACTATAGGTTTTTCGGATACTATCAATTCTCAAGTAAACATATTCATATTCAACAAACATGTTGTATAGACAAACATGATAATTTAACAGCATTAACATTAAAATTAATATGTTACTAACGTATGTGTAAATTCAATTACGCAGCTGAAATTGTTTAAGAATTGATAGCATCCTAAAAAATGGATATTCCGGTTTGAAAAACTGATTAATACATTATACAAAATACTCGGAAACGTTTCCGAAAACCAGTGGCAGCAAAAGAAACTTCTTTGTTTTTATAACTTCTTCTTCAAATCTCAAAAATATATTTGTTTCTGAATTTTCTAAACATAAAGAATGATTTTCGGAATGATGGGTAACTCGAAGGACGTTATTGTATATTTTCATTCGTAGTTATATTATATTTTCGTAGATTAAGAATATATATATATATTTTTTTTTTTCAGTGTCCTCATATCATAATACTTCCAAAAAATTAAACTTTTTTTTTTTTTAAATTTATAAACAGTTATTTCAAAACACATTTTACAATACAGTCTTTCTAAATTTAGAAACAATAATTATTTCTTAAAAGAACGTTGTGCCCAAAATCTGTAATTTTTAAATTAAAAAAAAAAATTCTAATTTAATAAATTACAATGACCATTGGGAAAATGCAGAGGGATAGCGGGGCAGTGTTCGGACTTTACCATAATCGTTACCTCGTACTATAAAACATATAAAAATTTTATTAATTTAGCCCTCCTAAAATACCCCCCTCTTATAGCAGACCTATTCGCCCCCACCCTACTATAGCATAGCTTCCCCACGCTAGCTATTCCACCCACCTACTATAGTATGATCTCGAAAGCAGGCGGTGCTACCACCGCACCACCACACCTCCGCCACCGCCTGCTGCTGACGCAGAAATCCCAATCCCTATCTACTGACTTTTCGTTTGGTATCCGAAGGTAGAATAAACCGAAATATCCAAATATGATGCCAACTTTAGGTGTTAGCGTTGACATCTTTAAAGTTTGGTACAATTTCTATTTGTAGACAATCCCCTAAGCAAAATTTAAGTATTGCTTTAACTCTTGTTTAGATTGATGTCTGAGCTAAAGGTATTTTGACGAAATTAAAGTTGAAGACCACGTTTTTTGCTTTATAAGACGATTTCTCATCCGGCGTAAATTTTTGAATTCGGCTTTTTTTTCATATCTGATAATTTGCATCTATCATTTCTGTAACGATTTTATGCATTTCTATTGCCTATTCAAAGAAAAAATCTTCTAAGATTACAGAATTTCGTTAAAAACGCTTAAAAAATTCTTCTAAAGTTACAGAATTTCGTTAAAGACGGTTAAAAGAGTAAAGTGCGTACATCATTTGGTCCATTCTCGACCGAAAGCAACAACCATTTTCCCAATGGTTAAGAAAACAAGATTTTTCTTTCTTTTTCTTGCAACAGTTACAATCATTCATTTTAACGTAGTCTAAAATTATGTTTTCCAGAAACTTCACTTTCTTTAAAAAACTTGACAAATTGACTTTTGTTTTATGAAAATATTCTTACTTTGATAAAAAACTTTTAAAATATAATATATCACATCCTCCTTTTACTTTTGTGGTGTTGCTTAATATTTATTTTCATTAAAAAAAAAAAAAAAAAAAAAAAGAATCAACAAGCTATATAACAATTTCTACTCTTCTTTTGGCGAAAACGCTACTTCTCATGGGAAATGTTTTCTATGGTAAGGTCACATTTATATGTAACTATAGCAACGAAATTCCCTTTTGTTAAAATGAGAAATCTATGTGTTGACTTTTTAAAATAACATACATTTTTTAAAATCGAAATAAGTCTATACTTCCGTTATTTGATTTTTCCGTAACGTAGTACGGAATTAATCATTTTTATATTTCTTAATCCTTCTAACGGAAAATATTGTTTCGATTTTTTGTTGTAAAGCTATTTGAAAGCTTAAGTTAAATTATAGATTTCAGAAAATAAAAACAGTGTCCAATTGAGGTTAACTATACATCTATGTTCGAAACTAAAATCAGATATATTACTTCAAAATAAATTTACTTTTGAAAGAGAAATCCTTTAAAGTTTTAACTTTTTTAATTTAAAAAAATGAAATTAAATATTGATATGTTATAAAAAATTTCTGAAAGTTAAGCTAATCTAACCACGAACGGAAATATACAATAAAATCCCTTAACCCTTTCTGGCACAGTGGTCCACTCTGGGCACACGTAATTTTAATTCCAAACTTGCATACGGCACCAAGAATATTTTAATAAAATTTTATTTTTACAATGAAAGCTTAAAATAAGGAGTTTTTATTTTCTGAAAAAGTCGTTTGTGAATTCCGGTGTCAGTCAGTAATTTATAATTTTACAAACAGAATTTGTCTGTGCCGGAAAGGGTTAAGAGCCTACGCTAGTCACGCGAAGAAACGCTCGAGCCTGTAAGTATATGGGAAGGTTCTTGCACAATTTCTCGCTCGCATTTTAATATTTTTAAATGATTTTTTTTGCATAGGATAGCTGAGGTCTATTTCTAACGTTGTTACTTTTGACTCCTTTGATTTTGGTTCCAGTTTTTTTATAAGCGGACATTTTCAATTTTGGAACTGTTTGGAAGCGGTTCTGAAAGTGAAAGTACCCTTATATAAAAAAAACTGGAAACAAAATCGAAAAAATGAAACTAACAACGTTAGAGATCGACGTCAGCTATCCTATGCAAAAAAATCATTTAAAAATATTAAAATGAGAGCGAGAAATCGCGCAAGAACCTTCCCATAGACATAACATTAGCTTGCACGTTTTTTCGCATGACTGATGTATTCTCTTAAGTTACCCAATATACTGAAAAATGCTCTTTATCGTCAGAAAGCAATAAATTTTCGAGATTTAACCTTCCTACCCTGAATGGGTCTAATCGACCCGTTTGTATAATGGATTTCATTCGATTCCAACCAGAAAAAAAAACTCATAAAGCAAGTTAAATAAAAGACCGACAGAACCCGTTTTTAGTATTGTTACTCCCCCCCCCCCCCCCTTAATTTTTATACCAGCAATAGTTCAGTACTCTTTCCAGTCCATTTTATCTACTTATCATGTACTCCGGGGATGTGTGGATAGACCACAGGAGCCTCGGTAAAAGAACTTTCGCAGCGAAACAGTTGATTGTTTCATTGGGATTCCCAGTTGCAATCAACTCCACTCCCTGTATATGAGTAAATGTATATCACATCAAAGAGGAGCCAGGAATAAAAGTATAAAATAAATATGTTAAATAGTTTCAAATAAGAATTCTGGTGTAAAATGTTTTTATCAAGGTTAAACAAAATTTCAACAGGGTAGGAAGGTTAAAGAAGCTTTCATAAAAAAAAAAAAGTTTTTTTTACTGCCACAGTTTTTCGAAAAAGTTTCCGAGCAGTTTATTATAGTGTATCAAACCAGTTTTGTTGCTCAATATTTTTTGGATTCTATTAATTCTCAATTAAAGATTTTCAGCTGCATAATTGAATTTATACATGCAAGGTTAACAAAATAGTATTAATTTTAATGCTGTTAATTTATCATGTTTGCCTACAAAACTTGTTTGTTGAACATGGAAATTCATATATTTAATACTTTGGAAATTTTTCATAGAAAACATGGAATTGTTTATTTGAGAATTGATAGCATCCGAAAAACCTATGTTCAATGTTAAGAAAATTTATTAAAGGGTCTCCGGAGTCTTACTTTTCCTCCGAAGATGCAAGTTTGCATCATGTCACATTTTATTTTATTTCTGATTTCATATAACACACGATAAAATGAAATTTTTACCACTAATAGGTCAATATCTGTTTGATTTAAGATAATTATTTCAATGTTGCACAATTCATATTTAATTATGTAAAAAAAGTTTTTTTTTTTTTTTTTTTAAGTAAAATTTTTTTTGCCTGGTATCCACTGCGCGCAAGGTTGTAGAAAAAATATTGCTTCAAAAATAACAAACAAAACTGATAATGATGTAAAATTGATGTATCTTGAACTTATACTTCAATTTCAAGCAATTAAAAATTTTATTTTATTTTTAATTTAAATTTAAATTGTAAAATGTTTAAAAAATTCATTTTTTTGTTAAAAAAAGGCCAATTAATTTTTTTTAATTTTAATTGCTTGAAATTGAAGTATAAGTTCAAGATACATCAATTTTACATCATTATCAGTTTTATTTCTTATTTTTGAAGTAATATTTTTTCTACAACCTTGCGCGCAGTGGATACCAGGTGAAAAAGCTTCTCTATTTTTTTATTTATTTAAACTTTTTTTACATAATTAAATATGAATTGTACAACATTGAAATAATTATGTTAAATCAAGCAGATTACCTACCAGTGATAAAAAATGCATTTTACTGTGTGTCATATCAAATCAGAAATAAAATAAAATGTGACATGATGCAAACTTGCATCTTCGGAGGAAAAGTAAGACTCCTGAGACCCCTTAATACAAAATAAAAATTACTCAGAAACGTTTCCTAAAATCAGTGACAGCAAAAGAAACTTTTTTTTTTATATAAATGGTTCCTTAAATTTTGAAAATATATATCTCCTCAGAGTTACCGACGATTCCGAAAAGCGTTCTTTAACTTTAGAAACATCAGAAACACATATATATATTTTTATGGTTAAAAAAAAAAAAAAAAAAAAAAAAAAATCTGTTACTTTCAAATCTGAGTAAATCGATGTTTTCATTTTGTTATAAAACTTTTTGTTTCAAATATGACGACAATTTCACGACTTTCAATTCTTAAATACCAGAAATACTCAGACTATTGAAACATGGACATACTCAAAACTGAGCACATATAGAAGTCAGTTCATATTCATTTTTGAAACATGGACATACTCAAATATGAGCCCATGATGTTTTATTCTTGAGTGTGTGCATGTTTTCAGATATGAGTATATAGTACATGTTTCTAAAGTTAACTTAAGTAAACTTGGTTAACTTGAGTAATTTTGGTTCGGAGCCATTTTGACTATGCAAAATAGTCAGATTTGAGCATTTTTTGCTCAGTTTTGAAAAAGTCGTTTTTAGCTCACAGGCTATCAAAGCCTGATAGAACTCTTGATAGAACTAATCGTTTTACTTTAAATTTTGTTTATAGGTTCCTTGTAATAAGGCGCTTCCCTGATTAGTTTTAGAGGTACATTGGTTAAGCATAAAGGGGGGAAACGGGGGGCTAACCTCCCATAATTTAGATAAATGGGTTTTTCATGCAGAATTATCCCATTTTCTTCAAATTTTGTATATAGGTTCATTTTGATAATGTGCTTCTGTCAATAGTTTTGGGGTTCATTGGTTAAGTATACAGGGGAAAAAGGGGGGATAACCCCCCTCTAATTTAGATAAATGAGTTTTTCATTCATGCAGAATTATCCGATTTTCTTTAAATTTTGTGTATAGGTTAATTTTGATAATGTGCTTCTGTCAATAGTTTTGGGGGTTCATTGCTTAAGTATAAAGGGGGAAAGAGGGGATAACCCCCCCCCCCTAATTTAGATAAATGAGTTTTTCATGCAGAATTATCCGAAACCAAATTTAACCAAATTTTGTATATAGGTTCATTGTGATAATGCGCTTCTCTGAATAGTTTTGGGGGTTCATTGGTTAAGTATAAAGGGAGAAAGGGGGGGCTAATCCCCCCTTAATTTAGATAAATGGGTTTTTCATGCAGAATTATCCCATTTTCTTCAAATTTTGTATATAGGTTCATTTTGATAATGCGCTTATGTCAATAGTTTTGGGGATTCATTGGTTAAGTATAAAGGGGGAAAGGGGGGATAACCCCCTAATTTAAATAAATGGGTTTTTCATGCAGAATTATCCGATTTTCTTCAAATTTTGTATTTATATTCATTGTAATTAGAGACTTCCCTGATTAGTTTAAGGGGTTCATTAGTTAACTATGAGGGGGGTAACGGGGGGATGACCCCCACTTAATATATTGTTGATTTCTTTATTTTTCGAGGGGCATATTTCAAATTCTTTGAAATAAGAGTATAATATACAATTAGTGTGAATAGCCTGTGAGCTCAATGCCCTCAGTTTAACTGGGCAGTTTTCTTTTTATTAGAGTGTTTGCTGCCATTGATTATGGGGAACTTTTTCAAGTAGTTTTTATAGTGTAAATCAGTTTTCTCAAACCAGAATATCGGTTTTTAGTATGCTATCAATTCTCAAGTAAACATTTTCATGTTCAACAAACATGTTTTACAGACAAACATGGTAAATTAACAGCAATTAATATTAAAATTAATAATATTTTGTTACTCTTGCATGAATAAATTAAATTACGCAGTTAAAAATATTTAATTAAGAAATGATAGCATCCTAAGAACCCATATTTTGGTTTGAGAAAACTGATTAATCCACTATAAAAATTACTCGGAAACGTTTCCGAAAATCGATGGCAGCAAAAGAAACTTTGTTTTTAAAAATGCCTCTTTACCCGAGGTTTCTAAATAAAAGATAAAAAACGCTTTTGGAAATCGTGGATAATTCGAAAGTGGTTATTGTATATTTTCGTTCGTGGTAATATTATTTTCCCTAGATTAAGAAATATATGACTTCTTTTACTGAATGTAAATAAATGCACTTTTGAGAGAAAAGCCTTTAAAATGTTAAGTGTTGTAGCTCAAAAATTGCAATTCAATACTGATATGTTCTAAAAAATTTCTGAAATTGAAACATTTCTGGTTGAATTTTTCGATTATCGCTTAAATGAACAAACTGTTAAAAAAGACATTTTTTTCTTAATCTACGAAAATTCCTAATCACGAACGAAAATATATAATAACCTTCTCCGAGTTAACTGCGATTCCAAAAGGTGTACTTTATTTTTAGAAACCCCAGAAACCAATATATTTTCAAAATTTATAGAACTATTTATAAAAAACAAAGTTTCTTTTGCTGCCACCGTTTTTTGGAAACATTTCCGAGTAATTTTTATGGTGGATTAATCAGTTTTCTGAAACCAAAATATGAGTTTTTAGAATGGTTTAATTTCTTAATTAAATATTTTTAACTGCGTAATTGAATTTATACATGAAAGAATAACCAGATAATATTAATTTTAATGTTAATAGCTGTTAATTTATCATGAATGTCTGTAAAACATGTTTGTTCAATATGAAAATATTTACTTGAGAATTGATAGTATACTAAAAACCAATATTCGGGCTTGAGAAAACTGATTAATACACGATAAAATTTACCTGAAAAAAGTTTCCGATAATCAATGGTAGCAAAAGATTTTTTTTTTCTTTCTTTTTTATCACTCTGATGAGATTATTGTATATTTTTGTTCGTGGATATATTATATGTTCCTGGATTAAGAAACATTTGTCTTTTTTACAGTCAACAAAGCGAAACTTACTGACACAATATCAGAGTCATTTTTAAACGCAAAGGCGTAAAATTGCCAAGCCTGACTATGGAAGCGTTTTGGAATTGAAATGTGTTTTCCATTTTTAACTCTTTCCAAAATAGTTGAAAAGTGTTTATGAATCGGGATTGTTTGTCTATCTGTCTGTCCATGTTCTAACTCGCGTAAATATGCTCGGATCGTCATGAAATTGATATATGTTATTGAGGCTTACTGTGTCCTATTCGGTATTGGAAATGAAGTGTGTAGCACTTATAGTTTTTTTACAGGGACACTCAAAAGAATTCCGTTACATTGCAGTCTATGGGGAAAAATCATTTGCATTATTTTAACGATGTTACACAATTTCAAAGATATTGAACTTGATATATATCACTGAAGTGCACTAAAAGAGACTAATTATTAGAATGTGGTGTGCATAGCACTTATAGTTCCTTTACAGGGATTCTCAAAAGAATTCCGTTACATTACGTCAATGAAGAAAAATAGTTTGCAATTTATTTTAATAATGTTTCACTATTTCAAACATATTGAAATGGATATATATCACTAACGTGGATTACAAGAGGCTTACTATAGAATATTGTGTGTATAGCTTTCATCGTTCATTTACAGGGACACACAAAAGAATTCGGTTAAAGTACTGCTTATTAATAACAATTGCTGGGAATGTTTTTTCAGTAGTGAATGCGTTTTAAATTTAAATCATTTTTTGTCTATTACTTGGTGTGTATTAATTGTATAGATTGTATACAGGGCTGTACAAAAGTTCTCGAGTACATTTCCGTTTATTGTCGGAAATTGCAGAAGGGAAATTTTAAACAGTACTACACTTTTCTAACTGAACTAAAATTTAGCTTTCAATTTAGTATATAAACAAATCTATAGATCATATACAGGGCTGCACAAAAGAGCTCGGATATTTTTCCGAATATTGTTGGTAATTCCTGAAATTGGATTTTTAAATATGTTATGCGTTTTCAAAATTGTTTACTTAGATATCATCTTACACCTTACAGTAAAGATTTGCAAAATTATTTTGGAAGTGTTGGAAAGTGTTACTTAATCTATGTTTGACGCATGACTTTTCTTTCTTGTTTGATAAACAAATTACTTATCGAGTTATAAGCGATTCGTGTCACGTGGCAACGCGTTTTTTTTTTTCCTTGTTCGCTTCGGCGCAGCGAGAATTCGGTTCAAAACATCAAATTTGACAGTATTTTCTGAAAAAACTTCCGAATTTACCAAAAGATAGAAAACGTGTTTCGATTACATGGTTTCTAAGTAAGAACACCTGCCAATTTCATGCGTTTCGGAACAAAAATGAATTGAAAAAGATTGATAAAGTAGCCAGTTTGGATTTGAGTGAGAACAGCCTTAAAAAACGATTATTTTCGTAATACAGTGTCATTGTAATGTTAGAATAAGTCAAACAAAAAAATTGACTTTTTTTAAGAACGTTTTTCCAAAAGATTTATTCTTAAATAAATTTAAAAAAAAGTAGGGGGAAAAATCTGACCCCTTTTATTTCGCATTTGTTAACATCATTCAATTTTAACTTTGCGATGTCTAAAATTAGGATTTCCAGAGACTTTTTTATTTTGACTTTCTTTAAAACTTTTGACAACATTTGCTTTTGTTTCTAACAAAATATATTTTACCTTAATAAAATCTCTAAAAAATGTAATACATTATTTTCTTTTTTTCTTTTTGTGTTTTTAATCGCATACTATTTTCTGTTAACAAATAAAATAAAACCAACGTAAAAATTTCCCTGTATCAAAACACTAGTTTATAAGCGATTCTTTTTTCTATGATGAAGCCACTTTTAGATGTCGCTATAGTAACGAAATTTCCTTTTGTTACCACCTCCCCCTTCTCCCCCCCCCCCAAAAAAAAAAACACACAACAAAAAACTGTTTAAAAAATTCTATTTTTATTTTCAAAGTAAAATCTGATAAAATCGAAATATTCTAGACTTTTGTTATCCGGGTACTGTATAACAGGGTACTCAATTAATGATTTTTAGGGTTTCGTTCACCTCACGAAACCCTATTATTCCCGCTCCGTTGTCTGTCCGTCACAGAGCCATCCTCAAAAACTATGTAACTTACAGAGTTGAAACATTGTGTAACTGAATACCAGCTATGAAGCTCAAAATATTAAAATTTGAAAAAATCGTATTATTTTAATAAATAGAGATAAAAAACCAAAATTCTAACAGCCTTTTCCTATTAATTTTAAACATTTTTCGTTAAAGAGGTGCCAAAAATTAAAAATCCACAATGAAATTCTTTCTACAATAATTACTTTTCTATTGAAAGATTTCCACGTGAAAAATGAAAATGAAATAAAAAGTTCCACCAATTGAAAAAAATATTAATATGAAATAAAAATGATTGACGTCATAGTGCATTAAAACGGAAATTTTCAAAGATTTCTCAATAATACAAGGAGTATGAGTATGTGTATGTACACAAAGCAGATTAATATCACGTCATTAGAGAATTAAAAAGAAAATTTGACGTCATATTGGAAGTTTAACGAATTTTTCAAATGTTTGAGAATAATACAAAGCGAGTATCAATATGAGTAATAGAGAATAGTAAATATATGAGTTTGAGAAACATATTGAATCATGATAAAAATACGATTATGGAAATATTCGCATATTTTAAAATTTTGAAGGTGTACAACATGTTTAATTTTGAAATTATTTTTTTAAATATCGCGTTTAGTCCGCATGACAGATATCATTATGACAGAATATAATAGCGGACTTCGTCCGCTTTCGGGCTGGTTTAGATATTCGAAAAAACGAAAAAATAGAAAGGAATATTAAACGAAACCCTTTGAGCTATCTTCGATCACACTTACCCACTTGTCATATATGTCGATTCTTCTAATTAAATATTTCGTTTCGAATTTTTATTATAAAAACTGTTTTAAACCTTAAACTGAACTAAAATAAAAATGACTTTCGAAGCAGGTTTTCCCTAGAAGTTAACTGAACACATGGGGTTGAAACAAAAATGGGTTACATTACTTGTAAATAAATATAATTTTAAAGAAAAAAATATTTTAAAGTGTTTACTTTTATGGTTAAAAATAATATTGATATGCTCTAAAAGATGTGAGAAACATAAGATTTTTTTAATTGAGTCTTTTATTGTGGTCATTGTTAAATAATACATCTTTATTTATAAATGATTTGTTTTAAAAACACATTTCATAATACAGTCATTCTATAAAGTTAGAATAAGTAAAACAAAAATTTAATTAAATTTAATTTAAAGAGCGGTGTTCCAAAAACATTTTTGCCAGGAAAATACTAAATTTTATTTTGAACATCGTAATTTTTCTGTAGAAATGGTTCGCCGTATTAAATTACAGAAATTAAGTAATTAAATCATCAAAATAATTCTCTGCGAAAATAGTGGTATTCAAATAAAATTTTAATATTCTCTGGCAACCCTGTTCAAAAGTTTCAATTTTAAATAAAAAAAATAAATAAATAAATAAATAAAATAGGATAAACTGTTTTTTTGAGGAATATCATTCAGTTTCAATGAAGTTTAAAATTATGTTTTGTAGATATTTTAATATCGTGATAGTTTTTTTTTTAACTTTTGAGAAATTTTGTTCTTTATTAACGAAACAGAAACTTTTAAAATATAATACATTAATCCCTTCTTTTATTTTTGCGTTATTAGTTTTATAATATTTTCTTTTAATAATAATTTTTAAAAAATCTACAAGTTATGTAACAATTTATGTTTTTATCCCTATCAATGCACCTAATGTTATTTGTAAATAAATACTCTGTTGAAAACTATTTTTACTGTTACAGTTAAAAATTAAGTATTTTTAACTGTCGCATTTTAGCTGTTGCAGTTAAGAATTTAACAGTAATAGTTGCATATTCTAAAAAAATTTTGAAATTTAAGATTGTTTCATTGTGACCATCTTTGAACTGAACAATTTTATTTATAATTAATTATTTAAAACTCAGGTTTCCTAATACAGTCATTTTAAAACTGGAATACATTAAACAAAAAAGTAAACGTTGTTTCCAAAGCTATTTTAAATAAAAAAGAAAAGAGGAGAGAAATAAAAACACTGGTTATGTTTTTAGTTCAATTCTAACACAAACTTAAAATTTTTACTTCCTAGAAACCTTAACACTTTGAGTCTCTTTACAAGTTTTCATTTTTTTTTCGCAATTTTAAACGATTTTTTAAAAATGTGCTGAAATATAATATATTATTCTCTTTTCTTAGTTTATATTTTCAGTTGTATAATACTTCTTTTTATTATAATAATAATAATATGATGTACAAAAAATTCATCTGTTCTGTTTCAGAAAGTATATTAATTTTAATGGGATTTATTGTTTTAGATAAAACTACTTTCATATACATCTAGAGTAACGGAATTTCTTTCGCTTTTTAAGGAAATATGGAACGACTCCACGGGACTTCTTAAACGCATGGAATGGTCTGGATATCATTTTGAATGCCTTTAATTTATCTAGCCTTTCATTTTGAAACTCGAGACGTTACCTGTGCGCCACGAATGCCTGATTACATCGCAGAAATATTTATCACTTATACTCTGTAATACTTTCTTTGTGATTTTCTCTATAGAATCCATCGCAAAAGGTTTTGAAATCTGCTTAAAAATGAATTAAATGCTTAATCTGTCAGCCGATTTTTACGAAAATGTATGCAATTCTTAACGACAATGGTCTATAACATATACAGTGGAACTTCCCTTTAACGAAATCCCTATTTAACGAAGTTTTCTACTTAACGAAATTTTCTGCCGAACCTTGACTTTGAACATCATTAACATGTAAATTAATCTCCATATTACGAAAAACATATTCTATGCAACGAATTGTATATTCCACTTTCGTGCGTATACAGCATTCAAACGGAGCGATTTCTGTTGCGATGGGTGTATGAATTTCTTTCAGCGGATTGTATGAAAATCAACCCATTTGTATCATTTAATCAAAACATACACATTTAATCACATTTTAATGAAAAAAAGAAAAGGTACACTTCCCTTTTTGTTTATTGCTCTTTGTCATGTGTTTTTTAGACATTATTCTAATTAAATTATTCTCATATCTGCAGTGCATAAAAAAATGACTGCCCGAATTAAAATACATTTTTCAAATATTTCCATTTTATGTGGGTTATGTGCATACAAATTTCATAAATTTAAGTTAATTTCTATTTAACGAATTTTCTTCATAACGAAGTGTTTAAATGTGACGATGAGACTTCGTTAAATGGAAGTTTCACTGTATATGAAATGGAAACTCAATGAGAAGTACCGTTTGGGGGTTATCGTGTTCACTTGCACCCACACATACAAATCGTGATTACAATACTTTTCTTACACTATGTTTTCGGAAAGTAAAAAAGAAAAACAAAACAAAACTATCAGTTTTTACTTTTTAAAGGTAGTTGATATTCTATTTCCGTTTCCAATCCAAATAAAATCTCATAAAATCGAAATAGGTCTAGAGTTTCGTCATCTGGTGTCGCTGTAACGTAGTACAAAATTAATCATTTTTATATTTCTTAAACTTTCTAAATGCCAAATATTGATTAGATTTTCCTTGCTGTAAAACTATATACTAACTAGTTTAAGTTAAAATATCGATATTAGAAAATCAAAACAATTTTTGAATCAGTTTTTTTTTTATTATTATTAAAGCAAAATAGAAAGCTGTTTTAAAAACAAAAATGTAATATATTTTTTGTAAATAATTGTATTGTTCAAAGATAAAACACTTTAAAATTGCCATTATTGTAGTTAAAAAATAATCGAAATAGGTCTTACAGTTTCGTCATCCGGTGTCGTTGTAACATACATAACATTTCTATGCCGTTGTAACATTGTACAAAGTTAATCATTTTTATATTTCTTAAGCTCTCTAAATGCCAAATATTGATTAGGTTTTCTTTACTGTAAAACTATTTGAAAGTTTAAGTTAAAATATTGATTTTAAAAAATCAAAACAATTTTTCAAACGACTTTTTTAATTAAAGCAAACTCTACAACTTTTTAAAAACAAAAATGTGATATATTGTTTGCAAATAATTGTATTATTCAAAGAGAAAACATTTTAAAATTGTAACTGTTTTGTAGTTAAAAAAATAAATAAATGAAATGAAATATTCAAATATTCAAATGATCTCTCAAACTTAAAATTTTTTATTGTGTCCTTCTATATGTTCATTGTCAAACCAGTATTATATATATATAATTATTTAAATAACACGTTTTCTAATTCAACCTTTTTGAAACTAGAATAAAAAAAAAAGAAGAAGAAGAAGAAGAATTCAAAAGCTTGAATTTTGAATGAAAATAAAAATAAAAGCAAGTGTGCAATTTTTTTCTAGTAGTTAATATCATTCAGTTTTAATGTCATCCAAAATTTAGTTTTCCAGAAAACCTAACATATTGAGTTTCTTTAAAAGCTTTTGCGAAATTATGCCTCTATTCACGACAAAATATATTTTAACTTTGCAGAAAACTTTTTACGCATGATATAATATTACCTTATTTTATTTTTGCGTTTTCAGTTATATAAACTCTCTCTTAATTAAAATAAATAATAATAAAAATAAATAAAATAAAATAAAATAATAAATCAACACGTTATATAATAGTTGCCTTTGTCCTGTTTCACAAAAAAAAAAAAAAAAAAAAAAAAAAAAAAAAAAAAAAAAAAAAAAAAATCAGAAAAATAGTTGTTAAGAATTTTTTTTCTCTCATGTTTTTATAAATTTTGTATATAACTACTCTAATCAAATTTCTCTTTGCTTTTTAAAAATGTGAATTTTTTCATTTACTGTTTAAAAAAAAAAAACTATACTTTATTTTTGTTTTAAACTAAAATCTAATGACATCGAAATAAGCTTAGAGATTCACTATCTAGTTTCACTGTAACGCAGTATAGAATTAATCATTTTTATGCTTCTTAATCCTTCTAAATGAGAATACTATTTTTATATCTTATTGCAAAATTCTCCGAAAGCTTAAGCTAAACTATTGATTTCAGAAAAACTAAAAAAAAGGCTTTTTAAACGAGATCTATTAAAATTAACTATACCCAAAGTATTTGAAACCAAAATTGGATATATTATTTGTAAATAAATTTATTTCTTAGAGAAAAGCTTTTTAAAGATTTAACTGTTGCGATTAAAACATGAAATGCAATACAGTAAAACCTCCAATAAGGAACATCCATGTGATCCGATATTTTATTTTTAATAGAATTATTCTTTAGTAAGAGGTATGTTCGAAAAATTAAGTGAAATCAAAAGGCATATATTAATGGGTAACATAATATAAATTCGATCAAAATAACAAAGAATAAATTGGAAAAAGATGATAAAAATAATTCAAATGTTTAACTTTAATTAAATCCATAATGTATATATATAATAATAATAATTTTCTTAAAGAAAGTTAATTTAACCTTTAAACATTTCGGGGAATTCATAAAAATATGAATAGTTACTCCTGTTTATTTAATGTTTTTAGTTAAAAGAGTTTGTCTAGTAAATTTTTAGTGACAGACATTCTTTTCTATATGGAAATTAAAAGTTACTAACTAAATTCAATCCTTCACTGTTAAAAATAAATCCGTGAATTCGCGGTAAAATTACTGGCAGCAAAATTGCCGGATTTTTTCCGTTCCGTTAGTAGATTTTCCGTTTTGAGAGATAAAAGAAGGGAAAACTCCGTTTGAAGAAACAGTAACTTTCTGTTATAAAGTTGGTACATCACTTATATTCTATTTAAAATGATTAAAAAAATAAAAATGAAACTACTTCTGATCAATGCATGTGTTGAACGGGGAACGAACAACAAACTTGTCTTTAGAGATCGTGCGAGTCACAGTCAAAGAATATAGTCTGTGATCCTGATGACAAAAAGCAGTACAATTGCAATGCAGCAGTACAATACAAATCTCACAAAAGAGTGAAGGTTCTTTCGTTGAGTTTTTTCATTTCTGTGCAGCAACATGTCAGTTTTTTAAACATTGACAATAAATATGCAGCAGATAACGGAAAATCTCCGTTGTCCCCTTCCGTCTCCGTCCGTTCCGTTGTTTTCAGGAAATATGATGAAATTTTCTGTTTTTCAACGGAAAAGGCCCTTTTGTAGTAAAAAGAGACTTTTTCTGTGAAATTCTAGAAAAAATATCAGTGAATTTCAGATTATTTTTAACAGTGTTCACTATCGCTTAGACTTAAAAAGATTTTTTTTTTCCTATTCTACAGCGCCACAAACGAAATTTTAATATTAAAACACATTACAATTTTGTATTTACTCATCTTGCTCTTGTTCCTCATCTTGCTTTTCTTTTTAAGAAAACATCTTTGACTTCTGAAGAATTGCCTGAAATAAATTGATGTACGTCTCCATTAGTATCAGACGTATGTAGCTGATCGTCAATTTTCACATATTCTTCAAGAACTATATCAGTACCACAATCTTTTAGGAATTCACTTAATTTTGTATTTGCTTCATCATTTACTACCACGCTTTCACTGTTTTTTTTTTTTTTTTTTTTTTTTTTTTTTTTTTTTTTTAAACGAAGTTTTTACTGGCCGTTATTTAGAAAAATGGTCCCTTATTTAGAAGCTAAATGCACTTAAAAAAAAATCGTTGATTTTACGGTATAATACTGTTACCCCAGCTGCCAGTATTATGCCGTAAAATTAACAGTAATAAATAGTAAAATAAACTGTAAAATAAGCAGTAATACGCTACCACGCATGCGCAGCAGTGCATTAGTGCTCAGACTAAAATATCAATTTCGGAAAATAACAAGAACGAAAAATCATGCGTCAAGCATAGATTATGTAACACTTTCCAACGCTTTCAAAATAATTTTACGAATCATACTCTTTAATAAGCTAAAAGATAACATCTAAGTAATCCGAATACTTTTATTCAACCCTGTATAGGATCTATAGATTTGTATATATACTACATAGGATGCTAAATTTTAGTTCAGTTAGAAAACACGTAGCACAGTTTAAAATTCTCCGTCTGGAGTTAAATAATACGGAAATGTGTTCCCGAACTTTTGTGCTTCCCTGTATAGAATCTACAGAATTTATACACACCACGTAATATACAAAAAGCGATTTAAAATTAAAATCGCTTTCAGTAACTTAAAACGCACTTCCAGGAATTATTGTTAACATACAGTAGAGAATTCTTTTGTGTGTCCCTGTAAATGAACGATGACTGCTATACACACAATATTCTGTAGTAAGTCTCTTGTAATGAACCTTATATAAATTTCAATGCGTTTAAAATAGGGAAACATTATTTAAATAAACCGCAGACGATTTTTCTCCATAGACGTAATGTAACGGAATTCTTTTGACTGTCCCTGTAAAGTAAGTATAAGTGCTATGCACACCCTATTCCATATTAAGCTTCTTCTAATGCACCTTAGTGATATATATAAATTTCAATGCGTTTAAAATAGTGAAACATTATTTAAATAAACCGCAAATGATTTTTCCCCATAGATCGCAATGTAACGGAATTCTTTTGAGTGTCCCTGTAAAAAAACTATAAGTGCTACACACTTCCGTTGAAATAGGGAACATGCTATAGATAACGATTATAACATAAAAATTGCAGGGCAATCCGAGCATATTTACGGGAGTTAGAGCACGGCCAGACGGCAGACGGCAGACGGCCAGACAAACCGAAGTCATAAACACTTTTCAACTAGGTTGGAAAGTGTTAAAAACCTTTTTTCAATTGAAATTAACCATATAAAAAATGGAACATGCTATTTGTACAAAAATATATTTTATAAAGATGAAAAATAATTTTAAATTTTAAACTGTTTTAGTTAAACGTAATGCAATATTGAAATTTTCTAAAAGATCTCAGAAATCTGAGATTTTCTGACATGCAATATTGAAACTTTCTAGAAGATCTCTAAAATTTGAGACTTTTTTCTTGAGTATGTCTTTATGCTCACGGTCAAGTTAAAATTTCTACTTATGATTTTTTTTCTTCTAAATAACATGTTTCAGATTGCAGTTATTTTAAAACTAAAACGAAATAAATGAAGAAAAATGAATTTTGATGAACTTTTTTACAAATGCTTTCATTTTGAATAAAAATAATAACACAAGAAATGGAACGCGAAAATTTCGCAGTTATTTTTTCAGTAACACTACAGTCATTTTTAGTACAAACTAAAATTCATTTTCTAGAAATTTCTTAGGTTTTTATCAAAGCTTTTAAATAATTAGACCTCTATTTTTAACATTTCTTTAAAACCTCTTTAAGAACTTAAAAATATGTAATTCTTTTTTCTTATTTTTATGCTTTTATTTGGATAATATTTCTTCTTATTGAAAAAAATAGCAAGTCGTATAATAAGTTCCGCATTTCTGTTTCATAAAAAAATAATAACTCTAATGCGAGATTTTTTTTACTAATATATTTCTAGTATAATTGTCAGCCTCCAGCAGGTCTTCAGTAAAATGTGATTTAATTTGTCCCAAATTTAATACCTTTTAAACCAGAAAATTTATTAAATACTTTTAAGTATTAAATTTTATGTTTTATTTTATTTTATTTTATTTTTACGTTGGAAAATATTTTAATTTATTTCAAAATGAAATTTTAGGTTCAAAACGTGTTTGACCTTGGTTTAATTAACTCAGTGTTGCCAAATTGGGGATTTTTACCCCTATTTCGGGGAATTTTTGGAGACAAGTAATTCATGGGAAAATTTTTGGGGACTATCAAGATATTTGGAAAAAAAAATAGGGGACTTGTTTTTCAGTATTTCACGTAAAGTTTACTTTTAGTCATTTGGCAACACTGGATCTGCCTCGATTTTGATTAGGAAAATAAAAATTACGAAAACCGAAAATATCAATCATTATTCTCGTGACCGTGCTCGTCATTTATAACATTACAGTTTACGCGTTTCTTTCCACCGTTTTTTGAACCATTTGTGCAGTACATCTTTAACGTTCTGACAACGGAAGTTCTATTATTGCTTTTTATATCAGTTTTTTTTAAAGCTTTAATTCTTTTCTTTTTTATTTTTCAATGTACCAGTAAACAATTATAGTATTCTGAATAATTAATGTCTTAAAGCATTGTTGTCTTGTTCTGCATGTCATTTTGATTATAATATGTTTTTTGTGTTTTCATCAAAACAAATTGTAACGGAAGTAGATAAGATTTTAAATTTAGCCTGCCGTCTTTCGCACGCGCCCAGATGCTGGGCGCGTGCGAAAGACGGCAGGCAAACTGACATGGCTTAGGGGTTTTTAATTCGTTTTAATCTTTTGAATTGGCACTGATGATGGAGCTTAAGGGCTTTGAAACAGATGTTTGCCAGTATACATGTTTTTAATTTATGCTATTGCAACGTTGTACATTTATTTTTAACATTATAAAACTACTCGGAAAAATTTACGACTATCAGTGGCATCGAAACAAACTTTATTTTTATAAATTCTTCTTTAAATATCGAAAATATATTGGTTTCTGAGGTTTCTAAAGATACAGCAAGTTTTTCGGAATCATGGGGATAACTTGGAAGAGGTTTTTGTATATTTTAGTTCGAGGTTATACTAGGTTGAGCAAAAAGTTCTGGGAAATTTGTGAAAGTTGCGTTGTGATGCGCAAATTAACAACAAAAGCAACAAGGACTATTCTTCAAAGTAGAGACCATCATAGTCCTCGACTTTCTGCCATCGTTCTGCCAGATTCCGGATTTGCTGGAAGTACCATGGAGGCTTCTTGGAATCGAAAAACTCTTGACGTATGCTTCTTCAACTTCATTAAAGGATTCAAATCGACGGCCCTTGAAAAAGTGTTGCATTGATCGAAAGAGGCCATAATCGGATGGATCCATGTCTGGACTGTAGACGGGGTGTGGAAGAATTTCGACGCCGTCCAACTGTTTCTGGTAACTAATAGATTAAAAATTTCCCAAAACTTTTTGCTCAACCTAATATTATATTTTCTTAGATTGTGAAACATTTGTGTTTAATACGGTGTATGTTCTAGCTATAGCTACAATAACGAAACTCCCTTTCATTTCATTTTTAGTAAATAATCTATCCGTTAACTGTATAAAATAGCTTGTATTCTATTTCTCTTTCAAAATAAAATCAGATAAAATCGAAAAAAGTATAGTTTCGTTATCCCATCCCAATGAAACATAATAGAGAATTAATCCTTTTTACATTTCTTAATCCTTCTAAATGAAAATATTGTTTCAATGTTTTGTTGTAAAACTAAATGAAAGCTTAATTTAAAATTTCGATTTCCGAAAATAAAAACAACTTGTCAAAATTTTCTATTGAAATTTACTGTACTGCTGTAATTTAAACGGAAATGGTATATATATATTATTTGTAAATAAATGTATTTTTCAATGGGAAAGCCCTTTAAAGTTTTAACTGTCGCGGTTAAAAATTGAAATGCGATATTGACATGTTCTAAAAGATTTCTGAAAGTTGAATTTTTTTTGACTGAGTATTGCGTTATGTGCATCGCCGAGTAATTTTACTTATAAACAGTTATTATAAAAACAAACAATCATTTTAATATTAGAATAAATTAAACAAAACTGAATTTTTAAAGAACGTAAATTTCAAAAGCTGTAATTTGAAATATAAAAAGCAAAGGAAAATGATGATAATAATAACAGTCATTTTTATTCGAATGAATTTTAATGTAAATTAAATTTATTTTTTATAGAAACTCTAAAATCTGGATTTTCTTTGGACGATCGCAAATTTCTTTTACTTTTATTTTTTTTGTAATTCAGAAAACTTAATTAAAAATTTTACAATATATTTATTATTCCTTTTATACCCTTGTGCCGGGTCTAAGATGTCATAAATGAAAGAGGTAGCGTTGAACCTTTAAATGAACCGATCCCATAAATCATTGAAATGAATTTTATTAAATTCAGCGCTTCAAATAAATAAAATTACAGATTCTTGATTAGTGGGATTGCACAACAAATAAATATTACGGGCTCTTTCATCTTATGATCATATCACAACTTCGTAAGAGTCCAGCATTATTCATAGCATGAATATAGAATTAGAACTAAAGAAGGACTTTTAAAGAAATAGTGTTAATATCGTGTAGGGACTTTGGAACGAAATGGCAGCTACACAGCTACGCGCACGGTTCTGCGCAGCCTGCGAGAATCTCTGCTTAGGCAGCGTCACCTACAACATCAAACCGAAACTGTATATCAGATACCCACCAGACTGACTTCTACACCAGACGACAGACGGTTTGAAGAAGCAGACGAACTGGTGACGTATGGAGAAGATGTCCTACACATGCGCCACCCATTTGAGACATTTTTAAAGGAATGATTTTCTTCTTGGAAAGGCTATTTCGTTAGAAGTCCTTTTTTAAATATTTGTTCATGATTCATTGTCTATGCTTTATGCTTATAAACAGATGCAAAGTTCCCCTCTAAAGTGGGCGCGGGAGTTGAGGATCGGTTCGCTAGTCCAACCCTTCACAAAATAAAAAGTTCTGGTATTAGTCTTCTCAGGGATACGAAAAGGGGATCTAGATTTTCGCTGCTCGCACTCGTTTCACAAGGCTGTCACGTAACAACCACAAAATTATTTATCAGAGAAAAGTTTTCTCAACCCGGTGATTCTTGCCGGTGAAATTACCGAAAGTAATTTCACCCGGAGTTATAATTCCGATTCCCTTAGGTTGAGATAAACTGCAAACTGACTCGAGTACTCATCGCTCTTTACTAACTGTTATCTCTTCATATATCCTCTGTTTTACTCCTCGAACAATGGGAGCCTACTCTCCAGCCACTAGCAGCTCTTTCAGATGAGGCAATATCGAAAGTCCGTTATGATAGGTGGAAAAAGGATTTCTCAAGTACTTTCTCTCATAACTGATGTCATCTTGTTTCCCACGATACCTGAGGTAGTCAGCTCGATCAAAGAGGTTCCGTTCTGCTTGATCCATTCATCCAGCTGTCTCCAAACTTTCAGGAAGGAAGATTGGTGATGATTGAGCAAAAGTTTAGAAGTCTGCCGGCCGATTACTGAAGTTAGTTTTATTTTGGAGGAAAATCCAAAACACATGGGGTCTGCCTATACCTGGTTTTAGGTCTCAAAAACAAGGATTTTGGGTGGGATATAGTAAATTTCTCACACCCTGATGTCCAAAAATTAAGGGGAAGTGACCGATTTCAGAAGTTTTGTCGAATATCTACGGAAATTCGTGAGGAAATGTCCGAAATGCCCTTGAACTTTGAGGATGTAAAGAACATGTTTGACTTCATATTTTTCAGTGAAGATTTAGTCCCGAGGACAATTAGGGGTTGGGGGATAATAATAAATTTAATAATAAAATAATATTTGCGTTTCCCCAAGAAACGGAAAATGCTCAAAATGATCCGTCACTGTAGCAAATGACTATGTAGGTCTTGTTCAATGTTTTTGTACATTTGTGTAAGAATAGCACTCATATTCTTGAAGATGCTAACGTTTCTGTGAAAAATTCCCTTTTTTATAGCATGCAGGGTTTTCAACTGGATTTAACACAGCTTTCCAAAAACTTGTAGAAATAGTATACTGCAATTAAAATATTAATATATTGAATATTTGTTGAGATATGGGTATTTGTATGAAATAAATTTTAACTGCACATGCGCGAACTACAGCAAAGCTTTTTTTGGTCATGATTTGATAGTCAATACTATAGCGCAACTCATATAAAAAGGCCTGTCAAATATCGTGAAAACTCAAAAAGATACAGGCAATACAGTGAGCTAATTGATAAATTGAGGAGGAAATCCTATAGGATCATCAGTGGATTATTCTGTGCTTTCATTTGGATAATATAACTTCTTAACACATTACCGACTTAGTATGTTTTTGTGAAAGCTGGGTTTAAAGCAGTAGAAGCTCCTCTCTTTTCTGAAAGTCTTTAGTAAATTTGTTATCCAAATAGGTTTTTTAAGTTTATGCAACAGTAAATATCTTTCAATTTACATATTTAATATAAAATGTGATATCTATACATATACATATATAATACAATCTAAGAAAAATATGAAGAGAAATAAATGCATTTTCTGCAAGATAGAAGCCACGCTCTTTAGTCAATGGTGTTTTAATAAACACTTGAATTCTCATCCCCGGTCGATAATGTATACATTAAAAAAAAAAATGTTGTATAATACAGGGTTCGTACGCTTTTACCACAATTTTTTAATAGAATCTTTCGCCTTACTTAAATGCAGAAAAGTATTACAAATCCTGCAATTAAACGAGGCGTTTATGATGTGTGCTATTTAAATATTAAATGTGGTTAAAGCGTACAAACCCTGTAATAACTTCTGTTGTTTTATTTTAAAAATAATAGTTTTAATGCGATATTGTTCTATGATGAAGAAGTTATTCATAGATATATAAGTATAGTAACGAAATTTGCATTTAATTTTTAAAAATATATAACGTTCAAAATAACTTACATTCTATTTCTGTTTCAAAATAAAATCTGATAAAATCGAAATAAGTTTCGCTGTCCTATCTCGCTGTAACAGAGTAGAAAATTAATTATTTTTATATTTGTTAATCCTTCCTTCTAACTGAAAAATATATTTCAATTTTGTATTGTAAAAACACTTGAAAGCTTAAGTTAAAATATCGATTTAGGAAATTAAAAATGACTTTTAAAGCGAGTCTTTTGTAGCAGGTAACTTAAAAGCAGTGTTTAAAAAAATAAATCATTTGAAAATAAATATATATTTCAAACAGAAGACATTTAAATATTTTAATTGTTGCGTTAAAGATTTAGAAGTAATATTGAAATAATTAGTATTGTAGTAATTTAGAAGTAATATTGAATTGAGTATGATCTAAAATAGAAATCGCCAACGTGGACCATCAGTGTTCCGCGAGAAAATTTCGGTGGTCCACAAAATTAAACTGGACATTATTTAGATTTTTTAAATATTTTATTAATAACTGTACTCTATAAATAATAAAACGAGTAATAATAAAACATAACAATACCCTAAGAAATTCTTATATTTATGAAAATTTAGGTGTTTAGTTTCAGGTAGCTTTCAATACAAAAAAGTATAAAGCTACCTATTGCAGCCGTTCGGAGGAAAGCAGTTCCAGAAAATTTCGATATATTTTCACCGATCATGACCCCCCAGACCCCAAAACCACCCTCCGTTCAAATGTTGATTTATATATATATATATATCCATATATATATATATATATATATATATATATATATATATATATATATCTGACCTATGTCATACGATAACGCCCGTACTTATGAATCGATTTTGATGAAACTAATTGTCGGATTCCACTTCTCCGTCCACACAACTTCGAAATAGATCCGGTCTTTTGATATGCTGCCACCACCGATATGAATACGTGATATCGGGCACGATACTTGATATATATTCAAGAAAAACTTAACTCTTTCAATTAAAGTTAAAGTAACAATTTATTAACACTATTTACATTTAAACTCGGATGTAAATTATCCGGTTTAACACTAAATCAAAACAATTACAGAAAACGCTCTACGTGTACCGCTAGACTACGTTGCTTCACTCAGAACCGAGATTTCTCTTAATCTCATACACGCTATCTCTCTTCCTTTAGAGAGATCCCGTTCCATACACGTGCTCAGAGCTGCTCTCTGAAAAACCAACCCTCACACTTCGCTGCCACGCTAGAACTCTACACTCTCTCTCTTGTAAACTGCAGAGCACTCTCCCCTCTACGGGGTTTCTCCTCTGTTTCCAATGGTCCTTGGACAACCCCTCCTCCCTCTTGACGGATCTGTCTTCCTAAACAAAAGGGTGCAATAGTTTTTCTTATCTATGAAAGACTACATTGCAATGGAAATACTTCCTTCATTCTGTTCCACTCGCCACCCTTCGGATTAAGGTTTTCTAAAGGACGCCTTTAACGGTACACAACAGATACATATACAATACATACAATATGCTAATCCCTTAAGAATAGCTTTCAACTCTTGCAACTGTAAGAGAAGAACCTGACACCCCCCCACCTTAGCGGAAAATATGCCTTTTAGGGGCTAATTTTCCTCAAACTATGTAATGTCTGAGAAGAGTTCAACAGTTCCTTGATAGGTTTCTTCATTACTACAATTACATAAATATTTCAAGGTGTCTGAAAATTTAACTACTGACATCTCTAATGAACCATATACTAATGTGATAACTACAGAAAAAATACACAATATGCTAATACACTTTTATAAACACATGATGCAAATACAATTATAAATACACAAAAAAAAATAAAGTTACACTAGTATTAAGTCATTTCAATGTCAGTCCTTAGGCTGAGATTGGTCAGTCCTTAGGCTGAGATTGCTGGAGGTGGAACTTTTTCCTTCCAGTGCTTCCTCGTTAACTTAATTGGTACATCCCTTTCCGCAATGCACCCGCTTGAATGGCTAACTTCTGCCTCTGGTGTCCCAATTAAATCTTCCTCTAACCAATCAGGCACTTGCCTGTCCAAGTCCTCTTTGTACGTAATAAAGACATTGTACAATTTCTGCCTTATCTTACCCCTCTCCGGTTTACGACCAATCCGATTTTTCTCCATTTCAACCAGTTCGATAGGACCCATAAATAATTCCTTATTTTTCCTTAAAATTGATTTTATGTCCCCAACTTGAATATTTGTTAACCCTTTTATCTCAAATCCCTTCCTGTCTTTATTTTCCGGTTGTTCTCTGTCTAACAACAGATTTTTCCTACAGTCTTCAAACTCCCCGTCACTATCCAAGACAATATCGACTACTTTGTTTTTAGCCATAAATGCTCTCATTTCGTCTTGATACACCAGTTTCTTACTTCCGTCCCCTAACTCAACTATAACTGCAGGTCGACATATTTCCTCTTTCTCCTTATTACTCACATTCATTTCCCTCGTTAATCGACATTCTACACATGATTCACAATATATTTTAGCTTCCTCTACCATATTTTTCCAATAAAATGAATGTTTGATTCTTTCTAACATGTTCTTAACCGCGTGATGTTCTCCATATAAGGAGGTATGAGCTAGTTTTAGAATTTCCTCCCTTCTAACTTTAGGTATTACTAATTGAGCTACCGTTTCATCTACTAATTTCTCTTTATGATATAACATCCCATTCACAATATAATAAGACTCTCTCTCATTTTCAGCCAATTCCCAAGCTTTCTCTAAATCCTTACAACTCATTTGGGATTCCTGAAATACATTTAATCTACTTTCCGTAGCTTGATTGATCCTACTTTTCTCTACCTCGGCTTTTTCCTTCTCCTGACTTTGTAAATTTTCCGATCTCGCGTCTACGACATAACGATTATTATTACCATTTCTAATCCTTTCCCCTTCTTTCACTTTATTCCTACTGTCTTCCTTACATTCCCTTTCTACCGATTCTCTTAATGATTTCTCGTTGTTTAACCCTGACAATTCATTAGCCACGTCAGGATGTAAAATTACCTGTTCCTTACTATTATCAATTATCGCGCAAAGTACGTCCTGATGAATTACATTAGTTTCTCCGCGTTTTGGAATAGCTAAAGGTAACTGAATTAATGGCGATTTCACTGCCTTACCAAATATCCCTTGTAAATATATGCTACCAGCCCCTCTTAATTTTTCTGCTGGTACTAAATCTTTATGAACGACGCTAATTTGGCAACCAGAATCCACCAATCCTTTTGTTATCTTCCCATTTACACTAACTTCCACTTTCTCGAGATTATTTAACTTCTCTCCAATAACTTTAGCTCTCCAATTCCCTCTTGCTCCGATTCTTGCCATACTCGCTCCCCTTGGTAATTCTTTAATTCCTCGCACTGAGACATTATTGATACTAGCCCTTGGTTCTTGTCGGTTATTAATTTGATTACTTCCCTCATTATTTCCTTTTGTACAAAATCGCTGAACATGTCCTCGTTGACCACACTTGAAGCAGGTAGGCATCGCATCGTTAGGCTTCTTATATTCCGGTTTTCTACCCAAAAATGGACTAACCTCATTATTCCCACTTTGTCTCCAATTACTACTAAATCCCTCATCTTTTGCCCTTCTAGAATCTTCATTATTCACATACCTTTCTTTACCTTTATAACCCTTATAAGTTACCGCATAAGATTTTTGTTTAGCATCAAAGAAATTATCACATTCCTTGGCAATTTTAGAAACTTCTAACCAATTACTGTGCTGAGTTAATCCAACATGCGTCGCGGTTTCCTCATCTAGAGTAGTTAACAACTTATCCGTGACAATCAACTGATTAACCTTCTCATACGTATCTGCACCTCTAATCTTACAGTAATTTTCCCACGTTGCTATTAAACGTGACACAAATAATACATGAGTTTCATTTTGATTCCTTCTAGCCTTCTTGAAATTTTCCAAACACGCCTTCGGTGTCGGCTCGTGTTCCCTTAGAACTAATTCCTTTAACTTCTCATAACTCTCAATTTGTTCCCGAGTAGTGTATATTAGCAAGTTATCGGCCTTATCTCCTAACATATTTAGCAGAATTTCGGCCTGCTGTGTTCCCGGTACATTTTTTGTTTGGAATGCCCGTTCTAAACTGCTAAAAAACAGATTCCATCCCTCAGTCCCTTCTGGAACCTTGATAGACAAAGTTTTAACACTTTTAATCAATTTCTCTAGGCTACTCTCATTATTATATTCTCTAGACCCATTAGAATTATTTGCCGAACTTTGAATTTTTATCCTTTCCAACTCTAACTCATGTTCCAATCTCAATTTTTCAGACCTTTCTTCTCTTTCTACCTTTTCTCGTTCTAAACTCTCCTCCCTTTCTAACTTTTCTCGTTGTAACTTTTCCTCCCTTTCTAAGCTTTCTCGTTGTAACTTTTCCTCGTTTTCTAACTTTTCTCGTTCTAACCTCTCCTCCCTTTCTAACTTTTCTCGTTGTAACTTTTCCTCCTTTTCTAACTTTTCTAACCGCTCCGTAACAATAGTGTTAGATAATTCCATAACAGCCCCCTCTTCATATTCATCGCTCTTCACTATCTTTTTCTTAAGCTTAAACCTGGTATCATCTTCCGAGACTTCAATTCCTAACTCTTCACATATCGCCTGAAGATCCACCCTTTTTATTTTTAGTAAGAAAGCCATACCTTCTACTGATAATTATCACCACCCTACAACAATACTTAATCACAATATCAAATTAATACTTCCTCAAATCCTACCCTCATAAGTTACCTCCACATATTATACTATTTAATATATTTCAAATAAGTAATAATACAGTAATAAATTTCCTTAAACAATGATACCCCACAATTTGCTTCCAATAACAAAGTAACAATAATCTCAATTTTACTATTATGAAATACAGATTTTAAATTTATCATAAATAATAAAATACAATTTACACAATAATACTGATATGTTGCAATTTGAATAAAACACTGATGCCAATCACTACATAAAAATATCCACCTAACAAAAATTTGCATGAAATACACATAAATTCCTAAATTTAATCTCAATAAAATATTTCAATTTCAAAATTAGTTCTCACATTGAAAAGTAAATAACAGCACTTTTTTTTTTCTCTGGGCCTTCAGTTCTTCCTTGAAGGTTATTTCAATTTAATTTAAATTCTACACAAATTTGCTTTCCTCATTTACTATCAATATTTCAAACTTAAAGCAAACAATATCACTTAATTTAAATATTACTTTAATAATAATTTAAATTTAAGAAATTTCAATTATTCCTTCCAACTATTAACACAATGCATTAATTTTAATCATTAATCTTATCCGTTTAAAACAATTAGAAAATCACTTCTAGTAATTAATATAAGATGCTTTTCTTGAAACAATAGTGTAAAATGGTTGTTAATATCTCATTTGATTTAGACCAATTATTATCTTGCCCATAAATTATTATAAATTAACCACAACATTAACCCAAATTACCATCAATTATACACAATAAAATAAAAAAAATAGGTTCGAGAATGTCAGTAGAGTAAAATGATCAAAACACCTTACCTCGTACTTCATTCGCTGGGGCAATTCTCTGCTCACTTTTCCACAGGGTAAATCTTGCACTCTCGGGTCACAATCACTGCACCTTGCTTCACAATGCACAAAAAACACTACGCACAACACTACACTAACACAGCACCACCACTAATTCACTTCACCGTAATGACGATAGGCTAGCTGGCACTGGTCTACGATGATAGGGCACACACACTTCCGCTAGACGATCCGGCATAAACTGACTTAATACGGCTAACTGGCGCTGGTCTTCGACGATAGAGCACAAACACTTCCTCTAGACGATCCGGCACAAACTCTCAGTAACATGGCTAACTGGCACTGGTCTTCGGTGATTCAATCCCACCGCTGCCACCATTGTCGGATTCCACTTCTCCGTCCACACAACTTCGAAATAGATCCGGTCTTTTGATATGCTGCCACCACCGATATGTATACGTGATATCGGGCACGATACTTGATATATATTCAAGAAAAACTTAACTCTTTCAATTAAAGTTAAAGAAACAATTTATTAACACTATTTACATTTAAACTCGGATGTAAATTATCCGGTTTAACACTAAATCAAAACAATTACAGAAAACGCTCTACGTGTACCGCTAGACTACGTTGCTTCACTCAGAACCAAGATTTCTCTTAATCTCACACACGCTATCTCTCTTCCTTTAGAGAGATCCCGTTCCATACACGTGCTCAGAGCTGCTCTCTGAAAAACCAACCCTCACACTTCGCTGCCACGCTAGAACTCTACACTCTCTCTCTTGTAAACTGCAGAGCACTCTCCCCTCTACGGGGTTTCTCCTCTGTTTCCAATGGTCCTTGGACAACCCCTCCTCCCTCTTGACGGATCTGTCTTCCTAAACAAAAGGGTGCAATAGTTTTTCTTATCTATGAAAGACTACATTGCAATGGAAATACTTCCTTCATTCTGTTCCACTCGCCACCCTTCGGATTAAGATTTTCTAAAGGACGCCTTTAACGGTACACAATAGATACATATACAATACATACGATATGCTAATCCCTTAAGAATAGCTTTCAACTCTTGCAACTGTAAGAGAAGAACCTGACACTAATTGTGTGTATTAAGGTCACTAATGTCTCGACCGAGTTCGTTGGCCAGCTTGGTCCGCCATTTTGTTTCAAGATGGCGGCAATTTAAAAATTTAAAACTAAAATAAATATACAAAAAAAATAAAAATTCAAATTTATTTTTTAATTACGTGTTAGACCTTGATACAAGGATTCCAGATCATTTTTTGGTTTACTCTATCTTAAAAAATGGCTGAGATAGAGCAGTTTGAAATTCTAAGGTGGCTGACATTTTGAAACAAAACAGCACATTAACGCGATTACTCGCAATTTACTTTCTTTCATTGTTGTAATAATTTTCCAATCATACGCATAAAACTATATATTCTTATCCGTTAGCGCCAAATTCTCGCCAAAACTGGCGACATTTGGCGATATATCGCCAAATTTGGCGACCAAAATAAGTCTTCATAAATGAAGCCAATTTGGCTATTGCTCAATAATTTGGCGAATTTCTTATTCAAATTCAGTATTAACGAATCTTTTGTAACCGTTTCTTTGCATTTTAACTTGCTGTTTTCGTGTAATATTAGCTAAAATTTTAAAACGAAGATATAGGAAAGCTACCTTTTCCTCCCGGTACAGGCCGGAAGGACTTTTTGAAATATAAATCATAACAGGTGCATTGATAATTATGTTAATAGACCAGGGCTTGACAAAAGCGGTCACCAGGTTGCCACTGGCTACCAAGTTTTTTGATCTGGCAACAAGTTATTTAATCTTTCGGGGTGATTTCTGTAAAAAAAATTGACATAAGAAATGAGCACAAATGGCATTTTTTCGCTCCCTCACCTTACTCGCGCGCGGCAAGCAGCTTCTTCTTTTCTCGTACTTTTAATGGAAGAACTAAATTTAAAAGGCATTTTCCAACTCATGCACAGAAAACACCATTCTTCTCAGCTATAGTCAGCTAGTATATGTCACGTGATTAGAATGTGTGGAGAGAGAGGATATTTCAATAAAACAGTGAGAAATAGTATCAATCCAGCCTCTGTGGCATCTAAAATTGAATACAATGCTAAAAAATGGTCAAGTTCTTTTGTAAGTTTCAAATTTGATTTTTGTGTTCATATAAGTTGTCAACATAATACAAGTAAGTGATTATAAGTGACTATAATTTTTTATAAGTTTCATTAGAAAATACAGTTTATATTATCTTTCTAAGTTATGTACTATTCTAAACTATGTAACTAATAATGCTAGTTATTATTATTTTTTCAATTAATTCATAAAAAACTCTTTTTTTTTAAAATCAATGACGGGGACGAGGATGTATTTTTTTCTAGCTACCAGATTTTACCAAATTTGTAAAGCCCTGTAATAGACACTGTGCTATATTTATATTTAAAACAGGTAATTTTAAATTTTGCTTCTCCATAAAATGGGAATACTAATTACTGACTGAAAAAGTAAAGAACATTTTGATTCAGTTTTCAACCAGATATTTCAACAAACGTTTTGAATCTGTTACATCATTTCAAACTCGGAATGAGTATCAACTTGAAATAAATACGGTTCTCCGTGTCCCAGTAAGGTCATTGGTATCAAAAACATATGAACTTATTTCAAACGAGGGATAAATAGCACATTAAAAATATGTGATACTTAAATAAGCTTCAATTATTTGTAATAACTCAATTAACTTTAATAATTTTGTTACAATGAAGCAATCTTTATAGATTTTTGCCATGATTAAATAAGTTCTTTCTGCAATTAAATAAAGCGAAATTTATCATATGTGTTATTATTAATTATTATACGAAAATTATTATAAGGTGAAAATATTAGTATCCAGTATAATAAATTATTAACACCTTGTAATAATATATTTCTTTTAAAAGCTAAAAGGTGTAAATTAATAACATAATACAAATTAAAATAACTTTTATTAGGTTGTTTGACATGTTTCGACTCACTCCGAGTCATTTTCAGTCATTTAGTTGCAGAAAAAAGAAGTATATAGCTGATATTAAGTATAATAGAAAAACCACAGCCCTGGCAAGTTTATATCAAGAAGAAACCATCCAAATAAATTTCAATGAAAGTAAAATAATTTTTCCCTCCAGTCTATACTATCCATCCATAATAAGAGAAACCATAGAGATACTAACACGCAGAAATACAATATGTAACGATGCGGGCTTGAGATGGCTTGAGATACTCCATGGCTACAGATATGAAAATAAACAACCAAGTAAAAATAAAAGATAACGTGCGTAATTTTTAGTACATGAAAATTAAATGATAGCATTTTAAATAATAACTTCAAAGCACGTGCAATAATGGGGTATTCTCATTTGTTTTTGAAAATGACTCGGAGTGAGTCGAAACGTGTCAAACAACCTAATAACAGTTATTTTAATTTATATTATGTTGTTAATTTACAACTTTTAGAATTTAAAAGAAATATATTATTAGTATTCAGTTCGGTACTCCTCATTTATAATTTTGTTATACTGAAAGGTATAGTAATAAAGTGGGAACTCTGCGATTATTATTGTAAAAAAAATATATTTATATTATTCCAAAAATCTTATAAGTGCTCCACGGAATTTAAAATTATGAATTCAGTGATCCGTGAGGCCCAAAAGACTGCGGACTGCTAATCTAAAAGATCTCTAATCTATCATCATGGAACCAACCATTTTTTCTTATAATAGAAAATACCGGTTAATTCAAATTAAATGTATCCCCATTTGGAACGATCTGTAGAGACAACGTATAGACGTAACACCTCCATATTTGGAGGGAATACATTTAAAGTTGGTTGGTTGTGTGGGGTTTAAAGGCACAAGGTGCCATTGGGGACAAGCCTCCGCCAAGGAATACATTTCAGACTGTGGAGAAATGATTGATGCAATAAAAATTTTTAGTTACAAAAATGGTCAATAGGTGAAAGGTGGCACTGTAATCATTGTTATATAATGAATGAAACCAACACTACCAATAAAGACCATCATACGAAGTGCCATCATATAAATATATTAACTCACACCATACACACAGAAGCTCTCGATCACGAAGGTATGTGGATAACACCATCAACAAAACACACATGACAAAAATAAAATCAAAAAAGATTTCTTAAAACTGTCTGAAAATTGTTCAGTATATGCCCACTGTGCCGCAGGATCAACTGAATCACAGCAGCACGTAAATGATTAGTAGAAATCTTGCATGCGTGCAACCTAATATGGATTTCCTTTTAATGGCTCTTCCTGTATCAGGAAACACATTTAAAACTACGTTCAGACCACATTTGCAAAAATCTGCTACAAAAAGTCATAAATTATTTCTCTAGGTTTTCTTTTCCGAAGGTTCTGTGGTCATCAATAAACAAAAATGTAGTCTAAACAAAAGTAACAGGATGATAAACATGTCAGGGAGTCTTCTGGTCGAACGCTCTTCTCTTACAGTGCTATAGAACACTTACCACATCAAAAAGGCTGACAAACGAACCGCTGCAGCAGAATGCGGTCTGATCACACTTTTACTCTTGTAAACGGCAAATAATCGTAATTCGTTGCCCAATTCCACGCGATCATTACACATCCTGTCCTGTATTCTCATCGGACTGCTCGACAACAGCGGTTACAACATTTTCAGTCACTTGCGGTATCTTTTGTTTTCGCCCCCATAATACTTGAACAAACAAACAAAAGGGGAAAAAATACTTTCTTCTGGAACCATAGAACCATTCGCACAAACCTGACAATGTTACTGGATCGGTAAGCACTGCCTACTATGTCCTTTACTGGCGATTAGCGTTAGAAGCATTTTTCCTGTTTTGATCAAACAACTTGCACTAAACAATGCACGTTTATTCAACGACATCAGAACCACCGTGTTTATCGTTTGATAAACACGATGGTATACACACAGATGGATACACACAGTATTGTTTAATACTTCGAAAAGGTTCGTACGCCTTTTTATTTCTGATACGAGGCTCTTTTATATGCATGTTATGCAAATTTTGTTCTCCGAAAAAACCCGAAGTGCCCTCTGTCGGCCATTTGTGTAACTAATTTTTTATTACATCAATCATTTTCCCATGATTTGAAATGTAGTATATCCACCAAAAAAGGAAGAGTTACGTGCGATGTTCGGTAGTTGCTTTTTCGTAACACTGTTTTAAACAGTATATATTTTTTTTATTTCTGCATTTGAGTATGGGTGTTACTTTTATAAAAGTTTCTGGTGACGAGGAATGATTGTCGTGTGTCGCGTGTGGGTGAGAGGTTACAGTATATAGTGTATTTCAAAATGTTATTGTGTGTAAATAAAATTGTTTGAATTTTATATTGTAATTATATATTGTAATCATTTTTTAAAATATATCATACCTCTAAATGTTATTGTATACGTATTAATGCATTCAAAATGTACAATTGTAAATAACTGTCATTATAATGTTAATCTCAAAATGCTATATAAATAACTATAACTAAAGTTTATGTAAAATATCAATTATTGTAATAATTTTAACGTTCGCCCAGCCTTGTGGCAAAATTTGGTAACGTTTATATACTTTGTAAAATTGTAGTTTAACTTGTAATTATTGTAGCTAGCGCCGGATAATAATATTTTTCCCTCCCTAGGCTTAGGGGTTCGTCCTGGCCATTAGCCAAAAGCTGGTCCCTAGGGTGGGCGCTGTCTGTCTGTCTGTCCATGGATTGTCTCTACAGACTAGTGTTTCCAGGTCCTCTCTCACAAATATTGGAACAGGGGGACAAAAAAACACGGGACAATGGCTTCTAAATCGGGAAAAAATAATACAGTAAATCCCGTGAAAATGGAACCTGTCTAAAATGTAAAATATTCCAGGTCCCTACTTATACTATTCATTTATTATCTATTAAGGCAAAAACCTGCCTAAAACGTAATCTTTCCCCTCTCACTTCTTATTTCGTCTTAGTAGGTTTTACTGCGCTAAATAAACACAATATTATACAGTAAAACCTGTGACTACCGTAACCGATAGGGATAGAAACAGAATTCCGCTTTCGAGAAGTTTCCGATTGAGCAGTTATCATAATTGCATGGTATTTCTTCCGTAGGGAGTATGACATTTGTACGTTTAAGACAGGATTCCGTTATAAACAGGTGCCGTTTCCAAAGGTTTTGCTAAATAAAGTAGAGTAAAACCTGTAAAAACATTATAGCTAGAAACCGGGAAAATTTTATTAGACAGATTTACGTCATAGCAGGTTGATTCGTTTTGTATTCCTTTCTGCGGAATGATAACAAAAATCCCGTTAAAATCAGGATTTGTTTTTACAGATTTTACAGCACTGAGTTTCACTCGATGCAGGCAAAGGAATAGCATCGTTCTGAAAGAATTTGTACCTCATGAGTTGAGTGGTTCAACGTTGAGTGGTTCAACGAGAGGGGTCTTTGAACCTCTGAAAACGGGGCACTCGATGCAGGCAAAGGAATAGCATGGTTCTCAAAGAAATTTAAAGAAATTGTACATCATGAGAAATCAAGACTTTTGTAATAACGTTGAGTGGTTCAACGAGAGGGGTCTTGGAACCTCTGAAAACGGGACACTCGATGCAGGCAAAGAAATAGCAGGGTTTTGAAAGAAATTTAAAGAATTTGTACATCATGAGAAATCAAGACTTCTGTCATCCCGTTGAGTCGTTCAACGAGAGGGGTCTTTGAACCTCTGAAAACGGGGCACTCGATGCAGGCAAAGGAATAGCATGGTTCTCAAAGAAATTTAAAGAAATTGTACATCATGAGAAATCAAGACTTTTGTAATAACGTTGAGTGGTTCAACGAGAGGGGTCTTGGAACCTCTGAAAACGGGACACTCGATGCAGGCAAAGAAATAGCAGGGTTTTGAAAGAAATTTAAAGAATTTGTACATCATGAGAAATCAAGACTTCTGTCATCCCGTTGAGTCGTTCAACGAGAGGGGTCTTTGAACCTCTGAAAACGGGGCACTCGATGCAGGCAAAGGAATAGCATGGTTCTCAAAGAAATTTAAAGAATTTGTACATCATGAGAAATCAACACTTTTGTAATAACGTTGAGTGGTTCAACGAGAGGGGTCTTGGAACCTCTGAAAACGGGACACTCGATGCAGGCAAAGGAATAGCAGGGTTTTGAAAGAAATTTAAAGAATTTGTACATCATGAGAAATCAAGACTTCTGTCATCCCGTTGAGTCGTTCAACGAGAGGGGTCTTTGAACCTCTGAAAACGGGGCACTCGATGCAGGCAAAGGAATAGCATGGTTCTCAAAGAAATTTAAAGAATTTGTACATCATGAGAAATCAACACTTTTGTCATCCCGTTGAGTGGTTCAACGAGAGGGGTCTTGGAACACCTGAAAACGAAACACTCGATGCAGGCAAAAAGGAATAGCATGGTTCTCAAAGAAATTTAAAGAATTTGTACATCATGAGAAATCAAGACTTTTGTCATCTCGTTGAGTGGTTCAACGAGAGGGGTCTTGGAACCTCTGAAAACGGGACACTCGATGCAGGCAAAGGAATAGCATGGTTCTCAAAGAAATTTAAAGAATTTGAACATCATGAGAAATCAAGACTTTTGTTATCTCGTTGAGTGGTTCAACGAGGGGTGTTGGAACCTATGAAAACGGGACATCCTGCCTAAATCGAGACACTTGGCAACACTACCCCAGACCGTTCTAAAGAAGGCATTTAAATTTCAATCACCCTGTATACAGTTATTTAAAATCTAAAGTAAATTAAATGAAAAAGGATTTGTTAAAGAATATTGCATCAGTAGCTTTATTTTATTTTTTTATGTATAAAAATAATACTAAAAGAAAGCATCATTATTATCTTTTTTTTAAAATAAATATCATTCAGCTTTAATGTAGTCCAAAGTTTTGATTTTTAACAAATTCTAACGTATTGAGTTTCTTTACACGCTTTTCTGAAATGACCGCCCTATTTTCAACAAAATACCTTTTAACTTTGCAGAAAACTTTTAACGTATAATCCCTTTCTTTATTTGTGTGTTACGTATTAGTTCTCCTTAATTAAAAAAATAATAATTAAAAAAAAGAGGTAACAAGTTACTTGATAATTTTCACCGTCCCTTTACACAGAAAAAAAACAGTTCTTATGGATTTTTTTTTTCTTTTTTTACATGATGAAGTAACTTTTAAACATAAATATAGTAAACAAATTTTCTTTCGTTTCTTAAAAATCGAATTTATCCATTTATTGTTTAAAACAACTAGCATTCTATTTCAAAATAAAATCTGATAAAATCGAAGAAAGATTAGAGTTTTGTTATCCAGTTTCACTATAACGTAGTATACAATTCATCTTTTATATTTTTGTCTGTTCTTGAAATTGAAAGTGCCGTTTTATTTATTTATTTTTTAACTATTCAAATGTTTAAGATACAATATCGATTTCAAAAATAACAGGAACGAAAAATCATGCGTCAAGCATATATTACGAAACACTTTCCAACACATTCAGAGTACTGTAACAAATCTTCCCCATTTAATAAGGTGAAATATGATGTCTAAGTAAACGAGGGGATGACAAGGGATGACCGTCCCGGGAACCCAACTTTCGCTTTTGAGTATAAGTGCAATCAGTGGTGTAGTCGATGGGGGTACGCGGGAGGACGGCGTCCCTCGACTTTTTTATTTTATTTCAAACGTGCCCCTACTTTTTATTTTCAGGGAAACGCTAGAGGCACGGGAGGACATAGACTTTTGAAACGTATTAATATTTTTTAAAAGATAAGTAGCTAAAAAATAACAGTTTTAAGAAATAAATCACTGATTTTTAATACTTTCCACGGAAGTTAAAAAGTGCTTAGGATTCAGGATCGTCTGTCTGTCTATCGCTTCTGACTCTAGCTTACGTAAATTTCAAAACAAATTTTAATAAAAATCTCGTTGCGTGAATTAGTGTTACTGAATTCTGAATTTTATTGTTCTACTATTCAGACCCTATGTTCGAGACTATGAACGTCCACCCATTTTTTTTTCATAGACCTACACCACTGAGTGCAATCCCGGGGCGTGTCTAAGTAAAGAATTCTGAAAACACATACACATTTAAAAATCCAATTCCAGCAATTACCATCAGTAATCGGAAAAGTATCCGAATTTTCTTGGACAGCCCTGTATATGATCTATAAATTTGTATATATACTCATAAGTATGCTAAAATTTTGTTCATTTAGAAAGTGCATAGCACAGTTGAAAATCCCCTTTCAGCTATTTCGTCAATAAACGGAAATTTCTCCAGATCTTTTGTATAGCCCTGTATATGATCTATAGAATTTATGCACACCAAGTGATATGCAAAAAATTAGTTAAATTTAAAAACGCACTTCCAGCAATTATCGCTCATACACAGTACTGTAACCGAATTATTTTTTGTGTCCTTGTAAATAAACGATGAATGTGATGCACACCATTCTATATAGTAAGTATCTTGTAAGTGCACCTTACAAGTAAAGGTACTATACACTGCAAAAAATAATTGTTGATTTTACAGTATAAAACTGGCACCCCAGCTGCCAGTATTATACCGTAAAATTAACAGTATTAAACAGTAAAATAAGCAGTAATACGCTGCCGTGCAAGCAGTAATACGCTGCCGCGCATGCGCGGCAGCGTATTACTGCTTGCACGGCAGCGTATTACTGCTTATTTTACTGTTTAATACTGTTAATTTTACGGTATAATACTGGCAGCTGGGGTGCCAGTTTTATACTGTAAAATCAACAATTATTTTTTGCAGTGTAGGTACTATAGTCTGTGACGGCGACTTTCGGTTTTTATAACTCATTCGATTCGTGTCATCGAGGTAAGTAATTTTCTACCTCGCATATCGGCTATTGAGTTTTTATAATGACAGGGAGCCAGGTCAAAGTTTAAAATTTTGTTCATTGAAAACCAGTTGTCGTCAAACAAATGAGTAATATTTAAATTTATTTATGGTTCTTACACTGACATGCGTTGATGGTAGTCAATTTTTGACACATTGTTCATTCCGAAAAAGTGTGTAAAACAAAAATACTTCTCACAGTGCGCACAACGAGCAAAGGCTTCTTCAGTTGACTCGACGACGCATTCAAACAAAACTAGACCAGAACATCATAACTTGCGAAAACCTGCCTCTCAATTAGCATACGAATATTTTACCCGCAGTTACAAATTCTTATAATAACAACAATAGTATAACCTTATAATAGTTATTGGCAATGTATGACACTGTAAAAACCAATTAGTAAACTTAAATCGCACTTATTTCTTTGAAGGCATCTGTTTGTCACTGAACAAAATTTTGAACTTTGACTCGGCTCCCTGTCATTATAAAAACTCAATAACCGATATGCGAGGTATAAAGTTACTAAGCTCGATGAGACGAATCGAATGAACTATAAAAATCGAAATTCGCCACCACACACTATATTACCTTTACTTGTTAGTGGTATATATCAATTTCAATATGTTTGAAATAGTGTAACATCATTAAAATACATGGCAAACGATTTTTCCCTATAGACCGTAATGTAACGAATTCTTTTGAGATGCCCTGAAAACGAACTATAAATGCAACACACTTCATTTTCGATACCGAACATGCCATAATAAGCCTCAATAATCAACCTATATCAATGTCACGGCAATCCGATTGTATTTACGTGAGTTAGAACACAGACAGACAGCAGGCAGAGAGAAACCGAACTCATATAAACCAGGACTGTCAAACGCAGCGCCATTTGAAGGGTTTTTTGGCGCCCTTTTGAAGGTTCCCTGTTACTAGCATTTTTTCCAAAATAAAATTCCATATTAAAGGATGACTTATTTAAAATCCTTGATATTTGAGTGACAGAAACTTTTTCTCTGAATGTGTATTTTATACCTTAAGAACAAAGATGTACTTTAAAAATTATTTAATCATGTGTTATTGCGTTTCTTCACCTATTTATAGTTATTCTTTATATATTTTTTATATAGAAATGATGACGATGGAAATTCGTAATAGTTGGCACCAAATTTTTTAGTATGTTAAGAAGTGAAATTTAGAAAAATAAGAGGTTCCAACCCCCTTCCCCCTCCTTAGTGCATGGAAGTTCAGATTTTCTTTTGTGTTGTTGTTACACTGACCCATTGGCTATTTTATAAGAGGGGTAAAGTAATTTTCTCTCCCAGACATTTGAAATTTCAAGTAATTTTTCTCATTTTGTATCTTTTTATGGTGTTTTAACCTTCTTTCTTCACATGTGTATTCATTTTTAAATATATATATACAAGTATAATCATGCGAAATGTTTATGTCAATGGAAGATCTTCCAGGCTATCTCTCTGGAACAACCCATGGATTGATCACTGTCTTTAATAACGCTAAATTCACGCTCCCAAAATAAGTCAAGAAGTCCTGAAAAAACTAACAATATCTAATGATTTTCACTTTTTTTTTATTATTATTATTATTATTATTATTATTATAGCGAGTTTCTGTGTCCTTTACCTATTAATATTTTTGAGATAAGCCTATCAAAGAAATATGTATAATTCGAAATTTACTACGATTAATACTTTATCTGATTTTTTTTTCTTTTTTACATGATGCTCCTGAACCATAAGAGCCTTATGCATCCCCCTGCGATGCGTTTGCATCCTATAAGAGACGTGTGTATTGCTATACTAATACAGTGAGATAATTTTGTTGTATGTTTTGAGCCATGTTAATAATGGCGGCCTTCAGTTTGCAAAGAGCTGAAATGCGCCTCTGCTTACGGAAAGGTTGGCTGGCCTGATATAAACAATTTTCAACTTTGTTAGAAAGTAGTAAAGAGCAATTCATAATGACTTCAGCAGCGAATTTCTTATTGAATAGTTAACTGCACGCTTGGAACTAATAGCTGTAGGCTTAGAACAAAATCGAGTTTTTTTTTTTTCTTTTTTTTTTTCTTTTTTTTTTTTTTTTTTTTTGTAAACTAGGGGCCCTGCCCCCTGCTCGCTACGCTCACCAACCCCCGTTCTGATTTCACAACCTCTTAAAACCTGGTAATGTATCCTGTTTTAAAAAGATGATGATGATGATATCACGAACGGCGACTATCTTCTGTAATCAGGTTATAATGCTTTTTCATTTAACTGATTATAATCCTTTTTCATTTAATTCATCTTTTTTATTTTTAATATTCATGTGTAAACACAATTTTTATGACGTAATTTTCTTTATTTCCTGCTTTCAACACGTGATCATTTAATTATTATTTTAAACTTTCATTATTGTTTTTAATAGTCTCGCGCAAATACATTTTTTATTTGAGATTAAATATAATCCCTTGCGCTTATTTAGAAATTGGCAACAATATAAAGAAATGACTTTTTCAATAAAAGATTTTTTACTCGAATTTTAAGGATTTTTTGAGTTTGTATTGTCCGACCGTGATAATTTTTTTAATTTCTGAAAGCTTGTTATATTTCGCGTCTGGTGGTATGATTTTCGAATCCGTAGGATGGCTAGAAAAAAAGTAATAGCTCCTCAAAAAAGTCCGTAGTAAAAAAGCTATGAGAATAACCCGGAATATCTACGCAGAATTTGATTGGTCCATTTCTAAATCGTTTTTGGCTCAGTTCCAGATTACATTTTTTTTTTTTTAATATAGAAGGATATATTTTTATAAAATGTCTTGTAAATATATATACTTCGAAATAATTTATGTTTTCTACTTAAAACTTTCGAATCTTGCCGTTAACGAACGAAAATTAACATTGAAATTATTTAAAAGATGAACAGAAATGTTTGGTTACGTGTTTTAATCTTTTCATCCTTTAATTAATCAATTCTAATTAAAAGAAATTATTTATAAATGTACTTGTTAATACAAATATTTTTTTTTAAGTACACTTTAAAGTTCTAACCGCTGTTAAAAAAAATAACGAAGTTTTATGATGATCCTCATCATCAAATTGCTTTAAGATGTGACCTTTTTTGGATTCTTGATTTAATATTTTATATCCGTCTTTTAATCAATCAGTTCTAATTAAAAAATTCGTTGAAATAGTGTATTAATAAAAATATAATTAAGAGCGCTGCTCTTTGATGTTTTAACTGTTGTGACAAAAGGATGAAATGTAATAAGAAAATACTTTGGAAGACAAATTTAAACTATTTTTAATTTTCTTGGTTTAGTATTTTTATTCTACACATCTTTTCATTAATTAGTTGTAATAAAAATATAATTACAAAAGCAAGTGTTAATATATACAGGGTATTCTAAACACTTTGACCTCGTCTTTTATTCCTTAAATATTGATATTGATCATTATAAATTGCAAAATTACGTAAAAAAGAGTACAGAATTTTATAAAATCGATTACAATTTTCAGGGGACTAAATTCGAAGAAATACAAAATTTACATTTTTATATAGAGTGCATTTTATAATTTTAACTGTTGTGACAAAATAATCAAATGTATTCATGAGATTCATTAAAGGGCAAATTTAAGTTTTTTCCGATTCTTGATTTATTATTTTATTTTGATCATCTTTTAATCAATTAATTAGAATTAAATATTTAATATAAAGGTACATGTTCTTTAACAAGCCGGGCCGGGCTAAGATGAAAAAATAAACGGGCCGGGTGGATAAATAAAATTAAGCGGTCTACTGGCACAATATAACAAATTTAAAAGGGTCGGTCAAAGCGGAGAAAATTACATTTTTTTTTTCTTAAATTCTCGGGCCAAGCCGGGATTTAATTTTTCCCAGAGCGGGTCGGGCAGGAAATGTTTTTTAAATAATAGAGATAATGAACTTTTGTTAACGGAAGCGTTAGAAAATGTACTTTAATAATTTTTTTTATCTACATTTTTATTAATGTACAATTTCAAAAGTTGTGTTTTTAATAATTTCTTTTTAATATTTTTTTCTTTTATTATAAACTACACTAATTTTTTTAATGTGTCTGTATTTGAAGGTTAGTGGTATAAGAATCTAAGTGATCGCATTAATGTTGCTATTCTGTATTATATAGCTTGTGGAAATATAGTTTGAAATATAAGATAAACTTTTCGCATAAATATGTATGCTTTAGAAGAATCTTAATTGTATGTTAAGAAAAAGTGGAAATTTCTGTAAAAATTGACTTGAACCGGGCCGGTCTTGATTTCATTGATTTTTTGCACAGGCCGGACCAGGCCTGACTTCATTAATTTTGTGTTGAAATGGAGACTTAAGCTCAATTCTGAAGCTTTGAAACAGTTGTGTGGTAAAAAATTTAGGCTGTTTATGACTTTCTTTACTCTGATTTTTACACATCATATACAGGGTGTCCGAAAAGTCTGGAAACGGTCAAATAACTCAACATTTTTTAAAATAAAAATTACAAAAATACTCACTATGATAATTACAATAAAAGTATGATATATTTAAAATAAAATCATAATATATTAACCAAATTTTTTATTCATTGCTTATGCGGATTAGTTATATTTTTAAAAAATCACCGTTGTGTAATTACAAGAAAATAATGGTCTATATCTAATATGAAATTACTTCTTTTATATGAAATTTTAATTCATTGTTTGCGGATTAGTTGTATTTAAAAAATATTAGTATGATGTAATTACAATAAAAGTGTGATATACCTTAAATGAAATCACGCGTTTTATACAAAATTTCGATTCTTTACTTGCAAATTAATTTTAATTAATTTTTTTAATGTAGCGGAAATATAGTACATGTATATTTAATTTGAGGAAGTTTTTATAACTGGAGTATCTTATAAATTTAGGTAACAATGCTTTTGAAACAAACAAACACAAAAGCTACTTTGTTGCTAAGAAAAACAAGTTGGAAATTGTACGTCAAACTTGACAAATGAGGTGCGTTCGTACTATAGCTTGTTGCATAAATATTCAGATCTTGATCATTTTGAATTCTGTGAAATGAATTATATCGTCTGCAGATTAATTTCTGTAATAAAATAAGTATCTCGGTCGCTTGACGATTATACCTCGGAAGCTCCTATGACAAGCAAGCACCGATTTTTTTTTTTTTATTATTATTCAAATTTCTTAATAAATGTTTTTGTTAATATCTTCTAAAGTTTTGATACGATTTTCATAAAATTTGAAATGTCGCGACAAAATTCTGTAAAGATAATATATCTTAAAATTCAAACCATTCGATTGAGTAGTTTTTGCGTTGTTATATGCTGACGGACGGACGGACAGACAGACAGACAGACGGACGGACCAGACGACGACAATAGGTGCTACGCATTTATATAATTACGAACGCACCTAAAAAAGAGACAGAGAGAGAGAGAGAGAGAGTTTATATTTTAAATGTATTAAATGTTAATTGCCGGAATTATTTCATAAAAATAAATGGGTATTTATTGCACCATAAGCGTAATAAATTGAAATCACTAGATTGAAAGACTATTCTTTTATTTTTATTTTCTATGAAAATATCTACTCTGTATGAATCTGTGTGATTTCTTTGCAGATTTAGGGTGTAATAGTAATGAGGTCAAAATTTTTAATCTATATTAATGAAAGAAAGTTTCGCTCGGTGTGTGTGTGTTTGTGTGTTTGTTTGTCTGTCTGTCTGTCTGCGATGGCTAGCAAAATCTAGCCCACCTAGAACCCTGAAAATTTAGAAGTGGATAATCCAAGGTCTGGCCATGTGCACCTGAGTCTCAGAAGTTTAATAATTTGATAATTACCCAATATATTAATTAGTTTCTCATTAACCATCGCTTAAAATGACATCTTTTAAATCATTTAACAGGTGCATTGGATTTGCAAGCGGAAATGAACGAATTCGAAATTATTTTACTAATTAGCGAATTTTAAGAAAACTAAATGAGATATCAATTTGAAAATTTCTGAGCATATGTAAAAAAAAATTCTGCATCTGACTATGTGATTTTTGAAAAATTCGGTCGATAATTTTTCTTTATTTATGCTAAAAACTGCCAAAAATCTGCCTGCGCCAGTGAAAACAATCCGAGAAAGTTTCAGACAGGGATCTGCTTTCATTAAAAACTGAACTATAAAGAGATCTGTTTCTCTGGCCGATCCCTCCATTTAGTTTGCGAAAATGAAAGGAAATAATTGCCAATTTTTACTAATGAACAAAAATTTAAATAACTAATTAAGATACAGATCTGAAATTGAGGTCGGGAAGCGGTGTCATCTGCCGGCTATTTTAGCGTAGTGTCTTCGTTATGTTCTAATTATCAGAAAAATGTAATTCTTTTTTTAATGATCGCGTTAATGTAGGTGACGGTGGTTCTCTTGAACAAATTATTCATTATATTTGCGGGTATGGGGAGGGAGGGGATTAACACCTTTCTCTGACATTGTAATTATCTCGGGCCCGGGCAACGCCGGGCGTGTTAGCTAGTAATAATAATAAAATCAAATGCTTAAGTAAATGAAAGATTTAATGACTGATAATAACTTTAACACATAAAAGATATTTCCTTTTCTTTCTGAAAAAATTCTTTTTTAAACTGGATGAAATAGACTATGTAAATTCTGTTATCTAAATGCATTTAACGAGAACATTACAACATGTATTAAAATAAATGTTATTTAAATCTTCCTTTTATTTCACAAAATTTCCCAAAGGTGTTACTGATTCTGTTTTCTAAGAAGAATGTGCAAATTCAATTAATGTTTAAGGAGATTTAAATTCAATTAAATATTTAATTAAATAAATTTTAGAAATTCTATCCGAGATACTGTTGTTTCAATTTATCCGATTATTTCTGCTACTGGAGATTTTTTTTAAAACATAAATATTCTTGAAAATTTCCCGAAGCTCTTTTGAATATATATAAATATATATATATATATATATATATATATATATATATATAATCATTAATGGAACATTACCGATACACCAACAAACACTTCGAAATTATGAATAAAAACATAACTAATTGACAACAGTACTGCCCCCCCCCCCCACACACACACACACTGAATATAGATTCCATATACATAGTACAAAAAAAAAAGGAGAAATTGAATTACAGAAATTGAAAAGATGAAATTTGTGGAACTTAGACAGAATCGTCAGGTCCCAAATGCCTAAAGTACCACAAATAAAATGTGTGGTTTCATCATCATATTAGCCATAAAATAGCTAAAGAATGTGATTTTGGGACAACGACACCCAGCAAATAGAGAAATAAACTGTGAAAAACCAATTAAGTTAAAAATAAAACAAGATTAAAAAGGATAGAGGGAAAAGAAAACATCAATCTACCAGATAGAAAGCATGATTCAAATATATATATCTATATCTATAAGGGGCCGTCCATAAATGATGTCACGCTTGGAGGGGGGGAGGGGGGTCCATGAAATTGTGACAGTTTGTGACAAGGGGGTTGGAGGGGGTAAGAAGAAGTGTGACATCACATATTTTGGTTAAAATAAAATCATTAAAATCAGCAGATTAAATTTTGAAGTTATTTTGAAATTACCAGAATTTGAGTGTATTTTTTTATCGGACTAAAACAACTTTCACGTGATTTGTTTTCACTTATATTCCTTTCTTTAAAAAAAAAATATAAATATTTTATTACTAATTGAATTACTTTATTGTATATTAATTATGTTTTTGTCGTAAACCTTAATCTTATTTTATACAAAATAAATACACGAATAATTTTTATTGTTATGCTCACAAATGTCATTAAAACTTATAGTTAAAGTTGAAAAATAAAATTTGAAACATGATCTATAACGTAGTGCTTTGTTTCTGAACTCCAAGTATATGTCTATGTAATATAGCGTGACATGTGACAAGGGGGGGAGGGGGTATGGTGAAGTGTGACACTTTGTGACTAAGGGGGGGAGGGGGATAAAAAATATTGAAAAAAAGTGTGACATCACTTATGGACAGCCCCTAACCATAATAAAGTGGAAATAAAAATTCATCATACAGAAATGGGGGGGACGGGGATGAATTCTGAAATTCATATATCTTATATGTTATATTATCCAAAAGTGTAAAAATGTAAAAATTTGTGAAATCTGTCTATAATAGAATATTATCAAACCCAAATTACGATAGATTCCACAAAACATGTACGATTCTATCCTTCCACGAGCTATAATAAGCTAAAAAGGGTGCATGATTTTGGGTATCCTACAAAAAAACTCACAAACAACAACAACAACAAATTATATACGGTAAATTTCTGTTTTAAAATATCTTGCACGAGCTATAATAAGCTAAAAATGGGCATAATTTAAGCTATCCTACATAAAACCCCACAAAAAAAAAACCTTCAGGATACTGTAAATTTCCTATTTAAAATATCAAATACGGTTAATTATAGAATTATAATAAGCTAAAAAGGTGCATGATTTGGGCTATCCTAGATAAAACCCCACAAACAAACAAACAATATAGCTTCTAGATACTGTAAATTTCCTATTTAAAATATCTTTCAAAAGCTATTATAAGCTAAAAGGGTGCATGATTTGGGCTATCCTACATAAAACCCCACAAACAAATAAACAAAAAAGCTTCTAGATATTGTAAATTCCCTATTTAAAATATCTTATAAGAGCTGTAATATGTTAAAAAAGTGCCTGACTTGGGCTATGCTATATAAAACCCCACAAACATATAAACAAAAAAAAGCTTCTAGATACTGTAAATTATTTTAAAAAATTAGTAAAATTTATTTTTTCTAAATAAAATTTTTGTTTTAAATTTTAATGTTAACATTTTTGTTTTAAATCACAAATCTTTGTAACAAATTCAACTTTGAAACTGAATAATAGAAATTCAAGAAAAGTAAGAAAAATATTTTGTGAATTGAAAATGTAGTTTTATAAGATTCGTCAGTTAGAGGTTTATATTTCACAAATCGTCATTCATACATAACAAAAGATCTCTTACCCAATACTTCTCAGTGACAAGCAATTTTGTTAGACAATGCTTACACACTGTCATCTATCACTGACGAGTGACTAACCAGTATTTAATTACTTGGATTTTTTTGAAGGATTTAATTAGAGTTCAACATGTTTTTATAATAATAAACAATTCCTTGCAGCCTAAAAATATGTTTAACGGTCATTTTAATTTATATAGAAAAAATACTCGTTTTAAAGGAACATGGTACTCTTAACCCTTCAAAAAATTCAATTTTTGAAATATATATATATAATAATTACTTTGATGTAATTAATGTGGATAATTGAAGACTAGCTTTTATAGAAGCAATACTGTTTTAATACTGGAGTAAGACATAATTCTAATTACAGGATATATACAAGGTATGTACAGGTTTTAAGGGGAGAAGGGGACGATTTTGCCATAGCTTATCGGCCGTTAACGCGTCTCTCGATATTAGACCTCGGCTGGGCCGTCTGCCCAAGCGAACTCGAAAAGCAAATCTGACGAGGATCTTAATATTCCGCTCTCAGGACAGAGAGGCGAAACTATTTAGTCATCAAGTTTATTGTGTCGAGTTTTTGCGGGCCTGGTAATTATCGCGTATTATTTTGCCGCGCCTCTTCTCGCTACGGTCGGACATGTTATGGGAATTACTAACCGCATCACATTCACACATATATATATTAGAAAGTAATCATTTTTGAACACATTAAAACGAAATGAATGGCATTCTTAATAGTTGTTAAATAAGGAATATTCTGAAACAGATAGCTTTAAAATCATTTTTCTCAAAATGTAATTTTGGAGCATTACGAGCAAGGTAATTAAAAATCTTTCCAATAATTTTTCATGACATTTTCAGAAAATGTAGTGTATGCTAGACTCTATAAAGCAAACTTAAATTGTCCTTTTTTTGTTGAAAAAATATTTTTTTCTTGGTATTATATTTCTAAAATTTTTGAAAATTTATATAAGCATGTTACAGTTTTGTTTTTAAAACATAAAAATTACATAAATAAACATTTTTTTTAGTTTCAGTGTAAGCACAAGAGTCTGAATTATAATTAGATACCAAAAGTTTTCTTTTACACGCAAAAATTTTTTTTCTATTCACGTGCGTAACTTGTGATTTCAATTTTCTGCTCGACAAATGTCTAAAAATTTAAAAACCTCTATAAAAAGTAATTTTCTCCATTCAGATATAAAAAAAAATATAAAATGGAAGAAGAAACATGTATCTATTACTGCACTTTTTAAGATATACAAGCTGGAAATTGTACGTCAAACCTGACAAATGAAGTTCGATAGTATTATAACTAGTTTTATAAATATTCCGATCTTGGTACAATAGCTGTTACACTCTTATTCAAAAATGCATGAATACAAATTTTATTTTATGTGCAGATTTTCATATTATAGATATTTATTGTCTGTTATTATGATATGGTTAATTTCCGTAATAAAATAAGTACATTTTCAGTTGGCAACATTTTATCTTTTGTTGACATTTAATGAAAATTACAATCGGAAACTTAAGCCTCGCTTTGAAAATTTCCGAACTTGAAATCCATATTTTGGCTCTTTTTCCATTTAATATTTATTTTTCCAGAAACATCTATCCAAAAAACTGTCAGTAGATTATAGGATTGCTATAATTAAACAATTTTAGTATACAAATTCGGTTTTTAAATTCAGTAATACGGAAATAATATGACTCCATCTTAAATAGGACGTAATCACCACGACCACCTTGAATCATTACCTACCATGGGATATCATTGAATTACGTATGATATAGGATTTAATAGAATGAAGAAAACTTTTATTAATATCTTTTTAAGTTTTGATTCGATTTTCATAAAATTTGAAATGACTCGCTAAAATTCTATTAATTATATTAAATTTCAAACCATATGGTTGAGTAGTTTTTGCGCTGATATATGCGGACAGACGGACGGACCAGACGACGTCTATAGGTGCTACGTATTTATATAGTTACGAACGCACTTAAAAATGACAAAAATGGTTAATTATTTTCACTTTCCGCCATTTTAAGAAAATCCTAAGTCCCCTTAAAAGCAGTGTTCATTGAAATAGTGTAACAGGGTTTCTGGTATTTTAAGTACCACTATTTCTGTAAAGTCATTGTCAGGTTTCCCTGGCAGCTGCAGGCTTAAAAACTATTGTTATGGGATATTATCTTATTGTGTGTGTATCTACTGTGTACTGTAACGATTTCTTAACTGAAATCTTAATCCGAGTAGGTGGGTGACATGATCTGTATTGAAAGAATGTTTAGTATAGTGAAGAAGTTTTTCCTTTGTGATTGTAAGTGCATAGATAAGACAGATTTTCACCCATTCTCTAAGATGAAAGATCCATCATAGGGGATTACGAGCTGTCAAGCAAACCCTACGAACAGGGGACCAGCCCCGTTTACAAAGTGTTCTCTGGGGGTGACCAGGGAGTGATTTAGTTTTAACGTGGGAGTGAAGTGTTGAGGTTGTTGAGAGAATGAGCTCTTGGACACGTGTGTTGGAAGGAGATTTCTTGGAGTGAAGAGAAAAAGTGTTGGTGAGATTAAGAGAAATCTCGGGTAGCTGAGTTAGTTAGCGTAGTTTAGTAGTACACAGAAAGTATTTTCTGTATTTTTATTTAATGTTGAACCGGATAATCTATATCCGAGTTTTTAAGTGTAAATATTGTAAAGAAAGTGTTAGTTTAAGTTTAATTGAAAGAGTTCGTCTTTTTCCCAACATACCTCTCATAACGTGACCGATATCACGTAGTCATATCGGTGGTGGCAGCATACTAAAAGTGCCGGATTATTCTTCGAAGTTGGGTGGACTTAGAGGGAATCCGACAGTCATCTTCGCCTTATTTAATTACAGAATTCTGCGAATAAGCTGGCATGTTCGCAAAAAAACTAGTTTTAAAGGCAAACGTAGATGAGTTCCGATTTGCATAATCGAAACTAAGAGGGTGCATCAAATCAAAAAATGTTTTAGGTATACAGACATGGCTTTACCTTTTATAATGACTTTTGTAAATGATCATCAGCTGTTTTATCCTCTACTTTATTTCTACACTTTTCTTAGACCGCGTTCAAAACATTTCTGCGGTATTCAAATTACAAATTTTCTATCACTGTTCATAAGTCTTCAGATTTTAATGAACACGTGGAAAGCGTTTCCAAAGTTCAGTCATACATGCATTGTTTATAATTTGAACTCATGTCTTAAGTCAGTGATAACTGATAATTACAAACAGTGAAATTCATAGCAATAAATAAACAGGGTCTCATTCGAGCTGTAGCATCACGGCAAAATGACTTCATCTCAGGATAGCCTTTTAAGGGGAGTCTTCACTCACTTCAAAACACCCGCTCACTAATGTTAAACCTATGGCCAGGTTGTTTTCGAATTTCTCGTTTAAATTTGAATACTTTTGACTAAAGTCTTAGTTAACGTACCCGTTAACTCTCCGTGAGACAGTAATTGCCTCTTATATATAACACACAAACACATACACACAAAAAAAGTAAAGTTGTGGATGTGAACAGATAAATTAAAATTAGTTTCACCCTGGAAGTACTAAGCTTTCAGTTTAACTTTTTTTTTTTCGCTTGAATGATTATAATTTAGTTTCGAATTAGAAATCGCCTCAAAACTTTTTGATTTTAAAATCAAATAATTTATTTAGCAAAATTAACTTTTTAGCTAATTTTTTAAATAGGAAGTTTTCTGTATTTAAACTTTTTTTTTCTTTTTTTTACATATTGGGAAAGAAAAGAACTTATTCAAAGGTAATTCGGAAATTTCCATTGGTATATTTATATGCCTTTAGTGTATACATTAAAAAAAAAAAAAAAAAATCTTCAGTAGTAGTAGAAATGACTGTAATCTCCGACAGAATTTCTAAAACTTATTTCATTAAATATTTAATTAGGTTTTATGAAATGTTAATTGAATTTACATATTATTTTTTTAGAAAACAGAATCAAGAACACCCTTTGGAATGTTCTTTGAAATAAAAGGAAAATTTCAATAGATTTTATTTTAATATATGTTGTATACATGGGATTAAATACTGTTAGATAACGGAATTTATACAATCTGTATCATTCACTTAAAAAAAAAAAAAAAAAAAAAAAAGGTATTTATTTATAAGAAATTATCTCTTATTAAGTATTTCTTAAAAGAAAAAAAAAAGATTTGAGAACCTTATTTATTGAAAGTTTCAACTTTCATTAGCATTGCATTGTAAATCTACCCATCAAAAACGGTTCGTTGCAGCTGAAATGTTATTGTATTAAGGATTTGAATTATGGACGGTCCTGGCTATTGCAAGGTAGAATTAACCTCTAGAATTAACTCTAGTAAATCTAGTAGCTCTATTGCAAGGGCAAACAGGGCTACTACATAGGGCCCAACTCTAACCCCCGCATGCACACACACACACATAAATAAAATCCAAAATCAGGTACTTTTTTATTAAAATGAGTACATATTGTGGTTGAAAACATCTTATGGGGATCTCAAATGGATCTTTGTCCCAGGGCCCCATTTATAGATTAATCAGACCCTGCGATTATGGAAAATTACTCATTAGCCACTATTACTTCGATTTAGTGAAAAAGTTGCTATTGTAATGATTCTCTATATTAAAAATTATTGAATGCCAGTATGATAGTTATAAGGTGAGTATAAATATATAAAATGTATTTAAGTATATAATAGTTGCATGTAAACATATAAGTAATGAAAAAAATGTATCTTCTATGTTTAATGTATTAAGAGGCTACTTGACTCACGTGGAAACATCTGCTCGATAATGTTATTCCTATGAAGGAAATATTTTAAGATATCTCGTTCGCATTTCAATATTTTTAAGCGATTTTTTTTCCTTTGCATTAGATAGCTGAGGTCAATGTCTATGCAGACCCTTTTTTACTTTTTCGATTTTGGTTGCAGTTTTTTTTTATTATTATTTATTTTTTTTTATTTTTTTTATCGAAGATACTTTCACTTTCGAAACCGGTTCCGAAAATGAAAGTATCTTTATAAAGAAAACCTGTGCGAAATGTTTCAGATGAACCTGTGCGAAATGTTTTTGAATTTCAAAGTAATACAACCGTCATCTTAATATTTTATTGAAAAGATAATATCAAGTACATGCAATGATACCGCTTGCGTTAATTGCGAATTGATAATTAAATATTAAGATCATATAAAAAGTATCTAAACAAATGATAAAAATAATTTTAAAAAACTATTAATTTTTTTAAATATTTTACACTATAGCATTAATGAAGAATCAATGAAAATATTTCTCGATAATACCTTAAAAGATATTCCAAGATTCCTCGTAGTATGGATATTATTTAAAGTATTCTTCGTAGTCATGAAAGTTTAGAATTTATAGGTAGAAAATTCATTGTTAGAAAATTCAGTATAACAATTTTCATTACCAAAAAAATTGCAATGTTATATTATTGTTCAATGATTTTGATTGAATAATAGTTCAATGGCATTACATCTTTTAAATCTGAGGAATTTTAAGTCTAATTTTTTCTTAACTCTATATTTATTTATTTTTAACCTTAAACCCCGGAATTGTAGCACAATTATTGTATTCATTGCATGTCTAAATATCAGTAATCGTAATTCGGCTATATTCATTTGTTATGTTTTCTAAAACTATCTAATATCAATTTAACGTCAAATAAGCAATTAAAACCGGAAAGAAAAAAAAAATCATTAAATTTGTTTGTATATTCTGGCCAACATCTGTTACGTTAGGTAATTAAGAAACATTTTTTATTCAAGAATTTAAGCTATCATAACGGGTGGCTTAATAAACTACATAAATAGTACATGAGTTACGCACACTGCTCAGACGATTTACGTACACTATTGAGATTCAGATATAGCACACGTCATTGTCCAACATTCCGAAATAAGTACGTAGAAAAAAAAAATCCCCCCCCCCCCCCGAACGATAGTCATAACTCCAGTTCTAAAAGTCACAATTTGCATCAAAATTCCTTGTACATAATTTTCTGCAATCCTCATAGAGAAAATCCTTGGCCCTATACATATTTATTTTTTTGCGAACTTTGGAAATCTCTATACAAACTTCTCTCTATTTTTTTTTAAATTTCATTCGATCTATAATGCTGCCTTTATCGCAGATAAAAATTTAAATGGTCCTGAGATTATTATAAAAAATGCATTCGTGATATTGAGAAAAATTATGATAAAATAGCTAGAGTGACTCCGTAGTGTGTCCAGAAAGTCTTGTAGAAGAAAAATTAACATAAATTTTTGACATAGTGGAATCTGCTGGATTCGAACGCAGAACATTGTAACCATGGCCACATTATAATAGTCAAATGACGCAACAAAGCCATACAGTATCCGTGATCCCATAAATTAATTTATTTGTAGAACAAATCTAGAGAGGTCCAAATACCGGCTAGTTGGTACCGCCTGAGCTCCGCTGGCTTATCCGATCCAGAGAACAGACACCTCCTTCCGGTAAGTTAACAATAACACCGCCCAACGAGTTGTCTCCCGAAGGAGTCAGTAGCGTCCGCACAGTGGTGAATCTGGAGACGGGATTCCCGGCCACACTTGAACTCAATGACTACGCAAAGAAGCCGTAGGACTCGGCGCAGTCATGAGCCCGGAAGTAAAGCTCCATCGATACCCTCATCCACCATGGACCCTGCAACCCTCCGAAAATAGTTGGTGCCGCTACGGCGTCCTCGGCTGAGCTCCCGGTCATCCTTATGCGCATAAGCCAAGTTGAGTCGGGATCATTTAGTTCATTTTTTTATGTCAGAGTTGCGTTTTTTATAGTTATTCTATTGCATTAAAAAATAATAACCATGGCTCATCACCTGTCCACGAGAGATTTGATTTTATAAATGTCGATAAAAGTAAAAGTACAAAGCTAAAAAGGCAACAAAATTATAAAGTTTGTAAAGTGTATCATAAATACGGTTACATTAATATTAAAATTATTTATTTATTTATTTATTTATTTATTATTTTTTTACTTTTTTTTTTGCAAAAATTCAGTTGCTTTCATTCAAAATTGTAATTAATTAGGTTTTGCCTTCACCTGTCAGTCTAGTGAGCTTCTCTTTGCTTTCGGATCAAATATCAAACAACAAATTTTACAAAATAAAAAAATAAATAAGGCCTTACAAAAAACAAACTATTCTACAATATTCAATCTGTATTTCACTGGGCCGTGACATGGGTCTATGAAGACCTATATCTGTATGTTTTTTAAGAGAAAAAATAAATTTGTAAATTTCATATTATTATATCATTTACATGTTTATTTGAGTATAAATATGCCTCAAGTGAAAGACCATTTCTTAACCCGACCCGAAACTGAAATTTCTGCTTAAAGTCAAATCGAAACCCGATCCTAATCCGGCAAAAAAAAATTTCGTCAACACGTCACCTGACCCGAACCCGAAGTGAAAGAAAATTAATCCGTATATTAATACAATTATGGAAAAATACTCTACAATTATATATTTAATATCTTTTTTTGTATAAAAATGAATACATATACACACATTAACAGATAAATAATATATACTATAAAAAATAAATAATAAATACTATATTCAGATATATAGTTTTCTTCATTACAAAAAAACTGAGGAATTTCTGCTAGAAATTCAGGTTAACCCGAGCCCGACCCTAAAGAGTCAAAACCTAACCGAAAACCCGGACCGAACGAAAAAAAAAAAAAATAGAATCAACGAAAAAATCGCAACAAAAAAAAACTAGTCGTTGGGGGCCACCGTAATACTTACCCATCATGGATATGCATAATGTAAAATATTAAAATAAAAATGTGTAAACTACTTATAAAATGCATTGCAATTCAAATAAAATCGTGGCTTGATGACGTCACAAACTTTAAAGGCTCGATTACTGAATTGCTTGAAAGAGGTTTTTCCTTATAACTCCAAAAATAATAATCCTATTAACTAGCGGTTTATTGCATCTGATTAAGCGTCAAATTTCCAATTAAAATATCTCTTTGAAGTGAAATTTGGATGAAATACAGGGTCATGAAAAATCGAAGAGTGTGGAAAATAGGATTCCAAATATCTCGGCAACTAATTATCCGATCGACTTCATGCTTTATGTAAAATTTATGTTTTTTTATTGTCTTTTATATTCATTTCTTAAAATAAACAATTTTGAAAATTTTTATATACCTTTTATCAGAACGAATATTTCGAGGGTCCGAATAAAATAGTTCCGGTTAATCGAGGTTAATGAAATGAAATAGGCTTCTTCCCATTATTACATACTAAGTACATACCAAATTGCAAGTCTCTATCTCAATTTTTTCGGGAGATAGAGCGTTTACAGACACACACACAGACGGACGGCAAAATTTTTTTTCTAAAAATATGTTTTTCGGAATCTCCAGTGTCTGAAACGTGTAAATCCGTCAAAAAAATTTTTTCGATTTTCAAAACGATTACAAGACTTACCCTATACTACGTATGATGGGTAAGTAATTAGCGTCAACCCCCAATCGCGGGTTCGGTCTGATTCGATTAAAATGGGGTAACCCGACCCGATGCAGCACTCTATTGCTAACCTCTTTTTACAATTCCGAATTGACTATAAGTTAAAATAAGCTCTATAGCTTAAGACATTGCATTTTAAAGGGCCTGACAATTTAGTTAATACATTAATTGCTATTTACTCAGATTTATTGCAACAGGTGCCACCAAAATAAAAGTATTTCGTATATTACTGAAATTTTAAGTTCCAGAAATTTTAAAATAATTGCAAAAGCATCCAAGATATATTAAACATAAATATATTGAACACGATCCTAAAATGAAAGATTATTAAAACAACTCATTTCTGCAAGAAAAATCGTAGCATAGTAAAAATACTATTTCTCCTCTGCAGTTGATTTCACAGCAGGGAAACTAGTTTTAGCGGCAAAGGCGATGACTTCCGACTAAAGACTTTAAAGACTTACTCTTTCATAACTTCTTTGTTTCGACAAGCCTTAGGATTGAAAATCAGTTCTGGTGAATTTTAAAAATGCACCTAAATAAGGTAATTGCTGTTCAGTTCCAAGTCTTTGTTCCGACAAGCCTGGTAATTCTATTTTCTCTTTTCTGAACTTGTTGCAGTGATATACGCAAAAATCTCCATATTAATGAAATATAATTTTAGATATTACATTGAATATTTAAAAATATAGATTCATTGTTCATATTTATATACTTTTTAATTTTTAAACCAAAGTTAAATGGGACTGGAACAGCTTTATTCTCCAAGACTTGAGATTCTTTGTTCCGACAAGCCTTGCATTTTTTTTCTTCTCTTTTCTGAACTTGTTATAGTGATATATGCAAAAATCTCCATATTAACGAAATATACTTCTAGATATTACATTGAATATTTAAAAATATAGATTCATTGTTTATATTTATATATTTTTTAATTTTTTAAGCCAAAGTGTAAGTGTGGCTGGAACAGGTTTATTCTCCAAGACTTGAGATTGAATATCAGTTCTGGTAGACTTTAAAAATGCACCTAAATATTCATATTATACAGTTTAGTTTCAGTCTTTGTTCCGACAAGACTTGCATTTTTTTTCTCTTTTCTGAACTTGTTATAGTGATACACGCAAAAATCTCCATATTAACGAAATATAGGTCAAGATATTACATTGAATATTTTAAAATATAGATTCATTGTTTATATTTATATATTTTTTAATTTTTTTAAACCAAAGTGTGGTTGGAACAGCTTTATTCTCTAAGACTTGAGATTCTTTGTTCCGACAAACCTGGCACTTTGTTTTCTTCTCTTTTCTGAACTTGTTACAGTGATATACGCTAAAAATTCCATATTAACGAAATATAGTTCTAGATATTACACTGAATATTTAAAAATATAGATTCATTGTTTAGATTTATGTATTTTTAAATTTTTTAAACCAAAGTATGGCAGGAACAGCTTTATTCTCCAAGACTTGAGATTTAAAATCAGTTTTGGTAGATTTAAAAAATGCACCTAAATAAGTTATATTACGTTTTAGTTTCAGTCTTTGTTCCCACAAGGCTGGCATTTTTTTTTCTCTTGTCTGAACTTGTTATAGTGATATACGCAAAAATCTCTATACTAACGAAATATAGTTCTAGATATTACACTGAATATTTAAAAATATAGATTCATTGCTTATATTTATATATTTTTTAATTTTTTAAACCAAAGTGTTGTTGGAACAGCTTTATTCTCCAAGATTTGAGATTCTTTATTCCGACAAGCCTGGCATTTTTTTTTCCTTCTCTTTTCTGAACTTGTTACAGTGATATGCGTAAAAATCTCCATATTAACGAATATAGTTCTAGATATTACATTGAATATTTAAAAATATAGATTCATAATTTATATTTATATGTTTTTTTTTTTTAATTTTTAAACCAAAGTGTGGCTGGAACAGCTTTATTCTCCAAGACATGAGATTGAAAATCAGTTCTGGTAGATTTTAAAAATGCACTTAAATAAGCTATATTTACTGTTTAGATTCAGTCTTTGTTCCGACAAGCCTGGCATTTTTTTTTCTTTGTTCTGAACTTGTTATAGTGATATACGCAAAAATCTCCATGTTAACGAAATATAGTTTTAGATATTACATTGAATATTTAAAAATATTGATTCAATGTTTATATTTATATATATTTTTAATTTTTTAAGCCAAAGTGTGGCTGGTTTTTGCAGTAAACCAGTGAAAACATAACTTGTCCACACTGTTCAAAATTTGCAGCAAACTGTGCAGTCATTTGACCGTTTTTATAGAAAACGGTTACATAATTGTAATTTAACTCTATTCTGACCATAATATGGGGAATAATATGGTCAGAATAGACTTAAATTACGGTTATGTAACCGTTTTCTATAAAAACGGTCAAATGACTGGACAGTTTGCAGCCAATTTTTAACAGTGTATAAGGAAATATTTGTATGGCCCCGCCGAAAGATATTTACCTCCTCAGACGGAAAACTGTTTAAAACGGAATATTTTTCCGTTAACTAGCGATTTATTTTGAGACGTTTTGCTGTACTTTGTCCAGTAAATCTTCAGAAAACGGAGCCTGTCTGTAACGGAATACGGAATCCTGTCTAAAATGTAAAATTTTCATAGTCCTTAGGGGAAGGACAAAAACCTCTCCAATGCGGAATTTTGTTTCTGTCCATAGCGATTCCGCTTTCACAGATTTTACTATCTAAGATTATTGTGTATATTTAATACAACAAAACATACTAAGACGGAAAGGGGCCGTTTTAGACAGGTTTTTCGCCTGAGCATGTAGATTTGTATAGTTTTCTTTCCGTCGGAATCATAGATTTTTTTTAATTTAATACAAATTCCGTTGCAGACGCGTTCCGTTTTCATAGGGTTTATTATATTTTTAATTAGAAGCCTCTGTTCCGCTTTTTCTGTCCCACTTTTTTGTGATAGGGGACCTGGCCACACTAAGTCTTGACACATATTATGGAAAGTGAAATGTCTGTTCCATTTCACGAAATGAAATTTTCCAATTGACTGAAAAAGTGTCCAGCCCAGAATTCAAACCAGGAACCTTTTGGATTAAGCTGTCAATGAACTATCCTGGACAAATCTGGCGGATACAATTTACCTTGAAAACCTTGACATCTGAATTAGCCCAACGGAATAATTCGCAGGTAATGGAACTCCGATAAACGTTGGATACGTAAATACACTTTATTAATTTTAACACAATTATTTTAATAGGTAAATAAATCGCTCGAAATGTAATTTTCCGACTGGTGACTTTCTCTGGGTGAATTTTGTTCGGAAGATTTGTCCAGGATAGCTCACTTGGCATTGCATTGGCAGCTTAAGCCAAAAGGTTCCTGGTTCGAATCCTGGACTGGACATCTTTTTCATTCAGTTGTAAAATTACATTTCGTGTGATTTATTTACCATTTAAAATAACTGTATTAAAATTAATAAAGTATCTCGACTTCTTTTTTTTCTCTGTGCCAGTTTAGGCTTTAGGAATTTTTTTTAGTACGGTTTGGATATACCCGATTTTTTCAAAGAAAAGTCCATAGTATTGTTTAAGACGAAAATTACATTTATCTGAATATGAATAAGCATTTTTTTTTTTCAATATAAAGTTGATAGATATTTCATTGTAAACTATTCTTTATTACCATAATTCCAGCTAAATATGAATTAATTTTCTTTGATTTCGAGTCTCGGGTCGGAAACATGTCACATTTCGCGCCAGACAAATATTTTTCATAGGGCTCCGGTCGGATTTCGAGTTAACTTTAAATAGTATTTTGAAGTTCGAGTCGCTCATAACCCGAACCTTACAAGACTACGCTTATTTCAAGAACTTCCACATTCAAAGTACTTATCCAAACCTATAATTAAATAATTATTTTGTATTGAAATTTTTCTGGTGCTAAATTTATTTAATTTTAAACATTACATGTCAGACTTTTGGTATGAAACAAATTAAAAATAAAGATGTATTTTTCGGTGATATACTTTAATCAGCATTATTTTCAGGAAAACACTCTATGCATTACATCATGTATCTTCCAGTATTAATTATACTGTTGTTATTTCGTTTATAAATATGCACACATTTCATATCTATCTTTTTCATGTTTCCTCTATATTCTCAAAGCGAAACATTATTTCCAGCTTTCAAACCTGAAATACACTTTACCTATACATGCCTAACGTATTCAGCTATTTTAACTATTTTGATTGTAAGCTGCTAAAGAAAAAAAAAAAAAACAGATAAAGTTAAAAGAAAAAAAAAAGCTTTATTGATTATTTTTTTAAAGTAAAATAACTATACGTAACCCTGTGTATTATGCAATTGTTAACATTTACAAAGTAGCATTATACATTAATAGAAAAAATATTAATGTTATTAAACAGTTATGTATAATTATGCTTCAAACAAACAAACGGAATATATGGAATATTTTAAGAATCTTATATTTAAATTATGTGTGTATAAGGCATTATAAAGCATAATAATGCTTTAGTTTAACTTATATTAAATAGAATTTGGATCATACAAAGTATAACATCAAAGCCGGCATCTTATTCCATATCGGTTATACAATTACCATTGATAGATGACGTACAAATTGCTGTGTTTCGAACAACCGAACATAATTATGCTAAGCATTAGCGGCATGGACAATGGGCATGCCCCTTCCTGTATTTTAAAATTTAATTAACTACTTTTTTAAAAAAAAAATCTTTAATGATTTCTAAAGAAAGAAACTTTAATACATATTTTTCATAAGTGATATAAAATAATTAAACTCCTACAGAAAGAAAAAGAGACTAAGAATTTTCCGTCACCACCCCCCTCCCCCGTGAAAAATAATATTTAATTCTGTTTTTCTTTTTACGTTAATTTGTTCCAATTTTTTTTTCTTAAAAGGGAAGGAAAGGGGAGTGAACTCTTTCAACTCCCCCATTTGAAAAATACTGGTAGAAACTTATTTTTCAGTATTTAATACTTCTTAATTCTTAAATTTCTGTATTTCTTTTAAGCTGATATGTTTAAAAATCGTCTGGCATGGCACTGTGAGTTCTGACAAAAAAAATGTTAATTTAGGTTATTTCACATTATCCATTTTTAAAAAACGTGGCTAGGCTGTGTATTACAGGCACGTGTGTTCAGAGCCGGCGCAATCACCAGGCAAACGGGACGCCTGCCCAGAGCCCCGCGCCCGCGCCAATTGGGATCATGTTAGGGGCCCCGACCTTTTCGAGCAAACGTTTTCTCTGTGTAAAATAATAATATTTTTGCTCTAGATTTGGTTTTAAATGTTTCTTCGTGAGGAAAAAAAAAGTGAGTAGAACTTTATTTCTTACAGGCAGAGTTGTCGGGAATATATAGATTTGATAATGCATGAAAGTAACAGTGAATGCAAAAAATAAATATTTAAAATATTCTAAGGATAGAAGATTTTACGAAATTAAAAAATAATTATGCATATTAAACGTAAAAGTAGCGGTATTTTTAATACATTTTATATCTATTATATATTGTTCTGCAGTATAAGTTACAAATAAATTTTATTTGTCCAGTATTGAAGTATGCGCTAGGCCCTACTGACACTGACTTCGTTGCCAAGGCCCCGCGCGACGTTTCGCCGGCCCTGCAATTGTTCCAAAATCTTGCTTCACCCTAGTCCTGGCTCCACCTTAGATTTCTTTCTGCGGATGTAAGTGTTATGGTAAAATTCCCCAAGGAGCCTAACTTTTGTCTTTTAGTTTAATTTATATTGAAATCATCGGGATTCCGAAAACAAATACATCATGGCCTGCATCTTCCATGTTGCAAACAAAGCTCTCATTGATGATAAGGTACAAACTGTTGTGTTTCGAACACCCAAAGTTAACCATGAGGACGAAACATCCAGAAAAATAATTGATCCAAAATTGATCGTCCTTTCAAGTGCGATGATGACTAAAACAGGTCCAAGACACTATCATTAGGAGGAGAAAAGTATAACCAAAAGTATTCCAGCAGCGAAATTGCAACAAACTTCCCGCATTTCCAAGACCGTAGTCAGAAAAATACTTTGGATGGGGAAGCCCAGAATTTTATTCTTGTCTTATTTTTGAGTTTGTTTTCAACACTTTCCAACATAGTATTGAAGTGTTTATGAATTCAGTTTGTCTGTCTACCTGTCTGTCCGTGTTTTAACTCGCGTAAATATGCTCGGATTGTCATGCAATTGATATATGTTATTAAAGTTCACTATGGCATGTTCGTTATTGAAAATGAAGTATGTATAGTACCTATAGTTCCTTTACAGAGGCACTCAAAAGAATTCCTTTACATTACGGTCTATGGGGAAAAATCATTTGCGGTTTATTTTCATGATGTTACACTATTTCAAATATATTGTAATTGATATATATCACTGAGTCGCACTACAAGAGTGTTACTATAGAATAAGGTAATGAATAGCACTTATATAGTTCCTTTACAAGAACACTCAAAATAATTCTGTTACATTACGATCTGAGTTGGAAAATCGTTTGCCGTTTATTTTAATGAACTAGTGTAAATGCCCGTCCTTAGGACGGTGGGTAGAAATTGGGGTTTTCAGTTAAAATTTTAAATAATTGATAAAAATATTCATATACTGTTTATCGACAATAAGGAAAACTGACCTGAACCGTTAAGTTCAGGGTTAATGGTAAATATTACTGTTAATGGTAAATTTTACGAAACGTAATTTTTTTATTTATCTTTGTTTTTCAACTCAAAATTTCTAAATGTATTTTTCTGAATAATTAAAATCTCAATCCTAATAACGATCTCAATAATTAATTACGGTCTCAATAATTAATTATGTTAAGTAAATTATAGGTATTAATTTTCGCTCTCAATAATAAGAAAACGATCTTTTAGTTTCTTCATAATCTAAAGGAATGCATTAATTTTTACACAAAGTCAAATATTTTCCTTTCAAAATTAATAATAAAAATAATTTAAATCATTAAAAAAAGTTGATCTTGTAATAATTCAATACATCCTGAATGTACAAACCTTATGTTAATGGTAAATTTTACGAAACGTAATCTTTTCCCTTATTTTGGTTTTTCAACTCAAAATTTCCAAATATTTTTCTCAATAATTAAAATTTTAATCCTGTTTTAATCCAGTGCGTTTTCATTTGCCGAACGCATTTTTAAATTTGACTAATTCTCTGCCTATTACTTGGCGTGCATAAATTCTATGGATTATATACAGGGCAGCACAAAAGATCTTAACTACTATTTCCGTTTATTGGCGGAAATTCCAGAATGGGAATTTTAAATTGTGATACGCGTTTCCTAACTGAAGTAAAATTTTTGCATTCTATGTAGTATGTATGTTACGGTCAATATGATTAATCCGGTCATTATTAATAATAACCGCGGTCACTATTAATAATAACCGGCTATTATTAATAATTACCGGATTAATCATATTTGGCCGAACATATATACAATTATATAGATAGGACTGTACAAAAGAATTCGGATATTTTTCCGAATATTGTCGAAAACTTGTAAAACTGGACTTTTAAATAGGTTGTGCTTTTTCCAATTGTTTACTTAGACATCACCTTTCACCTTATTACACGGTAAAGATTTATATCAGTATTTTGGAAGTGTTGGAAAGTGTTACATAATCTATGCTTGAACCATTCTTGTTTATTAATTGAATAGAGACAAGTGTTAAAAGTCTTTATTTTACTTATTTATTTATTTATTTGTGAATTTAAATAACTTAATTTAATATAATCACACACACACACACAAAAAAAAAAAAAAGAAAGAAAAAAAAGAAAAAAAGAAAGGAAGAAGAAGAAGAAGAAGCCTTTTTTATTGCAAATAACATCTTAATCGCATTTAAATGCTTCTTCGGTGACATATTTTGACGTTAGTGAGAAGCAAATTAATGTTTGAAATTTTTTACATATGTTTTCCATTTTTTTTTCTTTTCTTTTCTTTTTATTTTATTTTTTTTTTTTTTTCTTGTCACAAATGTTTTCCTAGTTGGCATACGTCGGAACAGCTAAAGTTTGTGGATATTTTAAATGACTTTGTTTGCATTCTTCAAGAAGTCTGAACAAGTCTGTCGATCTGTATCAAACTGTTGTAGACATTTCAGTTTGATATTCTCCTTTTACAGAGACCCGTTTAAAAAGATTCGACTGAATTTTAAGGATTTCTGGGAAAATGTGTTTATTTTTTCAACATATACTAACGTACTAATGGAATTAAATGATAAAGATACGCTAGTGTACAATTTTGACTTGTGAACCTTGACTTTAGTTGATTTTCGAGTCTTGACAATCTTGACTGATAATTAATGGCATTATTATAGTTATCCTGACAGAAATTTCGAAGGGGTATGAAAACCTGCTGGTCCCCTATTGGTTACGGCCTTGCGCATATTCCCACTTGGCATTTAAAACTCTCCATGGATGGGCACCGGTAGAAAGAAATGCAAGTAACGACAAGATTTTGTAAATAGAAATGCCAGTAGAGCGCAACCTAGTGAAGAACATAAGCTGTACATAAACACTTTTTTCAAAGTGAAGAACATAAGCTTGAAATTGAAATAAGCGAAAGTAAGATTAAAATAAAAATCAAAACCATCTTTCAATGTAATTTTTTTAAATGTCAGTGTAGAAAGCAATACAGAAATTTAACAATAAGAAATAATTAAACATACATAAGTATCTGCCTTTTTCGAAACAGGGAATTGAAACAGCTTTTTCTTTTTTTCCGTCGCTCTTTTCTCCTGAACATAAATAGATACATTTTAAACACATGACATTTTAGCACACATTCAGATAAATTTTAAACACATGGAATAAAAGAAAAGCTTCACTAAAGAATATTTTCCACGAAGGGTTCAGGGGAACCCCTGCCCCCTGACGAAAAGTTCTGAGTTCATTTTTTTCTTCTACAATTTACTTATTCTTTAGGAAGAAGAAATTTTATATACTTCTTTAATAATTAATGAAAAAAAATCTATTTATATTTCAAAATTCATGAAAAAGCAATGACTCTCCCCAGCCTTCTGGCGAAAAAGTCTAACCTCTGTTTTTCTCCTACAATTAAAATATTTTTTTAGAAAAAATAGATTATATATATATTTTGTTTTAATTATAGGAGAAAAAAATTGATTTTATATATTCAAAATACAGGGAAGAGCGAGGACTTTCCCCAGACTTCTGACGAAAAAGTCTGAGATCTTTTTTCTCTTACAATTTAATTATTTTTTAGGAAAAAGAAGTTTTATAATTTTTAAAAAAAATATGAGGAAAAAAATGCTTTTTATATTCAAAATCCCGGGAAGAGCAATGACTCGAAAAAGTCTGAGATATTTTTTTTCTCTTACAATTTAATTATTTTTAATTATTTAAGAAAAAGAAATTTTATATATATTTTTTTTTAGCTATCAGAGGGGAAAAAAATCCTTTTTATATTCAAAATCCAGGCAGGAGTAATAATTCTCCCCAGGCGCCTATTATTACGACCTAGTATAACTTACATTAAATTTCATTGGGGTTCCAATAAAAAATACACCATAGCCCGCATCTATAATGCTGCAAACAAAACTCTCATTGACAGATAATGTACAAATTGTTGTTAACTTTAACCATGCGGAACACATCTAGAAAAATAATCGATCTAAACTTGATCGTCCGCCCTCAAGGGGTATGGATGAGCAAAACAGGTCCTGAACAATATCGTCTGTTGAAGAAAAGTAACCAAAAATATTCCAGCACCGAAATTGCAACGAACTTCCCGCACTTCCTCACCTGGCATTTTAAAAGCCTCCCTCAACGGCATATGGCAAGCGAGATCGGAAGATAACCACCAGAAATAACAAAAAAGAATAAAAAAAGTAACATGGATGGGCGATCATCAGCATCCAACATCTAGCGAGCCGACGAGTTTACCAAGAAGGGGGTAGCGGTGAAGAGGCGCATAGCTAGGGGGCGGAGGGGTAGAGCGCGACCGACCGTGCAACGGTAAAAACGAAAAAACCGGCCAGTCAGCGAGCGTGCTTCCACGGCGCTGGTTGTACGGCGAGAGTGCTCTTTCAACTGCCGAACCATAGCGGTGTTTCTCCCGCTGAAATATCCTGTAATTTGCCGATGAGAGAATGTGTGCTGTGCGGTGAAAACTACCAGCTGAATAGCCGGACCCTTTCGGAGTAGTAGCGGCAAGGATTTTTTGGAGAGGCGCCGCTCTGGATTTGTGTTTTGTGTTAAGATTGTGTTAATTTTTTTTATTATTTTCACTGGATTAATAATTTGATGATTCTTGATTTTGTTGTGGATTAACATGCTTAGCCGAGTTTGTTTGCTTATTTTGTTGTGCCTATGGACGTCAGAGGGCGCTATTGCTGCAGCCAAGTTCTTCGATTTTGGTGAAGGTAAGCACATATTTCTAAATTTTATTGTATTTTTCACGATCATTTTATGGAGTGCAAATGTGGATCCGTGATTTCAAAGAGAAGATTATTTTTTATTCGTTTTTCCATGGGAAAAAAATGGAAGTTGAAACCATCAAGAAAAAATTCATAACAGAGAAAAAATACCCTATTATATCCTTAATCCCAATACTGCAACGAGGAAAAATAATAATTATGTCGCATAATATTACACGTATAAAATACTTATTAATTAAAACAAACTGACGAAATGGGGATGATTTCATTGAGATAAAAAATACAAAACAACATATATAAAGAATTTGTTCTAAAAAAACAACAGCGATACGTATGCATTGAATTACATGCTGATTTTTTTAATAAAAATATTTGCATACATTTTGATTGATGAAAACTACCTGGTATTGTGTCAAGGTTGATCCAGGATCATATAATAATAATAATAATATAAAACAAAAATAGAGGCAAGCTAAACAGTTATGAATTATAATTTTCATATCCATTATTAATCGAATTAATTTTTAGCTAGTACCTTCGATTTTCAATTTAAAAAAAATAGTCAATGTTCAGCGACGTAGTTTCAATATTGAAGTAATTATATTACATCTAATGAGAAATGCGTGTGACTTGGAACTTACAATCCAGCTTACCGAGATTTACGCATTCTCCCTTTTAGAAAATATTGAGCCGAGATCAATCCAGGATAATAGTAGAATAAAAAATGAAGAAAAGGGGAGGAGTTAATGTAGCCATTGGCAATAAAGTTTTAATATTGAAACAATTGCGTTAAAGCTTACAACAAGTACGAGATCTGAAAATAAAAGAAAACTCCACATTTCCCCCTCCTTAGCTAATACTGAGCCAAAATTATCCATTATCAAAATGATAATCATTGTAATCAAGCGAAGAACAGAGATGATCTAAGCAGTTATTTCATAAATATTCATAGTAATTAAATTGATTTTCTCCACAGCTTCGATTTCCAAGCTTTTAAAAATTAATAATAACTTAACTCGGTATTCTAGCATTGTAGTTGTAATATTAAAGCAATTTCATTAGAGTGTATAATAAAGATGTATGATTTGTAAATTAAAACGTTTTGACTATTTTTATCCTAACCTAAAGCTTCAAACTTTTCCTCTATTCAAGGATCTGTGATGTGTTTTATCGCCACACAGTTATAGCTATATTAAACATACTTCTTTTAGTCAATTTCATATATATTTTTTTTCGTGGAAAAGTATTCATAAACATAAATATTGATAGATTAAACTATCGTGTCTCCTGTTTCCCTTATCGAACTGGAAAAAAAAATAATAACGACCTGTGATTCGTTTAAAAATCACTAATCTATCGGATGGTAGAAAAAAAATAATTATGAATTAGACACATTATTTTAAGGCAGCAATTCGACCTGTAGATGACGTTTTTTGTAAAATAAGCGATTTCTTTCAGAAATAATTAATGTATTTCAATTCATGATTTTTCCTTTTCATGCTGATTTTATATAAGAAAGATTATTACGAATATTTATTATGCATTTTTTACTTTAGCGGTTTTTAAAAACCGAAAACTTCGATTTTTCGTTACTATTTAGAAGAATGATAAAGTGCGAACTTTCAATTAAAAGTACATAAAATAGCTGAAGTTTTATTAATAATACAACAATATTTTTACTAATAACCAATGTTTTTGATATTGATAACTATTGGCTTAATTGAAAGTTTCGATTTTTCATGGTTCTTTTACAGGGTGGGGAATTACATTATTTTACTCGCCACTGGCGAGTGGATTTTCTGACAGGGCGAGTGAATTTTAAGCAGTCTTAAAAACTGCAGTCTGTAAAAGATAGCCAAAAGCTTTTTTATTTGTATACCAGTTAGCTGAATTTTGCATTTCTCCACATTATCGCAACGTAAACATGGTACTATGTTCTATCCTATACCAAAATTTCCTCTGTTGTAGATATTTCTAAATTTTATAGAAAATAATTAAGAAAATGCATTGTAGTAATAGTAATGAAATATTTTTTGCAGTCGCGTAAATTTTGCCATAGCAATTTTCAATTGCACGTTGCATCTTGTTGGCTGTTAAAATCCTTGGCTGGTGAGATTTTCTGAAAATTCCCCACCCTTGGTTATTTTAAGGCTCCTATAATAGGAGCTCCTATTATAGGAGCTCTAGGTTATTTAGTATGATGATTGATGACGTATACGAACACTTGTGAAATCTTTTGATTGAAAAATCAATAAAAAAGAAGTGATAACAATAACAATAATATTGTTCTACATTAATTAAAACAACAGCAATTTCTCTCAGACTATGTATTTCATTTCATGATTTTACATTTTCATGCTCATTTTTTCTAAACAAGACTATTAGGAATATTTATTATGCGTTAAATTTTGCCGATTTTTTGTTTTTTATGTAAGAACTTAAACTTATGTAATGTTTTTCGTTGTTGTTTAGAATAACAATAAAGTGCCGCACTTTTAATTTAACATACTACATAGTAAAATAGCGATAGTATTAATAAGAATAACAATATTCTTTTTCATCTTGATAACTATTGGCTTAAGCTTAAGTGGAAATTTTTAATTTTCGTCGTTGTTTCAGTGTTTTAATGATAATGCATACGAATCACTTGTGAAATCCTTTAATTGAAAAATCAATAAAAGCAGAAGCAATAACAATAACAACAATATTGGGATTTGCCAAACATTTTCAGTATTCAATATTCGTCAAACATTAGTTAAACATTATTAAAACAACATCGGTTCCACACAGAAATCCTTACTCTGCATTGATTTATTTTGTGATTTTTCATTTTCATGCTGATTTTTTCTAAGCAAGATAATTTTTTTATGCATTGGATGATGATTTTTTTTAAAGGAAAAACTTCAATTTTTCGTTGTTGTTTAGAAAACTAGTGAAGTGCGATTTTTTAATTAAAATATACATAAAACAGAGATAATATTTTTAATAATAACAATAATACTATTTATCTTGATTGTTGGCGTAAGTGAAAGCTTCGATTTTTCGTTGTTGTTTAGTATTAATTCGATAATGTATACGAATCGCTTTTGATATATATATATTTTTTAGTTGAAAATTCAATAACAAAAAAAAGAGAAATAACAATACCATTATTTAAACATTTCGTTTTCATTATTTTCAAATACAATTTGTCTTCTGTAATACACTTTGGCTCTGAATTCCGTCTGTTATTTTTTCTTTTCCTTTATGCATTATTTCTTTCATTTTAATAATAATTGGTTATTTTAATACCTGCGCGGGTTTTTTATGTACGTAGAAATAGATATTTATTTTCTTAAATCCATTAAGAACGGCGTACTTTTAGAAATTCTTTGAACATTTTCGTTTCAAAATAAATTATTATCATCATTTTTTTTTTTAAGTACAACTGCTTTTTTGATGTCCCAATTTTCGTACATCTTTAAGCCCGTTTCACATAATCATAATTCAATTTTAAATAAATCTTTACTTATTTATTGATGGAGTAACGGAATTAGTTCAGTACAAATTAGTGCTAAATTAATTTTAAAAACCGTAAGATTTAATATTTAGTTTGTAAGTTTTAAATGAATAAGTGAGTGATAAGTTATAATAAAAAAGATCAAATTTTAGCTAGCAGCTAGAGGATTTTCGCTGATTAAAGACAGTGAATTCACATAACGTAAAGACTGCAATGAATTTACAGCAATTGCGTTCATATTTAATGTTTTAAACCGAAAATATTTAAGAAATTTTTCTGTTAGGTTTTATTTTTTTGCAAGTTTACAGTAGTGTGTTTAATTTGCCTTTAATATCTAAAAATATGGATGAATATAAATAAAGCTCAGAAACAATAAATTTACCTTTAAAATAAACTTTTTCCTTTTCTTAAATTGAATTATAGTCTTTAAAGCATTTGTCCGCCAGGGTGGATTTTGATTTTACATTACGCCTGTGTATGTCATTTGAATTCATCTAGATACGTGCTCAGCTAAATGCCAATATTTCACCAAATTTATTGTCTTTATAAGAAATTAATACATTATATATTAATAATATTAGAAGAAAATGATTAAAAAAAAACATTACTTTTTGTTAGCTAAAACTCAGCTAATCAGTGAATGAAGCCGAAATTTAATTTTTCACTTAAAAATAAAAAGCATTTAAAATAGTATTTTAACCAAAACTTTATTTTTAATGATTAATATGCGCTTTGGAAGGTATACTTTTTATAAAGCTTTTTATAAAAATAAACTTTCTTTAATTTATTTACAGTATTCTCAAATTTTTATTTATATGTTATATTGTTTGAGACGAAACATGTACTAGAACAGAACGTAATAACATACAAATTATGATTTATTTAATCGTTTTACATACAGTTTTCATACTGCATGTTTTAACTATATTATTTTGCCGAGTATTTTAAGATATCACATCAGCATGATTTTTCTAATTATTCAAAGTAAGTTTTTATATCTTAAATAAACAGGAATTCGAAATTTCATCGAGCCAATATTAAAATGGTTATACAAAGATGTTTTCGAATTTTCTCATTTTCTTTAACATAAAACTTTTGATTTTCGCATACGAAAATATGCAGAAAGCTAACATAATTTAAAGTACTTAATATCAATATTTTTTTTAAATAACGCAAAATTGTTAGCAAGGGGATAATATAAGAGTTCCTGGCAAGTATATTATTTGAAACTATTCACAAGATAAATTGACAAAAAGTATTTGAATATTTTTTTGGTACAAATAAATGTAGAACTGTAGACAGCCTATAATATAAACGAACGAAAATCACGTTCTGTGCTTTTATTGTTCTTTATTATACAAGAAGGCAAGAAAAATTATTATGATTAATAAGTGAAAGATAATTAAAAGGAAAAAAGATCGTTTAGTATGTATGAATTATGTTGCAATTTCCGAAAATTAACTATTTCGGACTGCTATCTATACTGCAAACGTATGATTGTGCAAAATAGAGAAGTAATAATCTAGCAAAATGGATAAAATTAATATATTCCAGTTTTATCACAAAAAAGTTTTCGATTGATTATGTAAACAGAAAGAATGCAGCATAGAAAGCATTCGTATGAAGCGTAAAATGATAATATACGATTTCTACTTTTTTTTTCACTTAATTTAAAATAAATAAATAAAAACCGTAAATGCATTCTGGGGGAAATTAAAAATATTCCTGAAGAATAGGTAAGAAATTAACATGATGTAAGATACCCTGATACATAACAAGATTTTTCTCACAAGGTCCTGTTCTTATTATATGTATATTTATAAATAATCTAATAATTATTTTGTGAATCTTAACTTACATTCAGGATCCTGTTTAGAAACATTTTTCTCATCTTTATATTAATTTAAAACTAAATAATAGATTATTTGGCGACCAGCTGATTTCCGACAGGCCTGATTTCATGTTAAAATGATTAAATTTCTGAAGAATTTGCTTTGAAAATAAACTTTTGTAAAAAGTTTATGTAAATTTACTTATGTAAATTTTTTTGTGTATGTATGTTTTTTGTAAAAAGTTTATTTCTGTGAAGGGAAAGATTTTTAGAAGGATCATGTTTTAAGATGACAAAAATTGTGCAATATCCTGTTTTAAGATGAAAAAGAATGTTTTTTAAAGGACCCAAATTCTTCCCTACATTAATATGTAAGATGCACTGATATGCAAAAATATCGAGGTTTTCTTTTCTTTCTTTTAATAAACCTTTGTAAAAATCATCGATTTTGTTTTTCAAAGTTATTGAAATACGCAGCACAGAGAGTAATATGTTTTAAGCATGTTATTTCTCGATTTACTTATTTATTTATTCTACAGCAAAATTTCGCCTAATAAAACAATATTCTACAGTATACCACAACGTATTCATATTTGTATACAATGCCAGAAAATTTCATAAATTGCTGACTAAAGTGAAACGCGGATATTGCTAAATATTAAAGTACCTAAAAATTTTGTCTGCTCTACTAACGATGAAATACACTTTTTTCTTTTTATTAATTAAGTCACGTAAATTTTGTATCACTCATTTATGCTTACTGTATTTTAGAATAGAAAGGACCACTTTAAAACTCCCTTTATAAAAATCAATCACTCGTAACTTAATTTTTAAAATTGCGCATTCCCGTCGTTTTGCGAACCGCCTTGCATAGTTCCTGCGGGCTAGCAATAAATACCCGAGAATTACCATTGTTAACCATGCGTAACAGTCGTAATTGCCGTTGTAGAAATGTTATAATGAAATGTTGACATTGTTACCAACACTTTTAAATTGTTCACTTCGCTGTGTAACTGCCTTTCCGTAAATGCGATAAATTGATCGGATACATTGGAGAAACATGGAGTGATGTTTTTATTCTCCCGATACTATGTTTGCATAACAGAATGGAAAAGATTGGACAGGAAAGTTTGAATTCGCCATCGAATTTTACTGCAATTTCCGATAGTCACATGATACGGCCTCCTACTCTAGGTTTTATCTCTCTTTCAATGCATATATGCATACACAGATTATATGCAGCATGTGGATTAAATACACACATGAATATATAAATGTAAATGCATTTCTATTCATACATGCGTATATGTACACATATATACTAAAGCTACTAATATATGTAGGAGTTCAACACATCTACGTATTTCGACGTTACCTACTGAGCTGATTAAAGCTGTTTATTGCCACAATAATCTAATAAATAATATGTCTTTCTGAATAGATTTTAGATACACGAACACACTGTATATGTGTATTATACACAATATATAAGGACATAGGCGTGCACAGAAATATGAGTCCCGGTACAGATTAAGTTTACGACTATCTAGATGCATTATACGATTAAACTATTATTATACTATGTTATACATTATGCTGTTATACATACATAAAGCAAAACAGGCCCCTTTGAGCTTACAGCACTATATAATTTATCTTTGTTCCCCAATGCGGTCGCCCCTGCATATAAGAGTTGAGCTTCTCCAATTAAAACCGCCTTCATTGTCTAATTACGCTATATTTTTGTAGTTTATTTTCATTTTATCTTGCGTACGTGTATATATTTTTTAGTATTTAAAAGTGCTATTCTGAATAGTTTCAAAGAGTATTCAAAGGAATATTAATTTATTATTTATTTTATTTATTAAATTATTTATTTGGGGGGGGGGGGTGAAAGCTGACATTTCATTCATTCGAGGTTCAGTCGGTCCTGGAGTACAATAGTCTGGCATTCCAGAGCAATATTTTACAGTTGCTTTGGCATGAATATAGCGTACATTCTTCCACTCACCGGGTGGTTGCTAAGCGAGAGATTGTTGGGTAGTTACTAGGAGTACGATGCCAATAGATCTCCCGACTCCCCTCCTGTAGTAACAATCAAAATTGTGAAAGGATTTTACATTCTTCTCTGGCCAACAGGGCTTCGGTTTGCCTGTAAAAATCCTTGTTGATTAACCATACAGCCAGGTGTTCCTAGTATAATAAGACTTTTACAAAATAGCAAAAAAGAAGCAAATCTATATGCTACTGCACTTGCTTCAACCTCAAAAGTGTGTGCACAGTCTGTTTGCTTTACCTGATAAAGGAGCTTTAAATAATTGTCCTTAAAATTATTATTGTGATTTCTCGGAGATTTTTCTTGAAATTCCGGGAGATTTGTACTGAATCATTTCATTTCTACATGGTGGACTCATACAGCATTTAGGACATGTATAGTGAACAAAAATTTACCATTAATTATAATTTTTTAATTTCTATAAAATTCAGCTACATATGGATTGCCCAATTTAGTTTATTAGAACATGTCATTCCGAACTGGAAATTTAAAACTAATATTATGTGTAGGGTTGTGGCTGTATGAATAAAAGATTGACAGATAGAGCAAGTAAGATCTAACTGATTTATGGGATCATTCACTGTAGTCTCATAACTGTTAGAATAATTATATGAAATATTTAACAAATATTGAATACATTCTATATTAGTGCTCTACTTCAGTTTGTATTCAAATTTTAAAATTCTTATTTTCAAAAAGCGTTCCCACTTTAACAATGAAAATTTTGAAATGAAATGTTTTTCTAAATTTAATTTGAATCATTGAACCTCTTATAAAACGCGCCAGAGTCTTCTTTAATTTAAAGAGTATAAAGTTACGTAATAGGGAAAAAGAATCCTTTAATTAATTTTCTGGTTGTTTTTCGTCATTACATAATTAAAATTTTCCGAAAAGTCCATTATTATTAAAATTTCCCAAGCCAAAATTTCATTCAAGATATCGTACATTATAGCAAAAATAAGTCTCTACTTTTTTTTCTTTTTGTAATCTTTATCTCGTTTTTCAAGCAGTTGCAGTAAAAACAAACGAAAATATTGTGTGAGATCTTTTTTGGATTTCATTCAACTCTCTCGTGCTATATTTGGCTTTGTAGTAGTTGATATCGATTTTTGAGAGTACTATATTTTATTTTAAAGGATTTGGTGCTAAGGTAGATTAACATTTCCTGAATCGCCACGTTTTGTAATGAAGAATTTTTAATGAAAATGATATTAAAAATGCAGTGTACCCGGAAAATCACACTCACTTCTTTGACTCTGAAGAATTAAACACTACTAAATTCAATTGCTTAGGTAAAATTATTAATATTTTGATCTTTATTAATACTTTTTTTGTTTTTGGAATTTTGTGTACTTTGGTATACAATTCAGATTTTATTTTAAGATTTCGCGTTTCAAATATGCAGGATGGATTTCTATCATGATCAGAGAAATCATATAAAACAAATTTTTATTTTTTCCTTCGGAAAATAATGTAATGTATTGTAATGCAAGATGAGAATTTTTTTTTCCTCATGAGGATTTTTCTCAACATGAAGATTTTTCTTTTCTTTTTATAAAGTAAATCCTCTTCTCTTATATCTTACATCTCCAATGTGGTTACTATCGTTGATGGGTAAGGTCGTTGTAATACTTAAGTTTCTTAGATTTTTTTTAATCTTTCCATATCAAGATAGGTTAACATTTCTTGAACCACTACTTTTGTATTGAAGATGACATTAGAAGTGAGAATGTCCGAAAAATAGCATTAGCTTCTTTGAGTGTTAAACCTTCTGAGTTTATTTGTTTATATATTAAATTATAAATATTTTGATCTTTATTAATGCTTTTCATCTTTTGAATTTTACATACTTTGGACCACAATTAAGATTTGATTTTGTGATTCACGTTACAAGTTTGCAGAACAGATTTCGTTGATGATCATATGAAAAAAAAATATATACAGAAAATAATGCGATACAATGTAATTTGTGATATGTAATGTAATGCAAAACAGCGCAGTATAATGCGGAATCTTCTTTTCTGGATAAAGAAAATCCTCATCTTTCACATCTTTCATCTCCAGTGTGTTTAACTATACTTGATATGTGCGATAGTTGTTTACTTGAGTTTTTCTGTTATTTCTGTACATTTCAAAAAGTACCACCAATATGAAAATCTATTCCGGGTACGTTTAATTTTGCATTTTTCATTGGCGATTCTTACTTAATTTGTATTTCGCTAGTGCTATCTGGATTGCATTTTATTTTATCATATTAAGGACAACTTCGGTAATTCAAACCGAAAGCATTCGTAAACTAGCTACATTTCATCTTAAATAAAAGAAAAATTCACAGTTGTAGACAAATAAATTGTTCTTTTTTTCTTTTGAGATGGAGAAAATATTTTGTATTATTTTCCTTATTATTTTATTTATTTATTTACGTATCCTTCCGATAAGGAAGTTACATGTCTTATTTCAGAGTTTTCGTGCCTTTTCAAATAGGTTCTTAAGAATACAATGTTTTTTACGGCGCAACATTTTTAAATGAATCTGCTTTACACCATACAATTTGACTAATCTAAATGGACAATGACAATTACTATAATTAGCCATAGAACGTGCATGTTGTTATAACTGACGACAACTTAATAAATAAATAATTGTCTTCCTTAATAAAACAATTTTAAACTTAACCCCTTGGGAACGAGCGACACGTATACGTGACGCATAAGATGCTCAGAATCCTCGATTATTCCCACCAGTTATTTTTTAGTGTAAGCTTTGCCTTATTTAATGGTAGCATTTCTGCGATTCATATATGCGAAAATTTCCGTTTTAAAAAACCGGTGGTAAAATATTAAAAATTCCGTAAAGAACGCTCGTCGCGAAGGGGTTAATAAAGAAAATAGTTGTTACAACACCGAAGGAAAACCATAAAATAAACCACGGTTCGACACATAAGAGCTAAGTATAATTACTCACCCCAAAAAAGCGAGTAATACAGGTTTCTTAAAAACAAATCCCACGCACTTACTCCACTATATTTTCTAATGCTAATTTAATCCTGAATACCTGTATAACAACAATTCCACATCATCCCTTTTAAATATATTAGTCGCAAATGGTTGAGAGGATGATATGTAACCATTGTCTTTGCGCATTTATGAGCATTGTTTTGAATTCCATTGTTCGAACACGACTTCAAACAATCCATCTGCAGACTCATCTGCTCTGTTCTTAAGTCCATAGCGATGGCTTCCTTTATTGTACTGTATAAACAGTTACGGATGCAGTGAGTGATAACATAGTTGTGACAGGTTATTGAGACATTGTGAACGCGATTTATTGGCTTCTTTATGCTAAACAATTGGTATGCATTTGTTTGCAAGATCCGCTTTTAATACTCTTATAACCCTGACTATTAATGTTATAAATGAAGCGCGGACAATAAATAAATAAATAAATAAAAGTTCGTCTGGGTTATTGTGTTAGTTTTTTTTTTTTTTTTTTTACCTGGGTATTTTCAAATATTCAATGCATTTGTCATTTTTAACTCTTTTCTCTATCAGATGGCTTTAAGAAACTCTTTCAAATTAACATTAAAAAAGTTAATGTATAATATGTCTTAATAAAAAAAAAGCGAAACGAAATTACACGTTTCGGAGAAATGTATCTTTCCTCTTCAGGTTAAGAAATAAGGCTACGTATAGACCAAATACTGCGACAAGAGCCATAAATTATTTATCTGCGCTTTCTTTTCCAAAGACTCTGTGACCAGTTATGACGTTTTTTATTGCTGCTCAAAAGTTTGGAAGCAAAGCGCACAAAATCAACAAAAGTAATTCTCACCAGGGGAGGTGATCAACATGTCAGGTTACCTCCTCCACTCTCGTCACATTCTCTTGTCGTGCGACAAAAGAATGACCACACAAAACAAGCCGAATAGAACACCGTCGCTTTGGTGTATTTCAACCTTAACTACTAATTCAAAAAAAAAAAAAAAAAAAAAAAAAAAGAAAGAAAAGAAAAAAGAAAGAAAGAAAAGAATCCTTTACCCTAGTAATAATATATCGTGCTTTTGTTGATACAGTAGTTAGAGTTCTTTTGCTAGAAAATGCAGGATTCATCATTTAAAACACCTGACTTTCTTTTTCTTTTGGAATGTTTTTAATAATTTTTACATTTTAACAAATATGTTTTCTAATAGTATACTTTAAAGTAAATATTCAACTGTAAAATACCTAATGGTATATTTTGATTTTTACGGTCGTCTGATAGTCAATTTTGTTTTAAAGCACAGTATAAGATAACAATGTTAACAGAGATTGCTATTGCATACTTAAGCAGGGCTGAGGGGTCTGTTGTTTTTGTGAAATTGTGAACAGTTTTTTTTTATATATATATATATTTGTGAAAATTATAGTAATAATTTTTTGAATTTTCAAAATATGCACGTATAATAATGAGACATTTTATTTTTAAACTGTTCTTCAAAAGTTTTTATAATTTATCAATTATGTTTTTCACATATGTTTATAATTTTCTAAGTAAATGCTCAAATGGTATACAGATATCTTGTAAGACACTGATTTACTTAATGTTCGACTGGCGGTCATTTAAAAACACGGTCTAAGATATTAATGTTAACAAAAACAGCAGTTACATATATTTTAAAGTCTAAAGAAGCTATAACTATTAATTATCCATTGTACATTAAATATGAGACATTTTCTTGCAAGAAAAGCGTTATAAGAAATAACTAGAGTAACGTGCATGAAGGGAACATTTACGGAATATTAGAATAATTTGTTTTTCCTTTTGAGAACAAATTGTGTTACACATTAACGATGATATATTTTCCCGGCTCCTTTTTTCTGTATTGTATAAACAGTGAATGTTTGTCCATAAGAGTTTCAACAGTAAAGTTCAAATAAAGAAAGAAAATTACATTAAACTATACAACGTTTACAATACCCGTAATTCCATACACGACAAAAAATTACTATCAGCCATATCTACTGCAATAAATAACATCGTTTTATAGTACAGATAACGAGAAGTATAATAATATTTATTTATTATTGAAACGAGTTTTAAAACATCAAACTATCATGAACAATAACTAAATCGCCCGAAGAATTTAATATAAGCATACTGTTTTAAATTATTTGTTTTTCTCTACAATCAGCTGAAGAAAAAAAAAAAAATATATCATAATTAGTAATGTAAAACATGCCATGTAAACTGCGAGTGGATCACAACATATAGCGACACTATAAAAATATGTATTATGAATGAATAAGCCAGGTTTGCGGCTAATTATGGTATTACACGGACTTTCGGATTTAAAAATAAGCATGCTTATCAGATCATGCTTATCAAATCCTACGTAATACTTATTATAATATATACTTATAGGTATAGTTTAGTAATCTCAGTTTGAAACAGTTTCTAGATAAAACTTTTGATAGCGTATAATACATAATTTTCGAAGTTGGATTTCGAAAGAGTTTACTTGCTTCGTTACTAAAAACTTTTGGATACCAGTAATTTTTAATTCTAATCTTTGCTTTATTAATTGGCAAACATTTTTCATTCATATAATAAGACAAATATTTTAGCAAGGAAAAAGTGGTGTCTTGTTTTAATTTATTGTGTTAAAAAAAAAAAAAAAAAAAAAAAAAAAAAAAAAAAAAAAAACTATACTGTTAAGGGGTTAAGAAACGCTCTTTCAAATTAACATTCGATATACCATTTAAATTAACTTCAAATTAAATCACAGATGATCTTTTTAGGTTATTCGTAGATAATGTAACCTTTTTATAATCATTCTAGTATAATAGAATATGTAGTAGGAAAGATGAATCGTATAAAATAGGAAAAAATTCTCGGATATTTCTTACACTAGTTTGTCTCAATTAAGAATTATTTAAGATCTTCGGTATTGTTTTATATGTATTTATGGGGAATCTATTTTTCCTCTGTTTTTTTTTTTTTTTAACTTTATTTAAAATCATGTTAAAAATCCTTAATCCCATTTACTTAACTTCTTTTTTCATGACAGAAGTATATATATTTTTTTTCTTATTCAAATAACAGTTATACACTACCTTCTTTACTTGGTTATCTTCCGTGATAATCAACCTCTATTTAAAACTAAATTTGTACTAAACATTTTTACATTTAAAATGCAATTAGGATTCATTGAAAAAATTATCCTGATTGCTGAAATATAATCTGATTTTTGGCTTCTATAACTTGGCAAGCCTGAGTTAGTATCAAAATAACTATGGCAGGTCTGTAGGCTAACGTTTAAAAAAAGGATAATGACATTATACAGATTATTCGAGATTGTCAGTATTCATTTCATCTGGATTTCTCTATGCCGTTTCGTGGATCATGAAAACGTTTTCTCCTTGGAGCCGGCATCGATCACCGCAAGATGGCGCTACTCTACAGACTGCATTTTTCTCATCTTGTTAACAGGGTTCATCTCAAAGAAAGGAAACGGGATCATTTACTCAACAATTATGCTTTCTTTTTTTCTTTTATTTGATTGGGTGTTTCAAAGAATCATGTCCTTCCACTCCCAATCATTACTATACAAATAAATGTGAATAAATGGGTAAATAGATTATTATTTTTTAACAGTTTGTCTCTGAAATTAAAAAAAAAATTACAACATCTTATTTTTTCCCTTTTTCCAGTTCTTTATATAATCCTAAAAATCTGTCTAAAAATTTGAATTTTTAAAAAAGAAAAATAATTAATAATTAATCCAGAAACATCATTTTTAGTAAACATTTACCAAAATTACGAAATATTTTTCGTCAGTATTTACGTATTAAGTTCATATGTTTATTATATACATAAATAAATAAAATAAAATAAACTATTTTAATTGTGATAATTTTTCTTATCACAAGTTGCCAATTTATTAGTATATTTTTGAAGTTATAACAGGATAATTAAAATATTAATTTTAGTGATTTAATTTGAATGATATGCAACTTTTATACATTAATTAAAAAGTTTTTTTTTTTCTTTGTGGACTCTAAATTAGATGTATTTCTTTGTACGTGCAGATTAAATTTGAAATGCTGTTATCTGTAAAATAAAGATTCATTGGTGATATTTTTACACTCAGTTTACACTAATTATCTTAAAAATGGTAGAACCACAATTAATTTACAAAAAAATTTAGTTCGACTAATGAATAAAAAAACAGAAAAAAAATATTGTTCAGCAATTTTTCACAAAGCTAATAAAATAACCACAATTTTGTCTTTTTCCTGACGAATGAGGACATTTCATAATATTGTTAAGTAACCATTATCTACAAATATACGGTTGAACGACGACGGGACAATTGCTGCCATTAAAATGACTGCGTTCATATACTAATTTTTTTTTTTTTTTTACAGTGCAGTAATTGTGACCGAAATGAACGATAGTAGAGTTGCCTTTTAATGAACAATAACCAGAAAATAATTTATATTGAATTTTCTGTTTAATAAATGAAATAAATATTATTTTTACGAATAAGTTTTAAAATTTTATTTTTATGTTTAATCAGCGGCAAGTCAAAATGTCGTCCAACCGAAGATAATTATTTCCCATTTATATTTTCATCATACAGAATTACTGCATTGAAATCGAAAAATGAAACTAACAAAATTCGCTGCGATTATTATACAATGCAAAATTTTATAGCAAAATAACCGCAAGCTTCTCACGATCATTGAAAATACGACTTGTTTTTATGTTTCATTTTCAGGGACTTTTGATAATACTCTTTGTTAAAATCGATGTATTACAGATATCTGTAGCAATTGAGCATTTACTTAGAAAATTATAAACGTTTGTGGAAAATATAATTGATAAATTATGAAAACTTCTGAAAAACAGTTTAAAAATAAAATGCCCGAATCCATAATTTTGAATTGTTTTTGTTACTTTTACTTTATTCGCTTTCATAGTTCGTCATAAAGGGCGCGACGGAAGTAATGTACCCGGACCCGACTCTTATAGACGTTCTCAACAAGACAAAATAATAATAATACTAATAATAAATAAAATTACAAAAAGCTTACTTTTACATAAACTTATTGTTTTTTTAAAGCAATAATTTATTTATCGGTTAAACAATTTTTTGAATATTGTGCATTTTTTAAGGCTGTTCTCAAATCCAAAATGGCTATTTTTTAGCACATTCAGTTTTGTTCATAAAACGTATGAGATTGGCATGTGCACTTATTCATAAACTATTCTTTTTTAACACTGAAACAGGAAATTAGGTCACAGTCACAACGTATTTTTGCACCTTTGCCTATATTAGAGTCCTGCACGTGTCGAGTTATACTTGACTCGAATCTGATTTTTTTTCGTAAAGTCAACTCCAAAAACCAGACTTGAACCCGAAATATTCAAACCCGAACACGAAGTGAAAGAAAATCAATCCATATTTTAGTAAAATAATGGAAAAATAATTTACTATTACCAAATACTATTATCATATACCCACACTATCTATTTAATATTAATATTTATTTATTTTTTGTTTATTTATTTATTTATTTATTTTTGTATGACAATGAATACACGTATACTCATTAATATTTAATTATATAGTTTTTTTTTTTCTTTCAAAAATATTCAAGGCATTCTTTTGAAAAAAACTTCTTTTTTAAAAGCAATTTGGGGATCCTAAAATATTACTGCACACGTCCCCTTCAAAGACAAAGTCGGTCCTGTTTGCTTTTTCTCGATCTGTTCTCGACTTTCTGCTTGATTAACAATTATGTGTTTAAAGTAAAACCGGATATATACTGAATTTAAATTAGGCTCTTATAAATACATATATAATTTATTTTCTAAAAATTCTTTTAAAACTCCCTAGTTTGATGTACTATAAAAACAGCGGAAGCTCTGGGATTATTTTATTATTGTGAAACTATATTTCCTCATGAATATATATTTTCCGAACGAAAATGAAGACAACCTTTAGAAATTTTATAATAATTAATAGTTAAAAAAATTGTTTCTTATTTTCTATAGTTTTTTTTTCTTCTTCAACGAAGAAAAAAAAAAGTATACTGCTTTACTTTTTAAACCGTGAAATAACTAATTTAAACAATGCATAATTAATGAGGAAGCATTAAAAGCTACTTATAAAGAAGAAGGTGACTATTTTTTACAGATATATTTGCTACTGCAGATAGTTTTTTAATTTTTAATTTGTATTTTTTCCAATATTTCAACATTAGTTATACAGTTTAAAAAAAAAAAAAAAGAAAAAAGAAAAAAAGAAAAATCAAAATACAAGTTGTCTTAGGCCTTTTTATCCTTCCGCTGAAAATATTTTTTTTTTTTTTTTTTTTTTTTTTTTTATCATTAAATTCTTTCTAACTCTTTAATATTCAACATATATCTTCTTTCGAAATTTCGTTTTTTTTTAACATAAGATTTTTTTTTTTCTTTAAAAGAATATCTTTTTTTATAAGATGACACTCGTGTTTTAGTTATAAAAGTACATGATTGATAATACCTTTAAGAACTTTAAGTAAAAATTTTATGAGGGAAAAAAGGCCACGCAAAAGAAAAAAAAAAAAAAAGCCGAGCAGAAATCTTAAAATTCTATATACAGCGAATCTGCGGTAGCCATTAATTTGCAATCGATATTAATGTTGCAATTTGTCATCGAAATCGTCAACTTTTTTCGCACATGCGCGGTTTAATTTTATTTCATGTGACTCAGTTTGAGTAAATATAGTAGTTATTGTTTATTTTCATTCATTTGCTCTCCCCTCCCCCTTTGATTTTGTCGTTTTTAACCACGTTTATTTTTTTCGATATTTTTATATGTTTCGGAAAATGGAGGAATATATTCACACACGTTTATGACTATTACTGCATTATTTTAGGGTTTTTTTTGCATTTATCGATTTCGTCTACTCTGCCACACGATTGCTCTTTCTGCAACTTAGCTGTTTAATTACACGTCTGCACGAAAAAAAAAAAAAAAAAGAACTTTTCAACGATCGATATATATGGTTAAGTAAATAGATTCAAGTTGCAACGTTTTTTTTTTTTTTTTTTAAATTCACGTGAAATTGTTTTTTAAGCTAAAAGTTTCAATTTGAATAAGTAATAAATATCCTTTATGAGCAGTTCCGTTTCGTTTACTTGTTAGAAAAAAATACGTTTTGTAATTGATTTTGAATGCAGTGGTCCTTCTTTATATCGCTCATTTGGGAAAATCGCTCTTTTTTAGGATTATCCTTAAAAGCAATAACTTCTGTTCTTTAACTGCACTCTCTAAGTAAATTACATACTTTAATTACAAAAAGCATATTTTAATTCATTAATTTTATTAAGAAAATTACACTATGCATATAAACTAATATTTTGAAAGCAAATATACATCTTATTTATTATCTTCTTTCTTTTGAATTATTGTAAGGTACACTGCGCAATCGAATATATGGCGCTTTTTTTCGTAGCTCCCGGTATAACGAGAGACCAATGTATTTCACGCGCACTAGGATTAATTAATTAGACCAGGACTTTTCACTGAAAGATGAATTTCCAATTACTACGAACATGCAAGTCCGAACAAGGATTCAAATCTTAACGAACTTTAATTCTATCATTAATGTTTAATAATTATATTTTGTGATAGAATCTGAATATAATAATAATTTAAAAAAATCCCTGACGGCTCGGCCTACAGGCACAGGTAGATTTCGAAGACGCAGAACGTGGGGTGCCTGTTTGTCGGGAATTGCGGAAGAAATGACCTTTTTTGCGATGATGCTGCAGTTGGAACCGCCTACTTCGAAACGAAACTTGTTTGCAGGCGGAGCCAGCAAGGATTTTTTTTTTTTTTTTTTTTTTTTTTTTTTGCTATAAGAATTGGTCCTATAAAAAACATGTCAATATAAAAGTTTTAGATAATATTAAGAGGATTTATAATATATTTAAGCGGATTTGAAATATTGGGAATTGACGAAGTAATGAATTTTTTTCTTCTAAAACCCCCCATCCCTCCCCCCCTTAAGGCAATTTTTAATTATATCAAAAATCTGTCATACATAAGTTTTTGGCACTGTTCCTAGAAGTAATAATAACTTCAAACGGATTCGATACGTATCATAATTAAGAAATTATGGGTTTTTTCTGTTTTCACAAAAAGCCCCCCCCCCCCCTCCCCTTGGTTTGATTTTGCCCATTAACGAACTTAACCGAGATTTTATGTCCCTTGATTTTATGTATCAGTTTCGAAAAGATGCGGGAGTTGGAACCGCCTACTTCGAAAAATAAGTTGTTTGCAGGCGGAGCCGGCAGGGATTTTTTTTTTGTTTTTAATTTTTTTTTGCTATAACGGTTGGTCCTATAAAAAACTTGTCAATATAAAAGTTTTAGATAATACTAAGAAGATTAATAATAAATGTACGCGGATTTGATATCTTGTGAATTGACGAAGCTATGAATTTTTTTCTCCTAAAACCCCCCTTTCCCCCCCCCCTTGGGGCCATTTTTAATTATATCAAAAATCTGTCATACATACATTTTCGGCCCTTTTCCTAAAAGTAATAATAACTTTAAACGGACTCGATACGTATAATAATAAAGAAATTATGAGGATTTTTCTGTTTTCACAAAAAGCCCCCCCCCATTTCCCCCCCCCCTGGTTCGATTTTGCCCATTAACGAACTTGACCGAGATTTTATGACCCTTGATTTTATGTATCAGTTTCGAAAAGATACGGGAGTTGGAACCGCCTACTTCGAAAAATAACTTGTTTGCAGGCGGAGCCGGCAGGGATTTGTTTTGTTTTAAATTTTTTTTTTGCTATAACGGTTGGTCCTATAAAAAACTTGTCAATATAAAAGTTTTATATAATACTAAGAGGATTAATAATAAATTTACGCGGATTTGATATCTTGTGAATTGACGAAGCTATGATTTTTTTTTCTCCTAAAACCCCCCTCCCCCCCCCTTGGGGCCATTTTTAATTATATCAAAAATCTGTCATACATACATTTTCGGCCCTTTTCCTAGAAGTAATAATAACTTTAAACGGATTCGATACGTATAATAATAAATAAATTATGAGGATTTTTCTGTTTTCACAAAAAGCTCCCCATTTCCCCCCCCCCTTGGTTCGATTTTGCCCATTAACGAACTTGACCGAGATTTTATGACCCTTGATTTTATGTATCAGTTTCGAAAAGATGCGGGAGTTGGAACCGCCTACTTCGAAAAATAACTTGTTTGCAGGCGGAGCCGGCAGGGATTTGTTTTGTTTTTAATTTTTTTTTTTTTTGCTATAACGGTTGGTCCTATAAAAAACTTGTCAATATAAAAGTTTTAGATAATACTAAGAGGATTAATAATAAATTTACGCGGATTTGATATCTTGTGAATTGACGAAGCTATGATTTTTTTTCTTCTAAAACCCCCCTTCCCCCCCCCCTTGGGGCCATTTTTAATTATATCAAAAATCTGTCATACATACATTTTCGGCCCTTTTCCTAGAAGTAATAATAACTTTAAACGGATTCGATACGTATAATAATAAAGACATTATGAGGATTTTTCTGTTTTCACAAAAAGCCCCCCCATTTCCCCCCCTTGGTTCGATTTTGCCCATCAACGAACTTGACCGAGATTTTATGACCCTTGATTTTATGTATCAGTTTGGAAGAGATTTATGCAGAATTTTTCCAGTTATCGTGGTCAGAAAAAAGTGACATAGATAGATAGATAGATAGATAAACTTTTGAACTGGGGGTGGTTTTGGGTTCTGGGAGTCATGATCGTCGTAGATCTGCAAAATTTTTTCAATATTTCCAACTTAGGTGAGAATGTAATAGGTAGTATTTCTTACGAAATCTACCTAATTCACAAAATTATGACTGAAATTTTCACAAATATAAGAGAAACTTCATTATTTCACAAAATCAGGACCATGTGAGAGAAGTCTGGACAGACTCCTGGTTATAGAAATTTTCTCTGGTTCGTGGGGGGGGGGGGGGGGGGGGGAGGGGGTAGTGATCATCACCCCCTTGATGTACTCTCTCTTCTACGTTATTCAAAGTGATTATAATAAAACCCCTTTGTGGATAAAAATGATTATAATAAATTTATAAATATATGTTAGTTAACATTTACTTTATTATATATATTTTTTTTTCAAGCAGCTGTAGGTTTTGAAAATAGTATTTAAGTTCTCAAGATTGAAGATTTCCATTTTTATTCTTTTTAATTACAATCACATTACTTTGTTCATGTTTTTCAATTATACAAAATTTTATCTTTCTTCGTAAAAATAAATGAAATAAAATAAAATAAATCTAGCGGCGAAAGGAATGATACAGGCCAGCAAATTTTTCGTACGTGCCACATCTGGCACCGCGTACCATGAGTTCACTATCATTGTTCTATATGAAAAGTTTTTCTCTTTTGTATTTTCTAGGTATTATAAGAATTGGATAGATAGATGTAAATGCAATTTTTTTTTTCGTATTTTTTATTTAAGTGTTCTCATTTCATTCAGATTATAAAGATTTATCATTTCATTTCCACATTCTGCAATAAACTCTTTTCACAAAAACCACTTTTTTAATCAACTGTAATAATAACTCCAGTTTATTGCTCTCAAAAGAAAAAAAAAAATCTCACATTTGTATTTGATAAGACATTCGATTGAACAATTTTAATGTAAAAATGAGTAGTATTTTAACTTTTCTGTGTCGTTATTATATCGTGCTACTGTTTTATTTTATTTTATTATTATTTTTTATTAATCCATTTCCGCTGACCTAATTTATTTCCAAATTTTTTATATGTATTCAAGTCTAGATGACAATGCAATTTACCGTAGATTTTTACTGAAGCAGTTTTATGATTTCGGTTTCTCCATCTGTATTTGCTGTTTCTCTAGCTTTTATAACTTTCGTAAAAACGTTCGAATCGAAATAAAATTTTAATGTATTTCATGAAAGAAAAGGTATGATAATGAAAATTTTAGTAATAACCAAATTTTTATTTTAGTATTTTAAATGCGCTGCGTGATGAAATTATAATTTAAATATGTTATTAACCTGCATTTTAAATAAACAGTAATATAATATGCACGTGGAGGTGAACTTACTATAATATGCTCCTAAACGTATCAGTATACCGCATTCTGAAATGACCTGACTTTTTTCACAAAAATCACTTTTTAATCAACTGTAATGATAAATCCAGTTTATTGCTCTTAAAAAAAATAATCGCAGTTTTATTTGATAAGACCTTTAATTGGACAATTTTAATGTAAAAACGAATTTTTAATAATATTCTAACTTAACTTTTTTTCTGTGTCGTTATCAAATCGAGCTATTGCTATTTTTTATTTCTTTAGTCCATTTCCATTGATCTAATTTATTTTCAATTTTTTATATGTATTCCAGTCTAGATAACAAAGAAATTTATCGTAGAGTTTTTTTGCTGAAAAAGTTTTATGATTTCGCTTCGTCTATCTGTATCTAGTGTTTCTATAGCTTTTACAACTTTCGTAAAAATGTTCGAATCGAAATAAAATGTTAATGTATTTCATGAAAGTAAAGGCATATATATGATAATGAAAATGCTAGTAATAACCCAATTTGTATTTTAGAATTTTTAAAAGATATGTAAATGTGCTGCCGTGATGGAAATATAATTTAACTATGTCATTAACCTGCGTTTCGAATAAGCAGAAATATGATATGTACGTGAAGATAAACTTACTATAATATGTTCCTAAACTTATCAGTTCCACATTCTACAATAAAATCTTTTTCACAAAAATCACTTTTTAATCAACTGTAATGATAAATCCAGTTTTGCTCTTAAAAGAAAAAAAAAATCGCAGTTTTATTTGATGAGACCTTTGAACAATTTTAATATAAAAACGAGAATTTTTAATAATATTCTAACTTTTTTTTTTTTTTTTTTCTGTGTCGTTATCAAATCGAGCTATTGCTATTCTTTTTTTTTTATTATTTTTAGTCCATTTTCATTGATCTAATTTATTTTCAATTTTTATATGTATTCAAGTCTAGATAACAAAGAAATTTACCGTAGATTTTTTTGCTGAAAAAGTTTTATGATTTCGGTTTCTCTATCTGCATCTAGTGTTTCTATAGCTTTTACAACTTTCATAAAAATGTTCGAATCGAAATAAAATGTTAATGTATTTCATGAAAGTAAAGGTACATATTATATGATAATGAAAATGTTAGTAATGAACTAATTTCTATTTTAGAATTTTTAAAAGTATATATAAATGTACTACCGTGATGGAATTATATATTTAAATATGTCATTAACCTGTGTTTCGAATAAGCAGTAATATGATATATGTACGTGAAGATGAACTTACTATAATATGTTCCTAAACTTATCAGTTCCACATTCTACAGTAAAATCTTTTTCACAAAAATCACTTTTTAATCAACTGTAATGATAAATCCAGTTTATCGCTCTTTGAGAAAACACGTGCAATTAGTTGTACATGATAAAACTTTTTATTGGGACAAATTTAATGTCGAAACGAATTTTTAATTGTATTTTAACTTATTTTCTGTGGCATTATCAAATCGTGCTACTGTTTCTTTTCTTTTCTTTTTTTTTTTTTTTTTATCCATTTCCACTGACCTAATTTATTTCCATTTTTTTTGTTTTACATGTATTAAAGTTTAGATGACAATGCAATTTAGCGTACATTTCTATTGAAAAGGTTTTATGATTTCGGTTTCTCTAGCTTTTGTAACTTTCGTAAAAATGTTCGAATCGAAATAAAATTTTAATGTATTTCATGAAAGTAAAGGTATAAGATAATGAAAATGTTAATAATGACCGAATTTTTATTTAATTCTTATTTTGCAATTTTTAAAAGTATTTAAATGTGCTGCCAGTGATGTAAATATAATTTAAAAATCTTATTAAGCTGCTTTTCAAATAAGCTGTAATATAATATGCACGTATCACGTTTCTTGCTGTAAAAAGCTATATATATGCAGATTTACAAATGCATTAAATTTATTTATATGTATATATAAATTTACATGTATACTTTGTAGATATAGTTAGAGGATAGGTTCTTCATCAATTTCAATTGTTTTTGTGACAGGTACATTTTTATTTTAAGTTAGTGAAGGGTTCTTTTCGGAGATAGAACATTTTTGTGAAAGATTCATTTTTAAGACGAATAATTTCGTGAAGTTTTAAAATGAAAAAAATTGTGAAGGAACCATTAATGGATAGAAATTCCTTTTCATTGTCCCCTGTTAAAGGAAATAGTAACACCACCAATTAGTGTGTTATTATTTTAAATGATTACTAAGAATAAGGCTTTCTTTTTTACAGAACTGGAATGTATTGTCGTTGATAGTGAAATTTGCTTTTTGCTTCTGCTTGTTGGTTCTCATATGACCTGCTCAACAATTCGAAACTTTCTGACATATTTTTAAATGCAAATGCATAAAATTGTCAGACCTAGCTATGGTAGCGATTTAATAATGAAATGAGTGTTCCATTTTTTGATAAATATATTACTTGTCAAGTTATAAGTGTATCGTGTCACGTGATGACACGATTTTCCCCTTTCTCGCTCTGCTGCCTCAGAATTCGGTTCAACTTTGCAAGTACATCGACTTTGACAGTATTTTCTGGAAAATATTTTGACTTTACCAAAAAAATGGAAAACTCATTTCGATGACATAGTTTCTGAATAAGAACACCTGCCAATTTCATCCGTTCCCACATAAAAATGAATTCAAAATTGTGTAGGAAAGTAGCTCCTTTGGATTTGGGAACAGCCTTTAATTTCTTTATTTATAATCAGGGCTATACAGAGCCTAGGAGGATCGAATATTGATTCTCCTTAGAGTGGAGGGTATACGGTGGTATACGTCATATATCTTTTGTTTCTCAAATAAAGCAGTGCATACTCTCTGAAATCGGCGAAAATCTTATTTGCTGACAAAGGCAAAGGCTAGAGAGAAGTATACGTGCGCGAGAAGAACTAATACTGTACTGAATCTGAAAAGAAAAGCGCACTTTAAATTTGATTTTTAAAAAAAATGATTGATTAAATAAAATTCGTTTATCTTAACAGCTAACATATGAGGGGGTCGGGGCAAGAGAGTGTCAAGCCACATTTTTGAACTTCTGAGATATTTCAATTTGAAAATCTGATCAAATACTCAAATCAAGATACATAAAAAAAAAAGTTTTTTCGCCAATGTCTTAGAACATTTGAGATATTCTGAGTAACAATATGGCATTACTTTAATGACATTACTATTACGTTTTTTGTAAATTAGCTATCTTCATTTGGCGCATAAACATCTGAGGCAAAATCGAAACCTGTCAGATATGCTGCCACCAAGTGACATTAGTAACAAATTATATGTTAGATATTATAATTTACAATATTAACCCTTTAACGTTCATTGGTTTCCCCACGAAACCACAAAACTTTAATTACGAAACTCAACAATGGCGGCAAGCAGAATTTTAATAGAAATGTTTTTCATTTATTATATATGTGAAGTATCGCTTTTTTCTTATATAAAAATAAATTTGATCATAATTTCCGGTGTCAAGCATTTATTTCAACATCTTAGCAATTGAAGTGCTTTATCCGTTAAAGGGTTAAGCAACAGATTACAGTGTTAGATTTATTTCACCAAAAATATGGCTTGGCACTTTCTTGCCCCGACCCCCTCATATATTCATTTTTATGATAAATACATAGAATGAACAGATAAGCCTTTGCGCAAAAGATTTCTGGCGAAGTTTTGGCGATTGAAACAAATGAGTAGTATAGGTAACTCTAGGCCCTGATAGTCTACTGTAGATACTTTTTCCTGTTATTTCCGGAGATTGGGGATTTTTGATGTCAAATCAAACGTTTCAGTTTTTACACTATTAAATAAAGAGTAAAAATTTTGATGGATTCAACTTTTTTAGAAAATTTCACCTCAAGTATGTACCAAGCGTATGCATAAAATATGTAAAATAACGAGAATTTTTTATTAGCGTATATCCTCAACCTATACTGTATATTAAAGGGTAAAACTGGGAAATTTCATTAGTGGCCAGTGACCAGTAGTAACAGTTATATAAGTGCACACTTTCTTTAAACTAGTGGTCACTTTTTTATTTAAAAGTTCTAAACAGTAAACTTTTGTTAAAATTTCGATTAGTATTAATCTAAAATAAAATAGCCAAAATAAATATGTTAATATAAACATATTTCAACGAGTAAAAGAAAAATCCTTGATGAAATGCAAACAAATTTTACTGTTTCCTTGAAGGAAAGTGGCCGTAAGGTGGCCGCTGACAGACAATTTTTAATAGCCACATTTTTTTCATTTAGTGACCCTGTGGACGGTGGCTAGTGCTAATTTTGCCCTTTAGCGTATATCCTATGGCTTTTTTACGACTACAGCACTGTTTACAGTAAATGAATTTTAAATCGATGTTAGCTGAATTAAATCAATGGCTGTTTGCAGAATCTTTATCTAACGATGCGAACCATAAAGTACGAATGGGGAGAAAAAAGTGTTAATTTCATCTCTACTTAACCAGCCATCCAACCACACAATTCTTCCACCTAAATGGTAGATTTGGTAAACTTAATCTAAATTGGCAACAAAATTTACTTTTCCCCTTTCTATTCACACGAGAATGAGATCGCATAGCAGAACTGTTCACACAGACGGGGAAATAATTTCCACGATGTTGCATTGCCTTTTTTTTCGCCTATGTAAAAATCTTAGAATGTTTTTTAATCGATCGCTTAGCGGAGCGTGTATCCTCAACGAAACACAGAATGTCTGGGGAGGTCAGTGACAGGAGTTGCTACTTTTTGTTGCAAAGAGTTTTTTGTATGAAATATTTCACTTAATTTGAAAGTGGGGGGGGGGGAGGGATGAATGGAGCGAAAAGTACAGGTTTGAATGGATACAGTCCAGCCTGATATCTTTTACAAGTCCCTGTTTTGCGTAAAAGTACAGAAAATCAACAATATCAATAATAATAGTAAAGACAGAAAGCTTGTAGTACACTTCTTTATTTCATTAACAATGTGTATTTCTTATAACTTGTATGTATTTAGTTAACCGTGTTCAAAAGTGATTCAAATGTATATAACAAAAATCAGTGTCGTACATCATAAGGGGGGGGGGGGGAGCAGACGATAAATATTTAGTAGCGCCAGAAACTTGTTGTATAAAAAGCTACAGAAAAAAAAAAGTTATCGCTCACCCGCAAGACAAATGACATAATTCAAAAATACTACATTTCGGAGGAGAGAAAATTTGCATATATATATATATTTTTTTTTTTTTACTGTAACATATAACTATAGCACTTAGCTCTGCATGCAATTGTAAAAGCGTATATAAAATCGTAAAACACCTAAGAATCAAGACGTAGAAGAGGTAGGGAGGATTGAGTAAACTTATCCCTCCACACAATTCTCCTCCCCCCTTTTATGGTGACAAAGTGACATATAGTGTAATACAGAAGTTTTCCGGGTAACTACACTTATGGCAATTTTCCCTGTAGCTAGACGCACTTAAGTCAGACCTGTTAGTGCAATAATACGCAAAATTAATTTTTTGCAATTGTGTCACCTTTCTTACAAGTGAGCGACATAGTATCCACTAAGGAAGGGCTGCAGCATTTTGAATTGCACCAGTTGCTCAAAACCTATCTTACGCCATTGCGTAAATTGTTTCTTGCTTGCTATCGATTCCTGATACTGTGTTATAACGTATTATTGCCTAACAATAATTTTATTTTAATGTATATTATAGGAAAATACTTTATATAGAACGAATTGAATCTAACTCCATAATACAATAGCTAAAAGCAAGCTGTAAGTAAAAGCTTCTTATACGCCAATCAAAATTTATTAATATTTAAGCAATTCTTTTTTTTTCTAGCACTTAAAAAAATATATATACGTTAATATTAAAAATATTTTAGTTTACTGTTTTTTTTTTAAATATTTCTCGCTTGTTAAATATTCACTGCAAATTAAGAAGTACCGGAGCTAAGCTCCGGCGCAAATTTGGCACTGCTGCAAACTATTATTATTATCATTATTATCAGCAGCAGTAACAGTAGTAGTTTTTTTTCCCACGGTGAGATTATCGAACTTTTAACTAAAACAAAATGTGCCTATTTCTGTTAGACTTGTTTTTTTATATACATGTTTTTACGTTAGGTTCTTAAATCATTCTTTAAACATCACATATAAGTATTTTGCAAGACATAATACTGTACAATAAATTTTCTACGAAAATATTATTCGTAAATATTAAAGTACCATTAAAATCAAATATAATTCAGTTGAATGAAGTCCAACCTATATTATGACCAAAAATAACTTCATGACGTTCGTGCAAGTTCCTGGTAGTCGTGATTATCGATTACGATCAGTTAAGCAGTTGTAAATGTTGCTGTGTATAATGTCAAACTATTGTTTTCTTGCCTCTGGGTGTTAAATTTCCTCCTTTATTCCCAATGAGCCTTTGATGTACCTGAAAGAAAAGCAAAGTTGTTTAACTTGTGGTATTTATTCTCACCTAATAATCGATAACATTTTTACGTATTATGTGTTTTGAAAATTTTCATCCTAAATTTTCTTTAATTTCGTGCGTTTTAAACTTATTTTTTCATTTTTTTATGACAAACACTCAAATGTTAGAAAAATAAATAACGAATTAATATGCCAAAAACTCAATTCCCTGCATTCATGATGGTTTGTTCATTTCCACATATTTGTCAATTTTTGTTTTTTATATGTTTTGAATACAATGTATTCGTACAAATTTTGAACATTTTCATCATAAAATCTTTTTTAATTTCGTGTTTTTTTAGTTAATTAATTTACTTTTATGACAAACACTCGAATAAATAGATTGAAAATGAATTAGTATAGAGAGTACGTAATTCTGTACATTGACGATTTTTTTTTTATATTTTTACATATTTGTCATTTTTTGTGTATTATGTATTTTAAACAACGAATAGTCGTAAAAAAATTTTTATCAAAAAATCTTTTAAATTTCGTGTATTTTAAACTTATTTTTTTCATTTTTATGACAAACACTCAAATAAACAAAAAATGAAAATGAATTTGTATATCGATAACGTATCCTCTGCATTGATGATATTTTATATATTTTCATACATTCGTCATATATTTTATTTGTGACATGATGGGACGCAAAATATTATCATACCATAATTTATTCATCCCTCGATATCAAGCAAATTTTTATCGCATTTATTCACAGAATCACAGCTACGATTCCGCCATTGTTATCGCCCCTTTTTACATTAAAATTCTTTTCAACAAAATTTCAGAAAAAGAAACAATAAGGTTCGTAAATTGTTCAGAGAAATGTTTTTCGAACAGAAATCTGTATTTCAATGGCTAAAACGATACAAGCGCCATCTAGCGTTGATCTAGTAAAATATTGAACATCCTTATGAAAATGTGATTATACATTAAAAATTGCTTGAATATGTTATTTTAGAAAAGCTTTTATTATTATTATTATTATTATTATTATTATTATTATTATTATTGTGGCATATTTCGGAAAATGAAATGATGGTTTAATCATTCTTTCTTAGTTTAATTATCTTATTTATTTTGTCTCTTTTCTTACTTCCATAACTTGCGAGTTTATTGTTAAATAATTTACAAAGCTATAAAAGTTATATTTCACCAAATTCAACTTTGACCCTTTCAGGGGCTTAATTGGGTTTCTGTAATGTTGAATTCACGCCAGAATTTAAAAATAAAATAAAAATAAAAAAAATAAAAATAAATAAATAAGTAAATACAATTTTACATTTTTTTTCATCAAAGCGATAAAAGTAAAATTTTGTTTAAAAAATCTGGTATAAATTTTCATTAAAATTAAGTGGTATAAAAAACACCTCATCGACCTTCAAGGCGTTAAAAAAATATTTATTTTTCTCGTTTTAGACATAATTTTTTCATCTAAAATGACCAAGGTATGAATGAATCAAATATAAATCACTTGCATTGCTGCCAACCATACGGGTTTTTATCAAATCAACTAAAACCAGAAATTTTATTAAATTAAAGAAGTTAATAAATAACCGCGTAGAATCAAGTAAACTTATCACAAATTAATTTTTCATATTCAAATTATGTACGTTTTACTTGAGGGAAAAAAAAAATCTGGAAAGTTAGCAGCCATGCACTTGATTGCAGACTAATCCAACAATTATGTCCGTTTCTTTACCTCATGCGAGGAAAGTAGCTGTTGAGTTACTATTTATCACTTTCCAGCCAGCAATTTGGAAAAACTGTCCACAGATTTAAAAACAAAAAAAAATCGAAATATATTTTTGAAAGTGACCGTTGAATAATTAACCCAATGGAACTTCCAGTTGGGTGGCTTGAATATTTTTCATAATTATTCTGAAAAGTAACAAAAGCCTACCTCTTATTTAAAAATGAAAAAAAAAAAAAATCACTATAATTCTTTTTAAAATGCATGGCAGTTAATCACTTTCAATCTCTTCTTATTTTTCCTATTGTCCATCCCTGTTCTTTCCTAATTTTCATAGCTAACGGCCCATCTTTAATGTTAAATAATTTACGTTGCAATTACACAGTTCCACATTACATGGTGGATATCTGGATAAAACAACAACAAAATAAATACAATATATCCAAAAGCGTGATTTAACGTGATGTTAAGAAAATTAAGAAAGATAATAACACGTTTTATATTTGTCTTCAAACGCTAGTTTATGCACGTGTTATAATTTTCTTTACAAAACAAGAACAAAAAATTTCACTTAGTTTTATCCGCATATGAATTTATATAAAAAGTGCAGAAAAGTGGATTTTTTTTTCTCTTGTTTTCATTAAACATAGAAAGAGAGGTACATAACCTAAGTTGTTGCATACTTATTTTACATCAGATTCAATTTAACCCATTGCAGTAAAATGACGAGTGTATCTCGTCGTGATTTTTTTCATGCCAAACGGTAAAAGCAGTAACCGACTTGCTATTGAACTAAAGTTACTAAAAATATTTCTACTACCACAAAATCTATAGAGTTCCTTATTAAAAATAAATTTAATTTCTTCTAAATTGATTTTGGATTAATAAAGTGTACAAATTATAAATCGAAACACGTTTTCTTTAAAGGACAAAAAAAGTTTCTTCCATTCAGTTTTTCACGATTTAATATTATATGAATGAGTTAAAAAAGTTATTCTTTATTTGAAAAGTCATTCAGTCATCCGAGTGACCCAGCTGTCTTTAAAAGTGAATCACCCGATTGCAGGCTACGCAGTATATATATGCTTCGCTCATCTGTGTAAAGCAAATATCGAGTCACTCTTTATTGCTTCTGATGTAGTTATATTTGCATTAGTTCAGAGATCATCAATACGTATATTCGTCCGAAAATTCAGAATTCAGACACTGTAATATTTATAAAATTTACCAGACTGTAAAATCTAGGTTAAATATTTATGAACTGCTTCGTTTATCGTTGTATCTCACGAATCGTTAGATTTTTGATCATTTGACGCTGATTCTGGAAAACTTTCTGCTTTAGCGCTTTGACCACGTTCTCAGTTAATTAAACCGAATTAGCTGGATTAGGAATTATTTAATTGTTAATAAATCTTTCTCCCGGTTTAGTATAATGTGCTGCAAAGTTAATAAATTTAATAAATTCTAACCGAGGTATTTTATATAGTTTTGGGAGATATGTTTTTTTTTTTTTTTTTTTTTTTTTTTTTTGCGCATGCGCTGTTAAGTTTTATTTTATATGACTTTCGCCTGTATAAATACAGTAGTTATTGTTTATTTTATTCTTTTTTTTTTTTTTTTTTTTTTTCCTACCTCTTGATACTGTTAACCACGATTATATTTTCGTTCTGTTTTGGTAAATGGGGAAGTTTATTCTCTCACGTTTAGATTATTACTACATTGTTTTTGTTTATTTGCATTTATCGATTTCGTCTACTGTGCCACATGATTGCTTTTTTTGCAATTTAACCGTTTAATTATAAGCCTGCACGAAAAAAAAATATCTTTTCTGAGGTCGATATTTATGGTTAAGTAAACAGATTCGATTTGTTAATTTCAAGTGCTGTACTTTTTGTGCACGAAATTGTTTTTTTTTTTTTTTTTTTAAATGAGATCTTTCAACCTGCGAAAGTGATAAATATATTTTTAAGAACTATCGCATTTTGATCCTTTGTTTAAAAAATAACTTTTTATTTTAATTGATAATTTGTGCGTGTCACTATTGTAATATTACGCACAAGATGGGTTAATTAATTATTCAGGGATTTTCAGTTTAAATTGGATTCCAAACTACGGCGAACAGGCCAGTCCAAATCAGGATTCGAATCTTAACGATTCTTAATTAGAACCAGTCCTTTAATTACTATCAAAGTGCCAATCTCCCGTTTTTCAAGCCAAATAAACATAATTTCACTATATTAATTTTAACACAATTATTCTAATTTTTAAATAAATCACATAAGTTGTAATTTTCAACTGGATGAAAAAGCGCCCAGGCCAGAATTCGAACCAGGGACCTTTTGGTGTAAGCTGCCAATGCTCTGCCAACTGAGCTATCCTGGACAAATCTGGCGGAGTTGTAATTTTCAACTCGTGTTATTTATTTACCAATTAGAATAATTGTGTTAAAATCAATATAATGTAGTTACGTATCCAACGTTTATGGGAGTTCCGTTACCTACGATTTATTTTGTTGAGTTTATTCAGATATCGGACCAGATGTTATAATCAATAAGGTTCTCTGGGCAAATTGTATCCGCCAGATTTGTCCAGGACAGCTCAGTTGGCAGAGCATTGGCAACTTACACCGGAAGGTCCCTGGTTCGAATCCTCGCATGGACACTTTTTCACCCAGTTGAAAATTACAACTCAAACATGATTTCAACCAGAAAAAATATTGAATGAAAAATAATTTCCAAATTGCCAATGAACAGGCAAATCCGGATCGGTATACAAATCTTAATGGAGATCAACCCTTAACTGCTGTTAGCGCGGTCTCACAGTCCACTGCCTTTTTTAAATTTTTCAATGTTTAATTCGTAACTTTCAGTTTTGTTTAGATACCAGTAAAATTTTTTTTTGATTGGAGCCCTAATCGCTAGAGACTTTTGAATAGGCGTAAATATACACTGCAAAAAAAAAAAAGTGTTGATTTTACAGTATAATAATGGCATCCCAGCTGTCAGTATTATACCGTAAAATTAACAGTAATAAACAGTAAAATACGCAGTGCGGCCGCGCATGCGTGGTTTTTTTGTCTGTGTAGGTACAGAAATAATAACCTATAAATTAATCGGGCGTTTTACTAATCTTTCGATCAAGCAGTCTCAGAGACCGTTCACAGTAAATTTGCGACTGGTTAAAGGTTAATCTGTTATGATTTATAAACCTTAATTTTAAAATAAAGGTTAAATATTTATGAAATGCTTCGTTTATCGTTGTATCTCACGAATCGTTACATTTTTGATCATTTAGCGCTGATTCTGGAAATTTTTCTGCTTTAACGCTTTGACCGCGTTCTCGGTTAATTAAACCGAATTAGCTAGATTGGGAATTTCTTAATTCTTAATAAATCTTTCCCTCGGTTTTGCATAAAGTGTGCTTCGAAATTTACTATAAAATAAATTCAAGTTTTCAATCCAACCGAAGTGTTTTACATGTAGCTTTTGGGAATAATAAGTTTCGATTAAATTCTTGCAAGATTAATTGATCACTTTAATGTGTAAATCTGAACACCAGTTCTTTAGAAAATTCTTGATTTAATTTCCATACATTGTTTCCGAAAAACCCCAACAGCGAAATATTCGAAAGCCGATCGTAATTATTTCGCAACTACCCCTTTAAGCATTCTTTAATTTTAGTAGTACAACTATTCGTTCTTGCCCAATTATCATGAAGTCACAATTTTTGATTCTTTGTGCATTTTATTTTCCGGCTAACTTTCTCGTTCCTAATTTCAATTACTAAAGACGCTTAATTTAGTTTAAAATTTGAATATTTGATTAGCATAGCCATATTAATTCGCTCCTGTGATTATTCTCATGTTAGCATAATTAGTATTGTTGGTAGTTTAACGACTTGTCTTTTAAAATGGCGCTTTTCATGCCTTGCCAAATCGTGTTCAGAAATTCATGATAATTGTCTCTTTCTCCAGACCTAAGCTGTTCTTTAAAAGTTATTTTCGTAAAATTTACATAAATTCTTGCAAGTGTATGAAATTGTTAATTGTTGGTCTTTTTAAGAAAGTATATTTCGTGTAAGCTTATTTAATAACTAGGAAGTTAACTTGTATATTAATGCAATATTGAAAATGACTTTGTCTTTTTATCGCATCAATGGTGTTAAGTTATATATAATTTTATTATAATTACTGGCGCCCATTATGCTCATTAATCTTTATATTACCATGTTGAAGACCTGAAAAATAATCCATATAATTTTAACATCGAGTCTATAAAAGGCCATTTAATTTCATTTTTCGCATACTTGTACGACGATTTCTAAAAATATATATTATTTATTGGGTTGTTCGGAAAGTTCCTTCCATTTGGAAAAAACAATTCGTACCGAAAATTCTGCCCGTCAATTATTAGACATTAGATATCAGAATTAAATAGTTCCATTGTCTAATAATTAAATGATAGAATTTTCCGGTACGAACCAATTTTCCCAAACAGAAAGAACTTTCCGAACAATCCAATAGTATAAATCTCATCATTCATACAATGGAATGAGATTTATAAATGGACAATTAAAAAAATAAAATAAAAGTGCGCTGAAAAAGATTTTTCCCCATTGACCATAATGTAACGAACGGGATTATTTTGTGTGTCCCTGTAAATGAACTGTAAATGCTACACACTTCATTTTCAATAGCGGCATTCTATAGTGAACCTCGTTAACATATAAAAATTTCACGTCAATCCGAGTATGAGAAAAGTCTGTACACGCCCCTGCCAGTAATTTGCACCCACAGGACAGATTTAAAGCATTTTTCACTTGATTCCAAATACCCTCTCCAGGGTCCAAGTTTTTGTATACTTAAAATAATATCTGTTTTATTTTAGTTATTTCTTTATTATTAGTTATATAGAGGGTCCGTACGCTTTTATCAAACATTTTAATAGAATTTTCTATTTAGTATTTTAATATCAGAAACCGCAAACACCTTGTTTAATTGCAGGATTTGTAATACTTTTCTGTATTAGGCTAAAAATTCTGTTAAAAATTTATGGTAAAAGCGTACGAACCCTGTATACAGTAAGTTATTATTCGTTTATTTAGTTATTTAGTTTTACTATCTATTATTACATTATCAAATTTACTAGTTCCACTTACAATCGAAAATATTTAATGTTTAAATTTCTAATGCTTCTAACGTTGAAATATCGATTGATTCTTTACAATACCGTTTTCAAAAGCAGCCTCTGCCGTAGTTTTAAAAGCCATGTTCTGGAATTAATGTCTAATATTTCAGAGAATTGGTTGAGCTTGATTTGATCTTTCATTAAAATGTACGCGTCAGTTACAACATAAACCGATGCAATTAACTTGTAGCTTTATAAATTTACACGTTCAAATTTTAGCTGCGAAACTTTTATATTTGACTTTCACCTACGTACTTCCTCCGCCTTTGTTACAGTTTCCAAATTCATCGTGTTTCTTTACCGCCCTATTAAAATGACTTGGGATAATTTTGCATCTTATTTTGAGACGAAAATATCCGAGTTATTTGAATGAGCGATGCAAATTACATATTGGAATTCCAATTTATGGAAGGATCAGTTGTTTTAATAGCTAAGATGATGTAGATGAGGCTAGATATATTTACTGAAAGAGCAGATGCCAGCAAGGTGATTATTACATATTTTTCACTTCATTCGAAAATATTCGCCTTTATAATAGTCCGTCTAATTCTGCCAATCACGAAGAATGTCCCACAAAAAAAACAAATAAGGCAAATATTTCTTATACAAAATAGTGGTAAGAAGATAATAAATTTTGTAACTATGCATTTGATGCCCCAAATAAAGGCGGTCACTAGCCGCCACTGACCCCTATCATGGAAAGAAATCGTCGATAAAGTGTGGATTAGCGGCAGCCAAAAAAGCGCGAAAAACGTGTCGTCATATGGCCAGAATCGTTTATAACTCAACAAGTAATCTATTTATCAAAAAAAGGAAAACTCATTTCGATTCCAAATCGCTTCAATTGTTAGGCCTGCCCATTTTATGCCTTTGCGTGTGAAAATGTGTCAGAAAAAGTATGAAAAACTTACATTTCTGTTTTAATAATGATGTATCATTTATTGCTGTAGAAATTGCATGTCCGGAAAGAAACAAACAAACAGAAAAAAACTTAACAGAAGAAAAGTAATTGCTCTGAAAATGAAACTAATAATGTATGGAATTTTTTTTTTTATATTGCATTTCTGTACATAAACAAAACGCGTTCATGCTCTGTAACTTTAATAGCTGCATAATTTCTCACCGCACTCGGTGTGAACTTTGGAAACAACTTTCAATAACGTATGCCTACTCTTGTATGCAATGCTTCGTAAAATTTCGTTCACTTTCTCACGGTTATGTTAACACAAAAATCGTTGTCTTGTTTATGTGGCAGTGAAAGTCAGCCGAAAATTTACCTTTTTGGAGGTTTTGGTCGACTGACCTTTCATGCACCTGTTGATCATCTTTTTTCCCAGGGCTCCGTGCACGATTATTGCTCATTGGTGAGGGAGGAAGACGGTAAGTTGAGTTGTTTTTTTAATCTCCCCCTCCATATTCTTTGAAAGTTCGTGATTTGTGTATCGCAATTTTGATCGCACTTCGTGCTCGTCTGCTCTGTTTTAGAGGTTCAATAAATAAGGGATCGTCTTCAAAGTGCAGTTCTGCAATTTTAGATTAGCGGCTTGAATCTATAGGTCGTGACTCGTGACTACTGTTGCCAGGTGTCCTGACTTACTCGGGATGTCCCGATTTTCAGGGACTCAAAGACCCGTTCCACGGAGTCACTACGCGGGACACCAAATGTTTAATGACAGACATTCCGTGATTAAATAAAGCAACATTTACTACCCGGAATTTCTGGTATGATTTCGGAATATCTGAATAAAAAAATTCGCTAAATTGGTAACACTGATTGTATTACCAGCGGTTACCAAACTTTATTGCTATGCGACCCACCTTAAACTCTGAAAGGTTTTCGCAACCAACCTAATTTTTAGGCGAGAAAAGAAAAATTTTGTTCCTTACACTTTTCCGTCTTAGCAGGTATATATATATATATATATATATATATATATATATAATTTTTTTTTCCGTTGGTACCATGAAACTTCTTGTTAACGAAGAATTGATTCTACTGTAATACTGTATTTTTCAAGAACTGACCGATCATTCCGCGACTCACCAAATCATAACCTGCGACCTACAGTTTGGGAACCACTGGTAATACTATAATACGGAGATACATGCCTGTTTAATAACAGCAATGAACTGGTGCTCTTTTGCAAAGATAAGAACATAACATAAACGCTGCACATATATTACATGTTTGGTATATAATCCAATTAAAAATTTCCCTTCTTTTTAAAGATTATTGCTAAATATTCATATAATTAACATAAGACCAACACACATGTTTGTTATAAATATTCGCAATTAAGTATTGAGAAAGATATCCCAATCAAATGTTACATTACCATTGTAGTTTTTGTAGAAGATTAAAAGACAATTTTCGAATCATTTATGCAAAAATATGTTCAAGACATATACTACATCCCTGTTACTATAGAAACTATTCAAAAGCATTCCATAATTACACAGAATTATTCCTATTCCATATATTTATATTTCTATAACTGCTTTTCCAGAAAATTACTACTGAAGATTATTGCTAGCTCAGACGATATTTTGTGGAAGTCGAAAGCGTGCATTATACATTATTCACGCTCGACATTTTCGAATATCCTTTCAAATGAGATTCATTCTTATTCTAGCTTTTGTATCAATCATTGTGCCTTGCAAGAATATCTCTTATTCAAAACTTGAGAATCTTTTCGAGGCCTTCGTTAGAATATCCGTCTGCGTTTTAAAAGTTGTTTATTGCGTTTTGGCGATGGAAGATGTACAGCTGCGTTAAACTCATATTTATCAACACAACTAAATGGATGAAATGTCAAATTCGTGCACAGAAACGGTATAAAATTCGCTTCAAAACAAATTCGCTTCAAAAACAAATTTCCCCTTGTGTATAAAAATGCATCGCACCCAATGCACCTGTTGAACATCATTTTCCAAGATTCAGTGTTCCATTATTACAATTGGGTGGTAGGGGGGTAGAAAATGTTGCATAGGCTGCCAATTGCTCTAATCTCCTGTTGCAGAGTTCGTGTATTTCGCCGCCCTCCCCCTATAACTAGGTCCCTATCAAATTGTTGATCGGCTGGTTCTCTTCATGGAAGGATGCTCTCTGCAGAAAAGTTCATGGTTAGTGAGGGAGTATGTAGAAATTGAATGAGTAGAAAAAAGTGGTCCATATTTTTAGCAAGATAATGTCTTTATTTAACCGATGACTTAAAGAGAAGTTACTCAATTGATTTTTTTTTTCATTGATGTATTTTAAATTCGTGTTCATGCATAACTTCAGAATAAGTGACCGATTTTAATCTTTCTTTTTCAGCTATAATATGAGTTTATTTAACCGACTTCCATTATTAAAAGGAGGTTATGCAATTTGAAATTTTGTTATTATTATTATTATTATCTTTTTTTTTTTTTTACGCTTATTTATTTTAAATGTATCTTCACGTTTAACTTCAAGTTAAGTCAGAGATTTTAATCTTTCTTTTTCAGCTATAATATGAGTTTATTTAACCGACTTCAATTAAAAGAACGTTAACGCAATTAGATTTGTTTAATTTATTATTATTATTCCACAGTTATTTATCTTGAATGGATCTTCACCCTTAATTTCGTGATATATGACAAATTTTAATCTCACTCCTCCTACATTTTAAATTAAATTAAATATTTCTTGTTTGTTTGAAAGGACGCGTTTTTCAGGTGGTTTTGTAATATTTCATGTGAACTCAATGATGCTATGAGGTAGATAATAAGGTAAAATCTGTTGATTGAATTACATTCTGCTCTATGAAAGAATTATACTTAATTATTTATTTTCTGTGTATGCGTTATGAGTTTTATTGCGCTGAGTTAAAATAATGCAAAACCTAAATTGCTTTTCCATTGTAAATTATTGGCTTGTTCGGAAAGTTCCCTCCGTTTGGGAAAACCAATTCGTACCGGAAAACTTTGCCCGTCAATTGTTAAACATTAGATATCGGAAATAATGTCTAATAATTAAATAGTATAATTTTCTGGTATGAACCAACTTTCCTAAACGGAAAGAATTTTTCGAACAATCCAATATATTGTTATTATATATCATACATAAAATGTGTAAGTGTTACTTCCAGTTTAAATAATTGTTTCTCTGAGAAATTTCAAAATAGTGTTAGTGAAGAAATATTGAAGAAGTTACCTGTAAACTTTTCATAAACAAGTAATTGTCAGTTGACGCATTTCCAGGGCCAACTTTACACTCTATCTAAGAGTAGCTGTATTTCTTAAACTTAGAAAGCCATGAGAGAAGACTAACTATAGTCTAAAAACTACACAAGAGTCAGTATAATTATAATTAAAGATAGAAAACTGTTCAGGATACGATTAAAAATTAGAAATATAATTAAATTTAAACAATTATAGGGTATATGCAAAAGTAAGTTCCGTATTTTGGTTAAAATTACATGTTTATTTAGCAAGTATATAAAAGTGGCACGTTATTCAAATGCTCCATCAGAAGCCTTAACCTTCGTCCATCTTTCAGGCAATTTACGGATTCCCTGTCTGAAGAAGTCGTCGTCTTTTGAAGCGGACCATTCGTCAAGCTAATTTTTTATATTTTCATAAGATGTGAATCGTACGTTTTGGCTGCATCGATCGGAATAAATAGTAATCCGAAGGAACAATGTCTGGCGAATATGGCGGGTGGGATAGAACATTCCAGTCCACCCTTCTAAGTAGGTTTTAACGACGTTTGCAGTATGTGGTTTTGCGTTGTTATGCTGCAAAATCAGTTTATTGTGTCTATTCTCCCATTCTGGTCGATTTTCTTGAATTTTTCTCGCTTCAAAGCATTAGTTGTCGTCGGTAGACTTCGCCAGTAACAGTTTCAGAAAGTTTCAGTAGCTCATATTTTTTTTCGGTCTACCTTGACGTTCTGCGTCTTCAACATCGCATAAAATTTTCTTTAAATTGCCTGAATCACCTTCTACACATACTATCAGAAAACTCACGTTCACCGTAAGCTTCTACAAGTACAAGTAAACGATGACTTTCAGCAGCGCTTTTCTTATAATTATAAAAGTATAAAAAAAACTTCCCGCAAATGACGATTGTTTAGCACAAAACTATCCATTTTAAATCGTATAAAAAACTATGTTGTTTACACTTTAATCAAATGTCATATACTACGTTTTTAAGGTTATGAAGAGACGTTTCAAAAGCATGTATTACCAGATTCACACAATACATATAACACCACTTACGCCATCTATTGGAAAAACGGTACTTAATTTTGCATATACCCAATACATAAAAAAGGGAGAAAAAGTAAAATGTCCAATTCTTCAAAACAGTCGAGATTAAGGAGAAAAAGGCCAAGTCAAGTCACATTTCAATGATAGCCATGCATTTTTGTACTTTTAGTAGTAACAGTATGGGTATAAAAGTGAAAAATAAAGTATAATAAATATATATCCAAAGTTATAAAATTGGTTCCAAAAATATAATACACCCACCGCCCTTCAAGGATTTTTTTTTAAATCGATACTGATATTTAATTTTTAGAATTCCCTTTACTCCCGTTTCAAAAGAATTTTTGTACTTGGATGTGTTTAAAACTTTAAATGTACATTAAAAAAAAAAAAGAAGTCTATAGCCGTTTTAAGAACATAGCTAAAAATGTATGCAAAACTCTACTCAACTACTTCTGACACTTATTACTTAAGTAACTAGTCTTTTACTTTTAAACGTTGAAATATTTAGTTATGACTCATTTTTGAAAAATTCTACCACCTTAAAATTTGTATTTTATTTTTTTCATTCGTATTTTGCAACCGGCGTCTTCCCGCATCAGTGAATATTTTTGAATTTTTCGGCACAACCCAGTCAACCTTTACCGAGCTACCTAACGAAGCATAATAATCTTGAACTTGGAGAGGAAAAATAAAAATGAAGTTATATTCATAAAATAAATATACGTTGATTTATGCGCTCCTACTAAAGGCTTGATTTCAGTTCTCCTCTTGTTCGAAGTAAATTAATTTTATTGATCAAGTTTGAGTTTGACTTTTCGGCAAAGAAAATTTTTGGAATCGATTATATTAGAGCGTAAGGCATCGAAAGAATTGGGATGAAATGTGTTAGTTGTAGATGCAGAATTTACTTCACTTGCGTTGTTATTTTATGGTTTAAGGCACTCATAAAAGTGGTTTCAAAGAATTGATATCAGCGTTTTGGTTTACATATTTGGTTACGAATTTTCGTTTAACTATTGAAAAAAAATGCCCCCCCCACACACACATACAAAAAGTAATATATATATATATATATACATGATTGGATTTTCACTATAACATTTAAATGTAAAATGTTGTTTTACATGACAACTTGAATAGAGATGCGGTAATATTTTGCTATACGTTACTTGAATGTTAATATTTGATTTCAAAGGTTTGTAATAAACACCGCCACCTACACAAATATACACCCACGCACAGATATATATGTATATATATATGATTGGATTTTCACTATAACATTTAAATGTAAAATGTTGTTTTACATGACAACTTTAATAGCGATACGGTAATATTTTGTTACACGTTACTTGAAAGTTAATATTTGATTTCAAAAGTTTGTAACAAACACTCCATTAAACTGGAGTTTGGGTCAGATTTTGATAATAGAACTTGTTTGATGTATTTTAATTTCAAAGGTATTATATAATATATATAAGGTCGTCCTGAAAGCCGATGAGTCTCTTATAACTCGAGATGTAATACATTAATCGAAAAATGAAAACACTATTCCATTCTAAATCATTACAATAGTCATGCCTGTCAATTTTCATGCTTTTTCTTTTTCGTATAAAAATTATTTCGAAATATTTCAGAAATTTTCGCTGGCTTTGCGGTGCAATATATATATATACATATGTTTTAGAACATCCTTAAATGAATACACTTTTATTCAATAAATAATGTACTGTTTTGCACTTCTCATATTTGGAGTCACGTTGGGAAAAACTGCAGAATGAGTTAGTATACAAAATATCCTTGGATCCTGCAGTATACCAAATATCCATAGATTCGGCCTGTATCCAACCACAAGTTCGTATCCACCGTCCAGCAACAGCAACTTGTTAATTGACTGCCCAACTAATGCAATTCGCTTTCTATATCTATAACTTGGTGCAATTAACGCTCTAGCTATGGCTTTGGTATCTTCAATCTCCATAATAAAAGATTATGACACCAATTCCATACCTGCCAGCTTCCTCGTATTCTTCCGTAAAATGCTGGTTAATTTGACTCCTGTTAAACACGTTTCGTACCATAATTTTTTTAGAAATAAAATTAAATAAGTTCCATGTGCTGAACAGTTTAGGTAGCTTTAAGGGGCTTACGAGGTGACTTCAATTTGAAGTCCAGGCTATAAGTGGGAGTCTTGCTAATAGATGGAGCCATTGGGAGACGGTTTAGCTATAAAACTACTGAGAAAAAATTTTTGATAGTGAAAAAACAACACGGGTAAAAAATATTGTAAAGCAGTAACTTTAAAAGTAATAGTTTTTAAGGGTAATAAAAATATAAAAAGTTTATTTTTAAAAGTAATAAAAAACTTAAAAATTAAAGAAAAAGTAAAAAAGAGAAAAAAATAATGTAAAGCACTAGTTCAAAACAGGGCTGAAGGCAAAGTAGGTAAAAGGAAGTGACGAAAGCCACAGGATCAACAACAACAAAAAAAAAAGGGGGGGGCACCTTTCAAAGCAGTATGTTGTGTTTGTTACAAAGCAACCATCGTTTTATAGTTTTTTTCTTTTTCTTTTTTTTTTTTTAATATAAAGAAAAGTAGAAATTTTTGACAAAGTGTGAGGAACTCATCATCCGTAATCATGGAATATTTAAGGCGTTTTCTATACTGGAGCTCCAAGGTGTCGTAGTCTGGTTGGTAGTTCTGCAATTATTTTATAAGTTTTGCGTAGAAACATGAAATTATTTAAATAAAGATATATTAAATAAGTTTTTCTGGTTCGAAACATGTTTAATCTGGTTCAAATTAAACCGTATTTTACGGAAGACTTAGTTATTTGGGGATTGGCAAGAATGCGATTTTGATCTAGATCTAGATCCTTGTAGGCGAGATCACACACCCACCGAAGATCATACAAAAAAAAAAAAAAAAAAATCTTGTGAAATAATTATTTCAACAATATGAGTATAATCGAAATTAAATGATTCGCGTGAACTTCATTTGAATTTTTAAAAATCGAGTATAGGTCAGTTTTTATTGTTAGGCGAATAGGAATTTTTTCTCTCTATTAATTAATTTTATTAAAGCAGCTAGGTAATTTAAAAATTTAAAATAACTTTTCTATTATTTTTTTAATTGTTTTCTATTTTTCTATACTTTTTTTTGTACGTGTTATTTCCAGTTCAGTTGTTCCATAATTGCCAATAAGCAAAGAAACAAATAAAAATTTTCTGAATGATTTATATTAATTTCTCTGTTTTTAAATATTTTTCTAAAGCTTGGATTTTTTTTAAAACGTATTAAAGCATTTTCCTATTTACATTTTATTTCACATTTTATAATTAATAAATTAATAAATATACTCCCATTTATTAATTATTTTTCATCCATTAAATTAGAGTTCCCATGAGATTTGTGTTTAAATAAAGTATCGAATATATGTTATTCATCGAACTAAATTTCATCCAACGAAGCTTTCATTTTGTCCCTTACTATAAGTAATTAATGGGATAAGAAAGTATCTACCAATTATTAAATTACCTACTTGACTAAATTTATTTATCTTCAGGGAATAAATATTTATTTGAAATATCGGACATTGTATCAATTTATCGGGTCTTAAATTACTTCACGCTTCTTTTTTTTTTATTTTTTTTTTTATGGCGTTTATATGCGAAAAAATGGCGTGACAACGTTTATTTAAAAATGTCAAAAGAAGAAAAATAATTTTCCGTAAAAAATTGCCTTTCTAGTTATTAACTGAATCATTACTAACTAAAAATTGTTAACTGAAATCTCATCAGCAAGGCTTCTGCCATGCTTTTTTTTTTTTTTTTTTTTTTTTTGCCTCAATATTTTCTGCGTTAGTGAACATTTTCAAAATCTTGCTTAAGCAATTAACCCCGAAAAGCTCCGAAACATAATAATCTCAGTGAGGAAAAATTTATTTACGTCATCAGAATGGACGCCATGGCTCTAGCTCAGTTTTCGGCCAGAATAAATTGAATTTTATTGAAAACTCGATCAAAGTAATGAATTTTTTATGGAAAAAAGAATAAACCTTTTCTTTTTTTAAATAATACATTGAATATTTGTGATCGATGGAAATTTATTTTGTTTAATGGATTGGCAACTGTGTTCTGCGATAGAACGAGGATATAAATTTAATGTTTGTTCACGAATGGTTTTAAAGAATGCGCCATTTTTCTGAGATGTTATTAAGAACTAAGATGGATTGGTCTCTTAATAATACTTTTAAAGGAAGAAAATGTGAAATGAGCGTATGATATGAAAATATGAAAATATTTTTGTTGTCTGATTTTAGAGAATTGGGTCATAAAAATATAGTGTTTTATCAAATATTTTTTTCTACAGTGTTAAAAGATTTGTTGTTATATTAACGAGTACGTTATAACGAGAACGATATAAATTTAATGTTTGTTCACGAATGGTTTTAAAGAATGCGCCATTTTTCTGAGATGTTATTAAGAACTAAGATGGATTGGTCTCTTAATAATACTTTTAAAGGAAGAAAATGTGAAATGAGCGTATGATATGAAAATATTTTTGCCGTCTGATTTTAGAGAATTGGGTCATAAAAATATAGTGTTTTATCAAATATTTTTTCTACAGTGTTAAAAAAAAAGATTTGTTGTTATATTAACGAGTACGTTATAACGAGAACGATATAAATTTAATGTTTGTTCACGAATGGTTTTAAAGAATGCGCCATTTTTCTGAGATGTTATTAAGAACTAAGATGGATTGGTCTCTTAATACTTTTAAAGGAAGAAAATGTGAAATGAGCGTATGATATGAAAATATGAAAATATTTTTGCCGTCTGATTTTAGAGAATTGGGTCATAAAAATATAGTGTTTTATCAAATATTTTTTTCTACAGTGTTAAAAGATTTGTTGTTATATTAACGAGTACGTTATAACGAGAACGATATAAATTTAATGTTTGTTCACGAATGGTTTTAAAGAATGTGCCATTTTTCTGAGATGTTATTAAGAACTAAGATGGATTGGTCTCTTAATAATACTTTTAAAGGAAAAAAAAAATGTGAAATGAGCGTATGATATGAATATATGAAAATATTTTTGCCGTCTGATTTTAGAGAATTGGGTCATAAAAATATAGTGTTTTATCAAATATTTTTTCTACAGTGTTGAAAGATTTGTTGTTATATTAACGAGTACGGACCCCTTCCCCCCCACATACACCCTCCCCCCCCCCAAAGTTTTTGTGTTTGTTTAATAGTAAATTAAAATATAATACAGTGATCTTCGTCAAGCATAAAAATGATTGTTGTTATATGTAACTGAATGTTTTTTTTTAATATGAAATAAAAAAAATAATTAATTTTTTTTTATTAAAAAGTTAAATGTAGAAACCACATGCTATATATATAAAAATAGCAAATAAAACCTTTGTGCAAGAATATTAAAAGGCAGAAAACCAAAGTTAAAAATGCACAAATAATACACAAGAAAGTCTAGCTTTTTCTAGCACGCTGTGCTTTGCTCTGTATCGCATTGAAGAAGAATCTCGTTTGTGGATTCGTAACAGCTGTTTGCTGCTTTTTTGTGTATTATGTATTATTTGTGCATTTTTAACGTTCGTTTTCTGCCTTTTAACTCATTTTTATACTATTTCCTTATTTCGCTATAACTTAAATACTGAAAATGAATATTAAATGCATCTATGATTTTGAAAACTCTACTAGTACCTCTCTATAGTACTTTATTAGTACTTAGTTGTAAGGTTACTGGAAATTTATTTATAAATTATTTCCATATACATATATCTAGCCTTTTAATTCTATGGCGAATATAGCTATATAATCAGGTAATAAACTTATCATTGGCTCCAATAAGCAAAATATTATGGGATCTAATAAGAAGTGTAAAGTATATATTAATATATTCATGAGACAAACTGTAGAAAAGACACTGCCATGTATTCACCTAAAAGTCTTAAGAAATATTATTTGTTAAATGAATCTGTATTAATTTTATTTGATTTTCTATTGATAGACAATTAATTTATTAATATTTAAATAATTTAAATGGATATCAAAATGGCTTGATTTGTTAAAAAATACTTTACAACGCTGTTCTTAGCATTCGGTCGGAGGATGACACATTATACGTCTAAGAGATGTACATGTAAACTAAAACTGAAAGTAACTATTAGCCAATCATCAGTAAGCGATTAAGCTTTGAAATATAACCATTAAAATTTTTTCCGTTCCGGCTAAATAATTTTCCTAAAAAAAAAAAAAAAAAAAAAATCCAAATAATAATTTTTCTAAAAAAATTTCCTACTTAAAAACACACACACACACACACAATTTTAATAAACTTCTGTAGATTACGTTTTCAGTTTTCAAATGTTACTTATTTACTATTAATGGAAGTATTTATACTGGCTAGTAACTACCAAGTAAAAAATAACTACTAGCCAGAAACTGGTCATTAAGAACAATCTCTTCTACTGGCCAGCGACTACAAGCCAAAATTTCTTTTTTTCAGTTTTAATATAAACACTAACATGTAATGACCAACTAGCGAGAAACACAGGGGTATTATACTTATATCCAATTTCATTACAATTAATAACTTTAAATAAAAGTCTGATAAAAAAAATTCTGGTGTTTTTTTTCTAACAACCAGAGTGAGTTTAATCGCGTGCGGAATTCTGTAAAAATTGCTATTTAGCTACTAAATTGTGACTAGATTAAATCAATTTCACCTTTATTAATTATTTTATTAATCAAATATATTTTGAAAGAAAAGGATAATAATAAATTTCTTCAAAAAATTCGGTTCTTTTTAATGAAATGATTGTTACACATAGTTTCTTACATAATAAGTAATTTTCAAACTGCTACTAAAATTCTACAACTCGCGTGCCTTTATCATCATGATGAAAATATATTAAAATTAATTAAAATATCAATGTAACTGCATTCCAGGTCAATATATAAAAAAAAAAATAATAATAATAAGGAAAAAATTTAAATTAAAAATATTCATCCTTCCTTTAAAATTTTTTTTTTTTTACCTCCAGCGCTTCTTATCAACTTGCTCGACACGCCTGAAGCTCTCTTTTGTTTGGAAAGCACTAATTAATTCTTTTGTAAATGCATATTTACATAAAACTAAAAATTTTCTAGTACAGTCTACACATTCTCATTGTGAAGGTCACTATATTTTCGACGCTCTAATTTTGCCTTCTGATTATCTGAAAATAAAAAGCATATAATGAAAAAAAAAAAAGTCATGCGCGCTTCTTTTTAATTAAATTTCTCAAACTTTTTCTCTGACATAGAACGAGTAAGCGACTTGATATTGTTCTTTTTGCCGTGCGTTCTTTAGTTTTGTAAATGCGTTTAATATTTGAATTTATCATGCTTCGCTTGAAGTTTTCAGTCAAGCTTAATTGCATGTGAGCATTTGTAGAACGACATTGACTCACGCGCATGTTCACCAGAGCGTAAAATTTGCGTTTTTTTTTTTTTTTTTTTTTTTTAATACTACACCATAAGCAGCCAATGATCAGAAAATATTATAAATGATCTGCCAATATGATTCTTAAATAAGTATTGAATTAAATTACAATTATATTCACTAATTTTAGCGTGAATTATGATACCTTCATTCGGGATGGTATCTTTAAGTATGTATCTTTATTATAGGTGGTATCTATCTATCTATATTGTATAAATCTATTTCAATCTGGCAAGGTGAACTAAAAATTATTTGACTGAAAGCATATACGGGGAAATCTCTGTATAACGGATACCTCGGGACTGCGAAATTCGACTGGTATCTGGAAGCGTCCGCTATTCAGAGGTGAATAATGACCTCTGAATAATGGACACTTCGGAAGTGCGGAATCCGTCCGCCGGTGTTGACCTCTATGCAGAGGTGAATATGTCCAAATGTATAGGTGTTGCGGATCGAAAAAAAATTCGCTAAATAGAGGTGCCCACTATTCGGGAGTGTCCATTAATGAAGTTTCACTGTATACAGATCAGATGTTGAGGGTAGGAAAAATGTTCGCTAAATAGAAGTCCCCGCTAATTGGGAGTGTCCGTTATGGAGGTTTTACTGTATATATATGCACACTTCTTTTTTAATTAAAAATCCTTAAAACTTTTCCCCTGACATGCGTACTTTATTTGCAACATGATAATTACGTATCAAAATGGCGTCATTTCTGCTTTTTTTCAAATTCTGAAAGGGATGCGTGTCACTTTTGACGCTAATGGTCTTTTTTGGGTCAATCAGTAATTCACAGTTCATCCTAATAGCAATATTAACAATAGCAATTAAAACAATATTAAAAAAAATTAGAACTGACTAAAGAGAAAAATCTACATGTTTTATAATGTTATTCATCTTATGTGTTTTCTGCTGAAAATTGGGTTTTATAAATTTGCTATTCGTTTCTTATTCTAATTATTAATATTTTTCTAATCTTTAAATATTAATAACAATAATAATAAAATGTGTGCATTGAACCGTAATGAAATGTTTCATATCCGCTTCCGTATTCTGCAAAGAAAATATTAAAATGTGGGCAATTTTATATGCAGCATTTCAGCGAGTTATGAAAGTTTTTTAATAAATTACTTTTAAATATTTTTTTTTAAAAGCAACACTGTTATTACTTTACAAACTATTAATTTTTTCAAATGTAGAATAGTGTCTATCACATAATAGAGGAAGCAAAAGCAATCTTGTGGCAATTTTAAACCTGCGGTAAAAAATAACTTCTTTTAAATATCTTAAGCTTCATAAACTTTATTTCACAACATAACTGTTATAAAAAACATTTATTATGTCTCCGAGATTTTTTTTCTTCTTTTTCTTAGAAGCTGTATTCTTTTCATGCATTAAAAGAAAAAAAGTTATACACGAAAACAGAAATGTATGTTGCAGAAAATGGAGTTAAAAAAACATATTAAACATTTTTTTTCTCCCCACCCGGAAGAACAAAAAGATTTTTTAAAAAGTTGTTTCCAAACACCAAATTAATATGTATAAATATGTATATACATAAACATGATTTTTAAGAAAGAAGTGTTTTTTGATTGTTTTTTTCATTTAAGTAAACATGTTTTATTTTTAGAATCACACATTTTGTCAATCAAAAGCATTATTGATATGTCTGGATTTCAAATTATTATTATTATTTTAATTATGAACTATATAAATTTTGTGGTAGTAATTTAAGTAACTTTTGTCGGATGACGAATGAAGCTCGCTAACTTACTGTTTGTCACGAAAATCTCATGACGAGCTGCTTTCGTTATTTTACCCTAATAGGTTTAATTTTAGTTGAATCGGATTTTTTTTAAATGCAAATTAATCCACGAGTAATGAATTATTATTTTTAATACAATGTGTAAAATCATTTAAGATATATCACACTCTTCTACTAGTTACGTCATAATATTTTTTAACGTTTATTTTAAAAGATATAATTTCTATGTTATGTAATAGTACGAAAAGAACCTCGATTAAGACATCCTGATTGAAAGGAAGTAATAAAAATGCCGGAGATCCTCAGTTAAAACATTAAAAAAATATCATGTCTACGAATTTTAATAATGCGTCAGTGTGGGGGGAAGAGGGGGGGGGGGGGGGTCGATGGAGCAATTTTATAAAAGTAAAAATTATTTATTTTTTTTCTAAATTATAATTAACAGCTAAAGTAATGCAAGTACTTCAGTGATTTAATAAATAAGCAGTTCTTCATTATTTTATAACCTAATAAATAACAAAATTTTCATCAAAATTATTATCACCATATTTGTTGTTCAAAATATCAGCAACACATTTACATTTTTGAAAGAAATTATTTTTAAAAAACCAATTTGTCTCTTTTAATTTAACGCTAAAATCATTAAGCTATAATTAACACCCAACTAATAAATTAATCTCAAATAAATCACTCCCACTGAAAATATGTCATTTCCGTAGATTTTTGCGAAAAATCAAGATTAAATCATTCATTTTACTTCGCAAATACTCTCTAAATGATTATTGGATCCGCTAATGTCCTAATTTATGAGAAATTGTGCCCTGACATTGCCTGCGACAACTGGTGATAACCTGCTTTCTCGTTCCGAAATTGTTTATCCTTGTCTTTGGCTCCATGGTCCTAATGGCATCTTATCTCTGGAAGTGTGGCGTTGCGGTTGGTTGGTGTGTGCACAATCTCTCTGACTTTCACAACGCTTGAAGTCATTTAATTTAAAATATCTTTAGGATGATGTGGCTGTCTTAAGAAAGTCATTTATAAGATAAAGTCGTTCCTAACTTGTCTCATTAGGGAGAGGGAATATTTTATAGTATTTTAAGCGAGATGAAATATAACATTATGAGGTTATTTATCCGTATAACATACAGCTAAGTATAGAACAATACAGCATTATTCGCTTTTCTTCATCCAGCTAATTTAATGTGAGAATAATTTTGTAATTTATTTAGTTTTAGGCAGAAGAAGGCTTTTGAAATATTTGTTTAGTGTATTCTTACATTAGATTGATGATGTTTATAATAGATGTACTTATTTTAACATATCCGTTGATAATCATTGTTATCAACAAATAATAAGCTGAAAAGAGAATAAATCATATTTCGTTGAAATAATGCAAAATATATTTTTTTCTCTAGTCTAATTTTTTTCTCTCTCTATTATATTTGCCTAAAAATGCTTTTGGAAAACATATGGTGCATTATCTTAAATTTATAATTACATCGAAAAATAATAAATAAAATTATCCATTTATTTAAAAAAAAAAAAAAAAAGAGTATCGATCTTCCAAAAGGAAATATAGAACGGTATCAGTGAACCTTACAGTGTGCAAAAAACAATATATATACGCAATCGGAAATTATATAGATTATCGAATCAAACAAAATGACTTATCGACGTTCGTTTATTTCTTTAGGAGTAAACAGCTCATAACACACACATTTTTAATGTAAAGTAACAACTAACACTTGCAGAAATCATTGGTTAACCTTTTTAGGAGAATCAGCTGCTTTATTAAATCAATGCTGGTACATAAATAGTATTCGATTACTTCAGTCAATAAAAATTCTGCGCTCACTTTAACGATATCCTTCTCACATTCACAATGAATAAAAATATCAGAGATTCGGCAAGTTTTTAAGAACATTTCCTTCTACATATACTATATATCTAATTTTAGTCAAGAATTTGCATTTGAACAATCTAACTGTTTGATTCTGAACAGTGTCGATACATTTTAAATGCCGAAGAGCAGTGGTAATCTAGATGGCAACAATAAATAAAGTAGGGCGGTCATGAATACCAAGTGCCTTCGTTATTTTTTACCATGCTTCGGTATATCTGCAATATATGCTGCATTCACCACGTCTACTGCATTTAGATTCAGGGCCTAAAATGGAATTAGCTGCAATTTGTAGTAAAGTATTTTTTAAATAATTTTTGCCTAATTGAATCCGACTACCTAAAAAAAACTATACACTGTTAAAAATCTTCAGCTTTTGCAGCATAGTCACTCCTCCGCTTTTATGGAATATCTCTATTTTGACCAATGAAAATGCTCCATAATATAGTAAAGTAACCGTTTTCAATATAATAAAATATAACACCTTGTAATAGTATATTACTTTTAAATGCTAAAGGTGTAAAATTAACAACTATAATATAAATTAAAATAACTTTTATTAGTTGTTTTACATGTTTCGACTCTTCTGAGTCATTTTCAAAAACAAAATGAGAATATTCTAAAGCTGCACGGGCTTTGAAGTTATTATTTACATGTACTTTTTAAAAAATTACGCACGTTATCTATTATTTTTTACTTGATTGTTTATTTTCATATCTTTGAGCATGGAGTAATTCTAGCCACAGTTTCGGTAAATTAATTAATTGTAAAAAATGCAATATGTAATGATGCGGCATCTTTTAATTTACCGAAACTGTGGCTAGAATTACTCCATGCTCAAAGATATGAAAATAAACAATCAAGTAAAAAAATAATAGATAACGTGCGTAATTTTTTAAAAAGTACATGTAAATAATAACTTCAAAGCCCGTGCAGCTTTAGAATATTCTCATTTTGTTTTTGAAAATGACTCAGAAGAGTCGAAACATGTAAAACAACTAATAAAAGTTATTTTAATTTATATTATAGTTGTTAATTTTACACCTTTAGCATTTAAAAGTAATATGTAACCGTTTTCTCTAAAAGCTGTGGAGTGCGTCTGCAGCAAAAGCTGAAGATTTTTAACAGTGTACAAGAATAACAGTGTACAAGTTAACAGTGTACAACCGTGTACAGTGTACAAGAAGATCAATTCCATCGTAACTGACGTAACATTTGATCATCGAATTTTCTTTTCAAAACTGTGTAGAAAATTTACTAATAAAGCTAGAATTTTTTTTTTTTTTTACAATTTAAAATATTCCTTACTAAGGACTTAATACCCAAATACCTACAGATTATTTCAATCTCTCTTTTAGTCCCAAAAATTGCAATTCAAAATCCTGTAACTGATGTAACGTAAAATATACAAACATTTTTTCTGCCTTCATTGAAGTGTAAAAATTATCAAAACTAATCCCATTAAAAAAAGTGATTTAATGTTCTCAACAACACTAAGTAATGACAAATTATAACAGTAACTTGTTTAATTAATTTCAGAACAATAAAAAAGAAAAAATGGTATTTACACATGTAACTGACGTAACTTTTATTGTGTAACTGACGTAACATTATGACTTTACAAAGGCAATAATGGTCCTTAACTTAGTTTGTAAACAGTAATTTACAATGGCTTTTTATTAAGATTTTATTATACAACATAAAAATATCAAGCTTTCCAATCATACCCTTAAATTAAACATATTATAAAATTTATTTCCCCCTCAAAATGAGACTTTTCTGTGGAAATGACCAGAATTACTAATCGGGTCCATACCCATTCAAAAATATGTAAGAATTACTAAATTACAAATCAACTGCTGATTTATAATGAGCAGGCTAATGAATAATACCACATAATCTATACAAAATAGAAAGAAAGAAATATATCGTAATGATTAGACACTTATTTGTAATAGTTGTAATTCCATCCAAATTGCATCCAAATCACAAAAATGGACAGAAATTACTCTCGGATCCAATGAACACGTGTTGGTAGTCAGCAGGTTAAGCAGTCGTGTTGAACGACAGGCTTTTAGTCCCATATTATCTAATTAGAATAAACTTTTGATGAACAACAACTAAAGTAAATTGATTCAAATTAGTAACTGTTTGATTTAGTTGAGATACAGAAGCCTACCACAGAACCAAAAATAATCTAAATAATCTAAAACGTAAATTGGATATAGGTCTTTAATGTTATGTCATTAAGGGAATTGTTTCATAATTTACCTGTCGACGTAGACGCATTTTGGAGGAATTATAAAGAATGACATTATTTAGTTTTTCAATTATTTTACAATACTGCCAAGAAGAGCGTGTGAAAGGAAGTTGTTAATTCAAAGTTCTCTGGAATATTCGTTACCAACAACTTTTGAGTATTTTTTTATTCTAGCTACCTGTTGCGTTTCTCAATCAGTGGTCTGTTTGTATCAAGAATGGTTTGTTATCAACAGGAGGGAATCTTAGCAGGGTACCTTATACAACTAAACTTAATTTATACGTCAGGGTTTTTAGATTTTTTTCAAACTAATTAATCTTAGTAGAGTAGTCATTTCTGACACCTGTGAAATAAATGCGTCTCTTCATTCTGTTAATGAAATTTTGTTTATGATGACCATATTAATTACACCTGTGTTTTTAACTTCAGATATGCTATTTTCTATATTTGTGTTGTTTCAAAAACTTTTTCATAATCTAATGGGAGGTTTTCTGTTTGCAATTTGTTTTTATTTTTGTATGTATATTTTTTCAACAGTTCCTATCAAACAACATGCATAGGTTACTTTAATTATTATTTTTTTAAAGTAAATAAATAATGTCAAATCACTATAGATCATTTAGCAATTTAATCAAAGATGTGTGGTTGCATTTATGTTTCATATTTAAATATTTTTTTCAAATAATTTGTACTGATATTTTAGATATGTTTTACATGTTTACTTATGTCTACTTTTTCTTTCTGTAGGTAAGATATTTATTTTGCTCTGATTCTAATTTGATTTTGCTGTGGGTAAGTTGTGCTTACGATTTTCACAAAAGTATATTTTATTTTATTACCAACATTTTTAATTACTACAGCTTTATTAAAACCAAAAATAGAATCATAAAACGCATATTCCAAATAATATATGCTTTCCGTTTGTTACCTCCTTGTTCGAGCGTGTAAAAAAACCACTTCATTGAAAAAACTGTCATTAATTGACACTTAAAAGTGACATAAGACTGATAATTCACTGAAAAAAACCGTAAACTTATTTTGAAACCAAATTTAAAGCAAAAACCATTATACTATATACATATTTTTTCATCAGTTCCCATCAAACAATACGCATAGATTATTTTAATTATTATTATTTTTAAAGTAAATAAATAATAAATACCACAATCTGTCATCATGCATTCCGTAGTTTAGCAATTTCAGTTTTTAATTAGAATACTAGTTTCAAGCTTAAGTTGCATAATTATTAGGCGAAGGAACATTGCATTTTCATTTTTAAATTAAAATTGTACTTCTGATCTAAAACTTTTCTGGTAGAAATTATTTACAAATTTTCTAAATATTTGGTAAAAGGATTAATTTTAATGAAATCTGAAATTTTCTGACGACGCTAGGATTTCAACTAATTTTGCTTCCTTTAAATTCAGTCATGATTGTCTGGAAAATCCTGCGCAAACTGATTCGTATTGTTGAATGTTTTATTTCGCAATAGGTGTACGCCCCCTTTTTATTACACGCTTCGTTTGCCGTTTGTGTGGGTGATTGTTACCTGACTATCTAGAGCTATATGCGGATGACTGACCTTGATGCAATTGATGAACGTCGGGTGTTTTATGGAAGTTTAGCACACACTGCTGCTCATCTTTATGTTTACATGTTTCGGATTTACCAACTCTCGGATTTTGTGGGAATAACAAATTTCTTTATTCTGTTATTCTGTCTGGATAACTTCGTGTAACAAATTTCGCCGAAGTTTGTCGGAGTATTTTGGCAGAAGCAGGAAACAATGCTAATTCTATTATTGTTGTTATTTAAATAGAGGTGATGTTTGAATAAGTAGGGTAAACCGTTTGTTTGTTTTATTTCTGAAGTAGTAAAACACTTTTTAGCTCATATCTGTTTGTATAATGCAAATTTAAGGCGATGAATTTTGAAAAGAATTAAAATATATCAAATGCAACAGCATAATATAATGAATAGACTTATTTGAATTTTTGCAAAAATTACAATAAAACCTCCTAAAAGGAAATACTAAGGAAACGTAAAAAAATTACATTTTAGACAGGTTTTCGTCTTAGCAAGTTAACCATCTGTTGTAATTGTATAGTAAGCTTTTCGTCAGGGACGATTAATTTTTTTTCCCTGAATTCCGTTATACGCGGCGTTTTTACAAGTTTGTAAGGAAAATTACAAAAGCTATGCCTGAGTTTGATACCAATTTTTTTCTTAGAATAATATTTATTCTAAAGGTAGATGGAGTTGAAGAAGCTAACATAATGTACGAAAAATCGCATGACACATTTGAAAAATCGGTTAGTGTACTCGAGAAATGGCATGGCACTAACTTGCGCAAAATATGATCGTAACAATCACTAATTTTAAGAAGGAAGTGGGCTTCCTTTTAATTTTTAATAGGCATATTTTGAACTTTTTAAACTCAATGAATTTGAAATTTCAGAGTTTCAGCACCTGTCTCATGGGTGCAAGACCTTCAGTCTCAGGACTGATTTCTGTCTCAGGATTGATTTCAGGGCTTGGAGAGATTTTTGACTGATTGTGAATGCTACTTTATTTAACTAATTATAGCAATTTTACTCTCAAGAATTTTTAAACTCTTTTATTGCAAGAGATCAATTTTTAGCCATAATGCAAGACATAGAAATCATTTAACTCATTTTCATTTGGTTATTCCTAATACTCAGAAAAGTTTCCAGTCTTGGCTTAGATGGACTTCTTGCATCCATGACGGACCTGCCCTTTAGTTTACAAAATAGCACCTTTCTGCCTCCCAGTGAAGAAAAGTTACCCTTATTATATATATATATATATATATATATATATATATATATATATATATATATATATATATATTAAAAAATTGCTTGAAAAGTAAAAACTGCCTCACTGTTGTCTTGAAAAGAGTGCCCTGACTTTTAAATATTTAAAGTAGCTTTAAAATTCCAAAAAATGACTTTAAGAAAAGTGCCCTTATAAAAGCCCTAAAAAGTGACCTTTTGAATCTAAAACGTGGTCTTAGGAATATTAAACCTGCCTTTAAAAATAAAAAATAAAAGGTGTCCTTTTCCCACAAGCAGCAACCTGCCCTTTTTTAAAACCTGGTGGGAAACTTTAAAATTGGGTCTTAAAATATTTTACGCGTTTGCAGCATTTTTCTTTATACGCAATTTTGAAAAAATTTCTGTCTTTTACATTATGTAGAATGGATTCAAAATATATACTACACAATAAAATTGGAACAATACTGAGAAATCAAAATCATATCTGTTCTGGATATATTGGAGTTTTTTTCAAGTACTTTATGACATTAATATTTTTATCTTTATTTAAGGGATGGTTTTACTATCCCTCATGAGAAAAAAAAAAGTACCAGAATCAACCTTTCAGTCTCATGTAAATTCATAACTTAATGTCTTATTTTATTTTATTAAAATTTATTTATTCGCTTTTTATCCTTATAACTCTTTAAAAACTTCTTTATACCTTTTTTTAAAAATTAAATTCGTAATTATTTTTAAATAAATACTTTATTGAAATTCCTTATCGTGTATGCTGGATAATGGATGCTTATTTTTAAATTAATTAAAATTTTCTTATATTTTTTATTTATTTATTTATTTTGTTTTTAATACCTCTCTGCATCGATTCCACTTGTTAAAACTTATTAATTATGCGTAAAAGATTTATTTTTACTTTTCAAGTTTTAATTATTTACTTAAAAAAATATGTATGCATGGTACCAAAATAAAAATTCACACTACATAATTAGATATTTCTTTTTTTCTTAGAATGATTTTCATATTTTATCCAGGGTTGGGTTTTTGACGTCAAAAACTGGTTTTTGACATGACAGTGGTAAAAACCATGTTTTTACTGGTTTATTCCGTCAAAAATCTATCATTTTCGATTGTCCTCCAATTTATGGTGTAAGTGTAGCATACAATACATTTCTAGATTGAATTTACCTTGTTGATTTTGTTATTATTATTTACAATTAAATTTGTTAAATTTATTTAAAAGAAGATCATTTCCTAATATGGGAAAGATTTAAAAATACAAGAGTAAAAGAAAAGAACAATATGTGTCATAATCTTCACTAATATAGATTCTACTAACTGCAATTAACATTAATATTAAATGATAATAAAAGGTTATTATAATTATTAAATAACATTCAATATAGATTTTTAATAAAGTACATTAAAGTTATTTTAGAGATGCAAAAATGCTGTTACATTGTATGACAATAGATGTTAATCATAGACTGGCAGTGAATAAATTGAATATTCTTAGATATAATATTTTAAAATGCATATCTTATGTATTTCATAAATGCAATTATGGTGATTTTCATTTGCACTTCAATAAGTAGAATCTTAAAGTTTTGTTTTCAACAATGTAATAAATTGTACCTAAATTATACACATTGTTTAATCTAATACTTATATGTTACAGGATTTCTTCAAAAAATCTAATTTTTTTAGACTATGCCAAATAGCTTAAGATTATTGTAGAGATCTTCTAACAGAGATGTACACGTATTATTCTAATGCAATTCTTTTTTGTGTTTTCTTGGATGGATAGAGTCTGAATATTTCATGTAAAACAACTTAATATTAAAGATAGAATGAAAAATAAAAGTAAAAACAAACTACTAAAAAATGGGTTTTTGACAGTTTTTGACATTTTTGACAAGGAGGTTTTTGACATGACGGTAAAAACCATGGTTAAAACCGGTAAAAACCGCCATGCGTCAAAAACTTTCCAACCCTGATTTTATCGCTTATAATCGCGTTATCTTATTTTTTACATTTACTAAAACTAAGAATTATAAGTAAAAATAAATAGAATTTATGAAATTAAGATAAATACATCGTAAAAACGAGCGTTATTTCTAAAACAAAAAATAAAAATAAAAATAAAATAAATAAATAAAATAAAAAATACAAGATGAATAAGTTTTCTTAAAGGAAAAAGCACCAGTTTTACTTGTTTACAAGCAACTGTTGCAGCAATATCTTTGCGATTGTTTGCATTTCTGTAGGTTTTTACATATCTAAAGTTCTTTAATTTGCACAGAACTTTCGTTTCGAATATGTAAAAATATGTTTACATAATTATTTATTTTGGATAATTTGATCGTCTAGAAATGATATTTAAAAGCTTCAAAACAATTAAACACAGTTTCTAAAATTTTAAAAGTATTTTTGAAAAAGAAAGACACGCTTTTTAATTTTTTTTAAAGAATAAAATATCTTATCATATTGGTAGACCTTTCACAAATATCAGAATATGGTCATAAAATTTAACCTTTCCATAAAGTTCATTTTAACAAATTTTAACGATCTAATTTTCTTTATAACGATATTTTTTTTTAACGATATAACATTGTTTTTGCGTTGCTCCCTCCCAAGAAAGTCCCAATTTATATCACTTGTTTATAAAGTATTAAAAAACCGCTACAGCATTTCATATCACCTTATAAGTAATACTTATTGTGTATATTTTTAACTTTATTTTGTAGCTATAGAATAATATAATATTTATATATTTTATAATTGATTTTATAGAAAGAATTTTTCTTCTTATTTATTTTTAATATGTATGTGATTATAATATAAATTTATATAGTTTTCCTCAAATGTAAGAATGTGATCGAAATATTTAAGAAATTTAATATTTTTACAAGATTCATTTTAATAAACTTCAAGTACAGAATTGTCTTTTTGTACCTCATAACATAACATGGACAATAATGCTGATTGCAATATGTAGAATACCCTTATCATATCGCATGCGTAGCTTATGATCTGTGACTGTCGATCTTCACCTGAATTTTTCCGCGGAGGACTGGACTGGACCTATTAATGCTTTATTTTAAATGATTTTTTAAAATAACTAAATTGATTTTTAATTTTTGTAAAGATGAAATCGCCGATTTTAGTGTTAATTTGCGTAAATTTTCCTCATATCAAAATATTTAAGACGTTTATTTATTTTTATTTTTTCTGTTTATTTTGACAATTTTCTTTTTTAATAGAATTATATTTTGCACTCCATGAACAACGCACAATATCACTGATTGCAATAATTAGAACGCCCCTTATATCGCACGCTTGATTTACGACTTATGGGGGTTCGATCTCTTCACAAGCGTATTTTCTATTTTTATTTATTTATTTATTTTTCCACAGGGTTAATTTTATTAAACTTCTGCAATATAATTATGTTTTTGTACCCCATGACATAACGCAAAATAGTACTGATTGCAATAGGCAGAACACCCCTTATCATATCGCACGCTTCGCTTACGACCTATGGGGGGTCGATCTTCACCTGAAGATTTCCGCGGATGACTGGAGCTATTAAATTGATGCTGCTATGTTTTAAATAATTTTTTTAAATAACTAAATTGATTTTTATTTTTGCAAAGACAAAATCGCCGATTATAATGTGAATCTGCGTTTTTCTCAAATATCAAAATATTTAAGAGGTTAATTTTTTTTCTGCAAGATTCATTAAACTTCTACGATAGAAATATATCTTTGTAGCTCATGATACAACGCACAATAGTACTGATTGCAATATGTAAAACACCCTTTATCATATCGCACGCTTCGTTTACGACCTATAGGGGTCGATCTTCACCTGAACTATACCGCGGATGACTGAAGCTATTAATGATGCCCATGGTTTTTATGGGTAACCCTCTTCCACCGACGCCCACACTTCTTAACGTGGCCCGCGGGCCATATCCGGCCGGGAGGGATTATCTACCTCCATCTTTTTCGGTCGTCGGTCTCTCACAGGATGCCTTGTTCCACTTGAAGAATTTCTTCTTCATCTTCAGGGGACATTCGAATATTCGATAACGCACTGTGACGTACGGTTTTTAGCGTGCGTGAGCGATTTCTTTATTGGTATTCTATTTGCTGAAATTGAAAGTGACGTTAGAAACGTGAGCTTTTGTTGTCGTTCCAGTGGAATTTTTCATTTTTGCTGACGTGATGAACTTTAGAAGCATGTCTAGGGTTATGTTCAAGCTATAAATGCAACGATAGCGTGATTTCCGCGTTTTCGATTGATTCTTTTTTTCAACCTCATCGAAGTTATTTCCGTAGATGACTTCAGGTGTTAAACTGTTTGGTTGATATGCGTATTCGATATTTGTTAAGATGTTTTTATTTGATTTAGTAATAAATCAACTATGAAATATAACCTCGGAATGTTAACTTTGTCTAACATACATCTTTTAAAAGTTATGCATTAAATATCTTTATGGTTTTGTGCATTTAAAATCATATCAATTGGAAAAGATTAATCTTTGAGTTATTATGCAAATATTTTTTTTATACATTGCACAGTGTGATTGAAACAACAGCAGCAAAACTTTTCGGTGAAATAATAATGCGTAAAAATTAAACCTTATCTTAGAAGGTTAGGTAGCATTTGAATGTTAGATAACGTACGGTGACATACGTTTTTTAATTTGCATGAGTGATTTCGTAATTGGCATTATGTTTGCTGAAATTAAAAGTGACATTAGAAACGTAAGCATTTATATTGCCGTTATAGTGGAATTTTTCATTTTTGCTGATTGGATGGATAAACTTTAGAAGCATGACTGGGGTTATTTTTAAGCTATAAATGCAACAATAACGTGATTTCCGCGTTTTTGATTGATTCTTTTTATCAACCTGTTCGAGGTTATTTCCGTAGATGTCTCAGGTGTTAGACATTTTGGTTGATATGTATAATTATATATTTGTTAAGATGTCTTTCTTTGGATTTAGAAATAATCAACCTTCAAGTGCTCAAAATATTAACTTTGTCTAATGTATACATCTTTTTAAATAATTAAATATCGTAACGGTTTTGAGCTAGAGATCTGCACGGGCCGGGCCAAGGCCCGTACTCGGCCCGGGCCGGGCCCGGCCATATTTTTTTCTGAAGGCTCGGGCCGGGTCGGGCCTAGTGATTACTCTTTACGAGCCAGGCCGGGCCTTACTTTTTTCCTGAAGGATAAGGCCGTGCCTTAAATTATTTTTTCCATACAGAGCCGGGACTGATTTCATTCTTCTTAGTCTTCACGCCTCAAAATTTTTAGTCCTGGTTTTGACACGTATGAAAATCATTGTCTCGGCGTGCCTGGTCCGTTCGAAGGTCAGTAAAATAAGACCTGGAATAAAAATCTTTGCAAAACATGCATACATTTTTAAATCGCCATTATTTTATAATTAAACATTAAAATTTATTCTTTTTAAAGAATAGTAGATTTATGCACTTATTAAAATATGGCTAAATTAAAATATGGTAAAACGTGTGAAAAAGAACCTGCTTAAGATGGAATCCTGTCTTAAATTGAAAAATGTGTTAATCCATTAAATTGAATATACTAATACCTAAGAAAAGATTATATAATACATTTAAACCTGCTAAGAAGGGAAATTGTCTATAACTCATTTTTTTTCCCTATGCAATTCCTTCTTAGAAGATTTTACTGTATAGCATTTTTCTGATTTTTAACACTTCAATAAATGGAATATGGATTAACAATATTGATGATAACTTAAACACATACATACAACAAATAGAGATTTATTTAAAAAATAAATATTCCAGCTTGCGGCACCTCTATAAAAATGAAGATTATAAACATGAAAAAAAAAGGCTAAGATAGGAATTTTTGGTTAGATCTCTTCCTACGAGGCAAATTTTTAACCAAATCGACGTAAAAATTATGCGTTGTAGAAATTCACTCGGGCCGGGCCGGGCTCGGGCCGAGATTTTAACTTTTTTCCGGGCTGGGCCGGGCTTGGGCCGAACTTTTAACTTTTATGTCGGGCCGGGCCAATATTTTCTTTGTTCGGGCCGGGCCGGGCTCGGGCCGAACTTTTAATTTTTGTATCGGGCCGGGCCAAATTATTTTTTTGTAGGGGTCGGTCCGGGCCCGGGCCTAGAAATTTCGGCCCGTGCAGACCTCTATTGAGCATTTAAAACCATGTCGATTGGAAAATGTTAATCGTTCCGTTAAAATACAACGATATTTATGTATGTATACAGTGTGCTAGAAACAACAGAAGCAAAACTTTTAGGTGAAATAAAAATGTGTAAAAATTAAACCTTATCTTAGAAGATTGTCCTTAAGTAGCATTTGAATAACTCTTGGTGACATACGTTAATTTCCATTGAGTGAATTCGTTATTAATATTCAATTCGTTGAAATTGAAAGTGGCATTAGAAACGGGATTTCTTGTTGTCGTTCCGGTGGAACTTTTATTTTTGTAGACGGGATGAATTTTAGAAGAATGTTTGGAGTTATGCTCAGGCTATAAATACAACGATAGCGTGATTTCCGCGTTTTTATAGTTTTTTTTTTTTTTTTTCAACTCCATATAAGTTTTTTTTAGTAGTAGGTGATTTTAGGTATTAAAATTTTTGGTTCATATGCGTGACAAATATTTGTTAAGATGTTTTTCTTTTCATTTAAAAATCAATCAACTGTAAAGTGTAACCTTCAGTTCTGAAAATGTTAACTTTATCTAACGTTTGATCATTTTAAATTAAATATTAAATGTTACAATGTCATGTCAATTGGAAAGGACTTATTTTTAAACGTAAAAGCATGACACTTGGAGGTATTATTGTTGAAGTTGTGTAATCCAACAATATTTTGCACTTTTCTTTAAATTAATTACATCTTGAGTTATAAGCGATCGTTTTTTCGTAACAGAAATTTTATCCCTCTCCCACGCTGTCGCACCCGGAAATTCGTTTCAAAATGCTAGTAGTACGCCAACAGCATTTTCTGCTTTTACAAAAAAAAAAAAAAAAAAAAAAAAAAAAAAATAGAAAACTGTTCGATTACATATTTTCTGAATAAGAGTACCTGTTAATTCCATGCGTTTGCAAACAAAATTTAATTTTAAAATGTGCTACAAAGTTAGCCAATTTGAATTATACGCTACCGTATTCTATTTTTCGCTGACGCTAACATATGAATGTTAAAAAACGCTTTTTATGTACGGTTTTTAATTTAATTACGTGATTAGTTATTGGTATTCTGGTTGCTGAAATATAAAGCGACGATATAAACGTCAAATTTTGTCGTCGTTTCATTATAATTTTTCATTTTTGCTGACACTCGGAATGTGTTTGCATGTCAGAAGCATGCCCGACGTTATTTTCGATCAATAAATGCCATTTCAATTTTTTTTTATCCGTTTTGATTAATTTTTTCATCTTCGTAGATTTTTTTTTCTAAGGGATGATCTCAAGTACGGAAGTTTTAGCTCATATAAATATTCCTTAAAATGCTTTTTTCCTCACTAGAAATAAATCAACTGTCAAGTATTACCTTTATGTTATCAAAATATTAACTTTGTCTCAGATGCCACCATTCTAAACTAAATGATATGTAAATCTTTTTTGAAGGTTTGATTGAAATTGATTAGACAGGATTAGTTTTGTGCATATGCGAAAATTTCCTGGTGGGACGCAGGGAGATAGGAGGACCTAATGCAAAACCTTTATTAGAGATTAAAAAAAGAAAGAAAATCGCAAAAATAAAACCATATCATTTGTTTGACTGTGCGCACCATCGTAGTTTATCTGTACCAGGAAGTGCTATTGGTTTATAAGCACAACTGAAGAGGAAAAAAATTCTTTACTCAAAATCAATGATTCTTATGGGGATAAAAATAGAAAAAATATCCATATCGATTTGGTTCTGAAGATGCATCGATAAACATACTCTTCATCATTTTTTAACTCGAGTGTTTTCTTTTCCCTTCTTGATTTTAGCTGATTCAGGTTATCAATTTTTATTCAATGGATTTTTTTTTCTCATGCTTCTTGATTATTTATATTACTTTACAAGGAAATTTATCTGATGAAATTTCTCAGCATTAGTATTATAGTACTAAAGTACTTAGAACTATAGTAACTAAAGAATATATATAAAATGAGAAACAGGCAGTCTTTCGCTTGTGTAGTTTTTATGTTTTAACGTTATAAGTGTTTATAGTTAATTGTTATAATAAAAAATTATATACACCTTCTATTTATCATTTATATATATATATATATATATATATATATATATATATAATCAAAATGAAATCACATGTATGAATATAAATGGAAAAATAAATGAAAAAAATATTAAACAATGGAGAAGGAATTTAAAAAACAATGAATGTGATGTGGAATCACCAGGGTAGCTTTATATGCACAATTCACAGACAAGCTATGTTATTTTATCGAATATTGTTGGCATAAGGCCTAAAAATGACATATTAAGCTTCTGATAACCTATAGAAAAAAGCCAGATATGATTAGAATATAATAAAGTTAAGTAAGGAACTAATGAAAATTCAACAAAAGGGAACAAAAACTTAAAAAATATCTGAAAAAACTCACCAAGAATATAAAACCCACTAAGATGGATCCAAATGCATACTTGCCATGAAATAGCCTCAGACAAGGGATTCGTTTTCCCTTTTTCCACTGAAAAACTCGGCTAATATTGCAATAGTCACTGCAGTTTTCGAACTATTAATTCCAAATATCCTTTTCATTTTAACAGTGCAATAAAAGAAATGAAAAGTCTGGTTAATATGACCCAGAGTCCGGATTTAAATAAAGAAACAAATAACTGTTTTCTTCTAAGCTCATTCCTTTTCATGGTTTAGTCGTAAATCTTACAAAGGGGTGATATTTGAACCGTCCGTATTTCTCCATTTTTTCGTGCTTTCAAGACCTCATGACATTTCTATGCATTTTCTTGGATGTGGGTTTATTTGAAGGTTCAGATTTCCTCTCGTAAAACTGATAAATTTCTGAATTTTGACTGACAGTTGTAATGCAGAATTATTTTCGCCGAGAGAGAACAGTGTTCGATAAGAAAGTGATTTATTTCCTAATTCTACCCAACTTTTCACCAAAGCCCACATTGAAATGAACAGTTGTTTTGCTCACATTAGGCGTGATCCTTCTTTTATAGCTCGTGAAAAGGGTGAAGATCTTAATATAGTTTAAAGATGCACCATTCTTTACGTGAATTCTACCCAACTTTTCGCCAAAACCCACATTGAAATGAACAGTAGTTTTGCTCACATTAGGCGTGATCCTGCTTTTATAGCTTGTAAAAAGCGTGAAGAAGATTTTAATATAGTTTAAAGATGCACCATTCTTTACGTTCGTTTCAACCGTGTTCTCGTTTTAGTTGTGCTCGTATTAAACGAGTTCAACTGTATTTGTAGATAGTAGCTAAATAATAGATTCTTTGGCGATTTTATCGGTTTGGGGACACGTCCAGTTTTATCTCAAAATATTTAAATTTGCGAAGGATTAGATTTGGAAATGGAAAAAGTTTTGTGAATGGTCTGTTTTTAAGACAAGGGATTTTGTTAAATGTTTTATTTATTTATTTATTTATTTAAAGAGTCATAAATAAAATGCCAAGCGTGATTTTTGCTCAGAGTTGAAGTCCAGAATTGAAAATCAAAATAAAATTTCGATCTTTAGTAATTTAATTTCATCCCAGTAAATTGGAAATGCAAAACTGGTCCTATTAGAATAATCATTCTGTAATTTTGAATAATTCAATTGAACTTTTGTTTATTTTTATATGTATCATTACATGAAGTGTAATAATTGGTCATTATGAGAACTTGTTATGAAGAATGAATGATATGGTTCTTTTATTCTCGTAAAAATAGAGTTGTATTAGAATGAAGAAATAAAATATAACCAAGAGGTAGTTTCCTAACTTGTTAATCGAGTAACTTTCTCTTTGTACACATATACAGGATGATTTCTTTTTTAAGTTGTGAAAGTAAAACCCTTTGACAAAAGAGCTACTGGTCCAAATGACCTGAAATTTCACCAGTATGCTCCCAAAGCAGAGTGATTAAAAAAAAAAAAACTTAAAATCTCACCGACAGATGGCGCTGTAATTTAACAGAAACAAAGAATATCGTCAGTGGGACGAAAACAAAGGACGGTACTTTGAGAAAAAGAAAACTGTATTACGCATATCAAAAACATACAGAATGCAGTAATTGGGAAAAGGAACTGCGAACAGCTTCGCAGAAACAGAACGAATAAAAAATTGGAGTAAAACTTTCGTACAGAACTCCGCAACTAACGCATAAGATTTTCAATGTGCTATCCACCGTTTTCAGCTACGAGTTGGAAACGTGAAACCGCATGTTCCCCAACAGACCGAAGAGTATCCACTCTGCGTATGTTGTGCGCAAACTAGTCTCCCGACTTTACTGCATATACAGCGCCATCTATCGGTGCTATTTTAAGTTTTTTTAAGCACGCCTAAAAAATTCCCATTGCTTTGGGAGCATACTGATGAAATTTCAGGTCATTTGGATCAGTGGTTCTTTTGCTATAGGGTTTTACTTTCACAACTTTAAAAAAAATCACCCTGTATATATATAATTTTAAATCTAAAAACTTCAACTAAATATTTGATTTAAAACTCAATTTTGTTTGCAGTTCTATGCGAAACTGAAGTGGGAAAATAAAAACTGCTCTTTCCACAATTTCATTCACCAGAAATCCATTAAGATTTTAAAACAGAACAAACAGAAAGTTTTTAGATCAATTCTAAGACATCTCGCCCTGCGGTGTTTTCCTTTTCCTTTAACACGGTATGTTATTTCCGAAGAAATCTCGAAATGTATGTAAATCCGTAGAAAATATGAAATCAATCTCGTTTCTTGTATTCTTCTAATGCATTAGTCTTCTTCAAAAAGATTAAGTTCGTACTTTCGCCTTTTTAAGAAGTGTTTGTCGATTTCTTCAGGATTTAATAATTTGGAAAGATAATCGCTTTAAATTCTGTGATTGTTTCGATTTTGTAAAACGTGTTGAAATATGTTTATATTTAAATTTTCAACTGAGGAGAAGTTTTTTGGTGGCGTTGTTATTGATTTTAATGTTAAACAAGGATTTTCTACTGAGTAATCGGTCTTGTATATTTTTAAGAACTTTTTTCCTTTTCAACATGGTATGTTATTTCCGAAGAAATGAAGTGTATATAAATCTGTTGGAAATATGAAATCAGTTTCAAGTTTCTTGTCCTCCTTCAATGCATTCGTCTTTTTCAGAAGGATTAAATTCATACTTTCTCCTTCTAAAAAGTGGTTTTCTTTATTTTTTTCTTTTTCTTTTTTTTCTTTTATTTCTTTTTCTTTTTTTTTATTATTATTTAATAATCTTATTGTCAGAAAGAATAATCGCTTTATATTCTGTGATTGTTTCGATTTTGTAAAATGTATTAAATTATGCGTATTATCTGCATTTTCAATCGAGAAGAAGTCTTTTAATGGCGTTGTTATTGATTTTAATGCTAAGCTAGGATTTTCTACGTAGTAATCATTCTTCGATATTTTTTAAGATTTTTCCTTTTCAACATGGTATGTTATTTCCGAAGAAATTAAGTGTATATAAGTCCGTTGGAAATATGAAATAAGTTTCATTATTTAATAATTTTACTGTCTAACAGAATAATCGTTTTATATTCTGTGATTGTTTCGATTTTATAAAATGTATTGAAATATGCGTATTATCTACATTTTCCTTCGAGAAGAAGTTTTTTGGTGGCGTTGTTATTGATTTTAATGTTAAACGAGGATCCTCTGCGGAGTTATAATTCTTGGATAAGTTCCCCCCCCCCCCCCCTTCAACATGGTATGTTATTTCTGAAGAAATTTTAAAGTGTATGTAAATCCGTTGGAAATATGAAATCAGTTTCAAGTTTCTGTCCTCCTTTAATGCGTTAATCTTCTTCAGCAGGATTAAGTTCATACTTTATCCTTTTTTAAGAAGTGTTTGTCGATTTTTTTTCGTCATTTAATAATCTGAAGAATAATCGCTTTATGTTCAGTGATCTTTTCGATTTTGCAAAATATATTGAAATATGCTTTTTGCTTAAAATTTCAAGCGAAAAGAATTTTTTTGGTCACATTGTTATTGATTTTAATGTTAAACGTGGATTTTCTACGTAGTGTTCATTCTTGGGGATTTTTTAAGATTTCTTCTCCTTCAACATGGTATGTTATTTCTTTATTTCCAAAGAGTTTTTCAAGTGTATGTAAATCCCTTGGAAATATAAAATCAGTTTCAAGTTTCTAATCCTCTTTTAATGCATTTGTCTTCTTCAGAAGGATTAAGTTCATAAGAAGTGTTTGTCGATTTTTATATAGATTTCTAGGTAGATTTCGTAAGAAATACTATATGTTACATTCTCACCTATGTTAGAATTTCTGAAAATTTTTTGCAGATCTACGCTGATCATGACTCCTAGAATCCAAACCACCCCCAGTTCAAAACTTTATCAATCTATCTCTCTATTTATATCACTTTTTTACGAACACGATAACTTCCATAATTCTGCACAAATCTCTTCCAAACTAATGCACAAAATCGAGGGGCATAAAATCGCACCAAGTTATTTTCCTCGTGAAAAATACATAAATTATCTGTTATTTATGTGTAAACATTGGCAACAAATTTCCTCTTTTGTCCCTTTCCTTTTCAAAATCTATTGATTTACCATTCCAATTATTAATTATTTTTCGAGTATTTTTTTTTTTTATAATATTCATTAAGAATTCTTTTCTACATTGAGAATATTAGAATATAATATCCATTTTGTAGAACAGTCCATGTTATATCTAATATTTGATTCTTTTTGATAAATTTCAGTAACGAGTGCCAATAACATTTTTTGTGATATTTAATTTGACTATTTCTTGGACAAATTTGTTGTTAAATGTTGTTTTTTAAAAAAAGGGTTTCAAACATATAATATTTCAAGAACAATTTTCTAAAACATATTTCCTTTTGTGTTTTCGTTTGTTTATTTTCCTTTACACTCATCTATCTGACGTATTCGAAAAGACCATCGACTGTATAGTCCAGGCATTAGGGGATAACAAAGAGCAAATAAAGGAAAGTTTTGGTGTAGTTTTTTTGGGGGGGTCCCTTTATGTTTTTTGGGTCGCTGAACACGAATCCAAGGTTTTCCAACAAAAAATTTTTCGGGAAATATGCTTTTTTTACAAAAAACGTGTAAAACAACGGACTTTTTTCCGTTTTTTCAAAATAATTCCAAAATTGTGCATTTTACGTGAAAGTCGGCAATATATGAATTAAAGAAAATAAAATTTCCTATATTTTATGTAATGAAAGTTTTTTTTTTTCTGATCAATGGTTTAGCCGTGAGAGTCCCGCAAAAAAGGGTGTTAAAAACAAAAAACTGTAAAAAAACGGGAATTACGGTACTGTATGTCGATGTAACATAAAAACTAACCATTTTACGCAAACGGTAACTATTAATGATACGAAAGATTATATGTTTGACTGTATTTTATGCATTTGAGGTAGAGGAAAAGTGCGGATCCTGCGCCAGGGGAAGGTGGGAGAAGTGGAGCAGTTTCACCTTCTCTCATGAGTCGAAGGTGCTCCTCCGCCGGAGTGCTCATACCTACTTTTAGTGCGTTTTAGAGACAAAAGCACATTCACCATTTTGTAGAGCATAAAATTCTCTACAACATGCAGTATTCATGTTTGTAAATTGCCTAAATAGGGGGTAAGATGAAATGCCGGGAAAATAGGGCTAAATTTGGAAAAAAATGTAAAAATCCACAAATGACGTTCGTTTTTGCTTAATAACCCACTTTTAGTGCATTTTAGAAACAAAATTGTCATAATCAACTTTTTAAAGCATGAGATAGTCGGTATTTTCCTTTATTATAGGTTGACCCGCTAATAAAAAAAACAAGTTTTCGACCTTCTACACCTTGTGCGTTTTTCACAATATTGAAAAAACCAATATTTTTCGGCACTTTTTTCGATTTTTCTTAAATAACTCAAATTTAGTGCATTTTACAGAAACAAGCACTTTTACCATTTTGTAGAACACAAAATTCTCTACAACATGCAGTATTCAGGTTTGTAAATTGTCCAAATAGGGGGTAAGATACGGAGCCGGGAAAATAGGGTTAAATTTGGAAAAAATGTAAAAATCCACAAATGACGTTAGTTTTTGCCGTATCTTACCCCCTATTTGGACAATTTACAAACATGAATACTGCATGTTGTAGAGAATTTTATGCTCTACAAAATGCTGAAAGTGCTTTTGTCTCTAAAACGAACTAAAAGTAGGTTATTAAGCGAAAACTAAAGTCATTTGTGGATTTTTACATTTTTTCCAAATTTAACCCTATTTTTCCGGCTCCGTATCTTACCCCCTATTTGGACAATTTACAAACCTGAATACTGCATGTTGTAGAGAATTTTATGCTCTACAAAATGGTAACTGTGCTTTTTTCTGTAAAATGCACTAAAATTGAGTTATTTAAGAAAAATCGAAAAAAGTGCAGAAAAATATTGGTTTTTTCAATATTGTGAAAAACGCACAAGGTCTAGAAGGTCGAAAACTTGGTTTTTTTATTAGAGGGTCAACCTTTACAACATACCCAAAAATCAGAACTACCCGAATTTTTGTAAGGTAAAATGCTATTTCTACTGAACTACAATGTTACCGCCTCTTAGAATACGAGCCCTCCGGAGGAGTAGCACCTTCGACTCATGAGACCAGCTGGATCTGCCCCACTGCTCCCACCTTCCCCTGGTGTCGGATCCGCGCTTTTCCTCTACCTCAAATGCATAAAATATAGTCAAACATATAATCTTTAGTAACATTAATAGTTAGCATTTGCGTAAAAGGTTTCTATGTTACATCGACATACACTACCGTAATTCCGTTTTTTTACAGTTTTTTGTTTTGTCCACCCATTTTTGAGGCACTCTCACGGCTTTTTTACACGTTTTTTGTAAAAAAAAAAAAAAAAAAAAAAAAAAAAAAACATATTTTCCGAAAAATTTTTTGTTGGAAAACCTCGGATTCGTGTTCAGCGACCCAAAAAACATAAAGGGACCCCACCCCCCACCCCCACCCCCCCCCCCCCCCCCCAAAAAAAAAAAAAAAAACTGCACCAAAACTTTCCTTTATTTTCTACCAAATGCCTGGACTAGTACCCAAATTCCCCAGGAAAACGTTAAATAAATGCTTAATATTCTTTCGACACCTAAAACACTCATGAATGCAAATTTTCAAAATATTGTTTGTAAAAAAAAAAAAATGGAATAACTATCGTTACAACAAAGATCTATTGTTCAGAAACTTTGAAACTCTCACTTAAAATTCTTAAATTGCATGTTCTTCGAAAGATTCTAAATTTTGTAACAAGTGACTGAAGAAAGCGTGGCAAAGTATATTTCAGGAGATTTTATTGTTATTATTATTATCGACTCTAGTCACGGAACGAATGCTAATTGAGGTGTAAATCGCGCCAAGTTATTTTCCTTTTGAAAAATCCTTCAACAGCGAAGATTTTTATTCCACGTCAAAAATGGCTGCCAGATTCTGATTTACGATCGAAGCATCTGCAATTTTTACGGTATTTCTTCCACGGAGTTGTCTGATTGATTGAGCTAGTTCAGAGATCAGACTTTTTCTGAATTAATGAGCCACTAGCATCGTAAAATAACAAAAATTCCTGAAGAGCGAATGACTAAAATCTTCGGGCATGCAGTCTTTTTCCATATACGCGATTGTTTACTTTGTTGAAGATTAATGGAACATCGGGAGTGAAGGAATGACAAAACTGCTGCTTGAATGCGTTTTTGTACGGCTACCAGATTTCCAAATTGGAATTTTATTTTTCATCTGATTGAAATTGTGTTTCTCTTTAAATCATTTCTTGTTAGTTATCGTGGTACATCCAGTTCCTCCCAGCTTGCGTAAAAGATTTTATTTTTAGCAAAAGCTAAACGAAAGCTTGCATATTATACATTACCTTATTCATTTCTTTGATTTATATTATCATGTAACTTTCATTTATACTTGTTATATAAAGTTGATTTATACATATATATTTGATTTATAATATAAAGTTGATTTATATTTATCGTGTTGTTGCAAAGACAAATAATAAAGAAGTAAATAAAGGCAGTGCGAGAAAATATCACAACGTTAAAGCCTATAATTCTCATCTAATTTATGTAGAACATAGAAATTGCATATTTCTTTTATCTAATTCACATGTGGCAACAGTTTTAATTTTTCAGTACAATTCTGAAATACTGTTAATTTTAATTCCACAAATTGAATAATATATGTCATTGGTGTATTAAATTCTTCCATCAAAATTGCGCGCTAAACTTTCTACTGCTAGTGCCTATAACTTAATAAATATATAAATAAAAAATATAATTGAAAAATAGGCAGCGTTTCCCCTCCCCCCCCCCCCCCCCAAAAAAAAAATAAATAAATAAAAAAATAAAATAAAATAACATAAAAAATATTTACTTTAGAAGAAAAAAATTAAATTCCTTTCCACAATGTAGCGCTTCAGTAAGTTCCAAGCCTCTCGGAGTAGCAATGAAATATGTTGAAAGAAAGAACGCACATAATTTTAATATCCTGAAGGACATCGCAACTCTATGTTTCATTCGTTTCTATAGAACTGTTGCTTAATACACATTACGTTTTCTTCAACGATGCGTTGTATGATGATTCTCCGAAGATTGACGTAATCTATTCAATGCGAGAATGTCCCATTCCGGTTTTACATTTAAAGTGTGCTGCAGACAGCTACTCCATAGTTAATACTGTCAATTAATATTAATCATATACCTTTACCATTTAATAAATTTATTAATGAGATGATTGTTAAAAACTTATTGACGAATTTTTGCGCATGTTTTAAATGTATCAATAGAAATAATCGTATTCGTTCAGATATTTTTTATTTTTTAAGGTCAGTACATTACAAATGCAAACTAATTTATGTTTAAATGTACTTTATGACGCATTTTTTCATTAAATTTTGTTTACAAAAGTAAAATTTTCGGTACAGATGTCGCAAACGCACAAAAGTAATTTTTTTTTTTTTTTTTTGGCACCAAAATGGTGATTTTTGCATGGGGTGAAAACATGGCGATTTTAAGTCCTCTGTTATTTAATAGCTGAGTCAGTTGCATTTTTGACCAGTGTGTGTGTTTTACATATTAAATTAAACATTGTGTGTTTTTAATAAAATAAATGTGTGTTTTATTAAAAAAAAAGAAATTAATAAACTGTTTCATAATTAAAAAAAAAAGTAACATGCATGCTAGTAATAATAGGTATTCGAAAACTAGGTTTTCTCGCCAAAATGGCGCACAGAAAAAAATCGCGCCAACCCTTGTGCGTCTGCGACATCTGTTACAAATTTTCTTGCATGTCATGAATGATTCCACTCTTGCTGGTTGAAATATGGTAATATGAACATTTTGGGCTGTTAAATTTTAGATTAATATTAACAGAAATTTTAACAAAAAATTTATTGTTTAGCACTTTTATTGTTTAAGCGAAAACAAAATGGGCTACTAGTTTTTTAAAAAAGTGACCACTTATAAAGTTGCTACTACTAGCCACTGACCACTATTGAATAGTTTTGCCCTGTATATACTAGTGTACTTACAAGTTTTAAACCCATCATCATCCGATTTCCTTTTCCTTTTTCACCCTTGTAAGTCTGTTTTTCAAGTTTATCTCCCTTGAGCTGTATTACCTCATTTCTCATCCCAAGTCTTCGCTGCTGAACTCTTCACGTCTAAAACTGCCCGGAGACATTTCCTTTGCCGAAAAGTTTTAAAATGCCAGCTAAAAACACAGAACCACATTAGAAGTTTCCCGAGCTCCTTACGTATATTTCGGTGCTGTCATGATGAATAACTCCGCTGAATTTTCAAGAGCAATATCATCTATTTTGGTGTAGAATGAACTTTTCCATTTCTTTATTATACGCTTGCGGCTTTCTTCTCTTCTCTTTTCCCGAAAACGGGAAAAGAGATGAGAGTAAAGCGGGATATTTATGTGATTTTGTTCTATTTTTGAAATTTAGTTGCATTATCGTTTAAAAGCAAAATAGTAATAACTTAATGATAAATTTATAGATTTAAAATTTTTAATTTATGTATGACTTAGAAACATTCATTTATTTTATATAAAAGTGATGAATTAAAAGGGGGAAAAATACGTTCGCTGCTTTTATTTTTACGCTACTGAAACAAAAAATTTTGCAAATTAAAAACAGTTTTAAATAATTATTCATTTATAAAACTGGGGTAATGTAGAAAGTGAAAAGAAACTTTCTTTTTTTCTTTTTTTTTATGTTATTGAAATTGTCTTCTTTTAAGAAAAATTTTGTCCATAGATCTACTATAGAAAAACAGTGTTACCAGTCTGCTATTTTATTATTATTATTATTATTATTATTATTATTATTATTATTATTATTATAATTATTATTGGGATAGCTTAGTTGCCGTCTTTTTTTTTTCTTTCTTTTCTTTCTTTTTTTTTTTTTTTTAAGTTATAATATTTGTCTTGCACTTGAGCCCTCTTAACGAGTATGATAAAGTACTCTCATGTGTCATGCAGTCTATGCAAGTGTCCTTACATTCCTGAAACCATCAACATCCTATTTTGTTTCGTAATCATAGTCAGAGATCTGTTTAGGGAAAAATTGGGTCCTTTAAAGGACCTTTCTTCTTCTTCTTTTTTTTTTTTTTCATTTCAAAACAAGCCCTTCGCAAAATTTTTCATTTCAAAACAGGACCCTTCACAAAATTTTTCATTTCAAAACAGAACCCTTCACAAAATTTTTCATTTCAAAACAGGACTTTTCACAATTTTTTTCATCTCAAAACAGGACCTTCACAAAACTTTTCACCTTAAAACAGGACGCTTCACAAAATTATTTTTTCTTAAATAGAGACCTTTCACAAAAATCTTTTCTCTCTCTAAACTGAACCTTTCACAAATTTATTAAAAGTAAAATCTGACTCACTTTTACATATATAAAAAAAGTTTTACAATTTACAAACATATATCTTCTTAAAAATGTGAACAAGAACTTGAATATAACAATCCTTTCAAATTCACAAAATTGTGACTATATTTTTCACAAATTTAATGAGCTGTTTCACAATTTCACAATAACAGGAAAATGTTTGGGCAGACCACTGATGGTAGTCTCTTTTTCACCCTTGTTTTCGAGTCTTATTTGAGCTGTATTATTTAATTTCTCATTCCAAGTTTTCGGTGAACTCTTCACGTCTAAAACTGCCCGGAGACATTTCTTTTGCCGAAAAGTTTTAAAATGTCCGCTGAAAACACAGAACAACATTAGCAGTTTCTCGAGCTCCTTATTTCTATCTCGGTCCTGTCATGATGAATAACTCCGCTGAATTTTCAGGAGGAATATCATCTATTTTGGGGTAGACTGAACTTTTCCATTGCTTATACGCTTGCGGCTATCTTCTCTTCTAGTAGTGCTTTTCCCGTTTTGGGGAAAAGAGATCAGAGAAAAGCGGAATATTTGTGGGATTTTGTTCTATTTCTAAAATTAGTAGCATTATCGTTTTAGGACTGATTTCTTTAGATTCTGTTGAAATAAAATAAATTTAGATATTAATATTGAGGGATAATACAGTCAAGTCAAACCTCGTTAACATGAACACGCTTAACGCGAATTACTTTTAGCACGAACTGTTTCCGATTGCCCCGTCCAGTTGTATGTACACTCTCAGAAAAAACTGTAAATTTATGAGCGTTGCCCTTCAATTTTCACGGGCAACAGCCTTATTTGATGAAAAACGGTCTGATCCACTAAATAAGCGGCCTTACCCCTTAGATACTTAAGAAATAAAGAAAATTTAGAAAATTAAGAGAAATCCACATATTCTTACAGTTCTAGCCCATATGTTAGCAAAAATACGGTACGACCCCATACATTGTCCTCCGCTAGGGTGTAACCCTTCATTTTACTCGTGTTTCGAAAATTTTAACCCGCCAAAACAGCGATTCTGTGATGATTATCTAACGTGCTACGTGCTGCGGAACAGTATAAGCAAAGTGTTATTGTGTTTTAAAGTGCATTATATCCTGTGCATTATAATGCTGTATTACTTTGCCCCGTAAAATTACGTGCTGCGCAAAATGATGGGCATGGATTCTTTTTTTTTTACGGGGTATGACTGGAATCTCTGTTGCCGGCCTCTGCCCGTAATTTTACTGCAATTTTGTTTACAGTGTAATGTATTTAAGTTCGGATAACACGAACTACTTTTAACATGAACAAAATAAGTTTCCCCTTGAGTGTTCGTGTTAACGAGGTTCGACTGTACTTTTCATTGCGTGTCATCAATCTGTTAATTTACACTTTCAATTGAAAAAAAAAAATCCTAAATCAAACATACTTGCCAAAAAATAAAATAAGAATAAAATTATTTGAAAATTATATTCTTTCTAGACCTTAAAAACTTGCTTTACAATTACCCCCAATGCATCATTTTCACAAAAATGTATAAATAAATAAATATACATGAGTAAATTTCTTTGTCAAAATCTATGTAGACAGTTACTGGCATCAATAACGATCGTAATGTGTAAACACAAAATTTAAAGTAATCAAGTAAAGATGCGCGCTGTTTTTATAATTATTATTATTTCTGAAAATCAAATTAAACTAAAAATAAATAATTTAAGCGTAAATTGATGCATCGGTGTGTATTAAAATTCCACAATTTTAATCAGAAAATTTTGAGAATTTAAAATATGAGATTATCTAATTTTGACGAAATTAAGTGTATTACTGGCGAAATTCGCAATTTCTGGCATATTAGTATATTGAAATGTAGTTTTGATTTTCATTATATGCAGATTTGTATTTGTAGAAAGTTCTGAAACTTAAATACATTTTGAAAATAGGTGTTTCAAACATTTATACGGAACATTAATTTTACCAGTATATTATTTCCTTATATCTTTTTAATTTCGTATTATCTCATTTTTTATAACATGTGATATGTTTTGAGACAGTCTTTATAAAACCATTACGAAGACAAACGGTAAATAAAATAAATAAAACCTGAAATATGTTGATAATTTCTCAAAACACTTTTTTTTAAAAAAATATTTTAAATTGAAGTCTGTAAAATACTTTTGAACTCCTCGAGTAAAACATTAGAAAAATATGGCTGCAGAAAATCATTTTTAACATGTTCTATATAACTTCACATCTTCATTGTCTTTTCAATTTGGCTACTTGAACTGCATTTCGTCTTCTAAATCTCTAACTATATTTTTTATCCAAGTTTCTAAGCATTTTCAGTACAATACCTTAGTAGTTTTAAAGAAATTGTCAAAAAGCAAAGCTACAATCCTGTAAGACTTTTTTCCCTGCCTTTTTCTACAACGGAGAGAAGTACTGCTGTTCTCTTCGGAACTCCTCCAACTGTTTTATCGTCTGCTATAGTCATAGGATTTTATAAGCTGTTCGTGAGATTTATTCTTACAAGTATTGTGAAAGTTAAATTTACTGTTCAGTTTTTGCTCTTCGGTTGTAATTTTTTTCCTAAAAGAATTCTGAAAGCAAAGCATTTTCAGCTCTCCATTCCACCTCCCATTTTCGAAAGAAATATCAAATTCTAAACTTTCTTCAACTCCTGAATACTCATACTTTAAAGAAATATTTCATTCGTGCTCATTATTCGCACTGTGTGCATTTTTTTTCCGTTGCATGTATTTTTTTTTCTCGTTGCATGCATTTTAAAAGAAAAATAAAATAGCCGAAGGAAAGTTTTTATTTTTAAGAAAGTTATGCGTTGTTATAGATCACGGTATTTTTTTTTCTTTTAATTCTACTCAGCATGCTAAAAGTGGTGTGACCATTTAAATATTAAAAACGTTCTAAACCTATACAAGATTCAGTAAAATTTCATTTATTAATATTTGATTTTGATTTTAATTGAACTAAGTAGGTTTGTGTAAGAATAATATGGCATGTAACAGAATATTTCTAAACTGTTTTTGAAACTTGAATGCAATATAAAAAAAAATAAACGTTACACGCCTTAGTATATTAGAAAGGTATTTTTTTCTCTCCATTTTCAATTATTTATTTATTTTGTTACACGAAAATAAATTATAAAAACGTTGACAATTTCTCAAAATATATATTTATCTAAATATTTAAAATGGAAGTATGCAAAATATTTCTGAATTACTTCTTTGGTGTCTTTGCAATTTGGCTACTTGGAGAAAATTTTGTCTTTTTAAATATCTGACTATCCTCCTTATCCAAGTTTTCAAGCATTTTCAGTACAATGCTTTTTCGTTTTAACGAAATTATCAAAAAAGAACAGTAAATAAATAAAGCTACATGAAGCACACATTTAGCCTTGTAAGACTTATTGTAAATTTGTGCTACAATTTTTGTCTGAAATTATTTATTTTATTAACAGTATTCAATGAAGACATTTTTATGATTTATTTATTATACATATTCAAATTTAATTGAAATAGAAATACGTCTATATATTTTTTTAAGTTAATATATTATAGTCCTATAAACGTCAGTTTTTATTTTAGACTTTTAGGTTAAAGTAAAATTTAATAAAACTTAATATATATATATTTACTATTGTATGAAAATATTCTTAATTAATTTACTTTTATAATTTTGTTGGTGTGAGTTTTGTTTACATTAAAATCGCACAAATGTTATTTAATTTTTTTTTCTTTGCCTCTTTCAACCTTATAAATTTTCCCTAAATCATTGTAAGCAAAATAACGTTTAAATAACGAATTTTGAACAAAGTTAATGTATATATATATATATATATATATATATATATATATATATATATATATATATATATATATATATATATATATATATATATATATATTGTATTAGTTACTACTCTTTTATACCAATCTTTATTTCTCCATGCTTTTAAATTGCATTTATATAGATAAAAAATCAAATTTATTCTATGTTATACTTTATCCTTTTTTGTCTTCAACTCATTCTAATTTGATTTCCCTCGATCTTGAAGGATAGATTTCGTTACTTTCATAAATATATGCTCAGACTGTAATCTTGTTTGTTCTTTGTATTCGCCTTTGATAGAAGAGTAAGTTATTTAATTAATCTTATCAATTCCAATTTTATCAAATATTTAGATTGATAGTAATTTCGTATATTTGTTTGTTAGCTAATATTGATGTGACTTCAGTTGCAATTGAAATGAAGAATTTAATATGAAAATAAAAGAGTTTATGCGCGTTTAAAAACTAACTGCTATTTACAAAACATTTTTTTTTTTTTTTGTTTACAAAGTTATCTTATGTTCTGCCTTTAGTAAATTAGGAGATTTTCTTACATTAAAATTAGTTATTTTACTTTGCATTTTGAAGATCAGCTAAATTATTGAAACAAATAAAACTGTTTCACTCAAAACCTATCAAAGCTATTATTATTTTTAAAATGTAATTTACTATTACTTTGTCAATTCTTTATTTATACATTATTGTAATATTTATTCTCGAAAAATTAAAAACAAAAGAATCCCATGAAGGTGAATTGTTACACTTTTGAGAGAGCTCCAAATTTAGGTATGTAATTTTCGTAAAGCTGGCATTTTAAATATTTTTTGACTTATTACTGATTATAATCAATATTTTGTACTTTTAAAGTAGGATAAGATTAAAAATAGGAAATATATTTGTCTAAATATGTATTTATATATTCACGTATAAAGTGCTGGAGAAAAAAGACAGGGGCAAAATTCAAACTGCTATATTTAAAATACTGCAATATTTGATGTAAATTATTCCATTTCTACAAAAGGAATACACTTCCGTGTATTTCTTTTACCTTTCCTTCCAACTTTTAAAGCAACATGCGCCCAGTACGCTTGTGCATTGTTAAAATAGTTCGGCGCATTAAAAAAAATAATGAAGCGATGTAGTACCTGCTATGTTGGATTAATTTAAAATCTTGAATTAAAATTAAAAATACCCAAAACGACAACACGTAACCCCGATTACATAGTACTGCCAATTTCGTTGCAAGCACGGGCGTACACACAGGTGCGTATACAAATACATATCTATATTTGAAAATGAAAAAGAAATGCATAGATAATGTTTTCGATTTTCATTATTGCCCTTTAATCCCTTGAAGGACGGTGGAATATTATATACCCCACTTAATTTTAATCCCCAAATGCCACAATTTGTACCAGAATTTTTGAATAAAATTTTCTTTTATAATGTACGTGAAGGAAAGCTTTTACTTATTTTCAAATGAATTTCTTCGTAAATCCTGGAGTCATTCAATTATTTCAACATTTTACCATCAGTACTTCGCCCCTGAAAGGGTTAATATATTTCTATATTATTTCGTATTGATAGACATACTAGCAACAGAAGTACTTTGCCTCTGGAAGGGTTAATATATTTCTATATTATTTCGTATTAATAGACATTCTAGCAACAGATGTGTTTTTTCCCTGAAAGGGTTAATATATTTCTATGTTATTTCGTATTGGTAGACATTCTAGCAACAGAAGTACTTTGCCCGTGAAAGGGTTAACATATTGCTATATTATTTCGTATTGATAGACATTCTAGCAACAGAAGTACTTTGCCTCTGAAAGGGTTAATATATTTCTATATTATTTCGTATTGATAGAAAAGTTATTTTTTGCTTGTGATAACTTTTGTGATAAGAATCATACGGAGGTTAAATATTAACCTTTATAAATTCTTCCTTAGTGAATCGCAAAAGTTTCGTTTTCCTCCATCCTTCCTGTCTCTATCAGCTTTAGTTGCTTTAGGGCAGTCATTATTTAATAGACACAATAGAAGGCGCTAACAATAATCATCAGCATACATATTTTTTAATTATATTTCAAAAAAGAATTAATAACAAGCTTGCGTTGTGTCGGAAATTCATTTCACTTGCAGTGATATGAATTTCTTTCGAACCTAATCTTGAAGCATAAAGGAGAAAATACCATTTTATAAAACAATTTACGTTGGAAATTGTAAAATTTATTTATCGCGGATATTATATGAGCGCAAAACATAAATTCAGGATTTTGTAGCATATTATTTCCTTGCATTTTTTCATAATTAAATTAATTTAATACAGCTTTAAAAATCAGATAAATTATTAAAATATATAAAATTATTTTCCTCAAATCTATCATATTTACTTCTTCACAGTAATGTATTATTATTATTAAACATTTATTAACAACATTAAATATCGTCTCTCTTTCCTGTACATAAAACAAACAACACAAAACACAAATGCTTCTTTTTTTTATATAAATATACATTAAAAAAAAAATCTGGTAACAGTCACACGGAAATTATATATTTACGGCTGTTTATCCTTCCTTGATAGATAATAACGTTCCTGTTTCAGCTTTCAAAATTTTCTTTAGGTAAGTCATTATTTAATAGACACAATGGCAAGCGCTTGCAATAATCCTTAGCTTATATTTTTTAATTATCTTTCAAAAAGAATAAATAACGACTCGCATTGTGTCGGAAATTAATTCATTTCACTTGCAGGGGTATAAATAAATTTCTTTTCAACCTAATCTTGGAAAATAAAGGAGAAAATGTCGTTTTGTAAAACAATTCACGCTCCGCGTGTGTAAATTGGAAAAATTTATTTATTGCGGATATTATTGGAGTGCAAAACAAATAGCAAAGTTAATTCTCTTATTAAAGGATGTTCAGTATCTGTTTTTGTTTTATGCAGCGATTTAATTCACTTCTTTTTATTGTTAAATGAAGGCGAATTAAGCCATCTTTCTTTGAAACTTCGAATTTACTTCTTTCATTTTTTTCTCCCAAACAAATTATTGTTTAAACTAGAAAAAGTCTTTTTTTTTTTTTTTTTCAACCAATATTTGTTTGAAAAGAATATTTCAGAATATTTCGTTTGGCTACTTTTTTTATTTTTTCAGAAAAAAAAAGTATTAGATTTTGTTATTTAAATTGAGTATATGAGGATGTTATGTTTTTGCTAGGAGATATAATTTTGCTAATTATTTCGAATTTTTTTCACGTATCATTTATATCGTTATAATGTCACATAAAAAAATAAAGCTAATCTATTTTGTGATTATATTGTGATATTCTTCTTATTGCTCAATTTCTATTTACTTTAACAATCTTTTTTTTCTAAAATCAGATTTTTCTTTAAAAAAAAAAAAAAAAAAAAAAAAGAATTTTACTTACTTTGAAATAAGAGAAATGAAATTATTAAATTTTGCTGTCTATTTGAATGATTATCATAGATAACATTTTACTTTATAATCCGTTTTTTTTTTTTATTATTATTAAAACTGTATTCGTAGTACGTTTTCTGCTTTGATTTTTATACATTTTAAAATGACATTTAACACCTTTTTAAACATACTAAAGTTTTTTTTTGTGTGTGTGCGTGTTTTAATACTATATTTTGATGAATTTAAGATTACAAATCTGCTTTGAAACAAAAACTGGGAATCGCAGTAAAAAAGCTCCTGACATGATATATTAATCTCCTGGAAATTTTTTTAAATATCTGTCACCGTTTGCAATTTGTTAAATTTTAAAATCAGTCAATAAATTTTAGAACACCCGGTATATTCATAGCTCGTTGCTGCTAGGAAGCTGATACGACGGTATTAGTAATCAAAGGGCTTTATAGGATGCTATCCGAAGTGCATTGTACAGGATGAAAAGGTGAACAAGTTACTTTCATCTACAGTTGTAATCTTGTGATTAATACTGTATTGTATAGTTCATTTACATGCTGTAAGGGTGCAAAAGAGAAGTTTTTTCCTTGCAGCAAAGCTGATCATTGAAATTTTGAACAGCGATTGGTACTCTCGTCTTGAAAATGGTGTGATCAATAAATCAAGTTTCTCATGGTATAAGAACATTTACCCTTACATTCTCAAAAAAAAAAATAAATAAATAAATAAATAAAAAATAAAATAAAAAATAAAAAATATCGCCAAAAAATTAGTGCCGGCAGCAAGTTGTCGGAACACCCTTGTGATTGAAATAGATTTTTCTGTTATTTTAAGAAATTTCTATATTTTGACTGGAGATTTTTCAGGAATCTTTGAGCGAAATTTTTCATATTTGCGTTTTGAGGGAAAAAGAACATAACGTAAAAAGTTGTTTTCTAATACGAAAAAATACTAAGCAGCACAGTTGCCAGACAACTCCTATGATTTGAAGAAAATGCAGCTTTAGATTTCAAGCAATTTATAGTTGAATTGGAGAATTTTCGGTAATTGGGGAAATAGGCAAGACAAGCTTTTTCGTGTTTTAACGAAATGTAATCAACGAAAAATTTCTTTCAATTCACGAATTCTTTTGAGAGTGTACCTTCATGCAGGATCCTATGCTATTCAAAATCCTTGAAGAATATAACGCCCTATACTTTAGAGGGGAAAAAGTAAACTAATTGACCTATTTAGACAGCGTTTTCTGCCATCTGAATGAGTAATTTAAAACAATCATTGACTAAGTACAGATGTAGTCTTTATATTATATTTTCCAGAAAAACTGAGCGACTAATCATACCTTAACGCCGTACGCCCAAAAAATTCATTATGAATTGACCTAGACATCGCCTTCTACAATCTAAACGCACCCTTTCCTGCAAAACATTCCTAAACAAAAATATTTTCTTTTAGGACTCCCACCCTTTACATTTTGGCTAGGTAATTTCGAATCACTCTGTATAATTTAGGCAATCTTAAAATAGTTATCATGGGAATAATAATAACGATGAAAAAAGACCTGAATAATTAGAGCAAATTAATGATTTTCAAATTATTCTAATGCGGCCTTTGATTTAAAAAATAATTTTATGGAATCATCATACATTTTTGCCATTACGAATATGTAGCGTAGACGTATGCAATACACAGTCTTGGCCAAATATATTGAGCACCCCCATATTTTTAATACATTAAAAAGTAATGGTCGGACACAAATGTTGAAACAATTATGAATTTCTGAATTATGAATTTCTGTGTTAAGTTATTATTACAATTTGTAATACATGACAGCAAACGAACAACTCGACTTTTAATTAACCTTAATTAAACCATAAGCTTTTTTTAAAAAGTTTAAAAATACAAAACTGCTCTTTTTTTTTTTTAAGTTTCGTTGTTGTGATATACAATTTAATAGATAATCCAGAAAATTAAAATAATTCTTACAGAAAGTGCCAAACCATAGGGAACTGAGTCTTCAGATAAAGAAAACTATTTTATGTTAAATAAAATTCAATAAAATAATTTTTAAAATTTATATATATATATATTTAACATTGTCAGAAATTAAAACAATAAAAAAAATTACATAATTTTAAAATTACATACTTTTCTTTAATTTTTTAACACAAAAATATTCTTTATCACTTTCGCTGCTGAAAACTAAATGATTTATGGTTTTAACATTTAAAATTTTTAAAACTTTGTAATCAAAATTTTTATGACAAGGCCGACGTATCCTCTATTTCTGTCTACATTTATAATATCGTTAAAGCAGGTGGTGGGGGAGGTGAGAGAACCTGTGAATTAGCTCACCAAGAAGTTTCAAAGCCTCATCTGATTTAGCCGACTGGTTACTGTCCCGATTTGTATCTAGCTATTAATGATAATGACATTTTTAAAAGATAGGAATGCTCGATACTTTTGACCAAGACAGTATATTGTACTTTTTATTTAATTATTTATTTTTATTTTAGGCTCTCTACTGCACTTTAAAATATAGCCAGAGAATTTCTAATCAACCTGGAGAGAGTGATTTTTATCTATCTCAAAATACAGCCTTCGATGAAAAAACATGTAGATATTTTTGTAAAGATTCGAAATTTTACAATCCTAAAATCAATATCATCAAAAATTCGTAGAAGACTCGGAATAATAATTACCAATTTAGATAATCTTCACGCGTTCTGAAACACAATCTTCGATTTAGGAAGACTTGTGGGATAAATGATTCACATTTTTTTTCCTGTTATAGATGTGTGGCGCATATTTTTCCACGATGAATGTACCATCATGCTTTTCAAACCTCGCCTACTCCAGTCTTCGCTTTTGTAATGCAAATAACACTTTGCATTTTCAGAATTCTTGGGACAGGCGTTTAAAAGGGAATTCCCGAGTTGCATTTACACCGCACAGTCTTCAATAATCACTAGATTATAGATTGAGAATATAGTTGTAATATGCAAAATTTTTGTTAAAAATTTTAAAGCGAAGAATAGTTTGAATTATTAATCACCTATCATATGTGAGGGAATGAGTGTCACTTAAATCACTCACTGTGATGAATTTGGAATAATGAAAATTAATGAATGAGTAATAAATTTAGAATAAATTAAATTTTTACCTGTGCATTTTTTATGTGTAGCAAACTAGTATTGGTTATATTGAGTCCAAAAATACATTCACAAGAAAATACTACCAAAGGAAACATCAATATTCATAAAATCCCGTTATTATAGATATATTGGCTTTACATTTGAAATGTTGGTAAGAATATAGCGAAATTCAATATAGGTGCAATTTTGGCAAATTATAAGTACTCTTAATATTGCAGCAATATTTCGTGTCAATATGGCCAAAAATATAATGAAACATAAAAAAATATGTTTTCTTCCAAGTCTATTTTTTACGTAGTTATATCTGCTGAAATTAATGCCGTGTAGTTAAAATTGTTTTACTGATTAAAATTTAACGTTTCCATTTTTATTTATTTGCCTCAAATAGCAATTTTCCCTTCAATATTAATACAATATCAGGCTCTGTCTCTTTTTTTCCCCCTTTATGTCAACTTCTAATATGAAATAAATAGCGGAAACAGTAAGGTAACTGTGGATATATCCTCATTTTTCAAGGGTGAAACTTCATATTACGAAGCTTATTTAATCATTTACTGCTCAGTGAGCTGAGACAGACTGGTCACGTGACTTTTGGATCGCGAATAAAGGATTCGGTTTCAGAAATTGAAGGAGAAAGAATGATACAATATTATTCTTTGATAAGTTTCACGATAGCGTTTTCATTTCATTTTTTTTCGTATCTTTCTTTTAGTTAAATACAGTAGTTGACACTTAAATGATCACAAGTTAATTGAATCAGCTGCATTTATTAATGAAATCACCAAGAGCAAATTTTAAATTGTAATATTATTATTGTTGTACATTGGAATTAGTCATTTGTAATGGATTCGAAATTTGGCGCACAAATGTGATTCGATTAAACGAAGCCCATTTGTATGTATGCGTGTTTGTCTTTATTCATTTAGAACTCTGTTTATTTAGACTCATGTAACAGACGTTCACTAACTATCCGTTGATAGGGAATTTATGTTGCGTTCTAAAATGGCATTGTTATCTGCAATGCAAACGAAATCGTATTATTCATAAAACTGAAAATAGTGAAGCACAAAAAAAAGAAAAGAAAAAGAAAAGAAAAGAAAAAGAAAAGAAAAAGAAAGAAGCAAGGAAGCAAAAAACAAATATTGTCTTTACTTTAAATTTCTAGATTAAAGTTTTTCTTTAGTCCTTCGATAATTATTATTTCGATAGAATCTATGTTAAATTATTTATAAATTATCTATTTCCATATTTATCACTGAGCAACTTCTGAGAGTGCGGCAGTTATCTTTTTCAATAGATAGCAATTACAATACATAGAAAAAGTTTAGACGTGCAAAATTTAAATGAAAATAACATAACTTTAACTATTTCAATATGCTTAAAATTTATGAAATGCACTTTTTTCACAATGTTTACAAAAACACAATCTATATTTTATAAAAGCAATATTTTTTAAACAGTGCGATACAATTACCTTTTAATGCGACATCCTTATCCTGATTTATGTGTTTCAATGATTCTAAATTAATGGGTTCTCTTTTATCAATCGCTGTAACACACCATGTTTCTAAAACTGGAGTCGTAACAGTGCTTAGTAGAGATATATGTTTCGCGGTATATCGCTTATGTATATACTTCTGTACCAGAAATGTTTTCCGTATCTATATTTTATTCTTCTGGTTTTGCTTTAACTGAGAAATATTTGTTCTGCGCCCTTTTTATCACTTCTCACCTTAAATGCTACAATAACAGTATTTTGTTAAGTGATCCTATCTCTAAATACACAAATAATGCCCCAGATAAATACCAAGTACGCTTTGGAAATTTATATGCGCCTTATCTGCGTAACAGATCCTGATGTAGAACCAGAATTTACTTCCCTAACTTCTATTTAAATGGCAAACATTCTGTTCCAGAACTAAACGAACGAAGTTATTCATTGTTTTCTACCCTGTTCGTGAGATGGAAAACAACTCAACTCAACAGTCGTTTAAAAAGGCATTATTTTGTCTTCAGAGTGTTTAAATTACCCTGAAAATGTTCTGTTGCCAGCGGAAACAGATTTATTTTAAGCCATTTTTCCTTCATCGCCCTTATTTTATTGCATTTTTTAAACTGCAAAGTTTGTTATGGTTGAGGTGTGATAAAAATTTGGCAGGATAGATAGAGAGAGAAAATCACTAGAAATCAATGAGTTTTTCACTAGAGGAAAAATATAAATATACGTGCTTATTTTTTATTGAACTATATATATTTTTTTCTTTTTCCTACTGTTGAATGTTTGATTTTTTTTTTTTTTTTTTTTTTTTGCTCCTTATCTCAATCTTTCATTTGAAATTATGTTATAAATGATAAAATGTATGATAATTTCGAGTAATTGCGAAATGTTTGATAAGTAAATTATAAATTAAGTAAATTTTCGTCAATTAAGATTGACATAGTTATCAATAATAACTTATTTCAAATATGTTTGTATTATGAAGTGATAACTTTTTTTTTCTTTTAATATATAAATTTCTGGTTTTGCTGACCTAAGACTTACGTCCGCTCATTATACCCAGGTTTTGTCACGTGATATACAGCAACTACAGTCAAATACAACTGTGGATTTTTTTCCCTTTATTTGTGTCTCATAGGATGTATTGGATCTAGAAAATATTTTTTATTTGTTTATTCTATTAAAATGCTTGTTTTTTAACGCCAATTTGCTTCTGGTTACTTACCTGTAACAAGAAGTCCAATTTTGTTTCACTCTATTAGTCTGAAAATGTTTGTATGCTGCCAAATGTACACATTTAACCCCTTCCCGACGACATTCCTTTACAAAATCTTTAATCTTTTATCACCGATTTTTTAAACTAGAAATTTTGGTTTAATTTAATCGTAGGTTTCTTTCATTTTTTGAAAAATTTAACTCGTTTATTCTATTTTTTATAAATTTCGTGTAAATTTCTCTTTTTTTACTTTCATTCATGTACTGCAGTTAAACTTAAATTTCTTTAATGTTTTCTTTAAAAGTTAAATGTCTTTATCTCTGCAAGTTGTTTACACGTCGCGTCGCCCGGCTGTAAAGTTGCTCAGCAACTACGAAGTCCAATAACAGCCTTTATATTATTCTATTCTGATTACGTAAGACAAAATTTACTGATAAAAAATACTGGTAGGAATTCTGAGCACATGACACTCGTCGCGAGGGGAGTTCAAATTTATACTTTCTTTTTTTTAAAAAAAAAAACCTTTTTTATAAAGAAATTTATTCTACATTCGTTATTTTAAAAATATATGCTTTTCTATAAAGCAAACATATTTCGGTTTATTTTCCTCTAGCAAGAAATCACATTTTCCCCGATCTCTATCAACTAACACTAGAAAATAGTTTGGAAAATAAATACCTCATTATTTTAAATTAGTTTTTCTACGTTTTCATTTATTTTCTTCTTCATATTTGCTGCAATTTCCTTATTCTTAGTTGTTTTGGAACGATACTGGCAATATCTGTTGAATTTATTCCTGCAAACAATATCAAAATTCAAGTAACTGAATGTATAAAGAAAGAGCAGACGATAAAATTGCATAGTCATCAAAAAGCGTCCAGGCTTGATGGAACATAAAATAACATTATACGTCCAAAAATAAATAAATAATAAATACGTTAGCTGACGTATATCAAATTCAGAAAGTGATTTCAAAGATTACGGAACGTAAGAAGGAAACATATTTCTCCTCCTACAAGATTCCGAAGTCCAGGTAATGCAAGTATGCTTTTCAAACCACATATTGAATTTCTAATTTATTTATTACGGGAGAACCTAACTCAGTATTAATAGTCGCCATTCTTTCGTAAAAACTGAATTTCGGAGAAATAAACGTAGGAAATGGAAGCTTAATCTATAGGCCGAACAAATCTGAAATTGAATACGGACTATACTTTTTAATACAGCAGTTCCTTCCCTAGAGCTTTTCTATCATTTTATTCGAAAGCGACGCGATCGGTTTCGCCATTTCCGAAAGGATTTATTTTATTTTTGCGTCGAAGAGAAAATTAAATTTTATTCAGTAATTTTTATTTGTGGTTCTTTGGTTTTAGTTTTTAATTTTTAGAGTTGCTTTTAAAGCAAAAATACATTTTTGAGTGTATTTGAAGCCCCATGCGTAATTGTTTTTATTCATATGTGCATAAAATCAGTTTGATATTATGATTGAAATGCCAGATTGTACAACTAAACTAAACTCCATGGTGCTACAATCCAAGCAGGATCATGGCCAATGTTTCCAATTTAGATTTTTTGAATAATAATAATTTTTTTAAAAAAAAAAGACGCGCTAAATTGGCAATAATGATGATGGCCTGCGGTATCCTACTCCGCTTTCATGAGCATATGCCTGAAGTACTATATGTCATATGTCGTAGTTAGCCTAACAAAAAAATCCCTTAATTTAATTCCCCAAATACACTTGTTAATCCTTTTATTGAACCTGTTGGAATGAAAGATTCAATGAACCTTGCTCGAATCGGGAGGCGAACCCGGCAAGGCATTGCGCTAACCACTAAGCTACCTGACATCTTGCCGATTTTTGGTATTCTAAAAATGATGGGACAAAATTTTACACGGCTATACCTCCCGAAAACTATATATTGTATGTAAATGCCTATAAATCATTTGAATGAAGATGTCATATTCACTCAAATACTATCGTTACTGCCCTCCGAAGTCCTCATACTGGCCAAAAGTATCAATTATGAGCAAGATGGCTTATATGCAGCATACATTTTTTTTTTTTTTTCACTGGTGTGTTTATTAAATCCGTATCACAGCTGCAGTGACCTCGGTGATGCAAGATATTCTTCATCTGATGTGGAATGGGTTCAGCTACAGTCAATATGCTATCCATTTGACTGGAGGTAAAAACATTAAACCTCCATAAACTTTAATATGACTATAATCTAATATCCATGTAATAACTTGACCATAAAATAATCTTCTCTGTTTAGCGGTATCTGTAGTTAAAGCTAACGAACGGAATGACATAATAATTTTGTATTTCGACTTTTGAAGCCATATTAGAGCTTAATCCAATGGGGGAAAAATAGCATTATTTAGTACAATTAAGAACTGGAATTAAGTGGCCAATTAAGAACTTTTGACACTGTCATAGTAAAAAAAAAAATAAAATAAAAAGACTGTTATTCACATTAACTCGTTCGCTGCCAAAACTATGTGGGCGGGGTCTACGATATTTTTTACTGAAATTCATTTTGAACCAAAAATTCCGAAAGTTAATATATGGAAACTTTAATAGCAGAGTTTTTGTCATTAAATAAAGTATTTTTTAATATATTAAAATAGTGGTGGCTAGGCAGGTTTTTTTTTTTTTTTTTTTTTTTTTTTTTTTAAATCATACATTTTATTTTGAATGTTGACAACCACGAGTATACTCGTGGTTGGCAGCGAATGGGTTAATAACTGTAAATGGAATATGCAAATTGTTTTACGTGACCATGACAGCAGACGAACTTTGCCCGAAAATTCTATATCAAGTCAACCCGAATCCGAACCCGACAAAAAGTTTTGTTGATCTGTAATCCAAGCCGAATCCACAAAGTAATTTTCGTCTACCCGTAACTCGACCGGAGACCGACACACTTCAACCCGAATCCCAAATGGAAAAGTAATCCATTTTTAATACAGTTATGTAAAAATAGCCTAGGTGTACCGCCACAATCCAGAAACAATTGAACAACTGAAGCAGTACATCTCTTCTGCATGTGAAGCCATCCCGCCTGACACGTTTACAAAGGTTTCTGGTAATTTCGTCTAGAGACTACGCCATATTATTGCTGCGCATGGTGGATATGTGGAAAATATCGTGGTTTAGATTTTTCCAGACTGCAGCGCCATCTGTTGTTGAAAATTGTAAATAATTTCGAAAGTTTGTTTGCCTGAAAATTTACTGTTGTCCCAAGCATATTGCAACAAACGGTGTATTTCTATCGCTGCCCGTTTAGTTTTTATTGATTTTTCAAATATACCGGTATATATATATATATATATATATATATATATATATGTGTTTTTCAGCTGAAAAATTATTCTGGGCATTCTATGTGATAACCCGAACCCGGCCCGCAAATGTCAAAACTTAACCTAAATCCGACTCAAAAAAAAAGGGGGGGGGGGATGTCAACCTGGCCTGAAATTGACCCGCAACGAAACAAATTAGCGCCAAACCAAACCGTGGGTCAGGTCGGATTCGGGTAAAATCGAGTTCCTCGACCCGATGCCGGACTCTAGTGTGCCTCGAACCTACCTGTATTAAACTACAGAAAATTTTTAGTATTTGATTTCTGGTATTTTTTTTTTTTTTTTTTCATGAAATTTACCTTCCGTCGGCTTTATAAGTCTAACTATAAAATATGGTTTTACTTTGTTAATTAGTTTTTTTTTTTTTTAGCAATGATGCCTCCAAATCGGGAAAGTTATCTTATGGCTACCCTGTAATTACTGTTTAAAGTTAAGCCCACTATTTTGAATCACCTTGCATTTATTTATGAAAAGAGAATTTTACTTGCTTTATTTTACAGCCGGTAAGTGAGAGATTCCTGGTTCGATTCTTGGTGTCCCATATATCGTAATAATTCCTGAAGCTCAGTTGTTTTGAACGGCATTTGAAAAATGTTAAATTCATTACTACAAAATCATCAGAATTCAAATAAAAGAATTCATAAAGAAGAAAAAAAAGACAATGGAATTACTGTATTCGTGAATCTCAGATGCCGTGTTCCATTTATATAAAAAATAAATTAACATAATTAATAATTATATTTTAAAAAAAATCAATAATAGAGCGTAACTAGAATTGATTGTTATGCAATTCATGTTTGTCGAGTTGTTTGTTGATGTGTATGATAAAAGCAATTCATTCTAGTTGACACAAGATCACTAATGAAATTTCTTTTATGTTATTCATTAATCATCGTTTTTGTGTTTACGGTTATGAATAACGATAGCTTACCGTTAAAGAACTAAAGTAAAAATATCACACCTTCAAGTCACTTTTATATTTAAAAGTGTATAATAATTCCAATCGTTTTTTAATAAAGCTTTCTACGCGCTTAAGTATCATCTAAACAAATTTTATAAAAATAAAAATACTTTGCTAAGAATTGGCAAATAATTTTCAGTTTTGTTATTTTGAGGCTAATGGTATGACTTGGATAATTATTGCTATGGGTAATTTCGATGAAATTATTATCAATAATTATCAATATTGCATCTGAATAATACCCTTTCATTTCATCTCTGCTCCTTGGTCGCAGACAACGTTTTATAAAACATTTTAAAAACAAAAATAAACAGATATATCCAGATTTTCAATATTGTCAAAATATTGTGTGCTACTGGAGAAATGTCTTACAACCATTTTACTTTCATTTTAACTACAATTTCTGATTCTTAAATGTTTTATTATATTATTTAAGAAAACAAATTAACATATTTAAATAATAATATGATAAAAAGAATCAGTAAAAGAGCTTTAATGGAATCTATTGTTATACATTTCTTGTATCCGCGATTTTTTGTTGTAATTTATGAAAAAAAAAATTACTTGGATTTCAGCATGAAATTTCCAATGTACTATCATTAATCATCACTTTCATATTCATATTTACAGTTTTTAGTAAGGAAAGCTTTCCATTAAAAAACCTTATTAAAAACATTAAATTGTCACTTCACAGTTTTATTTAAAAATGTTTCAACGTTTCTACAAGTTGAAAGAACATGCAAATAAATTTTATAAATAAATACAAATATTTTTCTAAAAGTTGACATTTGTTATCTTAGATTAATTTTGATGTATTGAAAATGCGAGAAATAAAGAAACAAACTTATCAATTCCTATTTATCAGTTATGTTTGAAAATGCCAGTTTATATTAGAAAGATATAAACGAATTTCAGTTTTTATCGTTCAATTATTCGTCTGCCGCTTTGCCCTTGGTGATTATTTCCATAAAATTTTATTCTTAACAAAACATAATTTTATGATGAATAAATAAATAAAAATTTTGATAACTGCAATCATAATAATTTTCTGTTTATTCCAAACTGTCCCTTTGCTCATCTCTTTTGATGCAAAGCGAAAATTCAATTCTTTAGCATTGTTGCCAATTACCCATTCAAAACATTGAAATGAAATAAAACATATTATTGTTCTGTCATACTTCCTGTATGAAATTTTCTTGAGATGGCAACACTTGAACTTGATTTAATTTTTAGAATCGAAGTAAATTAGTTGTGCAAATAACTTTGACAAAAATGTCTCACTTAATTTAATAATTTGTGACGTCTTATGTTAGGTTGCTAATTTTCATATTTATTACTGACTCAGCTCGAACTGTGTTATTCTGCGACGAAATTAACGATTAATTTATGCTTCAGTTCGAAAACTTTTTTATATGAAAAAATAAGCTCCGGTGTTTATGTTTTCACTTATTAAATCCTTCGTATTTCGATAATTTAATTAGGAATTTAATATTTATCTTTGTTAGAGAATGGTGTTTTATTCCTTTCACACCAGTATTAAATATATTTAAAATTCATTTTCATAAAAAGGAATCTTTCATTTAGTTAGTATTATTGTATATAGTATTATTTTAATAACTCGTTCCGACTGTAAGATATTTTTTAATAATTTATGAATGGCATTTATGACAAATAGCATTAAACTAATACGAAGAATTCAAGCATGTAATTGAATTTGTTGTACAGAAATCAAAACTGTGAAAATAAAAGATTTTATAAATGTATTAACTCTGAAATGTACAATGTAATAAATTTTTCTTATAATGTCATAATATATCATTGCATATTGGAAAGCAGTTTTCTAAAGATTCTATTGACTAAAAAATTAAGTTTATTTTAATTTAGTGCCATATTCTGCCAGTTCTGAATTAAAGATGTGAAATCTTTTATTTTTTCTAATCGCCAATGCAGTCTTTAATTTATTTATTTATTTATTTTGCGCAGTTACGAAATTTACTTCATCTACACACGCATGAAATCTTCAGATATTTTCATTAAAATAGAAAGAAAGAAAGAAATATTTAAAAAGGAATAATAAATAGTTTTTTTCTGTATAAATGTAATACCTTTTTTAAATAGTCGATAACTAACCCAGGAGAGCTCTCTTTTTATAAAATGTATAATTGATACAGTTAATTTTTCTTTTCATTAAAAAAAAAAAAAAAAAAAAAAAAAAGAAAAAGAAAAGAAAAGAAAAGAAAAGAAAGAAATGAACATTTGTAAGTTTTATGCATCTAGATTTAACAATGATTGGACCCACCAACTTGTCTAGTGGGTCCAACATTCCAGTAGCCAGCGCCCCTAGTAATTAAAGCGCTAGCTACTGGACAGAATGTGTCGGGTTCGAGTTCGATTTCGAGTGGATGGATGTTTGTAGGGTGTCGGATTCCACTTTAAACAGAAGTTCCGGTCTGTTTATCCCTCGTGTGCAAAAGACGCCCGTAGCTCCCCCAACAAACCAAACCAAACAAACAAACGAAATCTTGAAAATTATTGTTAGCCAGAAAGCAGAGCAAGTTTGATAATATGAGAACAACCAATAAAACAATCATAGATTTATCGAAATTTCAAAACAATTAAGTCTGCTTTTTATTTGTTATAGCTACTGCAACATTCATGCTCTACGAAAAATATTTGGAATTTTTTTCCTCTTAAGAAATGAAAAATAAATATAAGTTGATTTTAAGGCTTCACTTATTTTGGCGATTGTAAATAATGGAATAAGACTCTCACAAGAAACGTGGTGCTTACATTTTGTAACTAAAAGTTCGATTTCTTTTTTTTTTTTTTTTTTTTTTTTTTTTTTTTTTTTTTTTTTATCCTGCAGCGTTGATGGGAAATCTGTGTTCAAGATAAAAGGCACGTTTATAGTCTATACTTTTTTAATACCTTTTCTCCACTCCTCTAACTCCATACTTTCTTTCTTTCTTTAACGCCACGCATTCAGCTTATGTGAGGTAAACAGCTGAACTTACCGATATGTCAAATGTAATCGTATACTCAATCCATTTTGAGTCTTTTTTTCTTATATTTTTTAATCTATTATTGATTTTGATAAATTAGTTTATAATATAATAATCAGAGGTCTGACCAGATTTTTTTTCACATGGTCCTGTTTTTGTGAAATTGTATGCTAATTGTACACTGCAAAAAATAATTGTTGATTTTACAGTATAAAACTGGCACCTCAGCTGCCAGTATTATACCGTAAAATTAACAGTATTAAACAGTCAAATAAGCAGTAATACGCTGCTGTGCAAGCAGTAATACGTTACCGCGCATGCGCGGTAGCGTATTACTGCTTATTTGACTGTTTAATACTGTTAATTTTACGGTATAATACTGGCAGCTGAGGTGCCAGTTTTATACTGTAAAATCAACAATTATTTTTTGCAGTGTATATATAATTTTGTGAATTTGAAATTATCGTTCTATCCAGTTTAGGCATTTAAAAAAAAAAAAAAACTAATATGTTCTTTGATGAGTTTAATTGTTTTGTGAGAGGTCAGATTTTATTTTTAAATGATTAAATTTGTGAAAAGTTCAGTTTGGAGGTGGAAAAGTTTTGTGAAAGGTATATTTTTAAGACAAATAATTTTTTGTAGGATCCTGTTTTGGGATGAAAAATTTTGTGTAGGGTTTCGTTTTAAGATGAGAATTTTTGTGAAGGGTCCTGTTTTAAGCTGAAAAAATTTGGGAAGGGTCCTTCCTGTCTTAAAATGAAAAGTTTTGCGAAAAGTCCTTTTAAAGACTCAAAAATTTCTTAAACAGCTCCCTGGTAATTCTGATTTTATTATATTACTATTGTTATTAGCAACAGAGTAGCCGTTGTTTTTAATCACTGGAAAAATGGTGTTAGATTTACGATAAAAACAACCTTATAATGGAAAATAACCCCGACCGCTCTCTCTATCCATTTCTCTGGTGCAAAGGTAGTTAATTGTCTCACTTCAAAGCAGGAAAACAAAAATTTCAAAGAGATTGTCGGCTGAAAATATTGAAAATAATTTTCTAGAAAATTTTACTTTAGTAGCTGATTCTTCATTTACTAATTCGACATTTTTATTCAAATCATTTTATTTCAAAATAATAATAATAATAATAATAATAATAATAATAATAATTTCTTTGTAAAGTATTTCGTAAAAAAAAAAAACACAGAATTTTGTGCAGTGTCCTGTTTTGAGACGAAAAAATAATCTCCATATAGCGAACGAATTTTTCAGAAATTTTCCAACATAAATAAGTGTGAGAAATTGCCGGGCTATGATATCGATCTGGGTGGTTTAGTGGCAGAGCATCACCACGGTTCGTTGAAGGTCCCAGGTTCGAGTCCTGACCCAAGTCAATTTTTCACTCATGTTGGTTTAGTGTATTTAATTGTCTGATAAAATGTGTGTTCTTATATTGTTTTATTCATTTGTTCAGAAAAAGCTTCAAAACCATGTGGAATCAATTTTTCTTCACTGATTCCTCGTTTATTTTTCAAAGCTGGTGGTACCTCTACCTTATTCTTTATTTTGTTTATCAAGTTCATTTTCACAAAAATTTTGAAAAATCTCGCCGATTGAGCGAAATTTTTTGATGTGTTTATTAAAATGTATTTATAAGCCTTTATGTGTACTGTTATCAATTTAAGCATATACATTTTCACTTTAATCAAAATAAGGGATCTTCATAAATCAAAATTTCTACGGGTGTGTAACAGTTTTGAAATTAAAACAACCAAAAATGAAAACTTTCTTCGTCTAAAACAAATGTAAGTTTTCCTTATACGTTTTTTTACTATGCTTTCAAATAAATATTTATTTTTCGTTTTGAAACTGTTTAAATAATTAAAAAATACAATATCAAGCTAATATGTAGAGTTAAACATTCCAAATCATAATTAAACACCTTAAAAACATTGTTTTCTTTTTTCGAAATTTACACATTAAATAGGAAGTTTCTCGTTATTCTCTACATAATACATATCTCTACATATTTTTTTATATAACGAATTTTTTGACTGGGTCAGTGAAATTCGTTACATAGAGACTAGACTGTAATAATAATAATAGCAATAATAATTTCTTTGTAAAATTTTTCGGGAAAAAAAATGGCAAAACCAATTTAAACACATTCCCGTGGTCAAACATGGCCATAATTGTAATTTGGCAGTAGTCGAAACATTATTTCCTTTCGTTTTCTGTGAATGCTTTATAACAGTGACCAAATATGTGTCACGTTTTCGTTGTAATAATTTTTATGCGCTTACCCCACCTTTTTCGACTTTTTTTTTTTCTTCTGCTTTTACTGCTTGGCCACTTTCCAGACTGTGCTTGCTACATTTCACGAGCATCACGAAATTATTCGAGTGTTTTAAGAATTCCAATTTTCGCTTAGAACAATAAATTAAATCTATATTTTATAGTCCCATATTAACTGTAGTCGTGCAGCCTTCAGGGTTAAAGACATTCAGACTTACTATATATTCTGCTTTATAATTTTTTTCTTTTATTGCTATTCCTGTAAAAAATTTCTGGTACTAGAAAGAGTTTGAACGCAATACAGCATATTCTCGTTATTTCACACACCGTTTAGGTGGTGTGTTCTTATATAACGTTATCAACTTTTTGGTAATTTTGAACCCCCTCCCCTCGCTACGATATCATACGTTAACATCCTTCGAACCCCCCCCCCCCCCTGATAATAATATCTTTATAAGTACCTGATTTAAAAATATATAATTTTTTTTCTATCGTTTGCAGTTATACACAGTTATAGTTATACGTTGGGGTATTCTATATTTTTTAATGAAAAAATGTTGTAATCATTTAAGGATTTTAATAATAACCTTATCATAAAAATAGTTAACTGGCAAAAGAACAAAGCAGAATATTTTGATGTAAAGAAAGATTTATATAAATAAATCGGTCAAATGCAAGTATGACTCGCTCTCAAAAGGTTCCGGGCATTGAATTTATTAATTAATATTTATTAATTAATAAACTCCTACTTCCCTAATTTTTTTTTTTTTTTTTTTTTTTTTTTTTTTTTTTTTAATAATTTAGTTTCAGTAGATTCGAAAATAGGAGGGGGGGGGCATATTTTTCCAGTACTTTCGACGATATCTCTGAAAATGTAATACCTAAAATTAAAACAAATATATTTTTGAGTTCGATGTTACGAGAGTTTTCGAACGATACCCTACACGATATATAAAAAGAAAATTTATTTTCCAAGTAACTTAATTAATATCTCGGATAATTACCGAAAATGTTTTTCGAGAATCATTATGAAATATCCTTGGATGATTCTGCGTCAATAGATACCTCGAGTGCCCCTATGAAAATCGCTATAGTTTTCCTGCAAGGTTTAAATAAACGTCTACAAACCCCAATTTTTTTCATATTTTTAGTTTCAGTAGATTCGGAAATAGAGGTGGGGGAATATATTTTTGCTGTGCATTTTCGACGCTGTCTCTGAAAATATAATACCTAATATTAAAACAAATATATTTTTGAGTTCAGTATTACGAGATCTTTCACATGATACCCCACACGATACACAAAAATAAAACTAAATGGTTAATAAACTAAAAATATGTGAGTAAAAAGGCTTTTGAACTTTCTCAAGTTTTAACTTTCCACGTCCCATAGTTTACGAGAAAAAGGGCTCTGACAGACGGACAGACAGACACAGGAGTGACCTTATAATGGTTCCGTTTTTACTTTTTATTTACGGAACCCTAAAAAAAGGGGAAATTTTGGTTGGATCAAAAATGATAACGATATCAAAGAAACAACTCCCCCTCCTCCCCTTAGGATATTATGTCCAACTTAGGATATTACGTCCCCCATCTTATGATATTATGTGCCAGACTCCCTTTCCCCTAAAGTGATAACGTTATATATGTACTGCCGCTTAACTGAAACGTAATGTCAAGAACAAAATACAAAAATATCATTAAATTTTACTTATGGTAATTGGGGCAGCCACTTTATTGGGAAAAATCGTGTAGAACCGATGTATCCCAATTAAAAACCGATGTGTCCCAACCGATGTATCGGGAATCTGCTGTATATTTAATATATATATATATATAGTATATATATATATATATGTTTATAGAAGCATTATTAGTTTTTCATAGACACAGAGTTTTGAAAATTGTTAAGTGAGAAAACTGAACTGAAATGTAATTATTTTATGCACAAACATGTATGTATAATATAAACAGAGAATCCCCCCTCCCTTCCCTACATACCATATTAAAACATTTTCTGTGTCTGTTGATCAAAAATAAGGGGAAAAAACTGAAAAATTCCAAAGGTGATAAAATGTATTTGCTTTGGAAAAAAATGTTTGGGAAATTTTATAACTTGTTAATTAAAAAGCATAAAAAAAAACTCATTTTAGAAAACATTATAGGGTTTATGACGTCCCGATCCTTATAATTCGATGCCAGTGGTTTTTAAAATATTTTAGCGTAGATGTAGATATTTTCAAAGTTTGATCGTAATCTGCTGGTAAGGGGTATACAAAATTGTCTTAAATTTCAAGCATGTTTTGATTATAAAATATTTTGATTAATATACATGGTTATAAAAAGTTTTGGTAAATATAAATGGATTATGGTTGTTACATTTCAAAGTGATTTAGCTACTAATCTATCCAAAGCTGCATACTTTATTTTAAATTATCTATGATTTTTTTCTTTTATATAATTATACTATATATTTTTTTTTCTAAATCTCGGCAAAAAAGAAAAGCATGAAAAAATGTTCTTAAACTTTTATAAGCAACAAGCATAAAATGAATTGCTGTATAATATTTACGACCAACTTACACATAAAATCTATTCAAAAAGTTTGTAAATGGTATCTCTAAAAACGTACTGCTTAAAAAAATGAAAAAAAAAAATCAAACTTGAGCCGTAAAATATAAAAAAAATGAAACTAACCAACTTTTTTTTATCCCTCGAGAAATAAAAAATTTATTCAGTTCTTTAATCCCTTTCTGTCATAGATTAAAGAGAAATCAGCTAACTTATAACTGAACTCCGTACTGTTTAAATTTTAAACTATGTTAGACAAAAGGTTTGTATAATTTAATGTCTTTAAGACAATCTTATTTTAATTAACAAGGCTCTGATCGTAGTTTTCTGCTCGAATTGATTTAGTGCTTGGATTAATGCTTATTTCAGACGAAGAAGGCATTAAATTTATAGCAGCAAACATCGTTTGTTTGAGAAAATACAACTGGAATATTTTTCTTTAAAAAAAATATATATATATATACTTCAAGACTTGTTATTTTATTCATGGTAGCTTTATGTAAATAGATTTCCTTTGTAGTTATTTATGTATGTTGTCAACTACAAAATCAGTGGAAGTTAAATATATATAAAAGGAAAAAAGCTATTTTATCTAATTTTAGATAAAGCAAATATAGGTTGGCATATGTCGCATATTTTAGTTTGAATAGTATGTAGTATAAATTATACATTAGACTATATGAAACATTTAAGCTGAAATTATTACAACGTATTTAAATTCCTATTCTGAAATAAAAATACATTGTAATATTTTAGAATGAAATGTCAGAATTCATGAATAAAAAAATACAGTAATCCCTCGTTATATTGCTGATTTTCCATGTCTAGAGAAAAAATAAAGTACTAATAGTTTTTGTGATTCTTTCATTTTAAGTAACTAAATACGTAGATGACTAATATTTAACTTTCTGTTATAATGTGTTAATGTTCGGTTATATCGTGTGCTTTCGGAACATATCGCGGTTTTCTTTTTCTTTTTTTTTCTTTTTCTTTTCTTTTCTTTCTAGACATGTGCGGTATACAGAAGTGTTACTCTATTTACGAATAACTCAGAAAACAGTCTTAGTCATTAAACATAAGGTCTATTGAGAGCAATATAAATACTTTGAGCGTACTATCTGAATGGAAAAAGAAATAAAAACTAGCATGTTTTTATTTATTTATTTATCTAATATATTAAAGCTAGAAACAAAAGTCTTAATTTTTCAGTGCAAATTCGACCTTACTACGCATGCCTCAACTTTTGTTGAAGGGGGAATAAAGCAGGAAATAGAATTAAAAAGAATCAAAAACGCTGGGCAAAGAATACCTCTCCTATTGGCCTGCACTGTTCGAACCCTACCGCTAGGAAATACTCCCTCTAAATTCATCTTAATTCTATTCTTATTTCCCCTTCCTGGAGGGAGCATCCATTCTTTCACCTGCTTTGTTTGAGAGAGGTATGAACAAAAGGGAATTGGTGATTTCAAGGGAAATGGAGGGAGGCGCTTTCACTTTTTTTGAAGGCAGGAATCGGGAGAGAGAGTTCCCCTTCTATAGAATTGAAAAAAAGGTCTTTTTCTCAAAAAGAAAACATATTTATTTTACAACCAGATAACAATATTTCTGATGCAATTTTTACACGGATGCCGGGCGGGTCAACTACGTTTTTCCTTAACGAAATGAAAAAAAATATATATCCAATTCTTTAATCCATTCTCTGACATAGATTAAGGCGGTTCTCAAATCCAAGCTGGCTACTTTCTGACACATTTTGTTCGCAAATGCGGTAACTTGACAGGTGCTCTTATTCAGAAACTATGTAATTGAACAGGTTTTTTTTTTTTTCATTTTTCGGTAAATGCAAAAAGTGCTGTCAAATTTGTCGTTTTGAACTAAATTTCCGGACGCAGTAGCGCGGTAGAGGAATAAAACTTACTCGTATAACTCAAGATGTAAGTAGTTTAAAGAAAAAAAACTATTTGATAACGCATAACTTTTAATGATCATGACTAAAAGTGTAATGCTTTTACGTTTAAAAGCAAGCCAGAAAATTCGTCAGAAAGTTTCGCATTGTTGAGCGGTTTAAAATATTTTTTTCGAAAACTGCCTTAAAGAATATTCGCTAACTTATTTCTAAACACCGTGCTGTTTAAACTTTAAACTATCAAATGTTTGTTCAATTTAATGTCTTTTAGACAATGGTTATTTTAATTAACAAGGCTCTGATCTTAGTTTTCTGCTCGAATTGATTTAGTGCTTGAATTAATGCTCATTTTCAGAGGAATTCGACATTAAATTTATAATAGCAAACTTAGTTTGTTTACGTGAATAAATTGTAATGTTTTACCGGGTTTAATCATTTGATTAATAAATTTAAAGAAAAAAAAAAGACCATGTTAATTTAGGATACTTTTTTAAATTCTTATTGTGGTAGTTAAAAAATATGTGTTGTCTGTTACAAAATCAATGGTGTTGAATTAAATGTATATAAATAAAAAAAAAAAAAACTATTTTTCGAATGGAGGGAAAAAGTATATTTACGTGCTCCAGCGGAGCGGATAGTATACATTACATTGCTTGTTTTAAGTATGCTCCACTACATTATTAAGGGGAAAATAAAAAGTATTCAAACGTTGTTTGTAAAAAAAGAAAATCCTTTTTTAGTTGCGTTTGTAATACGTAGCACCAATAATCGTCGTCTGGTCCGTCCGTTTGTCCGCATATAACAGCGCAAAAACTACCCAAACGAATGGTTTGAAATTTAATATATATAATCGTTGCAGAATTTTATCGAGTCATTTCAAATTTTATGAAAATCGAATCAAAACTTAAAAAGATTTTAATAAAAGTTTTCTTCATTCTATCTATTATATTCTATTTTTATTCTATTATATTTTCTTCATTCTATGTATTATATTCTATTTTTATTCTATTATATTTTCTTCATTCTATCATACCTGTAATTAATTCAATGATATCCCATGATAGGTAATGGTTCTAGGTTGCCATGGGGATTACGTCGTATTATTATGATGGAGTCATATTATTTCCGTATTACTGAATTTAAAAACCAAATTTGTATACGAACATTGTTTAATTATATAAATAATACAATATACCGGCAGTTTTTTGGATAGAGGATTCCAGAGAAATAGATATTAAATGGAAAAATACTCTAAATATGGATTTCAATTTCTGAAATTTTCAAAGCTAGGCTTAAGTTTCCCATTGGAATTTTCAGTATATGTCAACAAAAGATAAAATGTTGCCAACGTAAAAAGTACTTATGTTATTTCGAAAATTAATCTATCATAATAACAGACGATATAATTCATTTAACTTAAATAATAACAATGATTTGGTTGCATTGTCTTGTATTGGATATTTGCGCATAGTATAATTTTAATGTATTAGAATTGTAATTAATTGTTTGTAAAAGTGCATTGAAACGTAATTTCATAAAATAAAATTGATATCTATACTATAATATAAAAATCTGCACATAAAATAAATTTTGTATTCATGCATTTTTGCATAAGGGCGTAACAGCTATTGCACCAAGATCTGAATATTTATAAAACTAGTTATAGTACGAACGCACCTCATTTTTCACGTTTGACGTACAATTTCCTACTTGTTTATTTTATGTGTAACATTAGGATATTGACAATTAATTGATTTGAAAAGTCTTTTAAATTAGAAAACTAGCGTTCTAACGTTATCTCACGTATATCTCCCTGTCCTGTCCATAAATTATTGTTGGGGTTTTCTTACCTCATAAATTTTTATTTAAGAAAATGACGAAAAATATTATTACATATCCGTAAAGTATAACTCAAAAGACTTCTTTAATAACACAAACTAAGTTACATATGCGTAAAGTTGCAAATCAAAACGTTAATAATCAAATTACGATTATAACCAACTAATTATTAATATTAAAATTTCATCAAATTTATCAAAAGTTATTAATGAATTATAAGCACAGATAGTTAGATATATTAGATAGATATATTACACAATTTATAAATAACTCTTCGGTAAAATTTTATAAAATTTGAATATTAATTATCATTTGATTGTAATCGTTATTTGGTTAATGACGTTTTGAGTTGTAACTTTACGCTAAAATTAGAAATTAAATATTCAGAACAAAGTATAACGAGTTATTAATCTGAAAGAAAATGCGACTGGGATTACACACATATATATATATATATATATAACCATAAATGAAACATTATCATAACACCAACTTAAACAATGAAATAATAATTAACTATGAAATAATTAGTTGACAATGAAAGATTCCCCAACACACTTAATATGGAAACAAAAACATCTTAAAAGAATAAGAAATTAAATAAAAATGGAATTAAATGAATGAAATGAAATGAAATTTGTGGAATTTAGACAGAATTATCAAGTCCCAAATGCCTAAATACCACAAATAAAATGAAATGAGATGTTTCATCATCATATTAGCCATACATTGCTAAAAAATATGATTTTGGGACTACATCTCATAAACATTGAAGCAAACCAGTGATAAAATGAAAAATAAAATACAATATTAAAAAGGAGAGAAGCCTTACATATAATTTACAAAGAAAACAATTTATAGAGTCAGTAAGTATAAAATCCATAAAGATTAAAAAAGATTAAAATAGATACCGTTCACCATATATATATATATATATATATATATAAACTCATAGCAAAAGTTAATTTTCTGCTGCAAAAATTTTATTTAAGGGGTATATTTTGAGCATTTATCATGGATATTTAAATGTATTAAAAAATATTTTTAATTGAAAAATTAATATGTTAAAGTAAATGAGGAACCATTTGCGTCAAATTAGAACTTACTAATATTTCTTATCTACAGTTTAACAACCCTAATTTAAGAATTAATTTCATTGAATCTGAGGAAAAAAAAGCATTATTTTAAAATTTATATGGTACATTACGATATCTAAAGATTTGATATTTAAATATCTTGAAAAGTGTTTTTTAGAAAAACTAGTATTCTAAAGACGCTAGTATTCTGTCGTGTCATAAGGAATCGTTTGAACCAAATTAGAAGTTATTAGCATTTCATATCTACAGATTAACAACCTCAATTTACGAAATAATTTAATTGAATCTGAAAGACACAATTTTAAACAAATATATATATATATATATATATATATATATATATATATATATATATATATATATATATATATATATATATATATATATATATATATATATATATATAATACTAATAATAATAATTAGAGAAATTCAGAACACAACATGAGTTACTGAGCGAAATGCGACTGGATCAACGAAAATTAATAACCTATAGGAAATATGAAATTCTACTGCAAAAAGTTAGTTCTAGGTTCATATTACTACAATTATTATTGATAATCAAATGTCTTGAAAACTCTTTTAAAAATGAAAACGACTATTTTAAATTGGTTAAGGAATCCTTTGCATCAAATTTGAACTTATAATCATTTTATTGTGTCTTCAGTTTAACAGCTCCAATTTGAGAAGTAATTTATTTGAATATGAGAAATGTTATTTTAAACAAAGATAAAAAATAATTGGGAAAATTGAGAATAAATTATAACGAGTTATTGACCGAAATGCGATCAGAATAAGAAAAATGTCGTATGGTAATAAAAATTGTCTTCTGCAAAATGTTTTTATAGGGCGATATGGTTATTATCATTCATATTTAAATATATTGGAAACTATTTTAAATAAACACAAGTTAGAAATTGTACGTTAAACGTGACAAATGAGGTGCGTTCTTACTATAACTAGTTTTACAATGTAAAAAAATATCGTTATTATTTCAGTGAAATGAATTATATCGTCTTTTATGAACGAAATAACATGCCTTTCTTTTCTCTTATTACGTATGCCACGTTTACAAATGTGATTTTTTTTTTTCGTTTCCAGATAGCATTGCAAAAGTCACCGTGAAGATCTTGCTTTGCGAATGATTACCTCCATGGTTTAATATTTTTATGACTCACGATGAACGAATCTTTTGGGCTTATTTACTTTAATGGATATTAGGATAAATATTGGGCTGTTAGCCTAATTTCAACTGAAGTTATCTCAGAATCTGTACATTTTTTAATGTAACTCATCTCTCAAAAAAACAATGTTTTTAACGATTTTTTTTAAATGTAACTTTTATGCAATTTTATTAAAAAAAATAATTTGGAATAAAAATAGCCGCCTGGCATATGAAAAAAGAAATGATTAGCCCGTATTTGTTTCCCTCAGTCACATGACTTGCGCTTTTATTATATAGATTATGTATGATATGATTTAATAGAATAAAGAAAACTTTTATTAATATATTTTTAAGTTTTGATTCGATTCATAAAATTTGAAATGATTCGACAAAATTTGCTACGATTCTATATCTTAAATTTCAAACCATTCGGTTGGGTAGTTTTTGCGCTGTTAAATGCGGACAGACGGGCGGAACAAACGACGACTATAGGTGCTACGTATTTATATAATTACGAACGCACCTAAAAACTGGTATTCTGCATTGGATAAGGGATCCTTTTTACCAAATTAAAACTGACTAGCATAAAAAGTAATTATAGTTTAAGAAGTAATTAAATCTATATTTTATTGTTCCATGAAATCTCTTTGTTTTATAACTTTCCGAGCATTTAGTGTAAGTATGGTACTCAGGGATCTGTCCAGACTTTTCTTACAGGGTCTTGTTTTTGTGAAATTGTAAAAATAAAAAATTGTATTTGTGGAAAATCTAGTCATAATTTTGTGAATCTGAAATTATCGTTATATTCACACTGAAAAAAAAAAAAAAAAAAAAAAAAAAAAAAATTGTTGATTTTACAGTATATTACTGGCATTCCAGCTGCCAGTATTATACCGTAAAATTAACAGTAATAAACAGTAAAATAAACAGTAATACACTACCGCGCATGCGCGCAGTGTATTACTGCTTGTTTTACTGTTTATTACTGTTAATTTTACGGTATAATACTGGCAGCTGGGATGCCAGTAATATACTATAAAATCAACACTTTTTTTTTTTGCAGTACAGATTTATGTTTATATATTTTTAATATAATTCTTCATATACAGGGTACGTCAGAAAAATGTCTACATACACTGTTTAACGAGTCATAGCTTTTTTAATTTTTCTTTCTTTTCAAAGTGTCATTAATTGGAAATAATGAGTGGACCAAGATTAACATTTGAGAAAAAGAAAATTTATTTTAAAATATTGTTATTGTAAGTATGAAAATGTAGCAGAAGTACAAAAACAATATCGCAGGGAGTTTCTGGCAGATCCACTTATGAAACTTACAATTCATCGGATAAAAGATAAGTTTGAAACGAATGCATCTTCACAAAGTTCCGGAAACGAACTTTCTTTTCAAAGTGTAATTAATTGGAAATAATGAGTGTACCAAGATTAACTTTTGAGAAAAGAAAATTTATTTTAAAATATTGTTATTGTAAGTATGAAAATGTAGCAGAAGTACAAAAACAATATCGCAGGGAGTTTCAGGCAGATCCACTTATGAAACTTACAATTCATCGGATAAAAGATAAGTTTGAAACGAATGCATCTTCACAAAGTTCCGGAAACGAACTTTCTTTTCAAAGTGTAATTAATTGGAAATAATGAGTGTACTAAGATTAACTTTTGAGAAAAGAAAATTTATTTTAAAATATTGTTATTGTAAGTATGAAAATGTAGCAGAAGTATAAAAAAAAATATCGCAGGGAGTTTCAAGCAGATCCACTTATGAAACTTACAATTCATCGGATAAAAGATAAGTTTGAAACGAATGCATCTTCACAAAGTTCCGGAAACGAAATTGAGCAATAATGCGCCACAATAGCAAATGAAATGTTTGTTGAAATTTGTGAATCAGTAGCCCACCGTTATAATCAGTGTATTGACCAGAATGGTAATAATAAATTTAACATCCGTGGTAGGAGGAAAAGTTATACATTTTATGTGGGTTCTTTTGCAATTTAAATATTAATTATATGTGAATAAAAAATGGAGTTATAATCTTCCAAAGTGTGTATACATTTCTCTGATGCATCCTATATGTAAAAGCTAGATAATAGGTTATTTGACAAATTTTTTTCTTTTTATAAAATATTCTCCTTCCGGAGATTTCAGAATAACCTTAACTGACTATTGTGGTACAGTGGTACATTATTATTTTGTTTTTTCCCCTCTTTTCATAGCGCTGTACAAACCATTTGTTTTATTGTTTTATATACAACTGACATGTTAAGTACTTTTGCAATTTAAATATTAATTATATGTGAATAAATATTGGAGTTATAATCACCCAAAGTGTGTATACATTTTTTGACGCACCTTTTATGTAAAAGCTAGATAATAGGTTATTTGGCAACTTTTTCTCTTTTAATAAAATATTCTCATTCCGAAAATAACCTTAACTGACTATTGTGGTACATTAGTATTTACTTTTTTCCCTCTTTTCATAGCGCTGTACATATGTTTTATTGTTTTATATACAACTGACATGTTAACTACTGCTTGTTCAAACTTTTACACACCAAAACCCACTCGCTTTCCGGTTTTTCACTTTTCAACTCTGTTATTTTTGTATATAAAACATTTCGTTAGAAAGATATCAGAATAAACTAATCTGACTGTTGTGATACAGTGATATATTGAATTCTAATTGTCTTTTAATTTTCTTTTCTTACTCCCCCCTTCCCCGAATACTACCACGCAATCTATTTGTTTTGCTATTTTGCATATAACTCACATGATAACTACTCATGTTCAAGCTTTAACATTTCAAAGTGGATCTCGCTTTTCAATTTCTCTATTTCTGGGATTTCAAACATTAAAATCTCTTTTTTTTTTTCCCCAGTTTTGATAAAAATTTCTCATTAGCTTACATTGCATCTCACTTTAATCCAGTGTTTCACTACAATTTAAAACAAAATCAATTACAAAAGTCCTCGGACTCAGTGATGCGTATATTAAATTATTTCTTTTTGTCTTTTGCCCTGGAACTCTTGACTGCCTCTTTAATACAAGTTTCTAATTTAGAGAGTTGATACAGCTCAAAACAAGTTAGAAACTTACGGCTGGAAGAGAGAGAGAAAAAAAAAATAAAGAGAGAGATCTTGCTCGCGCTTCTGTATACTACTCTTCTGAATTCTTTAATCCTTCATGTTGTTTTCTCTTTTGTTGAGAATGCAGTGTGTCATTATTTCGGTTAAAGTTATTCTAGACTTTATCTAATGCTGTGTTTATCATTAAGTCTCCGCAACTTCGATTTAATTAATAGTACTGTTCTTTTGTTTTTGTATACTTCGTGAAAAGTCTTGTTTATGGGGTGTAACTAATGTTGATTTATAAACCACTCCTAAGTTTATATACTATTAATTTTGTTTAATATTCTATGAAACTTCATAGGCGGATTTTTCTATCTGTAACACTCTTTGTGTTTTTGCGTTTTTCAGTCTGATTATTATTAGTTTTGTCGCCAAATTTATGCCGAGACGTGTTTTGTGCCGTCAGAATTTGACCAAAGTCTGTAATGCAATTCCGTAAAAACTTCTCGAAAATTAAAAATAATAATTAAAAAAAAAAAACCTTGAAAAATAAGGTATTTTCCCGTCCTTGTAGTTTTTCAGAAAGATAAATAAATGTTCAGCGTTAATTTATAAAACAATCGTAGTTTTATTGACTTCATTTCGTTTCATAATCTGAGAAACTTTAAACATTAATTTTACCTATTTAAAAGAATCTTATGCTTTATTTCTTTTTTTTTTCTTTTGTGTAAATTGTGAGAGCTTAGATTTTGTGTCTTCAGCACTTGATCAAAATATAAGACCAGTAAAAACTTCTCGAAAATCTAGAAAAAGTAGAGAAATCATACCCCCCCCCCCCCCCCCACACACACACACACACACACTCCCCTAACACCTTCATACAACTTTCCCGTATAGTTTTGAAAACCATATTTCTCCCGTGTCTGCATTTGTTTTTTGCCTTTATCACGTTTTACATTAAGAAAAATTGCATTTTGACCTACAAAATAGTTTTCAAGTGGTCCCCTCCCCACCCATAAACTGTGTCAAATATCAATTTCCCTGACTTTATTTTTTTTTTGTATATTAACTGCTCACCAAATCCAAATTTTCTGTATCTTTTATGGGAATTAAAAGGAATTTTTACTAAACAATTTGACTGATTTTCATAGTTTTTTTTTTTTTCATTTATGCATGGTAGTGAAGATGTGATGCTAAATTGCTGCAGCTAAAGACAGTTTTTGACTTGTTTTAGGGGGTGGGGGGCTGGTTTCGAGAGCAATAACTTAACAGCTGTCTTCATGAAACGCAGAATTCCTGTGATATTTCAAAAGATAGAGAATCAAATGAATGGGAATTTCATTCAAATCAAAATACATTCAACAAAATATCTCAATGCAGAAATAAGGCTAAACAGTAATTATTCTACTAATTTTACTTAAAAACCAAAATGAAAAAACTACAGAGCTAAAGTATTTCGCATAGTGTTATTCTCTACGTCGTTTTTAATTCATTTCTTACCTAGTCTTTTTTAAGAAAACTGCTTTCCATTTTATTATTATTATCATTATTAGGTGCTTTTGACTTGTATTTATTTAATCTTGTGTACCTTCGTTGCTATGGTTTTTAAGATGCCGTTGTTAAATAACTTGCATTGCAATACACTACAAATCCGCTTTTTTATTTGGAACATTTATAATAAACTACGACACGTACTAAGATAAAATTCACTGAAAACTATGCATCTTAAACGTACCTTGGCGCTTTAAACAAAATATTGGTAAATCAGCATAATTCTTTATACAAGCATCTTTAATTCACGTTCTATAATAAATTCTTTGAAGAGGTGATATTAGACCAATTAAGAATTATAAATTACACATGGTTTAACACCAATCAGACATCTATTTGTCTGTATCTAAAATTTTTAACCCTCAAAACAATAGTTCTATTCAAAATGATCAAGATTCGAATCTTTATTTAAAGATCAATGTTTAATTCAAAATTGAAACCGGAATAATTTAAAGATAAGTTTTCATTAATTGATTTGAATTTCTATTTTACGCTTGGGCGACTTCGGTATTTAACTTTAGAGAAAACCCGGAGGAAGAACCAGGCATATATATGAACGACTGGATGATCTAACTTATTTTAATTGTATTTGATTGAACGAAATACACCGGAGAGGGAGGGGGTTTTTTTTTTCTTTTCCTTCTACTTTTAATCTGAAATAATTAAATATTTTCGAATTTAAGATGGATTTATAGTTTCTCACATTTAATTTTACAGTTGATTTAACTTGGCTTCGATATAGACGTACTTGAAATTTAATTTATTGTCATGAAGCGTTTGGGAGATTTTTGAGATTTTAAATGCCAGGAGGAAAATTATAATCAAGTCAGTTAGTAGAAATATTATGCAAGAATTTTAAGTAGCGTGAGAGTTTATATTTCTCTCCCCCCCCCCCCCCCCTCCTTCCTAGTGTTGTATTAAAAATGAAAATTTTTTGACTTAAGATAAGTATTTTTTTTTTCTTTTTTTAAACTATATAAGCTACTTTGAATCTCCTTCTTCAAAAAATTCGCATTATTCGGAATTTGGACTGAAAATCATCAGCGTATTTGATCCAGATCACAACACCGTTATGAGCTAGCATAACTTATTATACTCGATGGGTTACAGTTTCAAATCGTAATGAAAATTATTTTAAACTTTATCTACGTCTGAGGGCTTTCCAACATTTTCATTAAATGCTCATAAAACTCAGTTTAAATTAAATTTTCTTTCGCGGTTCGATGATAACAGACTTTTCATATCCCTTCCTCATAGATATTTCTCAGAACGTAATTCGGTTAAAAAAATATTTTTGCTTACATCCAAGTTAAGTTGTTTTCAGAAAATGTAAAAACGCCGCTTAGAATATTGGAAAAACAACCATAAATGATATCATATTCCAGTTTTTGATTTAGGAAAGTGGAAAAAATTACGATTCGTGCAATCTTCTAAGAAAAAACACTGTAATCTATTATTTGACAAACATTGGAAGTTTATAGAAATATCTTAAAAATTGAGAAGAAAGAAATACTTGCTGTATTGTTTATTATTATTATTATTATTATTATTATTATTTTATGAATGTATCCCGATAAATATGTGTCAGAAAAAAAAAAAAAAAAGTTATAACACTTGTAATGTTGTTTTTGTTTTACTTGCACTCTCATGAAAGCGAAAGTATTTTTACAGGAATATAATGGAGAACAGATTACAAAAACAACAATATAATCTGAAAGCCAAGTGGTAAAAAAACAGTTTGCCAAACATTACTTAAACGACATCATCTGAATATCATTACAATTTTCTTTAAAAGCTATACAAACACACAAAATTTTGCTATTGTGGCAATTAAGCTCATTTAAACATTGCATAAGTAACCCTTTCTGTATTTATGATTTTAAAAGGGTTGCTATGTAGTTTAGAAAAATGTAATAAATACACTTTGATTCATATGAAGCCGATACAGATATAACTCCATATTTTAGAATAACAAAACAACTAAAGCTTCATTTTGTGCTTTACTTGATCTATTTTGGATAAGTCCGGAAAAAATTAAATTACATGTCAAAATATGCATAATGAAATTTTTTTTTAAAGCTTTCGCTCTTCATCTATTCAAATGCGCCATCATTCTATTATTATTTCACACCTGAATTCTTCATTTCTTAATAATACAGCGCCATCTACATAAAGCGTTTTCGACAATGAAGACTTTGAAGTGCAATGCGGGAAAAAATATATCCCTTCTCTTAATTCTTTAATCCCGGCACAGTTTTGCTGCTAATTCCCCCTTGACTTTAATCATCTAAATTATTTCGTGGCTTAAAAACTCGGTCGATGTTTGTAATTTAGAAAAGGGAGTTTAAGCAAGCGAATCTTATAAGAAAGATGCGGCGTTTTTAATTAATAGGTTGGATTTTTCATTTTCCGCATCAACTAGTTTCGTTTCAGAATTAAAAGCCATTTTGTTTTATGAGGATGAAGAACTGTGAGCAAATTTTGCATTATGTGTGAATGTTTAGTTTTCCGGACAGTTCTCCCTATAATGGAGCGTTACAGTTAACTGGGTGCCTTGATTGAATTTTGATAAATTGTTAAAGAGCCTCTGGTATTTGTGAGTTACCGATGGGGATTGGTTGTTAGTGATTTAATCTGAGCGTGGTAAAGTAGACGATCAAATTGATTTAGGTATTCGCTAGAGGCAAGAGCTTAAGTCAGACTATAATTTCGGGGCTTCTAATAAAGCCTTCTGATTTTTTCAAACGCCCGTGAAACTGCCAAAGATTTTTCCACTTGACTAGCTTGGGGATGTTTGAAGGTTCATCAAGCTTGTGCAGAAGAATTCATGATTATATTTTTTCCCCGTAATGTAAAATATTTGGAAAAGTTAAAATATTAATGAGCATGTATTTTTTCAATGTGAATAAATTGCGTGTGATTAAGAAATAAAAGTTTATATTCCATACGGTTGTATTCTAAATGTTGTTAAGAAATTTTATTAGATCAGCTAGAAATATTTTATAATGTTATTATTAAAAGTTATTCATCTTATCTGTTTAATTAAAAAATTGTAATTAATTGTAGCTATTAAAGTAATTTTGTATTGAAACATATTAGAGTATATTATTGTTTAGTTCCGTTTTTGAGGGTTTCGTAGAATATGTACAGTGGTACTACGAGCGGTTTATTATTATTATTACTATTATTAATATACTATAATATTAAAGCAAAGTTTAAGTTTATGTATAAATATTTATTATAAAGACACTCCATAGCTTAAATTTTAATTCAGATCTTCTGCGAGCTTGAACAACACTTAATTAAACAATTTTACGATGCTTTCAAATTAAAATGTGTTACTTTGAACTATTATACTTTGAACCACGAAATAATTATCAGAAACGGTCTCTGATAGAAGATGTAAAACAGTTATAGGCAAATAAAGTTAGACGAATTTATTTCTTTGGAATTCGTAGGATTTATACACGCAAGTATAAAAATTATTTCAGGAATGTGTGCACTAAGTTCACCCTAAAACTTGTTTTCAGGCGAAGTAAAATATGTTATAAACATGCTCTAATCGACAGATATATGCAATAAATCATCATCCTTCTTCTTATTCTAATATCTTACATCTCCCTTACTCCCCTAAAATAATACATCCTACAAGAACATATTCCGAATAAAAATTTAAATAACCATTTTTCGATATGCACAGATAACGCTGCGTAGGCTGTGTCTATATTCAACCAGCGATTTTCAAAGATCCATAAACCAGGCTATCTCGTAAAAACATCCGTTATGACTATCATCCCCGTAAGATTATAACGGTTAGGGTATTCGAGAAAACAATACTATTCTCTCGACCTTAATACAATAACCAAAAGCACCCATCATAAGACACTGTTTCACATTTAAAACAAAACCCACTGATTTCCGGTGACTTTGGGGGTTTGAAGTGAAGGAGACTTGTTGAGTTTTGGGATCTTCGAAGCGCATCAAAACATTGCGGAGGAGATACGGTCAGCTGAAAGAACAAAAGCCAATGTCCGTTCTCACGATGCGAAAAAAAGGAAGAATATGTAGATGACCAATCACGTTGTTTCTTGGGGGTGGTGAAAAGATTCGATGCTACTTTTCTTGCAAAATTTCTTGTTCTTCAGCTGTTTGTGATCGGGATAGTTTTGTTATCTCGCCGGCATAGTGCGTATGTGGATATATGTGGTATTGCTTTTAGCTTAGTGCCGCATCTTTTGCAATGGATGTAGTTCTGGCCAGGTTGTGCAATTTGGTTCGGATACTAAATATATCGGCAGGTTTGTGTAAAAATATTTTCTTTTTCAATACTAAAATATTGATTTTATGGGTTTTTTTTTCTTTAATCATTAAGACGGTTCTCAAATCCAAACTGACTACCTTCTAACTTTAGGGGTCAATCCAGAGTTTTTTTTTCTTGGGGCTCATTTTGTGAAAAGTAACAGTTATTTTTTGTGAAATATATTATACTTTTGTAAAAAACAACATTTTGTAATGAAAGGTGAAATCAAGTTACTCAAATGCTTACCAAGCATGTAAGTCCTTCTGCTAAATCTTCCTGACTGGTGAACGTATTTCAAAACCTAACAAAATAAAAATAATTAATGAAGCATATGTTTTTATGGAATGAGATTTTGTGAAGGACCCTATTTTATTAAAAAGAATTTTGTGAAGGGCCCTCTTTTATTAAAAGGAATTTTGTAAAGGGTGCTCTTTTAATAAAAGTAATTTTGTAAGGGGGACTCTTTTATTAAAAGGAATTTTGTGAAGGGTCTACTTGTATTAAGAGGAATTTTGTGAAGGAACCTGTTTTATTAAAAGGACTTTTGTGGAGGGGTCCTAAATAGGCCCAAATTTTGCCTGGATCAATCCCTGAACACATTTTTTTATTCAATTTTGTTCGCAAGCGGATGAAATTGGCATTTCCTCTTATTCAGAAACTATGTAATTGAACAGTGTTTTTTCATTTTACGGTAAATTCAGAGTTTTTTCAGAAAATGCTGTGAAAGTTGGAATTTGGAAACAGAATTTCTGGTTCAAAACTAAGTTCAATCAATCAAGTTCAACTAGAATTTTGGTTGAAGTCCAGAACTTGTATCCGGAACTTGCTGTCCCGAGACAGCAATCTCTTGTAACTCAAGATGTAATTAATTGAAAGGAAAACTTCGATTCGAAATAATTTCAATACTCATGCATGCAACTGCCATGCTTTCATGTTTTAAAATGTGTCAGAAAGTTTCACGTTGTTGCGCGGGAAGTTTTCACGTTGAGTATGTTTGTGATGGTTTGTTCAAGATTTAACTCATTGGCCAAAATATAGGAACCAACATAAGACTTGTTGAACATGTTTAAAGTTCTTTATCAGACAATCTCTTCGAAAATTACATGTATTTTCATTTGGATTCGTTGTACGTACATAGGTAAATATACTTGATACTGCTTTTAGCTTCCTCACGCATATTTTACAGCACATACAGTTTTAGCAAGGTTATGCAACTTAATCTGGATGCTAAATATATCGACATGCTAGTTGAGAATATTTTCTTTTGAATTCTAAAATATTAATTCTGTGTCGTTTAGTCTAAATCTTCTCATGTCATTATTAATTTGTTGACCGTAACTCAAAAATTCGGTCCGATTTTGATTTAGAATTTGCTCAAGGTTCGACCTGTTGATTATTCATAAAAGCTAAAACATTGATCATACTCAAAGAGTTGGATTGAATGTGGTTGATAATCTACTCTAGATCTGGGGTTAGTGGTCATCCATACGACCTATTGAACATACTGAAAGTACTCTGCATTAGGCTATTCCTTTAGAAATTATTCATTCAGAGTTGGATTTACTGAAAACAACCATCTTTTCCGTATCTATAACAACGAATTGGATTGAGTCCCAAAATATATTTTTCTTAATCTTTCTTCCACAATAACATGCTGCATGTACTTACTTGCCCATGTCTAAAGAATATGTCTGTGTGTGATACGCCTCGTTATTTTACATTTCTTACAATCAAAAGTGTAGATAAGACGAATTCCGTAAAAGTGTTTGCAGTAGAAAATTTTCCTCCTTGTTTTCCCCATAAGAAATTTTTATACGAAATATATTGTAGAAACATAACGTTTTCCTATTTGTATATCTTTTAACCGTAGGACACAACTCCTGTGTTACTCTTTTTTATTATTCTTCATTTTCGTTCTTCTTCTCTTCCGTTTAATGATTGGAGAACAGATTCAAGACAGTTCAGCAGAAGAGTTTAAAATTTTACATAAAATAAATTAATACCGATATTTTTATTATTTTTTTAATTTATAATTTGTTTGCTTACTCATGGAATAAGTTTTTTATCTGTTTTGCTGTAAAAAAAGACAGGTTCTAGAAAATGTGTATTTTTTAGAAATGATTCCATATATAAATGATTTTTTAATCTTGTAAAATTCTTATTTATTTTTCTTTTTATTCACAGGTAAGGCTAATTCCTTTTGATATCTGAATTTCCTGAGTCTTTTGTTGGTAAGTTTTGAATATCATAATATTTGAAGTTTGAAATAGTTTCACAAGATATAATGAGAAGAATTTAATCTTTCGTCTACTATCAATCACGACTTTCGCATATTTTATCGTCTATTCTTAAGATAGTAATGAAAAGGGGTTCAAAAACCTCTGTATAAATTATATCTCAACTTCTGTACGCTCAATTAATAGCGATTTTTTTATTGCTCCAATCACAATAAATATATTTTCGTTTTCTACATAAAAAAAACGAATATTTTCAGTATTTGATAAGTTGATAAACTTGACATGCAATTAAATAAAATAAAAAGCTTTAATCCCCCCCCCTCCTTTTTTTTTAATCTCTCGGTACAATCATAGCGTGTATCTTTAGAAACTCTATAATTAATTATAAATATTAAGATCATTGTTTAGTTTATAAATTTAATCAATGCGTAAATAAAGTTTTAAAAACTGTAGCATCTGCGTTGTTGATTAGCGTATAGTATAAATGCTTATTATATAGCATATAGTTTTTACTTTAAAAAAATCTATTTAAACTAAGAAGTATAGTTTTTTCAGTGATGTGAAAAATTTTGCATTAATTAAAATAAAATGCTTCATTTTTTTTTCTCATATCATTCAGTATAATTAAAATATGTGTTGCATTTGTAATACTCTATAATTAATTACAAATATGAATAGCAATAATTAGTTTTTGAATTTAATTAATGTGTTAATAAAATTTTAAATTATTTGTTACACGTATGCGCTGATGATTAGTACATAGCAAAAACGTTTATTATATAACATACTTATTTTAATCTTTAAAATTAATTATTATGTCCTTAAATTGTAATAAATATGATTTTTTTTTTCAGACCATGCAATTAATTAAAATAAACAGCGTCGACTTTTTTCCTATGTCATCCAGTACAATTAAAATGTGTCTTGTATTTTTAAAACCCTAATTAATTGCAAATATTGACAACATTAAATAGATTATAAACTTAACCAACATGTAAATATTTTTTTTAATTTTCTGTAACACATTTGTGTTGTGTTTAGCATACAAGTATATAACATTTCTACTAAATACTATAGTATGCTAAAGTACTTAGCATACTTTCGTTTTTATCTTTTTAAAATAATAAATTTTAATGTGTAAGTTTTTTTTTTTCTCTTTGTAAAAAGATCCAAATTTTATTTTCTGTACTAACCAATGAAACTACAGTGTGTATTGTATTTTCAATCATATAACTGATTATAAATAAGCATCACTAATTAATTTATAAATTTAATTAAGGTGTGATAAAATTTTAAAACATATCACTTCTATGATGATATTTAGAACATAGTAAAGAATAATTAGTTTAAAGATTTAGATCCTATAAAAAAAAAAAAAAAAAAGATTGAAAAGTATTCAACAAATTGATTAATGAAATATTTTAATTTTCAAATACTTTTTTTGTTAATCCTATTATAAAATGTTGTAATAAAATAATCGTGTTTGATATTTAAAAAAAAAAAATGTAATGGGACTTTTTTATTCAGTTTTTTAAATACACGTTAGATTAAATGTACTGATACTAGTAATTGGCAGTTAATGATCTGTGAATTATTATACCCGTAATTATTGATGCATCATTAAGTTTTAGTACGGTTTTTGTGTAGATAAGATATTTGAAGCACTAAAAAAATATCTGTGAAATTCTTCCTAAAAAATATCATAAAATGAAAGTTATTAATTAATTGAAATAATGTTTCTAAGTAAGTCTTCTTTTCTGTAAATTTAGATATAACTGATGCTTTTAATTTATTCAATCGTTCGCTGCAAAATGTAACAATAAAAAATGTAATTGAAAGATGCCCAAATAACTTCTGAAAATATGTTTTACATATAGGGACTTAATTATAAATGTATTGACTTTTATAAATAAAAGGAAAACAATCAACATATATCGTTCATCAACATCACAGTTCATTCAAACGACAACACATACGTGTGCTTATGTACAGGGGTCGGAAGTAGCGCACTACAAGTAGCGAAACAACAGTAGTCTGTACTTTTTACAGTAGTTTGTAGTGTAGTGCGGTACATTTTGAACAATGCAGTGTAGCGAGTAGCGCGATACAGAAAATCAGTAGTTTGTAGCGAGAACCAAAGCTACTTTTAACGCTACTTCAGGGGGGGGGGGTGCGATTCTGTAAATCACATGGTCGAAATTTGCTTCTTTTGTGCAGAATTTGTTCAGCTCAACAATTTTCGAATCGCAGTGGCAAATCTCAGCTGTAGTGTCTAGCAACGCATCACATGAAGTCAGATTTTTTTCCATTGACACTTGCTGCTGAAATCAAGTACTGACCCACCAAAGGAATTAATTTTTTTGTCGGCAACACTTGTTTATTTACTCGTTATTAGGTCTTCGTGTTTTAACACCAGGTTTCTTATTATTCGGAATTGCTTTATTTACAAATTTATTTATTGTTTGCATTTAGGGTTGTTTTTCTGTAGTTTTCTAGATTATAATATATTTCTTAATTTTGCTGCGAAATTTGTTAAGTCTGTATAAACTACTGTTTTCGAGACGAACACAATACATTTTCTTGTATGGTATCTTTCTTAATTTTTTAATGTCCTCGGTTATATTGCATATATTTAATTGTATCCCGGCAGAAGCGATATAACGAGGGGTAACTTTATTATTTAATCCCTGTCTTCAATTTCTAGTGTAAATTGAACACTTGACAAAATATGAAAGTAGTTAAGTAGTGACTACTTTTGAAAAGTAGTTTGTAGTCGCTACTTTTTAAAACAAGCAGTTGTAGTTGTAGTTAACTACATTTTCGACAAAGTAGTTGTAGTTCGCTACAATAAAAAAGTAGTTTTTCCGACCCCTGCTCATGTATAACTTTGACATATGTGCATCAATTTCAGCCCTCCTTCTTTTTGTTTCCATAGGATGTTTTCTATCTGTACTGTAAAAGATTTGAAATATTGCATATTTTAAAAGATTAAAAATATTGCTGTGTTTTGCATACGTAAAGTTCTAATGAAACAGACAACATTTATAAGTCAGGATAGTAGCCAAAGCCGATTGAATGTCCATGTAGATTTGCATTAAATTTTACAGGCTCAAGTCTCGGGCCAATATTTAACATTCAATGTTTAACCGTTCATTTCCCACAAGTAATCTACCAGAACAATTTAAATTTAAAAAAAATTGTTTTTAGTTATTTAGCCTCTTAAAATCCCCTCAGACACGCCCATATTAATACGTTCACCAAGCTCCAGGTTTCACTGTAATGCATACATTATTCAAAGTAATATAATCGTACTGCTATAATGCAGTTTTAATACATTGAGTAATGATTAATATTCTTAAGGATTACATTCATATAAATAATTCAGTTTTTTATGTAATGTTGGAATAATCTTATCTTTTTAGCAGTTAAAATACAATACAGAGAAAACAACATTGCAATTTCGTCCTTTTGCTGGGCAGTCAGAGGGTTAACAAAATAAATATATGTAATTTTAGTATTATATATATATTTTTTTATTTATTTGTAACACTGAAGTGTGTGTTGGGCACTGGAGTATAGTAATTCATTAACAATATCCATACACAAGATTTCCAAAACTATTGTACTAACGATAAATTGTAAAAAATGTCCATATCCATCTTTTATAAGTCGTGGTTAACACAAAACTTAGGTAACGTCTAAAAAAAGCAAGAATAAGTGTTGAAAATTATAAAAAGCACTTGGTTAAAACAGCCAGTTTTAATTAGATATAAATACCTCCATTAGTTTTCGATGAAGTCAATAGATGTACCTGAACTCAGTGGCGTAGCTACGTTTTTTGGCGCCCGGGGCAGGAAGGAATTTTGCGCCCCCATCCCCCCCCAATAAAAAAACCGAATTTTTCCTCAAGACGGAAGGAAAGTCCTTCCGGCTTGTACTGGAGTAAAGGTAGCTTTCCTCTTCCTTGTTTTTAAGAATTAAACGAATTTTACTCAAAGAAGGTAAAGTGCGTAGAACACGATTATAGAAGATTCCTAAATTTCGTCAATATTTGGGGACTTTGAAAAATTGTCAGCTATCGCGAATTTATGACGACATTTTCATTTATGATATATTTTCATTTATGGTAACCTATTTTTACCTCCAAGATGTTTAGCTATGCAGTTTTAAGAGTATGACAGTAGCAACAATGATTACAACAATGAAAGTAAATTATTTGCTAGAAATCACGTTTGCGAAAACTCCTAAATTAAACCCGATTATGGAAAATAAATCTGCTGCCTTGTTTCATTTACAAGGTGCGTACACTCTTTAAAAATTACAAGGAGTTTCATAATCCTAAGTGATAAAACTGCAACAAATACTTTTCAATTGACTCCTGTTTTTTTTTGTTTTTTTTCTTATTTTGAAATCTTTAAAGTGCATTTCGTAAAATTAAAAATACGATATGGATAGTTTTTTTTTCTAAAACAAAAAGGTTAAGTAAAATGTATTTTGTATTTTATTTTAAAATTTGGCATGACATTTTAACTAATTAACATTTGTCATGACATTTTAACTAATTAACATTTGTCATGACATTTTAACTAATTGAAAATGTGATCCTTACAGTTATAGAGTATTCGTCAGCCGAAGCTGAATACGTTTCAGCTAGCAGCGCAGCACAAGAATTAAGCTGGATAACAAACTTGCTTAGCGACCTCAACATTCCACAAAAACTACCAATCACGATATTTGAGGATAATATGTCCTGTACAAAAATGACTGAAAATGATAAAGATACTAAGCGATCCAAACATATCGACATACGTTTCCACAACATCAAACTGATGAAAGAAGAAGGAAAAATGGATTTACAATACTGCCCCACTGAAGAAATGACAGCCGACACTCTCACCAAACCCACTCCCAAACCTGTGTACGAAAAACACCGTAAGAAACTGAACCTTCAACCATTCCCCACACAGGAGATTACGGGGGAGTGACGGAGAAACCTTTTTATGCAATTAATAATCTCCACGTGTTGTGAACGATCGAAAGAACACTTAGAACATGTTAAAAACCAGACCCCAATTAACGATAAGTACTTCAAGTGATAACCGCAGCTGCAAACCAAAGTGAATAAAACCAGAGACTGTCGAAACTGATCAGCTGAGAAATTCTGCAGACCTCCCTACTTCAACCTACAGCTGATACCGTGCGCTCGAGAACTCAATAACTATTCTCCCTCAGAATCTAAAATGTCACCGAACAGTTAAGACGCCCTTGTAAATATCCCAAATAAAATGTAAAATTGGAGCTTTTTTATGCAGTCTCCAAAACGCGATTTAAATGTGTATATAAAGCCAAGAATTACAATAATAATATTATATTCAAAGAAAAATGGATCTACTTCTTACTTCACGCAATATTACTTTCTTCTAATAATGTTGTTTATTACTCCCATACAGCGACACTTCAATGAATCAAAAGGATAAATATCAGTGCATTATTGTGGATATTACTTTGCGCAAAAGCAGTTCTCAGGTAAGCTGAACAAACCTTTTTTACCATTATCGAAAGATGAAAATGTATATTAAAATATGAAGACTGATATAACAATTTATTAAGATAGAAAATTAATTATGCTATCGACGGTTCCCCTAACAGATTTGTAAGGAAAGTATGAAAGAAAAATGTTCCGAAAAGTTTAGAATTATACAAAAGTGTGGTTTTGAAATTTTCTTTAAAAGATTTCTAATGAAATATTTTTAACACAAATGAATTTTACCTAAAGAATTACCCTTTTGCTTGATTACATCATAAAACTTTCACAAAACTATTTTATAATATCAACAAAAACTGCATCTTAAAACTTACATCGGTGCACCTTATTTGCTAACTTTTATTATCGTAAAATTTTTACTTTGATTAACATAAAGAGAAAGAGATATATATTTGTCCAATCAGATTTAATTATGTTATTTTATGTCTCTTTTTCTTTCTTTTAATCATGATGGCTAATCCTGGTCTGAAACGCAATCTAAAAAACTATTTACAAACTTCATGAGCTTGTTGTTTAAAAGTAGTGGCGTAACTTCAGTTGCGTCCCCGAAACTTATAATATTGTGGCTTAGCCATAAAAAATATGCAAATGATATCTGCAATAGCATATCTGACTTAGAATAAATCCCGGATACAACGAGCGAGGAATTTGATTTTAAATATACTAAATCTCCAAAAGTTTAGCATATGGATTATGGACTGCCCGTTTTCTAAAAGTTAAGGAATTTTTATTTTTATTTATTTTATAAAATTTTTCTCTTTTAAAAAATATATATCTGAAGGTCTAATAAAACATTTTAGTTATAAAATTATCTATGATTAGCATTATCTTTAACTTTGGAATTCATCTATTATACTTGTGTCTTTACTCAATAAATAAAGATTTCATTAATAATACATGAATTCATTTTTATTTATTTCCTTTTCATTTAGCTTGTTTTTTGTAATGTAAAAATGAAATTTTCTAATTGATTTTTCACCCACTTCCTGATAGACTAGAATAATAAAAATTATGTACGCAGCTGTATTTCAGAAGACAATACAGCATTTTAATATTTTAAGAACTTAATTTTCTATACTAATAAAAGAAAGTCGTTTGTCTGTGTGCGATGGCTAGCGAAATCTAATGCACGCAGAAGTCTGGAAATTTGGGTGTGAATAGCCCAGGGCAGGTCCTGGTGTACCTAAGGCTCAGATTTTTATTTTTTTAAGACCTGGGCCTCCTAGGCCACTTTATGTTTTTGTGTTCTAAATTGTGAATAATATTTGTCAACGTTTCAATCTAATCTTCCACATTTTGGGGGCTTTTCTCCATTTAGTTATTCCCCCATTTCAACATCCCAGTTAAGACCCTGGGGCCCGATCCGGGAACCCTTGAACTTTTTTACACTGTGCATTTTTCACCTCCCTAATTGTGTCACCCTCTCTCAATGCATAACTTTAAAGTTTTGTATTAATTCCTCTCCTCGGGCCACAATCCTCATATTTTTGTTAGGTTCCTAGGGACCTTTTTTAATCATTTCCCCCCATTTTTGGCGCATTTCTTTAAAATTTTATTATAATGATTAATTCATAATCTATGCTTAATTTCGACTAACTGAAGATCTAAAGCGCTAAGTAATAGGACGTTTTAAAATGTTTTCATCTTAGGGAACTGCTCAAAACTAATGCTTGGGCCTTTTTGGGCTCCCTACAAGTTTTGATTTAATGCGTCTTTCAATTGGGCGCCCCCCCCCCCTCGTCCATTTAATCATTTTGCGCCTCCTTTGAGGTACGCAATCATGTAAAGTACGAAGTGTGTTGAGCCATCCCTAGAAAATTTACAGAAGCTTTTTCTTTCATTATTTGAATATAATAAAATGTTTTACTAAAGAAAACATTCACACACACAAAAAAAAGGTCAACAGTTTTTATTTATTGTCAAAAAATGAGAGATAATTTCGGTTAAAACCGCCTCTCAATTTGGCGCCCCTTGGCAGCGGCGCCCGGGGCCGTCGCCCCCCTTGCCCCCCCTTAGCTACGCTACTGCCTGAACTCACCTATGTAATTCTTTCTAGAATTATGGAGTATTAAAAAAAAGAAAAAAGCGCACTTTGGAGGGTGCATTGAGAACTGGTTCTCAAAAAAAAAAATATTTTTTTCGCAGCTCAACAACGCGAAGTTTCCTGACACATTTCTGACCCATTTTCAAACATAAAAGCAAGATATTTGTAGGCAGGATTATTAGAGCTATTTGTAATCGAACAGTTTTTTCATTTTTCGTTAAATGAATTAATCTTGAGTTATAAATTATTGTTGTCTCAGGACGGCAGTTTTTTCTTCTTTTCCTGCGCTGTCTCGTCTGGAAATTCGGTTCTAAACGCCAACTTTGACAGCATTTTCTGAAAAATCTTCTGCCCTTACCGAAATCGAAAAAAAAAACCCATTTCGATTCGATATTTTCTTAATAAGAGCACCTACTAGTTTGATACCAACAAAAATGAATTAAAATAGGTGTCAGAAAGAAGCCAGTTTGGATTTGAGGAAATCCAATAATCTTCAACGTATAGTTAGGTTTCTTTCTATGATTTCTCTTTTTGTAAAAATATTACAATCCTACAAAATTGGAGTATGCTGAGATAAAGTCTTGTAAATTTCTTTTCCAAAATGTCTATCGCATCGACAATTTTTTTTCCCCATTAAAAAATAAATAAATAAAAATGCGTCATCAACCCCAGTCACAAAATTTGAATGTGTTTCTGTTTCGAAAACAATCAATGTCCCATTGTTTTATTTATTTATTTATTTAATAAGTGGGCTGCATGAAAAGCTATTTCATGTACGACCATCCGTGATTTATTATTGTTTCTGCAGTTATACTATTTATAATCGCAACTTGATACAAATATAAAGGAAGCTTTCATACCGTTCATGATGAAGTCAAATTCAATGAAAATTCCGAATTCGAATGCCGGGTAAAACGTGGATAGCTGAAGCTAGCTATTTCTGTTTTTAAATTGATTACTATACGAAAAGAGAACATTTTGCTGAGCTTTCAACATGCGAAATTCTCTTCACTGATTACTATGCTCGTATATTAATATATCTCTGGGATTTATTACGATGAAAATTCGTAGGTCGAATGCTGGATAAGATGGGATAACTGAAACTGGCTAATTCTCATTTTTAATTGATTACTATTTGAAAATCAAACGTTGCTGATATTTCAAAAAGAGTTATTCTCATTACATTGATTGACTGTGTAAACCCATGTTTGATTCCTTTGACTTCTGTATAAATAATTATCTTATTGAATACCTGCTATTTTTCTATCAATTTTATGCTACGCAGGATTAAACTTCCTATGAAAACATTTAATGGAATGTGTAAAAGTTATGTAGCTTATATTAAAGATATTTTATTTCGTCATTTGCAAAATAGTTTAACTGCCATATATTTCATGTGCAAGAACTTTATTTTAGTATTTATAACCTTATAAGCATTTAAGGTTGAGCCTAAACAGTTAATTTACTATTTATTCCCGTTATATTACATCTAGTATTTACTGAACATTTATTTATGCATGTAGTTTAGTCCCGTCTCCAATAATTCCACATCAAATTTTATTATTGATATTAAGTTCTTAAACTTCCTGAATACCATGTAGATTTTATATTCCTTACGCACACTCTTATCATGAACATGCTAAAGTATTTCCTATCTTAACAGATATCAACATTTGAGTACCTGCAAAAGGCTATATTTCCCCTTTTCTTTCCATTACATAAAAAAGTAACGACGTCAAAGAATAAAAATCGCAATTTTTATGCAAGTTGTTCGGTTATTTCATTTAATGATGCACTGTATTCATAGGGCTGTAAACCACGTAACAGACTTAAAACGAAAGTCAAATCGCACGCCATTTTTAAGACCGTGTCTATTTCCTCTAACAACGCTAGCGTAATTAGCAAGGCCGACCTTAACCAAACATTTACTTCTTATCCTCCCCCCCCCTCCCCCTTTTCTTCTTAAAGTACACATTTTATATCTTTTTCATAACACCCCTTTTTTTTTCTTCTTTTTTTACACGGGTGCAGCGCTTTATAAAGGAGCCTTTCAAGCAAACCCATAAAATGCCACTTTATTCTCCTTGTAAAAATATGTGCATAAAATGAGGTAAGAGCATAAATTTATTTTAAGCAGCACTAGCTAAAGGTGAAAGTGAAAAGGTATAGATAGGGAGAAAAGGGGAGGGATTTATTTAGATTTTTTCCTTTTCCCTTTCAGAAAAGCTCTTGTAGTTAGTTCACTAACGAAACTATCTGAATGAGAGGCAGTGTTCAGGTAAAAAAATAGCTGTAATTTATCATGCTGCATTTTAAAACTGTTTTTCATATAAAATTTATAAAGTTTATATAAAATTAAGAAGAAATTAGGGAAATTCAGTGCATATCACTATTTTGTGGTGCATATTTAAGAATGTTTCTTTATTGGCGAAACTCGTATTATAAAAGAAAAATCAAAATAAATTCATGTCATATTTAATTTACAACAAATGTTAAAACTATCCTTTCTCTGATTCTTCTTTTCTTCTTCTTTTATTATAAGTTAAAAAAAATAAAAATAAAATAAAAAATAAATATATATATCATCATCATCATCATCAACCGTTTTCAATCCACTGCTGGATGTAGGTCTCCCCCAGATTTTTCCATTGTTGCCTGTCTAGTGCTTTAGTCATCCAATTAACACCGGCCACTTTTCTGATTTCGTCACTCCATCTTACTTGAGGTCGTCTTCTTGGTCGTTTTACATCTCTGGGATACCACTGTAGGGTGTTTGTGCTCCATCTATTGTCTTGTCTTCTTGCAATGTGCCCAGCCCATTTCCATTTTAGACGTTTAATTCTCTCGATGATGTCAAAAACTTTCGTCTGACTTCTTATCCACGTTATTCTCTTTCGGTCTCTTCTGGTTATGCCTAGCATACATCTTTCCATACTTCGCTGTGTTGTTTGTAATCTTTGTACCATCCGTTTTGTTAGTGTCCAAGTTTCTGCTCCATAAGTTAGTGCAGGCAAAACACATTGGTTAAACACCTTTCTTTTCAAACAAAGAGGCATGTTACTTTTCAGAATAATATTGTTCTTCCCAAAAGCACTCCATCCATTTCTTATTCTTCTATTGATTTCATTCATGATACTGTTGTCTGAAGTCCCGTATACGTGACGCTTGTCGCGAAGGGATTAAGCACTTGTCCTTTATGCAAATATCCCTTAAGTAAGTTTTGTTTTGATCAAAAATATCTTGTGGGAAAATGACCTTAATCTTCATATTTTTTATTTAACTAAGTCAATTAAGTAACTTAAAAACTTTATGTAGGTAAGAGAGAATTGTATCTTTTATCTCGTTCAAATCTAACGTAAGATCCTTTTAGTCAATTTGTTGATACCCAAACCTCTCTCTCTCTCTTTCCCCCTCCCAACCTTGGAAAACTAAAATAAAATATAATGCATTTAAAATAATGTCATCTTTAGATTGTTATCTGTGTTGCATAAACTCTCTGACAAATCTTTTGTTTCAAGAACTACGCGACGTATGGATATTACAGAAGTGAATCCATACAAGTCATAAGAGAACATGTTTTGAAAAAGAGGTACTGTCTCTTAAGTGATTGTTAGATGTATATACGCTTGCTTAACTGTCTTCTTTCTGTATTCCCACTACATCTTTTCTTCTAATCTTCTCCGACAATTATCCAACCACGAAAAGAACACGTCTTGTTACATTAAGAACAAAGTGACTAAAAAAATTAAATAGATTGCGACAAGAAACTTCTTTTCTAAGTTTGAACATATGGTCTGTCAGACGTACAGAATTACTAGAGGGATCTTGGATAATTTCTTTTCGGTTTTCCAAACCACCTGCTCAGCAAAATATTATCCAACCACAGCCAATTTCTACTAAAAGCTATTCAGGCTTTTTGATGCAGTATGTTAGTATTCACCGAGGCATTACGTCAAGTTCTGAACTTTGGTGAAAGGAACTGCGGACCATGGGAGCATGCCTAATTGAAGAACTTGCTGTCAGGAACCACGCAGTGTTTTTGTTCCTGCGGCTCTAAGATCAAATATTGGACCCTAAAGCAGAAGTTTGATACAGGTTTCCGGGGCCTTTATCCGTTGAAATTCAGGATATCGTGTTGTTTGAGGGCATATAACAACAGGAGATGGAAGTGAAGAAGGAAGCGGGACCGTTATGTTTTTTAATATTCAGCTATAAGCACTTAAATCCTCGACTACTCTCAATTAACAGGAAATTAGCTAAGAGATTTGTAGAGAAACAAAAGAAATAACAGTATCCGGTTATTCCAGATATTACAGTATCCGGTTTTTATGCTCGTTGTAGTAAAGCATATGTTTTTGAAATCTGCTATTTCTAGCTTTTATGAAGATTGCAAGTGTTTATTTGGGTTTCCAATTTCTTCTCTTTTTTATCTTTTACGCCTCCCCTCCCCCTCCAAAAATATCTAATAATGGACTAAGGTGTTCTCAAAAAAAGATTTTTCCCTGCTCTATAACGTGAAACTATCCTATATATATACGAAGTGATTTTTATCCATCATCCTGAAATTGTCCGTCATGAGCGATTTGTGACAAAGCATCAAATATCGCTTTTCATGCTCTTTAACAGAAGTATTTTGAATAATGGCTTGCTACATAATGGAATCTTTCCCCGAACTGCCGTGCCCGAAAATCTCTTTAAAAGGCCCACTTTGATTTTTTTTTTTTTTTTTTTTAAATCTTTTGTTTTATAGGAAATCGAAAAAAAATCCAATTTGTGTTTTATAAAAAAAAAAAAAAAAAAAAAAAAAAAAAAAGCTGCAAATCTACGCGTGCACGAATGAAGATAGCTTTGTGAATGCGCCAGGAAGTAGCCAGTTTGGACAGAAGTTCATACATAGTACTTACTTATCCTTTTAAGATAAACATTAGTCCGTGGGACGTATTTGTATTTACCTTTATAAGAAAAAAAAAACTTCTAAATAAATTATTTTTGTACTGTTGTATTCATATGCTTTTCATGGTGATTTTAAGAAGCATATATTTCTCTCAAAGTTTTTTTTTTAATTATTAGTTCATCTCTATTGTGCTCTATAATTGAAGCACTATCATAATATTCATCGTAAACTCCACTTTCTTTTTTCATTACTATTCACAAAGTCTAAAAATTAATTAAAGAAAAAAATATAGAGGAAGTACTCGAAGTCTCTTTAACAGACTTTTTTTTTTTTTTTTTTTTTTTTTTTTTTTTTTAACTTACTTTAGTCGTCCATTTTTTCCTTAATTAATTGACTTTTAAAGTCGATAGTCTCTAAAAGGAATAAAAATAGAGTGAACTACTAAATATAACATAATAAAATTAACAAACACATAAAACAACACCTTTAATTCTTGTTATTTTTTTATGCTTCTTCTTATAAGTTTTTATCATTAAAGAAAAACTGTTTCCTCCAAAGTTATTCACATATATTCTTATATAAGAAAAACTATATTCGTAAAAAAATACATATCTTTGTCTTAATTTGTATGACTGCATTATTATGCGCATTTATCCCCAATTAATGAAAAAAAAAATCTAATAAACATATTCCCGAGCAGTCGTTTCTTGTATATGTTTTTTTAACTATGCTTACAGCAAATTTCCTTTATTGTAAATGTTTGTTGTTAAAAAAATGTTTTTTTTCCCTTTTATCAGTTGGATCTCCTTGTGAAAAATTCATTTATTACAAATTAAAAAAATAATGTTAATAATTTTATCTTAGTGATTTTTCTTTTTCTAATTAGTTATTTCTAAAGAGTGAATCATAATACCTGTTTTATAGATGCTTCGTTCTGTATGTTTTCACTCTAATTTAAAAAAAATAAAAGAAGAGTTTTTATTATTATTATTATTATGATATATTTAAAAAACAAAAAAATCCTTTTTAAGATAGATCCTTTAGAAAAAATCCGTTTTATATAGTAGTAGTAGTATAGTTGAGCATTTATTGGAAAAATAGAAAAAGAAAAACAGTTCTGTAAAATAAAGTTTCTGCCCTAAGTTTTATATTCCTTTACTAGATTTTTTTTAAACATTTCATCCGTATATTTGTCGTCAGATCTTTAATAAAAATGAGTTATAATGGTTTACTATCTGGTTTAATAATAAAGTATATGTACTGAAAAAAAGTAAAGACACATATTCTATGTCTAATTTAATTCTCGTCAGTGCTTTGCTAAAGCAAGAACTTGTTGTGTTTTATAGACAAAATTGTAATGAAAATAAATTCCCTCGTTGAATTCACACAAATACTCGTTAAAAAAAAAAAAAAAATCAGTTTAAGTCTAAGTATTTTATTAGTATTCATCTATACAAGATGTTAATATTTTTTTTTTACTGATACATTCATTCTCTGTCTAATTTAATTAGCTGTTTTTATTAAAATAAGAATTGGTTAGACTTAATAAAATTCTAGGATAACTAAATTTGCTTTATTATTATTATTATTATTATTATTAGCATTTTCACTGCAATACTCATTTTAGTTTTACAAAATATATGTTTATCTTATTTATATATAAAAATTATTATAAATTTTATACCGATCTATAGTTTAATAATAACGTATATATTTAAACAAAAAAAAAAAAAAAGAAAAGAAAAGAAAAGAAAGAAAGAAAGAAAAGAAAAGAAAAAGAAAAAAAAGGTAGCTATTTAGATTTAGAGCTTCTACGTTTCAAATCACTGAAGAATTTGTTTCTACTTATATTTTAATACCAATACTTTTATAATATCAGAATAAAGAGTAATGAATTTACAGGCGTTCTACTTCTAATTTAATTCTTGTCTTTTTACGTTCTAAATCTAAAATTTGCTACATCTAAGAAATATTCAAGATGCTTAAACGTCTTAGAATTTCTAAGGAAAATGGAACCACTATTTTATATAAGAAATAATATATAATATATTTTCTTCATATTAAAAATCGTTCTACGATTAATCGCAGAATTTCTAATATTTTTCTGCGATTAAGTAAAACGAAAAATTCCATTCCATAATTGTGGGAAAATTGAACGCACCCCTGAATATTGCAATAAATAAATACAAAACAAAAACAAATTCGCTCTTTGAATTAATTTGTAATATTGCGCTGCGATTAAATACGACGAAAACTTCTACTCTAACTGTACACACTCTGAATTTTGTAATAAATCAATAAATAAATACTAACCAATAGACAAAATAGAACAAACCAAATTTACTCTTTGAATTAGAAAAAAAAAAAAAAAAAAAAAAAAAAAAAACATTTGAAACGTAAAAATGCTGATTGTATTCATTTATACAAAGTGTTAAAATTTGTATAACGATTAATCTCCTGAATTTGATGAAAATGAAAAATAGATAAATAAATAAATAAAATGTATTTTCCATTGCCATGGAAATAATGCTCGTCGATATTGACTGTGGGGCCTGAATAGATGTAAAAATAATTTTACGAAATTAATAACGATGGAGATTTAATTAATTCTTCCTTCCCTATTTCGGTGGAAAAATCGATGCAAATAGTTAACTTTTTAATAACGTGGAATCGAAAAGAGTAAATGGGTTGTCGTTAAAAATATCACTTTCATCTCTATGGCTGAAGGACTTTTAAATGTAAAATATGGGGAAGAAGAAAAAGTAATTTAGATGGACATTTTCTTTAAAAAAAACAAGCTGGAAATTGTACGTCAAACGTGACAAATGAGGTGCGTTCGTACTGTAGCTAACTATATAAATATTTAGATCTTGATGATTTTTAATTCTGTGAAATGAATGATATCGTCTGCAGATTAATTTCTGTAATAGAATAAGTATCTCGGTCGCTTGACGATTAAACTTCGGAAGCTCCTATAACAAGAAATCACCGATTTAAAAAAAAAAAATTCAAATTTCTTAATAAATATTTTTATTAATATCTCCTAAAGTTTTGATTCGATTTTAATAAAATTTGAAATGTCTCGACAAAATTCTGCAAAGATAATATATCTTAAATTTCAAACCATTCGGTTGGGTAGTTTTTGCGTTGTTATATGCGGACGGACGGACAGACAGACGGACGGACCAAGCCACGACAATAGGTGCTACGTATTTATATAATTACGAACGCACATAAAAAATAAGGGGGGGGGGGGTTCAAAAGCGGAATATCGTATAAACAAGATGCTGGAAAAAAGATATTTAAATTTTCTTTTTTCGCTTTTTAAAAAATTTTATTCATTTTTTAGTATTATGCTACACAATAAAAAGTCGACGTTAAGGTATCCGTATTTAACGGGACGGTAAAGTTGTGATTATTATCTAATGTTAACTTATCCTGTTATTGTATGATTTAATATATTTTACGTGCATAATTTGGAAGTTGGTGTTAGCTTGTTACGATTTAAAAATCGTAACAAGGTTGCAATGTTAAACTTGATACGATTTTAACGTCACTAATACGATCATTACCGTGTTAAAAATCGATGTTTCTTTTTGATGCAAATAGTTAACTTTTTATGAACGTGCAATCAAAAAGAGTAAATGGTTTGTTGTTTAAAATATCGTATTAAGGCTTAGTAATTCTTATTTGAAGGTGTGACAAAATTGTGATTATTATTATGTCTTATTAACTTATCCTGTTAGTATATCTATATGATAAAAGAAATTTTACGTGCACATAATTTGGAAGCTATTGTTGCCTTGTTACGATATTTACATCGTTACTATGTTAAAATCGATTTTACTTTTTGATGCTAATATTTTCTTTTTAAGAACGGGGAATCGAAATGGGTAAATGAGTTGTCATTATAAATATCGCGTTCATCTTTATGGCTGAAGGACTTTTAATGCACTATATGGAGAAGGAGAAGAAGTAATTTAGGCGGACATTTTTTTAAAGGGATTTCAAAATGTTGGAGAAAGATATTTAAATTTTCTTTTTACTTTTTAAAAAATTTTCATTCTTTTTTATTTTTTATTTTATGGTACGCAATAAAAAGTCGAAGTTCAGGCTCAGTCGTTCGTATTTAAACAAAGTGGCGAAGTTGTGATTATTATCTATTATTAAATTATCCTGTTATTGTATGACATGATATATATTACGCGCATAATTTGGAAGCTAGTCTTCGCTTGTTTCGATTATAAAATTATAATAAGGTTATATTATTAAAATTGATACGATTTTAACATCGCTACGATCGTTACAATATTAAATCGATGTTATTTCTGTTGTAAATAGTTAACTTTTTAAGAACGTGCAATCAAAAATCGTTGTCGTTTAAAATATCGCATTAAGGCTCAGTAATTCGTATTTAATGGTGTGACAAAGTTCTGATTATTATCTCTTATTAAATTATCCTATTAGTATATAACATACATTTTACATGCATAATTTGGAAGTTATTGTTGCCTTGTTACGATTTTAACATCGTTACTATGTTAAAATCGATTTTGCCTGTTGGTGCGAATATTTACCTTTTTAAGACCGTGGGATGGAAAAGAGTAAATGAGTTGTCGTTATAGATACCGCTTTCATCTTTATGGCTGAAATAATTTTAATCAAATATATGGAGAACGAGAAAAATTAATTTAGACGGACATTTTTTTAAAGGGATTTTAAAAAGCGGAATATCGTAAAAATATGTTGGAGAAAGATATTTAAATTTTCTTTTTACTTAAATTTTTAATCGTTTTTAGTTTTATGGTACGAAATAAACAGTCGAAGTTAAGGCTCAGTCATTCGTATTTAACGAGGCGGCATAGTTGTGATTATTATCTATTATTAAATTATCCTGTTATTGTATGATATGATACATTTTATGTGCATAACGTGGAAGCTAGTCTTGGCTTGTTATGATTTTAAAATTGTAATAAGGTTACAAAGTTAAAATTTAACATCTCTACGATCATTGCGATGTTAAAATGGATCTTTCTTTTTGATGCAAATAGTATACTATGTTAAATCGGTGTTATTTTTTATGCAAACAGTTAAATTTTAAGAACGTGGAATCAAAAAGAGTAAACGGGTTGTTGTTAAAAATATCGCATTAAGGTTCAGTCATTCATATTTAACTGTGTGACGAAGTTGCGATTTTATCTCTTATTAAATTATCCTATTAGTGCAAGAAATTTTACGTGCATAATTTAAAAGCTATTGTTGCCTTGTTATGATTTTAACATCGTTACTATGTTTAAAATCAATTTGCCTCACAATGCTCAGCACCACATAGAACTTAAAAGACACATTTAATTAAATAAATTTTCTGGTTTTTGTTTTATATATATATATAAATCGGAACATTGGCAAGTAAAAAAAACAGGTAATAGATATTATTTGTGCAAAAGTCTATATTTATGTTGATGTATAATAATTTAATTTATTAACATATCATGTTCACTCAACCCAGCTGACGAAATAGTGAAAAATTATGTGTAATTGTACATTACAAAAATATATTTTAAAATAGAGAATATGATACTCTAGGTAAAAAATATCTATATGGATAATCAAGTATCACAATTTCAATTTCTATCATCTTATGTTCACTCAACCCAGCTGATGAAAAAGTGGGAAAAAACTTGCAATCGAAATTTTGAAAAACGCATTGTAAAATATGATACCCTGTGCAAAAATCGTTACAGACACTCAGGTATCACAATTTCATTTTCTAACGTCTCATATTCACTCGATCCAACTTTATTCAATAGTTACTTCACTCACGTAACGTATCTCAATCGGAAATGCCCTCCGCCCTGTTTGTTCACGTCACACAGCGTATCCGGCCAAGCAGGGTGTAAGGAAATGAAGTAATTCCGAGCTCTTGTTTAATTAGGCTTGAATCCTAAACACCCCCTGGGCGAATATGTATCCATTGACATAAAGCTGCATGACGTTTATTAAGACGTGCTCGACCGTGTTACGCCGTCGGAATGCATTGTTTGAGTGCCTAGAAGTGTTGTTATATATGTGTCCTGCCCATGATGTTACCGAATATTGATTGACTTGTAAACTCGCGGGATACTTGTTAAGATGTCAATTAATGGATGTTTCTTCTGAGTTTATTATGCGTTGCTCATCACCTCTAATAAGAACTAGCTGACTTTTATTTTCGCTGCTCTGTGGTGTTCGATAATTAAATAGTTGACATTGCTTTCAAGTCTCTCTTAACGAATTCATAAATATAATTTGCATGAAAACCGGGAATGTGGGAAGGGAGGGATATTGGCCCTTCTTGGGTTTTTGGATTTAATTAACTAAATTTTCTTTTCCTCTGATTACTTTGAATAAAATAATAATTCTTTTAAGATTTAATTAACCCTTAACTACTATGACAAAAATCGTTGCTTGTTACTGTGAACGATCCCTGAGATCGTTTGATTGAAAGATGAATAAAAGGCTAAATTAATTCTTAGGATATCGTTTATGTACTAAAGTTTCTGTATTAAAGACTACTATAACTAAACTTCAGCTATTCAGAAGTACTACAGCTCCCAAACGAAACAAAATAGCACTAGCATCTATAGTTAAACTAAAAGTTACAAGTTAAGCTGTGAAAATGAAAAAAAAAAAAAAAACAGCGAACCCCGTAGAAGAATAATCTTTATGTTTTTCTTTCTTTTTTACGTTCATATGTTTAAAAATTGTCTTGAATTGTGTGTTCAAAACAGCTCTGCTCCCTTACAAAAAAAAAACGAATAAACTATATCAATTCTTCATTAAAAAAAATAAAATAAAATAAAAAAATGCGGACTTCGCAGCGCTTTACAGGCATATTTGTTGCGAAATCTTTCCTATCCATGGATTTCGTTCTTTAACTACATAGCACGTATTAGTAAACTTAAACATGCTTTTCAATTTGAACCAAAATAATAATATCAGAAATATATACAACTATAAAAATCTGGAGAAAAGTTACATCCAAAATGAATTGTTTTCTTTTAATTTCATAAAAGTATATGTGCGTGTGTGTGTTATTTATACATAATAATAATCTTTAAAAGAGTTAGTATATTATAGAATTTAGGAAAGCATAATTATGTAAAATGTTTAATTCTTTGTTAATGTTGCATTATATTCAATTTAAGAGAGAAAAAGTATATGATAATTTTAATAATTTTTTTCTGGAATTTTCAGTATATCATTCAGTTTAGATCTGACTTATAACTTTTAAATTTATAGAAAATTTCAATTCTTTTCTTTACAGCTAACTGTTTTTCTCTTCTTTTGATAGACACGAAAAAGAAATTTTAAAGTAAATTCTGTTGTCAAAAACTCTTTTTTTCTTCTTTTGATATTTTTGAATCGTTTTTTCCAGCAAAAAAGCTTTCATACACCAATAACTACATCTATAACGTTCCTCCTATCTGTTCTATTGGTTTCTATTTTAAAATATTATTCATTGCTGCTATAAAAACTTTCCAAAAACCATATCTTTCTACTTTCTACCAGAAAATTTGAACAGAAACTCCCATGATGTTTTTCTAAAAAACATTTCTGTGCACATAGTGCTGTCCAAAAACGGTCTAGTGTAGGAATCCTGTGAACAAATAGACCGTTGTATATAGAAGAAGAAAGAAAAAAAAGGGAAAAGACAAACTTTCAGAATAAGAAACTACCAAATAGACTCTATTTGCTTTTAGCTCAAAGAACGACTTGGAATGTGTAGATCAAGTCTTAAATGTGCTATCCTACAGTCGTTAAGTATCTTATTTGGGCATTTCCCTGGGACAAATCTCCTGAAAGTTTAGTCTCGGCCGGTAATAGACTTTTTTGAAAGAACTAGAGGTTCATACAACATACATGCATTTGATTTGAGAACAGTTTTTTTTATATATATTTTTGTTTCTTTTATTCTTTCATATAAAAGTGGTTTCTGCAGACTTAATCATTTGAATCCATGGTCGAAAGTATTATTTGTTAGCTGGGTATTGGAAGTTTGCGTGAAAGTATGAGGAAAGTTTTTGTTCGATTGGATTTTTTACTCTTTCTTCTTTCAAGAGAAAGCAAGTACCAAACGTTTTGTTTTCAGAAATTGAAATGATATTAAATTTTGTTTTCTCCTATGAAATTTGGATTGTTTAGATCAATGTTTCTCAGAGTAGCGTATACGCGTACTGCATGAGTACGCCAAGCATAGAAACGGACTAGATGTTTACTTGTTGTGGGTATAAAAATAAATTAACTTCGTCACCAAACATGCAAGTAATATGCGAGATAAACAAACGCATCTGTCATATTAAAAAGAATTTTTCTGTAACGTTTACATTTGATGTAAAATAAAAGGGAACAGATGTCGCAGATGCACTGGGGTTCGCGCGATTTTTGTTTTTCCGCTATTTTGGCTAGAAAACTTCGTTTTCTTATACATGTTAGACCTGGCCTGCAAAAAAACAGCATGCTAGTTTTATTTTATTATGAAGTTCATTTTATTATACAACAAGGTTTACTTTTACTTTATTTATTCATTATTTTTATTGTTTGATCAACTTAACATACTAATGTCTCAGCCATATAATTAAAAACATATATTCATCTTTTTAATATTTACAGATCCAGTACAAATGAAAATGACCAAAAATTCATTTATTGCATTTTAAAAATCTTGAATTTTAGTCTGAACTCGATTTATTATAGACAAAGAATAAAATCTTTGTGTCCTGTTTCGTTCACGCAAGGAATCTGTTTAGGAAGAAATACCTTATAAAGGACCCTTCACAATTTTTTTCATTTCAAAACAGGACCCTTCACAACATTTTTCACCTCAAAACAGGACCCTTCATAAAATTTTTCACCTCAAAACAGGACTCTTTACAAAATTTTTCACCTCAAAAAAGGACCCTTCACAAAATTTTTAATCTCAAAACAGGACCCTTCACAAAACTTTTCATCCTAAAACCTTTCACAAAACATTTCTATCTCTAAAGTTTAAACTGAACCTTTCACAAATTTAATTATTTAAATGTAAAATCTGATCTGTCACTTTTCCATATATAAAGAAAATATATGTATTTTACATCCGTATCTTCTTAAAAATGTATTAAACAAGAACCCGAATGTAACGATCATTTCAAATTCACAAAATTATAACTAGATTTTTCACAAATGTAAAAAAGCTGTTGACAGTTTCACAAAACAGAACTATGGGTGAAAAAATCTGGACAGACCCCCGCATTTGTAATCGTTGATGCTTTCTCCTGTAAACTTGCGGGGTTTTATTTTTATTTCTTGTTTCTTTTTATCATAAAAATACTGAAGCGATTACAATATATTTTTTTAATTATTTTGACGATAACTAATTTATAATTTGATCTTTCGGCAAAAAATAAAAAATGAAAATGTGATAGTTACGCAATTTTGCAAGAAAACTATATATAGTTTATTATTATTATTTATTAATCGGCAATTAATATTCCAAAAAACGATAAAAATGTAGCTAATTACAATAGGCAAAGCATAATATATATATATATATATATATATATATATATATATATATATATATATATATAATTATAATATCTATGAATTTCAAAAAACATATCAAGTTCTATTCTACTTAAATCTCCAAAGAGATAATCAATGATACTGTGTATACAGAATACCACATAGCTAATAATTAACATGTGCAAACATAATATTACCATAGCTGATGCTTCAATGGTAATTGGCCAAATTTTACTCATACCAAAAGAATATTGAAAAAAGAAATAGAGAGAAAGGGGAAAAAAAAATTATAAATTGGAGTTGCAATTAAGTAAACACAAATGGATTAACAAATTAAATATGAACCATACACAATGGAAAATTGGACCACATGAGAATTAAATATGAATTGGACATGGAAAAACACATGCACATGTACTCATCAGCCTGGATGCACCCACATGTGTTTTAAATAATAATTCAGTGTTTCATAATTCTACTGGCATAATGCTAAGATCAGTAGAATCATCCAGGTACACTGAATTATTACCAGACAACAATTGGAAATATTAAAATTTGGAAATATTTAAATAGGAAATAAAAAACCATTAAGAAAATACAATATATTTCACTCACATCGATTATCCAAAAAACTGTAATTAACACCTCACTAAATTACCACGAGATAACAGTTTTGAAATAATAAAATTGGAAATATGAACGCGTAAAGTGTAGATAAAATATTTTACTCACAATAATTATACAGAATCCTTAAAATGTCACAAAGTCTAAGAAATGTATAAATTAGCTTTAAGAATTTTAATAAGTTTGCAATTGTATATATTTGCATTGTATATATATACATATATACAGTGGTTGCTGAGAGAATGGAACATAAATATTGGATGTTTTTCAGTGATGTATCCTATCCCTTAAAACAAAATCTTTAAAATGTCACATTTCTCTTTATGGAAATATCCGACTAATGTACAGCCATACAATAAAATAAAAAGCGTATAAATTACCATTAAGGGTTTTAATAAAATTGTAATTTGTAAATCAATATCGTTATTAAATCTATTCATAAAATAATTTTTCTCTTCAGTGCTAAAATCGCAAATGATAGAAATTCCAAATGCCGCCATTAATAAGAAAGTCGAGCAATAAATTTGGAATTTTGATTCATCGATTAAAACTTATTGCCCGGAAAATTAAAGATAAAGCCACCTTTCGTTTTTTCCTCTTTCTCACCTGCCATCCCCCTTTTTTTATCAATACGCTTGCGTGTGTTTAAAAAAAAAAAAAAAAAAAAAAAAAAAAAAAATAGACATTTTGTTTTAAAAATAGCTTCAGTTGCTTAGAAACTTTTTTTTTTTTTTTTTTTTTTTTTTTTTTGTAAGGAAATATATTGTTTGAGTTCTAATTGTATGAGTTATCTGATTTATTAAGTCATGCTATTAAAATTCATATATATTCCTTTTTTCTAAGCTTAAAATATAACAGTTTAAACTACTACGTTTCAAATTTTGGAAACATCGATAATTTTACAGTCATATAGTAAAAATATAGAAGTGTATAAATTAGCATTGAGAATTTTAATAAGTTTGAAATTTGTAAGTCAGTTTGGCAATTGTATCTATTCATAAATGTCATGTAATAATAATATAGACGTGTATAAATTAGCATTAAGAATTTTAATAAGTTGGCACTTTGTAAGTCAGTTTGGTAATTGTATCTATTCGTAAATGTCATATAGTAAAAATATAGAAATGTATAAATTAGCTTTAAGAATTTTAATAAGTTTGCAATTTGTAAATCAGTTATGGTAATTGTATCTATTCATAAATGTCTTGAAAATACATCTACTTACTTTCTTTAAGTTCAATTATAGCATTTAAACCGTCACTTGTCTAATTATTGTGGAAATATCCGACAAATTGACAGCCATACAATACAATAAATAGCGTATAAATTACCATTAAGTGTTTTAAGAAATTTGCAATTTGTAAATCAATACCTTTATTAAATCTATTCACAGTACGATTTTTTCTCTCTTCAGTGCTGAAATCGCAAATGAAACATATTAGAAATTCCAAACGCAGCCATTAATAAGAAAGGCGAGCAATCAATTTAAAATTTTGATTAATCGATTAAAACTTATTACCCGGAAAATTAAAGATAAAGCCACTTTTCCTTTTTTTTTTTTTTTTTAGCCTTTTTTTTTTTTTTTTTTTTTTTTTTTTCATTTTCTTTTTTCTATCTCCCCCGGCCTCCCCCTTTTTTTTTTTACTTTTACTTTTTTTTTTTTTTTAACGACACACTCGCGTGCCTTTTCAAAAATTCATTAGGCATTTTGTTTTAGAAATATCTTTTTCATCAATTTTCCATAAGACGTTAAGATTAATAAATTAAAAATTTTCCAGATGAGTGAATATGCTTCTTTTTCTTTTTTTCATTACTCAGTAGTTATTTTATCGCGATGGTTGGCAACGGAAAATTGTTAAAAAGCTAGTGTTTAATTGTGATGAAACTTTTTTTTTTCATATATACCTGTCGTATATTTTTTGCAGACATTAATAAATTATCTTTCGTAGAAAGCTCTAGAAAAGCACACATATAGTTAAAATAGATAACGTATTAATAAAAGAGCCTTCTTCTCTTTTTTTTTTTTACCTTATTAACAATTACTCATTAAGCACGCATTCATTAAGAGGAGCTTTTGTTCTGTAGCAGTTGTTCGAAATCTTTTTTTTTCTTTTTCGGAACAATTTTAAGTGTCTGATTTTTATGGTATATTTGAATAGAATAAAATTAAGCTTTGAAAAAGTGGAGAGAGGGGGTGGTGGTAATGTAATGGCTTTTGAATGGGATAAATAGGTCTAAAATAAAATCTGGCTGCAAAATGCATCAATATTTTGTAGCATTTTTTCTGGGTTATGGAACAATGGTTTGGAGTTGCTGATCTGAGATATAATAAAAGTTCATACTTTCATTTATTTTTTTTATTATTATTATTTATAAATTGCAAAGGAATAATTACATCCATTTACAAATGGTATTCTGCTACTCAAAGTGAATCTTCAAAAATATCATAAAAAGAAAATTAAAAGAAAATATATAAAATGTTCTAGAGTAGGGGGAGGGGGGGGGGCTTCAACCTTTTTAGCAGTTAGTCATTTGCCACCAAGCTTGGCGGAAGTAAAATATTCTACCAACCAATGTGGCTGAATTCTGATTTTCTACCACCCATAAATAAAAGAAAGGGGAGCGGGGTTACATTTCATCAAATAGTTTTCCTGATGTAAACATTTTAACACTTTGTTGATCGGCAATTTATATGAAATTATTATTATTTTTTTTAATTTCTTTTTTGTAACCAGTTTATTTTTAAAATAACAAATAGAGTGCCTGATTTCAGATAAGTTTATTACATCACATCACAAGTTTTCTTTCCCCCTCATAATTTCACTGCATTTCTTGGTTCAAATTGGTGAATAGAACCTTCATTGCAGATTATCATCATAAGATCCTCTAATTCATGTTACTGGAGCCGCTTGGAGCTAAATGCAAAATGCAATTCGTGGATGAAAATCCAAGTTCAGATAAAGCTGCTGCTTATGGGGATTTTCCCTAAGCCTATATAAGATAATTCACATATATTAATTTTGATTATGTACTCCTGCTCCGAGCCTACATCAGTCATGCAAAAAAACACTCAAGCTAATGTTAAGTCTATGGGAAGGTTCTTGCGCGATTTCTCGTTCGCATTTTAATATTTTTAAATGATTTTTTTTTTTTTTTTTTTTGCATAAGAAAGTTGACGTTGATTTCTAACGTTGTTAGTTTTTACTTTTTCGATTTTGGTTCCAGTTTTTTTATATAAGGGTACTGTCACTTTCAGAACCGGTTCCAAAATTGAAAATGTCCGCTTATAAAAAAAAACTGTAACCAGAATCAAAAAAGTAAAAACTAACAACGTTAGAGATCGACCTCAGATATCCTATGCAACAAAAATCATTTAAAAATATTAAAATTCAAGCGAGAAATCGCGCAAGAACCTTCCCATAGACAACATTAGCTTGAGCGTTTCTTACCGTGACTACTGTAGGCTCTTAATTGTAAAAAACATAGAGCTCAATTAATTCTTTAAGTCCCAGCAGTCACAATCATGATGGTCAACTCAGCGTTACTAGTTTCATCGACAAGTTCGTATTGCTTTAATATCGGTCATAATTATCGTGGCAGTGCCTTCTACCTTCAGATAGTTTAAAATTGTGCTGCTGCGTATGCGTACCATCTCCGTGGAGTTTTCTAGGTTCTGGTATTTTGCTCTTTTCCTACATATCAATTAATCGAAAAATGTCTTGGGTCCTAAACTAGGTTATAAGCTAGAAATAGCTTTCTGTTACGAATGCTGGAAATCGTTTTGTCTATGATAAATTTTTAGTAGTATACGATACATTTAAATAAATTCGATATATTTTAAATAAAAATTATCATGGTAATTTAGGTAATTTTTTACCTGATATAATCCTCAAAATAAAATTTTAAAAAAATCCATTGAAAATAATTGAACTTCAAAATAATAATAATAATAATAGAAATAATAATAACACAATAATTCCTTTTACCAACATGTAGGATATTTTTTATTACTACCGACATGCTTGTTCAGTCATAGTTGTTATTTTTCTTTAGGTTACTTGAAAGAAATTAAATAATAACTTTAAGCATATGTTAACACTTAAACTATAAAATGAATTCTGCATCTGTTTATTTGAATGGCAATTATGAAGATCATTAAAAAAAAAAAAAAAAAAAAAAAAGAGTAGATATAGACATTAAAAGAATTAGGGGATTTAAGCTTAGAAAAAAGGAGAAATAAACATTTAAGAATCCTTCTCAAGTAATCACATAATTGATAATCTTTTTTTCTTTTCTTTTCTTTTCTTTTTTACATTAAACGACATTACTCAGTCGTAATTACACCCTAGGGCGTGAAAAACAAAAAAACTAAGTACTTCTCATTTCACAAAATTCTAATAACAATAAAAATATTTCTTTTTGTAATAAATATATTCATACATTCCTATTAAATAAAAAAATAAAAAGAATATAGAAAAATAAAAATTTGATAACACAATGCAGTTAATGTTGAATTCTTAATTTACGTTTGTCTATATAAGAAGCATTCAGAATCAAAGTTATTCCGGAGATATTTTGAAGTAAAGTTAATTGGGTCCAATGCATTTCATAGAAGCCTATACACTATTTTTTTTTTTAAGAAAAATCTGTAATTTTAACAGAAAAATATTGTATTTTTTACAGAAAAAACTGTTTTAAAGAAAAACAGTTTTCCCTGTAAAAAAAAAAAAAAAAAAAACTGTGGATTTTGTAATTTTTACAGAAAAAGTCTATATTTTCTACAGAGAAAACTGTTTTAATGAAAATATACAGATATTTCCGTAAATTAAACGGTTTTTCACTGGGGCCAAAATTGACAGGTTTTTTTTTTCTCTCAATTTGAGATATCTTTTTTTTTTACAGTGTAGAGCCATCAGTCATTGATACCAAAAGGGGAGGGGGCAGGGGAATTGCAGGGACATTGCCCCTCCCTTGATTTCGAAAATTAATTAAATTTCTTTTTCGCTGATTTTGTAAAAAATATATATAGTAAAATTTATTCAACATAAGCTATGTATACGTTATTGTACGTTAAACGAAACGTTATTGTACGAAATTTGTCGTTAAACGTGACAAATGAGGTGCGTTCTTACTCTAACTAGTTTTACAATGTAAAAAAATATCGTTATTATTTCAGTGAAATAAATTATATCGTCTTTTATGAAGGAAATGACATGCTTTCTTTTCTCTTGTTACGTATGACACGTTTGCAGATGCGATTTTTTTTCGATACCAGACGGCGCTGCAAAATTCACCATGGAGATCTTGCTTTTCGAATGATTACCTCCATCTCCATGGTTTAATATTTTTATGACTCACGGTGAACGAATCTCTTGTGTTTATTTACTTTAATGGATGGACGTAGTAGGCTGTCAACCTAATTTCAACTGAAGTTATCTCAGAATCTATACATTTGAATGTAACTCATCTCTCAAACAAACAATTTTTTGGACGATTTCTAAAAATGTAACTTTTATGTCAATTTTATTCGAAAAAATAATTTTGAATAAAAATGGCCACCTTACATATGAAAAAAGAAATGGTCAGCCCGTATTTGTTTTCCTCAGTCACATAACGTGCATTTTTTTTATATATGGATTACCTATGATAGGATTTAATAGAATGAAGAAAACTTTTATTAATATCTTTTTAAATTATTCGATTTTCATAAAATTTGAAATGACTCAACAAAATTCTGCAACGATTATATATATTAAATTTCAAACCATTCGGCTGGGTAGTTTTTACGGTGTTATATGCGGACGGACCAGGCGACCACTATAGGTGCTACCTATTTATATAATTACGAATGCACATACAAATGGACTTAATTCACTTAAGCTCTGAACGACACATGTATGAAAAAAAAATCCGCTTTCATAGATGTTTACATTTTTTAACTTAAGAGCCCTTTTTTCATTATTTTATTTCAGCCAGGAGTTATTTTTTGAGATAAATATTTTAATTGGAATAGTAACTTACATAATGAATAAGATAAATTCATAATTGGAAGTCCTTCAGTTTTCTAGGGTACGGAAATTTTTTTGTGTTACATTGAATATTTGAAAGAGAAGACAAAAAAATGATTGTTAACAAAAAACTTTAATGAGAACATCATTAACTTGCCTTTAAAAAAAATGGTTGAAAAGATGTATATTGTAACACTCTGCAATTTAATTTTTAATATTTTTTAGATAGTGCATAGAAATAGCGAAAATAATCAACGTTTATAAAAAATATATTTATTTTGAAGCATGATGATATGAATAATAACTATTAAAAAGTTACAATAACAGAAACAGAATTAAAAATTATCAAATAAGAAATGAACACTTTGCAGTTAATGTTGATTCTTTAGCTACGCTTGTCCATATATACAGGGAGATTCTAAAATATCTGCTACGATGTATCGAGCGTACGCAAAAAACAAATACCAATAGTGAAAAATATTTTTGGGGGAACAGGAGGTCAATTTTCCGTTTTAATATAATGTATTTCACAATAGTGAGTACAGTGTTAATTAAAATACACGATATTTTCTATACAGTAACAATTTTCGTATACCGTATTTGATGTAGGGGAATTTTTTAAGAAATGAAATAATTCAAAAATTTGAATAAAAAAACACACGTTTGGCCGGTTGAAACCATAACCTCCCTCCCTTTAGTTGTGGTTGGTTGGTTGATTTTTTGACGGCCGATTATCTACTCGAGGGATATAGGCCCTAGGGGAGAGTGCTCTTTTTGGGGGTCTTTCTAAGGGATCCTAACCGGTATTTACGGCAAGGTTCGAGGAAAACCACAGAAAACTCCGAACGGTTAGGTCGGCGAGCGTGACAGGGGTTTGAACCCAGCACGTCCCGTCTACCAGCTTTGAGAGCAGAACTTCTCAGTCACTGGTGGGGCCCCTTTAGTTGCGTATGAATATGGCGTCCTTCCCAATTGCAATCTATGTCATTTTAGCCAAAGAAGTTAAATGTCCTCTTTGTAGATGCATTAAAATTGTATCATAGGTAGGAGCTACCTAGCTAGTCACAGCTATTTTCAGCAGTCAGGAGAAGACATGCTAATGGATGCATGTCGAGAAAGTATTAGTGAAACAAAGTATATTTTGCTCCAAAATCAAACTCCTAAGGTAGTGTAATGTAAGAATACTTATGCGATAAGTGCGTATCCGTCATAACAGCATACTGGTGCGAAGTACGTTGCTGATTTCATTTGTTTTTTAACCTATTAAATGCCGAAACTATATGGACGGAGTCTTCAATGTTTTTTACTGAAATTCGTTTGACACCAAAAATTCTGAAAGATAATATTCGGCATCTTTAATAGTAAAATTTTTGTCATTAAATAAAGTATATTTTAACATATTAAAGTAGTGGTAGCTTGGCAAGTTTTTTTTTTTTTTTATACACTTTCATTTTGAATGGTGCAAAAACACACCATTAGCAGGGAATGGGTTAAGTGCGGCCAAGGATAGTTAGTGCTGCTGAAAAATAATTGTGATTGCATTAAAAAGAGACACAATAGACAAATTCAAAATTTCTAACCAATTTTCATCTTTTTATTTTTTAGGAGCATTTTGTTGTTTCGCAGTTGACAGTTGAATACAGTTTTGAATGACAAAATTATGTAGGTGTTAGGAATGAACGAGAATCAATTAAATTTTCTGATATATAACAGAAGGCGTTGGCAACTTAAATTTCGCGCAAAATTAAAAAAATGTAAAATTGTGCGTTCTCTTTACACATTAAGATATGTAAGAGTGTTCATTTACCTCCTTGTGATTTTCTGTTGATTATTCCTAACAGTTTTATTATTATTCTCAGATCTTTACGTTAGTTTGTTACTTGAGTGTCAGTGTTTAATAACTAATGCAAATAATTTTGATACATTCATTATGTCTCCCTTTACAGTTTGTTGTTTGAAAAATGCGCATTCTTGCACCTCTCTACCATACCATGCACGCCTTATCCTACTGCGGCGTTGCGATGCGTTGAAGATTGTGAAAATTTACACAGTTAAAACAAACATATAATTTTCCTCAAATATTCTCATCTGTGTTTGAAAGTGTTGAAAAAAAATGATATTATTTTCAAAATAGAGTTTAATGTACAGATAACATCAAATCTTTTCAACTTAACAATTTCGTCATTTATTTCGAATGCTGAGGTCTAGATAGATATCTTGAGGTAGGCTTTAGTCGAAAACAAGACGCAGGACAATAAACTCCCGTCGAAAATCTCTCTTCCGAGCAAAATGCTGAAGAAAAGAAAAAAGAACCAATATGAGATCTTGTGGGAACACAGGAATGCGTCCGCATCCTCAATTTTCAGTAAAGCAGGCTCTGTCTTAGTTCCACTTCAGTTGACATCGCTCTTGGTGGAACGTACACCCCTCTCTTACATAAGTTCATTGGACTTCATTTATACACTGAAAATAGATAGGGGTGCTGAGATAGCGAAATCTGCGTTTCGATCGTCTTGTAGGATGAATAAATATCTGTGGGTAGAAATATTTGTTTGAATTTGTAATGGTTCTCCAAAGCCGTAACCAGAAAAATATTTCGGAGGGGTATTTGTAAGGTTCAATATTTTATTCTTATTATCGTATTTTATATTTGTTTTGTAATACTTTAATAAAGGTATTTAATAAAGGCATTTAAAAGTTATCTATTGTGAATTCAAGTAACCGATACTTATCACAAAAGAAAATTGAAAATTTGAGTTTTCTTCATTGCAAAGAAATTTATAATTTCATTTGTGTTGATAGTGATTCTACTTCGTCAATGTATCAACAATAGTGTCAACCAAATTAAAGATTTCTGAAGCTTTTTACATATATTTTAAAATGTCTTTCGTCAGAAATGTATTCCCAGGAGCATATGTCAAAACGGTTACGTTTGCCAATTTGTAGATATTTGGAATTAGACCCTCATTGTATTCTTCAAGCGTTTCAGTTAAACAAGTTGGAGAATCTATTTGAATATTCCACCAATTTGTTTCATAGCATGGAAATTACGCTTTTACACAGTTCCATTAACAAAATAATAATAATAATAATAATAATAATAATAATAATAATAGGAATTTTAAAACTTTCAACTGTTTATTACATATTTTCTATTTTCTTAAATTGCATTCATCTTTTCAACATGATGACGTAATCAAAGAAAAAAAGAGATGTTAGCTCATTGAATTTTTATTTAAGATTTTTAATTGTAGTTGATTTTTTAATTTTGACTTTCTTGATTGATATTTTATGGCTTATTTGTAGTCATCCTGAAAAAATTTCGGAGGGGATCAAACCCTGATGATCCCCCCATTGGCTACGGCCTTGGTTCTCGATCTTTTGTATAGCTTTTGAGAGAAATTTCTCGTGTTTCCAGTTAATTTGGCCAGTTTTGCCAATCCTCTACTTTTTTTTAACCCAGATTGCTTAATTGCTACCTCTTTTTTGAAATTGTATAATTTGCCTTATTTTCGATTGTATAACTTGCCTTATTTTCGCCTCATTTAATCTGTTATTAAATAAGGCAAATATTATTATTTCAAAAAAGTGGTAGCAATCGAGTAATATGGATTTTTTGTTATAAAAAAGTACTCGTAACGGGCTGGCAACATTGAATTTGGCTACAATTTATGACTATAATATTCTATGTTTCGATCGTCTTCTAGGATAAATAAATATCTGTGGGTTCAAATATTTGTTTGAATTTGTTATGGTTCTGGATCTTTTGTGTAGCTTTTGAGAAAAATTTCTCTCGTTTTTAGTTAATTTAGCCAGTGTTGCTAGTCCTACTTTTCTTTAATTCCGATTGCTTGGTAGCTACCTCTTTTTCGAAATTGTATAATTTGCCCTATTTTTGCCTCATTTAATCTGTTATTAAATAAGGCGAATATTACTATTTCAAAAAAAGTGGTAGCAATCGAGCAATCTGGATTTTTTTTCTTTTTTTGTAACGGGCTGGTAATTTTGAATTTTGCTAGAATTTATGACATGCAGAATGTTACTAAATCCTGATTATTGTAATGTGCTATCACATACTTTCAAATGAAGTCTGATTATAGAGGAAAATGTTGAAGAAAGCTTCGTTGCAATACGAAACAATGAAAAATAAAAAGTCAGCTTACACTACTAAAAAACGTCTATAGGATAATTTTGTTTTCAATTTTGTTGTAATTTTTTTTAACAGTTAAATACTGTATTTGACAATATATTTTATCTATAAATGTAACATATTACTTCTTTCCTTACAATGTAATTCAGTTGCTCAAATTTCAATACTGTAGGAAAAGAGTACATAATCTCAGATTCTATAAGAAAAAAATTTCCCCAGTTAAAATAATAATGATGAGCATATTTCCAATTACACTTCTCGTGTAAACGTTGAAGAAATAATAATAATAATAAATAAAATCTATATGTATACAAAATGCATTTTTTTAGTTTTCTCTTCTTTGCAATATAAACTTTTTGAATATTCTTTACATGTTCTAACTACCTGTACCTCCCACCGCCTCATTCATTCTAAATAGGCGATATTCTTGTTAATATTAATTATGGAAATGCATGCCGCCATAGAGCTCCTTTTAATTTGATTCTCGGCATATAAAGCAATCAAGACATCAAAGGCAGTTCTTTATCCAAATATTTCCTTTTTCAATAAAGCCATTTATGACAAGAAATCTTCTGCATTATCCACGCACTTATGCTGGTGCGTAAACATTTCTCTTTAGCGGCTTCTACCGGCTTCATAATTAAACAAAGCGGATTCACTCAATAAAACATAAAAATGCAAGGCCAAGTGCTGCATTTCGAATTCTTAAGATGATGATCTTCCTAACTCCCTGCTAATTCAATTCTTTCATATTCGAGCTTGGCTAAGTCTCTTTTAATTTAATAACACTTGCTGTTAAAGGTAGCGAACTGACAGCGGCAACATCTGTTCCCAAAGCTTGAATCCTTTATTCCCGGCATTTTCAGCAGCCATTTTCCCTTATTTGCATGTTATTGACTCTTCCACCTCAATATAGAATTAATCGCATGAGAAGAGTCAATTATTAAAAAAGAGGTATGTTGAGATAATTAAGTGGTTGAATAGTGGGGATTTCTTTTCTTTCTTTCATTTTTTTTTCTTTTCCAGAGTGAAAAAATGGTACGAGGATTTTTTTTTTTTTTTTTAATAACAACCGTCTTGGGTGGTTTCTATTGTGTCTAAAAATTGTATTGATTTGTTCTTTTTTTTCATATTTTACCATGAGTAATATAATTATATGTTAATGAAGTTCAGGGTTTTTGTATTGTCAGATGTTTTGTTTTAAAAACCATAACAATAGTCGACGTGTTTTATGTATAACATGTTTATGTCAGCTTGTCGTTGCAGACAATAGTTCTGATTGCAACGAATACAATACGGAAGCTCGTCTCGTCGGACCAAACTACAGACTTTCATAAATACTACATAACAAAAGCGGAAATATGTCAATGTCGGTGTTATTAACTGAGAAATACTTGTGTAGTTATACATTGTGATAGTATGTTGACCAAAATCTGTGTATAATAGTTTAATATAATTAAACTTCCGACAGTTCCATCTATGAATGTACATTTCGTAATCTTATAGAATTGTATTTTAACGTTATTATTTATTTTATGAAACAGTAATATAGCAGTTATGAATTACACAATATTGAAAGTCATTTCATCTGACAAAATTAGGAAGATTGTATATGTATAGGAATATGGAAGACGGATATGTTTAACAAAAACGAAAGTAGGTCAATGTCACACTTATTAACATAGACAAATATTTATATTACAATTCTTTATTAATCAAAGCGTATAACTAATAACTTAATGTAACTGAACTTCCAACAATTTAATTAGCCCACATATATTTCTATTTCCATAGTATTTTAAGCTTTATATAATACAATATATAATAAACTTGTCGTTGAAGACAATGAATAGTACTAGTTGCAACGAATACAATACGGAAGCTCGTCGTGTCGGACCAAACTACAGACTCTCATACTTTCATAACAAAAGCGGAAATATGTCAATGTTGTTAACATGGAAAAACTTATATATTGTGATACCATGTCAATCAAAATATCTGTATAATAGTTTAATATAATTAAACATTCGACAGTTCCATCTATCAATGTATGTTTCGTAATCTTGTGGAATTGTATTTTAAAGCATTTTTTTTTTTTTTTAAAGAAATAGTAATACAACAATTATCAATTACAAAATATTGAAAGTCATTTCATCTGACAAAAATTATGAAAACTGTCGGATATGTAAAACAATAACGAAAGTAGGTCAATGTCAGGCTTATTAACATGGACAAACATTTACACTAACAGTACTTTATTGATCAAAACGTGTATCTTATAATTTATGTAATTAATTTTCCAACAATATAATCAATCTATATATATTCTGTAATTCCATCGTACTTTAGCTTTATTGAATACAATATAAATAAAATTATACAATTTACGTATAAGACAATTTGTCTTATCATCTAAAAATTTTTAAGGTCTTCTCACATATAAAATAATAGCTAAAATTTAAGTTTAGTTTTAATTAATAAAATATAAATAAAATGTTAAGTTCGGAAATTTTACTTTAATCAGTAGATATTTTGCAATAAAATGTAGGCGTATGAATCGATTAAAGGTTTAAACTGGGTTAATTGAAGTTTGTGTATCGATTTAAAGGTTTTAACAGGGTTGATCGAAGTTTCTTAATCGATTTCTATTTTGTTTTTCGTGATTTTAATTTTCATTTAATTAATGAAACCGTCACGAAAAATAAAGGTAACATTTTTTTTTTCGGATTAAAGCTCGATTTAAATCTATTTACAATAAAACTAGCGCTACGAAATATCCATTTGATTTTATCCTTTTAGAGTATTTTTTGTTGAAATATTGGACAAAAGTTAGTGTTGATAGAATTACATTTTATTTTTACCTTAGCTTGTTAATTAACAAATTTGAATCTAATTTTTGAAAAAATTAATCGAATCGCCAATTAACTCGATTAAAAAAATGATCGTGACTAAGCATTGATCGATTAATCGGCACAGCTCTAATAAAATGCAGTTAAATTTCTTTTGAATAGTATAGTTGTATCCCATAATTCATTCTCACATTAACTAAAACCAAAAATGATGAGCAACATACGCATATTTTTTTTTTCAAAAATCAACTAAAATTATATATTTTAAAACCACTCATTAAAAAAAATAAATAAAAAATAAAACACTTTTATATATAATACCAGCGAACTGATTCTGAATCATTTTTTTAGATACTGAAAATGATTATTATCCTCGATTAGAAATAAACTGCGAATTTTTCATTTTATGAATTGACGTTTAATATTTACGCCTTTTTACACTCAGAATATTATCATTCAGCAGCTTTTTTGAAAAAAAAAAAAAAAAAAAAAACTAATTCAAGTACCACGTCCACGTGCGCTGAAATTTCTTACTGAAATCGTGCATTTTATGTTATTTAGCCATTTATTTGAATTGTATTTATATTTCCATAGGGAAAATATGTTCAACATCTAATATTTTAAATATCTAACATTTAATTGTTCAGAGATTTTTCTAGAAAATGTAAAATTAATTCGCGTGCTAATTCATGCTGGGATTTCATAGAACTGTGATATTTAGCCTTTTATTTAATTTGCTATAAAAAAAAAACGTATTTTAATATACTGCTAACAATTCACGTCTTTTTGCGTATATTATTATAGTGCTTCAAATTATGTTTTATTAAATTCCTACTATTAGCTCACACTCTCTCTATATATATCTTGTTCAAATTTTCAATCGTTAATAAAATATTTTCTATTCATTCACTCAAGTTCAAATAAATTTTTTAAAACTTGTAGTGGATGACACTTTATGTTAATACAGTTTTTTTTTCAAATATCAATTCATTAATTAAATTTAATTAATTAATTTTAGTTTTAAATGGGAGAAAAAAAAATCCCATTGTTTTCATAAATGAAATGAAAGATTTATCTCGTTCAATAAAAATAACGTGGGACATTAATGCTGCACTGGTTTATTTTATATATTTATGATTAAAAAGTAGGAATTGACTTTAAAAAAAATTATATTACTTGTTTAAGATTTACAAACTAGGCAATATTCTAATATTTAATTCTTCTGAGCTTTTTCTAGAAAATGTAAAACTAATTCGCGTGCTAATTCGTGCTGAGATTTCATAGAACTGTGATATTTAACCCCCCCCCCCCCGCCCAGTTTCTTTTTCCTTTTCCTTCAAATAACTAAAATCACAGGAAAATGTTTGAATTCAAAGATAAACACCCAATATTGTTGGTGTTGAATTTTAAACCACACTGCACATTACAATACAACACACAACAAAAGAGTGTATATGAGAGAGAGAAAGAGACGAATATCTATTATGACATGTATTTCAATTTTTCTTACCTGGTCATTATCGCATTAAATTTTTTCTTCTTTACCAAAAATGGTATAAAGATAAGTTTTTATTTCTTGTACAATTAATCTATCTTTAAACGCCAATATTCTTCGTGCTTTTATTTTTTAAGAACGCAACAAAATGAACGAAAGAGAAAAAGTAAGAAAACCATTTATCTACTACGAACTTTGATTTCATTTTCCCATTGACTATTATCAGACTATTTCTTCTTCACAGAAAACAAAATAATAATCTTTTTTTATTTTTATTATTCTGTGTATAATCTTCTATCTTTAAGTATCAACATTGCTTTAAAAAAAAAAAAAAAAAAAAAACAATAATTACAATAATGATAAAAGAGAGTGTGAGGGAAACGGATGCCTGTTACGACAATAATTTCATGTTTGCTTTCTTTCACAATAGTAAATTTAATCCTAAAGTACTGAGTTTTGGAGAACAAGTTACACTCTTGAATACAATGAAACCAATATCGGGATTGCGGGGAATTGCAGCATTTATAACAAAGTTAAATTAAAGCAATTAAATATTAACATCTAACAAGCATTTTACAGCAGCAAGAAATATTCTTAAATATTCCAAATTAAGCTTTATTTATAAGATTGTACAAATTAAGCTTTATTTAAGATTGTACAAATTAAGCATACACCTTCCACCCTCCGTTTATTTTTTTATTTTTCCTTCAAATCAATAAAATCACAGGAAAATGTTGGAATTATTTAAAAATAAATACCAATATTGTCCATGTTCATTTTTAAAGCACACTAAACAACACACAATAACGAGGAAGAGAGGCGAAAATCTATTATGACGTAGATTTCATTTTTGCTTTCCCGCGGCCATTAACGATTAAATTTTTCGTCTTTACCAAAGATGGTATAAAGATACGTTTGTATTTCTTGTACAGTCGTCTATCATTAAACACCAACATTCTTCGTGCTTTATTCTTTAAGGCTATTTGTTCTCAAATTCAAACTGGCTACTTTATGACACATTTTTTAATTCATTTTTGTTTGGAAATGCATGAAATTGGCAGACGTTATTATTCAGAAACTATGTAACCGAAAACACGTTTTCCATTTTTTTGGTAAAGGCAGATCTGTCAAAAAATACTGTCAAAGTTTCCGTTTTGAACGGAATGCCCGATGCTTCAGCGTAAGGAATGAAAAAAAGTATCGTCACGTGACCCGAATCCCTTATAACTCGTTAAGTAATATATTTATCAAAAAATTTAAAACTCATTTCGATTCCAAATTCCTTCCATAGTCAGGCCTACCAATTTTAATACTTTACGTTTAAAAGTGAGCCAGAAAATGTGTCAGAAAGTTTCGCATTATTGAGCAGGTCCTTTGAGAATCATTTTAAGAATACAATGTAACACACAACAGATTACAACAACATCAGCAACGAAAGAGAAAAAGAGAAAGATCCATTTACTTACTAAGACTGATTTAATTTTCACATTTCTGGCTATTATCAGAATATTTCTTCTTCACAGAAAACAAAATACTAATATTTTTATTTCTTGTATAAATCTTGTATCTTTCAATATCAACACTGATTACTCTTATTTTTAAAGAAAGCACAATTTCAACATCATAACAACAACAACAATTACAATAATAACAAAAGATAGTGTGAGAAGAGATATTTCATTTTTGCTTTCTTGCCCATTATCACAATAAATTTTCTCTACTTTTCCAAAAAACGAAGAGAAAACAAAGTTTTTTTTTTTTTTATTTATTTCTTGTATAACGAGATTCATTATAATCAGATTGAAAATGACTACCATTCATTCTAATTATGTCATCATTACTTCGAACACAAAATTTATTTTGTTCGACATATTTCTTTAGAAAAAACACTCAACGATAACAAAAAAAAATCGGAAAAATTGAATTCATTAAAAGAGAATAAAAAAAAATCTATATGGATTAATCCTTTTTTCCTAAGATAGTTTCTCAAACTCACATTAGTAGTGAAAAACATGATTAAATAGAAAAATAACTTTGTCGCGTGTTTGACAAAAATCTTAATTTTCTTTTACAAATTTTCCTGTTCGTTAATGCATTATTCATATTAGCTACCCCCTACATGTACTTCAAGGTGAATAAATTATGTTTGCTCTTTTTTCTTTTTTCTTTTTTCTTTTCATACCTTGTGTGTATTTTTTGAAAGAAAGGTTGTGTAAAAATCTTGCGCATAAATTTGAATAAGAAATTCATTCTACTATATAGACAAACTGGAAAAGAAAGAAAGCTTCATTCCACATACCCCAACTTCTTTACAGAAATTTATTTCCTGGAATCTTCATCGTTTCCTCTTTTTTTTTCCCCTTTCTTTCTTCTTTCTTTTTTTTTTTTTACCCCACTTTCTTCGGAAAAACATTCTGTTTGAAGTGTTGGAATGAAAATCAAGATTTATTTACTAGTAGCGCTTCCAAACACCTGTAAGAGGAAATGTTTTAAAGTAGTGCTAGGTACGATATGAACGGAAGCGAAATTGCTTTGTCAGACATACAGAGGTATTCAAAAATCGTGCATTGCCTGCAGGGTATGCATTTATATTATGGATGCTATCAATAATATCTTTTTTTTTTTTTTTTTTTTTTTTTACAATTTAACCTTTTGATAGGCGATGGTATATTACTTATACCAGTAAATTTTAATCCCCAACTGCTACAATTTGTCCCAGAATTTTAAATATTTTTTTCTTTTATAGTTAACGGGGGAAAAAAAAGCTTTTATTTATTATGAAATTTGTTAATAAAGTCTAATGAATTCTCAACATTATAGCAACAGAGTTATTTTGCCCCTGAAAGGGTTAACAATCCATATGTAGTTTCATGGTATTGATTTCCACAATATTTTGTGACGTAGTCCGATGTTATAAGTATGAAGAGGTAGGGCTGGCCTTCAGATGGAACCGTTCTCATCCAATAGGAACAAATGTATTTATTATTTTCTGTACGTCAACAACAAAATACACATTTCTTGACTAAATGGATATTTCACGAAAATAAATAAAAAAGAGGGTTCGTTAAGCTTGTAATCAAAATGTCAAATGAGATAAAGTCCTGCTCTTGTCAAAGTCTGTGCTCACAGCACGAAAAAGTCTCAAAGTCCACTCAAAAATGGGTGCGGAAGGGGAAAACTGCTCGCTTGCTAGTTCACTTCACAAAAAGTTTCTCGAAGATGGGCTTATAAATGCACAGGAATGCGTATTCTCGCCGCCCTATCGAAACAGGAACTGTTTCTCACTCAGTAGACAAGGCCGATATACATCAACCTCAAAACATTAGCCAGAGAAAGGCTTTTCCAACGGGTATCTAATATAATCGCCCGAAGTTTTTAACCGCAGCCACGACTCCGTTATCCAGATTCAGGTTGACTGAATCCTAAATCCAAAACACTCTCTCTCAAATCATTCCTGCCTTCTCATATACGTTCTGTTTTTCACCTGAAAACAATAGAGGTTTCTCCGGCCAGTAGAAACTCTGAAAAATGAGTTCACAGAGAAAGTCTGCTATTATTGGAGACTGGGGAATTCTCATTGCGTCCTCTCGATTGCCTGTTTCACTTTCGTTCACGTACTACCTGTGGTCCACAAATCTGCCGGTAAACATGAAGCATTTCTATTCATCATAACCCCTCTTTCATCATGCCGACAGATTTGTGGAATCTGCTGAAAATCTGAGAAAAATCTATTTTACATGGGATTCTCCTATGCTGGTTTTTGGGCTGCATACAGAGGTTTCGAGTGAGATATTGCGGATCTCTCACAATTTACTGTTTTTAATTAAATTAAAGTGTAATTATGGCTTAAAGTTATAAAAAACAAAACACAAAAGGTTTAAAAATACCTTTTAATATAGATGCCATATTTTTCCATCGCTCGAACGGCGACATCTTCAGATCAAAATGATAAATAAAATATTCTCGCAAAGTTTTTGAAAATGATAAACATAAATCACGAGATCACATGTCCAATGTAAGTAGTTGTAATGTTTGAACGAAGGAAACATATGTCATCTATATTAAAAGGTGTTTTTAAACCTTTTGTGTGTGTGTGTGTGTTTTTTTTTTATCTCGTTAAGCAATAATTACACTTTAATTTAAAGTTAGCAAGTGATTTTATTATATTATTTGTGTTTAATTAGTTAAAACATGCTGTTTGAGCCGTTGTAATGAAAATCAAGACTTATTTACTAGTAGCTCTTCCAAACACCTGCAAGAGGAAATGTTTTAAAGTAGTAAGTGCTAGGTACGGTATGAACGGAAGCGAAATTGCTTTGTCAGACATACAGTGGAATTCAAAAATGTAGCATTGCCAGCAGGATGTGAATTTTATGTTTTGGATGCTATATCAATGATATATTTTTACAATGTAACCCTTTGAAGGGAGATGATATATTACTAATACCAGGGAATTTTAATCTCCAATTGCTAAAATTTATCCCAGAAATTTTTTAATAATATTTTATTATTTACGTAAAGAAAAAAACTTTTATTTATTTTTAAATAAATTTGTTCATCAAAGTCTGACGAATTCTCAACATTATAGCAACAGAATTATTTTGGTGAACACCAGGCTCATGAGCCTCTCTTTGGCTTGATCGGTCCCTGGTGTTAACCCCTACACGACGTGTGGCATGTATGATGTAGTTTAATGGCTGGGATACGGATTGATGCGGATATGTGATCGTAATGAAACTAAAAATCACCGTAATAGAGGTAGTTGTCGCAATAACTCCACGGGAACGTTTCCTGTAAGAAGTCAGCATAAATGTAAACAAGAATAGAGAAGAGACCATAGCTCCTTGCAGGGTTTTTATTTATTAGGGACTTGACTATGATGGTAAAGTTTGGGAGGTGGTCTTTTGACATCAAGTGAGCTACAACCTCTTTTAGCGGAGGCTAAGCGAAGTCTGAACTACTTTCAGAGATGTACATGTGTGCCAGAAGTCATCCCAATATCGCCAGATTACACGTGCATTAATTTTTATCGCCATTCGTAATTTTAAGACGGTTTAGAATATATCAATGTTAATTTTGCGTGGGAGATAGAGAACAGAGATGCAATGTTAGGCGCGTTATCAAAATATAGGTTTTAACGGAGCAACCCTGCGACTTGTCCTGGGAAAGCGGAACTTATAATTTTAGGATGTATAAAGTTATTAATAAAAAATGTAACACAAACAGTTGAAAACTATCTAGAATTGCATTCCAGATGCAACAGACAATTGAAGAGTGGCAGAATAAAGGCTCCGCGATGCAAAACATGAATGAATTTTAATAGATTTGCGGAGCGGATATTTCTACTAAAAGAATACTAGTGTATCAATGTATATGCGAAATAACCGTCGTCGCATTTTAAATTTAGAAGGGAAATACTTTTATGCGGTTAACGAAAGCTGCAGAATAAATGAAATATTACGTGTACATGATTAAATAGCATTTATCGTGGGATAGATATGACTTTACTTTAGAGTGAATAGAATTTAAATAAAGATATAAATTAACTTTTTGAAAAATTAAGAAATTATAAATTTTGAATAAAATTACAAATATATATGATCTCTACATCATAGCATGTATACAGAGAGTACATCGGTGTAGGAAGCATAAAATCCTTGAATTTGAACAGCACTATTTTATAACTGTAATTTTTGCCTTATTTAAGCACAGAACTTCAGAGATTAAATAAGGCAAAAATTACTAATCAGAAAAAGTGGTGTCTAAAAACCAAAATTAAAAAAAAAAAAAATGTATACAAGATGCTCGTCACGAAGGGGTTAATGATTTATCTTAAAAAAAAGTAATACAACCAAAGTTACAATATACAACCAAATACAACCATATTTCTCAAGTTACAAAAAGGCTTTTCAAACTAATTTACAAAAAGATAGTTTGTCTAAGAAATATAGCTTTTAAAATCTTGTTTTTTTTTCTTATGTATTTATTTTAATGTATTTATGTATTTATTCATATTTTCTTTTCTTATTATAGGTAAGAATTATTCCTTTTGCTATCTGAATTTCTTAAGACTTCTGTTGGTAAGTTTTCTGACTGTTTTTAAAATTGATTTTCTGAAATTATAAAATTACTGTTTTATTAAAAGATTGTGATAAGATAAGCGAAATTGCTGCCACTTTCTATTCTTTAGAATTTGTTTTCAAACAATTCCAGCTACAATTGCCATTAGATCAATATATTTTGAGGATTTAATAAGAAGTTTATACTATTATAAACTCTTATTAATAATAGAATAGTTATCTATTAAACGATAATAAGCGAATATATTACTCTTTTTCATTTTTTAGAATTTGTTTGAAAAGAAAAAATTCCAAGCCCCTTTCTTATTAACTCCTTATTATATTGATATCTTCTCTGTATATCTCCGCTCTCTTGTAAGACGATCTATTGTCCCCAAATTGCCGTTTGTTAAAAGATATCCGGAAATTCTCACGGAGATCATACTCCGAATGCACTGCTTTGTCGAATCAATGGCTCCAAATATCGAATGCCCCTTTTTATAATCCTCTCGAATGTATTTCTTCAATAAATAATGCGAGAAATCTTTACAGTGCACTGTACTGTGCCGTATGATTTGGGAGAAGAAAAAAAAAAAACAGCACAGTAACTAAATTTGGAAACATTGTTTGTTTTTGTTTTATTGTTTTGAATTCAGTTATTCTGCCGATGTCTTAATTTTTCATTTATTTAATAAGTTTTTTTTACAAGCTAGGAAATTTACTTTATTAAATTAACTTAGTTTAAAAATATAATAAAAATATTTTATTTTTTTTTTCTGGTTAAAAAAAAAAAAAAACTTATTTTTTCTTGAAGTCAGTTATTGTGCTGATATGTTCATTTATTAGTTATTTATTTAATAAGTGTTTCACAAGTTGGGAGATTTACTTTATTAATTTAACTTAGCTTAAAAATATAAGGAAAGCATATTTGCCAAATTTCCACTATTCCGTAAAAACTCGGTTAATTTGAACCAAGTCAAACATACTTTGAACCAAAAAGTTTATTGATGAACTCGGTTATAAATAATACGTTCCGCGTAGAAAGATGTAATTAAATACATAATGAAACATTAAATATATTTTCTGGTTCAAAACTTGTTGGACTTGGGTCAAATTAATCCAGTTTTTACGGCTGAATAGTGGAAGTTTGGCATGTATGGAAAAATAGTTTTTTTTTTTTTTTTTTTTTTTTTTTTTCTGGTTTAAAAAACTGTATCAAATTATTTAGTATAGGCTATATTTTATTTTTAATGTTAGACTCCTATTAATTGAGCTGACGTTCTTTATGAAAAGATGATAAAATAAATAGTATTCCTTTTCATTCCTTTTATTTTCAGCAACTTTCTTATCCACTTATTATTATTTTATATATATATTTCGTATAAAGACGATTTCCCAATTTTTTCTGGTTTAAAAAACAATTTCAAGTTATATACTGCAGGCTATATTTTTAAAAGAATGATAGACTGTCATTAATTATAGAGCTAATGTTCTTTATGAAAACATGATAAACGTAAATAGTATCCCTTTTCATTCCTTCAAATTTATTTTCAGCAACTTTATTATTAATTTATTATTATTTTTATATATTTGCTATAAAGAAAATCTCCTTAATTTTTTCTGGTTAAAAAACAGTTTCAAATTATTTATTACAGGCTATATTTTTAAAAGAAATTTTAGACTTTTATTAATTATAGAGCTAACGTTCTTTATGAAAAGATGATAATAAATAGTATTCCTTTTCATTGCTTCAAATTTATTTTCAACACTTTTCTTATTAATTTATTATTATTTTTATATATTTGCTCTAAAGACGATCTCCCCAAATTGTTGTTTGTTAAAATTCTGACGGAGATCATACTCCGAATGCACTTCTTTGTCGAATGAATGGGTCCAAATACCGAATGCCCCTTTTTATAATCTCCTCGGATATATTTGTTCAATAAATAATACGAGAAATCTTTATAATGCACTGATATGCTTCATAGGTTTTAAAAAAAAAACAGCAAAGTAACAGAATTTGTTATTACCAATTTATTTTTCTTAACTCAGTTATTTTGTGGATATCTATTTTTTTCATTTATATGTTTAATCAGCGTTTTAATGGCTGAGGAATTCTTTTTATTGATCCAACTTGGTTTAAAAAGAAATTAATAAAATATGATAGTTCTTAATTTTTCTTAAATTAAAAATAGTTTTAACGATTATATTGCGAACTATGTTTTGTCGAAGAAATTTTAGACTGTTATTAATTATAGAATTAGTGTTTTATGATAGGATCATAAGGAGAAATGTTGTTCTTTTCCACCCATTAGAACTTGATTTCAAATTCTTTTCATCGATTTTCTTATTAACTCATTATTTCGATTTCGCCACCATAAAGACGGCCTATTGTCCTAAAATGCCGTTTATCAAAGCATATTCAAAAATTCCCAATGCCATACCCAGAGTGCTTCGCTTTGTTGAATGAATGCGTCCAACAAGCCTCTGTCGTTTTTCATAATCTTCTCGGATGTATTCAAAAATTAATACAAGTGTTAATGGTTCATAATGGTTCACAATATTTATGTACTTTATAATTAAAATAAATAAATAAATAAAATTCCAGCAAATTCTTAATTAAATTCTAAAACTTGCATTTTTTTTCCGGTTTCAAATATTTTGTTGAAATCTCAATTTTCGATTTATTTATTATTAAGTTTTTAAAAACTAGGAGACTTTGCCTATTCAACTTGCCTTAAAAAATTAAGCAATATAAAAAATGACATTTATTAATTTTTAAAACACCTTAAAGAATATATTAAAAATCGTGTGTTTACCTAAGAAATTTTATACTATTATTGATTACAGCATCAACGTTTTTATGAAAAGATGATAAATGAAAATACATTCCTTCGAATTTATTTTCAGCAACTTTCTTATTAACTCCTAATTATTTTAATATCTTCACCATAAAGACGATCTATTGTCCCCAAGTTGCCGTTTGTCAAAGGATATCCGGAAATTCTCACGAAGATCATACCCAGAATGCACTGCTTTGTCGAACAAATGCGTCCAACAATCGTCTGCCTTTTTTTTTTATATAATCCTCTTGAATGTATGTATCTATGTAATAAATAATACGAGAATTCTTCACAATGCACTGTTCCGTGCTTTATGATTTGGAAAAAGGACTATGTTTTAACATATCCTTTTTGTTCTTAGGCAGTTCGTGTCTTTTCAGTCTTTCTTAAAAGGACACTTGAACTACTGTAAAATTATTTGGAAGTTTATTTTAAGGAGATCGTGATATAGTTATAATAAGTGTTTATGTCTTTTGTTTGTGACATGGGAATTTGATTAGTGTGCCAAACTCAAAGTTCACGTGAGAAAGTTGTAGCTAAATTATGGTTCCCATACAGTTTTTCTTTTATAATATCGAACTGTGATTTATTTCTTTATTGTAAAGATAAATTAGTAGTGTTTGAAAGGAATTGTTGTAATTTCTTAATTGTTTCTTTTTAAATTATTTGCACAAATGTTTATTTTTATGCAAAAGAAGTATAGTGCCTGTGTCAATGTCTAGACAATATGTCATATATAATATTTTAAAACTAGTTTATTGTTCTCTTTCAATCCCGTTCTTTAATTATTTCTCTCTCTTTTACTTCAATATACAGATTTAAGTCGCTTTTTTTTCCTTTTTTTTTATTTTTTTTTTAATCATAACTAGAAAATGATTTTTATATTTATGTACATAAAATTTTCTGGTAATGCTATTGAAATTCCAGAGAATATAGTATTTCCAATGGACTATAAGTAATTTTTAAATATAGTTGATTTGTAGGTGACATTTTGTTCCTCGTTTAATTAAAAATCTCAGTTTCACAATCAGGCATTTTGTTTTCTGCTGTATATACTTGTGTGGTGCTTTGATTCATTCTACTCTTGATTTTTATTTTACTCCTTTAAGAAATCTTTAAATAATTGCAAGCATAAAAATTTGCATGTATCTTTCTTTACATTGGTTTTTAGATGTCATACAAAATGAAATTTTTTTGCTACCTGAAAACTAAATTCAGTGCGATATATCAGGAAAAAAAAATGTTTGAAAACAAAATGCTGAAAATATACCCATATGATAAAAGATGAAAATTTCCAGAAATGATAAGTGCCATTTACTTAACGATGTTCTTTATCGTAAGAAATTTCTTTTTACCATTTTCCCCTATAACTTTCCCAAACTTTGTCTCAATACCCTATCCTGATATTAGACACGCAATCAGCAGATAAACGATAAAAAATATATCGATGTTATCACGATTCTTGCTTGTAACTTATAGACTTATATGTTACGAACCAGTTACCTTCTTTATATCAGAAATAACAATAACTTGTTTGAATTAGTATTGATCACTCAACTCGATTATAATCAAAATACTTTTCTTCTAAACATTGCGTGATTACAGGCACAATTATCTCTATTTTTTTTCCCCTGTAACATCCCGCCTCTAGCTACAGCTAACCTCCGTTCGACATCAGCTCTTGTCAAGAGAACATCATCCTTGGTAAACTAGCGCCATCTAGTGGTAGAAAATATTTATAATGAGAGTATTTATGAAGCATAAAACCTTTTTGCATGAATCCATTATTAAAAATTCTTGGCAGAAGCAGTATTTTGAAAGAAGAAATTTAATTTACAATGTTTAATTAATTCAGTAAAGTCTTGTTTTCGGAGGTTTTCAAGAGTTATTTATTTTACTAAAAAGATGTCTCTCGTAATTAAAATATATTTATCTCCTACTCTCTCTCTCGCTTTATGCATCTAATAAATCATTTCTTTATTTACCATCTTGGTCAATGATATTCAGTAGTACATATTTAAAAAATAATACCGAACTTTTTTTTTTCTAATCCTTTTTCCATATTCGAAAGTAAATTTGATTATTATTATTTGATTATTATTTGATTTTTAATAGTCCTGAGCATATCAGTGGTGTATTAAACAAATTAAGGTTAATATTTTCAATACTCCTTGAAGTAAGTCAAATGATTTATCAAAGCAGAAATTTAAAAAATTGAATACAAACAAGAATTTTGTAGGGAACGCTTCCATTGGTTTAACTCTAGCTTGCTCAGGGTTTGGAAAAACTACCTTTTTACTGTAGCGAACTACAACTACTTTATCGAAAATGTAGTTAACTACAACTACAACTACTTTATCGAAAATGTAGTTAACCACAACTACAACTACATGTTTTAAAATGTAGCGACTACAAACTACTTTTCAAAAGTAGTCACTATGTGGCACTATGGAGATCCAGGCTGTAATTCTTCAGTGATGTTATTTCCTTGTGTCTATCCCGTCCTCATCAAGAAGATTTATATAATTGTCGAAGTCATGCATATGTTTCTGTGAATAAAAAGTATATGGATCATTCGAGACAACAAGCTGTGTAGCTATAGGTCTCAAAGTAACACTCCTTCAAATGTTAAAGTTGTCACTATTTTGCTACATTCAGATTTTGTCAAAGTGCTCAATTTACACTAGAAATTAAAAACACTGATTAAATAAGAAAGCGACCCCTCGCTAAGTCGTGTCTGCAAGGATACAATTAAATGAATGTGACATAACCGAGGTCATTATAAAATTGAGAAAGGTAATATGCAAGAAAATGTTTATATTTGTCTCCGAAATGTTAGTTTATACATACATTACAAATTTAGTGTCAAAATTAAGAGAGATAGTATAATCTATAAAATTACAGAAATCAACTCCAAATGCAAACAAATAACGAGCAAATAAACAAGTGTTTCCAGCAAGATAATTAATTCATTTGGTTGGTTAATACTTGAGATTAGCAGCAGTGTCAATGTCAATGGGAAAAATCTATGACTTCATGCGATGCGTTGCTATACACTACATTTGTCGCTGAGATTCACAAATTGATGAGGGGAACAAATTTTGCACAAAAGAAACAAATTTCTGCCACAGAATTTGCAGAATAGCACATTTTTTTTCTCCTGGAGTAGCGTTAAAAGTAGTCGGCCCAGTCTTGCTTTTTTTAGCGCGCTGTACTTTGCTCTTTGTCGCGCTGAAGAAGAATCTCGCTTGTGGATTCGAAACAGCTGTTTGCTGCTTTTTTGTGTATTATTTATGCATTTTTTACGTTGGTTTTCTGCCTTTTAATATTCTTGCACAAAGATTTTATTTGCTATTTTTATACTGATTTTTTGTATCGCGCTACTCGCTACACTACATTGTTCAAAATGTGGCACGCTCAACTACAAACTACTGTAAAAAGTAGCGCTCTACTTCCGACCCCCTGATGCTTGCTATGCCGTATGCTCACGAGTGTGAGATTCCAAGGCCCCATTTGGCATTCTGTCGATATAGCTTCCATGTCGGAATATAGTGTCGATATCTATGGCAGAAAGTAGAAAAATGTTGCCATGGCCACCAAAGTCTAGTGAAACATACAAATAGAATTCAGAATCGCCAATTATATTCCATCTTTTCATACTTTCTGGAATGGTTTAAACATTTTTAATATTTAAAAAATAATAATAAAAAAAATACTTTTTTTTTAACGAAAATTTTTGTAAAGTATATTTTTAGCACTTTCCATCCTAGTTGAAAAGTGTTTACGAACTGGTTTGTCTGTCCATGCTCTAACTCTCATAAATATACTCGGATTGCCGTGTAATTTTTATATGTTATTGAGGTTTACTATAGAATGTTTGGTATTGAAAATGAAGAGTGTAGCATTTCTAATTCGTTTACAGAGACACGCAAAAGATTTCCGTTACATTGCGGTTATGGAGAAAAATCGCTTGCGGTGCATTTTATTGATGTTATCATATTTCAGACATAATAAAGTTATAAAGGACCGTGCACTACAAGATATTCTCTATATATTATGGAGTGCGTAACAATTATCGTTCATTTACAAAGACGTACAAAAAAATTCTGTTACAGGACTGACTAAGGTCGACCACTGCTGGAAGTGCATTTTCGACAGTGGTATGCAATTTTAAACTCATCTATTACGTGACTCTGTATAACGTGGTGTGTATAAATTCTATAGATCATATACAGGGCTGCACGAAAAGAATTCGCACACGCTATCGGATATTGACAGCAATTGCTGGAAAATGGATTTTTCCTGAGTTATCCGTTTTTTAAAAGTGTTAATTTAGATATCTCATTGTATGAAAAAATAAATAAAATTATTAATAATATTTTGTTAGTGTTGGAAAGTGCTTCATAATCTATACCTGATGCATGATTTTTCGTTCTTATTTAATTTTCTATTGAACTTGCTGTACATTTTATAAACTGTTCTTTTCTAGCAGAACATAAATATTGACTTTCGCAACTGTTTGAACTATCTGAATATTATATAAAGTTGATGTCCAGTTTTTTACTCGCTCTAGGCAAAAAGAGGTTAAATTAATGTAATTGCTTTGATACTGGATTTACTTATTTATTTATTTCTCTGCAATTTATTTTATACGTAGAATTCACCTAACTACTAAATAAAACTGCAATAACTTAGTCTGGTCGGGATTTAAGTGCAAAAAAAGTTTCTTTCATCCTAATGATCTCTTTTTTGTGCTTCTAATAGTTGACTTACAGCTTTTTCACATAATCCATATCATAAAATGAAATATCTTTCATAACTTTCCTCTATTTTTTTTTTTTCTTTGGCTATCTTTTATGTTGCAATAATCGGCAGATGTGAATAACAAGTAATGAATAACAAAAAAAATTTCTTTAATTAAAGCCAGATATGAAACGAAAGATACATTGCAAGCATTATATATATATTTTTTTCCCTGTTAAAATTATCACTTTCGAATATGGTTTGGACTATCTCATTAATGTATCTACCATAAGGGGTAAAAAAAAAAAGAGAGAGAGAGAGAGAGAGAGAAATAATTTGAAACAAAAGTATTTGCAGAAATTAGTTTTCATTTGCATAATTAAAAACAAATCAATTCCTAATGTCAAAATTCTATTTTTTTTCCTTCATTCAACATCATTATCTTCGGGAAATTAAATAGTTTAAATAATTTAAAAAGTCTTTGACATTATTAATGAAGTGAAAAAAGGACATCAATTAAATTTATTATGAAATGTATTTCGTTTTAAAATTCTATAGTAAGAAATAAAAGACAATCTGGATAAAATGTCGGCTATTGTTGCATACATTATTATTTCTTTCTTTCTTTCTTTTTTTTATCTGTACAGAAGATGGAATTTTAATCAAAAGATAATCTCGAATAAAAATGAATTCTTAAAATACTTTAATTATTTTCTTCAAAAATTCCACACATATAACCATTAACTTTTAAATTTTCAAAGATTTTTTTTTCATTGATAGAGCTTGTGAGTTCATATATCATATGTACTATTATGGACTAGATTCTGTTTGAATGCTTTACATGAGAGGGCATGAATACGAAAATCCTCAATAGTAAATTAAAATTAAAATAAGAAAAGGTTTTTCGCTTTTATGATCTGTGTGTAATACAGTTAAAAATTTTCTTGATAATATGAAAACAGAAGTTTATTATAATGAAGAACACCTACATAAGCATTTTTTACGATCTTTTATGCTGCAATAATCTGCAGATGTGAGTAACAAGTAATGAATAACGAAAAGAAAACCCGAAAAATTCTCTAATTAAAGCTAGACATGAAATGAAAGAGATACATTGCAAGCATTATATATATACTAGTATATAATCCCGTCAAAAATGACGGATTGTTGATCTGCGTTTCTTTTTCTTCTAATTTTTTTTTTTCAGACCATTGTGTTTCAGTATGTAATCACTAAAATATTGTTACTTCGGTGGCGGGTGCACCCTCCCCTCTTCCCGAAATTAGAAACAAATCATTTTTCTCTCAAATTTTAGTTTAAAATTAATTTATATTACGATTCGTTAGAAACAAAAAATAGTTATATATTTATTTCATTAAGGGTTCCGAATTTTTCTAAAATTTAAGGCATTGGTTTCCAAAATTTTAGTCTTCAGTCCAAAAATTCGAACATAAAAAATATCTCGAATTTTGAACGATCGTCGCCGAAAAAAAAACAATTATGTCTATCGTTCGCAGAAAAAATAGACAATTTCTTCAAAGGATTGCGGAAACAACGTGAATTTCGTCAAAGGATCGAAAAAAACGCAATTTTCGTTGCAGAATTGCGAAAAAATGCTAATTTTGTTAACAAATCGCAGAAAATACGCGATTTCCGACAAAGGCTTGCGAAGAAAACGCAAATTTCTTCCAAGGACTCCGAAAAAATGTAAAATTTCTTCAAGGGATCACAAAAAAAAAAAAAAAAAAAAAACAGATCCGGAGGATTTCGCATAATAGGTCCTGTACTGTATTTAAGATGGAAGCAAATTTCAAAATACGCCAGTAGATGGCGCTAATGTACTGGATTGATCAGTCAAATCCTCCGTACGAAAGAATTCACCGCTATTTCTGAAAAGAAAAGTGCTGACAGAAAAAAATATATACAGAAATGTTGATATACGTGTTTTATATGAAATAGTTTTTGAAGGTTTTAAACAAAATTAAAATATTTAAAAGCTCTAATATGCTTTTACAAATATTTTAACAGCAGAATCGGATGAAGCATAGCTTTTTCATTAAGCCTAACATGGCGTTTAACTATGGTTGATTGGCAGATCAGAGTGGTCGAGCCCGGAGCCGTTACAGACACTTTCTTGCCTTCGGATTTTATTATAAGTAAGATATATATAAAATTATCACTTTCGAATATGGTTTGACTATCTCATTAATGTATCTACCATAAGGGATTAAAAAAAAAAAAAAAAAAAAAAGGAGAGAGAAAAATAATTCGAAACAAAAGTATTCGCAGAAATTAGTTTTCATTTGCATAATTAAAAACAAATCAATTCCTAATGTCAAAATTCTATTCTTTTTTTCTTCTTTCAGCATCATTATCTTCAGAAAATTAAATAGTTTAAATAATTTAAAAAGTCTTTGACATTATTAATGGTGTAAAAAAAAAGACACCAATTAAATTTATTATAAAGTTTTAAAATTCTATAGTAAGAAATAAAAAAGAAAATCTGGATAAAATGTCGGCTATTGTTGCATGCATTATTATTTCTTTCTTTCTTTCTTTCTTTTTTTTATCTGTACAGAAGATGAAATTTTAATCAAAAGATAATCTCGAATAAAAATGTATTCTAAAATGCTTCAATTATTTTTCTTTAAAAATTCCGCACATATAACCATTAACTTTAGAATTTCCCAAGAATTTTTTTTTCATTGATAGAGCCTGTGAGTTCATATGTACTATTGTGGACTAGATTCTGTTCGAATATTATTCCATGAAAAGGCATGAATACGAAATTTCTCATTAGTAAACTAAACTTAAAATAAGTAAAAGCTTTGCCTTCTGTGTGTAATACAGTAGAAATTTTTCTTTTGATAATATGAAAAACACAAGTTTATTATAATGAAAAATACCTACATAAACATTGATTACACCTTGAAAGGTACTTGCGTATTATTCGGGTCAGGTCATATTAACTGCGCCAACAATGGCACCGAAAATATTAATTACAGTAACCATTATTTTATTTTATTTTATTTATTTATTACTTTTTTTTTTTTTTTTTTTTTTTTTAACTGCGTAGTTAACATTATATAATTATTCATTTTGGTGGGCATAACAAACCGCCGGATATAAAACTGCTATCGCTAATATCGTTTATTGCAAAAAGCTGTCAATTTAATGCTATGTATTTAATAAATGTATGCTAGCGTACTGTTTTGTATTATTTTTGTTTGTTTTATACTATTTATCCTTTTTAGCGATTATATGTATTTATTAAATGTAAATTAAATTACCGCTTTAAACACGATTTGCGATTGCCAACGGTAAACAAAATTGGCGATTGACAACCATTTTTGGCGATCTATCTACCTGACGGATCTATCTACCTTGTACTTATTACAGGTCAATATTATATATATATATATATATATATATATATATATATATATATATATATAAAGTGAAACACAGATTTTCCACACAAAATTGACATTATTGCGTATGCGTCAACTTTTTTTGGACGCTGCTACTCTCCCATAGAATTAAGAAGAAACAAGAAATCTGTTTAGCGCTCACCCTCCCAGCTTACTATGTCCTGGAAGCAATATCGAAGAGCGAAAAGGAAAAGACAAAGCGAGCGACCACAAGCCTTGATCTCCATTATTCCACATGCTTTGAAAGCGGGCTGAAAAGGGAGAGATGCGTTTTATTTTCTTTTTTTTTTTTTTTTTAAGATTTGGCGGGAAGGTTTTGTTTTTATTTAAATTTTCTATGCGATTTTTAACGTTGTTCCGAGTTTTGCGGCGATTTTACGAGACCGGGACGGGCGTACGGTGCCAAAGACAATAGGGTCTCCAATCCTAAGTTCGTTTAATTCGAGATCCGTTTGGAATAAAACTATCAGCGTAGCGGGCGAAGCTCCGCTAATATATATATATGTGTATTCTGAAACATCATTTTTTATTTATTTATTTTTTTATTTTTATTTTTTTATTTTTTTTTAGAAAGGGGACTTTGAATTAATACTAGGTCCCTGACTTCTCTTAGACTTAATCGTGTCTTGACTATACTAAATTCATTTACATTAAATATCTTACCTTTCAGTCTAAAGCTTTAAAAAATAAACAAAACTAAAAAGAAGCAAACAAATATATTCTCTTAAAGCTTTATAAAAACAAGTAACTGTGTATTGATACATGTAATAATCAAAACACTTTAAGAAAACACTCGGTGTCATTCCTGTTCGTTTTTTTCTATGCTTTATAGTTTTAGAATTCTTTTTGATTTCCAGCTTTTAAAATCTTGAATATTTTATATGCTTCATAAACTGTATTTACTGAAAGTGCTTAAGGCATGTTTTATTGTAAATTGTTCCTTCGTAAAGACTCCAAAAAGCAGTTTGAGAGGTTCTTGTTTTTTTTTCTTTTTTATATATATATTTATGAAGCTTTGTAGTTTACGCTAGAATAAGTCTAATGACGAAATAATTCACCATTCATTCTTTCTAAAAAGCAACTTGAAGATAGAATATAGAATTCTGCATATCTTTAAGTTGTGTAAAAGCAATAGATGGAGATTTATATTCAGTATTTTGATTTTTTCTTTCCTTTTCTTTCTTTCTTTCTTTTTTTGCCCCCCCCCCTTTTTTTTTAATGATAGTGGAATTATAAACTAGTTAAGAACCTAAAAAGTCTAGAAGATATTAGTTTGTTAAACAGTGTGTGGGTGTGGGTGGACTTAGACACATGAAGATTGAATATACCATTCTGCATCTCTTTAAGTAGAGTAAAATCAATAGATGGAGATTTATATACAATGATTTTGGATCTTTTTTTTTCTTCTGCCTTTCTTTAGATAATAGTGGAATTAGAAACTGGCTAAGAAGCTAAAAGGTCTAGACGATATAAGTTTCTTAAACACTGTGTCTGGGGGGAGGGGGGGGGGGGGTTACGAGCTAAGTCAGAATAGTTAACGTTTAAATAAATAAATAATTGTGTGGCATTGATTTTATGAATTTTGTAATCTTTTAGATAATTTGAATCCGGAGAATTACTTTGACAAGCAAGAAAGAAAACAGACAAAAACTTAGTTCCTATTTTTCTTTTTGAGCTTTATGTCTGTGTCAAAATAACTTTTTAATCGAGCTTAAAAAAACAGAAAATTCTCATTATATCTAACGTGTGTTTTAATATATTATTTTCTGAGAAGAAATGTTTGTAAGGAGAAAAGGGAAGGGGGGGGGGGCGCAACCTGTTTCATCATCTATAAGAACTTATGCATTTACTTATACATTTGTTATTTTAAAGGTCTTTTTTTTTTCTTTTATTTTACTGATTTATCTTTAAGATTCTGTTTGTTTCATATTTCTTATGAATTTATTTTACATTTTACTTCAGTTTTCGTAATGCATTGAGTATTGAGCAATGGTTAAAATAATTTAGCTATCTTTCTTATATTTCATCAAAGAAATAAAGTTATTATTTTGTTTTTATGAAACCACATTTTATTTCCCTTGTGTGCGAAATGGATTTTAGAGTTCCGTAATTTTAATTGCTTTTTCTATATCCGTTTCTCTTCTTTTTTTTAAAATTTAATCTCCTTTCCTTAGAAATTCATCTATTGTGATTACTTTATTCATCATTTGTTATATATGTGCAATTGTTCAATGTTATTCCATGTTTTTAATTTCAGTTTACGCATATATATAATATACATTTTAACTGCAATTGTAATAAGTTTGATTACTTTTGTTTTCTCGTGTTGTGAGCGTATTAAAATAACTTTCTTTTCTTCAACTTGTGCAATTGTTGATATATTTCTTTTAATGATGGAAAATAGAATATGCATTCTATATACTATACATATATTATTATTTTGTTATTAGTATTATTATTTTAACTTCTAAAAGGTGAAATATAAATGAAGAAGTTTGTATTTACTTTGGTATAATCTGACGATTTCTCTTTTAAGCAAAGAAAATTGTAACCTGGAATTATTTTTAGCATTTTTTTTTCTCCGATTCCCTCATTAGAAATTAATGTCTTTGAGATATTTATTATTTTGTTTGAACTAAGTCTTATTATTTAGGGGCTTTTTTAATTCTACATAAACTATTATTTATTTATAATAGAACCTGAAATAATTCTAATCATTATAGTGAAAGAACAAGCTGAATTATAAAGATCATTTCAGCTGCGAATTTTTATCCTTATTAGAATACTTTCTCTGTACACAATATCTGCTTCGGCGAAAAGTAATAATTATATTTTTTCGACTGAAAGAACGAAATTAATTCGAAAAAATAATTGCGCACTTACTTGTTCTTCATCTCCAAACTTATTAATATTTTTAATTACTTCAGCTTGTCATTAAATCCCATCTTAAAGAATAAGCTTTATGTGTCCATTTTTTAATTCCCTGTTGAAATTTTGAAATAGGGGAAAATGAATTATCTTCCCTATTAAAAGTAAAAACCTGAACTTTTGTAATAATTTTTCTCTAGGGACTTTCTACTCTGAAGCATTTTAATAAGCAAGACTTCAATTGGAGCACAGCAGCAATTGAATTTAAGGGGGAAAGAATATTTTGGATAGAGTTGATCATACTTTTTTTTATTTCTTTTTTTTTTCCCTTTTCCCCCTTTTTTATCTGTCTGTAAACGAGCTTCCGAACAATGGGGATTCTCTGTTTGTTCATTTTTGAAAACTTCTGTTATTTGTTAAAGAAGTGGTTCGGTGAATAGCCACGAAATATAAATAGAATAACAGAAATAAAAATGCAACTGAATTAGAAAAAAGTTTTTCATTTTCGATTTTGTTATCGTTATGATGTCAAAAATCTTTTCTATTTCTTAACTATGGATGCTTCTTTTTTCCCTTTTAAAATGAAAAAAAGAAAAAAAAAAGGGAGTAAGAATCATTAGTTTGAGAAACAAAGTGGCTGTTGTTTGGACAAGATTTTAGAGAATTTGTCAAATACTAAATCCCATGTCGGCCATATTTGTTCGTACATTTAAAATTCTAGATTTTTTTAGTTTCCATGAGTGTTAGTTTTAAGTGCTTATTTTCTCTCATTCTCCTCTTACCATGTCTCTCTCTCTCTCTCTCTCTCTCTCTTTGTCAATCTCCCCCTTTCTCTCCCACCCCCTCCTCTTTCTCACTTGAGATTCGCAAAGAATAAGATGATATATCGTTTATGATATTTTACAAAGTGACATTTCATCCATAAATCTTTAAAATTCCCTCCTACGATTCTCTTATATTTTTCAACAAATATTTGGTGAAAAGTAATGTTTGCATGTAAAATTAGAAGTTTAAAAAATGTAGGGCTTGACCTCTTAATCGAATGAGTTAAGTTGAGTTGTTGTTTTAAGTAGTTACATAATTTTCATAATTTTTATTTACTTAAACTAGGCAAAATTGCTCATTAGTACAATTTAATGTTGCCAATTTAAAGTTTAAAAAAATTACAAAATGTTGTAGATATTTTTTTTTTCTTTTAAAGATTTTTTTTTTCGTAAGTAATTTGGTAATATAGTTTTTAAAGTATTCTGTGAAAGCGTTGTATACCCTTTTTTTCAAATAACATCTTTGATGTCTTTGCAATATTAGTTATAGCTAGCGTAAAATGTTCATTAAAAATACACATGTTTTTACTTAAAAAGAAAAAAGAAAAAAAAAAAAAGAAATCCCGTTTTTTCATATAAAAACTAAAATATTTTATTCCTTTGTGGACATTTAAGCAACAGTTAAATCCAGAATATTTGTATGCATGCATAAACAAAACCAGTGATCTCACTGTAAAGCTTACTGTCGTTTCTTTAAACAGTAAAGTTTAAATAAACATGGGAATGTGAAAAAAAACTGACCAGAAATGGCGGCGTTCAACGGTGTTGCCATCGAAAATGTTTTCTAAATAATGATCGACAGTGATTTTTTTTTTCCATCTCTAAGACAGAATACATTGTGCTTTTTCATTGCAAATGATAAAGGATTTACAAGGAGAAACAGTCATTACGATTTCAAAACAAGAAGATATCGCCACTGATGTCGTTGTACTTCCAAAGTTCATTTATATGTATTTGTTTTGCAGAGCAATTGCCCAACGAAATTTAGGTATTCACGATGTACTTGATCTTATTGCAGTAATTATGGAGGTGGAATTGCTTATGAATTTCGTAAAAATGCAGCATCTGCTAATGGAAGATTGCTTTTAATGCTAGTTTAGGTTTTTCGGAAAAAGATTTTAGTAATAACATGTCTGGTATATGCGTTGTTAAGAAAAAGGGTTTCAAGGAACGTTTTATTTGAAACTTTAAAATGTTGCTTATTGGTTTTTATTTATTTATTTATTTATTTTGTGTTACGAGTAATGCTTTTGAATAGTAACTACAAGTTATGCCAAATGAATTTAATTCACGAAAATGTTTGTTATTACAGTGGCTCACATTTGTTTTTAGACACTTGTGTTTTTGAAACTTACTTATAAAAAACATCATCTAAATATTAAATTATCAACTTAATTTTTTTTTCATATAAACTTTTTTTTGTCTATAATAAAACCTACGTAGTGTAAGGAAAATATATTCAAAACTTTTTTTTTTTTCAAAAAATTAATTTACCGAGAACGTGCTACAGACAATCTCACATAAGTAATTGGACACTTTGAACATTTAACAAATGTAAACAAAAATATGCAAATAAACAAACGTTTTAATACTTGTTGAGTATCCTTTACCTGAAATTACACGTTTAATACGTTTTGGCATGGATGCAAATAGTTTTTTTGTGTAAGAATGTTCAATTTTGTTTCATTCCTCTGTTAATACTGCTGTAAGTTGTTCTTTCGAAGAAATATCATATTTTTTTGTTCTTTTCTCCAGTTCATGCCACACATTTTCAATTGGGTATAAATCTGCAGAATATGGTGGAGTCTTGATAAGTTTGGGACAGTTGTACAGCAGCCATAAGCGAACATTTAGGGCTGTATGCTTGGGATCATTATCTTGATACAACTTAAATGCGTTTTGAATTCCAAGTTTTTGGGCAGATATTTTCCAGTTTTCCTTCAGGATATTTATATACTTATATTGGTCCATATTATTTTCAATTAAAACTAAATTTCCCATGTACCAGAAGCAGCAAAACATCCGCAAACCATTATCCACCTCCATGTTTGACAGTTGGCAATAGATTTTTCGAATTGAGCTTTTCGTTGGGCTTTCTCCACACAGTTATTCGCCCATCAGATCCAAACATGTTAAATTTTGATTCATCCACAAATATGACGTTTGTGATCCAAAACGATACATCTTTGTCTACCATGGATTTTGCAAAATCCAGACGTAACTTTCTTAACGTAAATCTTTCATTAACGAAATTTTTTCTTCTGCGGCAACTCTACTGTTGTATCCATATGATCTGATAACTCGTCTAACAGTTTCAGGGTTTACTTTTATTGCAAATCTGTTTTCTAATTCTGTTGTAAGTTTCACTGCACTAATTCTTGGATTTTTCTTGATTTTATGCATAATAAACCTTAGATTCCTGGGAATTAGAGCTTGCGAAAAGCTCCTGATTTTAATGCTTTTTCAACAATTCCACGTAGTTTCCACCGTTTTATAATAGCAAAAACAGTTGAATGTCTTAATTTAACAAGTTTTGTGATAGTTCTTATGCTTTTACAATCTTTAAAATGTTCTATGATTAAATTAGTAATAAAATTTGTTGTAACTTTGTAAGCGCCCGGCCATGTTCACTTCAAATATAGAAATGTAAACAAATTTACATGAAGTATTAGTAATTTCAAAGTACAGACGATAATATTTGACATATTTTCATTTATAATAAAAATAAATAACAAAAAATATCATTTGTCAAAAAATTTAGTAAAGCTTTCAAGTGTCCAATTACTTATGTGAGATTGTTTTTAACACTTGCTCGGTAAATTATTATTATTTTTTAAATGGTTTGAATTTATTTTTATTACAATATGTAGCTTTTATTATAGAGAAAAGAAAGTTTATATGAAAAAATAATTTAAGTAGATCCTTTAATATTTAGATGATGTTTTTAAGTAAGTTTCAAAAACACAAGTGTCCAAAAACAAATGTGAGTCACTGTAAATACTAACGATAAGAAATTACCTGATGTAAGAATAGATAAAATAAAAACAACAATATCAACAATCTGGAGCATTTAAAAATGTTTTTAGGAAATATTTATTACATTTATTTTATTATATATTTTTTATTGATTATACATTTATTTTTTACTTTATACAGGTTTTATTTTTAAAAAATCTTATCTTAAATAATAATAATAATAATACGCAATTTCATAAGATCTTCATAAGATAAGATTTTTTTAATTTGCTGTAGAAGATCTGCTTTTCCTTTATATGAAAGAACCTTAGATGTGTCTATTGTATTATTATATCACATAATGTTTAGATAATTTTATTAAAGAAAAATTCCTTTCATTCCATATGAGAAATAAAATATTTTATTCCAAGACTTTGAAAAAAAAAATTCAACAATAAAGAAAATAAATGTTGAAAGTCATCTTTTGAAAACTTTCTCTATCAAGTTTCTTCTAAATCATTCCCTCGCTCAAAAGTATCCATACCTCCGTCCATATTTCACCCATGCTATTTCGAATTCTGCAAATTGCATTTTTATTGGCTGTTGATATGGCTTCACGTATTTCCCATTTTATCCCTCAACCCGATCTCCAACAAAATTTGTTCCACATATTCCAGCGTTCTATTTCTTATTTGTGAAACTTCTATATATTCGAAGAATTGTACAAATTGTTATGATACTGCAGCGGCTAAATCTCCAAAAACTGAGAAATTAAATTGCCTTACGCCGAGTCTCTCCAATCAGTAGCGAACGTTTCTTGAATAACCGAATTGCAAATTCACAGTAAAAAAGTAAAACATAAATAAGGAAGTAAATAAAAGCAAAAATGAAGAAAAGTGACTCCATCTCTAGACAAATATTCCCGTTCCTTTGCGTTAATGAATCCAGAATTTAAGTTTTTGTTGAATAAAGTTTGCAGACGATTTTTGAAATGTGAAAGTTGGGACTTAAAAAAAAATCTTTATTCAACCAGTTTTTTTTTTCTTTTTTTTATTTATAACAGCCTGTAGCAAACGCAAAAGAATAATATATGAATAAATAAAACAAATCAAATTCTGTGATGCATTTTTCTTTTTTTTTACAAAGTGTATAATATACGTCAAAAAATTGCTCTAAAGAAAATAAGAATGATAAATAGTGTTTGTGATTATGCTTATTCTGCCATGTTGCCAAACAGAAATAAAAACTTTTTAGCCATTTCTCTGTTTTGAAGCAATAAAAACTTTTTAGTCATATGTATGTTTTGTTGGAATTAGGAAAAGTTGTAAATTTTCTGTGCATGAATATGTGAGTGGGGTTATATTTTATGGTTGTAAATTTCAAGTTGTTCAAGATAAACAAATAAATTATGTTGGAAATCCTAAAGAACATTTTATGAATTGAAAAATAATTTTATTTACTGGAGAAAGCTTTAACTTTATGAGAATTTGTAATCTACTTATAAAAAGAATTCGAATTCGTCTGTTCATAAATTCGTGCATTTCTTATTATTTAGCCATAAACTTAGATAAATAACACGAAAAAAAAAAAAAAACATGTAGGGGGAGGGGGGGGGAATTAATATTTTGGTAAATGAAGAAAAGTACTGTTGAAATCGTACCGTTTAAACCGTGTAAACTGCGATACGGTAATTGAGCAATCAAAGAAAATATTTCTAAAAGTGTATAGAATAATTAATCCGGACTTTACGTTGCACACTTAACATATAAATACTCATCAAACACTTGCTTCCAACGTAAAATTATTTAATAAATATGAGTTACTTTTAAACTACATATATATAACTACATATATATATTTTATTTTATTTTATATATATGTAGTTTAAAAGTAACTCATATTTATTAAATAATTTTACGTTGGAAGCAAGTGTTTGATGAGTATTTATATGTGTATAGAATAGTTTGCGGACATATTTAAAAATAAATAAATAAATAAAATTTGCTAATGGCAAAACAGAAATAACCTATTAAAATCAATATATATATATATTCGCTTTTATTTTAATTAATACGGAAATAAAGAACAGTAGGTATTCTGATTATTTTATACCAAAAATTTTATACGAATATTTTCCTCTCCAAAGAAAATGTATACAAAAAATAAATGTTTAATTTTACATGTTTATTGTATTTAAAATCTTGTGTTATATTTTGTTTACCCACGTGATTTTGTCATGAGAATTTAACTATTTAAACATTAGTAGGAATCAATATGAATATAGATTAATAAAAATATACTCGGTGACAATAGCGTCGGCTTTTTCTTTTAGCTTACAGATATCTAGTTTAATAAGCATTGTGTGTTTTAATTAAATAAAAAATATATACATAAAATAGTACTTACTCATGCACGTAGCAATAATGTTACCACTGTTATAACGGTATTAGCGTTAGTTTAGTGTTAGTAAATTGTAATTCGTTAGTGATAATTTTAAAGACTAATAAATGTAAATAGGTTGTTGTTTAATTAAACACCCTTTCATCGCTAGGCCCGTGATTTTCCGTTTCTAGAAATCATGTTAAATGGCTGTAGATAAAAATATTTTTAGAAGAATTCTGTTTTGAACAGTATATAGAATGAGGGATGTGAAAGATGTTATAGCATCAAACAGCGATTAAAAAATGTATATATCCTGGGATTTAGAAGAGTACTTATAAAAATACACTAAAACCCCCAGACAGTAAAAGGGTTAAATTTTATTTATAAGCACATACACTCTTTTCAGATGAAATTTACTTTCAAACACATTGTATTTCACAACTTAAGAAATTAAAAACTCGCTGCTTACAAGACGGGATTCTAAAATTATTGATTAGTCATTGATCTCTCTTTTTTTTTTCTTTATTGAAAATTCTTATCATGGTATACCAGAGCAAGCACAGTAAAGTAATATCGACAATGTTCTCAGTAATTACGTGTTTGGGTTGATTCTAATTCGATAACGTTGATATTATGCATGTACTTTTTAAATTTTTAATATAAAACAATATTCTTTAGAAACAATTTTTTTCTATATCTATTTAAATAAAGAAATTAAAAAAAATAATAAAAACTTTTCTTCTTCGTGCGCGCACACACACATATATATATATATATAACCATTAATGAAACATTACCGAAACACCAACAAAAACTATGACATTATGAATTAGAATGTAATAATTAATTGACAACAATAGTGTTCCTCCAACACTCTCATTATAGATTCCATATACATAGTAGAAAAAAAAAGAAAGAAAGAAAAGAAGAAGAAGAAATTAAATTAAAAATTGAAAAAATGAAATTTGTGGAATTTAGACAGAATCTTCAGGTGCCAAATGCCTAAATTACCACAAATAAAATGTATGGTTTCATCATCATATTAGCCATAACATTGCTAAAAAATATGATTTTGGGACTACCACACCAAAATAGAGAAATAAACTGTGAAAAAATCATAAAGTTCAAAAAATAAAAACAATATTAAAAAGGAAAGAAACCTTACCCATAAAAAAGAGAAAAAACATTTATGATATATATATATATATATATATATATATATATATATATATATATATATATATATACATTTATATATATACCAAATTCACTGCCTATATGATATTGGATCTAAATAAACAGATTTTTAACTTCAATCTAATATCTCTATTATGCCATAGTGAATATGTATAAATTTGCTCATATATATTTTGATCGTGGAATAAAATTTGTAAAGCACTGTCTTAATTACTCATTATTTGTATACTGACAATGTTTTTGGTTAAAATTACTTTCGAAAATATTATACTTCATTTCTTCATTTTGTGTTTCACAACTTAAAAGACTTTTTTTTTTAACCTCTGTTTACAAAGACGGAATTCTAAAATTAGTGATTAATAGTCGATCCCTGATTTTTTTTCCCTTTTATTTAAAATGTATTGCAAATTCTTATCATGGTCTACCAGAGCAAGTACACTAAAATAATATCGATAGTGTACTGAGTAGTTACGTGTTTGGTGAATGGCGATAAACGTTCTTTTGCAAATCTTTAAGAAAAAAAAAAAAAAAAAAACTTTATATCTTTTAAGTTTTTTTTTTTCAACTTTTTATTTATTTATTTATTTCTCGACATAATCTTCTTTTACAGCTGTATTTCAAATTGATGGTAGAATGATTCCTTACAATTGAAAAGTTAGTGAGATTTTACAGGGAATTTTTTTACAGATGCAATTACGGTTACAATACTAGATTCTAGAAAAATTGTATACGATAATTTTTTTTTTATAACTTGTACAAAATATTTGTAAATTAATGGTATTTCTACCATTCATCTAGCTTAGAACAGTCTATGAAATAATAATGCTCTACTAATATATATGGGATTAAAGGCTAAACGATTTATCATTTTTTTTAATCATATTTCTCTGTTGATCAAAGATATATATACAGTGTCTCACATAAGTGATGGGACACTTGTGCTTTACAAAAGGAAACTAATCAAATAAATTAAAAAAACATGTACACATTTTTTTTGTGGGTGTGTTTCATACTTAAATTTAGTAAAGATTATTACATAACATACATTTTGTCAAAATATTAAAATATTAATTTAATAAAAATACAAATGTTTAGAACGGAGCAAAAAATAGCTCACATAAGTGATGGGACACCATTATATATGCAACAAAAATCGTCTGAAATAAGCAATAAAAATATTTTTTGGGGTTTTATTTTTACTTAAAAGCAATTGGCAATAATTTATAAAATCGTCTGCAGTATTTCTCTCCAGTTTGTTTTGGAATTTTTGTGTTTTTTAGCTCTGTGTAGCCATGAATGCTAAACGAAAAGAAACTTCGCCTGAAATTCGAAAATTAGTTATTAATTTGCATATTGAACGTGGAAAATCTATTAGAAAAACTGCTGAAACAGTTAACTTAAGTCGTTCAACAGTTTTCAATATCATTAAACGATATAAAAAGAATCATATGATTCAGGATAAAAGAAGACCTGGCCGACCATCAAAGCTATCCAATGGAATAAAGCGAATTATCGTTCGAAATATTAAAAAAAATCCAAGAATTAGTGCTTCAAAAGTTGCTGCTGATTTACAAGCATTATATGGAATAATTGTTAATCCTGAGACTATTAGAAGGGTAATTCGATCTGCCGGATATCACGTTAGAGTAGCCAGGAAAAAATTCTTCGTAAGTGAAAAGAATAGAAAACTCAGACTAGCTTTCGCAAAATCCAACATAAATAAGAATTCTGATTACTGGAATAAAGTTATATTTGCTGATGAGAGTAAATTTAATATATTTGGTTCTGACGGTAGAATCTTGGTGTGCAGAAAACCCAGGGAAGAATTTCGCAAACAGAACATGGTACCAAGAGTAAAACATGGTGGAGGAGGAGTTATGGTATGGGGGTGTATGTCGTCCGCTGGAGTTGGTAATCTTGTTTTTATTGACAGTATAATGGATCAGTACAAGTATATTGATATTTTAAAGCAAAATTTGAAATCTTCAGCACGAAAATTGAACCTTCATAACGATTTTAAATTCTACCAGGACAATGACCCCAAGCACACTGCTCTGAACGTTAGACTCTGGCTGCTATATAACTGTCCTGAAATAATAAAAACACCACCACAATCTCCAGACTTAAATCCCATAGAGAATATTTGGCAAGAATTGGAATCAAGAATTCGCAAACACACCATTTCTTCAAAACAACAACTAAAATCGGTGCTTCAAGAAGAATGGGGTAAAATCACTCCAGAAATCACAAAAAAATTAGTCGAATCCATCCCAAAAAGATTGAATCATGTTTTAAAAGTAAAAGGAAATTCAACAAAATATTAAAACCTTTTAAAAAGTAAAATTTTTGGATAAATATTTGATGGAAAAGTAAGTGTCCCATCACTTATGTGAGCCATTTTTTGCTCCGTTCTGAACAATTGTATTTTTACTAAATTAATATTTTAATATTTTGACAAAATATATGTTATGTAATAATTGTTACTAACTTTAAATATGAAACACACCCAAAAAATTTTTGCACATGTTTGTTTATTTATTTTATTGCAGTTTCTTTTTATAAAGCACAAGTGTCCCATCACTTTTGTGAGACACTGTATATATATATATATATATATATATATATATATATATATATATATATATATATATTTACATTATTACAGAAAAATGCAAACCTATATTGATACGAAAAATTATTCAAGTATTTAAAAATATTCGTTAAGCAAATACCAATCAGAAAAAAATGCATGCGATGAACAATTATGATTAATAAAGATTTATTTACTGTCAAGAGATACTTTTAATGAAAATTAAATAACCCTTAATGAATTTTTAATCGAAATTTTCTGTAAGAGAATACCCATCTTAAACTATAAACAAAACACAACAAACTATCGTTGTTTCTGTGTTTACTTCCAAAATTAAAGTTGAAGTAGTAGTAATTAAAAAATGTTTACAAACACATTAGTTAACAATAACAACATCAATGTATATCGTCAACATCATGCAATTTTAAATGTTTTTAAAAAATTACATTAGATGGTTTTCCTGTCTTGTTTAGAAATTTTTGTTGTTTTTTTAATATATTAAACTGCACTTAATAATATCAATACCAAATTTAAATTCGCCAGCTGAAATATGTAATTTTTTTTTTTGTTTATTATTATTAATTGAGCTAGATTGCTATTTTCTTTTTTTTCTACTCTTTCTATTTCTTTTCTTTTCCTTTTTTTTCCCCCTTTACGTTTGAAACTGCAATATTTTATATTAAGATTTCTTGAACGATACTTAAAAGTATCGTCGACGGAGCATAAAGGATTAAAGTGCAAATATCTAAGGAAAAAACATCACTTGTTCTTTACGCCAAATTAGCAATTGCTTTTTTGAATCTTTATTATTATTATTATTATTATTATTATTATTATTATTATTATTATTATTATCAATTTAAAAAGTTCTAAATCTGCCTCAACTGTAAATTTTATTGGCCCACTAGAATGGGGCAAAATATGTTTTTTTTTTTTTAAATAAAAATTTAAAAGTATTTATTTATCTTCAACTTTAGCAGATTTTTCCTCATTTTATTTTATTTATTTGTTTGTTTTGTAGTTGAAGGAAAAAGCATACTTTTGGATATATTTTTACTGTTCATCGGAAATCATATAAATCTCAAATTCTGATTTGTTATGGCAATGTCGTACCCTGTTTATAAAAAAAAATTACTTGCGTGCAAGTCAGACGATAATTTCCTATGTTTCAAAAGAGAGAAGGGGAAAAAACGAAATAAAAGATTAAAAAAATTATATTCTATCCATCATCTTCAAATGCGCTCGAAGGTATCAGTTTCTTAGAAGAGAATGGCAACACGGGGGATAGTTAGGGGGGGGATATCAATTACGCTGTCGTTCTTGATGTAAGTTAACATGTGTATCGTTGTCTTGCAACGCGATACACGACAGTTTCACACGATTTTGAACGCGATTGACAGACGCGATCGCTTTTAAACGGACAGCTGTGGCAACTTATATTTAAAAAGCAAGAAAAGATATATATTTTTTAAACATTGAAGAGGACATTTTTTTTTTTTTTTTTAGATAATTGTGATGTCGCTCTGGTGTCTTGTCATTTATGTATGATATGGTTATGCTTGTTATTACAAACAAATGTCGCGCGAATCGTATTCATCTTTGACTGAATTTCCGTTGCTATTGGATACGATGTATGTATTACTTTTTTTTTTTTTTTTTTTTTTCCAACCAGATTGGTTGTCTAATCTCAAGTAGAATAATAAATCACTGTATGGTATTCTATTTCAATTCACACAATGGGAAACAAGTTAAACTGTTAGCGCAACCCCATATCTTGAAATGAATATGTTTTCAGTAATCGATGACGTTTGTGAAGTTAATAAAATATTGTTAAGAAAAACGCTTTTCTTATCATTGTTTCTATTATGCCATCGATTATTGCTACGATTTGAAGATATAGTGATTTTTAATGTTCTGCCCTGAGATTTTCATGAAGTATGTGGTCAATCATCTTGTATAGTTGTGGTTGGCAACCTGTGCCCCACGACTATAAACTGTTCTCATCGCTGTCTCCCAGAGTAAAATTATATGAATCTGGCCCGCAGGCTTATATTTATTATTTTTATTATTGATATGCCGTATAGGGATGTTCGACTGAATGCCAATCTGATTTCTACATATAGCCTGTTGCCTACCAAGAGAAGCAATAAATAGCATTACAATAATTATATTGTTGTCACATTATTAATTTATTGTAAACAATAATTTTTTCAAAGGGTTAATATTCGTTTTTTTTTTGTTTGTTTGTTTTTAACGGATCATACCGTTTTAAAGGTTAAAGTACTGTATTTCAATTTGTGAAGCCGGTGGATGCTTCGAAAGACGCGAAAAAAAAACTAGTTGCTTTCGCACTTCGTACCTTCTCTGCTAAACGAACTTCGGAACAGAGATTGAAAAAATTTTAGAAAAATAATGCATTTTTGACAATTGTTCGTTTTGGTTTTTAATTAGTATATCGACTAATTATTAAAAAAAAATGAGCCTCAGGTGCATTCGGACCTGCCTTTGACTGTCTTCATCCAAATTTTCAGACGTCTACATGCAGTAGATTTTCCTAGCCATCGCACACACACAAACATCTTTATTTTATTAGTATAGCTAATACGTATAAATAAAATGTATTTTATTATTATTATTACAGTCAATTATTAACTATTTCGACATGTATGGCTGACCATCGACTCTGCGACATGAGATCCTGCCCCTATGTTGAAAAAAGATGTCGACCGCTGCAAACGATTGATTTTTCAAAGTCGAATTTCTTATAACTGAATCCGTATATTAACCTGAAAGTTGCCAAAGGAATTTCATTACATCTTTATATTTTAGTACGAAGTTGCTTTTTTATTATTATTATTGTTGATTTATAATATAATTTCCATTGCTAATTCTATGTTCTGTATTTTCGGTCAAATTCTCGTTCAGGGGCGTCATTTAGAGAACCCCCTCCCTCTGAATTCCAGACTTTCTTTTATCATTATCTGTTTACTTACTTTTTTATTGAAGGTTTCATTTGTTTTTACCAAAAATTAATAATTGCGTGGCATTAAATAATAACAGAAAAAATGCTTCTTTGAAAGTATGTATGAAAAATAAGTGCGAGAAAATAGTTCCTTTCATACTTTGGCTTTCATACTTTCATATATTGGCTTAACAATTTGTTAAGCCAAAGAGCAGGCAGATGATCTGGACTTACTATATTATTTGCAAAACCATTACCGTATACCCAAGCAAAATATGAAACGGCGCTCATGTTCTCGTTTCAGAACAATTGTGTATCCATCTGCAAAGCAGCTTTCACAACTCAAACAAAAACTGTCGATTCGAAAGCGAAAATTGGAACTGTATCGCCTTTTCATTTTATAGAATTATGTGACTTTATGAAAAGAGAAAAAAATAGTTTTTAGAGAAATTATTCAGTAATATAGTATTAATTTTCAGTAGTCTCCCGATTTTTTTTTTTTTTTTTTTTTTTTTCTAATATACCAAATGCATTTTAAAACAGTTGTAACTTTTTGAAAAGCATATTAAATTTTAACATTTCATTTTTGTATATAATTCTGCTAATAAAATTGAAATTATCTGTTTATGACTGAATAATTTTTATATAAATCATGAATGTTTGATTAAAAATTAACAAATGCCCACACTTTTTTAAATTCATATTATGACTCCCAATGTAATACTTTCCTAGAACCAATTGCCATAATTTTGACGAAGAGTTACTACTTTTGATGCCGGAATCCTTTAGAGAAATAATTATACTTTCATAATCACAATTATGCCTTTAAAATTGAAAACTTCAATTTTGTCCGAGTAATCGTGGAATCTTAATTACAAATTGATTCCTCAAATCAATGTCTGATGAGCAAATTTTATATATATATATATATATATGGGCTGTTTAATAGCCTCTGCTTGTTAACTAGGAGAAGACCCTTTAAATGCCTCAGAGGAGGACTTAAAGGAATCGACTGGGAGCAGAGACTTAATGTCCAATCCGCACCTTCCATCGGTGCAGCCTGTTAGTATCCTTGCCTAGTGCATGGGGAACGAACGCGGATGGGCTTCCTCCAACCCGCTTGGCCAGCGTGGAGGAATTTGGCCACCTCCCCCCTTATTTTAACATGAATTCACAAAACAAATCACGGCCCTCAATTCCCGGCAGTCTACATGTTCCTGATTACGGCAGCGATCAGAAAGACATGAAGACAGAGGGTGCTAAGAATCACCGGGCTCGGCTTGGCTGCCATAAGTTGATGACCTTGGCTACGTATAATGGACGATCCTTATCTTCTGAAAGTCGTTTACAGGAACTTGGAGAAGAATTAGAAAGAATCAACTGGGACATCCTAGGATTATGCAAAGTAAGAAGAAAAGGTGAAGAGAAGATTGATCATGCCAGTGGACATGTATTGTACTACAGAGGTACAGAAGATGGAAAAACAAGTGGTGTAGGATTTCTGATTCGTAAAAGGTGGAAGAATCACATCGTAGAATATGATAGTGCATCAGATAGAGTTGCAAGGTTAGTTATACAAGTGTCAAAAAGATACAAGCTGCAAATTACCCAAGTTTATGCACCAACAATTAGCTATACTGATGAAGAAATTGAGGATTTCTATGAAGAAGTAGCTTCAATGCATCAAAAAGGAAAATGCTACATAAAATTAATAATGGGAGACTGGAATGCTAGAATTGGGGAAAAAAAGAAAGGTGAGTTCTCGGTAGGAAATCATGGATATGGGGTGCGTAATGAAAGAGGAAACAGATTGATTGAATTTGCAGAATGTGAACAGATGTATATCATGAATTCATTTTTCAAGAAAAAGCCACAAAGAAAATGGACATGGCGTAGTGCAAATGGCTCAACAAGTGAAATCGACTACATCTTGACAAACAAAAAGCATCTTATTCAGGATTGCAGCGTTCTCAATAACTTCAATACAGGAAGCGATCACAGGTTAGTTAGATGCAAACTGCTTTTAAATACTAAAGTGGAAAGAATGAAGCTTTTACAATGCTCAAAGAAATCAGTCGATATTATGAATCTCCAGAAACATAAAGAAGAATTTAATTTAGAACTTAAAAATCGTTTTCAAGTACTTCAATCAATCTTAGAAGAAGAACAAGATGTTACAGTAGTGAACAAGAAAATAACAAATACTCTACAAGAAATTGCAAGGACGATAGCTGGTGAAGCACAAGTAAAGCAAACAAAGAAAATAACAGAAGAAACAAGAAGATTGATGAAGAAACGCAGAGAATTTAAAATGAAGAAAAACTATCCTAAATCAAGAGTTGAATATGCAGAATTATGTAAAACGGTAAGAAAATGTGTTACAGAAGATATCAGAAAATTTAACTGTGATCTTGTCAAAAAAGTTCTAGAAGATAACAAAAGTTTAAAATCAGCTAAGCGCAAACTGTGTGTTGGAAGAAAAGGTATTTTTGCACTGAAGAGAGCAGATGGAACAATCACCAAAATCAATAATGAAATAGTACACATTGTCGAAAAATTCTATAGCGATCTATATAAATGTGAAGATCAAAGGGAAATCAACCTACGTGATCCACTAGTAAACATAACAGAAACTGAAGAGAAAATCCCAGTGATGACAGATGAAGTTGTACAAGCCATTAGAGGCATGAAAAAAGGTAAATGCCCTGGCGAAGATGGAATTACAATTGACCTTATCAAAGAAGCAGGAGAAGAATTTGCAAAAATGCTAGCCTTACTGTTTTCCAAATGTCTCGAGAAATCAGATGTACCAGAAGATTGGAATAATGCTGTGATGGTGTTACTTTATAAGAAAGGAGAAAAGGAAAACATTAAAAACTACCGTCCAATCAGCTTACTGTCAGTGATTTATAAAATTTTCACCAAAGTTTTAACGGCAAGACTTGAATCAGCTCTGGACTCAGCTCAACCTAGAGAACAAGCAGGATTTCGAAGTGGATTTAGCACAATGGATCATATTCAAACAGTAAGAGAAGTTATAGGAAAACATAAAGAATATAATTTACCTCTCTGCCTTGCCTTTATTGATTATGAAAAAGCATTTGATTCGGTCTGCACATCTGCAGTAATTACTTCTCTGGAGGACATTGGTATAGACAAACCTTATATCAATATCATAAAGAAGATCTACAAGAAAGCAACAGCCACCATCCGTTTGGACAAAGGAAAAGCGAAGATCAAGCTTGGAAGAGGAGTAAGACAAGGAGACACCATTTCGCCTAAGCTTTTTACTGCTGTCTTAGAAAGTATTTTCAAGAAGCTGGATTGGGAAAACAAAGGGATTAGAATAAATGAGGAATATTTAAGCCATCTCCGGTTTGCTGATGACATTTTAATTTTCAGTAATAGCCCTGAAGAATTGCAAAATATGCTAAAAGATTTGGCAGAAGCTAGCATTAAGGTGGGATTAAAAATAAATTTGGAAAAGACTAAGGTGATGTTCAATTCATTTGCATCAAAAAAGAAAATCGTCTACAACAACACTGAGATTAAAGATGTTGAAAGTTATGTGTACCTTGGACAAGAAATATCATCAGACAACAGTATCATGAATGAAATCAATAGAAGAATAAGAAATGGATGGAGTGCTTTTGGGAAGAACAATATTATTTTGAAGAGTAACATGCATCTTTGTTTGAAAAGAAAGGTGTTTAACCAATGTGTTTTGCCTGCACTAACTTATGGAGCAGAAACTTGGACACTAACAAAACGGATGGTACAAAGATTACAAACAACACAGCGAAGTATGGAAAGATGTATGCTAGGCATAACCAGAAGAGACCGAAAGAGAATAACGTGGATAAGAAGTCAGACGAAAGTTTTTGACATCATCGAGAGAATTAAACGTCTAAAATGGAAATGGGCTGGGCACATTGCAAGAAGACAAGACAATAGATGGAGCACAAACACCCTACAGTGGTATCCCAGAGATGTAAAACGACCAAGAAGACGACCTCAAGTAAGATGGAGTGACGAAATCAGAAAAGTGGCCGGTGTTAATTGGATGACTAAAGCACTAGACAGGCAACAATGGAAAAATCTGGGGGAGACCTACATCCAGCAGTGGATTGAAAACGGTTGATGATGATGATATATATATATATATATATATATATATATATATAGAATCACTTTCACCGCAATATTTTTCTAGAAATTTTAATTTTGGTGGGTACTTTACTACTTTTGATAAAAAAAAAATCCTTTAGAGAAATAATTAGTAAAATACTTTAAGATCACTACTCCGCTCAAAATATTGGAAAACTAATTTATTCTATAAATAACGAATTCTCGGTTAAAAAAGTAACAATTTGTTAAGCCAAAGGCGTCTGATGCTCATAATGTTTTTACAAAATGCCTTGCAATGCAATACTTTCTTAGAACCAGCTGCCTTAATTTTCATGAGTACTTTACTATTTTTGATACAGTAATCCTTTTTAGAGAAATAATTATAACAATACTTTAGAATCACAATTCTGCTCGAAAAATTGGGAATCTAATTTGTACTATAAATAACGAATTCTTGGTTAAAAATTAACGATTCGTTAAGTCAAAGGCGTCTGATGCTCGTAAATTTTTTACACCATGGCTTCCAATGCAATACTTTCTCAGAACCAACTGCCTTAATTTTGATGCAGGAAATGCCACTGACCTCTACGGTCGATCTCCGAACTTTCTAACTTGAATCAAGCAACATGGAGGCTCAGTTGTTCCCCTCAAAGTGCAGAGAAATAGTTAATTGAGACACACAACTCATCGGAGGGGGCGGTTTTAATGAGCAAGTCGCCTGCAAACAGGCGGAGGTTGTGGTGAGACAGTGGTTGCGGTTGCGATTAGATTGGACGGAATTGAGAACATAGGATGTTGATTAGGAAATGCTGCTTAGGAAATTGAGATGAAAGGTTTTTGAAACAATGTGATGAGTTTTGTTTGTTTAAAAAGTAAAAGTTACCGTAAGTTACAGATTACAGATTCTGAGTGGGTATTTCTACCTGTTGTAATTTTAATTAAAATTTAGCTACACGTTTACTTTCTTTTTTTTCCTTTCCCCCTTTTTTTTATATTTTTACACAAGTAGTTTTATTACACTACTGTGAAGCGTAAATTAACTTTTTAGTCATAAGAATGAAAACGCCTTTCTTTATTAGCCAACGCTTTTAAGGCTTTTGTAACGCTTTTAAGGCATTTTAAAACTGTGTGTTTGTTTGTCTGTGTGTATGTGCGTGTGTATGTGTGTGTGTGATTAAAATAAAATCACATGTGTGAAAATCAAAGAAAATATAATATAAAAATTTAAAGAAAAGATAATGCAAAAATTAAACACAATAAATAGAAAATGCAAATATGTGAAGCTACGACTATCTTATGGATTCGTCAGAGGAGATTCATAAGAATAATTCTTAGTAAAGATATGTTATTTCGTCGAATACTGTCAGCATTAAGCCTAAAGAAGACAATATTAAGCTTGTAACATATAAAAAAAAAAAAAAAAAAAAAAAAAAAAAAAGAGGAAAAAATATATTATGAAGTTATTTTGAGCACAATCACAAACTACTTAAATAGCCTCATTTGCTCTTGCGTTAATGAGGCCCTGAGAATAGCCCCGCATAATTATCTCCCGATAACACAGGAACACTCGCGCTTACCCCGATTGCGTACGGTTTTCATTTTGTCACCAATATTTAGAAGTGATAATCCTCTCCTTATGTGATCGAAAATAGTTTTAAATTCTGCGATAAAATAAGTCGAAGATTAAGTTTTTCAAAATAGTATTGACAAATGTAGAAAGAGTACGCGTATAAGGACCCAGGATATACCATACCCTGCGCGAGTGTTCGCGGGTTAATATATATATACATATATATATATATGTAGCAAAATTTCAGTCAAGCGCTAATTTTTTCCGAAAAACTTTCTTCCGATAATTTTATTTTTATGTTTTGCCTTGCCACTTCTCGGAATGATTTATACTCTGAAGATTTTTACCTCTAAAAAAAATACAGTTTTTTTTTCTTTAGTTTAAAAAATTGGTATTAATAATACAGCAACTTGTATAGCTCTAACCAAAGACGCTGCCGCTTTCGCTAGAAAATAACGAAAACATGCTACTCTAATAAAACAAGAAATAAATATTTTTCCCAAAGGCGAGCTGGCAACGCTACTAGATCGTCTGCCATCAATTAGCAGCTCACGTCGTCGGCTATGCCTACGTTTAATAATTAATATCCCTATTTTTTATGATATTGTCAAGCCTTTTTCTTCGGCAGTCTCTCCCAGCAGCCCGTTAACTCTGGCGATCCAGTTACCAACCTTGGTATCGCGTTACAAGACGCTCTTGACATCTTTGACAGTTTAATAACGGGACGGACTTCGTTACAAAACACTTTTTTATTAAAGGAAAGGAGTTGTAGCTTTTTTTTTGTTTGTATATTACTTTTATTTCCTGATAGATGGCACGCGAGTAAGTGCGGTGTCGTGTTCTCTCTGTTTTCTTTAGGGAATGGGAAAAAATGAGAGAGGGGCATGTGGCAGTTTTCTTTTGATCACTTGAAAAATAAATGTAGTTTTGTGCCAATGTGACGTAGTTAATGAGCTGTGGAAGTTTGGGAAAATAAAGCGGTCATTAAATTCTGCGGTTTCATAGAAATTACTTCTATGAATAAGTTTTTTTTTTTTTTTTTTTTTTTTTTTTTTTCTGAACGCATTTTTTATAGGGATTTTAATTGCTTTTGCATTTAATTGGCTTTAACCCATTCCCTGCCGCAATAACTATTAATTAAAATTTTCTCTTCGTACTAATATCTTATGATAAATAGGTTATACTATTGACAAAACTGCACAGAAAAAATAATATAAGTATATTTATTAGTTAAAGATTATAAAACGGTGCAAAAACGCACAATGTTACATTTACACATTTTGCATTTTGTAGGGTTCAAAGAAATTAAAAAGTAAATCAAAGACGGCTTCCTACGAGAAAAGGGGAGGCTTAGTAACTCCTAAAAAATAAGCAGTTATAAGACGTTCTAAAAAATAAGCAGCAAAATAATAATAATACATAAAAGGTTTATTAGTTATAGTTCTGTAACGGGTTAATTGCTGTGAAAACAAAATTCTCTCAGAAAGCCATTGCTGTTAAAGCCGCTTCTGACAGCAGCCAGGCCGTGGCATCGCCTGTCACGTGATCAAGGTAGTCTGAAAAGCTGTTCGACAATTGATGGGAACCAGTCTATGCTGATCATGTGACACCCGAGATGCGTAGAAGTACCGCTTTCGTCACTTTGTTGGCTGCGCTTTGACGTACATAACGGCAAAACATCAATATAAATACAGAAAAACTTAAATTCTAAGAATGTAAAAATAGAATTTTAGCGTAATAAGAAATGTAAATGTATAAAAAATAATGATAAAGCATGTATACTTTATAAGACAAGCATTTTGATAATTAATTTTCTGTAATGAAGCAAATTTTGTTAAATGTTCCTTTTTCTGCAAAAATCAGAATTGTATTATGTATATTTCATTAAAACGCTGAAATAATTTCTAAAAATATATATTACTATTCTAGAGTACAGATGTAAATCTAAATGTGCTGTATCAGTTTTTATACTTATTACTTTTTTTGAAGCGTTAAAATAATAACTATTATAAAGTTACAAAAATAATAATATCTATTTTCTAAGCATTGTAATAATAACTCTTATTATTTTAACCAGTATTAGTATTGTAATTTTACAAACAAAACGAATTTGTTTTTAGAATATTAAAGTTACATGCACTGTGATGCATTCCTAAAATTTGAAAGTAACTTATTTTTAAACTTTATTTTTGTCAGCTTTGTTAATTCTTTGTATTTTTCTGTTTCAAGTTTTCTACATTGAAAAATCCAGTGAGTTGGAAAAAATAGTTGGAGTCTTATAATACTTTTTTCGGCTGAAATACGAAGAAAGAAAATTTAAAACTGTCTTTTCGTTTTGAAGTGGTTTATTTTTTCCCCTTTTATTCATCATTTGTATAGTGGTTTTCTTCCTTTTTTCTATTCTTCTTTTTTAAATCTGCCATTCAGGATTTGTGAAATATTAAAATTTAAATTACATTCTTTAAAAATAATAATAATAGTTTCAGTGACTAAAATCAATGAAGAGTGATTTTACTAAGTATTGATTTCTTAAATTTTTATTATAATTATAGGTAAAGAAGTTACATAGAGTTATTTTACAAGAATAAAACACCTGATTATTTATAGTTGATATGTTTCTTCTTTCATATATATAGCAATTCTAGATATCTTTACATTCGAAATATATTTCGATATATATTTTAATTTGACCAGTTTTAAATTAATTCAATGCAACAATCATGAATGTTAGTAAATTTAAATTATTGTAGGATAATGGAAAACATATTAACACAAGTCAAAATTTGACTGGCAAAAATACGGCAAATAGCTTAAGTTTATTGGTCAGTAAGATTTCAAATTCCGCTCTCTAATGTTAAACCTATGGGAGTGGTATGCATTCTTATTTTGTAAATATCTCATCCAAAAATTAATATATATATATATATATATATATCCCAAAAGTCCTTGACAATTTTTTTTTAAATTCAATAAAAGATCAAACAATTGGCGTACGAGAGTGCGGTTTGCACATAAATGCTTCTTATGATCTGAAATTTTGTTTAAGCAAATAAAAAAAAATAGTTCCAAAAATTTCTCATAGGTAGCGCTGATTCTGGAAAGTTATCGAATAGGTAGAATGCCTTTATATATATAACAATGGCGAAAGACGCACAATGCGTAGGCAGGCACAGTTTTTGTCCAAACTACGGCAGCACACATTCCAGAACTTAAGGGGAATCTTCACTCACTTGAAAACACCCTCTCGCTAATGGTAATCCTTATGGCCAGGTTGTTTTCAAATTACTCGTTTAAATTTGAATATTTTTAAACGAATTTTTTTTTTTTTTTTTTTTTTTTTTTTTGCATAAGATAGCTGAGGTCGATCCCTAATATCGCTATTTTTTACTTTTTCGATTTCAGTTGCAGATATTTTTAATAAAGGTACTTTTACTTTCAAAACCGGTTCCGAGAGTGAAGTATCTTTATTTAAAAAAATCTGCAACTGAAATAAAAAAAGTAAAAAATAGCCATATTAGGGATCGACCTCAGCTATCTTATGCAAAAAAAAAAAAAAAAAAAAAAAAAAAAAAAAAAAAATCGTTTCAAAATATTCAAATTTAAACGAGAAATTCTAAAATAACCTGGCCATAGGTGGTTAACATTAGGGAGCGGGTGTTTTCAAGTGACTGAAGACTCCCCTTAATAATACTCGCCCTTCTGAGTTCGATTAGACTAGAGCGCCTTAGATTAGACGAGTGAGGATAGATGGACGATTATTGTCCATCTATCTGAGATCGTAAGACCAATTGGAAGAGAAATATAGAGATATTTGAGATAATATGAAATAATATCTGGAATGTGGAACTTCTGGAACTTCTGGAATGTGGGTTGCCTTAGCTTGAACAAAAACTGTGGATACGAATTGTGCGTCTTTCGCCATTGTTATATATAAAGACATTCTACCTATTCGATAACTTTCCAGAATCAACGCCACCTATGAGAAATTTTTGGAACTAATTTTTTATTTGCTGAAATAAATTTTCGGATCGTAAGGAGCATTTTCGTCGAAACCGCACTCTCGTGCGCCAATTGCTTGTCTTTTATTGAAATTTAACATGTGCCAAGGACTTTTCGGACACCCGGTATATTTGTGTGCGTGTGTGTTTTCTTCTTATAAGATTTATTTCTCTATTTTTTAGCTGAAAAGATATTTCTAAAAAATATGCTTAGTTGAATATGTTATGTGTTACTCACTGCTCATCAGCTTTTAACACATACAGTATTAAATTGAGCATAGATTTTAGAAATATTTTGTCAACTAAAAAAGAAAAAGACATCCTTTAAGAAGAATGCACAGAACAAAGAAGTTTAAAATATTGTTTTCTGATGAGATATTTTAAAAATACGAATACATTCCACATCCATGGGTTTAACATTAGCGAGGAGAATTGTAGATCTCACGGATCTTTAATAGCCCTTTTAATAGATTTCAACACCTTTAATAGAATAAACCAGAATGTCTATGAAACACAAGATGCAGTCTCAAGGCACGCAAATGGTATTGCTAAATTTACGAATTTTCAAATAGCAATGTTCGTCTTATTTAATGATAGATATCCCGTGATTAAATAAAAGAAAGATTACTATTAGGAAATAATGGTATTTGGAAATCCGCTGAATTCGCTACACTGCACGCGAGCAGTAAAATCAAAACTCAGTAATTTGTCCCGAATTCTCTCAAATCCCTCGTAAGACTGAACTGATTATTATTATGATATTATTTCATATTATCTCAAATATCTCTATATTTCTCTTCCAATTGGTCTTACGATCTCAGTTTCTAGAATTTTTTAAGTAGGCTTTGGTATCAAATTATATGGTTTAAGTTGTCATATAAGTCTTCAAATTTGTCAACGATTATAAACTTTTTTTGATGATAAGATTTTCTATTAATTATTCTTGCATTAGTTTTTCTTACATATTTCCAATGGAATATTTTAACACGTTCACTGCCAGGTTGAAATTACCGAAATTTTATTTTATTTAAAACGTTCGGATTCATACCAGAAAATACTAATAGCAACATTTACTTTATTTAATTACAGACATTTCGTGATTACAGAAAATAAAAAAATTTCCTTCAAAATTTCTGGTGCGAATTCGTAATTTTAGATTGAAAAACCACGAGTATACTCGTGGTTGGCAGCGAATGGGTTAATGCTATAATTTCTTTACACGAAATTCGTAATATATAGTGTTAAAATCAAATGAAAACGTTTAATCAATAATTAAAAATTAAAGAAACAATATGATTTAAAAAATGAAATTCAGAAGTTGGGGAGGAGGGGATTGCCTACCCTGCCTTCCTAAATGACGCCCCTGTCACCATGCATATGCCTTCATATTCGGTTTACATGTAATTATACTTATGAATTCATATTTAAATATAGAGAGTCTGTATGGATTATATACACGTATAATTTGTAAGAAGTGTATTAAATATTTATAAGTTTCTGTTTATTTCTCAATCATGCCTACATGTAGAATCTATTAGATTAGTTCTCATACCTTGTCTATATAAAACAAAAATAATATTTCTCCTTCATACTGCGAGATGATATTGCAGTCTTATGTTTCTGTAAGATGCTTATCTAGGAACCGCCGAAATGCAATTACCTAGGTTTGTTCCAAAATTAATTTATCGTCTGCTGTTTCTGCAAGGTGCGATAAGCTATGAAATCTCTGTTCGGAAGGAGGTAGGAAAGATATCAGATGAAACCATTCCTTTGTGATTAATTTCAGAGCAAAGAAGATTTCGGAGCTGATCATGTACATGGAGAATTGTTTTTTCCTTATTATTTCTAGAACACATAAAAATGTGATTATTTTTTTAAGGCATTATTTATCAATATTTTCTAGCAATAGTGAAAATATTGAATTTTTTTTTAATTAATATTTAATTTTCATAAAAAAAGACCTTTGGTGATATTCGAAATTGATTTTCCCATGAGGGATGCATTAGACTAACTGAAACCCAAATAAATATCTGCATATTTTAACTCAAAATTTAGCTCAGAAGTGAGTTTGAAACACCAAATTTACATCAAAATTTACTGGACTACCATTTCTTAATAAAATGTTCAGTATATTTCATACATCTTTTTATTCAGTCTATATATAATTATATCTGTGAATTAGTGCTTAGATATTTAATAGAATACTAGCTAGCTTCGCCCGCTAGCGGGCCCCTAATTTACATCGGTGCCTCGAATGTTTTGAAAAATCCCTTTTTTATAAAACATCGAAACGAACGACCCTCTGGCTCGCATCCACCTCGAACCCATCCCGGCTGCCTTCGGCACCGTATACCAGTCGTGCTACGCACGCACCGGATAATCCCTTAATTTGCACATTGAATAGTACAAACCTCTAACCGAACGAACCTCCGGCCCTGGTCCCCGCTGCTTTCGGCACCGTATAATCCCTTAAATTGCACATCGAATAGTATAAACCTCTAACTTAACGAACCTCCGGCTCGGTTCCCCGCTGCCTGCGGCACCGTATAGCAGTCGTGCTGCGCACGCGCAGCAGTATACGTCAGTTCCACCTTCCACCACCAGGTGGCGCAATCTTTTTATACGATCATAACTGAAATCGTTAAGGCTTTCGATGTCGAGTCGAATGAGCCATAACCCGTCGTCTTCGTGCCCATAGAACCGGAGATAGGAAAGCGCCCCCTGGTGGTGAGAAAACGAACTGAAATCGATAAGCTCTATCGATGCCAAGTTGAATGAACCAAACCGCGTCGTGATGTGACCCATAGAACCCGAGTTAGCGGCAAAATTCTTTAATTACACCTACCACCACCAGGGGGCGCAATCTGTTCTATGCGAACATAACCCAAATCTGTAAAGCTATTGAAATCCAGTCGAAAGAGCCAAACGCCGTCGTAATCGGGCCCATAGAACCAGATTTACGGAAGCGCCCCCTGGTGGTGGAACTGGAAACTAAAATATGTATGCGCTATTGATGTCGAGTCGAATGAGCCATACCGCTTCGCGATGGTACCCATACGACGGGAGATATTTTGAAAAGAAATAGCTAATTCCTTAGCTAAAACTACTTCTCCAGCAATAATAGAACAATTGCGATGAAAGCGTTCTAGCATTTCGTAAGAAAAATGTTTACTATACTTTATATATCTACGTATTCTTGATGCCGATATAGATGTATTAAATTAGTCCTTATACTTTAGTCTGTATAAAGCAGAAATATTTTTTTTCTCCTTCATACAGCGAGATGATATTGCAGTCTATGTTTCTGTAAGATGCTTATCTAGGAACCGCCGAAATGCAATTACCTAGGTTTGTTCCAAAATTAATTTATCGTCTGCTGTTTCTGCAAGGTGCGATAAGCTATGAAATCTCTGTTCGGAATGAGGTAGGAAGGAGATCAGATGAAGCCATTCCTTAATGATTAATTTCGGAGCAAAGATGATTTCGGAGCTGATCATGAGCAGAGAGAATTGTTTTTGCATTGTTATTTCTTAGAACATGCAGGAATATTATTATCCTTTCAGAATTTTGAAAGTGATCTATATTTTCTGATAATATTGAATAAAGTGTATTGAAAAATATTTGGTTAATTTATCAGTTTCATAAAAAGTGGAGAAAACGTACAATGTATCATATTTAAAATCGTACATGTGTATGAAAAGAATGTATTGTTATAAAATTTTATTGGATTTTTGCTTTAGGAAGGAGTGAGAATCTATCTTTTTTTTTAAACGCCGGTGTTGTGGAAATATAAAGGATCGTGAAAAACTTAGAGGGTGTGATACCGTTACAAACCGAAACAATGACTTTTATATATTTTATTTGGCTTTTACCAGTTTAAATATGCTATAATATAGTTTTTTCTTTATAGTTGCATTGAGATATAGTCTTCGCAGTTAAAAGGCAGTTAACTTTGTAACCGTATTTTTGCTTCAAGATTTTTTTCAGGATCCTTTCATGTAAAGTCTGTTATCATCTTCGCATCACATGTTATTATTGTTATTATTATTATTATCATTATTATTATTAAAGTCAATCCAATAATCAAATTTATTCACCTTTGTTTGTATTATATTCTTTCATGTTTGCAACAAGTTACTTCTATATTTTAAAAAAAAAAAATTGTTTTTCAACGAAATATTCAATTGCATTTATATTATAGCATTGTTTTCAAAAATTATTTAGGTTAATATATTTCTTTTATAATTTATTTATTTTGTTCTTTCTTTTAGGTAAGGAATCATTTTTCTTCTCTTTTACTTTGTAAAGTAAGTTTTTTGTTTTTCTTTTTTTAAAAGACATTTCTATAATCTTAAACTTAAAAGGGAGAAATTGAACAAGAAACACGCATTAGAGTATAGATTATGAAACAATTTCCCACACTATCGGAATATTGTTAAGACATTTCATTTAAAAAAAAAAAAAAAAATGAAATGAACGATGCATAGCATCGTTCATTTACAGGGATACACAAAGTAATACTTTTACAGTAGTGTCCATGAACAGTAATTGCTGAAAGGGCTATTTCAGTATACAGGGCAGCACAAAAGATCTCGAGTACGTTTCCGTTTATTGATGCAAATTTCTGAAGGGGAATTTTCAACTGTGCTATGCGTTTCCTATCTGAACTAAACTTTAGCATACTATGAAGTATATATACAAATCTATAGAACATATACAAGGCTTCACAAAAGAATTCGGATTTTTTTCAACTTTTGATTGTAATTCCTGAAATTGAGTTTTCGAATTGTTTACTTTCACCTTATTAAACGGTGAAGATTTTTACAGTATTCTGAAAGCGTTGGAAAGAGCTTCATAATCTATGCTTGACGCATTATTTTTGGTTCTTTTTTATACGTTATATGCCAACAAAACAAAAACTACTTAGCTAAAAATAAATTCCCGCGATGTTAATATAGTGTAAATATGAAAGAAATCTTTCAAAAAATAAAATCATAAAAATAATATTTTTTTTTAAGCATACAGTTTTCGATAGATAATTTTATTTCCTGGAATTTATGACCATATCTACTTCAATTTGAAAAAAATAATAATAATGTATTAAATAAAAAGTATAGTAAACAAAAATAATTTTTCTTTCCCAGTTCAGAATATCCAACCATTAGAAAAAATCCATTTAGTTTTTCCCTCAGGTCATCAGGCCTGCCAACAAACAGTCACTAGTTACAGATGAAAAATGATTATTGTTTGAAATCAGTGTTTAATCTTTGACGCCGTTCAACATTTATAGAAATAAACATTTATGGGGAAAGAAAGAAAGAAATTACCTTTAAAACAGCTTTATTGAGGGTATCATCTTTAAGAAGTCGAATGTATGTGAATGAAAAGATTTGTTGTTCATGATAGATGAATATTAAACGAAATTTTAGTTATACGTTAAAAAAATAAATAAATAAATAAATAAAAAGAACAGACACTAGCTGTGGGTGATTATTGTTTGAAGTCAGTGTTCAATATTTTACACTTTCAATATTTATTAAAATAAACATTTATGGGATAAGGAAGAAATTTTTAGTTTTATTGAGATATCATTTATAAGACGTGAATATTCACAAAAGATGACTGTTTATGGTAAATTAACAGTTAAAAGAAGTTTTGTTTAGTATATTTATTTAGCTTTACCGGGGTATTTTGTTTTATAACAGTTCAATGTATGTGAAAAAAAAAATACGTTAAAGATTAAAAGTTGCTGCTTGTGTTAAATAAAAAATAAAGTTTTGTCTAAAATTGTTTTGCACTATTTAAGAATCAATTAAAGAGTTCAATGCACATAAATTCTTAGAAAAGGTGTCTTAATAGGATAAATGAAAATTAAATGAAGTTTTGTGAATATATTTATTTAAAAAAACAAATAGTCGTTAGCTGCAGATGAAAAATGATTGTTTTTAAAATCAGTGTTTAATCTTTGGTGCTTTTAACGTTTATAAAAATAAACATTTATGAAACAAGAAAGAGTTGAAATTACCTTTAAAACAGCTTTATTTTGGAATCATTTTAATAGCCAAAAATATACGAATACTCAGAAAAAATTGCTGTTCAATATAAATAAAACATAAACGAAGTTATATCTAATATTTTTTTTTAGCTATATTGAAGAATCACTTTAAGAGTTCAACGTACACAAATTCTTAGAAAAGGTGTTTTAATATGATAAATGGAAATTAAATAAAGTTTTGTGCATATTTATTTAAAGAAACAAAGTCATTAGCCGCAGATGAAAAATGATTATGTTTAAAATCAGTGTTTAATATTTAACGCTTTTAACTTTTATAAAAATAAAGTTACAAAAAAATAAATAAACATAATGATTTTGAAAGTGGGTCAAGTCCATAAGATTTAACTTTAACTTTTTTGTTTAAAAAAAAAAAAAAAAAAAGAAAAAGAAAAAGAAAAAAGAAAAGAAAAAGAAAAGAAAAAAAAGTTCAAGTTAATTTTTTTTAGAAATTAACATATTTATGTTTTTAATCAATTCAGAATAAATATATTTTAATACCAGTATAAATTTATAACTAGTCATTTATTTGGTCAACGATATTTCAAATGCGTTGATTTTGAAATTGAGGCAAGTCCACTTTAAATAGAATTCTTTTTTTTTTTTTTTTTTTTTTTAAATGTTGCATAATATTAACAAGCACCAGCAGAATTTCATCACGAATACTTTAAAAATCTTCACTGTCTAAATTAAGAAATATAATTATATGCTTATTATTACTGAATATTTTTCTTATTTGTTTTTTCCTATGAAATCATATTTATTGTTTGTTTTATTGCATTGTAAATTTTCTAAAGAAGAATGAAATATTGAAATAAAATAAGTAAATGAGATAAAATATTCAGTTTTTTTTTTTTTTTTTTTTTTTTTTGGTTATCATAATTATATTCCATTCAAAGAAAATCAACACTTTCAAAAAATCATTGCTTTCGAAAGTGAGGTAAGTCCATTGACGCATGCCAAAACCATTGTTTTTTTTTTTTTTGGTTAGCTAACACGAATAACCATTATTGCATTATGCAATTTTTTTTATTGTTATTTAATTACTACCAGAAAGTTTGAAAAAAAAAAAAAGTTTCTCCAGAAACTTTTTTTTTTCCAAACTTTCTGGTAGTAATTGAATTTAAAAAAAAATTGAAGTTTGACAGATATGCTTCTGCACATGCCCGAATGATTCATTCGAATAATCAAAATAATCGTTATGCCTATCACTACAGAATACTGTAACAAAACTTTATATCTATATTATAAAGGACAAACGTGTCCGTGCGTAACGCTGACGTCATTTTGTGAATGGCAACACTTGACGATAAAATTTCGGTTTCGCGATTTTCTGTACTGCGATTTTTTAATTTCTAAACATCGCACGTTTTCAATTTTTACACCGTTAGATAGAGAAAAAAATCTACTTGCAAATGCAGTTTGTTTGAAAACTGTATCTTAATTAATTGATTTATTATGGCTTTTAAAATAATTTTCAAGCATGGATTAACAGACTATTAATTCCTGGCATGAAGCCACTATCGCTTTCATTACATTTCAAAACTTTATTTGCATACATAATTGCTATTTTTCATATAAAAGTGATATTTGGTATTGTTAGCGGGCAATCTAAAAAATCCGTTAGAGTTTTCAATTAAATAATTTTTTTTATCTGTATTTTGTAACCCGGAAAGCCTGGGTCGGATTCCCTAATATTAATAAGGTGAAAGTTGGTGTCTAAGTAGACAATGTCAAAATGGGCGGGGAAGTCTTCCTTTCGGCTTAAGCTCTACTGGCCCCGCCCATCAGATTTGTTTACCTAATTATACTGAGCATTACTAAATTATACTTTGTGATATTGAGCAATAATTATACTATGTAATGCTGAAATACAAATTCTGAAAATACAAGATTCCAAAAAATACAAAATCTGAAAATCCAATTTACCAATCCTACTGAGCAATACTAAATATTACTATGTGATGCTGAAATACAAATTCTGAAAATACAAGATTCCAAAAATACAAAATCTGAAAATCCAATTTACCAATCCTACTGAGCAATACTAAATATTACTATGTAATGCTGAAATACAAATTCTGAAAATACAAGATTCCAAAAATACAAAATCTGAAAATCCAATTTACCAATCCTACTGAGCAATACTAAATATTACTATGTGATGCTGAAACACAAATTCTGAAAACACAAGATTCCAAAAATACAAAATCTGAAAATCCAATTTACCAATCCTACTGAGCAATACTAAATATTACTATGTAATGCTGAAATACAAATTCTGAAAATACAAGATTCCAAAAATACAAAATCTGAAAATCCAATTTACCAATCCTACTGAGCAATACTAAATATTACTATGTGATGCTGAAATACAAATTCTGAAAATACAAGATTCCAAAAATACAAAATCTGAAAATCCAATTTACCAATCCTACTGAGCAATACTAAATATTACTATGTAATGCTGAAATACAAATTCTGAAAATACAAGATTCCAAAAATACAAAATCTGAAAATCCAATTTACCAATCCTACTGAGCAATACTAAATATTACTATGTGATGCTGAAATACAAATTCTGAAAATACAAGATTCCAAAAATACAAAATCTGAAAATCCAATTTACCAATCCTACTGAGCAATACTAAATATTACTATGTAATGCTGAAATACAAATTCTGAAAATACAAGATTCCAAAAATACAAAATCTGAAAATCCAATTTACCAATCCTACTGAGCAATACTAAATATTACTATGTAATGCTGAAATACAAATTCTGAAAATACAAGATTCCAAAAATACAAAATCTGAAAATCCAATTTACCAATCCTACTGAGCAATACTAAATATTACTATGTGATGCTGAGCAATATTTCTACCATGTAATAATATACTGTAAGATGCTGAAGCAAATAATAATAATGGATAGAAGTAAGTACTAATTGAACAATAATGAATGAATAGTAATACTAGAGTAAACAATCATAAATTATGATAAAAATACGAAATAACACTGAATGATGCCATTAAGAATAACTAAAGTGTTACGGTTAGAGTTTATGTAGTGTGTAAAGGTCCTTTTAGACAATTTGGAAAACACATAACAAATTTGAAAACCCAATTAAAGAAAGTACCATGAGTAGTCGAAATATATCCGAATTATTTTGTGCAGCCCTGTATATAATATATAGATTTGTATCTATGCTACATAGTAAGCTGAAATTCAGTTTAGTTAGGAAATACATAGCACAGTTAAAAATTCCTATTCATCCTATTTCCGTAAATAAACCAAAATGTGTTCGATATATTTTGTGCTGCCCTGTATATGATCTGTAGCATTTATACACACCAAGTTACATGTTAAAAAAAATGTTAAATTTAAAAACGCATACCACAACTGAAAACGCACTTCCAGAAATTATTGTTCATAAGCAGTGCTGTAACCGAATTATTTTGTGTGTCCCTGTAAATGAACGATGAATGGTATGCCCATGATATTCTATAGGAACACTTTTGTAGTGTACCTCAGTGATATATATCAATTTCAAGATTAGATTAATCACGTTTCCAGCGTTTACTGGAGGTCCCATTATCTGTGATTTATTCTGTTGTGCTAATTCAGATATCAGACCAGATGTTATGATCATTAAGATTAACAGGGTGAAATAGTTCAGCCATATTCGTCCGGGATTGCTCAGTTGGTAGAGCATTGGCAGCTTCAGCCAAGGGATCAAGGGTTCGAATCCTGGCCCGGATTTTTTCGCCTAGTTGGGAAGATTACATCTCATAATTTCAATATGTTTGAAATAGTGTAACATCATTAAAGTACACCGCAAACGATTTTCTTCGTAGACCGTAATGTAACGGAATTGTTTTGAGTGTCCCTGTAAATGAACTACACATGCTACACACGTCATTTGCAATACAAAACATGCTATATTAAACCTTAATAACATATACCGATTGCATGGCAATCCGAGTACATTTACGCGAGTTAGAGCACGGACAGACAGAAAGACAAACCGAACACCCATAAACACTTTTCAACTATGTTGGAAAGTGTTAAAAACAAGTCTATCACTGCTTACGACTATTTTTAAACCCATTCAAATTCAAACCATTAAATACCTACCATTAAAATAAAATGGACATGCTCAACTTTTAAAATCAACGGCTTATATATGAAAAAAGAGAAATCTAGAAATTACCTTTAAAACAGCATTATTTTGCAATCATTGTAATAATAGCTAAAAATATAAAACTACTCAGAAAAAAATTTATTGTTCAAGATAAATAAAAAAAAATAAACGAAATTTTATCTATTGTATTTATTTTTTTAAATCTGACTTTATAAAAACTTTCTTTCACGTAAACTTATTTAATAAAAGACAATGATAAGTAGTTTAATAAATAATTATAAAAGCTCTTAATGCATTGTATGAGATGTTTAAAAGCATTTTTTCTTTGTAAGTTTTCTTTCCAAGTTATCATTTAAAAGTGTTTATTATCTTTTAACCGATGAACTTTAAAAAAAAAAAAGTGTACCAAAAAACATGTGCTTGAAGTAAAAAGTTATGTTAAATGTCATGATTGTCAAATGTTGTGACAAAACATATCACTGCCTGTCAATCTTTTTGTTGTTGTTGTTGTTGTTTTAAAAAAAAAACCTCCTTTCAATTGGTTTAAAAAAAGAGCAAGTTTATCCCTGTGTTTTGTTTTATGTAAGAGGATGAATGCTATTGGAATCGGTTGTGAAGATTTGGATTATTTTGAAGATTGAATGTCCAATATTGTGGTGATAAAACTGATTTTTACAATTCTCGTATGTTTTAAAAGACCGTGTAAATTTTTATTAGGATAAGATAAGATGAAGCATGCTCATCCAAGCTGTAGTAAAAGTCACATGTTCTCCCAATTTTCTGCTTGTTGTTGGAATAAAGTACCATAGTCTATCCAGATTTTGGATCGCTCATTGCATTGTATATAGTTTTAGTTTTGCGATTTAAAAAAAAAAAAATCGTATGTATTGTTTTTTTTTTTTTTTTTTTTTTGCAAAGATATCTTTTAAAAATGTGTATTATCTTTTAACTGACGAACTTTAAATAAGTATGCCAAAAAACATGTGCCTGAAGTAAAAAGTTATGTTCGATGTCATAATTGTCAAATGTTATAACAAAACATATCACTGCTGTCAATCTTTAAAAGAAAACTTCCTTTTAACTGGCTTAAAAAAAAAAAAGTTTATCGCTGTGTTTTGTATTATGTAAGAAAATGAACGCTGTTGGATTCGGTAGTGACGATTCGGATTATTTTGGAGATTGAATTCACTAATATTGTGGCAGGAAAACTGATTTTTACAATCCTAGTTATTCTTGAACAGCCCGTATAATTTTTTCTTAGGATAAGATAAAATGAAGCATGCTCATCCAAGCTGTAATAAAATTCACAATGTTCTCCCAATTTTTGGCTTGCTGTAGAATCGGAAGAAAAAAAGCCTTTCCCTATTTTGAATCACTCGTTGCATTGTATAGAGATTTAGTTTTGCGATTAAAAAAAAAAAAAAAAAAATCGAATATTCTTTTTGATCATATATTCTACAACGTTATTCGAATAATCACATGTATTGTTCTACTGTCTGAAATGTCATAACTACCTGATTGGCATAACAGTTAGTATTGGTATTTGGTATTATTTACATTGGCCAGTTTTAGCCAAATTGCTGTAGGAAGGCTGCCTTCATGGAGGATTTTTGTAGGGAAAGTGACCCGAATTATCGTTCTTGTACAAGGAAAACACTGAAAACTTTGCACATTCATCCCGTCCAGACTGTATTGGTATCGACCTAAGCTCCTCATTTTGCACAATGTAAATATTGCTGCAGTAAAACTACTGCATCAGCGATTCTAGGCATATACACATAAAAAAACGAGCTCTGTTCTTAGATAAACGGATTTTTTCCGTAAAAGCATAAATTTTACGGAATTTGGCCGTTTAGTTTGAAAAAGTGGCTTTTCCCGTAAATTCACTGCAGCAATTCACAGTAAAATACCCGTGATTTTACATTTATTCTTTACAGTGTAGCTTGAGCAGCTTGTGCAGCATGTTAATTACTGGGCTGACTGGGTCTTGTTACAACAGTTAAACTACCCTTATGCCATAATGGCATAAGGGTAGTCGTAGCAAGTCCATATATGCCATAATATATACCATAATCGTATATTAGGAAGCTGAACTGAAGATCGCGGCTTTGAAACCCGAATAACACGTGGGTTTAAAAAAAAAAATGTGAAGTCAATTGTTTTCCTAGTCTTTATGAGTTAGTTCTTTCTTTCTTTCTTTTTTACTATACCCATGTTATATACGCATGCACAAAGCAAATATAAATCAATATTGACATTTTTAGAAGCTTTTGGAGGTTACAATTATAATTTTTTACGACCTGAAAGAAATAAACGAAATATTTTATTCTCGGGAAACCTGTGTCCGCTGCTCTTTTGCTCTGCAAGAAAAACGAACAATAAATAAATAAATAATGCATCTTCCTAATGATTCTTCACGAATAAGATGAGCTTATTGGGCTTAACTCTGGATGTAGTCCGGTTTTCCTCTGTTCACCTTTGCGTTAGAGAATGGGAACACTGACGTCCCAGCCATAGGTCAGGTGTTGCAATCCTTGTATTGTAATGAGACAGATGGAAATATGTAGGCTGTATGGAAATTATGTTCAGTCTCATAAGGTGCTACTTTTATGTATCAGTACGGGGTATATCATTTGATAGCGGAAGAAGATTTTCATTTCTTTCTTTCTTTCTTTTTTTTAATGAAATTACGAAACTATATTCGTTGATTAAATCGGGGGGAAATGATTCATATGTATTTCTATATTTTTGGTAGCTATTTAGAAAGTTTTCTGATTTATTCGAACCATAAAAGTTGATTATGCAGGATATTGGGGAACTTTTCCGACTACAACAACAAGACGCACCAACAAAATAAATAAACAAATATATAAAGAGAGAAAAATGTAAATGTGAGAAAATGGAGTGAATCACTCGACTTTCTGAAAAATTAAAGATATTTTATAAATTTCTGACTCATATGAATTGGCTGGAATCGAATTCTGGACCTTACGTTTTGAAGCTGGATGCGTTACTTCTGCGCTACTAATGCTTGATTACATCGCCGCAATATTTATCATTTATGCTCTGCCATATTCTCTTAGTGATTTTCCCTTTAGAGTCGGTCACAAAATGGATTAAATACCTAATCCGTCGCTCGATTTTTATGAAAATCTGTATAGTTCTTGCGACAGCAGTCTGTAACATATTTGCCAAATGGAAGCTCAGTCGGAAATACCGTTTGGGTATTATCAGGTTCATTCATACACACAAGCACACATACAAATCATGATTACAGTATTTTTTCTTACACTGTGTGTTCGGGAAAAAAAAAAGAGAGAGAGAAGGAGAGAGAGGCGGGGGGGGGGGGGATTAATACATAACCAGACATAGCCTTAAAATTTAAGACGCAATCCATTTATATAAATTAAAAGCACAGGGATCTTACTCGAACTCGAACCAAGATTTGCGTACATAACTTTAACGAATACAAAGCTATTTGAAGCCGTGATTCACTTATCCCAGTCAAAAGTACAGAGATTTTTCACGAACTCTGACCAAAATTTGGGTACATAATTTTAATAAACACGAAGATATTTTAGAAAAATTTACAACAGAATTATCTTGCTTTGTATGAAATGGTAAGACATTTCATACGTCGAGATGTGTGGAAGTGGCATAAGCATCCATCAACACCCAAATAGCACTAATTTAGACGTTCACTGTATCAGAATGTAGGTGGCAGTATATATGATGTCACTGACTGAATTTTTATGCACTTTATTATTTTACTTGTACATGTTACATATGCTGAAAAAGAAAGATCCATTTTCGAAATACGTATCTTTTCTTTCCTTTTATTACATTTTAAAGGAATATTATTATTATTGTTATTATTATTATTATTATTATTAGGCTTTTTACCAGCGCGCATAGATTTTGGTGGTGGCTTTACAAAAGTCATCCATACTTTATATATTTTTCCCTTCCAATTTTCGTTATCAATGTAACGCAATGGATTCTAAAAAGCACTTTTGGATTTAAAATATACCTTAAAAAAAATCTTCAATCAAAAAAATGAAAAGATTGTATCAAGATTGATTTTCACACGACGTTATTGCCATTACTATAATTATTATTATCGCCTTCAACATTGTTTAAAAAGAGTAATAAATGCCACTATTCCCATCTATTTTACAGCCTTAAATTTATAGATCTTTACGATAGATTCTATTTCGGTTTAAATAGCGTTCGATGTTATGAGAGAAATTATATTTCTCTCTGTCTCAACGAATGAAGATTTTCGTTTCTGTCCACGTACGATAAAAATACAAGACATCATTACATAGCAATGAAAAAAGATTTAAAATTTTCTTTTGTCAAATCCGGGCAAGTTTATAAGCTATCTACCATTATTTTGATATGCTTTGATGTCTTTTAAGAAATTTCGGCACGTCTCTGACCACTTCTATTTTGGGTGTTTAACACGTCATCCGGTGGTCACGAGAATTATCGTGTTTCCAAAATATACCTTGTGATATACCATCTGTTATTTTCTATGGAAATGTAGGGAATTCGGAGTGCCATTTCTGAAGATGTCAGTCAAAAACACTTATCTGCTTACTTTCCTTTTTATCTTAACAATTAAAGAATTGTTAGAGAAAGGAAAATGTTATAGGAAATGAGTAGTTTTACCTATATTGTAACGGAAAAAAATCCCTCTACGAAAATACTTGCGGACCGTAGAGTAAGTGACCTTATTCAGAACAATCTAGTACCGGTCCTGTACTAATCAAGATAGCGTCTTGAAACGGTATTTGTATTAAATGTACCGTTGCAATTGTAATTAGTAGATGTTAAGGCTGATTTCAAATCCAAACTGGTTACTTTCTGACACATTTTTTTAAATCATTTTTGTTTGTAAATGTATTAAACTGGCAGGTGCTCTTATTAAGAAACTAAGTAATCAAAGTACAGTCAGAAGATTTTTCAGAAAATGCTGCCAAAGTTGGCGTTTTAAAGTATGCATGTATATTTGAACAAAAGGCATTTGTAGTAAGCATGTAAATTTTTGGTATTGCGTCTCATTCCTCTTTTTATATTTTGCACTGAATAAAGGGCTGCTTTATAAAACTTGCCATAAGGCTTTGCGCAATAAGCGCATGTATGTCTATTATTATTTCTAGTTCTTCTAATAATTTTTTTATGCAGAAGAAAGGGTTCCTTTTTGAAGTCCTGAAACAGCGTTATGATAAATCTTGTGGTCAACTGTGTTTTTTCATTACTTTCAATTTTACACATCATATATTCCTTATAGATGCGTACGATATGGTGCCTTAATGCGATTTATATATTATATATAAACTCGGTTTGTGCGTCAGGTGCCGCCATCCGAAAAATCTACAAGAGACCACGCCACTTCTTCCGGTCAAGGGTCCATTCTTCTTCCAGACCCCTATCCCTCATGGATTTTTTTATATCATCCATCCAGGTCTGTCGTGGTCTTCCTCGTTTCCTCATTTGGTTTGTTCTGTAATTAGATGCGATTTTGGGTAGTCTCTCGTCACTCATTCTTTTAACATGGCCATACCAGATTAATTGTTTCTTTTGGAGATCGTCTAATATGGTTCCCTTTATTTTCATCATTTTTTTTTATTCTTTCATTTCTTATTCTCTCTATTCTTGATATCCTGCATGATCTTCTTAGGGCATCCATTTCCACTGCTGCTAATTTCGTTCTTTCAGTCTCCATAATTCTCCATCCCTCTGCTCCATATAACAAAATGCTCTTTACTATAGAATTATATTTTCTTTTCCTGGAGACCTCCTCACTCCACCAAATAGAGTTTAAAAGTTTAACAGCCTTTCTTCCTTGGCAGATTCTGTATTTAATTTCCTGTGAGTCTGTGCCTTCTCTATTAATGTCTACACCAATGTATCTATAATACTCACAGCTTCCTATTTTTATGTTATTATTTAAATTCAGTTCTGTCTCATTTCCTTCTACACATAGGTATTTGGTCTTACTAGCGTTCATGTAGAGTCCCCATTTCTCATATTCTTTCTTAATTTTCATCGTCATTTTCTCTAAATCATTTTTATTTTTTGCAATTATAACTAAAATTATTTATCACTTAATTTCGAAAAGAAAAAAAAAATCTTCTCTGATGCTCTAATACCAGTAAACTGCCTCTTCAGCCTAATTTAACTATATATATTTTTTTCTCTTTCGAAAAAAAAAAATTGTACAAGAGCATCGGAATCACCCACCATTCTTCCGAAATGTGAATCTGTAATGAAATTTTCATTCATAACGTCACTTTTTCGCGTCCAGACGTCTTCCGACTTAACACAATTACTCAGCTCCCAGCGTCCTACTTCTAAAAAACCTGCTCGCTTTCGGGGGAAAAAAGAAAGGCCGCCTCAACTATGCGAGGATGATGCAGTTAGAACAAAGGGAAGAGCAAGATTTACCGCATTTTTGATGCCAGATCGTGAGCTTTTTTGACAGGTGGCATATTTTTATGTACATTTATTTATCAAATTTATCAAAAGAAGGAGTATAGTAAACTCCTTTGACCTTATTTGTTGTTGGAGTAGTACTACTTGGGGTAGTTTCTATAGCTCTTTGTTTATTAGTAGATGTTGTTTTGTGGTTGTTTTCCACAGAGTTTCTATGAGAAAAATTAGTTTTGTTATTATATAGAATGTCTGAATGTGTTATGTTCTGGGATGACTTTTTAAAGAATAAGGTGAACTTTAACATGATGTAGATGCATAATTAGATATACAGAATGGTTTTTCCTTTTTACTATCTGAAAATGTGAATGTTATATCTTCCGAGGAGAAAATTGTTTAAACAAGATATATTTTAACATTATATGTATTATAATTAGATATATAGGGAGGATAGTAAATTTTACTGTTATGTAAAACTTTGAATGTTTTGTCTTTCGATATATATGTATATATTTAATAAGGTAAAATTTAAGATGGATGCATAATTAGATGTACAAAATGTTTTGGTAAGTCGAAATGTCACGAGATTTTTTTTTTTTTTTTTTTTTTTTTTTTTGATTTTTTTTAAAATTATTTATCAGTAATTCATGAAAAATAGCCATTTTGTTAAACAAAGTTACAAAAAGGCTTTCAATAATTTATTTATTTATTTTTAATATTTAGACACTATTAAGTGTCTTAAATACAGACACTATTAAGTGTCTTAAATTTTTAAGACACTTTAAAGTGTCTCTTTTATGAACCATCCGTTTCAGACATTTAAGTGTCTGAATTTCACATATTTTAGTTTACAGTGTTGACTTTCCAAATAGCGTCGAAAAGTTTCTAGTCCTTTTATAGCATCTGAGTAGGTTCAACGCAGAAAAACGTCCGTTTTTCTGCGTTGAGAGACAAATTCTTACATTATTGTATGATTGCAATGCAATTTTTTAAAAATTTCTTGATTAAAATTAAAATTACTTTTCTATATTAATTAAAATTTTACAAAACTAATGAACATAATTTAAATAAAATAAACTTTTTGTTTTATTTTTCACCTTCTAAAAGAAAATATTTTTTACAAAAATAATCATATTTATGTTTGACATTTTATTTAATTAAACGAAAATATATGCAATTATAACATATGTAAAAGTATTATTGAAAAAATATAATTGTTAAGTTTTTATTGCTTAATCAAAATCACTCGTTTACTGCCAAAGAACATTATTTCACTGAAAAACCTATAAAAATTTGCTAAAAATAATCCCATTTTCTGGTCTGTCTTGACCGAAAGCGATAAAGAGAAAAACTATTAAAACGTGTTTGGCATATTGCCCTTATCTGGGACCAAAAGTCATTTTATTAAAAACACATAAAAATAAAACTTCCTAAAAGACAGCCATTTAAACTTCTTTATAAACCATCAATCTTTTCCAATCCTAAAAAAAAAATAATATAAAAAATAAAAATAAAATAAAACATCAAAAATGAAATCTCGCTATAAATTTAGAGGACATCTATAATGCGAAGGACAATGTGTCTTATAGGAGGTTAAAGGTACGCTGTCAAAAACTTGAAAGAGGGGGGGGGGGGAATTCTGCACTTCGAACTGAAGACTAGGAATCCATATTCTGCATTGCATTGTTGGAACATCACCTGCCTTAGCAGCCCTAGATGATATATTTGTTGTATTTTTATTTCAGTATTTTTTTTTCCTTTTAAAGTAGTCATTCCCCTGACTGGTGACGCCTTGCCAGATTTGTGTCATAAGACCTATTTGCAGAGGTGCTGGAGGACTAGTCTTTTTCTTTTCTTTTTTTATGTATTTACTCCCCCCCCCCCTTTTTTTTTTATAGCCCAGAGTACCTGTCGCAGCATCGCCGGTTATCTTTTGTCCACGAACACCTGTCAAGAAAAACCAGATAAAATATTAGATGGGCCGTGTTCGGAGAACTCGTGGAAAAAATAAAAAATATGAAGAATATTCCGAGATTATACTTTTATATGGAGTCTGAAATTTGTTGCTGTCAACGTTTCGGAGTTTTAAAACGTTTTGATTCGTTTGGGTTCCATTGTTGTAGCGTTGTTGCTCCTCTAGGTTGTAAATCCGGATTATGTTGTATGGAATAGTTGGGAGCATACAAGGAAAAATTGCGCATATTTTTCATCTTCAGGGTCGGAATGATCTTTTTATATTCAGAACTTATCTGGACTTCAGAAGTCTATAAACAAAGTTCTTAGTCCGGAGATTTTTACGAGGGTTTTAGCAAATAAAATAAGATTATGTTTAATGTCAAGGTCAGTGAAATCCGCAATGACGAAAAAATAAAACGCGATTATTCAGGTGAATAATTAAATAAAAGTGAATAAGGATAGTTGCAAGGTGCGACTTCCAAAGCTAAAAACCTTGACCTTTAGCGGCTCTCTGTCCTGTCCTTATATTACTGGATATCACATTAGGGTTGCGGTTAACCCCTTCGTGACAAGTGTGACGTATACATGCCGTACAGGATGCATTCAATCCTTAATTTTGACTGCCGCTATTTCTGAATATCAATTTTCGTCTTATTTAGTCACAAATTTTCCGCATCTAAATAGAGCAAAAACAATCACAAAACGATCTATATCTGGGAACGGTTTTGAACCATTTTACCCATAAAATGAACAATGTTGTGTTACATGTCCATAAGGTAGTAAATACGTGACGCATAAGAAACGATGTAATGAAAAACACAACACTAATAAATTTAGCAATTATGTGTTTAAAAATTTCATAAAAGAACATCTTCTTCAATCTGCAGAGAGAAAAAAATGAAGACAGGGAGAAATAGCAGTAACATACGTACTACTTTGACAGTGGCAAAGATTATTTTTCGAAAATAGTGGGGCTTAAAAATAAAATATTGCATATGGGGCGCTCGTCGTAAAGAGATTAAACATTTCTGTTGAACAGGTATGTTGCTATAGCTTATCTAGTAAACCCTAAACTAGATAAGTCCATGTTTATGAAGTAAAAATTCTTGTTGGTAAAGGTTTAGTAAATGTAATATCATAGTATGATAATAAATATATTCATATACATACAAGTTGTAAATTTCCAACTGGACGAAAAATGTCCGGGCCAGGATTCGAACCTGGGATCGCCTGGCTGAAGCCGCCACGCTCTACCACTGAGCTATCCCGGTCGAATCTGGAGGGCATAATTCATCCAGTTAACCTTATTGATCAAAGCATCTGGTCTGATATTTTGATCAATTTTGCTTTGATGAATAAGGTTAACTGGATGAATTATGCCCTCCAGATTCGACCGGGATAGCTCAGTGGTAGAGCGTGGCGGCTTCAGCCAAGGCGATCCCAGGTTCGAATCCTGGCCCGGACATTTTTCGTCCAGTTGGAAATTTACAACTTGTATGATTACTTTACCAATTTAATAATTGTGTTAAAAAAATAATCCAGTGTATTCACGTATCCAGCGTTTACTGGAGTTCCATTACCTGCGATCTTTTCTGTTGAGCTGATTAAAATATCAGACCAGATGCTTTGATCAATAAGGTTAACTGGATGAATTATGCCCTCCAGATTCGACCGGGATAGCTCAGTGGTAGAGCGTGGCGGCTTCAGCCAGGCGATCCCAGGTTCGAATCCTGGCCCGGACATTTTTCGTCCAGTTGGAAATTTACAACTTGTATGATTACTTTACCAATTTAATAATTGTGTTAAAAAAAATAATCCAGTCTATTCACGTATCCAGCGTTTACTGGAGTTCCATTACCTGCGATCTTTTCTGTTGAGCTGATTAAAATATCAGACCAGATGCTTTGATCAATAAGGTTAACTGGATGAATTATGTCCTCCAGATTCGACCGGGATAGCTCAGTGGTAGAGCGTGGCGGCTTCAGCCAGGCGATCCCAGGTTCGAATCCTGGCCCGGACATTTTTCGTCCAGTTGGAAATTTACAACTTGTATGATTACTTTACCAATTTAATAATTGTGTTAAAAAAATAATCCAGCATATTCATATACACTTTGGTTAGTGCATGTAATAAATATATTTATTTTGTTCGGCGCTACACACTTTTTTCAAAAGTTACACACTTTAGCTAGATGATGTGCTTGCTCTACAGTTAAGTTTTCTTCTCATTTTTTTCTTCTCAAATTTTTCAGTTTTTTTTTTTTTTTTTTTTTTTTTTTTTTTTTTTCAAATCTCTATTTTTTCAGATGTTTCGAATAAATCTTAATCTACATTATAAATACCTGTTTTCGTTTGTAAATTTGTCAGATTCTTTACTTAAACAATTTGAAGAGCTGTACTTTATCAGAGGCTTCGAACAAATGTTGTTCTACATATTATTTTTATTCTTGTTTGAAAAATCGTTATCTTTTTCAACTAAGGAAATTTTAAAGGACTGTGTTTTTTTTAGATGGTCTGAATAAATGTCGTTCTATCTTATAAATATTTTTGTTTGTGAATTCATCAGATTTTTAATCTGAAAAACTGAAGAGCTTTACTTTATCAAAGTTTCCGAACAATTGCTCTATGCTATTTGTAGTCTTGTTTGGAAATTGTCATAATTTTCAATTTTAAAGAGCTGTACTTTTCAAATGTTCCAACTAAATGCTGTTCTACGTTATTATAATTATTCTTGTTTAAAAATTCATTCTGTTTTGTTATTATAAAATTTAAGTAATATCCTTTTTACAAATGCTCTTAATAAATGTTAACATTATGAGTGTTTTTGTATGAAAGTTCGACAGATTTTTAATTGAAATGTTATAGAGCTATTTCTCTCCTTTTTTTCTTTTTTCTATATTTCTATTAATATTTATTTTAAATTAAAGGCAAACTATTCTGATGCATGGTTAAAAATGGCGGGGTTCATCAGATTTTTAATTAAAAAATTAAAAGGCTACTTTTGTTTTTCAAATAAATTTCGTTCGAAATTAAATATAAAGGTTGGAAATTATACTATACAGCATGTAAAAGAAGAATGGAACTCGCCTAGATTTCGGAACACTGAACAAGTTTTAACAAAAAATTTATTCTCGAAATATTAGAGTTTCTTCCTTACAACTCTTGCTTGAAATTTCTTTATTGTCAACTCTCATGCCAAATCTCGGTGTGACACTGCATGGCTTCTTTATTATCTACATCTTCCTTTATTCTTTTCTGGACCAGCTACGGTGACAGTTACCCTTCAGCCCTAACGAAGAACAGCGACGTGCGCTGAAATTCGAAACGATATTCGATCTATCATTTATTTTTGATCGAATTCGGTATCAGCTGTTCTCTTTTTTTTTCCCACTAGGAGCTTTTGTTCCCCAATATCGACATTTTTTTCCCTGAGTACCTCATGAATAATGTGGCTGTATTGGAAAACGTTGTTCAAAGAGACAGCAAAGAAGAGCAGCTCTTCTTTCGCGAAAAAAAGAAGAGAAAAAAGTAAAATCAACTTTACTTTGCGGTATTTTTATACGTTGTTTAAGAATTGTGATGTTCTTATTGCTCTTTTGGGTCTTGGACTTAGTAAGATTCTAGTGACGTATTTTCGTTGAAAAAGTAAAGCACACTGATTTGTTGTGTATTTTTTAGAAGGGAAAAAAAATCTTCCCTTTTTAGACGAAAAAAGATTGGAAAATTCCTGTGATATATTTTCATTGAGAAAGTATGCACTGATTTACTATGCATTACAAAAATGCATTAATCTGCCTTGAGAAAATGGTTTTTCTTTTCTTTTCTTTCTTTTTCTCTCTCTTCCTTTTTAATTTCTAAGTAATTTCTTGTAAAATTTTAATAATGCATTTTCATTTAAAATGCAAAACGCATTGATTACCTGTGTAATTTTAAAGGTTTTTTTTTCTTTTTTTCTGGTGGGAATGGGGTTGGTGATAGGATAGTGGAATTTTCTTTGATTAAAAACGATATGTTGTGATTATGCATTGTAAAATATAGATACATTTACCGGACAATAAATTTTATTTTATTGTTTATTATTATTATTATTTTACAGTGGTTTTGTCGTAATTTGTTTGTATATTTTTTTTTCTTCGCAAACAATAATTTTTTAAAACCAGAGGATCTAACCGGGCTTCCGGGATTACAGAAGATACTATCCACTGTACAAAATATAGGTGAAAACTTTTTTTAAAACTTTAATACATTTTTTTAAAAACATTTAATACATTTTTTTAGATTGCCTGCTGAAAACACCAAAAAGCATTTTTATATGAAAAATATCAATTATGTATTCAAATAAAGTTTTGAAATTTATTAAATATGATAATATCGTTTTAGCCGCACGCCATAGGTTAATAGCCAAAGATCTATACTAAGATATATTACCCCCCCCCCCCCCCGCCTACCCTCTTCTTCTTATATTTGATACAGAGTCTAAAAACTAATTCGGGAAGCAAATTTAATATTCTCAAATTAAATGATTTAGATTTTTATGTTTCTTAATGATTGAGTTTAAAATATTTTATCTATTGTAAGGAAAATTCAACTTTATGTAATTTAAATTAGGTGGGGGGGGAGGGGGGAGAAAACTCGCCAACAATAAAAGAAATATATTTCTTTGAAGGATAAAACATTTATTTCAAGAAATAAATCGCCGTAACTTCGTCTACTACGTTTTTTTATAACAATTGATAGTAGAAGAACGTCACTAGCTTCAACACACGTCCAACAGCTGAAATACAGTGACTAGGTCAACTAACCCGATGGAAACTGCATTTACCCTACTATAACGATTTAAAAAAATCTATCACTATTGAATTTTTATTTAATTTTTAGTCACTATAAATCCGCATTTCATTTTCCCCAGGTTCATCTATTTGTGCTCATCCATTCGTTTCCATGACAACCCTTATTTAATGCGTAACATAATTGTAGTTTGCGAATGGTTCTTCCTTTCTTTTATTTGTGTAATTTAGTTTCTACTTTAATAATTAATGTTTGTTTATTGCATGTGCATTGTCGATTAGTGAATAAATGACATGAACAAATGCACCGGATACAAACGCTGGCTTTATTTGTTAATGGTTAGGGAAGTGTGATTTTTATTATTCAACTGTTATCTACGGATTCAATCTTTTATTTATTTCTACGCTTGAAAATGTTTTTCAATGTTTAAAAGAAGAAAAAAACAAATAGAAATCTTCTTTATATAGCGAATAATTATAAAAACTAAGTAATTGTGCCGTTAGTTTTAATAGCAGTTCACTTATCTATAGAAATAATTAAGCGATGTACTTTTATCAATGTATTTATAACTTGTTGTTTGCAAAGAAAATATATCAATACACGTACACCAAAACCACCGTTAAAAAAAAAGGGGGGGGGGATAATCAGTAAAAGAAAATTTAGTGTCCGAAAAATCACTATATATCATAAAAATAAAAAAATAGATAAAATCTTTTTCAATGTATTTAATTTTAATCGTTGAATACTGGTTATATATTTTAACAAGTTATCAACATGCATTTAATAAAATACTAAAGAAAATTACTAAGTAAATACAATAAAATTATAAAATTAATAGCTATTCAGTAAAATAATTTATTTATATTCATTTTATTTAAATTATATTGCTAATTTTTATTTGACGTATGAGATCAGGACAGAGCAAAAAAACACAAGGGAAAAAAATAGAGAAAAAAAACGTTTCATGCTGTTGCGAAAGGCATTGTTGGTAAACAATAGGGAACCAAGCGAGGGCTCCCCCACTCCCCTCAGCAATATCTTGGACTCCGACTCCCTCTAGCTTTCATAATCTTTTAATAATACTTGTGTACATTGCATTTAAAACTTTTTTCAACTTTGTGATCAAAAGTTTTATGTCAATGGATTTGTCCTCTATTTTTTTCTGTTGTTTATTATTAAAATGCAGGGAAAAAAAAAAAAAAAAAAAAAAAAGATGGAATTTGTATTAGACTTATCTAGAGTCCTACATCGAGTCGGGTAGCCGGATTTTGTTGACTTCAAATGTTTCATGTTCCGGTCTGTTTTAGGTTAGTTTTTTACTCTTTCGGAACGAGTTCGAGATAACCCGATTTTTCAAAAGCAAGTCCTGGATATTTTTCAAATGGAAATAACTATATATTTGAATATTAATGATTGTATATGTGTTAATTTTTATTTTAAAAAAAATGATAATGGAAATATATTTGTAGACTATTTTCCATAATCGTAATAAAATATGGATTAATTTTCTTCCACTTCGGATTCGGGTTTGAATATTTCGAATTCGAGTCGGATTTCGGGTTGATTTTAATCTGAAACTTCGGGTTCGGGTCGGATACAACCTAACCTGGACAACGATTTAGCTCCACCAAAAAAATTCAAAGCTCTTCCCTCCCTCTGACTTTGCCGTCTGGTTACCGCCCTGCGATATCTCTAGAATAGGAACTAACTCTGAAATAAAACGATCGTGTGCGTGTATGTATAAAATGAACGTCTTTAGTATCAATTCAGATATGTTAAAGAGAAAATGGAAATCTAACCGTATGTACAAAATCATCACAAAAACCATACGTACATAAGACGCAGCGTATAAATTTAAAACTATTGAAAATTTTAAATATGTAGAAACAGAAAAATGCTAGGGAAAAAAATTAGGTTAAAGTGCCCAAAACCTACATCGACTGATACATAACAAACAATATACAAAAGATACATAAAAAAAAAAAGTTTAATAGTGCATTTATAAAAGCAAAAGTGCATTTATTATGCTTCGCAGAAAATTCGTCGAGAAGCACGTAAGATATGTGATATATATATATGAAAATGTGCATTTTATTTCATACATATGTGTAAGGTTCAATTCTAAAGCTGCACTTGTGCTTACTCTAATAAAATGCATTGTGAAAAATAACTAAGGAAGAGAAAAATAAACCTTACAAACAGAAGAATGGAAAGATATGAAAAAAAATATATATGCTTGTGTGTGTAAAGTCCAATAACCTATATAAATACCTATATATGTACCGTATATTTATTTACTTTTAAATTAGGTTTGAAACCAATTTAAACATATCACAAAAAAACTGCTTTTCACTTTCTCTCACACTCTCTCGCACGCATGGTCTCCCTCCTTCAAAATTATAGCTTTGAAAATTCTAAAATTGGTACTTTCAGTGGCTGCAACGCACCCTGTTTTGAAATTAATTGTTAGAACGCTCAATTAGTTTCTTCCGCATTTTCTTTTCTACCCCTTTATTTTCTTTTTAATCCTCATTGTCAACTTTTCCGCTGCGAATCGCTACCACGAATCGTGAACCTTGGGTTGACCTTCGTTTATATCACGCTTCCTCACACCGTGGTAGAGATTTTAATAAATGTTCTTCTCAACATTACATACCATAGTAATCAGCCACAGGAATACATAATACATATTCTGGATACCAGTTTTTGTATACAGAAATATTTTTATAATGATTATAATTTCCTTTCAAGTTGGATTTTTTTTTTTTTTTTTTTTTTTTGGTAATTTTGGAATATGTATTTTTGCTACCGAAATTACCTCACCATATCCAATTTTAAAAGGGAAAATCGACGTTGCCTTCCTTTTTAATTTATATTTTTAAAATTCCGATCGAATAAATTACAGAGCGGATCGATGCAATATGTGGGTGTAAAATGAAAATCACACCTTTGAGATGAAATCTTTGGATTTGCAATGCTGTTCATTTTTGTATTTGAGCAATACCAATAATATTTTTCTCTTTAATGTTTCTGGTAAAAGCGCCAAATTTTTCATGGATGGTTGCCACCGAATAAAAAAGCAAAATAGAAATAATTACATTAAAATTATATAAAAAGAAAAGAGTGAAATAATTTTAGAAAATAATAGGGTAAAGTACTTTCAGATTCATCATTAACTCTGTTTCCTTTTTGCTTTTAAATTTGAAAGGAAACGAGATCGATACACATAATAATGAATGTATGAGAACGTGATCTTTCTTAGGTTCTTAAGTTAGAATTTTTTTTCCCCTTTTAGAAATTACAATTAAAGCTCTTATTTATACGTATATTTGTATTATTTTAATTTTTATTTCTCCATTCAATAATATTTTTATCTGTTTTCTTTCTGGTTATGTAAAACAATAAACTAAAACTGACAATTAAGTATACAGTTATTAGAAAATAAGAATTCAGGAGGGATTTTTTAAAAATAATTTTATTAAAACTAGGACAATAATTTAATGACATTTAGCATTTTACATCTTGCTTTTTTTAACATTTAAAAAACCATTTTAAGGAAATGTTTTATATACAAAGCCCATTAACTGTTCTTTTTGTGAAAGCATACTTAAATGTAAATTTATTAAAAAAGCTATCCATTATGAATTTGACAAAATTGTTATTTAATTAACTTTCTCCCTCCCCCCCCCCCACTTTTTTATAGTAAATGGAAAAGTTGACAAAAAAAATGGTCATTGATAATTTAGCCAAAAAGTAAATAATTATCGTTTGATTATTTTTTCTTAATTACCAATGTTGTTAAAATCATTCTTTTGTCTTTTAAAGTCCTCGTACATTAATGTAGCAAGAAGGCATCCCCCCTCCTCTGGTTTTATATGTTAAAACTAAAAAACAGGCATGATAAATATAGAATTCTTTATGCTATGATGCATATTGTGTAAAAAAGCCAACATAAAGAAAAGTATAAACATCCAAAATAACTTTAGCATGCAACTGATTCAAGGTTACATAAAATCCTTTTGTCGGTGCAAGATGTAAAAGAAAGGAGAAAAAGCTTGAACAGTAGCAAGAACACGCGAGCTTTTCTTTTATGTTGGTATTTCAATGTCACGTATTCATTTAAAGACAATATTATACATGTGCGAACTAAGTAATTTTTTCATTATTTGTACTTTTTTATGTGCAATAAAGGTTAAAAAAAACTACACATGTTTAAAGCAAAAAAAAAAAAAAAAAAAAATGTAAATAATACAAAAAAGAAAATTGACGTATCGTCAGACAGTTATTACAGAAATTAAGATTAATAAAAACCTTTTAAAATGGAATTTGTGTACAATAGAAACCAGTTTTAAACGAAAATTTTATGATGGTCTTTTGGTGAAGAAGAATCCAATTTAATTAAAAAGATTGTGTATCTGATAAGAAAATAACCTGTCTAAAACGGAACTTCTTGGCGAGTTAGTAAAAGAGGAGTAACTACACTATATATTTAAAATAAAATCACATGTGAATAACAAAGGATGAGATATTATAAAAATCAATGGAAAGGATTAAACTTAATAAGAAAAATAAAATATGAATACAATGCTTATGAAATCTTCAGAGGAGCATCATAACAATAATCCATAGTAAATATATGTTATTTCATCAAATATTGTCAACATTATGCCAAAATCGGCAATATTAAGCCCCTTATAACATATATAAAAACCAAAATAAGATAGAAAAAAAGAAAAAGAGAGAGAGATAAAAAAACTAAAGAAAAAAAAACAGTAGTTAACAGCAATAGAGATTAGATCACAAAGCAATGGATAATATATATTGCCACTCTAGTGCGTAAATATTATCCGCAGATGAGGCAGATTTAATTTTCATTTGACAAAAATAATAATATTAATAATTCGACACAAATAAATAAAAACTTTGATAAGCGATCGTAAATTTGAAATGATGATGTAACCACAAGTGTTTTATGTATGTTGTTAACAATGCTCTGACAATTGTCTGAAAAAAATATGACCGCTCTGTCTTTATAGAAAGTGTTGACTTATAAAGGAAATTTTGTAAATTTCTATATATACTTCCTTAACTTTATCTAATATGAGTGCGAAAAGGAAGAAGAAGAAAGAAATTTTACTTCGGTGATACCTCCGTACTACGTGTTTCCGGATATTGTCTAAAATTACTCATGTGTTTCGTAACTGTTAATTTTTTGTTGCATCTATTGATTCAAAGGAAAATGCGGTAATGTCTAGACACTGCAATCAGGAAATGTTATTTACGAAAGGTCAATTAATGTTTGGGGGTTTACGCAATAGATAAAATCTTGTTGTGGATTTTTTTTTCATATATATATTTGAAAAACAACAAAATTTCATGAAGGTTTTATTCTCAGAAGGTTTTATTGTCTCGAGTTATATCATTGAAAAGGAGTCTCTCTCTCTTATCCGTTGCACTGTACAAAAAAAAAAAAAAAAAAAAAAAAAAAAAAATTTATTTTACGGTGCGTGGCAGTGTATTACTGCTTATTTCACTGCTTATTACTGTTAATTTTGCGGTATAATACTTGCAGCTGGGATACCAGAATTATACCGTAAAATCAACTTTTTTTTTTTTTTTTTCTTTTGCAGTGTAGATGTCAATATGCCGTATGCTCATTGATGAAATTAATGGTAAATGTCGTATGCTAATTGACAAATAATTGAGAAATCCGACTCTGCAACGAACCAGGCTAATTGGAAAATTATCTGTCATTTTCCAATAAAACCTAATATTTTTTAGGCTTATTACAGAAAGGCCTATGCCACTTTAGGCTAATTGGAAAATGATCAGTTGTTTCTCAACTAGCCTGATAATTTTCAGGCTTATTGCAGTGGTCCTTTAGACTAATAAAAAAAGACCAGATATTTGCTCAATCAACTTTGTTCAATATAGGCTTACTGAAATACGTCCACACTTGACTTTTATTTTAAGAGTACATTTTGTCCAATCATCCCGCGGAGATGTATCAATAATATTGCAGATGAAGTAGATTTTTAATGTTTTTTTCCAGCTTTATGTAGAGAAGATGGGTTTATGAATGAAAATGATTAAAAAATATATATAGAAGAAAGGGTCCTTACATGCATTTGATTTACACGCCAGAGTGCGTGAGATTTGTGAATACTTAGGCATATTTTTAACAGCATAAGGCCTATTTTTAATATTTTACTAATTTACAATTCCTTTTTTTTTTTTTTTCTTAGTTCACTTTGAATAATTTCGGGGTATGTGCCTTTTCCATGATTGGAGGTTCCTTTTCGTCCTATGACATGATAGGCAAAAGATATCTCTTAAAATGACAATAAAACAAATATTATTATAAAGTTAATATAAGAAAAAATATGATATCTTAAACGGAAAACTTAAGTAGATGATAAAAGAGAGTTCTACATCAGTGGTGGAGATGGTGGTGACCTCTGAAGGTGAAGTTCAAGGTTACCGGAAGTGGCAGGTGTGGACACCGGATGTAGCAGGTGGGGATAACAGGCATGTTGAGACAGGAAGTGAACAGGAAGTGAACAGGAAGTGTAGATAGGAAGTTTAACCGGAAACGCGGCAGGAAGTGAGTGCGATAAGGGAGAGAGGGGAGGGCTTATTTTTGTGGGGAGGCTTACGCTAACCTGAAATAAAAATGGAATTATTTCTTACTTTGTAAAAATTTAACATAAAATGTATCTTTTTTTTTTTTTTTCCTCAAGTGAAATAAAAATTTTATTTGCTAACTAACACATGAAATAAAAATGGAAATCTTTCTGACTTTGTTTTACTTTATAAAAGTTAGCAAGAAATTTATTTTAAGATTGGAAACGCGACAGGAAGTAAGACCGAAAACGGAATTAGACATGCTTATTTATTTATTTATTTTCGAAAAAGGTTTTCAAGAATCAGGATGTTTGGGAGCGTGTTGGAACAGGACAGGTGGTTTGTGAAACCGGAAGTAATTAAGATAAGAGAGATAAAGAAGGTGCATGATTAGACATATAGATTTTGTTCTTTGTAGAGGGTGAAATTTTGTTTTATTTTTTATTTAAAGTGTTTTCATTTTTTTTTTATTATTATTTAAAGCGTTTCAAATTATTTTTTATATTATTTTTTGTAGTGTTTTACGTATTATTTTAATTTTTAGTGACATTAGAACCTGCAAAGCTCTGTATCACACATGTCTTATCTTAGGTTACCAAGGACGTGTGTGTTGTTATCTCTTCAAATGCATACCATAGCAAGGAATTTCAGACCTGCGTTTAATTATCTTTATCATAGTTTTAATGAACTGCAGGAAATTGTCTTTCACTATTGAGTAATTCGCGAGTTTTGGTTTAATATGAATGCTATTACATCTGTTTGTTTAATTTACAAGCACATTTCTCTTACAACATTCTGTCAACAGATCATTTCCATATTCGAAATAATAATTTAGAAGGAAAATTTTTATATGAAAATACTATGAAATGTCATTTATAGAGATTGACAAAAATAGCATGCTTGATTCTTTCTTGTATTAACCTTATATTCGAAATAGGTTTCTAGTTTTGTTATGAAAAATAACGTGTTTAGATTTTTTAAAAACGAAAGCAAAGTGATTTTTACCAACGTAAATATAAGCTATACACCCACGCATTTAAGTCATTGCCTATAACACAATGCTTAATATTGTATTCACCGTACTATTTTTCTACAAAAGCTGTTTCACATACTTGTATACTGAAAGAAATGTGTCATTTTTAGGAAAAAAATTAATTCAAGTCTTTGAGACTAATCTCTCAAAGGAAAAAAAGATTTGTCATACTTTCTCTTACATTATATCTTCCATTTTTAAGTTTACAAATTTGTGGAGTAACTTAAATAATCGTTTTTATGCTAATTAAACAATATATTTTTTAATTATATGTTTTTTTTTAAACTTGTAATAGCTTCTTTTTTTTATTTTTATTTTTCTTAAAAGGGTACTGTAGAATAACTTATGTCACAAATACTACATCCTTCTTTAGTTAAATATGTTTCACTTAAGACATGACAAAGTGTCTTAAGAAACATTTCATTTTGGAGTTAAGTGATTAAACAAGAAAAATATTATTTATAAAAACACAACACATAAGACTAGCGGCTGAGAGGTTCTACTCTCAAAGCTGATAGATCGAAGATGTTAGGTTTAAACCTCTCTCACGGTCGTCGACCTAACCGTTCGAAGTTTTCTTCGAAACTTGTCAATATGGGTAAGAACACCTTAGAAAGACGTAGATGGAGACACTTATCCCTAACGCAGATAATCAACCCTATATTTAACCAACCAGTCACAACACATAAGACATTTTAGATCATTACATAAGACATTTTAGATTATTACATTTAGTTAAGAAGTGATTTGACGTGCAAAATATTATTTATAAAAACATACAATAAGAGAATTTTAAAGATTTTTTCCTTTTAAATGAACAATTTTTAGTGACTATTTAACTTATTAAAGAGAGCGGGTATTTTGTTTAGAGTTATACGATTAAAATAAATTTTCAATAGATTTGACTTTATACAACCACCATTTAAAAAAAAAAAGGGAATGGAATCTAGTTTTTATAAATTAACGTATTTCAATTTTACAAATACTTCACCCCCCCCCCCCCTCTTTTTCCCCTATTTTGGTAGATTTTATACACATAAGACATAAAAGACGTTTTAGAATACATCATTTAGAAATTAAGCGACTTGATAAGTAAAATATTATTTATAAAAGCAATAGACACGAAAGTAATAAGGATTTTTACTTACAAATGTACGAACTTCTGATAGGTAAGACTTTCTCAATCATTGTGCAAGAATTAAGTGATTATTGAACTCATAACATTGTATGATAAAATAATCATGTGTCATTTTAAACCAATAAAATGTTAGTATTTTTACATGAGCGCCCTCTATCATTATATAAATTTCAATGAAATGAGTTCATAACATTATACTGTCCCTTCTCATCGGTGTAATAGAATATTATACTGTCCCTTCTCATCGGTGTAATAGGTTGCATTTTTCGTTTAAGTTAGTTTTTTTTCATTTAAACTATTATGGAACGAGTTATGAATTCTTATGTTGATGATCTAACCAACTTGAAGTGTCAACCCTCATCACCAGAATTAAATAATCAAGAGATGGATTCTACAATTTTATCCAAAGAAGGACCCGTTTCGAAGTATGGAGTGAAACCCACCTCATCAGGACTAAAGAAACAGTTTGTGTGTTTTACTTGCAACAAAGATTTTTTCCGAAAGGATCATTTAAAACAACATTTGATGACCCATTCAGGAGAAAAACCTTTTGTGTGTGTCATCTGTCAAAAAGCTTTCTCGAGAAAAGCTCTTTTGAATCGCCATAAATTGTCTCATTTAAAAGAACCTACACAACATAAGTGTGGTGATTGCAACGAACTGTTTTCAAGAAAGTGCGACTTATTGAAACATAAAAAGATTCACAAATCACCCGAACAATATAAGTGTATTAAATGCAATGAACTGTTTTCGAGAAAGTACGATTTATTGAAACATAAGAGGATGCATAAGCCCCAAAAGCAGTATGAATGCATCCAGTGTAGTGAAATATTTAATCGAAAATATGATTTATCACGTCATATAGACACTGCACACAAAGTACTACCCAAAGTTGTCAAATCGACATCTTTAAAAGATTCGTTATATGAAAAAGTGAAGCATTTTAAAAGACAAAATGCTTTAAATGTATTTACTAAAACTGTAATAAATTCTAATGAGGAGAATGATCAAGACTTTCACACATTTTTTAACAGTATTCGGTCGGACGTTTTGAATGAATTAAATTATCAGATAAAAGTAAAAAGGTCAATGAAATGGTATGCAACTGCAAAAGTTGTTGTAAGTCGCCAAACACCGGACGGTGATATAGATACTATCACCCCATATTTTCATTCAAGAACTGTACTGGAATTGACGAATCAAAACATACCTGTACATGTTGAGGATGCCTTTACGAAAATTATTAACTCTTTTGAGAAATTCACTCAACAAGGATCTAATTGGACATTGCAACAAATATTAAATCTAGAACTGTCTACAGCTAAATATAGAATGGTTTAAAATGTGTGGACTGTTTTTGGAACATGTATATTCATGTTTTTGCTATTGTAGTTATTTAAAATGATAAATAAATAGCCTATGACTAAAAAATCTTAAGAGTTTTTTATTATTTTCATGGTAACTATTTTATATAAATTACTTATAACAGTTTGACAATGCTACATAAACTACTGTTTAACATTTTGAATGTCTTAGACAAAATGGGAATGAATTTGTTGAAATTATGTAAAACATGATGAAATAAATGCGATGTATTTATTATATGTTACTTAAACTACAAGAGAAATGATTGGAAATGTGTTATTTTAAATCTATGGTACTTTTAATAACTAACAAGGTAAGACGTGACGTTATGAATCATCGATGGGTTTTCCTTTGAATATGTATTAATCTTACTTATTGATAAGAAAGTTGGAAAAATAGACTTAACACATTGTTAGAGGTTTTGGAAAAATATATAGTTGGTTAAAAATTTTAGAAAATTTAACATAAAGTAACAAATTTTAGAAAATAAACATTTCGATAAATGAAAAAAATTAAATTTTGGTAAACTTTACACTTAGACAATATTTCAAACTAGGAAAAAATGATAACTTTACACTGAGACAATATTTTAAACAAAGGAAAAATTAGACTTAACGCATTGTTACAGTTTCTTTGAAAAATATCTAGTTGGTTATAAATTTTAGAAAATTCAACCTAACGAAATTAACACACTTAAAAATATCTAGGTTATACATTTTATAAAATAAGCAACAAATAAACATTTCGATACATTGACAAAAGAAAATAATTAAGTTTAAGTAAACTTTACACTTAGACAATATTTCAAACTAAGAAAAATAATAAATTTACACTTATACAATATTTTAAACTAAGAAGAATAATAACTTTACACTTATACAATATTCTAAACTAAGGAAAATTAATAACTTTAAACATCAGACTTAACACATTGTTAAAGTTTTTTGAAAATAACACAACATTTTGAAAGCAGTGGAAATAGTATACCTGCAAAAAATTCAACTTAGTGGAATTTAATATTGAAATTTTTTAACCTCACTCATTTAAAAAATAAAACTTTATAAAATTTTCACTTTTTTTTAAATAAGCAACTGTTAAACATTTTGAATGTCTTAGACAAAGTATGAATAAATTTGTTGAAATTATATAAAACATGAAAAATTTCATAACTTTTAAAGGAAATTTTATTTTTGGTGAAATAAACTCGAGGTATTTATTGTATGTAACTTAAACTACTAGAGAATTGATTGAAAATGTGTTACTTTTAAGCACTCACAAGATAAGACACGATGTTAGGAATTATAGATGTGTTTTTCCGCCACAATTGACGTCACTTGTAGCATAATTACTGACCAAGTCATAAAATCATAGTTCAGGGTATGTTTATGAGTACATTATTATCTATCAGTTTTATCGTTTAGGTGAGATTTAAGATATTTGAGAAATATAAACTACAACTTTGACTACTTTTTGAAATTTCCCCCTACATAAGAAAAAGGACATAGGAAAATAAAATGAAAAGTTGTCTTTGAATGGAATCGAACCATTATCCTTTCACTTAACAGCTGAATGCGTTGGCAATTACATCACAAAGGCACTGATAACAACTGGTTGAATATATTGGGTTTCTTTTTTAAGGTTAAATTCATTTAATATTCAAGTTATTTCTTAATGATACACTTAAAAACAATAAATTTAATTAGCATTCAAAAAACAAACGATCAACAAACGATTGTGTAAAACAATCAAATGTTTTGAAAGTCACGAGTTAAAATTTTGGAGGGTGCGATAACTTGGAAGTGCACTGCAGAAGGGGAGTTAAATTTTTGAAGAAGTTTAATCTTAGAAGATTAGAGTAAAATTTGAAATGACTTAGAGTTTAATTAGAATTTAGATGTGAACCTTTTAAGATGAAATAATAGTTTTTTGTATCGCCCTCTATCGGTGGGTAATGGAATTAAGAGATAATTAAAAGTTTTAACTTGGATTCGAACCCACAACAAAAATTATTTTACGGTTTGATAATTTAGGGTAGGTTTAACTGAGCAAACGATGATATTATAGTATTTAGAGATGTTTTAAGATATTCGATAAAGGAAATCATCTAAATTTTCAATTTAATTGAATGGTTTACTGCTTAAAGTACTACAAAATGAATAGAACACGATACATAGTTTTTTTTTAATTAATTATATTTTTCGAAAGGTTAAATTGACTTATTGATAAACTTAGGATTTATGTTTAAAGTGAATAAATTTTATATGTTAGGTTTACTTAATAACAAAGGGTTGAATAAGTTATTTTTTTTAATTAAAATTTCATAAAAATAAAGTTTACTAAAAGTTTTTAAAGTTTAAAAAATTGTAAGTTACGTTAAAAAAGTTAACAAAAATATAGTTTAAAAAAATTAAAAGTTTACAAAAAGTTTAAAAATCTTTAAATTAATTAAAATTAACTTTTTAATTTTAACTATTGAGAGACTATAATTTAATTGTTAATCCTTGTAACCAACTGGTGCATATCAACTATCTGCACATGTGAAGAAAAAACACACACTTTTACAATAACTTGAGTTCGATTTTAAATTATTTGCTAATTTTTATACAACTCGATTACCTTTCAGAAACAAAATAGAATTAAATACTTACCGAAAAACACGTCCACTTCTTATGCTTTCTTTCACTAGACTAACCTTTCTCCCTTATCTTTGTTAGGGGGCGCTGCAATCGACGTAGAGGCGCTACCAGTCTTCCGGTTTGTGACGTCATTTCCGGTTTGAGATAAGAATAAACTTTAAATACAATCTACACTCGCTCGGTCATTCTTCCTCCACTCTTACTTGATAGCAGTTGTTAGTTTCTTATTTTGACGTGTTGAATGACGTCATCACGTGTTTGTCTAAACTTGTCCAGTCTTGTTTCTGTGCTGCACGTCTGTTTTGCTAACTCATCTCTTACTCGTTTAGACTTGTTTCGTCTGCTTTGATGATTCATCTTTTGCTTTAACTGTTTGGCCTTGGTGGTGTCAACCACCTCATGTCTTTTGTCATAGCTTGAATATACTTTACACCAATCACTTAAATATAAAAGTCTTGTCACAACTTACTTAAACTTTGATAAAAATATTAATTATTCATAAATTTTATCAAATTCTTATACATTTACTAAGTCACTTTCATTCAAAAATATGGTAAAGTCCGATTTTAAATCGAAGTCTAAGATAAATTCCCCAAATTTGTAACATTTTAACACTAATAATAAGTATCGCAAACACCCTGTACATACAAGTTTTGTAAAAATAATATTACTTATAGCTAACTCGTTCAGTCTCATGATAAATAATATAAGAAAAAGTTAGAATAGTTCACATATTTTTGTAATTAAAAAAATGTATGCACAAACACACACACAATATCTTACAAGGTTACAATACTCAACACACAGTTCACCATACTTAAAAAAACGATTCACGATAAATTTATAAATTTAAATTTAAATATTTGAAAAATACTGAAGTATTTTTATTTATAATTGTTCATTTATAAATAAAATATTTAAATTTAAATTTATAACTTTATCGTGAATCGTTTTTTTTTAAGTATGGTGAACTGTGTGTTGAGTATTGTAACCTTGTAAGATATTGTGTGTGTGTTTGTGCATACATTTTTTTAATTACAAAAATATGTGAACTATTCTAACTTTTTCTTATATTATTTATCATGAGACTGAACGAGTTAGCTATAAGTAATATTATTTTTACAAAACTTGTATGTACAGGGTGTTTGCGATACTTATTATTAGTGTTAAAATGTTACAAATTTGGGGAATTTATCTTAGACTTCGATTTAAAATCGGACTTTACCATATTTTTGAATGAAAGTGACTTAGTAAATGTATAAGAATTTGATAAAATTTATGAATAATTAATATTTTTATCAAAGTTTAAGTAAGTTGTGACAAGACTTTTATATTTAAGTGATTGGTGTAAAGTATATTCAAGCTATGACAAAAGACATGAGGTGGTTGACACCACCAAGGCCAAACAGTTAAAGCAAAAGATGAATCATCAAAGCAGACGAAACAAGTCTAAACGAGTAAGAGATGAGTTAGCAAAACAGACGTGCAGCACAGAAACAAGACTGGACAAGTTTAGACAAACACGTGATGACGTCATTCAACACGTCAAAATAAGAAACTAACAACTGCTATCAAGTAAGAGTGGAGGAAGAATGACCGAGCGAGTGTAGATTGTATTTAAAGTTTATTCTTATCTCAAACCGGAAATGACGTCACAAACCGGAAGACTGGTAGCGCCTCTACGTCGATTGCAGCGCCCCCTAACAAAGATAAGGGAGAAAGGTTAGTCTAGTGAAAGAAAGCAAAGGAAGTGGACGTGTTTTTCGGTAAGTATTTAATTCTATTTTGTTTCTGAAAGGTAATCGAGTTGTATAAAAATTAGCAAATAATTTAAAATCGAACTCAAGTTATTGTAAAAGTGTGTGTTTTTTCTTCACATGTGCAGATAGTTGATATGCACCAGTTGGTTACAAGGATTAACAATTAAATTATAGTCTCTCAATAGTTAAAATTAAAAAGTTAATTTTAATTAATTTAAAGATTTTTAAACTTTTTGTAAACTTTTAATTTTTTTAAACTATATTTTTGTTAACTTTTTTAACGTAACTTACAATTTTTTAAACTTTAAAAACTTTTAGTAAACTTTATTTTTATGAAATTTTAATTAAAAAAAATAACTTATTCAACCCTTTGTTATTAAGTAAACCTAACATATCAAATTTATTCACTTTAAACATAAATCCTAAGTTTATCAATAAGTCAATTTAACCTTTCGAAAAATATAATTAATTAAAAAAAAACTATGTATCGTGTTCTATTCATTTTGTAGTACTTTAAGCAGTAAACCATTCAATTAAATTGAAAATTTAGATGATTTCCTTTATCGAATATCTTAAAACATCTCTAAATACTATAATATCATCGTTTGCTCAGTTAAACCTACCCTAAATTATCAAACCGTAAAATAATTTTTGTTGTGGGTTCGAATCCAAGTTAAAACTTTTAATTATCTCTTAATTCCATTACCCACCGATAGAGGGCGATACAAAAAACTATTATTTCATCTTAAAAGGTTCACATCTAAATTCTAATTAAACTCTAAGTCATTTCAAATTTTACTCTAATCTTCTAAGATTAAACTTCTTCAAAAATTTAACTCCCCTTCTGCAGTGCACTTCCAAGTTATCGCACCCTCCAAAATTTTAACTCGTGACTTTCAAAACATTTGATTGTTTTACACAATCGTTTGTTGATCGTTTGTTTTTTGAATGCTAATTAAATTTATTGTTTTTAAGTGTATCATTAAGAAATAACTTGAATATTAAATGAATTTAACCTTAAAAAAGAAACCCAATATATTCAACCAGTTGTTATCAGTGCCTTTGTGATGTAATTGCCAACGCATTCAGCTGTTAAGTGAAAGGATAATGGTTCGATTCCATTCAAAGACAACTTTTCATTTTATTTTCCTATGTCCTTTTTCTTATGTAGGGGGAAATTTCAAAAAGTAGTCAAAGTTGTAGTTTATATTTCTCAAATATCTTAAATCTCACCTAAACGCCGTGCTCATAAACATACCCTGAACTATGATTTTATGACTTGGTCAGTAATTATGCTACAAGTGACGTCAATTGTGGCGGAAAAACACATCTATAATTCCTAACATCGTGTCTTATCTTGTGAGTGCTTAAAAGTAACACATTTTCAATCAATTCTCTAGTAGTTTAAGTTACATACAATAAATACCTCGAGTTTATTTCACCAAAAATAAAATTTCCTTTAAAAGTTATGAAATTTTTCATGTTTTATATAATTTCAACAAATTTATTCACACTTTGTCTAAGACATTCAAAATGTTTAACAGTTGCTTATTTAAAAAAAAGTGAAAATTTTATAAAGTTTTATTTTTTAAATGAGTGAGGTTAAAAAATTTCAATATTAAATTCCACTAAGTTGAATTTTTTGCAGGTATACTATTTCCACTGCTTTCAAAATGTTGTGTTATTTTCAAAAAACTTTAACAATGTGTTAAGTCTGATGTTTAAAGTTATTAATTTTCCTTAGTTTAAAATCCATATATTTAAAGCTGTTTGGTAATTCTGTCAAATCTATTCCATCGAAATTCGATCGAATACGCATGCGTCAAAAAATCACCGGCCAATGAGGTGAGGGTCTATGACTGTCTCTACAAACGTGTTTGGGATCGTATCTGTTGTTTTTTTCTGTTGTCACGTTGCGTTAAACCTAGGAAGATATTCATCTAGAACTCACTGTGGAGTGTTTAGAAGGTATTTATTTTATTTATTTATTTTATTTATTGTATTTTGTATGAATACTTAGATGTCCATTTCGGATTTACTGTTTAAAAATGAATTTAGGCTCATAAGTTGGCGAAATCCCGATGGAAATTTTCTTTTTAGATCTCTATCATTTTGTTTATATAGTACAGAAAATAATTATTCAAACGTGTAGAACACGTAATACAAAATTGGACCACTTATGGTCTGTTTATTATCGTGAATGAATCTTATGGTGTTCCGATTGATAATGAATTCGATTATGTAAATATAATGTCAAAAGACAGTACGCACGGTAGTAATATTTTTATTATTATGTGTTCGAAAAAAGCAGAATCTGAGCATCTGAATATAAGTTATAAAATAAACAGAAATATATTATCTCTATTCGATTTAAAAGTTTTGTAATTACATAAGTGGGCTATTTTATTTGTAAAGAGTATGTATGCATTATATTGTTTGTATGTATACAAATCTTTAGAATGTTTTGATTTGCAAACTCTTAATATTTGAATAATGTTTACATTATATTTGTTTGTATGTATACAAACAATATATGTATACAAAGAAGTATATATGCAAACAATGTATATAATGTATCATGTAACAATATTAATATTTACATTGTATTGTTTGTATATATACAAATCTTGAATGTTTTAAATGGGCAAATTTGTAATGTTTTTTTATGTTATTTTTTTTAAATGTCAAAAAAAGATAAATTTTCAAACTTGGTATAAAAAACTTGAGTACTTCTCTATTATCCCATCGACCACTTTTCATAACAAAATACTATCGCCAAACTGTATGATTAAATGCCAAAATTGCAGTCCCATTTACTTGATGTCGAAAACATTATACGTGTTTTTTATGTCATCAAGTGGTTTTTAATTCAACATTTGCATGTATTTTTCATTATGTTTATTTGATTTATTAGTTATTTCATTAATTAAAATAACAATTGTATCCTTAAATTCTTATATTTTATTTATTTATTTTGATATTCCAATGACAATGTTCTCCCATTTATTTGGCGATAGTTTTTTTTTTATGAAAAGTGGTCGATGAGATAATAGAGAAGTACCAAAACTGAATTACGTATATGAGTATATTCTTTGACAGTATTAATCATTACTCGATATTTTAAAACTGCATCATATTTGTAGAATTATATTAATTTAAACAATGCTTCTATTGAAGTGTGAAGAACCATATACCTCTATGAAGAACCATATATTTACATAATTGTCTTCATTAGCAATCGGAACACCATAAGATTCATCCCCGATAATAAACGGACTATAAGTGGTCCAATTTTGTATTACGTGTTCTACGATATTTTTACATACATTTAAATAATCATTTTCTGTACTATATAAACAAAATGATAGAGATCTAAAAAGACAATTTCCATCGGGATTGATTTCGCGAACGTTAAAAGAGCCTAAATTCATTTTTAAACAGTAAATCCGAAATGGACACCTAAGTATTCATACAAATTATAATAAATGAAATAAATAAATACCTTCTAAACACTCCACAGTGAGTTCTATATAAATACCTTCCTAGGTTTAACGCAAAGTGCAAGAAAAAAACAACAGGAGATGATCCCAAACAAGTTTCTAGAGACCGTAATAGACCTTCACCTCATTGGCCGGTCCTACCGGAAGATTTTTTTTATGCATGCGTATTGGGTCGAATATTGTTGAAACATTTGACAAAATAAGCAAACTGTTTCCACCTAGGTATTTATACACAATACAACAAATAAAATAAATGCCTTCAAAACCCTTTTGATCATCACATCAGCGTGCAAGACAATTTTTTTACCGGAAACTGTTTGATGAATTTCATTATTTTTCCGTTATCGATTGACAAATTTTACGATTTTACCGCTAACGATTGCTGAATTTCACAATTTATCGACTATTGATTAACGAATTTCATGATTTTTTCCATGAACATTTGTCGAATTGCACAAAAAAAATTAAGAATATCGTCAAATTGTCTTGGGTAAAAAAATTTTGAATATTGTCAAATGCCATCGAGAAAAAAGTCTCTTTGTCAAATGATTTTGAAGAAAAAATCGGGAAATTCACAAAATGGTTTCGGAAAAAACTTCACCAAATGGTTTCAAAATTCTTTGAGTGACAGCGGGAAAAAAAATTTCATTTTACATTCAATCATCGCAATTGGCGAGTGTGACTAAGTTTAGCCAGTGGTGGCAATAACATCAATCACCAATTTCCAGTATTACTCGCCGATTGGTGAATGTTAATTTTGTCTTATATCACAAACTGTATTTACATATACTACTAGATATAATGATTATGAACCATGATTTTTCTGTTATTGGGCGAGATTCATGTTTTTTCAGCAATTCTTTGACGAAATTAGTGTTTTTTCAGCGATCCTTTGAAGAATTTCGCATTTTTCTCACGATCCTTAACGAAATTCGCATTTTCCAGCAATTCTTTGATAAAATACATTTTATTCCGCAATTTTTAGACGAAATTTAGTAAAAAAGCGTGATCTTTTGGTGAAATTTCCTTTTTTGCGATTCTTTGACAAAATTTGCTTATCTTTCGCGATCCTTTTGCATAATTACGTTTTTTCTGTGGTCTTTTAACAAAAGTCATGTTTTCCCATTATCCTTTGATAAAGTAGTGTTTTTTCCTCAATCATTTGACAAAATCTGTTATTTTCCCCCCGCGAAGATTGGTTAGATGTTTTTAGTCTGCAGGTGCCCTAAAAAGTCTGTGACGCCCGTTGCTGCATCGCACACATTCTTCCATGGGGCATCGAACGAAGTAAATTCAACCTAAAGAATCATTGTTTCATTCCTGACATTTCTCGAAAGAAACAACGTTCAACTCATTGACTGAATTGTAAAGGTCGAAATGTGTCAATTAGCAGAAAGTGCGCAATTTGTTCGTTCATGGAAAAAATCGTGAAATTCATTAACCGATAGTCGATAAAATTCGAAATTCGTCAATCGATAGTGGAAGTGCAAAATTCATTAATCTACACAGTGGAAAAATCGCAAAATTCATCAACTGGTTTCGGGAGAAAAATTTTTCGAATATCGTCGAATTTCTTCGAGAAAAAAATTCACAATCTGCCAATTTCGGGGATGAAATTTACCAAATGGTTTCAAAATTTGTCGCGCGACAGCAGAGAAAAAAAAATCTTTTTCCATTCAATCATCGCAATTGGTGAGTGTGACTATTATGTTTGACCAGTGGTGGCAATAAAGTCCATTGCCAAATTTTCAGTATTACTCGCTGTTTGGCAAGTGCTAATTTTGTCCTATACTTCAAAACCCTTTTGATCATCACATCAGTGTGCAGGAGTTTTTTTTACGGGAGACCATTTGATGAATTTCGTGATTTTTCCGTTATCGATTGACCAATTTTACTGCTATCGATTGTTGAATTTTATAATTTATCAACTATTGATTAGCGAATTTCCTGATTTTTTCCATGAACGTTTGACGAATTACGCAAAAAAAAATAAGAATACCATTAAATTGTCTTGGGTAAAAAAAAATTTAATATTGTCAAATGCCTTCGAGAAAAAGGTTGCAAGTTGAAACGGCTGTGACTTCTTTTTCATGTTATGCATCTCCGGTGTCCATCCCCCCCCCCCCCCCAAGTGGGACACTTTTCTAAATTTTGCACATACCCCTCATGTGATATATCGGTGGAAAAGTCTTTGACCACTTATTCATGTTATGCATCTCCGTGGTCCATCCCGCCCCCCCCCCCCTAAGGGGGGCACTTTTCAAAATTTTGTTGACACCCCTCATGTCATACATTGTTGGAAAGGTCTGTGACTGCTTAATCATATTATGCATCTCCGGTGTCCATCTCCTCACTTTGCCCCCCCCCCCCCCCCAAAGGGTACTTTCTAAATTTTGCACATTACCCTCATGTTATATATCATTGGAAAGGTCTGTGACCACTTAATCATTTTATGCATCTCCAATGTCCATCTCCCCACTTTGCCCCCCCACCCCCCTAAGGGATACTTTTCTAAATTTTGTTGACACCCCTCATGTTATATATCATTGGAAAGGTCTGTGACCACTTAATCATATTATGCATCTCCGATGCCCATCTCCCCACTTTCCACCCCCCCCCCCCCCAAGGGATACTTTTCTAAATTTTGTTGACACCCCTCATGTCATATATTGTTGGAAAGGTCTGTAACTGCTTAATCATATTATGCATCTCTGATGTCCATCTCCCCACTTTGCCCCCCCCCCCAAAGGGTACTTTCTAAATTTTGCCCATTACCCTCATGTTATATATCATTGGAAAGGTCTGTGACCACTTAATCATATTATGCATCTCCGATGTCCATCTCCCACTTTGCCCCCCTCCCTCCCCCAAAGGGTACTTTCTAAATTTTGCACACAACCCTCATGTTATATATCATTGGAAAGGTCTGTGACCACTTAATCATATTATGCATCTCCAATGTCCATCTCCCCACTTTGCCCCCCCACCCCCCTAAGGGATACTTTTCTAAATTTTGTTGACACCCCTCATGTCATATATCATTGAAAGGTCTGTGACCACTTAATCATATGCATCTCCGATGCCCATCTCCCCACTTCCCCCCCCCCCCCGAAGGGGTACTTTCTAAATTTTGCACATTACCCTCATGTTATATATCATTGGAAAGGTCTGTGACCACTTAATCATATTATGCATCTCCGATGTCCATCTCCCCACTTTGCCCCCCTTCCCCCCCCAAAGGGTACTTCTAAATTTTGCACACAACCCTCATGTTATATATCATTGGAAAGGTCTGTGACCACTTAATCATATTATGCATCTCCAATGTCCATCTCCCCACTTTGCCCCCCCACCCCCCTAAGGGATACTTTTCTAAATTTTGTTGACACCCCTCATGTCATATATCATTGGAAAGGTCTGTGACCACTTAATCATATTATGCATCTCCGATGCCCATCTCCCCACTCCCCCCCCCCCGAAGGGGTACTTTCTAAATTTTGCACATTACCCTCATGTTATATATCATTGGAAAGGTCTGTGACCACTTAATCATTTTATGCATCTCCAATGTCCATCTCCCCACTTTGCCCCCCCCCCCAAGAGATACTTTTCTAAATTTTGTTGACACCCCTCATGTCATATATTGTTGGAAAGGTCTGTAACTGCTTAATCATATTATGCATCTCCGATGTACATCTCCCCACTTTGCCCCCCCCCCCCCCAAAAGGGTACTTTCTAAATTTTGCACATTACCCTCATGTTATATATCATTGGAAAGGTCTGTAACTGCTTTATCATATTATGCATCTCCGATGTCCATCTCCCCACTTTGCCCCCACCAAAGGGTACTTTCTAAATTTTGCACATTACCCTCATGTTATATATCATTAGAAAGGTCTTTGACCACTTAATCATATTATGCATCTCCGATGTCCATCTCCCCATTTCCCCCCCCCCCCCCCCGTACTTTCTAAATTTTGCACACAACCCTCATGTTATATATCATTGGAAAGGTCTGTGACCACTTAATCATATTATGCATCTCCGGTGTCCATCTCCTCACTTTGCCCCCCCCCCCCAAGGGGTACTTTCTAAATTTTGCACACAACCTCATGTTATATATCATTGGAAAGGTCTGTCACCACTTAATCATATTATGCATCTCCCATGTCCATCCCCCCACTTTGACCCCCCAAGGGTGTACTTTTCTAAATTTTGCATACACCCCTCATGTGATTTATCGATGGAAAAGTCTGTGACCACTTAATCATATTATTTTACCCCACTATGAAATTTGTCAAGTTAAAGCAACTATAAATTTTACTTTTATGGTATTATCAAGTTGTTTGCCGTCAAATTTTGACGGGTTCCATCTAGTATTGTATAAGTGTAAAGTTATTATTCTTCTTAGTTTAAAATATTGTATAAGTGTAAATTTATTATTTTTCTTAGTTTGAAATATTGTCTAAGTGTAAAGTTTACTTAAACTTAATTATTTTCTTTTGTCAATGTATCGAAATGTTTATTTGTTGCTTATTTTATAAAATGTATAACCTAGATATTTTTAAGTGTGTTAATTTCGTTAGGTTGAATTTTCTAAAATTTATAACCAACTAGATATTTTTCAAAGAAACTGTAACAATGCGTTAAGTCTAATTTTTCCTTTGTTTAAAATATTGTCTCAGTGTAAAGTTATTATTTTTTCCTAGTTTGAAATATTGTCTAAGTGTAAAGTTTACCAAAATTTAATTTTTTTCATTTATCGAAATGTTTATTTTCTAAAATTTGTTACTTTATGTTAAATTTTCTAAAAATTTTAACCAACTATATATTTTTCCAAAACCTCTAACAATGTGTTAAGTCTATTTTTCCAACTTTCTTATCAATAAGTAAGATTAATACATATTCAAAGGAAAACCCATCGATGATTCATAACGTCACGTCTTACCTTGTTAGTTATTAAAAGTACCATAGATTTAAAATAACACATTTCCAATCATTTCTCTTGTAGTTTAAGTAACATATAATAAATACATCGCATTTATTTCATCATGTTTTACATAATTTCAACAAATTCATTCCCATTTTGTCTAAGACATTCAAAATGTTAAACAGTAGTTTATGTAGCATTGTCAAACTGTTATAAGTAATTTATATAAAATAGTTACCATGAAAATAATAAAAAACTCTTAAGATTTTTTAGTCATAGGCTATTTATTTATCATTTTAAATAACTACAATAGCAAAAACATGAATATACATGTTCCAAAAACAGTCCACACATTTTAAACCATTCTATATTTAGCTGTAGACAGTTCTAGATTTAATATTTGTTGCAATGTCCAATTAGATCCTTGTTGAGTGAATTTCTCAAAAGAGTTAATAATTTTCGTAAAGGCATCCTCAACATGTACAGGTATGTTTTGATTCGTCAATTCCAGTACAGTTCTTGAATGAAAATATGGGGTGATAGTATCTATATCACCGTCCGGTGTTTGGCGACTTACAACAACTTTTGCAGTTGCATACCATTTCATTGACCTTTTTACTTTTATCTGATAATTTAATTCATTCAAAACGTCCGACCGAATACTGTTAAAAAATGTGTGAAAGTCTTGATCATTCTCCTCATTAGAATTTATTACAGTTTTAGTAAATACATTTAAAGCATTTTGTCTTTTAAAATGCTTCACTTTTTCATATAACGAATCTTTTAAAGATGTCGATTTGACAACTTTGGGTAGTACTTTGTGTGCAGTGTCTATATGACGTGATAAATCATATTTTCGATTAAATATTTCACTACACTGGATGCATTCATACTGCTTTTGGGGCTTATGCATCCTCTTATGTTTCAATAAATCGTACTTTCTCGAAAACAGTTCATTGCATTTAATACACTTATATTGTTCGGGTGATTTGTGAATCTTTTTATGTTTCAATAAGTCGCACTTTCTTGAAAACAGTTCGTTGCAATCACCACACTTATGTTGTGTAGGTTCTTTTAAATGAGACAATTTATGGCGATTCAAAAGAGCTTTTCTCGAGAAAGCTTTTTGACAGATGACACACACAAAAGGTTTTTCTCCTGAATGGGTCATCAAATGTTGTTTTAAATGATCCTTTCGGAAAAAATCTTTGTTGCAAGTAAAACACACAAACTGTTTCTTTAGTCCTGATGAGGTGGGTTTCACTCCATACTTCGAAACGGGTCCTTCTTTGGATAAAATTGTAGAATCCATCTCTTGATTATTTAATTCTGGTGATGAGGGTTGACACTTCAAGTTGGTTAGATCATCAACATAAGAATTCATAACTCGTTCCATAATAGTTTAAATGAAAAAAAACTAACTTAAACGAAAAATGCAACCTATTACACCGATGAGAAGGGACAGTATAATATTCTATTACACCGATGAGAAGGGACAGTATAATGTTATGAACTCATTTCATTGAAATTTATATAATGATAGAGGGCGCTCATGTAAAAATACTAACATTTTATTGGTTTAAAATGACACATGATTATTTTATCATACAATGTTATGAGTTCAATAATCACTTAATTCTTGCACAATGATTGAGAAAGTCTTACCTATCAGAAGTTCGTACATTTGTAAGTAAAAATCCTTATTACTTTCGTGTCTATTGCTTTTATAAATAATATTTTACTTATCAAGTCGCTTAATTTCTAAATGATGTATTCTAAAACGTCTTTTATGTCTTATGTGTATAAAATCTACCAAAATAGGGGAAAAAGAGGGGGGGGGGGTGAAGTATTTGTAAAATTGAAATACGTTAATTTATAAAAACTAGATTCCATTCCCTTTTTTTTTTTTAAATGTTGGTTGTATAAAGTCAAATCTATTGAAAATTTATTTTAATCGTATAACTCTAAACAAAATACCCGCTCTCTTTAATAAGTTAAATAGTCACTAAAAATTGTTCATTTAAAAGGAAAAAATCTTTAAAATTCTCTTATTGTATGTTTTTATAAATAATATTTTGCACGTCAAATCACTTCTTAACTAAATGTAATAATCTAAAATGTCTTATGTAATGATCTAAAATGTCTTATGTGTTGTGACTGGTTGGTTAAATATAGGGTTGATTATCTGCGTTAGGGATAAGTGTCTCCATCTACGTCTTTCTAAGGTGTTCTTACCCATATTGACAAGTTTCGAAGAAAACTTCGAACGGTTAGGTCGACGACCGTGAGAGAGGTTTAAACCTAACATCTTCGATCTATCAGCTTTGAGAGTAGAACCTCTCAGCCGCTAGTCTTATGTGTTGTGTTTTTATAAATAATATTTTTCTTGTTTAATCACTTAACTCCAAAATGAAATGTTTCTTAAGACACTTTGTCATGTCTTAAGTGAAACATATTTAACTAAAGAAGGATGTAGTATTTGTGACATAAGTTATTCTACAGTACCCTTTTAAGAAAAATAAAAATAAAAAAAAGAAGCTATTACAAGTTTAAAAAAAAACATATAATTAAAAAATATATTGTTTAATTAGCATAAAAACGATTATTTAAGTTACTCCACAAATTTGTAAACTTAAAAATGGAAGATATAATGTAAGAGAAAGTATGACAAATCTTTTTTTCCTTTGAGAGATTAGTCTCAAAGACTTGAATTAATTTTTTTCCTAAAAATGACACATTTCTTTCAGTATACAAGTATGTGAAACAGCTTTTGTAGAAAAATAGTACGGTGAATACAATATTAAGCATTGTGTTATAGGCAATGACATAAATGCGTGGGTGTATAGCTTATATTTACGTTGGTAAAAATCACTTTGCTTTCGTTTTTAAAAAATCTAAACACGTTATTTTTCATAACAAAACTAGAAACCTATTTCGAATATAAGGTTAATACAAGAAAGAATCAAGCATGCTATTTTTGTCAATCTCTATAAATGACATTTCATAGTATTTTCATATAAAAATTTTCCTTCTAAATTATTATTTCGAATATGGAAATGATCTGTTGACAGAATGTTGTAAGAGAAATGTGCTTGTAAATTAAACAAACAGATGTAATAGCATTCATATTAAACCAAAACTCGCGAATTACTCAATAGTGAAAGACAATTTCCTGCAGTTCATTAAAACTATGATAAAGATAATTAAACGCAGGTCTGAAATTCCTTGCTATGGTATGCATTTGAAGAGATAACAACACACACATCCTTGGTAACCTAAGATAAGACATGTGTGATACAGAGCTTTGCAGGTTCTAATGTCACTAAAAATTAAAATAATACGTAAAACACTACAAAAAAATAATATAAAAAATAATTTGAAACGCTTTAAATAATAAAAAAAAAAAATGAAAACACTTTAAATAAAAAATAAAACAAAATTTCACCCTCTACAAAGAACAAAATCTATATGTCTAATCATGCACCTTCTTTATCTCTCTTATCTTAATTACTTCCGGTTTCACAAACCACCTGTCCTGTTCCAACACGCTCCCAAACATCCTGATTCTTGAAAACCTTTTTCGAAAATAAATAAATAAATAAGCATGTCTAATTCCGTTTCCGGTCTTACTTCCTGTCGCGTTTCCAATCTTAAAATAAATTTCTTGCTAACTTTTATAAAGTAAAACAAAGTCAGAAAGATTTCCATTTTTATTTCATGTGTTAGTTAGCAAATAAAATTTTTATTTCACTTGAGGAAAAAAAAAAAAAAGATACATTTTATGTTAAATTTTTACAAAGTAAGAAATAATTCCATTTTTATTTCAGGTTAGCGTAAGCCTCCCCACAAAAATAAGCCCTCCCCTCTCTCCCTTATCGCACTCACTTCCTGCCGCGTTTCCGGTTAAACTTCCTATCTACACTTCCTGTTCACTTCCTGTTCACTTCCTGTCTCAACATGCCTGTTATCCCCACCTGCTACATCCGGTGTCCACACCTGCCACTTCCGGTAACCTTGAACTTCACCTTCAGAGGTCACCACCATCTCCACCACTGATGTAGAACTCTCTTTTATCATCTACTAACTTATTTCATTCAAAATTTTACTTTATACCTTAAAAAAAAAAAAAAAAAAAAAAAAAAAAAAAAAAAAAAAAAAAAAACGGAAATCTTCCATACTCGGTATCTCTTATAATGATTTTTACAACAAACGAAAGTATTAAGATAATAAAATAATAAAATATTCCGAGCATGGAATATTCCCCAATTTAAATGTTTAGGTATTTATCCACGTTCTAATTGAATCAGATAGTCTTAGACGCAAACTAATTCACAAGTATTAAAGTAAAATTCTAAATGAAATAAGATTTTTAGTTAATGACCGGGTTAAGTTACCGACCGGGTCCGATCCCGATCCAGAGATTTCTAAATTAACAAAACTGTTTTAATTACTCGAATCGAAACCTATCTTGCAAGAGAAATCGCATTTTATCGAAAACCACAAAAGTTATCCTCGACGGGTTGCCAGTCAAAACAAAACAAAACAAAACAAAAAAAAAAACGCCGAGGTTGCCAGGGAGGAAATTAAGCAAAAAACTGTATTGGGGCGTTTTAAACCCGGTCGGTTGTATTAAAAATTTCAAAGTTCGTTTAAAATTAAATGCGTTTTCGGTCCATCAAGACAATTTCATTTCAACAAAATTAAATGCAAATTTGCACTTTACCAGTTTACCTCCCAAACTAACGGTTTTAGGAATTAGTTAATGGTCAACCGGAAGAAGGAACAACCTGTATATATATATTTTTAATGTTAGTTTAAAATAATATAAAAATTTTCTAGAAACATGCAACGGTATAAAAATTTGTTTTGTAACTTAAAAAAAAACACCTATTTTGACGCAAATGTATTTTCATATGCTAAAAAACAACATTTGGATTTTTTTTTTTTTTTTTTTTTTTTTTTTCAATTTGCACTGTACCTCCAAAACTAAACATTTAGGAATTATAGCTAATGCTCAACGAGAAGAAGAAACACCCTGTATATATATTTATTAGTGTTAGTTTAAAATAATTGAAAAATGCTCTAGAAATATGCATTCGCAGGATTTCTTTCCGTGTCTTAAAGAAGATAACAATAATATTTGAAAGTCGTACCCATTAGAAAATTCCCATATTCGGCGGCAGCAAAAGAACGCGAGAAACAAAAATAAAATTAAGAAAATGTGCTTTTAAGTCTCTAGCTTTCGTAATTCAATTTGCGAGTTCACAAAAGTAAATTAACATTCTTTCGCAAAACAGAAACTTTAAAATAAGTTCATACTGAAATTGCTTCACAGGGAAATTATGTTTATGCAAACAAAAATAACATATTTGTAAATATTTCAAATATTCCGAAAATTTTTATATCTATGGATCAATAAATATGCTTTATTTTGATAAAATAATATTCTGATAGTGTTATTATTATGAAACAGACATTCAAAATTGAGTTATTTCTTCAAATTTGTTTAAATCAAACAAATTTTCATTGCTTTTATTTAAAACATAAGTAAAAATTTTCTAAGAGTAAGATATGAATTAAATGAGATTTTTTTTCATCCAAACTTTTTCTCATCGTATCCGTTTTGAATTTTGAAATGATTTTAAATATTCAGCATTGCAAATGATGCATTATTAGTACATTAAGAATCTATTAATATTTTCTACTTTAAATATTATATATAAATATTATTTTTAATTAATGAGTAATTCGCATGTGATAAGTAGACATGTATTTACACACATACACGCATATCAGACGTCGATGCATGCACAAATTGGGTTCACCTTGGGTCCCTCTTCGCAAAATTCCTCTAAATAATAGACGATGATTCTTCAGAAAATTCAATTTCACAAAAGAATCCCTTCACAAAAATCTATTCTAAAAAGGCAAATTCTTCCAAATTTCTTTCATTTTATTAAGATTTGAAATGTGTACTTTGCAAATAATACAAATTCACCATTAAGGAGAATTTTGACAGAAGGCGTTTTAGAGTAATAGGATTTGATCTTTTTTTACAAAATTTAATTTTCACAAAAATAGCTCCCCCCACCCACTAATAATAAAAAAATGGGGCTCCAAGGAAAAGAAAATACTGTCTCGATGCTTTTATATCTACGGATGGAGGATGAACATATGTACACATGCACATAGAATTTGCACTTCTACTGTTAACTCTGGGCTTGCACATATACACATAGATATGTATACACATATACAAATACTCATTCATATTTACTTATGTAGCTATAGCTATATATATATATATATATATATATATAATATATATATAAACTTACGTAAAATTAAATATAAAGGGAAAAAACAGCTAAAAATAAGTTATATTGAAATATTAACTATAAATTACCGATGACTTAATATAAAGAATTCACTTATTTTCACACATGTGAATTCATTTTAATTATACTTATATAAATATATGTATTATATTCACACCATACACACATATGCATATATTTACACATCCACATAGAAGTTGCACTTCTGCTATATCTTCTGGATGCGTATCAACTTTTCATGATTATTTAAGTATTGAAAGACTCAAATTCTAACATCATCTTTCGCTAATAATAATGCTCAACAACGACTAAATTGCATAAGCCTAGTTCATGCCAAGTTTATTAGATCCGAAACCTCAAAGAAATCATCACCGAATATTGGAACAATTCCCTCGTGCCCTTCACCTAAAAGTTGTCTACTTTCCCACTGATGGATGCTGATGTATTACGGTAAAGAATTTTTCCGGATCAGAAAGAATTTAATGGCAATCCGGCCGAACACGACTCCATCTTTTAATGATATAATCGTGACAGCCCGCGACGCCGAGGAAAAATCATTTTTGTTATGGTTAAATGGGAGACTACGGGTCGCAAAAATTGCTCGGTGAAGTGTTTGTAATCTTTTTCCCAACATGTGTAATGATGAGGCCTCCAGATGTTCTAGATTTGTTTCCGACTTATTACTGTGGCGAATGAAGGGGGTGGGAGAGAAGGGAAGGATGCGAGAAAATGAGAGTTTTTGATGGAAAAAGTTATTTTAGATTCTGTGCGGGTGTCAACGGATTCTTCAGGTTGATGATTAGATAAATTCATTGCAATAACAGCGAGAATACATAGGAGACTTTTTTCTTCTTTTTAAACCATGGATGGCAAAGTGAGTAGAAATAAACAAAAATGGTGATATGATTAATGTGTTTGTTAAGTTTCATTGGAATTATTTGTAAGGGTAAAATGTTGTTTGCCATAAATGAAATTGCCACAGAAAAAATATGTGTTACCATGTTAGCCCCCCCCCCCCCTTCCATTTCCAAGCTATTTTTAGTGACAGAGTAGCTATTACTTTCATCTGCAGAACAAAAAAATGTTATAATAAAAAAATATGATACTCTGATTATGCATGATTTCTGAATGTCTCAATACTTTTATTACGTTTCAGTTGAATCAAGACACACGGAGAAATACTTTTTATCCTAGTATTATGCGTACATATATTACATATATCATACATTTTTACATCTATCTAACTTACATACAAACAATTTTTAATACAAACAATAAATATAACAATTCTTTTTTCAACAGATGAAAGTAATAGTGACTTATAAAGAATCTTCCATACTACTGATTGATCTTAAACCTAATGAATATATTAGGTTGATTTAAATGTTAGTAGCTTTTATTTTTTTATTTCATGTGAATAGCGGTGAGAAGAGCTAGTCACTTATTAAAAATCTGGTTACGTAAATTAAAATATTTCCAAACATCTAGTATTACTGTATTTTGACTAAAATAGTGCATAAATACTAAGTGATCGTAATGCACTCTTGTCAGGTTTACAAAACGGTTACAATACGGTTAACAAAACATTGAAATTAACCTAACTTAATTTAAAATAAGGAATCGCGTTGTGTACTTTTACGTGAAAACCCCAACTTATGAGAGAAATAGTTAATAAAATCAATTCTTATATAATATTAACATTAATCATTAAATTAATGCAGTAGTATTAGGCCTTGAAGAATTGAGTAAAGAAATACACATGATGCAAGAAAAATAAAACAAAGTTAAAATTAAATATTTACTATTTATTTACAATTAAATCTATACAAAACTACACATCCAAAAAACAGTAAAAACATTAAATCCATTCTTCTTAAGATCTCACTGATCCAATTCGTTACTACATACTTTTGTTTAACTTCATTTCTTAAGGTTATATACTTTAAATAAGTACAAAAGCAGTACTAGATTCTGCTCCACAATGTAGCAATGGTTCAACAATGACTTCTTACCATGATCATGGGGGTTTTATCATGAGTGATGCGAAAATTTTCAGTCTATTCAAAATAATAAGCAACTCTGTTCCTTAAATAATATATTCATTTCCTCTTTTAAGAGTTTGATTTTTTTATAATTTATTTATTTCTCTTTTGTGTGTGTGTGTACGTACTCTAATTATATACATATAAGCGCCTGAATTTGAAAATTCAATAATACATTAACAATAATAAATGCGAAGATTAAAAAAAAAAAAAGTGACATTTATATCTTTTAGCTCTTAAATTTCATATGCTGTAATTTTAAAAACAGTTCAAATTTTCGTCAATAGAGGGCACTGCACTGCTTCAAATTGTAAGAAGGCTCAAACTAACATGTAAAATTGCATTAAAACTATCTCAAGTTTTATTATTTACTCTATATTTAGCGATTGAAACACGGAAAAAGGCTTGAATTTTGACATTTATTTGAGCATTTTTAATGTATCAGACGCTGCAGCGCCATCTTTTGACGAAAATTCGAGCTGTTTTTAAAAAATCAGCATATAAAATTTAAGAGGTACCAAGTATAAATGTCATTTATTTCATCTTCATATTTATTATAGTTAATGAATTATTGAATTTCCAAACTGAGGCGTTTATTTCTTGTCACCCTGTATATTTGCTAAATAGAATATTGCTAACTCAAACAGACAGTTAACAAAAACAAATTTTAATGCTGATGTCAATTATCTCAGAGACTGAATTCCTATGTGTAGGAAAAATAAATGTTGAGGGGGAAGGGGAGGGGGAGAAGGAAGGAAAGAATCATTTAATTAAAAACGGAAGGAAAATGTAATTGTTAAAGAAAAAAAGGAAATATCAAAAGGATTTTTAATAAGTTTTCCAAATTAAAACAATATCAATGATTTTTAAAAATATTAAAACTATCTATTTAATTATAAAAATATTTAAACCTTTTTTTTTCCTTTCTTAAAATAAAATACTGTTAAATATAATAAATTTTTAAAACCATGGTATTCATTTAATATGCATTAAAAATATACTTTTTTTGTTTATATTTATCTTTTTAAATTGAGAACAACGAAAACACATTAATCTGCTATTATTTTCATTTAAACAAAACAGGGACTGTTTTTGCTTTCAATAACTTTTCCTCCTAAACAAATTGAATTTTTCTTTGCAGAGGGAAACAAATGAAAATTAATTAAAACGCACTGAATTATAACAACCAAAAACTAAAACTCTCGTTATTTTGAAGCAATTGTTTGTGTACAAATGTTAAAGACACAATTATTTGTGTTACTGCTAATGTGTGGTTAATTAAAATTGAAGATATGTAACTAACAAGTTAGTTTTTTTTTATACCATTCAAGAGTGATTTCTGTTTACTTATTTTCTCTTCATAATGATTACCAAATGCCAGAAGGCTTTTTATTCTTATTTATCTTAAAAAAAAAAAAAAAAAAAAAAAAAAAAAAAATTGTAACTGTTGTGGAAAATATTTATTTAGTATTTCATAATGCTCATTGCCTAGACAATTGGAATTTACAATAAAAAATTAAAGTAGTAACCCTTTACTTACCAACAACATTTGGAGGAATAACTTTCTTTTTTTAAAGCGTGCTAGACGTGAAATTCCTAATGGTGAAAACAAAATTTTGAAAAATGTATTATGTAATGAGTAATCCTTTTTCTTGTAGGCTAACTTTTAACTGTTGTTACCGGTCTCCCGACCCCCTGTTGAACCCCCCCCCCCCCTGCACTGAAAAAATCGTACGTTCGTTTTTAGAGCCGAAAAGTTCCGATATTTCATAGAATTCAATGTATGATAACTCTGTAAGTCTCAGTCATATAAGAATGAAATTTTAACTGTTTTGCTTGTCAGAGCATGGAGAAAATATTTCAGAATATAACGTATAGAACTTAGAGACCGTATAAAAATTTAAAAAGTATATTTTTTTTCATTAATGGCAGGACTAAATTTATCAACATAACCTTAATTCTTGAGTCATTTTAAACACTTTTACAATTTACATTGGCTAGGTACCTCCGACAGCAGGGCTGCCACTAGCGATTATTTTTTAATTCTATCTGGTACCACTTTTTCAAAACAAAAATCTTTGACATATTGTTTACACTTTGACAACAGTAAACAGTTTATCATTTCAAGGAGATTCGCAGTTGCAAGCAACTCCACTCCCTGTATATGAGTAGTTGTGTATCACATCTTAAAGAAGAAATGTAAAAAAAAAAAGTATAAAAGTAGCAAAAATGCACTGAAAAAGAAAAAGAAGCTGTGGATTACACTGTCAACTTCAACAGCCAATCCGAAATTAGTAAGCTAGCCAATCAAGATTATCTTACGTAGAGCAGCCAATCAGGAAGAGAAATGTGCTACAAAAATAATTTATCTTTTAATAATGGTGCGAATAGAATATAAAAATAGTCGCCAGTGGCAGCCCCGCAACAGGTAAAAATGTAAAGCGTGTGTAATGTAAATATTTTTTGAGACGCTCTATATATGAAACATCCGTTTGATTTTTCTTTTCTTTCTCTAAAGAAAAAAAAAAAAACTATCTTCGAATATAACATACATACTTATATAACGCCCGCTAAATAAACTTTCATTTTATTTCCTAGTCTTTATTTGATTTTCCCAAAACTATATCTACAATACAAGGGATCCTTTTATTTATTTATCCCTTGAAATAAGCGGATAATATATTAGACGCCACGGCTGAAACCATAATGCTTGAAATTTGTTGATTTATGGATGGCATCACTGTATCTAGCTGAAGAAATATTTAATGAATATCAGAGAATAATGATTTAGTTTTTCTCATGTGACATCTTTTTTTCCTTACAGAGCTAGCTATATTCTAAAAATTTAGAACCTCATAAGTTTATTAGGTATTCTGACAGTTCAAGGCTTTGTGTTTTAGTAATTTGTAATACTTAAGCGTGCACGTTATTGTTCTATTCAATAATAAAGAATTAATTGCTTTTAGAAAACTTTTCAAATGAAAATGAATAATACCTTTATTGCTAATTAGTTCACAGGATTATTTTGTTTTGGAAAACAAACATATAACAAAATACGTCGCTCTTTTCCCTTCTTTTATCATTGTTTGTAAATACGTATCAATTTCCCCTTAATTTTGTTATTACTAATGTGTTTCTTAAAGATTAAAAATAATGGCTTTTACAAATAATGGCGGCTTTTGGCATAGTTATGAATAGCGTATATCGTTTTTTACATAAATCTTTTAGCAATATATTATCGCAATCATTGTTTTCAATAGTTAAATAATGTTTATTGGCTTGTTTATATTTCATTTGTTTATATTTAATGCAACCAGGGCTTAATTTCTAACAAAAAAAAGTACCGGAGCCCTAATATTCTGCAGTACAAATAACCGTAGCGTCCCCCCCCCCCTCCTCCACCGTCACTCCAATCTGCATATTTATATTTCATATATTATATGTATTTGCAAAATTTAAAGCAATTTTTTTCTTTAGCAAAATAAAAATTTTAAATATATCTATCTGCATTTTCTTAGCTGTCAATTATTCCACTTTTTAGTTATCACTCCGACCGAATAGAAATGTTTGTCGAATTTTAATGTTAATTAATCGCAGAATTCTGCGATTAAATGAAGTAAGGATTGTGATTCGGAAATAGTATTAACACAAAAAAAGAATAGTTCGTAGCTAGGAATTTTTATGAAAAAAATGAATGAAATTTTCAAAAATTAATATTTATATGCTGAAGAATCGAACAAAGTTTTTCAATTTCCTATAAAAGGTGCATATCTTAAACTATAATCGATTCCTTCCGTATAACAGCCTTTCGTGATGAGTCCTTGAAAATCAGATAAAATTAAACATCTGACACCGAGATCGGAAAGATTCGATGCTTTTATAGAAAAAGGAGAACTGCTCAATTGTTTACTGTAAGAATAACATTACGTGGCAATTATATCTACTATCAATTTAGGCTTCGGTTTTTCGGAAGCGCTTGCACTGGGCTCTGGAGCCCAGTATTTATGGGCTCCGGTGGGCTCCGGCGCAATTTAAGCACTGAATGCAACGTTATGTTATAAATGTACTGTTACTGTTTATTATAAACAGAAAGGTAATAGAGTAACAAAAGAGTTCATTTCTTAATTCGTCAAAAATATAGTGGAAGTATTCCGAATATTCCAATTCTTTATATATTTTTCATTAATAAACAGTAAATAATAAGTCACTTATACGTATATTTAAAATTAATTATAGATTTATTCTTGTTCTTTGCAATTTATTTACCTTAGTGCTTTTTATTTGAAATTAACTTCTTTTCGTGAATTTTACAAATGTATAGTCCAGGATCGACTATTGTTCAAAATATTCTAAAGTCGGTGAGATTAAATGTCTGTTTAACATTTGAAGCTAGAATTCTTTTGACTATGTTTAATTTCAGTTAAAAATTCCTTTTAAATTGAAATAAAATTATCTGTTCATACTTACAGGATTGGCCTTTTTCCTTTAAAATAGTCTAAGTGTATGGCCGTACGCAGCATGGAACTAAGAATAAAGTTCTATTTATAGTTCCATGGTACGCAGGATTTTCGTTGGTGAGAAAGGGTTTAAACTACTTACCTTTGACCGCGAAAAGCAATTGAAGAAAAAAAAAATCAGTAATATTTTCTGTCTAATTTTATCGAATCCATAGTCCATCGGAAAGAGGGAAAGGAGAACTCCCCACCCCCAACCGCAATGACTGCGAAGGAATCTGTTCTTATACTTTTATTTAAAACAAAGATATCTTACAACGAAGTTGCAATAATCAGTTCAGTCATAATCACAAACAGTTTTCTATATTTACATTATCTCAGTGCTTTTTTTTTTAAGTTCTTACGTTCTTCAAATATTTAGGGTAGGGGGATGATTTCCCTCCCCAGCATGCCCTGTGTTCGCTCATGTATAGCAGCAAAAAAAGTGTTTTATTATTATTATATATATATATATATATATATATATATATATATATATATATATTTAGGGGGGGGGGATAAGATTAGATTATTTTTAAAGGGAAAGAAGAAAGTATTAAGGTCTTTATAAATACGAAGACCAAGCGTGTGTCCTATATTTTTAGTTCAGAGATTTGTTTAAAAATAAATTTCAATCTAGTTGGGCTCTTTCAATCTCTATAAGTACGGGATCCAGGAGCATAGTTAGTTTCATTAATTTACTAGCAGACCCGCCCAGCGTTGCTTGGTGCCCGAGATAATAACCTTAATTATTTCTAAAATAACCTTATCGTTTCCTGGGATTACTTTAAATATATATGGATCTCGCTACGCTAGTTGTTTTTTTCCAAATCAACGTCATCTCTTTCTAAACGCCGAATAATAATTTAAAAAAGTTGTGAAATCAAGCGCGTTGTCATAGTTACGGTTTTTGGCGATAAAGAGGGTTACTTAGGAAACCAACCCCAATCCCTGCTCTTTCCTCGCTGCGCTCCGGGGAAAAAAATTTATTGCCTTACTTTTTTTTAATAATTAATTTTAAAAATATATATTTCGTATTTCTTGATATCTATATATATTTTTAAATCGATTCCCGAAAGTCTGATGTATACAGGAATATAAAATATAAATTTGGATAAATAAGATATCAAACAGAATTTAATTATAAAAAACAAACTTCTCATTTTTGGCAAAATGGAGATTTAAAAAAAAATCGCGAAAAATTCAAAAATCGCTTTACGAATTCCGAATAAACTCTATCGAAAAGTGGAAAACATTTACTATATCTGGCTGAAAGGTTGAATTTGGATTGATTTATGAGAGGATCAAAATAGCTGGCGAACTTGGAATATCGGGAAATACGCGAATTATTCCAATATAAAATAATATTAAAAAAATACAAAATCTGAGCTTCAGGTACATATATTGGGATCTGTCTTCGTCTATCCGAAACCAAATTTGTAGATCTGTATGTGCGATAGATTTTTCTGACCACCGCCAACAAACAGATACACACACAGAGAGAGAGACAAAACTTTCTTTTATTAATATAGATATTAATAAAAGTAATATTTATTATATATATATATATATATATATATATATATATATATATATATATGATACTTATAAAGTCAAGAAAATTTTCTTATTCCCGAAAGCTCTAAGAAATAGACCCGATATTTAATTTCTTGGGTCGTTAATCTCTGCTTTTGTGTTTGTCACAGGAAATTTTATTAATTTTTTTTTAATTTTATAGAACGTATTTCAAAATAATAACTTTAAATAAAATGCATTGAACAAAATAAAATGCATACTTAAAGAAAGTGCTAAAACTGTTTATTACTGTCGAACAAAAGTGGAAGAGTATCAATGCATAAGACATGATTTTTTTTTTCCTCGCGTAACTCTCATCAAATCAATACATATTTCCAATATTTTGAAGTATTCCAGCTATCATCACAGTTTTATTTGCATAAATCTTTTTGAAGAGTAGTTTTATTTTGAAAGTAAAATAAAAATATATATATATATATTTGGACGAGCAGATTTTTTTTTTCTTAATGTAGTAAAATAAAATTAAAGGAAAAAATTATTAATACAGCGATTTATGAAAAAGCATGCGATAGAACCTTTCCTGTAAAAAACTTGAACAGGTGAAAAATTTCATGGTTTTCAAAAAGTCTTACTAAAAGTTTAACTTTACATCGAACACAATTCACGGATATTTGATTAACTCTCAAATACACGTTCGGATGACGTATTTCCGCCCGCAAAGAGACTTCTAGTGCCGTGAAAGCAGCGAAAGAATCCGGTCAATAAAATGAAATCTTGATCGATAATGAATGCAATATTCTTTGGTGAAATTTTAAAACTGCTGTAAAAGCTTTAAGAGGAAAAAACATCAAAGAAAAGAAAATATATCTAAGTATCTTATTTTAATTGCATTCGCTATAGCTTAATAATTCATGCAGTGTTGAAAATTGGTACTTCTAAATAAGCGTAATAAACTTGTTTTTGAATAATTTCTCAGCTTATAACGGCTCAAAAATTTAAGACTCGATTTTGAAAAATATGCGTACTCATTTTGTATGCATCTCTTTTACAAATGCATCCGTGATAAAAGACTACTTCACCAAAGTAGGTAAATGAAACTACATCCATTTAGTTGATATATTCCCATAAGTTGTAGTTAGTTAAGTTTGAAGTGCGCAACTTTCATTCGCTGAACTATTCGGACGAAGTATTTCCCAATTGTGCATGCACATTTAATCTGAAAATGAAATCGTCATCGATAATGAATTCAATATTCTTAAGTAAAAATTTAAAACTCCTCTAAAATCTTTAAGGAGGAAAAGCATAGAAAAGAAAATATATCTATTTTAATTTCATTCGCTGAGGCTTAATAATCCATGCAACCGGTAAAAATGGGTACGTATTTCAAAATAAGCAAAATATATTTCATTTTGAGTATTTTCTCCAAATATTTGTCTCAATTTTGAAAAACACACATCTCATTTTATATATTTCGAACTATTTTTTAGCATATTATGTAGTATATATATAGATCTTTAAATCATATACAGGGCTTCAATAGAATTTTAATAATTTTGCGATTATAGATGGTAATTGCTGAAATTTAGTTTTCAAATGTGTTATGCATTTTCCAAATTGTTTACTTAGCTATCATCTTTGATCTTATTAAACATGAAAGTTTTGGTACAGCATCTTGAATATGTTGGAAAGTGTTTATAATCTATGGTTGACGCATGATTTGTCTTTATTGTTGGAATCTAAAGATGAAAATGAATAATGTGATTCTGGAACAAAATTTAAACCAAAACTAAGAAGATTTTGAAAGGGAAAGCAAAAAAAAAAAAAAAAAAAAAAAAAAAAAAAAAATGTGCGAACACATCTTCAAACTCGAAGTACATGATGATTCTAATTAAAGTTGCACTTTTCAAAAGGCTGTAAAAAAAAAAGAACCACTGGTCAGAATGACCTGATATTTCATTTGAGTATGCGTGAAGCAAAGGGAATTTGTTTTGCGAAAGAAAAAAAAAAGTTCAAAAGTGGACCGATAGATGGCGCTGTACTCGTCATAAGATGTTGATTAAGAGACGTGACATTACACTTGTGATAAAAAGGCGGGGAACATGCAGTTCCTGTTACTCTGCGTCTGAGAAGGTAGGCATGACTTTATCATTGAAGGATCGGGCTCTGCTTGTGAAGCTTTTTTTACAAGAACGGTGGCTGTGCAGCAATTGTATTGAAGGAATTCCAGACATTAAAGGGTTTAAGAAGCGGCTCTGGCACGATGACTGACAAAGAGTGCCACAACAGCATGTCACGTCTTTTAATTAGCATCTTATGACGAGTACAGCGCCATCTATCGGTCAGCTTTTGAACTTTCTTTTCTTTCGCAAAACAAATTCCCATTTTTTCACGTATACTTAGATGAAATATCAGGCCATTCTGGCCAGTGGTTCTTTTTTTTTTTTTTTTTTTTTTACAGCCTTTTGAAAGTGCAACTTTAATTATAATCACCCTGTATATTAAACAAATTTGAATTAAGTAAAATTATCTATCCTTCATATAAGGTAATTATCTTCGTTTAAGATAATTTTGTTCAGAAGACTTATATTTTACAGCAGATTCGGGAATTTTATTCTAAAGCAACTAACTGCGTGCAATTTCAAAACTTCTCACTTGCACACCATCTTCTAAACAAAGAAAGCTTGGGAAAACAGGCTTTAATAAGGAAAATATTGTTAAGCTCCCATTTAACTAATTGGGTTCCGAAAAGTAGACAAAACCATCCCTCTTCTGCTACAACAACTCTAATAATGATCAACAGATGGTGTTGATTCCATCTTAAAAGAATCATTATCTGAGGATAGAGATTAACAAGGAACTTGCCATTGTCGTATAGGAATTTTTCCCTTGTTACAAATATCCCGAAATTAAAAGATATTTAATTGGCTACCATGTTCAACGGAAAAAAAAGTGTTATTATAATGGAAGTGTTATTATTTAAGTAATTCAGTGATCATCATATTGTAGTTAGTGGGAAAACTCTGTAAAATATGTTTGGTATTTTATGTATGGGTGGGAAATTAATGATAAAACTAATGAACTTTACATAGGCGTAGCTGCCAAATTTCCGGGTTTTTTTTCCACGTCAAATAAATATATTTTCAACCCGAAATTTTACTTAGTAATTGAAATTAAATAAGTACTACATAGGGACAAAATACATTTTATTAAGTAAATTTTCTGGTTCAAAATAAGTTTGTTTCACAAGGGGGGGGGGGGGAGTAGGTTGGCAATTATGCGTGCATTTTTTAAGATAATCATATCTAATAAGTATAAAATTGGAAATTTTTATAGCTGAAAATCTATAGAAATTCTATAGACACGACTATAAAATAAGAGTTCGAATTAAGTGAGAGCCAGAATAAATTCTCCAAACATTTATTCAAAGTCTTCACTAAAGGAGGCCATTCTTCACGTTAAAATAAAAAGAGTGTGTTTGTGAGGGGAGGGGGGGGGGGATTACCAACAACAACACTTAAGATAGAGTCTTGTTCTGAAGCTACTGTAACTCATTTTTTCACCCCTTATCGATTAAAGAAAGGGTTTCTTTTACGAAGCCTTGAAATATTTGTATGCTAAATTTGTTCTGGCTCTTCTTCTTTTTTAAGGGGACTCTTCAGTCACGCGAAGATATTCGCAAGCTACTATTAAACTTATGGAAGGTTTTATAATTTCTCGTTTGAATTTGAATATTTTTAAACGATTTTTTTTTTCTTCTTGCATAGGATAGCTGAAGTCGTTCTTTAAACAAGCCATTTTTTGCTTTTTCGATTTTGGCTGCAGAGTTTTTTTAATAAAGGTATTTTCCCTTTCGAAACCGGTTCCGAAGAGTTTAAAGATCGACCTCAGCTATCCTGTGCAAAAAGAAAAAGAAAATCGTTTAAAAATATTTAAATTCAAACGATAAATTGAAAATAACTTTCCCACATGTTTAACACTAGCTTGCGAGTGTCTTTGCATGACTGAAGAGTCCCATTAAACATTGCGTGTTCATAGTAACTCGAAGTTTTTTAATATATTTGAACAAATTATGGTGCTCTGGAAGGTGTTTTAACTCCTAAATTACCCCTGTCGCTCCGTCAGGGTTTTTTATTTGTACCTGGATAGAAACACTTAGAAAGTTTTTTCAAATATCTTTATTTCAAAGAAATATCCGGACTTTTTTTCCGAGTTAATCAAAATTGTCACTAAAAAAACATTGTTCGTCTAACAGTAACTGAAAATATTAGAAATTGTACCTCATGACACACGAGAATGAAGTGTCCACAAATCCCTCATATCATTTATGAGCGTCTAATCATCTTTTCATTTCAGTTCTCTAAGTCTCTTCCTCCATTAGCCGCTCTATCATAATCTTTCGCTAAAAAAAGATTTTCTTTTAGTTTCCAAAAATTTCCTGATTCGAAGAAAAGATAATAGGATGTGCTTGTCCACCGTAAATCTGAAAGTTCTTTTAACTTTAAAAAAGTACTTGAATTTTTTATTTCTGCCAAAAATAATGTTCTATAGAAGCTAAAGAAAGCTTCTTAAATCTATCGGAGTTTTTAAAATTGGAGTTAAGAAGAATACCCGATTTGAAACCTAGTGTTTAAAGGAAAAAGTTGGTATATTTAATTTAGTTATAACAGGAATTTTAGAAGTTGGATCAAAAGAGTTCAGTATTTTAAGTTAAATTTCACGTTTAAAAAAAATTCTGGTTTGAGTTTTTTTTTTTTTTTTTTTTTTTTTAATGTGGATTATCATAACAAATTTTGGAAACGCATTTATCTTAAAAATCTATGTTGTAATGAACGTAAATAAGATAAAGTAAAGAATCAATAAAAAATAATTGCAAAAAAATAAACAAGAAAAGGATAAAAGTTGTATTATTGGAATGAAAGATAGAAAATCATTGGAAAACTATTAAAAGTATAGAAAAGAGTAATGTACAGTGTCGCTGAACGACATCGATTATGTAAGATATACGCATTATTATGCGGACATTAATTCTACGTATATTGTAAATATTAATTTAATTGTAATATTAACATAATATTATTGTATTGTAATATTAACGTATTCTTATTGTATTATAATATTAACATAGAATTTGAATATTGTAATTTGCAATTCCCGACTTTACCAAGATGTTATTTATACTAACTAACAGTACTATTAATTAACAATACTATGAAATACAGTTTTATCCATTAATATTTTATTTGTTTACAACGGAGTTTTCCAGCATTTAATTATAATAGTATCAAACACTACTGTGTTTGAAAATTTTGACATAAAAGCTTTATTTATGCAAATGGCATCTAGGTCTTAAGAATAAGTTAAAATTGCTCAATTAAATAGTATAATAATAATAATAATAATAATAATAATAATAATAATAATAATAAATCAGAAGAAGTAGTCGTTTTATTTTTGCTCTTGATAGCAAATTAACTTTTTTGTGCTTTTGGTTATTCCTCATCAAAAAACAAAAAATAATTAATTGTAACTACTATATTAAGAAAAATAAATACCTTTGTTAGATCTTGATTTAAAAATCGATTAAAAAACATGATATTTTTCGGCTTTTGAAAAATAAACAATTTCTACCTCCGATATGTGCTTTCATTCCTAAATTTTATTTTATATAATCCTGGTATTTTATACATCCATGTTTTGCAAGCCATTGCAGTTTCGATTTAACTCTAAATTATTTACTCCTGAAAAATAATTTCCTTCATGCACCTAAGTATAAAATAGATGAAAATAACATTAAAAAAAAAAGAAGTTTTGGAAGAAAAAAAGAAAAGGGGGATAATAACATCAAAGAATTCGAGAACAACTAACTCTTTAAAAAAGATAGCCACTAACATAAATGAATATTGCTGTAAAAGTTCTCGTACTGAAAATCTGAATTCAATTACATGCTTTCTAAAATCTTTCTTTTCTTCTTAAAGCTTAATCTGCAAAAACATCTTAAATTAACATTCCCGAATAGAAAGCTGGAGAGCAATTGGCGTTCCAGAAAAGGAACAAAATTCCTTTGCAGAGCCTCTTTCCTCCAAAATATCTATTTTATAATAAAACCCTTTCATGAATTTTTAACTCAATCTCCGAATGATACACATTCAGTAGCAGTGTTGCACTATCAGTAAAGAAAAAATTATAATTATTAGATTCTTATTGAAGAATTAATTAAAACAGTGATATATATATCTTTTAATTAATAATAATATTTTACCTATTCGGGTAAATTTTGAAAGACATTACATCTTGAATTTCAGCTATCATAAATTTACACTCTCCTAAAAAATAACTTCCCTCATGAACACTTAAAACAAATAAAAAACATTTAAAAAATTAGTACCAGAAAAAATATGTAAATAAAGCTTTAATATGTTGAAAGCACAAATTGGCATCAATTAGGTATCCCAAGAAATGTACAAATTGTAAAACTATTTAAACAGGTAATAAAATAACATTGTAGAAATGTTCATATATAAATTCAATTAAATGCTTTCTATAATTTAACCCCTTCGCGAATAAAGTGCTTAGAAATCTAAATTATTCCCACCAGTAATTTTTAATTCAAAATTTTGCCTTATTTAATCAAAGCATTTTTGTGATTAAATTGAGCAAAAACTGGTGATAAATGATTAAAAATTATGTAAAGAACTCTCGTCGCGAAGGGATAGAGGCTTAATCTACAAAAACATCTTAAATTAACATTTATTGCCCAGATAGAAAACTGGAAAGTAATTGGCATTTCAGGTCGGGAACAAAATTCCTTTGCACAGCCTGTCTCATCCAAAATATCTCCGCAAACCCTCTCATGAATTATTAAATGTTACACATTTAATATTACTATCACGCTATTAATAAAGGAAAAAATACATCATTATTAGATTCTGTTTAAAAAAAAATCTATTAAAAACAGTGATATTTTTCGTCTTTTCCTCTGAATTCATTTCCATTCTTAAATTTCAGTTTTTATTTATTTATTCAGGTTTTGTAAGCCATTACAGCTTGGATTTAAGCGATCATAAATTACATACTCCTGAAAAATAATTTTCTTCATGGACCTAAGTAAAACAAATAAAAATAACTGTTTAAAAAATGTGGGTACCAGAAACAAAAAATGGAGATAATAATGTTTTTAAAAATTTCGAAAACACATAATACTCAAAAAGGTGCAACAATAAAATAATGTAACGCTGTAACAATGTTCGTACGTGAAAATCTCAATTCAATTACATACTTTCTATAGTTTAAAGCTTAATCTACAAAAACATCTTAAATTAACATTCCTTTCTCGGATAGAAAACTGGAAAGCAATTGGCGTTCCAGAAAGGGAACAAAATTCCTTTGCAGAGCCTCTCTCCCCCGAAAACTCTCTCATGAATTATTAACTACAATTTTCGAATGGTACACATTATACACGTCTTCAGAAATTAATATCTTTCTGCAGAAGAAAATTCGTGTTTGTCTAATGAAAATTTCCGGACAATCTTAAATAAATATTTGCTCTCTGTTGATATCAAAATAGACTCTTGCGATAATTTTACACTAAAGTTGCCTTACTTTTATGATACTGTACTTATATTTTGAATAGTAAATAAGGTTATTTTGGGTAAAAAAAAAAGAGCTGAATTTTCGCTTGTGTATACATATAAAGAGTTTTTTATTTGTTTGTTTAATTTGTAAATTTCACTGCTTAAAAATTGCATGAATGTTATCTGACAGTCTAAGTTTAAATTTTATCACTAGAATGTACTTGAATTATAATGATGATTCTATACAAAGCACGAATTAATTTATAAATAAGCGTAGGTGGTTAAAAATGTATAGTTGCAGTATTTCATATGATGTATGAGTTTTGGGAATTAGATGATAAAAATAAGTAGTTATGATTTTGCATGTGCTGTGGGAGGTTTGAGAATTATACTAAGTTCTTTCTTCATGTGTTATTCTAAGTAAATACTCATTCCTTGAATACTCACGCTTATTTAAAAATCTAAGAACATTTCCATTTTGAACTACTGACATATTTTTAAATGACTCCTTTCTAAATAACTTTCTTGAATTGAAACAATGTATTTTCCCAATGAGTGACCTTCCCTAATGAATAGTTATTTATTTTTCCAAATGAGTTCTATTCATCTGTTGGTTTCTTCACCTTTCATTTGAAGCAATAATTATTTGCTTTTCAGAAATGTGATAAAGCATCTTCCAAAAATCAGTACAACAGAAGAAAAAAAATCTTTCCGTAGGATTTTAAATACATACAGCTATTCATACATTTGTTAATAAGGGAATTGCTAAATATGTGAATTATATTTTTCGCGAGTTTGCAATTATTAAATATTACCTCAGAATCCCACGTGATGGTTCTAAATGTTTTATTCATTTAAAGACAAAAGTGCGAATTTTACAGATGTTGGTAATGAATGGGAATTTTCCATTTTTTAATACTTTTTAACATTTGAAAAGTGTTTATGGATTTGGTTTGTCTGACCATCTGTCTGTCTGTCCGTGCTCTAACTCACGGCATAACATAGTCGGACTATCATGTAATAATTGATATATGTTGTTGAGGTTTATTATGGCATGTTCGGTATTGAAAATGAAGCGTGTAGCATTTCCAGATCGTTTACAGGGTCACTCAAAAGAATACCGTTACATTACGGTCTATGGGGGAAAAAAAATTTGTGGCTTATTTTAATGATGTTGCACTATTCCAAGCACATTGAAATATGCATAACTGAGATGTACTACAAGATGCCTACTATAGAATATGGTGTACATAGCATTTATCGTTCATTTACAAGAACACACAAAAGAATTCGGTTACAGTACTGTCTATGAGCAATAAGTGCTGAAAGTGCGTTTCCAACTGTGGGATGCGTTTTTAAATGTAACTCTTTTTTGCATATTACTTGGTGTGTGTATAAATTTTATAGATTATATACAGGGCTGCACGAAATACTTCGAGTACATTTCCGCTTATTGTCGGAAATTGTTGAAGGGAATTTTCAACTGTGTTAAGCGTTTCCTAACTGACATAATTTTTGCATACTATGTAGTAGATATACAAATCTATATATCACATACAGGGTTGAACAGAAGAAATCGGATTCCCGACTATAGATAGCAATTGTTGAAATTGTGTTTTCAAGTGTGTTTTGTGTTTTCCGAACATCATCTTTCACCTTATTAAACGGTGAAGTTTTGTTGCAGTAGATATACAAATGTAGTAGATATACAAATCTATAGATCATATACAGGGTTGAACAGAAGAAATCGGATTCCCGACTACCGATAGCAATTGTTGAAATTGTGTTTTCAAGTGTGTTTTGTGTTTTCCGAACATCATCTTTCACCTTATTAAACGGTGAAGTTTTGTTGCAGTATTCTGAATGGGTTAGAAAGTGTTTCATAATCTATGCTTGGCACATAATTTTTCTTTCTAGTTTTTTTTTTTTTTTTTTTTTTTTTCTGCCGACTGTATTTTGCGGAATGTAAACTTATGGAGAAACATTTGACGAAAAATATGACATCATACCGTGTAAAAGGTCGAATTATAGAATTATGTGTGTGTATGTGTGTATATGTGTATGTGGGGAAACAGTAAAATCGCTTAAAGGATTGATTAATGCATAAGGCTGTTCTCAAATTCAAACTGGCTGCTTTATGACAGATTTTTTTAACTCATTTTTGTTCAGAAACGCGTGAAATTTTCAGGTGTTCCTATTCAGAAACTATGTAATCGAAACACGTTTTCTATTTTTTTGGTAAAGGCAGAAGATTTTTCAGAAAATACTGTCAAAGTCGACATTTTGCACCGAATTCTCGCCGCGCCGAAGCGAACAAAGGCGAAAAACGCGTTGTCACGTGACACAAATCACTTATAACTCGATAAGTAATTTATTTATCAAAAAATTGAAAACTCATTTCGATTCTGAATCGCTTTAGTTAGTCAGACCTACACTGCAAAGAAAAAAAAATGCTGATTTTACAGTATAATACTGGCATCCCAGTTGCCAGTATTATACCGTGTAAAATAAGCAGTAATACAGTAGCGCGCCTTTTTATTTTCTTTGCAGTGTACTAATTTTACGCATTTGCGTTCAAAAATGAGTCTGAAATTGTGTCAGAAAGTTTCGCGTTGTTGAGCAAGTCATTTGCGAACCACCTTAAAGCCATGCTGCAATAATGCAAATAATAATTCAAGTTTCAGTTTTTTTTTTCTTTATATTCAAGTTTTAAGTTCTTAGTATTATGCATACAGATTATTCTAGACATAATAAAAATGGCAGAGGAACTTTTCATTGTCTAAGTGCAGCGTGGTAACTTTTCACACACACATTGTCATTTTAGAATGCGTTGCACCAATTTTCCAACCAATTGCATTGTGCCATTTTCCGGGCTCACTTTTCTATTTTGATGGTACGCCGTGATGTTTTCTGGACGCAACACTCCCTTTTTGAAGACGCCATTAATTTTTTTCCTAGAACAAAAGCTATTTATACAACATATTTAGTATGAAACCGTCTATGCAAACACAAGTGTTACAGATATCTGCTATTTATTTTATTAAGTTTGCATCTCCTATAAAATATTTTTGAATCGCCTCATATGTCCTTTGTACAACGTAGTTTCTTCATCAGTTTAAAATTTCGGAACTGTGAGTGTGAAATTGCATGTAGCCTGTAAACATGGCGTCTATTTGGACTTTCCTTGCATAAAAATTAGCTGATTGTAAGTCATTTTTATATTGAGGAACTTCGGGTATTGTGGAATACTATTTACATTTGGGGCAATACAAAATCCCTATATTTTTTTTAAACCCGAAAACCGAATACAATTACAAACTTCATCTAGCTACAAATAGTTTTTATAGACAAAAAGTATTTTACGAAATTTCAGCACTTGCAAACAAATAATCATAATAATAAACGTCTTTTGAGGATGTTGTGAGATAGTCTGGAAATATGAAATAGGGGATAAAAAATGATGAAAACGAACAAAATTTAACAAAAAACATATTTAATGGCATCAAGAGAGTATGATCAAAATATCTAGGTAGTCAGCCAGTATTGGGAATTCAAGCGCTCGAATACGCCATCTGGTGGAGAAAAGACACAACTTCTCGCTTCAGGAAAATTCCTTACGAGCACATTGTATTACATGCATTTTTAATTTGTTCATAATCATTTTTTTTTTTTTTTTTTTTTTTTTTTTTTTTGCACAATTTCAGATTTTATGTGATATTTGTGTTCTGTGTTTATATGACAAAGTAAAAATTACCCAAATCTAGCACTTTCAAACGCGTTTACAATAAATAATGATTTCAATGGCACTTTAGCATTAGTTAAAGGGACAATTTTCCTGTATCGACGGCTGCAATCAGCGCCTCTATAGGCCGTTTTAGGTCCCAATACTTCAGTTCACTTCAGATTTGCAAAAATCACAAATATAAGGATTTGTCTGTGCGCCAGCGTAATCATGGAGTATTATGAAATATTGGTGTTCCATATAACCTGACACCGCCGAAAAAATTACTCAATGTAGAACTAAAAAACGAGTATTACGTCATAAACTTTTAGTATTTCAGTGTACACTATGCTTAATTTCAATGTAAAACTATTACTTCTGATGATGAATAAAAAAATTTGCAAAATTATCTCCTGAAATTTCCCAAAGACGGAAAACAAATATTTATTGACACAACGCGCCCTGACGCCGACCGACGAACTGCGCGTTCTGGGGGGGCATTCTGGAAATGTTCTTAAGTAGTTTATTATATTGCCGCTTGGTGGCAGCACTGTACAAAACAGAAACCTTGATATTCCATGTAACCCAACTATTCCATAATACCCGAAGTTCCTCAATTCATATTTTATATATTCTACGTTTATCACAAAATATCCGAATTATTTTCTGACAAAAGAGCAGTATCATAATCAATAAAAGTCATTCATAAAATCCTAATACCAAACATTTTTCTTCCTGCAGTAATACTCAATAAATGTCATCTAAATCGGCTTACAAAGATATACTTATTTCACTTTTTTTCAAACAAAAAACGAAGAGAAATTTCACCTTTTCTTTTTCTTTGTCTGCTTCCAATTTGTTAGTTTGAATTCAGTGTTTTGACAAAACCCCGCGACAAATTTAATCCTTGACTTCAACCGTAACATTTCCTGCTCATATTTTCTTTGCTTTTCTGTCTCTCTTTTTTCATTCTTATTGCAAAATAACTTATATGTGTATGCAATACATTCAAATAATTTTTAATCGGATTTACCCTCATGTAAACACTTTATTATTTTACATAACCAAGGTTACGAAGGGATTAACACGATTTTTAGAAATTAGGTTTTTCATTTGAAATCATTGTAAAGGAGTTAATTAGAAACTTCGTTGACCTTTTTATATATGGTGTAACGTATTTATTTCTTGGATAAGTAATTTGTCTTTCGTGTGACGTTGAAAGTAAATTGGAGGAAACTAAGTGAAATGGGGTGAGTGTACTTTTGAAACAAATAAATTTCTTGTGTGTCAGTTTGTCAAAATAATTTGTGCAAGAATAATATGCACTAAGACCTCGCCACTCCGATCCCCGTTAGTCCGAAATTTCGGATAATCCGAACCAAAAAAGTTTAAATAATATATATTTTCTTAAGTCTTAAAAATATACAATATTTAATCAAAAATGTTAATAAGTTTCAGTAAAATAATACAAACCGTGCATAATTATACAGGTACGTATATATAAAGTACTAGTATAATCAATTGGTTACCGGTATACAAAAAACTTCATTCACTGCTTGGTTGCATAAAATCAGACACTTTCTATTATCGTAAAGATACTTCATATTCTCCACAACTTGATATAAATAGATGCTGATTAGGTTCGGGTGCATACCACCCAACAGATGGCGCTGCTATGCTGTGTTTTCATGACTTCAGCGTTAGCATATCTCAAGAATTAATACACAGATTTTCAACAAACTTCGTATTCTATTAATCCTTTACATAAAAAAATGCTGTTTCAATCTTGATTTTGATCACTCAACAGGGGGCTGTTATCCTATTCTTGGGGAAAGTCTCCTAATCTGGTGCACAATCTATTAGTGTAATTTAGCGAGCGTGTTTTGCAATATTATTAACTCCATTCTTGTAATTTTCATACACTTTTAACCACATTGTTGTTAGAGTAGCTCCCTTTTGACGCAAACTTTTTGCTGTGGACCTAATTACGGAATATTAGCCTTATGCTTTTTGCTATGAGTATTATAACTGCATCTTAGTTTCTATAGTGTTTTAACGCACCAAATCTTACATTCAATGTTAATGATTAAAAATGTATATGTTGATCTAATTTTAAATTTTTATACCCAGCTGGGGTCGCTGTTGTACTGGTCTTCTTTTAGTTCACTAATCACTGCCACTCTATATTAAATCCGAAGAAATCCACTATGCTTTATACTCATAATAACTATGCTTTATACTCATAAGCACAGCATCATGAGTGCTTTATACTCATCACTGATGCAATTATAAATTAGTATATTAGAAGGGATTTGTGATGGATATAACGAGCTAGTTTTTTATGACGTTGTATATGGAGCCACAGATTAGGCTCTTTTGCAATTGAAAAGATATTCAAACCATTAGTTTATTAATGCTGAAATAAGTTTGTGTTTTTTTAGTGTCAGTTTTGACTCTCCACAAAATGCGATTATTTGACGTCACAGAGATTTGAATTCGACTAATTTTCTATATCATATAACAGCAAGAAGTTTTGCAAGAGCCATCGCATTTTGGTCATGATGTTGTAAGAAATATGATGAAAATTTAAGATTCTGTTAAAAATTGGCACGCATGTTCAAAAATTTTCCAATCTAATTATTCAAAATTTGACTATAATTCAGTAAATATAGTCTAAATACAAAATGTGTTTTCCATGTTCCTCTCCTTGGCAACTTTAGGTGAATTTGTGTTTTTTAATAATCTTCTTATATTAATTGAAAAATATATTATACATTAACCGATAAATAAGTAAGTTTATGCACAAATTGGCTCTGATAGAAAAGTATGTATAAACATATGTCTGCTTCTTAAATAATTTGTCAGAAAATACATTTATTTTCATTCAATTAATCTAAGCAGATTCATTTTTACATCATTTAAAATTCAAGCAAATATTCAGCAACTTTCTAACAATATACTGATATAAAATAACCTGATAATTTAAACATAATGATACATCAAAATTATCCACGACGTTCCTTAAATTGTGAATCATAATCATTCATTTCAGACGGTGAGATCATCATTCCAAATGAATCTTCTTTTCTCAACATTTAATTTTTCGTAAGGCACGAATTCAACTTAATTGAAATTTCCAAGGATACCTGTGAATTTTCTCCATATCTTAGCATCTTTGCGCAATTTTTCTCTCTTTTTCCTCCCTTTCGGTTTTGTTTTGTTAACAAACAAAGGCACTGGCATATATTTACGACCTATATTCTAAGCTGTGAAAAAGAATTAAATCCTGTTCTTCAGAAAAGTTTCATAATTACATGTGAACTCCTTCTCTCCCTTTTGTATTTGTAAAAAAAAGATTACAGAATTTTATCTTTTAAGAGATCAAAGATATTTCATTTAAGATTTTCCCGAGAAAAAGTTTTTTTTTGCAATCGTATATATTTTTTTTTTCTATCAGGCATTTATTTCTTCATAAATATGTTCGTAAAATAAAAGAGAGACTTACATCATTTTTAGATTTTAGAGATATTTTATTATTATTTTTTTAAATTTGTGATGAACTTTCATTTTCGCAAATATATTTTTTCGGCTAAGTTTTATTTTATTTTATTTATGTAGTTATTTTTTCTTTATTTTGGAGGGGTGGGCTCTTTACGGTATTTTTTTTTTTACATGAAATCTAAACAAAATAGTGCATTTAGTATAAAATGCATACCACACATCCGAACTAGAATCGGCACTCGGACTAGAGTGCTGCATTGAGTCGGCTAACGTTAATTTTTTTTCCTTGCGGGTAGGTTTCGGTTCAGGTTGTCTTGTCTTTAATTGTTTCGTGTTCGGGTCGGTTTCGGGTTGGTATTTGACTTTTGCGGATCGCGTTCGGGTTGACCGGATTTTTCAAAAAAGTCTAGCATATTTTATCAGATGGAAATACACTGGAGCATCGATTATCCGAACTAATAGGTGACCGGGGGTATTCGGATAAACAGATTTCGGATAATCGATCATTTTTGACAAAAACATACTAGAGTTATATGAACATAGTAGTGATAATAAACACATAACCAACATAAGCAGTTGAACATAAGCAGTGATAATAAACACAAATATGTATGTATTTTGTACTACAATGCTTACAACAAGAAGAAGGGAACCAACTATCAATGAATAAAGTGATCAAAGATATCTTCAAAAGTACAGTACTGTAGGTCTACTTTTAAGAAAATAAGTCAAAAATTTTCTTTTGCTTCAGAGAGGACACTTTTTCTGGCTGTTAAATCTCTTATACGTTTTAATGAAAGCAGTTGAACAGAATCACACTCTTCTTGTTGTTCCACCCACTTCAAGGCTATCTCAAGGCCATTCGGTTGACCGAGGTTCGGATAATCGATGCTCCACTGCAACTATATATTTCAACATTAATGAGTATATATATATATATATATGTGTGTGTGTGTTCATTTTTCTACATAAAGGTAAAATTTATATTAGTAAAATATAATTGTAGACAATTTTCTTCCATTTCATGTTAAAATTGGTTTCGGGTTTAGTTGAGTTTTGGGTTGAAGGTATGGGGTTTCGAGTTGATTTTTAAAAAAAATCGGATTCGGATCGAGTTTTGAGTTGACTTGGAATAGAATTTCCGAGTTCGGACCGAGTATAACCCGACCCGCGCCGGACTCTAGCTCAAACTCGTATCTCTTCGACTATTTGTTTTCTACTCTTAGTAAGTTCTTCACCAATCAGCAAGATTCAGATAAAAATAATAAAGTATATAACTGACATACTTACTGATTCATTCAACTGACCAATATTTTCATGTAAAAATACCATTTTTTTTATAAAAATTCATTTTTTTATTGATTTTTTATTTTTAGTTTTGAATATATATTTTGTTTTCTAAGTTATAATACTAACTGGGAACGAAAAGACATACCATGACGAAATCTTGGAACGAAATGACGCCATTTGCGCTGAAAATTTTCATGACACCAGTTAAGGGTTAAAGAAGATGCTTGGAATACAATTTTCAATTGTGCACCCCTGTGATATGAAATCACATATGGGTTAACAGCTAAGTGGTAGCCGCTCCATCATTATTTTGTCTATCTATGCCCTTCTCACGGGGTTTCTAAAATTGTTTAGCAACGTACTAATTGGTATATTTTCAGTCTTTCTAACTTACCAAGTTTATCCTTCAATTCAAAATTATCCATATCTTTTTTTTTATCTAACGGATATATAATGATTCATGTGTTTTCGCCAAATTAATATGCCAGGAAGTTTCAACCCAGAATTTGTGGGATATGAGTTTGAGCATTCCTTCTCTGACCAGCTACCTGCAAACATGTAGGCTGTTTGCTCTTTGTACGAGGATTAGGGTACAAGCCATCTCCCAGAGGTGCCAAGCTTTCACTAACTTCCGTAATATGTGAGTTAATTTAACCCAGGTTTAATACTTTCGCACCAGAAATTTTTTTAAGAAATGAAATTAAATATATTCCATATAGAAATCTGAAACTAAATAAATAAAGATTCATCAAATAAATGTTCTGGTTCGAAACGTTGTTAAACTGGGTCAAATTAATCCACATATTACAGAAGATTAGTGGGAGCTTGGCAACTCTGCATCTCCTATTTCATCCTGCATATCTAGTTTTCAAAAACTTGTCTGATTTAATTTTATCTTCGAGTAAGGGATTGTTCAAGATCTTCTAAAGAACCTGCAATAACGCATGACTTCCTTTTATTATTATTATTGTTATTTTATCACGGCTAACCAAAGTTTCCATTATAACTCTTTCCCTAATCAGAAAAAATAAAGAAGGAAAACAGGCTTGATTTTCTATAAAATTCGAATCTTGAACTTTTTAACATCGAATTTTGCATTTTAAATTGCTTTAATCAAAATATTATATTTATGTTTATTTTCTTCTCCTTATGTTTTGTTAGATCATTAAAGTAGATCTTACATTAAATTTGAAACCAAAGTATTTGAAACCAAAGTAATTTTCAATAATTTCGTAGCGAGCCATTGACCATTTCTGAAAGGCATTCCATTAAAGATCTCTGAGCAGAATGTATTTAGCCCCTCCCCTTCACAGACCCTTAAAATAAACTTTTGTTCATAATAATCGCGTTTTTTTTTATATTACATATTTTTGTTTTATTAATCTTTTTCTTCGATTATTTCCTGTAACTCTCTTCGACTATGCATTTTCATACAATTTTCTATAATTCTACATGCGATATAAAGAAGAATATTTATACCGTGGAATTAGTTTCTATATAAATTGGCTTTAAGAAGATATCTTTTGAAAATCAATCTAAATTCTTTAAGGCTCAAATCGAAAAGGGCTACTTTCAGATACATTTTTTTTAATCATTTTTGTTCAGAAAGTCATGAAATGGACAGGTGTTGTTATTCAGAACCTATGTAATTGAAACATGTTTTCCGTTTTTTGGTAAAAGCAGAAGATCTTTCAGAAAACACTGTCAAAGTCGGCGTTTTGGACCGAATTCCATCCGCGGCAGCCAAAGAACCACGGAAAACTTGTTGTCACGTGACCAGAATCTCTTATAATTCGATAAACAATCTATATATATTTAAAAAAAAAAAAAAAAAAAAAAAAAAAAAAGGAAAACTCATTTCGGTTCCAAATCGCTTTCAATAGCCAGGCCTGCCAATTTTATACATTTGCGTTTAAAAGTGTGTCAGAAAGTTTTGCATTGTTGAGCTGGTCATTTGAGAACCATAACGGATAGAACAAAAATGTTTTGTTAAAGATATCCATTACCTTTAAAATGCATCAGAGAATGTACATTGAAAGTACAGAAATAATAGCAATAAATTATTTTTCTACATCCGCCACCAATCCTGTTTAAAATTTATATACAAACCTGCATTTCATTTATTTCCAAAACATTTCTCATAACCATTCAAGCATTCACTAAGCTATTTGGAACATTCTTTACAAATATGATGACAGTTAGAAATTCTAATTTAATTTTTTTGGCTGTCATACAAATTCATTCACATTCTATAAAATACATTCGCGTTTCAATTGATGCTTTTAGTTTATCCAGTTGAACATTACTATAGTGCAGCGAAAACTCGATGATTCAAATGCTAAATTTTCCCAAACAATAAAGGACTCATCTAAATCCAGAAATTATTGTTTAACAATTCAATAATTTCAGTGAATTGAGTTATTTTTCCACAGAACTCATCTAGTCAGAATAAAATGATCAGACAAACTTGGTTTAAATTTATTACCAACTTTTCTTAGAATTATTCAAGTATTTATAAAGTTATTGACATTGAGGACATTTTTTACACATTAAAAATTATACATAAACTATGAATTCGTAAATTTGTTCCATTATATTGATGCTTTTAAAGTGTATGAGATACATTTGTATTTCAGCTTATGCATCTGGTTTATCTATTGAAACGTTATTGTCACGAAATAGTATTTTAGTGTTATAAATACTAATTTATAAAATCTATAAAGTTTTCAAATAATATTGCATAGAAGCTATAATACATTCTAAATCAAAATGAGAGATTCGTAGCTCTAAGTCATCTCTCAATTCCTATCTGAACAGTTCAGATAAAATCCCTTTGTTTCGTTATGAAATAAAAGCAATAAATCTCCCAGTTCTGCAGGTGTGAAGAATAATGAAAAGCCTTCTTTAAAAATGCACTCATGAAATGCCAAGGGATTGTTAACCTATTTTTGTAAATACTGCAATAATGTCAATTAATTAAATTATTTTTCTGGAACCGTCATCAACACAGTTTAAAATTTATAGAGGAACCCGAATTAGATTTATTGCAAAACATTTCTCATAACTATTCAAGTATTCACAAAGCTATTTAGAACATTTATAACAAGTACAATGGCAATTTAAAATTCCATTTTTAAGAATTTTTGCAGTTATGTTAATCTATTTACATTCTGTAAAATAAATTTGTGTCTCGACTGATGCTTTTAGCTTATCCAATTCAGTATAATGCAGCATATACTGAATTTTTCCAAACAATTTACTTTTAAAACTTATATCTAACATAGATATTGTCGTTATTGCAATAATTTCACTAAACTGAATTATTTTTCCACAACACTCATCAAATCAGAATAAAATTTACAGACAAATCTGGTTTAAATTTATATTATCAAAACATTTCTTAGAATTATTCAAGCACTCGTAAAGCTATTTAGAACATTTTTCACACGTTAGAAATTAGACATAAACTATGAATTTCTGAATTTGTTGAGTTGTATTGATGCATTTAAATTGTATGAAATACATTTGTATTTCAATTGATGCTTCTGGCTTATCTATTCGAACGTTATAATTTTGGTGACACTAATACTAAATTTTCAAATTTATGAGATTAAAATTTTCAAATAAAATTGTATAGAGAAGCGACAGAGGAGAATATTATAATACATTCCAAATCAAAATGAGAGATTCGTAGCCCTAAGTCAGCTGTCAATTTATATCTGAATTGTTCAGATGAAATCCCATGCTTCGTTACGAAATAAAAGAAACAAATCTGCAGATGTTCTTGGTAATCACGACGGAAATTTTGAAATGGTGGATGACTTTGTTATTTCTTTATCTCTGTACTGTTCATCTCTGATTCGAAATGATGTCGCTTGATTAAAAAAAAAGAAACAAAGACTGTTATGTTCTTTTAAAATTTTACACTTTTTGTGATAGATAATTTATGTTTTGCTTGTCTGTTTCATTGTTTGAAGCAGTGAACTGGAATTACTATTTCATATCTTCTCATATCTGATTTCTTTGTATTTTTAAGGAAAATTACAACTAAAGGATTTTTTTCTTTTACACACAAAGATTTTTTCTGGATGTTAGAATTTAGAAAGAGTTAAAATATATCACTCTATATATAAAAAGCAAGCATTTGATGCAAGGATATTAAAAAATTATGCGCTTATAATCAAATCTCAAAGCATTTAATGCTGATGTCGTCATCGTTGACGCTGTGACATATTTATAATTAGCATAAAAAAAACATGGTCTTTTAACACCTTCGCGACGAGCATCTGTTACACTTTTTTTTTAAATTCTTCTGCACCAGTTTTTTTTCATATTGTAATGTTTGACTTATGTATTCTCTAAAAATGTGAGATTAGATAAGACGAACATTTCTATACTAAAATACTAGTGTTCAAATTCAAAGATTTCGTGCATCTTAAACAACACGTATATGTGCTGCTCGTCGTGAAGGGGTCCAATCATCCAAAACTATGCCATTTCGTTCCCAGCTAGTATTATAACTAATTAAAATAAATAAATAAAATGATGTTTTATAAAAACAATGGTATTTTTACATGGCTGTATATGTCATTTGAATCATTTTTTTGTCTTTTTTTTTATGTCAGTAAGTATGTTTATTTTTATGTGAATCTTAATGATTGGTGAAGAAATTACAATACATGGCGACTAAATGGTAACCCACAACACCAGTTGAGCGTTAATAAAGTTATGTGGTAATATTCAAATCTAGAATAATTTAAAAATCAAAATCGTAGCCCTAAGTCAGTTGCCAATTTATATCTGAACTTTTCAGATAAAATCCCTTGCTTCATTACGAAATAAAAGCAACAAATTTCCTCGTTCTGCAGCTGTTCTCGGTAATCACGATTGGAAGTTTTCAAAATGGTGGATAGCTTTGTTATTTTTTCATCTATTATTTGAAATGGTTTTACGTGATTAAAGAAGACAAAAAAAAAAAAAAAAAAAAAAAAAATACATTATTTTAAAGTTTTATACTTTTCATACCATTCATTTTGTTTTTGTGATTCATCATTTTAAAACAAAGAATTGGAAAGGCATTTTTTCCTCACTTTTCATGTTTCAAAAAAAAAAAAAAAAAAAAAAAAAAAAAAAAAAATCTGAACACTGAATTTTAGAAAAAGTTAAAAGCAAATCACTGCATGTATAAAAATATAACATTTGGTATTTGGATATAGACGAAATATATGAAAGATATGGAATATTACATTTTAGAAGTCATAATATCTATAAGTACATGTTAGTTATAGACGAAAAAAGAAAAGATTTTTTTTTTTTTTTTTAAATAAGCTTATTTAATAAAATTGCATGTTCATAATCAAGTTCAGAAGCATTTAATATTCATGACTTCACTTTAAATGCATATCAGTTCTTCATTTCTAACAAAAGAAGTACCTGAGCCCTAGTATTCTGCAGTACTAACAACCGTAGCATTCACCCCTGCCCCTCCTCGTCCTCTCCATCCGTGTTTTTGTATTTCATACATTATTTGCAAAATTAAAAACATTTTTTCTTCAAAGAAAAAAAAAATACATTTCGTAATGTATTTTAAATTGATCTATATGCACATATCTAAAATCTAATGAATGAACATATTCAAAATCATTTATAATTAGAGGGGCGGGAATTCATAAAATGTTACTCGCCAATTTTTTTTTTTTTTTTTCAACATGCAAAATGCAACATACAGCGCTCTTCAGGCAGATCCAGGGCAACATCGCGCGGAGTCCTGGCAAAGCAGTTAGTGGGGCGTATCGTGTACTGCATTACTGGTCAAATAAAATATATATCATAGGACATATCATAGGGATCATTGTATTTATCATAGAATAATTATGTAATATAGATAATAAAGTGTATGAAAAATACCACCACTTTCACATTTTAATGTGCCTAATTATTTTTAAATTCGCAAAATCTTCCATCCTTTAACCCTACAGTACATAGTGTAGCCAATTGGCAACACTTTCTATTTAACTTTTAATAAATCAAAACAAGTTCTTTGCAACCACTATATTTGTATAGAAATATTAATCCTGTAAAAATAATATAAATATGCTACTAAATAAAGTTAAAAATCTATTTTAAAATTTCTGGTGTCGAATTCTTAATACAAGTATAAAAAAAACACGATTCTAAAAGAAAAATCCATGCACTTTAAGGTTATTTATTTATTTATTTTTTTTTTTTCTCCACTCATAGTTAGTTTTGGGATCATTAAATCTATACATTCACCGACAATTATATCAACTTTGCCAGTAAGAAATAAAGTTAATACTCACGTTTTTCTCACGAAGAAACCTTTAAATACAAAGCTAAAATACATATATGTATATTATTTTATACAGAAAAATGCTATTTCGAATTGTATAGAGAAACTCGAGGCTCCTAATAAGACCTCTATTGGCTCGGGACGCATCCGCTCCGCCCCGTTTGTCTGATGATTGTGCCGGCCCTGTGTTCAGGTGCGCTTCGGTGTCCAGTATTTATAAACTCCGGTGAGCTCCGCCTAATATTTCAATATTCACTAAAAATAAATAAGTGCCGGAGCTGAGCTCTTACTCTTATTAAGCTCTGATGCATATGTATATAATATAAATATCATTTTTTTTTAAAAATGCATGATTTTCTCAAAACCAACCAACTTTAATAAATCATGTGATCATATTGAAGTCTAGAAAAGTCAGTTGTCAAATTATATCTGAACTTTTCAGATGAAATCCCATGCTTTGTAACGAAATAAAAGCAACAAATCTGCAGATGTTCTTGGTCATCACGACTGGAAATTCTGAAATGACGGGTGGCTTTGTTATTTTTTCATCATTGTTCATCTATGATTTGAAATGATGTTTCTTGATTAAAGAAGAAATAAGTTTTATGTTCTTATAAAGTTTTATAGTTCTTTGTGATGCGTTCTGTGTTTGCGTTTCATTGTTTTGAAGTAGTGAAATGGAATTTCATCCCCCCCCCCCCCATTCTCTTACATCCGATTTCTTTATATTTTCAGAGAAAATTACAACCAAAGTTAAATTTTCTCACGCGTAAAAGAATTTTTCTGCATATTAAATTTAAGATAAAGGGTTCAAAATCACTGACATTGACGAAACATTTGATATATAATCATAAACGCCAACATACCTACATTTTTCGTCACGCTGTGACAATTTGACCCAATTAAAAAAACAGAAAAGTTGTTTAATAAAATGTTTCTTTGTAGTATTTATTTAATTTTATTTATGAAATAAAAATTGTTGACTGGAATAATTGACAACAGTTTTTCGGAAAATATCTGTTTGTTAGCCGCTATGTATAATTCTCCTTTTGTTTTGAACGTTCTGATATCCCAGTTAAAAGAATAAGACGATAATGATTTTTTTAAACCAGCCAATTTTAATAAAACTGCATGTTTTGATATTCAAGCCTTAAAGCATTTAATATTGATGTCTTCAGTTTAGACCGAGGCTAACGACAAAGACAGCATGCCTCACTGCATTACATGTTCGTCTCTTTTCGGACCGCTTGAATCACGTGATGCTCTTTTCGTGACGCCGGTGCAAGAAAAGCACAAATGCAGGTGCACGAAAAGAGCATCGCGTGACTCCATCGGTCCGAAGCAGCAGCCTGTCTTTTTCGTTAGCCTGGAACATGAACATAGAAATAGATAAAGACTTCTAACAAAATAGTATTATTATCGTGTCGCGACTTTCGAATTTAATAGCAGCTGCGCAGCTACGCGCACGGTTCTGCGCAGCCGGTGAGCATCCCTGCTAAAGTAGCGCCATCTACAAACAACAAACCGAAACTATCACTAACAGCGTTTCGTATTGCAATGTTAAGCAGACGAACTAGCGCAACTGTCCTACACAGGCGCCATCTATTTAAAACATTTTTCGAGGAACGGTTTTCTTCTTTGAAAGGCTGTTTCGTTAAAAATCCTTATCTATTTCTATGTTCATGGCCTCGAGTTTAGACATTGTGATGTGTATACAGCCCTCTCCCCATTTGAACAATACGGATATTGTTTGTATTTTTATAATTTCTAAACACATTTCCAATTAAACGGACCTCTTGAAATTACAAGTACATCTTACTTGAAAGGGGAAAAAACCTTAAAAAAAAACCGAATTTAGGAATGTAATCCTTAAACGCATAAAATATATAAGCACATAAAAACAAACCATTACAATTTGAATTTCTTAAACTGAACACATGAAAATATTAATGCTAAAATAGGAGGAAATTTAATTTTCAAATACAATTCAAATATACTTTCAAATTTTCTAATATTTTTCCCTTTCTTTTTGGGGAAAATGAATTGTCAAAAAAATGATGCATGGTCAAACAATTGGAAAAATAAAATACATTTACTCTATAATGGAACACGATGTACGCAATATTCGTAGAATATTTATCAATGTACTACGTTGATTTATATATATATATATATATATATATATATATATATATATATATATATAAAGAAATGTAATATTTTAAACAGAAATTTATACGTTTCCCTTGATGTTTGTTAAAAGACATAGACATATTTTCCATAGCAAGACATAATATATATATATATATATATATATAGGATGACTATATGATAGAAATGATCGGCTTTAGGGACTTTAGGTATAAATTCTTGAAAAGTTTGATCAAACAAAAATATACAAACACGTTCACGTAGCAAACAATAGAGTCCTTCGATCATTCAGTGTATTGAACTAACAGAAAAGAAAATAACATTTAACTTTCTTATGCTTTACGATTTCATTGCAAAGAAAAATTTCTTCGAATTATTTACAAATGCCTTCAAAACATTTCCCAAAGAAAAATAAGAAACAATTCTGTCGTTCTTTCTAATCCAAGTTTGCAAGAATATTCCCGTGATTATTGGGCGCCATTTTCGTCTTTGGTAAATTGAAGATTCGAAATTAGAATTTTCGAAAGCAGGGCAAAATGTCAGTTTTGAAAAGAAGAGGAAGTGATGAAAAGCAATGCCTAATAAATCTCTTCGTTTTCTTTTTGGACGATGAAAGAAAAAGGCAAACAGGTCTGATAATCCATCACTCTTTACACACTCTCAAAGGGCTTTTTGTGATATTAAATTATGCCTAGTTTTTTTTTTTCTTAAATATTTATTTATTTAATGTACAGCTTTTGTCCCGGGAATTTGATTGCGTTTATAAAAGACCACGCGCATTCAATTACGGGAAAAAGAATTTAAATAGAGATTGATGTTTGTAAATGTAAATATCGTGTTTATAATTATGTAAGCTTAACATGTCCATGCATTATATTTGTTGGTTCAACTCGAAATTTGTTGTGAATGAAATCAAAATTTTAATTTATTTCTTTATCAACGTAATACATAATGGAACACAATATACGCAATTTTTGTAGGACATTTATCAATGTAATTTTCAAACTTTTTGTAATGTTTCACACAGAAATTCATACTTTTTCCTTGATATTTCGTTAAATACATAGAAATTCTTTACAAGAATTTCACAAGAAAATAAAATTTAGAATCACTATGTGATAGAAATTATCTGCTTTAGGCACTTCAAGTATAAATTCTCTAAAGCGATGATCAAACAAAAATATACAAACATATGTTCTGAAAGCAAACAACAGATTCCTTTGATGACTGCATTGAACTAACAGAACATAAAATAACGTTTAATTTTCTTATGCTTTACGCTTTCGTTGCAAGGAAAATTTCTTCGAATTATTTACAAATGCCTTCAAAACATTTTCCAGATAAAACTCGGAAACAATTCTATTTCGTCTTTTCTTTCTAAGCTGAAATTCTGAAGTTTGTTTACGTGAATATTTCTGTGATCGTTGGGCGTCATCTTCGTCTTTGGTAAATTGAAGATTCGAAATTAGAATTTTTGAAAGCAAGGAAAGTGTCGTCTTAGAAAAGAAGGAAATGATGAAAGTCAGTGTCTACTAATAAATCCCCTTCGTCTTTTGAGACGACACAAAAAAGAGACAAACATGTCGGATAATCCATCACCCTCCTTTGCACACTCTCAAAGGCTTTTTGTGATATTAAATTATGCCTAGTCGTTGCTTGAATATTTTTTTTTTTGTACAGTTTTTGTTACGAGAATTTGATCACGTTTATAAAAGACACACGCATTAAACTATAGGAATAAAAAATAATATATATATATATATATATATATATATATATACATAAATGAAGATTGATGTTTAAAATGGAAATGTCGTGTTTCTGATTATAGAAGTTTAATAACACATATATGTATATATCCTTGGTATAGCATTAAATATGTTGGTGAAGGGGGGGGGGGGATCCCTATTTAAATTTAATTCTTTTGTTGTAATAAATCCAATGTGTTTTTTAAAGCACTTTTCGGCAATGATACTTTTGTCTAATATATAAGCTGATGTATATTGAATGTAATGTAAACTAAAAAAATAAATTTAGAAGTATTTTGTCAGATTTTGGAACGCTTAGAAAAAAAAAAAAAAAAAAAAAAAAAAATGTTAATCTTTAACTGCTGTTAGCGGTCTCACAGACAGCTGCTTTTTTTTTTTTTTTTTTTCAATTTTCACAGTTTAAAAAACTTGTAACTTTTAGTTTAACCCTTAACTGCTGTTAGCGGTCTCAGAAACCGTTGCTTTTTTTTCCCGTTTTCAAAGTGTAACCTGTAATTTTCAGTTTAATTATAAATATTAGTGATTTTTTATTTCGTTTGGAGCCGACGTAATATAGCTACAGATTTCTAAATAGATGATTTTTAGGTGCGTTCGTAATTATATAAATACATAGCACCTATTGTCGTCGCTTGGTCCGTCCGTCTGTTTGTCCGTCCGTCCTCATATAACAACGCAAAAACAACCCAACCGAATGGTTTGAAATTTAAGATATATTATCTTCGCAGAATTTTGTCGAGACATTTCAAATTTTATTAAAATCGAACGAAAACTTTAGAAGATATTAATAAAAACATTTATTAAGAAATCTGAATTTTTTTTTTAAAATATGGTGCTTTCTTGTTATAAGAGCTTCCGAGGTTTAATCTTCAAGTGACCGAGATACTTATTTTATGACAGAAATGAATCTGCAGACGATATAATTCATTTCGCAGAATAAAAAATCATCAACATCTGAATATTTATATAACTAGCTATAGTACGAACGCACCTCGTTTGTCACGTTTGACATACAATTTCCAACTTGCTTTAATTATAATAGTCCTGTGCATAAAGTTTAGAACAGAAACAGTATCCTATGAGTTAATCGAACCTTTTATTCATCTTTCGATCAAACTGTCTCAGAGACCGCTCACAGTAAGCTATGCAACAACTTCTGTGGCAGTGGTTAAGGCTTAATAAATGTTTAAATGTATAAAAATATTCTCTTTCATCTTCCAAACTGTACAAATGTTAAATTCATAAAAAAAAAATTAAAATAAAATACCGAAAAGAAACCGATTTAAATACACGCCTAAATGAAAAAAAAAAAAATAATACATAACACTTTTAAAATTAAAGACGCACTTCCCAGAAAGTAGCGTTAAATTTATGAGCCTCTAAAATCAAGACGAATTCCGAAAATTCGCTTAAATGATTGCGGTTGAAGTCAACTCATCTTCAAATTCTGCGATTTTAAAAGCTAATTCCATTTCCCGGCGATGGAAAAGAAAAAGGAAAAAAAGTTTTATTACTTCTGTTAGGAAATATTTTAAATACTGGTTCGCTTAATTTCTAATGTAAGTTGGCAGAGGTAGCACGCAGAAGCGATCACTTTAAGTGAAGAATTCAGAATTAAATGTTATTTGAAACATGGATATTACCTCATAATTTTGTTAAAGTTGGTTGGTTTCGGAAACATTTATTTATTTATTTATTGATATGTATATTAATCTTTTAACAACAATTCCACCCCCCCCCCCCTAATTTCCGATTTCACTTACTATTCAAATAAATATAATAGAAATAAAGTTATCGGTACTTTTATGTTAGCCAGGAGCAAACACTCTATTTCAATTCCTCGGTTTATATTCTGTATACATCAGCTGATATATTGGACAAAAATGACGCTAACAAAAAGGTTTTTTTTTTTTTTTTTTATGTTTTACTAACAGCAATTTTTTTTTTTCTTGTACATAAAGTAGACACAAATGCTTTGATGTTGAGATAAAATGTTTTGATTTATGGTAATATATATTATTATTATTATTATTCTGTTTTTAAATTAATTGATTGAAAGGCATGTTTTTCACATGCATGTATAATAGTTGAATTTTAATGTATGCATTTGAATGAAATCAGCGAAAGGTTTAAATTTTAGGAATAATGGGGATGGGAACAATATTTGGAGATTTATGACCTGCGTCCGGCTAACATAAAAGTGCCAAATTATTTATAAAGAAATAAGTCATTTATAAAAGACATATTTTTCAAAACCATAGATAATATGGAAGGAATGGTAGTAACTCTGAAGAAAAGCGGGCATGCCTGCCCCAAAGAAAAACGTGAAAGGTTGACTTATTATAGTTTAGATACGAATTTGTTTTTCAAGTAACAGACACTTTTCCAACTGAATAATAGAGATGTAAATCAGCCCAAAAATATAATGATTTAAAATATATTACTTTGTAAAGAGAAAGAAAAAAAAACGTTTTGAGTTCCATATTCCACTAACTTATCCCATTAAACTTGGGAACGAATGTCACGTATACGTGCGGTATTTTTCAATATGACTATTTCTGAAGAGAAATTCACCACCATACCTAATTGTAGAATTTCTGAGATTAAATAACACACAGATAAATATTAGAAAAAAGTTTTCAAATCCACTACAAACTAAAAATAAAGAGTCATATGTAGGACCTTCGTACCGGATGGGTTAAGTCAAAACAATATGTTTTCATTTTATTTTAAAACATAAAAATCCCTGACGGATCGGCCTACAGGCACAGGTAGATTTTGAAGACGCAGACCGTGGGGCGCCTGTTTATTGTGAATTGCAGAAGAAGGACCTTTTTGCCATGATGCGACAGTTGGGACCGCCCTCGTGGAAATCTACCTGTGCCTGTAGGCGGTGCCGGAAGGATATATATATATATATATATGTAAGAGTTGGTCGTATAAAAAACTTTTCAGTATAAAAGTTGTATATATTATTAGAAGATTTATAATAAATTTAAGCGGATTTGATGTCTTGTGAATTGACGAAGTTATAATTTTTTTTCTTCTTAACCCCCCCCCCCCCCCCCCTTAATGATATTAAAAATCTGTCATACATAAATTTTTGGCCCTTTTCCTAGAAGTAATAATAACTTTAAACGGAATCGCTATGTATCATAATTAAGAAGTTACGGGTTTTTTTTTCTGTTTTCACAAAAAGCCCCCCCCCCCTTCCCCCGTGGCCCGATTTTGCCCATTAACGAACTTGACCGATATTTTGTGCCCCTTGATTTTATGTATCAGTTTGGAAGAGATTTATGCAGAATTATGGAAGTTATCGTGTCCATAAAAAAGTGACATAGATAGATAGACAGATAGATGGATTATAAGGTTTTGAACTGGGAGTGGTTTTAGGTTCTAGGAGTCATGATCGGCGTAGATCTGCAAAGATTTTTCAGAAATTTCAACATACTGGAGAATGTAATAGGTAGTATTTCTTACGAAATCTACCTAAAAACGAATAAAAACTGTTAATTCAGCTATCAATTAGTAATTGAAAACATAATATAACTCATGGAAATAAAAAGGGAGAGAGACGCAGTGATTTGGTGTATTAAATTATCTTTTTCATATATATTTTTTAATTATTATTATATTTTCTAGACAATATATATTTTAAAAATGCATAAAGAAATAAGATTTAAAAATATCTAGATCGTCATTTCAAAACAATGAAACACAGCATAAATTATCAATCTCAAAAAAGTATGAAACTTTAAAAGAACACAAAACTTTTTTCTTCCTTCTTTAATCAACGGACACATTTTCAAATCTCAGGTGAACAATCATGAAGAAATAACAAACCACCTGTCATTTCAAAATTTCCAGTCGTGATTACGAAAGAACAGCTGCAGAACTAAGAAATTTGTTGCTTTTATTTCATAATGAAGGTGTTTTTTTTTGTTTTTTTTAATCTGAAACATTGATATGACTTGCTGACTTAGAGCCACGATTTTTTTCACATTGATTACTAAATTATAATATTATTCACACAATTTTATTGGTGCTGGTTAATTTTTAAAAAAATCGTGATTATTATTATTTATTTATTTATTTATTACCAGGTACCCTATTTACAACATCTTCATTACTCATTTTTATTTGTGCCTTTTGCAAAAATAGGAATGTCTACCAGCAAAATTTAAATTCATTGCCTACCCTGAAACTTATCTAACTTTTTAAAAAAAAGTTTTTTTTTCATTGTTTATCTATTTAAATGTTAATGTTTGATGTTTATTCCATCGGATAAAATTAATGTTGTGAAACCGCGAATTTAATTGATATTTATATCACCCAAGATATTTTTCCAAAAATGGTTAGCCAATAATAAAACATTATTTATACGCATAGAAAGAATAACCTGTAATCCTTTTATTTTTTAAGTCTAACAACATAATTATTACTTAAATACTAATCACACCATTTATGTTGTTTATTTCTCAATCGCAAACATTTCAGAAAGAAAGGTGCTTAAAGCTAGTATCAAATTACACAAGCATGTCACGTGTACTTTCGCCCCACCCACCTTTTCATTATTCTTCATTTCATTCGTTTAGCAGTTTCTGTCACATTTCGATTTGTATCACTTTTCCCTCACTACCGCTCGAATTTATCCCTGTTCATTATTCTACTCATTCACTAATATTCCTTAATAAATCACTTTTACCGTTAATCACAATAATTTCGGTGAGGGAGAGGGGATAAGGCTACTAAACTGTAGAACGTAGTTTGTACTTTTTCCCCATTCCCATCACGCACCTTGTCCCTGTTACTGAAGGTCGTGATTCCCATAGAAGAAAAGTAGCCAGGTGGAGCATTGCAGGAAAAACGAGGGGGAAAATAAGAAAGCGAAAAAAGAAGCAAAAAATCCCCATCTGCAACTTGTACCAAACACGGTAAATGAACAGTTGATTATGCCCCTTCCCTTTTTCTTTCTTTTTTTCCCCCTTTACGATCGCTCTCCTTCTTTACCTTCTTTTCCTCACCCTTATAACCCCTGAGATTTGCTGTAACACAGATGTCATTTCTCCTTTCATCCTTAGATGTTATACTTTTTATTTTTTGCTTTTCGGTGTAGTCATTCTCCCTGCCGGTAGCTGTTTAGCGTATTTTGTTCTTAACGTTCACTTTTATTTGTGATTTACTTTTACGAAACTTTTTAAACATTATTTTGACTTATTATTATTATTGTCTGTTTAGTCACCGCTACATAGGTGATGAGATGAAATTCTTTAAAAAGAAATTTTTCTCAAAATAATGGTTGCCACTGCTATTCAATTCCTAATTTCTAGTACCCACCACTTTATCGTTCTCTCTCACACCAGATCTCTAATTTTGACCGGTCAAAACTAATTTTAACCAGGACAGTGGTGAAAAATAGTTTTAACCGTGAAAATCTTGTCAAAATTGGTTTTAACCACTGAAAAATGGTCATAACTCTATTAAATAACCTTAGCTTACATAAATTGGTCAAACTGTATATTTATGTGAGTATTACTGTCATATTATATTACACACATTTAATAATTATTAAATATAGATGGATTTTTTTTTCTTTTTGTCTTATGTAACAGTGTTTCATGCAGAAAGAAACATACATTTAATAAGTAATAAATCATGTTTTTTTTTTTTTCTTTTTAAGTGTATTTTATACAATAATGATATTTTTCGGGCAGTAATGAAAAAATGAAAAATATTGATTTTGAATTTATAGATTTCACAGTACACCTGATGGATGGTTGTACTAACTCTTGCATTAGTAGAAATATTATTTTCGAAGTTTGATCTCACTCAGAAAAAAACTATGCAATCATCTCAGCTTAATACAACAACACTTTTAATCATTTTTTGAGTTCTAAATAAAATTTAAAAAAATGTTTCTTTCATGATTTATTTCCGTTACTTTTTATATAAAAGTAGATATGTAATCAAATTATTAAAAATATTTCAATACTTACGATAATTGCTTATCTTTACAAATAAATAAATATATAATAAAGTTGTGCTATTAAATTAAAAAGTAATGAAAAATAAAGTGTAGTACTAAGTATAATACTTTCAAACACTTCCAAATGTTGTACTAAATATTGTTAAATGTCGAGGCTAACGAAAAAGACAGGCTACCGCGGTGCATTTCACTTATCTTTTTTTACAGACCGCTAGAGTGACGTGATGCTCTTTTCGTACACCTGCATTGGTGGATTCGAGTATCACGTGACTCCCGCGGTCTGTAAAAAAAGATACGCGTAAAGCACCGCGATAGCCTTTCTTTTTCGTTAGCCTCGGTTAAATGTTATATTGACAAATCCTTCTAAATGTTGTACTAGATTTATCATTTAACAAAATAAATTTCAATTTCTTTTACCAGCCAAAATAAGTTGTCAGAACGGTTAAAACAGGGGTTTTTTTTCCTTTTATTTTCGTGGTTAATGCTTTCGTGATGAGCGTCCTTTACAGAATTTTTAATCTTTTGTCACCGGTTTTCTTAAACAGAAATTTTCGGTTATTTGAATCACAGAAATGTTCCTTCTATTTAAATAAGGCAAAGTTTACAATTAACAAGAACTGGTGGGAATAATCAAGTGCAAAGTTTACAATTAACAATAACGCCACCAATTAACAATAACAAGTGCTCGGAGCTCTGGTGGCTCTGGGCATCTTATGCGTCACGTATACCTGACGCTTGTCTGGAAGTGGTGTAAACAACACATTATACAAGAATTTAGGATGTGATGGTTAAAACCAACACAACCGCCCCCCCCCCCCCCCCTCTCTCTCACACACGCCTACACTCCTCCGAAATTCATTTCTTTTGCAATTTATTATTCATGAATGAAATTCGCTATTTTATATGATAGGCTTTTGTGTTATATCAGTCTATCCCAAAATTTACTCTTTTGATACCATCTTCCAGAAATTTGTTTTTTTTTTACTTCCATATAAAATACTGCCAAGATTTTATAGTTATTTTCGCCCTTATAACTGCTAGGAAATATTTGAACTTGTATTTTTAATATTGGAAGTGGGGTTTTAACGATGTGTATCGTAATAAATCTTCAGTTTTACGAAAGTTTTGTTATATTTATCAGTACCATTAATATTTTATATTAAAAAAAGATGTATGATATATGATATATCTCTCACACTAGGAGATATTTGTTGCATTTTTGTGTATATTTAATACTGTGTATTAAAAATGATGTATGATGTTACAAATGTTCCAGTTAACAAATGTTCACAGTACAAGTTTTTTGTTTTGATATTCCTTTCATATTTTGTATTAAAAATATGCAATAAAAGTACACATATAACAAGCATTTTGTAAAATTTCATTTTACCAGAATTTTGTTATAATTACATATATATTTTCTATTTCGCATTAAAAATCATATACGATGTAACAAATCTTTAGTATTAACAAACTTTTATTGCATTTACATATATCTTTACTTTTTTTTTTGTTGTTAATGGTGTATATTGTAACAGCAACAAATCTTTCACATTACAAAAGCTATATTACAGCGTAAAATTAAATTAGCCTTTAATCCTTTAAATGTCATCATTAAAAATATTTACTATATGTTCTTGTCCGAAAGCTTTTAAATTTAAATATGCGTGTTATGTAAGCAAGAATTTATAATATTTTCTTTTTTTTTTAATTCCAGAAATTTAAATTTTAAACATGGCTACAGTTGTCAGACGCGAACGGTTAAAATTCTTTTAACCCCTCCACAGCCATATGAATACTTCTCAACTTCTAATTTGGTTTTAACTACATTTGTATAATTTTTTATGAGGCGTAAAAAACATCATAATAGATACTTTTTTTAAACTGACAAAATTCTTTAAATATTATGATACAATTAAAATAAAAATACTAAATTATATTTTCTATTTTCAATATATATATATTTTTTAATTGATAGCGCAATATAATGATATGAAACAGTCATTTCAAACCTCGCACACAATAGAACACTTACGTAAAAAATGAAGAGGAAAGCAGTGAAATCTCAATCAAACCTGTACACTCCAGAGAATAGAATCCAAAATTGTTTTTTGCAAGATATTCAAATTTTCATCATGCGCAGTGCACGCAATTTGAGCTCATCTGATTCTCCTTGCAGTTCGTAATGGAATTAAATATTATGTTGCCTCAAAAGTGTAAACTACTCTCTGCCCACCATTTTGTGTCTTTTTTAAAAAAAATAAAAGTATGTTTTTAAAGGTTTTTTTAAATTCATAAAAGTATAAACGTAGTAATTAAATAACAAAAGAAATTGGAAGACTATAAAAATATGATAGCCTAAGTGATAATTAACATTTTTATAATCGAATTGTTTAAACAATTATTTATTGTGAAAACCATTCTAACACTATAGAAGTTATTTATTTTAGACTTAGCAGGCTTCACCCATTACGCTAGTCGGTTTTGTCCAAACGAATATTGAATCAAAGGAATTAAATTGGCGACTTGGACTCCATGTTTTAAACCAATCTGGACCTTTACCTGGAATGCCCTTCCGCAAACTAAACAAATGCCATTCCGCTATTGTATTTTATAATGCATCAGACAAAATGTGGGCTGTTAAGGGCCAAATCTTTTAGATGATTATTTACAGTATGATTGGGTAAAGAATGATATGCAATATACTCAAACCATCCCTGAAATATTATTTTATCTACCAATGCAAGTATCATCAAAATCCGTCCAGTAGAACATAAGTAGAAAAATCTAAAATATAATATTAAAATGAATTACTTTTATTTATGAAGCACATTAAAACATTAAAATTTCACATAGCACAAAGAAAAAATTCACTTAAAAAAAAAAAAAAAAAACTTTATACAAATATCCGTACCTTAATTTTTTTCTAATTAAAAATTATCTTGTAACTTAGATAAAGTGTACATTTTTAATTAGCATCACAAGATAAAAATTTTGGTCATAATATATATTGAATATTTTTACTTAAAATATTTCACACAGTATACAAAGTTCTGCAATAAACATATTATAAATCATGATAAAAATTATAATGAAAAATTTATATATGATGAAAAATTAAAAAGAAACCAAGAGCATGACAAGACAAGAGTATCTTTTGTTAAGAAACAACATTTGTGTTGTTAACCGAAACAAAAAGTGCATCATACCTAAGTTTTGGTCACACAAAAAATGGATTTTTTACCGTTTTACTTATTAGAACACAGAGAAAGTTTTCCTAAATGTAACTTATAGGGGATAGGGATCGTATAAAAATTTTAATTTCGTAAAGTTTTTAAAAAATGATTATTTTGACGTAAATGGATTAAGCTAAGATTCGCGGTAAAGGCGGCGTGCGTCGGGTCGGAATCGGCAGTTCCTTCCCTCAGTTATTGCCCGGAACGGTAGTTGACCCGTTTTCGGAAGATCACCACCGGAAAAGGTTAAAAGCTAAATCCAATAAGTTAAAAGCATCGATCAATGTGATTTTCTATTTTGGATCTAATGGAATTTTTCTTCTAACTTTTTTAAAGCTATATAAATATACTTTGATTTTTATTTTATTCAATTTATTATTATTATTTTTTTAATGTAATTCTTTACTAAAACTAGATATTTTCTTACGGCTCCCCATTTTGCCTTGCAAGTCAATTACCTTTATATCGGATGTAAAGTTGCTTCGCAACTAGGTAATCCATGCAGCTAATTACATTGTTTTATTACTGGCTTGGGAATAAAGAACATATGATGAAAAATTGTGCAAATGGAACTATATCTTTAAAACTAACATGTTAGGAATTATCTATCGGATAACGGTAAAAGGGGCACCCTGTATATTGCTTCCAAGAAAATTTCTTATTAGACCGTATTTAAACAGAAAATTTTTTGAGCCAAACAAACTTTTGTTGAATCAACAATACTTTGTTTTTCTGTTTGTTGATCCAACAGAAATTTGTTTGTCTCAACAAAATTTACTGTTTGGTCCAATAGAACTTTGTTGGGAGTAACAATATTATTTTCTGCGTGTAATATATGATAACCTTTTATTTTTTCCTGAAATAGTATTCTTGTGTACCATATATATTTCAGAGGTATATCCTTCTGAAAAATAAATTTTGCTCTTGGCGTTCTATTCTGTGACTCAAAATGTCGAGTGAAATGAGACTTCGGAATTACGCTTTGCGTCTTTCATGTTATACGAGAATGAAAATCATGCGTCAAGTGTGACAGGCCTTGTTTTAACGCTAAGGCCACTTTTCCGTAATGGCTGTCTTACGATCTAGAAATCTCCTGAGATATACCTTCACTAACACCTGTTTTGTGAAAGACAGAAAGGTAATATGTTGCCACAGATGGCGGCGAAATAATGTCGTATCGAATGCAGTTAGAACAAGAAGTATTGTTTTTTATCGGAAGTTGTTTGTGAAACATTTCATTTATTAGTGTAACGAAAATCTAACTTACAATATAGTTTCTCAAGAGAACATTACATTTATTTTACAACTATTGAGTAAAATTGAAACTGAAAAAAAAAAAAAAAATATATATATATATAATATATAAATATATTACATTTCATGTAATAAGTCCAAGTAGTATTAAAATTATAACAATTGTCTAATATTATTAATAATAGAAGATGATTATTATTAATATTACCTGATTGTTATTAACATAAACCTAGTAATCTCTTGAACAGAAAAGTACACGTTTAAAAACCAGATTTTTGCTTTCACTTTATTTATTCAATTTTACTTTTGATGGAAAATGTATTTCAATGTATTTCACAAATGTAAATTTTGTATCAAACAAAATGATTGAAAGTTGTTAGCGTTTAAATATTCCATTTATTCTTTTTAAAAGTATACATTTATGCAGTGTTGCCAGTGGACTACTTTTTTAAAATTCAGATTGATTGATTGACACCACTTTCTTTGTAATGGTATAATTTTCCTTGATTTTGCCTTGACATTAAAGAAGACGAATTTTACTTTTTTTAAAAGACTTATGGCAATCAAGAAAACTGCATTTTTAAAAAAGTTGTCCACTGGTAACACTGTATTTTTGAAACAATACTTGTCATCGGTAAGATGTTTGTTATGTTTTGATATGAACATAATAGTAAGTTCTAAATATTTATATATTTGTCGACTGATTTTATTTATTTCTAATAATTTATTTCTTTTCTAGGTAAGTCATTGTGAAGATTCATATTTTCAAGGTAACTGTGATTTTAAGTTGAAAATATTGCAGATATTTCGATAAATGGTATGTTACAGCGTTTTATTTTGTTTTGAAACTGCGCAGTTATTATTCGCTATAAGGATGACGATTGCAGCATATATGTGTGCATTATATCATTTCAGAAGCAGTAAAATGTTAAGCCGGTTTCTTTAAAAATACCACAGCATTTTAAACTTAAATATATATATATATATATATATATATATATATATATATATATATATATATATATATATATATATATATATATATATATATATATATATATATTCTTTTGTGCATTAGTAATAATATTCCGCATGTCTATTTTTTTTTTCTTTTTCTTTTTTTCTTTCTTTCTTTTTTTTTTTTTTTTTAAATCTTTGTAATATTTTGTAGTATTGAATATATTTTTATTTTCAGAGTCCAGAAATATGAGGTTTTTATATGAAAATCATTCCCTGTAAGGTTAGCTGTCGTACATCAGTCAATTTGAATGCGTTTAAGTCTGACTGAATGTCAATAGTATTATTGTGAAAGACTTTTATAAAAATAAGAGGCTGAATCTATTGATTAATTGATTGACAAATCCAGAAACTTCAGTATCGAAGGTCATAAAGCGAGTACTGTTGATCAGTGCTACTCTAGTTACTACACTTATTGTATTAGTGAAAATTATATATATATTTATAGACTTTATGGCAACTAACGTTGCCTTCAGGAAAAACAGGATTATTTTTGTCCATAATTTCTTATTGCGGCTCTATTTAATTCCAAGCTCTTTAAATGTCCTATTTACATCCTCCCTTCATATTTTTCTAGGTCTTCTTCTTCTTCATCTTCTTCTTCTTCTTCTTTTATTTTTATTTTTTTTTTTTGACTTAGATTGAAGTCCATAACAGTTTTTGGAAGTATTTTATCATCCATTCTTTTTACATGTCCAAACCATATTAATCGTTCCGTTTTAACATCTTGAAGGATGTTAGTTTTGACGTTTGTCATTTTCTTTCTTTATTCGTTTCGTATTTTCTTCATTCTTGAAATTGTACATGGTCATCTTGGCCATCTATTTCTATCGAAAATAACTTTCCCTTACCTGATGCAGTGAGATCCGTGTCTCTGTCCCATCCAAAAAGAAAGAAAAAGTCCTCAAAATTAAATCTAAAAATAAATTGTGTCTTTTTATAGAAAATTGAAAGTAAGTCGACTGTAATTTCCTTCTGATGAGATTATCTCTTCATAAAAGAACAAAGTAGATTAGCAGCGTTGCACATTAATCCAATAGATGCCAAAAGATAAAAGAAAAACAAGCCCACTAAGTCGCTATACATATAATCCGCCAAAAAAGGTAGAGAGAGATAGTAAAAAAAAAATCCCAACAAACAAAAAGTAATAAAAAAAGGCGTTTATTGCAACCGGAATAAACACAAACCTGGTTTTTAGATTAGCTTAATACTTTGGCCAAAAAAAAAAAAAAGTTATGCTACCAAATCCAGAGCAAAGGGGAAAAAAAGAAAGAAAAAAGAACAGCTAGAAATCAAATATGGAAAAAAAATTATCAGGCTTCGGTGGCAACAGATTTGCTGAGAACAGGTGTTAGTGAAGGAATATCCCCTCTGGTCCTGAACGGAAGGCTGCCATTAAAGGAGAGTGGTCTTGTCATGTATGACAAATGATTTTGCAGAAGTCCTATGAAGACAAACCGATGTTATGAAATAGAAAGTGTTGAGAAGGAAATTTGAATAGTTGAAATTGCAGGAACATTATATTGTGGCACTTTTTCCAAACTGTGCTTTGAGGAACATAGAAATAAAAGAAATATATATGAAGAAACAAACCACGACTTAAAAAAAAAAAAAAAAAAAAAAAAAAAAAAGGAAGGGAATTCAAATTTTTCTAAAGAGGAATTTAAAATAATAATAATAATAATAAATATTTAACAAATATTATTTTTTAATTGTTTCCATTAGAACAGTTTACACACTTTTGCAGCATTATCAGTAATATATCTCCTTCAAGTTTTCTGTTTATCGCATTATGGCTAAAACTGACCATCTAACACGTTCCTCTTGAACGTTCAGAAAAAGTAAGGCATTCATTATTTGGACAGAGAATGTTGGAAAGTTTCCGTTTTCCATCTACATATTAATAACTCTCTTATTAAAAATAGTTAGATGTCTCGAAACACTTTTTAATAATAAAGTGCTGCATCATTTTCAATTACTCTGTAAAAGTACTACCTTAGTAGCGTAAATACGTAATAAATTTTTTAAAACGTACAAAAGACAATATTAAACCAATATATTCGAAGTTTTAATGTTTTTAAAACGTTGAGTCTTGAGTGCAATTGGAAAATAAATAAATAAAATACAGAAACATTTCTTTCTTTTCTTAATAAAAATTAATGTTTTATAACAAGAATATACATACAACTGTACAAAAGAAAATAACTCTGTTCAGATTTTGTTTATTCAATAAAAACTTTAATTGGAATTAATAATAGTAAAACCTTATTTCTTTTCTATGTATACTTAAAGCGAAGTTACGTCTCATCAGGTAAGAAGTTTTATTGAAGAATTTCTCCAGGAATAAAAAATCTTCACGTGTTCTTCCCGAGTCGTAACCTGTTATCCGACTTCCAGGTGTCTCTGCACGATCCATAATGGTTTCAGTTGTTGATTTCCGGGCCCCTTTATTGGCAGGACCCTAAATGGGTCTCCAATATATTGAGGGAAAAACTTTGGCGTCGAGGGACTTTCATCGATTCTGAGCATTCGATGAAAATGAACGGGAATCGATAAATTCCTACTTATTCTCCTTGTGCACGTATCGGAGCTACGTCAAAGGTTCAGCGTCTACATAGATTGAGGAGGTTTGCAGAGTTGTAAATTGCCTTCTGCTTGCTGAGGTTAGGAGTTATTTGAGCGGTGTGATGCTGAGTAAGGTTTATGTTATACCTGTTGCGAATGAATTTTAATGTTGAATTTTTATTCTTTCCTCGTACGTTTATATATTTTTAACACACATGTACGTTGGAAGATAAGGAGTGATTTTTAGAGATTTCTGTTCTCTTTTGGAATACATTTCCGTATTTTAGAGCTTTAATATTATTTTTGAATAATCTAAGCAGTGTATTCTTAGATTAGCAGCTCTTGATTTTTTTTTAAAGAGAAAACAAAAAAGTTGAAAAGTTTTTTTTTTTTTTTTTTTTTTTTTTTTCCCCGAGCACATTGTAAAATATTCTTATTTTTGTCTTCGTATTTTCTACGAATTTATGACTATCTTAAAGTATGACATAGGGAAAAGGCAATTTCTATATATTATACTTTGAGTCAATAGTAGAAACAAAATCTATTATTTTCACCCTAAAATATATAGGAAAATTTTATGTCACAAGTACCTTAGATGCATAATATTAACTAGTACCTTGAAGTGATCGAATAGGCGCTGGCGAATATTGAACCAGGGACCACATGAACAGTAGGCGAGCGACATAGTGTCGAGCAAAAGGCTAAGCCTGTTACTCTAAGCTAGTAACTTATACTGATCAGGTGAGATGACATTGCTACGTTGCTACACACACCATCTTCAGTGAGGTAGGCGTCTCGTTGACGTTGGACGAGCGATGTTATCGTGTTGCCGTACGCATGTGCGATGCGAACACGTGAGCGCAGGTTTTGTGAGCTGTAGATGAATATTTGGTGTTGCCATCTGTTGGTATTAAAAAGAAATTATTGTGGCTGTTGAATGTTGCGTTCGTCCGGATTACCAATGAAGAGGTCGGATAGGCGCTGGGCGGTGTTGAACTAGAGCTCCTATAATACAGGCTGAATCATACCGCCATTTAATGACCCAGCGGACCAAAAACCAAGCTAAAACCGGTTAGCTTACCGTACTAGTGGACGGCGAGTGACAGTAACGAGGACGGCGAACACCTGCTCAGGCGGTTTCCTAATGCTGAGCTAGGTCACAATGTGGCGGTTATTTTGGGCAACAGAATGGATATGCGTCAGCTCCCCTTATAGGAGCCTTAGGTTGAACCAGAGACCTAATAAACAGTAGGTGAGTGACATAGCGTCAAGTAAAAGGACAAGCCAGTTACTCTAAGCTAGTAACTCGCTGTATATTGATCAGGTGAGATGACATTGCTAAAACCTTAATCCAAATAAGGTTTTATGGGCATATTATAGAAATACTGGGTAAGGTTTATGTTAGACTGTTGCAAATGAATTTTTATTTTGAATTTTTATTCTTCCCTCGTACATTTAAAAAACAAACATATGTACTGTACATTGGAAGACAGGAGTTATTTTTAATTAATTTTTATTCTCTTTTAGAATGCATTTCCGTGTTTTAAAGCTTTAATTTTCTTTTTAAATAATCTGAGCAGTATGTTCTTAGATGAGCTCTCGAATTTTAAAGAGAAAGAGAAAAAGTGAAAAATAAATATTTCGAAAAAGAGCTTTTTTTTATAGGTACCGCTAGGGAAAGGGAACATCATTGTCCCTCCCTGGATTTTGAAATTTAATTAACTAAATTTAATCACTAATTTTTTACCTCCTCTTTTCTTTCACAAACAAATTTTTTACGTCTAATTTCTTTTACCTCTCTACCTTACTACTATTTTTAAAAAATAATAAAATTATTTTTCGCATGCGACATAAAACAATTAATCATTAAGAGAAAAAAGATCTAAGAATCTTTCTCTCTACCCCCCCCCCCCCCCCCCATTTCCCTGTGGAGATAATTTTACTTTTTCGTTCATGTGTTTTTAATTTAAACTGTGGGTTCAGGGGAGCAGTCTCCCCTGACGAATGAAGAATGGTCAGTTTCATTTTTCTCCATTTTATAAAATGCTGATAAAAACAAATTTTTGAATATTTAATGTTTCTCCTACTGCTGCTGAGGTTAGAAATTATTTGTGCGGGGCGATCCTGACGCTGAGTAAGGTTTGTGTTATTCTTGTTGCGAATGAATTTAAATGTGGAATTTTTATTCTCTACTCGTACGTTTATATCTTTTAATGCATAATGTACGTTGGAAGACAGGGGGATTTTTAGAGATCTTTGTTCTCTTTTAGAATGCATTACCGTATTTTAAAGTTTTAATATTCTTTTTGAATAATCTAATCTGAGCAGTGTATTCTTAGATTAGCTCTTGAATTTTAAAGATATACTGAAAAAGTGAACAGGAAAGATTTCGAAAAAGAGAGACTTTTATCCTTACCCTGAATGCATAGTAAAATATCTTTATTTTTGTCTTTTAAATTTTCTACAAATTTCTGAATATTTCAATTTATGAAAAACAGCAATATTTTTGTATATTATACTTTGAGTCAATTGAAGAATTAAAACTTGCTAATTTATTTCGAAATCATTCTATTATTTTCGCCATATTTACTAGTACCTTTACTTTTAAATGCAACATTTATTTTATTAAATTGAACATACACACTTTTCCATGATGGAATTACTCTAAAAACCAATCGCATCAATCTTGTGTAGTGTTGCACTACGTGGCCATTCTCATTCTTTGGTGTTAGGTAGTGTAATATGAACGGAAACAAATGAATTCAAATTACATTTATTGCAGGAAAAAAATCTCCATTTGATACATGCGAAAGAAAATGATGTGCAGTTGATCAGCTACATCAATCTTGAAGGATTAGATAGAAAAGTACGCAGCACGTTATAAATATATATGATTTATTCGATTCAATTTATCTTATAAAAGTATCAATCAATGTATTCTATGATGCCTTATCTCTCATTTTTATTTATTTTTTAGTAAAAAAATAACAATTCTCCAGCAATTTATCTTTAACAATCTAAAGCAAGTTGCTAACAATCCAAATCCTATTTTTTTTTTTTTTAATTCAATTTTAATGAGATAGATTTACTCAAACTGGTAAGTTTCAGATTTCTTGCATTAAAAATACAGCAATGATCAGTAAAGGAAAAGAAAAATCTCTTCTTACATTTATTTCATTGCATTAAAAAAAATCATTCTTATTTCACCGTAATTGGTATATTTTAAAAATTATGCCCCAGAAAAATTTTAGAATTAATTTAAAAAAAAATACATTTTTCTTTTCCAAATTTTACTCTTATATCTGTGTCTATCGTTGTCTATCCTAAACTTATTTGTAGCATATTATCCACTGTTCATTGTTTATCGTAAAGCTTTTTAAAACGGAACCCAACTTTAGAGGAATCCTGTCTTAAACAGAAATTTTTCATGGTAACAGCCGAAGAAATACCATACATTAAGTCGAAAACCTGTCTAAAACGAATTTTTTTTTTTTTACTCACATATGATTTTTTTAAACCAGGTTTATTAAATGTTCGATAAGTACTATTACATACTATATATATATATATATATATATATATATATATATATATATATATATATATATATATATATATATATATACTATGTCTCCATAACCTCCCTTTTTTTTTCATCTAATGAAATATTTTTGCATACGTTATTTATTATTATTATTATTATTATTTTATCCATATACTGAAACTTGAAAAACACTGAATGAAAATAATAATAAGCTTTAAAATATATATTTCATGGGGGCTGTTTAGAAGAATAACTCAATAGAAAACCCCAAGCCAATTCATGATTCAAAATTGAGATCAATATTTTTAATATACTTTTTTTTAATCTTCTCCATGTTACTTTTTGAGATTTCTTTTTATATAAGTAATTTTTCTTTTTTTTTTTAAAGCCTTTTTCTCTTAAATTTTGATTAAAAATCTCCATTTATTTCAAAAGTTATTTTCCTAAATAAATATTTGGCTTAGAACTTAGTTATCTTACTGCTTCATTTTTTAAATGTTTTTTGAAATAGATTTTATCTTTTCAAATTTCAGAATAAATTTTCTGTGTGCATCTACTGATGCATCGTTGTTTTTTTTTTTTTTAATTTTTTTTTTTTTTTTTTTTTTTTTTTTTTTCCCGTTGACTAAAATTTTTTAACGAATATAGCATGTTTGTGGAATCTCTTATGCAAACTAATTTATGCGATGTGCATTAAATATATATTTTTTTCTACGCATGTTTGTTAGGGATATGATTACTGTTTTTTTTTTTTTTTTTTTTTGAATGATAAAATATCTCCAAAGTTATTGAAATTCATGAAATAACTGGATTCATTTTAATATTATTCTTTCGAGTGATAAGAAATTTTGAAAATTGTTGAATATTTCTAAAGAAGAGGATATAACTAATGTGTTTAAACGAGGGGGCGCCAAACTTTTTGGTCCGTCGATACCTTCAAGAATTTCTCAACTTTTTATCGACCCCCTTTATTTTTAACCCTTTCCAACATAGACGAAAAGTGTTCATGTATTCGGTTTGTCAGCCTGTCTCTCCGTGCTCTAACTCGCGTAAATATACCCAGATTGCCATTAAAATTGATATATGTTAATGATGTTTACTATGGTATGATCGGTATTAAAAATGAAGTGTGTAGTTCGTTTACAGGAATACTTAAAAAATTCCGTTGCATTACTATCTTTGAGCAAAAATTGTTTGCGATGTATTTTAATGATGTTACAGACTAAAATCTGTCAAAACGGAACACTCCGCAACGAAATCACTGTCCTACATGAAAAAATTTCATGATTTTGCTGAAGGTAATACAGTATAATTTCAATTGGCGATGTACCTGCTAAGATGAAAACCTGTATAAAACGTAATTTTTCTCCGGTCCCTTGTGAAGTTTTATTTATTTATTGAGATTATTTTCCGAACAGATGACGCTGCAACCGACCAATTTATTTTATTTTATTTTTATTTTGTTATTTTGCATGCGTGCGATATTTTTGGGGATGAAATTAAACATTGCACATTTGTTAAAATGAATCTGTGAATCAATAATCTGTAATCTTAAATTGTTTTTCAAATAAGAAAAGTTTGAAAAAAAAAAAAAAGATATCAGCATGACAATAATAGAAAATAAATTTATACAAAAGAACATTTCCGCGTTTATAATAGCAATTCTATTTTCTATTATGCATGAAGAAAAATCATTTTCTATCTTCTTTCAACACAGTTAAGAGACAACTTTCAATTGGAACCAAACGATCTCATCTGAACGATTAAAGTAAACCAAGCGAGAAAGCAATGATTTTTTTTCCCCTTTAAACCAACCATCATGCTCAAATAAAATATGAATTTGCACACGTCAGATGATAGCAGAAAAAAACTAGAGAGAAAATTAATTTTTGTTTACTAATGGCATCATTGTATGAGTAACAATTGTTTCAATAATAAAAATAAATATTTTTCTACGGAATTACTGATTTCTTTGTTTTCGCTAGCAGTGTTTGTGAAACGTCTTAGCATTTTATGAAAGAAACAAATCGGAGAGATGGAAAAATAAAATAAAAATTGGTCGACATAAAATAGAGATTTGACATAACATTAAAACTGAGTTTATCTGGTTGATAAATTGGTAAATGCATAACCGTTTCAGGAAAGATATAAAATTAGAAGGGCATAAAATGTTGCAGCTGCAATTAACTCGACATAACAATTAAAAGAGAAATTACAGATCTGGGAATTTGACAACTACAAAATAAACGATAAATTCAAATGACAGAAAAATAAAAAATTACGTCTTCATGTAGCAATGCATACAAATTTTATATAAGTTATAAAATTAACACTTTTTACTGGTGTCAAATAATACTTTTAGTGATTTTGTTTTATGGTTGTTTTATATGTAATTTAAAAATTAAAGCAATTGCAAAGCATTGCTAAATATGCTTAATACCTATTCCCCTAATTATCAGCTTTAAAATTTACAAATAAAATAACGGTTATTTTTTGTAACATAAAAATTAAACAATAAATTAAATAACCATAAATTAAACTTTACATAATGTGGCAGCTATAACTAAATTTAATTTTAAAACGTACAACAAATTTAACTCATTTCTGTCACTGGCGATAGAAAAAAATATATTAAATTGAATTGAATTAGACTGGAATCAGGGTCACACCAAGGATAGTGCAGACGGTGCCCCGGTACCCGGCGCCATCAGTTAGAATAGGCACTGACAAGCGTAATCGGCGCCGACACTAATCACTACTCATGCATCTACGATTGGTAGAAAAACTAACTAGGGGTTTCGCACCAAGCGCCAAATAAAGTTGTTGCTGTGCTGACTGGAATTACCCTGATAGAAAATATATTTAAAATCTGCTGTGAACAAAAGCGAAAAAAAAAAAAAAAACATAATTAAAAGTTGCTTGACGCAATATATTCAAACTCTGACTTGGACTGACTTTGGAATAATTTTACAAAATAAACTAACAAATATAATGCGATAATAACATTGTAATTTATGTAATTTAAATTCGGCGGGAATAAACTGAATAAGAAAAGCAATTGAAAATACAATAAATATTAACAAACGTTTAATCATTTACAGCAACAACGGAGAACAATGTATCCAGACGACTGAATCAGACTTGAAGTTATATCCTCTAAATATATATGAAAATGGCATCTTTTCAAAATTCCGGAAAATATTCCATGGAACGCGCCAAAAGCAATCGCTCTTTTCAAGACCTCTCCTTCTGAAATGCAGAAATTCAATTTTCCTTCACAGCGAATGGTAGTTTAATTTAAATGGCGATTTAGTTATTTAATGTGCACTTGGAATATATACCGCTGTAGCTCAATTATTCCACGTCAAAGACAGTTTCATCGATGAATCGTAAAGGCAAATCGATAACTTCTGCTTTTATGTTGAACGCGTATCGCTTGTAAAGCCCAACATTTATAGGGCATTAATATTTAAAGGATGAATAACTTTTGAGCAAATTTTGCGGAACTTAATCGGTTGTAGAAGTTTAGATAGCAAATGTATCGATTTTCCTTTCAAGGAAAATATTCGTTTCAGATTCGACTGCGAGGAGTAAATCGTTTGAAAACAAAGATCTATTCTTAAAGTCAGATAGATGCTTTTCCAGATATGCATTCCTTTTAATTTATAAGTTAGTATGGGGGAAACTATCAAATAAGCGAGGTATTCGAGACATATATTTTAAGACTTAAAGACTAAAAGAATCTTTTCTCGTTTATTTCGAATTCATCAATATTGCAAAAGGAGAACTGCAGGAATTTTAGTTGAGATTCTTTGAAATTAACTACTGTTGGTACATGTGTACTTTGGCGCTCGTGGGTATAGTTTTGTAATTAAACAATACTGTAAATAAATGAATAGATGAATGTTTACATTTAATGTTCCATATACAGAGAGGGAGGGGGGAGGATTTACATAGATGCGAGCACACACACCTACAAATTGGAATGTACGCATAAAATATACTTCAAATTATTTATATATTTGAAAGGTAATAAAATATTAAAATTCGATTTTAAATCTAAAATTTGAATTCCAAATTTTTAGAATTATAATTTATTCTTAGTTAGCATCCTGTAAATTAACTTTCTCTCCGTAATTAATTATTATGATCAGAGAGTAATTGCTATCCAACATAAAGCTTTATAAAAGAAAAAAAAAGAAAAAAAAAAAAGAAAGAAAGAAAGCTCAGCGCAATTCTTTTTAAAAAGCGGTTTAGCATCCAGGTTTCATCCAGCCCTCGCTTGCGATCAGAGTCCCAGACATAAATCAAGAGTTTTAAAACTTTAAACAATTAAGTTAAAGTTTACTCCTAGTTGACACCGTCTACCCCCGCTGAGAACAATTAGAACTACGACATTCATGAACAACCTAGTGGAGAGCAGATTTTGAGATTTTCAGCCTCTCCTGGAACCCATGACGTGATCTAAGAAAATTACGGCCTCCGAAAGACCGAACTGCGACGAATATACACACATAAATAAATTATTTATAAATTAATATTTTTTTTTTTTACAATTTTAATTTAAATTGGTTGTTATTTAAAGAATATAAATTACATTTATACCCCTTTTTTTAACGTACAGGAACATGCATATACTCGTACGTATGCATAAACACAAACATACATACATATATGTATAAATATAATGTATAAATATATCAGTGTTGATATCTTAATAAAACTAATTTAATATAATTATTCATTTATAAATTAATAATTAAATTATTAACATTTTTAATTAATTATCTGCAAATTTAAGTTGGCTCTTATGAAAAGAATATAAATTAAATTTATACATTTTTTTAAAGATACAGGAACATAAATATACTCGTACGTATGCATATATACAAACACAAACATACATACATACATATATGTATAAATATAATGCATAAATATGTATAAACATATCTTTGTTGATATCTTAATAAAATTAATTCAATGTAATTATTTATTTATAAATTAATTAATAAATTATTAACAATTGTAATTCATTAATTTGCAAATTAAAATAAGTTCTTATTAAAAGAATGTAAATAAAATGTACACTTTTTTTTTTCATACAGGGACATACATATACTCGTACGTATGCATATATACAAGCACATACATACATACATACATGTATAAATATAATACATATTTGTATACACATAGTACAAATATGTATATTTGTATAATATTTGTACATATAATGCATAAATATAATACATATCGGTCTTCTTAATTTAGTAGCAATATTTCTCCTTCTTAGGATAATTTCATGAGAAATAAATTTATAAGTTATCTACTTTTTCTTATATATATATATATATATATATATATATATATATATATATATATATATATATATATATATATATATATATATATATATATATATATATATATATATATAAACATACCTGGCATAAAAATCCAATTTTAATATTACAATTACTTTAAATTCCCTTAATCCAAAGTATGTAGACTCAATAATTTTCAATTTGTGCTTTTCACGGCTTTTTTTACAACATCGTATGTAAATATAATACATAATTAGTTTAACAAATTTTGCAGTAGAGTAAACATTATTATGCTAAATAAAGAAATTTTTATCTCAAATTTTAAACAGAATCTCTCTCTTGATGCCAATAAAAAATGCTAATAAGGAGACAAAACATTGTACTAATGATTTAAACCTCAGGCAGATGAAAAATTTTAAACATTCTAAGGATTTTTTTCCCCCTACGATAAAACAAGATAAATTATCGTAGGCGTACATAAATTTAATAATCAAAATTTGAACAAATGTTTCTTTAAATGAAATTATTCGTTAGGTGTTTATTTTCTTCAAATTCTACCGTGAGATTCTTCGTTTGTAATATATTACCTGAAGGAACTTTGATTCTTAGGAGAATATTTTAAAATTTATAGAAATAACAGAATTTTTTATTCTTTTTTACCAGCATTTTTTCAAAGAGTTGGCATTAATTTCTACATGTTTTTTGGGGAAAAAGGGTAAACATATATAAGTTAAATAAAAGTTTAAAAGCATACAAACGAAACTCACTGAAAATTAGAAAACATATTTCTTTTATAAATGGAAACATTGTTCAAAGTTTAAATGCGTTTTCGAAAAATTGCATAAAGTCTAACGTAAAACTGTTTATTTATTTAAACTACATGAAATGTTTCTTTGAACTCGAATGGCAATGTTTATTTTAGTCAGGAAACTGCATGAAACCGTGTAAGTTACAGAAAGTGACTAAAGGAAAAGTATAATTACAGTTGTTGCATGAAATAGAAGAAAAACAAATTTTAAATTAACTTCAATGGAATTCAAGGAAGATTTTTTTTTTCTTCCTTTTCCGAGATCTAATATTGTAGTGTAGATTATATGTGTTCGCTTAGAAAGAAAATAAAATCCATCATAAGCAAAATGTAACTTATTAATCTGTCGTTATTTAAGGGGAAAATATAAAAAGACAGATCTTTCAGAGAATTTAAGTAAATTTAAAGTGTATCAGGAAATAAAACTATATTATCAGCATATTATATTCCAGTAACTGTGTAAACATATATTGTGCTGTCCTCTTTAAAAAAAAAAAAAAAAAAAAAAAAAAAAAAAATTGTATAAAGTCTAATAAAAAATGCAAAAAATTAAACATTGCTAAATTTTTACAGCTTGTTCTGACTAATATTTTAATGTTGAGCATTTTTCGTTTTATCACTTTATTATGAAATGGCAGCCAATTAAGCGAGAATTTGGAGGGGAAAAAAAAAAACTTAAAAAAAAAAAAAAAAAAAAAAAAAAAAAAAACACATGTTACCTGGAAAAAACAAATAAACAAAAAACACCGTACATAATCTGCTGAAAATAAAGCATTTTATTACATATTAATGGTTTAACATAAAAACGGACACTTTATTTCACCCGCTTTTGGTGGTAAATTTATTAGCTATCTTTTAACAAATGTATATATTTGTGATAATTTAATAAAACTAATGTAATGCAATTATTGATTTAAAAATTAATTAATCAATAGTGAAATTTTAATGGAATTGTACAATTTTGATTTGATGGTTACTAAAAAATAAAATAAAATTTACACCTTTTTTTTTGTTGTTTCGGTTTTCATTTTTTTTTTTTAATTTTTAGATGAATTTCAAGACTCTTTATTGTTCCACTTTGATAATACATTTATTACCTCTAACTTAACAAAATTATATCAGTGTTCTTATCTTAATACAACTAATTTAATGTAATTATTTATTTATAAATTAATTAATAAATTATTATCAATTTTAATTAATTAATTTGAAAATTTAAATGGGTTCTTATTAAAAGAATATAAATTCAATTTATACCTTTTTTTTCCAGTTTCGCTTTTCATTTTTAAAATTTTAAGTCAAATTGCTTTTGATGTCTGAAAACAGATCAGACTTTTTAAAACGGTACTTTGTTTACTTTAAAGATATATATTTATTTAACTTGACGTTCACTATACATTATATTTTTACAAAATATTGCGGATAAAATTATTAATCCTGCTGATTCGGCTTTTCCACCTGTGACGATATATAACGCATGTGAGTCATGCAAATCATAAAGGGAAAAAAAAAATATTCTGATTTTGTATTCTAATAAAATATGTCAACAAAATTATTATTCGTTAAACTCTTATTCTTTCAAATACTTTTATTTTCGAAGTCGAAATGTATCCACAAGTCAAGAAAAATGGTGATAGGGGAATTGTGTTATTCTAAACTTTTGAGTCTTAAATGAGCAAGTTAAAATATGTTTTTTCCAGTCTTCCATTCTCAAAAGTCTTCTCTCAGTGGCAATACAGTAATCCCTTAACATTCCCGAGTTTTGATTATTCGCGAACATGAAAAAGCGGAAAAACTTAACATTCGCGAAAATCTGATTTGATCATTCGCGATTTTTTTTATTATTTCTTTCTTTTTCAGAATTTATAGTGGTTAAAGGTTATTTTCCCCTGTGTATTCTCAGTATGCATTTACAAATCAATTTTCAGTTGTCAACTGAAAAAGGAGGGAGTATTGTAGAAAAGTAAAATATTAGCAACAGCAAAATGTCCATTGCAATGGTGATATTAGAAGTGGTATGGTAACGGCATCTTTAATTTATTAATTTAACATGTTCAGGTTCTCGTAGAGATGGAGCTGAAACTGCTGTTTAGATGGAAATTAAATGAAAGCATTTTTGAAACAGTTAGCTGTAATTATATACTAGACAAGTTTTAGTTCAATCATCCATATAAATTTTATAATAAGCTTTTCCTTAATAAATACTGGTAATAATTTATTAAAATTTTACGAAATTAAATGTAGTGTAACTGAGCAGTCTAAATTAGAATGATAAATAAATAAGATCCTTTTATACCAGTACCCCGGAGAATTTTTATACAGCTATTATGAATCATAATAGGTTCCCTCATACAATAAAGAATTAAAGATCTTCTAATTAACTTAAAGTATAAAAGAAGCCGTAATTCATGCAAATTTTAATATCTATTTCCCATTTACTAAATCATTTACTCGAAAATTTGCATCTTCCACTTTCTTGATGACAAGTTACTTCCAAATCTATCGCCCCATCTCTGATGAGGCGGTAACATCCTATTTTATCCTTCGACTAATTTGCTAATTAGCATCTAATTTTGCGAGAAAAGACCCTTGAGATAAATTAGGAATTTAGAGAAGGAAAAAAAAATGCAGTATCTAAATAAAACACCAATTTACCCTCTGGTCTTGGTAATAAATAACATCATTAAAATAAAGGAGCTTTATTAAGATCTCCACAGTTAGTTGCTGACAATTACCTTACCATTTTTAATTTTTTGTTAAGAGTTTTAAGCATGTGAGGTTAAAACTGAAAATAACCATACACGATCGTCTGCAACTTTGGACTTGAAAGTATCGATTTAACACATTTGAAATTAGGTCGAATGCGAAGAACTTTTTTTTTTTTTTTTGAAGCAGCGGAAATATTTTTAAATGAACTTTTAAAGAAACTTGATTTTGTTAAGCGTAGGGATAATTAAGCTCATCAAGCTTTACTTTTAAATATTCGTTAATTTGCGTTCGATTAGTAAAAGAAACTAAGCTTAAAATTTACTACTAAATGCAAAGTAAAATTTAACATATTATTTTGTAAAAATGTAATGTATAAGGGAACATGAAGATAAATAAACATATCTTTAATTGAAAATATTCTTCATTTAAGCTCAGTTGATCAAAGAATAACTTCTTTCGTTAAGCTGAAATTTTAAAATTAGATTACAAAGTGAAAATTAACGCATAACATTGTAAAATTAAAATATATAACGAACGTCAAGATAAATAAATATCACAAAGTAAACAAAATGCTGTTTTTAAAAAGCCTGCTATAAATTAAAAAAAAAATCAAAGGCCTGATATAGACATTACAGGCGATTGGTTTTAAAATATTAAAAATGAAAGGCGAAAAAAAATATGTAGATTTCATATATTTTATTCATAAACAAGAGAGGGTCTGCCCCCTGCCCCCCCCCCCTTTAACATGTTTTAAATGCATGAGTGTAAAAATAGAAACATAATTAAAATTTTTCTTCTACGAGGGGTTCAGGGGATAGAGCCGCCCTGGCGAAAAAGCTTTTATGACTTTTTCTCTTAGTATTTCATTATTTTAATTTGGTTGTGAAGAATAAAACATAATACTTAAAAAAAAAAAAAAAAAAAAAAAAAAAAACATCAAAGGTTTAGAAAAAATTAGTTGGTTAAATTTCAAAATCTATATAGGGCAATATCTCCCCTTGTCGTTCATTGCCTATCTTTTATTTAATGTGTCCATGCAATATTTTAGAATTTATTCAGTTAAACCGCATTGAAAGAATATTCCAAAACACCACTTTCCTTGCTTCCACCTTCAGCACAGTGCATTTCAGACACTTTACCCTTTATACAGCCGATTTTCAACTTAATTAGAGATTCATTTCCGCAGAGAAAGGCGGGGGGGGGGGGGGGGTAGACAAAACCAGAAAACTAAAGCATTAACCCCGTTAAAGCCTATTGGTACCATATGCATATGGTACCGGGATAACTTCTTTCCATTTTGTTGTTTGTATACCAGTATATTTTAAGAGAAATATTCTCTTTATCTCATGACAGAAACTCCGTAATAAAAGGAGACTAAAGTTACCACTTTGAAAAATTGGTATGAAATATAATTTTTGCATTTTAAAGAGAAAAATAACCCCGGCTTTTTTAATGGGTTAAAAAAATTACTTAAAGTAAAGATTATTTCTCCTCCCTGGTTTTTGAGATTTAATAATTTTTTCCTCAAATTATTTTTGGGGAAAAGTAAGAAAGAAAATTTATTTTTCCCAAGTGACATACACTGAGAGATAAAATATCTAAAGATTTTTCGTCAGGGTCTCTGCCGCCCTGAAGCTCCCGTGAAAGACAATATTTAGTTCTGTTTTCTACATTTTATGTTCATGTGTTTAAAATTATTTTCAAGAGGCGGACCCCCCCCTCCCCTCCCCCGAGAAAAAAAAAAGAAACAATTCTCTGAAAACCGTTACTCGCATATAAAAAAAAAATTGTACTGCCTCTCTTTTATTTACTGTAACCATGCAATAATTTAGTATTTATTCGGTTAAAGCGCAATGAAAGCCACAGAATACTCCGAAAACCCCAACTTTCCCTTCTTCCACCTTCAACACAATGCAATTCCCGTTAATAAACTTCCCCAAATGACTCTCATCTGATTTCAGAACCAGACACTTTACCCTTCATTCAGCCGATTTTCAGCTTAATTAGAGATTCATTTCCGCAGAGAAAGGGGAGGCAAAACGAGAAAGCTAAAGCATTAAAAAAAAAATACAAGTGTCAAACAGTAAGTTTGTTGTACCAAGCCGCGGAAATAAATACATAGGTTTGCTGCGTTAAAAATTTATGATGGTGATGATTCCAGGTGTTAATTGAGAGCAATTATTTAGTTGTTCTCACTTTTTGATTAAACAGTGTGATTTATGAGCGTTCAATCTCTTTATGTCCTAGACTTTTTTCCGTAATATTAGACTTTAGCAAATATCATTTTCGACAGGAAGAATAATAATTATAGAACAGATAGGAAACGATATTGTTTATTTCAGTCAGGAAGAATAATAATTGAATGGATGTGTGGAAGAAAGACCTATGTTGCAAATTTAAAATTTTACAGAAGTGAGGAAGAAACTGTTAATGTCATTGACAAGCGATGTCCTAAGCACCTAATGCAACGCAGGCCCTTCTGCTGATCTTAATTCATGCTGAGCATTGACGTGTAATAAAAAACTAGTTAGGTGTGTAAGGGAAGTAATAATATCACTTTGAGTTCATTGTTTTAATTTGTTATTTAAAGCAAACAAACTTGTTATGTTTTTAGTTCATTTGGAAAATTACGTCTCATATTATTTCTTTACCAATTTGAATAATTGTGTTAAAATTAATCTAGTGTAATCACCTATCCAGCGTTTACTGGAGTTCCAACTTACCTGCGATTTATTCTGTTGAGCTGATTCCTATATCAGACCAGATGCTATGATCAATAAGATTAACTGGATGAATTAGGTCCTCTAGATTCGACCGGGATGGCTCAGTTGGCAGAGCATGGCGGCTTCAGCCAATATATTCCAAGGTTCGAATAATGGCACGGACATTTTTCGTCCAGTTGGAAAATTACATCTCATATGATTTCTTTACCAATTTCAATAATTGTGTTAAAATTAATCTAGTGCAAACAAACTTGTATATTATGAAATTGCAGGTTTTAACAACGGGTAATCATCAATCATTCAACATAGGCCCTTTTCTAACAAAAAACCCATTTTAAAAAAAATCTGTAACATAGTAACTTCTTTCAGACACCCATTTAATTGTACATTTGAATTTCTTTCTTATTGGTGAATTTTAATCGTTTTCGACAGGAAGTCATTTACTTCGACCACTATTTTTGTAATAATGTTTTCACGCTTTAGTTGGAAATTAATAAATATCTAGTTTGATTTCATTCATTTTATTTATTAAGTTACATTTTCCAAACTATTCCATGTGAATGACATGAAAATTACACGAGAGATTGGTTCTTTTTGAAACTCTTACTAAATTATATCACACTGGGAGTTGAACACGGTACTTTTCTTTGTAACAATGTCCACCGCGTCGTATAGAGCTGTGTTTATCAAACTGTCGTTTGAGAACCACTAGTGTTCTTAGAGGCCTACCTTTGTGGTCCTCTCCTGTTTCCAAAAAAGACAGAAAATTTTCAAAAGTATAGCATATCACAGCTGAAAACCTCAGAGCATTAAAATAGTAGAAAAGTCGTATCGAGAATATATTAAAAAATGAAAGTGGTTCGCAATTAAAAGAAAAAAAAGAGAAACGTTGGTATAATGTGATTGTACTAGTAGTTGATTGACGCTCAACCTTTAGTATAAACTGAAGTGTGACGATGAATTGCTTATCGTCAGACTTATGAGGAACTACTAGATCCTGATTTTTAATCTACCAATAATCGGTGATCAACCATTAGCAATTTGACTTTTTATAGCTAGAACAAAATCACTGGTTAAAGGCTCAGCGTAGGAGGCGAATGTATCATACATGGAGATTTAAAATAGAAGTAATAACAATTATATCTTAACCCTTACGAAGCTACTTCACTCACGCGAAAGCACCCGTTCGCTAATGTTAATCCTATGAGGAAAATTTCTCAAATATCTCATTTGCATTTCAATATTTTTATTATTTTTTATTTATTTATTTAGTTAGTTAGTTATTTTACATTGGATAGCTGAGGTCGATCTCTACAAAGGCCGTTGTTTACTTTTTCGATTTCGTTTGCAAGTTTTTTTTTTTTTTTTTTTTTTTTTTTTTTTATATAAAGATACTTTTACTTTCGGAACTGGTTTCGAAAGTGAAAGTATCCTTATTCATTGTTTTACACCATGCACCGTTTAATGCTGATTTCGCTCAGTGCTGACAAAATATAGCCACCCTTCAAAATCTGCACTAAAAGGTATTAGTGCAAGTTAAGTTTCAAGATATCTGTCACATTTAAATTTTATTAACGCCACAAGATCTGCATTAAAAAGCAAAATATTTTCTTAAACTCCTTTTTCCCCGTACCTCCCTTTTCCCTTCAAACAATACCAATTCTAATAATAAACATCCCCCCAAATGAATCTTTATGATTTTATATTTATCTGATGATGTTAGAACCAGCTACTTTATCTTTCATCCAGCCAATTTTCTGCTTAATTAGAGATTCGTCTCCCCAGAGAAAGAAGGGGGTATAGAAAATTGAGAGGGGAGAAAGTTGGAGCATTGAAAGAAATAAAAAATGCAAGTGTCAAACAGTGAGACTTTATTGTAGCAAGCCGCGAAAATAAATATACAAGGTTGCCGAGTTAAAAATTTATGATGATGATGATCCCACGTGTTAATTGAAAACAATTATTTAGCTGTTAGTACTCTTGTTATCACTTTCTAATCGCCGAGATTAAACGTTGTAATTTACAAGCGTTTTAATCTCTTTGTCCTAGGCATTTTTCAATATCATTTGTCTTTACCGGTTACTATTTCTTTGAGAAAGAGTAATAGTAGCTTTGTTGATTTTGTAGCTGATTTTGAATTGACTCCAACAAAGTGAAAATTAGTGTTTAAATCACTATTTTTTCTAAATGTTTGTTTATTGGTCATAGGACTTTTAAACCTACAAACAATTTAATCTTTGAATATATATATATATATATATATATATATATACATTAAAAAGTAATCATTTCTGAACACTTTAAAACAAAAGGAATGATGCTCTTAATAGTTACTAAATATGGAATATTTTTAATGAGAACTTTAAAGTCATGTTTCTCAAAATGTGATTTTGGGGCATGGCGCACAAGGTAGTTAATTTTGATTTTGGTAATTAATTTTGATTTTTTTTTTCATGAAATTTTCAGAACATATAGTGTATGGTAGGCTCTATAAAGTGAACCTAATTTTTCATCTTTTACTGTTTGAAAAAAAAAAATTTTTTTTGGTGTTGTATTGCTAAAATTTTGAAAATTTTATATGAGCAAGAAACAGTTTTGTTTTTAAAACATAAAAATGATATAAATAAACACTTTTTTAGGTTCAGTGTAAACACAAGTTTCTCAAGTATAATTGATACGAAAAATGTACTTTTGTATGCAAAAATTGTTTTGCAATCATGAGCGCAACATGTGATTCCATTTTTTTTTATTCTCGACGCATTTAAATACTTCTATAACAACTAATTTATCCCCATTATGATCTGAAAAAAAATTGAAATGAAAGAAAAAATATTATTTTATTACCACCTTTAAAAATTGTATTTTGTAATGTATAAAATGACAGAAATAATCATTTTTTCCAACTTTTCAACATAATTTTAAAAGTTCTATGACCCCTTAAGGGATATTTTCACTAAAAAAATGTTTACACTATATAAACACATATATAAAAGTTGCGGTGTTTAAAAAATGATTAAATAAATAAATATACGATGATGATTCCACGTGTTAATTAAAAATATTTATGTAACTGTTAGTGCTTTTTAAACTTTGATATTAAACGTTGCGATTTATAAATGTTTAATCTCTTTTTAGCTTTAGATATTTCTTGAATATTAATTGAAACCCCAAACCTAACCCAAGCTATACCCAACTTGGATTTAACGAACTATTGAACATACGAACGAAATTTTCGTCCCTTTCAATTTCTTACCTAACATCCTAAACACTCGATGCAATAAACATCTAGATATAGGACAGCAAACAAAACATTTAATCCGTTTAAAATTTAATTTTAACAGGAGTCTGCCCTATTAGGCTTTACTAATTATATTGGTTTATATAATTAGGAACTAGTACTTCGTTAATGCTAGTAAATTTGAATTTATTGATTAATGATGCAAAGTACTAAATATATTTTCAAAATATTACGATATGATATAAAATTATAGAATATAATAAGTATTAAATAAATAATTTATGTGGTCTTCAAGTAAGTCTTCGTGCAATAGCTTACGAATAGCAATATATTATTGAATAAGAAGAAATGATGGAGTGTTTGTTAAAAGAAGAATGTTAAATAATATTAATAAACCTGGAGTATTTTTTAAAGCCATTTTACAAATAACGTTATTAGAGAAAATTGTCATGCTAACAATTTTGCAGTATAGTAAAATATTTTATGCGACACTATTTTTTTTTGCTTCTTTAATAAACCTCCCTTATTCCAGTGAAAAAGAAAAACATTAAGTAATGTAATACCTTTCTATTATATTAAAAGAATACTTTCACACAAAAGTACATCTAAGAGCTATATATTTCAGAATATGCAGTAAAACTTAATACAATTTCGCTACATACTTTGATTCGGTATACACAGAAAAAAAATTACCACTTCGGGCTGAATAGTTAAACCCTCGTTGCAGAAAGAATAAAAAGGGTTGCCTTGGTAACAGTATCCAAATTTAATAACGGTATTGAATAGTAAGTATCTTTGAGTAGATACAGCAATCAGTTAAATCGAATGAAATATTTACATTTGTTGGAAGTGATATGTTCTCCGGTCAGGAAATATGTTCGAAACAAACGATGAGTTGAGAATAAAATTGCGTTTGTATGCGTAGATGATTCTTTATTATTTTGCCTTTATTGTGTGGTTGAAATAAAGCAATAAAATGTTTCTATTCTTTATATTTCTGTCCACTAATTTCTGACAAATTATGAATTTATACATAATTTTATTTCTTTATTTTATTTTATGTTTATTTATTTTTAGTAGTATATGTCTAATTATTCATAAGTTTATTCTCAAAATGAGATAAATATTGTTAGTAAATATTAGAAATTACATCTCCGGGTCGACAAGATTATTGCACTGAAAATATACTTTCAAAAATAGAAAAATAGTGAGTGTTTCTGGAAAGTTCCAGATATCTAAATTGCAAGGACTATTGCTACTGATATAAATATTGCTAGCAATTACGTCTCCGTGTCGACAATATTATTGCACTGAAAATATACTTTGAAAAATAGAAAAATAGTGAGTGTTTCTGGAAAGTTCCAGATATCTAACACGTAGCTTAAATTGCAAGGACTATTGCTACTGATATAAATATTGCTACTAAATGTTAGCAATTACGTCTCCGTGTCGACAATATTATTGCACTGAAAATATACTTTGAAAAATTGAAAAATAGTGAGTGTTTCTGGAAATTTCCAGTTTATCTAACACGTAGCCTAAATTACAAGGAATATTGCTACTAAATGTTAGAAATTACGCCTCCCTGTCGACAATATTATTGCACTGAAAATATACTTACAAAAATAGAAAGACAGTGGGTGTTTCTGGAAACTTCTAGAAATCTACCACGTGGCTTAAGTTGCAAGGAAGATATGAAAGAGCATATTCGAGCTAATTTGATATGATTTTATAGAATTTTACGTAAAGTTAATTATTTTAATCTTTTATTTAATGTTTTTTTATAAAATATGAAATTTTTATGCAGTTACGTAGAAAAAAGATTCTCATCTTATAGGAAAAAAAACTCTTGAAAATAACTAAATTTATTTTTTAACTAATAAACGCATGTAATTTTTTCTTAAATTACTTTTTTTTAACTCTTAGGCAAATTCACCAACAGGGTCCAACACTTTCTTTATTCCGCGCATTTAAGGCTGTTCTCAAATCGAAATTGCTACTTTCTGACGCATTTTTAAATTAATTTTATTTCATAAACACATGAAATTGGTACGTTATCTTATTCAGAAACTTTGTAATCGAACTGTTCTTTCCATTTTTTGGTAAAGTCAAAATACCTTTCAGAAAATGGTTTAAACCTAATTTCTGAATACGACAGCGCGGGAGAGGAAAAAAAACTGATGCCGTGAGACAATAATTGCTTATAACTCAAGATGTGATTCATTTATATAAAAATTAAAAAACTGCTCGATCACAAACCACTTTTTAATAATCATGCCTGCAAGTGTCATGCTTTTGTGATTAAAAAGAATTCAGAAAGAAAGTTTCGCGTTGTTGAGCTGGAGAATTTTTTTTTTCTTCTGAGAACACCTTAAATGTGGGTGAAATATATTGGAATTTCCCTCCTGTTGATTGCTATTATAATTTACAAAATATTCCTTTAAAAATGTCTATTAACCCTTTGATTACGGGGTTGGAAGATATGTCGTCCTAGGAACTATTTTTTTTATTCTGCTCGCACCACTTTTTGAAAAATAATCTCTGCCATATACAGTGTTGCCAGTGGGCTACTTTAAAAAAAAAAAAAATCGATTGCTTGATTGGCACCACTTTTTTGAAATTGTATAATTCGCCTTATTTTTGCCTTATTTAATTTGTCGAGATGTATTTGGATTCCTCCCCTGCTCATAGTTATCATAATTTACAAAATATTCCTTTAAAAAAGTCTATTAAATGGTTATATTATAATATCTTACTATTACTATATAATATCATACTATTATGATATCATAACATATTACTTGAATAACAGGTGGAATCTCTTTTACTATTTGAATCGCTTTTATTCTTTAACATTTTTGTATTTCTCTCGGTTAATTCTTAGAGAAAAATAAATTATTTACTCAGTCACACCGCAGAGAAACGAACCAAATTAATAATGATGCCTGCAAGTGTCATGCTTTTGCGACTAAAAATGATTCAGAAAACATGTCAAAAAGTTTCGCGTTGTTGAGCAAGGATTTTTTTTTCCTTTCTCAGAACACCTTAAATGTGGGTGAGATATATTGGGATCCCCCCCCCCCCCCCGTTGATAGTTATTATAATTTACAAAATATTCCTTTAAAAATGTCTATTAACCCTTTGATCACGGGGTTGGAAGATATGTCGTCCTAGGAACTATTTTTTTTATTCTGCTCGCACCACTTTTTGAAAAATAATCTCTGCCATATACAGTGTTGCCAGTGGGCTACTTTAAAAAAAAAAAAAAATCGATTGCTTGATTGGCACCACTTTTTTGAAATTGTATAATTCGCCTTATTTTTGCCTTATTTAATTTGTCGAGATGTATTTGGATTCCTCCCCTGCTCATAGTTATCATAATTTACAAAATATTCCTTTAAAAAAGTCTATTAAATGGTTATATTATAATATCTTACTATTACTATATAATATCATACTATTATGATATCATAACATATTACTTGAATAACAGGTGGAATCTCTTTTACTATTTGAATCGCTTTTATTCTTTAACATTTTTGTATTTCTCTCGGTTAATTCTTAGAGAAAAATAAATTATTTACTCAGTCACACCGCAGAGAAACGAACCAAATTAATAATGATGCCTGCAAGTGTCATGCTTTTGCGACTAAAAATGATTCAGAAAACATGTCAAAAAGTTTCGCGTTGTTGAGCAAGGATTTTTTTTTCCTTTCTCAGAACACCTTAAATGTGGGTGAGATATATTGGGATCCCCCCCCCCCCCCCCCCCCCCCCCGTTGATAGTTATTATAATTTACAAAATATTCCTTTAAAAATGTCTATTAACCCTTTGATTACGGGGTTGGCAGATATGTCGTCCTAGGAACTATTTTTTTTATTCTGCTCGCACCACTTTTTGAAAAATAATCTCTGCCATATACAGTGTTGCCAGTGGGCTACTTTAAAAAAAAAAAAATCGATTGCTTGATTGGCACCACTTTTTTGAAATTGTATAATTCGCCTTATTTTTGCCTTATTTAATTTGTCGAGATGTATTTGGATTCCTCCCCTGCTCATAGTTATCATAATTTACAAAATATTCCTTTAAAAAAGTCTATTAAATGGTTATATTATAATATCTTACTATTACTATATAATATCATACTATTATGATATCATAACATATTACTTGAATAACAGGTGGAATCTCTTTTACTATTTGAATCGCTTTTATTCTTTAACATTTTTGTATTTCTCTCGGTTAATTCTTAGAGAAAAATAAATTATTTACTCAGTCACACCGCAGAGAAACGAACCAAATTAATAATGATGCCTGCAAGTGTCATGCTTTTGCGACTAAAAATGATTCAGAAAACATGTCAAAAAGTTTCGCGTTGTTGAGCAAGGATTTTTTTTTCCTTTCTCAGAACACCTTAAATGTGGGTGAGATATATTGGGATCCCCCCCCCCCCCGTTGATAGTTATTATAATTTACAAAATATTCCTTTAAAAATGTCTATTAACCCTTTGATTACGGGGTTGGAAGATATGTCGTCCTAGGAACTATTTTTTTTATTCTGCTCGCACCACTTTTTGAAAAATAATCTCTGCCATATACAGTGTTGCCAGTGGGCTACTTTAAAAAAAAAAAAATCGATTGCTTGATTGGCACCACTTTTTTGAAATTGTATAATTCGCCTTATTTTTGCCTTATTTAATTTGTCGAGATGTATTTGGATTCCTCCCCTGCTCATAGTTATCATAATTTACAAAATATTCCTTTAAAAAAGTCTATTAAATGGTTATATTATAATATCTTACTATTACTATATAATATCATACTATTATGATATCATAACATATTACTTGAATAACAGGTGGAATCTCTTTTACTATTTGAATCGCTTTTATTCTTTAACATTTTTGTATTTCTCTCGGTTAATTCTTAGAGAAAAATAAATTATTTACTCAGTCACACCGCAGAGAAACGAACCAAATTAATAATGATGCCTGCAAGTGTCATGCTTTTGCGACTAAAAATGATTCAGAAAACATGTCAAAAAGTTTCGCGTTGTTGAGCAAGGATTTTTTTTCCTTTCTCAGAACACCTTAAATGTGGGTGAGATATATTGGGATCCCCCCCCCCCCCCCGTTGATAGTTATTATAATTTACAAAATATTCCTTTAAAAATGTCTATTAACCCTTTGATTACGGGGTTGGAAGATATGTCGTCCTAGGAACTATTTTTTTTATTCTGCTCGCACCACTTTTTGAAAAATAATCTCTGCCATATACAGTGTTGCCAGTGGGCTACTTTAAAAAAAAAAAAAATCGATTGCTTGATTGGCACCACTTTTTTGAAATTGTATAATTCGCCTTATTTTTGCCTTATTTAATTTGTCGAGATGTATTTGGATTCCTCCCCTGCTCATAGTTATCATAATTTACAAAATATTCCTTTAAAAAAGTCTATTAAATGGTTATATTATAATATCTTACTATTACTATATAATATCATACTATTATGATATCATAACATATTACTTGAATAACAGGTGGAATCTCTTTTACTATTTGAATCGCTTTTATTCTTTAACATTTTTGTATTTCTCTCGGTTAATTCTTAGAGAAAAATAAATTATTTACTCAGTCACACCGCAGAGAAACGAACCAAATTAATAATGATGCCTGCAAGTGTCATGCTTTTGCGACTAAAAATGATTCAGAAAACATGTCAAAAAGTTTCGCGTTGTTGAGCAAGGATTTTTTTTTCCTTTCTCAGAACACCTTAAATGTGGGTGAGATATATTGGGATCCCCCCCCCCCCCCCCCGTTGATAGTTATTATAATTTACAAAATATTCCTTTAAAAATGTCTATTAACCCTTTGATTACGGGGTTGGAAGATATGTCGTCCTAGGAACTATTTTTTTTATTATGCTCGCACCACTTTTTGAAAAATAATCTCTGCCATATACAGTGTTGCCAGTGGGCTACTTTAAAAAAAAAAAAATCGATTGCTTGATTGGCACCACTTTTTTGAAATTGTATAATTCGCCTTATTTTTGCCTTATTTAATTTGTCGAGATGTATTTGGATTCCTCCCCTGCTCATAGTTATCATAATTTACAAAATATTCCTTTAAAAAAGTCTATTAAATGGTTATATTATAATATCTTACTATTACTATATAATATCATACTATTATGATATCATAACATATTACTTGAATAACAGGTGGAATCTCTTTTACTATTTGAATCGCTTTTATTCTTTAACATTTTTGTATTTCTCTCGGTTAATTCTTAGAGAAAAATAAATTATTTACTCAGTCACACCGCAGAGAAACGAACCAAATTAATAATGATGCCTGCAAGTGTCATGCTTTTGCGACTAAAAATGATTCAGAAAACATGTCAAAAAGTTTCGCGTTGTTGAGCAAGGATTTTTTTTTCCTTTCTCAGAACACCTTAAATGTGGGTGAGATATATTGGGATCCCCCCCCCCCCCCGTTGATAGTTATTATAATTTACAAAATATTCCTTTAAAAATGTCTATTAACCCTTTGATTACGGGGTTGGAAGATATGTCGTCCTAGCAACTATTTTTTTTTTTTATTCTATGCTCGCACCACTTTTTGAAAAATAATCTCTGTCATATACAGTGTTGCTAGAATGGCACCACTTTTTTGAAATTGTATAATTCGTCTTGTTTTTGCCTTATTTAATTTGTCGAGATGTATTTGGATTTCCCCTCTGTTCATAGTTATCATAATTTACAAAATATTTCTTTAAAAAAGTCTATTAAATGGTTATATTATAATATCTTACTATTACTATATAATATCATACTATTATGTAATATTATATAATTATTATTATAATTATTATTATAATTATATATTATTATATAATATTATATAATATAATAACATATTACTTCAATAACAGGTGGAATCGCTTTTACTATTTGAATCACTTTCATTCTTTAATATTTTTGTATTTCTCTCGGTTAATTCTTAGAGAAAAATAAATTATTTTCTCAGTCACACCGCAGAGAAACGAGCCAAATTATAAATTTTAAAACTCCTTGTGTAGTTTTGTATACATGTGCAGTCTGACTGTTGCAGTCGTATTTCAAATGACGGGTTTAAAGTCATTTTCATTAATAACGTTAAAAGATAAGGGTATTTTACTTTATTATCCTGTTTAAGCTCGTCTTTAGAATATCTTGAGCATGTGAAACTCGTTAAAATTTGTTTAAATAAGAGAATTGTTGAAAAGGTGAATGTGTGTTATCTTCATTTGGAGTGTTTGGAGCTTCATTAGCTGATTATGTTGACGGAAATGTCAAAGTAACTAGAAGATGTAACTATTCTGAATGTTATCCATCACATGAGTTTGTCATGTTTTAAAATAAACATGGAATTTTGAAACAAAACAGTTATGTTGAAAAGAGGATCTTCAGACTGTTGTTATTCATAATGCAATGTTTTACTTTCAAAATGGATGTAAATATGTTCCGGGGTTTCCTTTTAAGCAATTATTAAACAAATTTCAATTTTCTATTGTAATACCTTTTTAATCAATGCTTGCGAAACTTAAGTGTATCATGTTAACTTGTTATTTTGTAACTGTTGGAAAACACATTTTCTATGTAATTTGATACTGATGCACTGATGCTTTTTTTTTTTTTAAGGACATTTTAATTGTTACCGGAAAAAAAATATATGACATAAATGTTAATATGTATAATTAGTTATTTTAGTGTAAATTAGGCATTCCATAGTCTCATTTATGTCGATATCATGGAATAAAGCTGACGCGTATTCTGAGAAGAATTTTAAAACTTATGGCAAATGTATCAGCTATAAAATTCTCAAAACACATAGATAGCTCAGAAATGCTTGTTATAAAATATTTATGTTTGACAGATTTAATTGCTTCTGTGAAACACACACACACACACAGAAAAAAAAATCGATTTTACATTATATATGTAACTTTTTTTTCTTTTTCTTTTTTTTTAAGCACATTTCAAATGTTACCGGAAAAATATATGATATAAAAGTTAATATGTATAATTAGTTATTTTTCTGTAAATTATAGGCATTGTCCATAGACTCATTCATGTCGAGATCATGGAATAAAGCTGACGTACAAAATAAAAAAAAATAAGATAAATGAAAGGTTGGCAATCATGAATACGTGTTACTTAAGCATTGAAAATCACGTACAAGTAATGTGTCAGATAAAAATGTGAAGAAAGATGATGAAAGATGAAAATATGGTCGTAGAACTCCAATTTCTGAAATAGATTGGAATCTGGCAACAAGGTCGACCTCCATTTTGGCACACATTATTCAATACTTATAAAACTACATATACAGCAACATCAAGAGCCTTAGTGGGGAGGCAGTTTCTAACATTTAGTAATAGCATTGATATTTTGCAACTACCTAAAGAGAATAGTTGCATTTAATTTTAATATGTGCTTATAGTATTCTTAGTTCAAATTAATATTGATCGTTAGATAATTTTTATTTCATCTTAACACTACTCTTCTCACTTAATTACTTTGATTTATATTTGTAGTTAAAATAAAAACACACTGCTTGTACCAGACTACAATTTATTGCTCCATAATCTTTTCTCCGTGCTTCTGAAACTTATTTATTGATTCAGTTATAAATTTCAATCCCATGGTGTATGGAGTACTTTGCAGAGCTCCAGAAAATTCCTCCTCTTCTGCTTCATAACGACAAAGTATGTTATCCCAAAACACGCTTTTGTCCCTTGCTACTATATACATCTCAACGTGTCTGGCGTATTCTTAAGGGAATTCCGAACTTCTGTCGAACGTATCAGCCATAAAACTTCTCAAAATAGTTTCGGAATTACCCAACTTTATATATCATTCATCGCATTCTGTCAATCCGTCGACTAAACTCGAGGTACTTTTTGCAATTAACTTTATCTCTACGCTACAAACACATCAAATTTTCATATTGATTACTTTTCTTCGTTAAAGCAATTGTAATCATCGAACGGTTATTTATAGTCTTGTTGAGGTGTTGCTTATGAGACTGTTTTCTCTTATTGCATTAATGCGTTCAACAACAATAATAATAATAATAATAATAATAATAATAATAATAATTTCTGCTGCATAGTTTTTTTTAATAGTAGTAACTCGTAATTTCTCGATGTTTTCTTTATCCTGTCAAAATACGCGCTTTGTATGCGTGCGTGTTTCTGTGGGTTTTTTTCCTACTCAATTTACAGGTATTCTCTGGTATGGACAATTCACTGCTTGTCATATACATCTCAACGCGCCTGGCGTATTCTTAGGAGAATTTTCGAACTTCAGTTGAACCATGAAACTTATCAAAATAGTTTCAGAATTACCCAACTTTATATATCATTCATAGCATTCTGTCAATACACCAATTAAACTCTGCGTAGTTTATGCAGTCAACTTTACGTTACGAATATATCTACTTTTCAAATTGATTACTTGTCTTGGTTAACGCAATAATAAACTCCAAGCGTATCTTTATTATATTTTTTTGAGATTCTACTTTAAGCGATAATTTGACCATATTTCTTCACGATATATATATATATATTTAAATTATGGTAAGAGCAGAGCACTTTTCCATTTACCGACACGACACCGATAAATCATACGTGATTATCGTTATCCGATACGGGTGCACGCAAAATGCATTCATATGCACTACACGCTTTTCCACCTACCAATTCGATGACAATTTTGTCGTCATGGTGTATATGAATGCTTTTTGCGGGCAATCGATGTCGGATAAGGACAATCGTGTACGATTTATCGGTGTCGTGTCGGTAAATGGAAAAGCGCTCTTACTCTGTCATTTTCTTACTGTTTTCTCTGTTCCACAAAAATACGCGCTCTGTATTTTTTCTTTTTCTAATCCTTTCTTCTTTTTATTTAAATAATCATATGCATGTGTTATTCCAAATAATGCTGCCGTTCCTTGTCTACTGTATACATCTTAACATGTCTGATGTATTCCTAATGGAAATTTTAAGTTAATCCCAACTTTATGTATTATTCCTTGTGTTATGCCAATCCGTGAATTAAATTTGGAGTAATTCATACGATTAATTTTATTTTCACATTATGAAGATGGAAAATTTTCCCATTGATTAATGCTCTTCATTAACGGATTTGTATATTCTTTGACACTGAACAAAAAGATGAGCAGAGTGTTGCTTTAGACATTTACTTGCAGTTTTAGCGTACTCGGGATTTGATCTTGTGACCTCTGGCTTGAAAAGCTGTAGTTCTTCCCATTTCCTTTCTCGCTTTTCACTTAGCTTCTGCCCTTAACTGTTTCCAAATTTGTGTATTTTTCTCTGTAATTTCGTAGAAAATTTATTTCTACTCGCTACAACCGCATCAGAAATTTCCATCTCAATAAATATTTTAAAATTTCGTAAAGTTTTAAGTATTCAGGCGAAAATTAAAGCGTATGCAAAAAAAGAAATATACATTCAAGCATATCGCCTATTCAATTAAATTTCTGTAACTGCTGAAGATATCTTAAATTACTTTGTTTAAAAAAATAAATTAGGCATGGCTCGAATTAAATTATCAAATTAAGCACCCAATAAAATGTGTAATCTAATTAAATCGTATGCTTCTGTATTCTGCCTTCCACTTTCTTAACTCTATTAAATAAGTTACTGAATGTCTTTGTTTGATTTTTCCCCCTCTAGGTTTAAAATAAAAGCAAGCAAAAAAATTAGCTAGTTTTTTATTGATTTTTATTGAGTACCTAAAAAATAGAGAGCTGTGGATAGAAAATAAGAACTTCCAGCTATTGTGAACTTTTTATTCAATTTGAGTTTCAAAGTGCCCATTTGCCTTTGAAACAAAAGATTGCAATTACCATTTGACTTTCAGTGAGTTTAATTTTTTTTTCTTTCAAAAAATGCAATAAATGACTCTAATTTCCGTTATATATTTTTATTTAACTAACAGAGATTCAATGTTGTTAAATTTATTTTTAAATGTGCTCCAATTTTATTTTCTACTTTAAATGACATATTTTAAGACATACGATGAATCCCCACAAATTCTTATAAAGTATTGTTCTTATAAAACGGGATGTTAGTATCAAATTGTTAAAAATGTTGTTGGCTCTTTGTAAATTTTGAAACTAATGTCCAATTAATACCTAACTTTAAATTTGTTAGTGTATTCATGCATGTTCAGTTCCAATTGATATTTTTTTCTCATTAACACTTTTTTCATTACGTAATTTATCCATAAGCCATCCATTTCCCGCATTATAACAACGTCTTCGTCTTCCACCAATCCTGAGAAAATACCATATGTACAGCATAAAATTAATATCTACTCATTGTGATTAGAAAGTTTTTTTTATTTTATTTTTTATTTATATAATTAAATAAAATGGTTAAAAAAAATAAGTTAAGCATTTTTATAAAACTAAATAAAAGTATAAATCAAATTTCTACCAGTTTTTTTAAACAAATATTAGTATGAAACTTGTCTTTTATTGTACAGTTGTATTATAAAGCTACCACAGTTATATCGTATTTTAATTTTTGTACACAAAGTATCCTCCACGTTGTTTATGCAATGCGCCCTATATCTCACGTCTCTGTCTTCCACAATCCTGAAAAAATTTCATATGTACAGCATAAAATTAATATCTACTCATTGTGATTAGAAAGTTTTTTTTTCACTTCTCTAATTAAATAATATAATTTAAGAAAAAAAGTTCAGCATTTTTATAAAATTAAATAAAAGTATAAATCAAACTTCTACCAGTTTTTTTTTAATATAAAATTTATTTTTTTATTAAATAATAAATGTATCGTTACGTCGTATGTTTGTACGCAAAGTATCCTACACATCCTTTATCCAATGCATCTTATACCTCACGTCTCCGTCTTTCACAATCCTGGAAAAATTTCATATGTACAGCATAAAATTAATATCTACTCATTGTGATTAGAAAAGTTTTTTTTTCACTTCTCTAATTAAATAATATAATTTTAAAAAAAAGTTCAGCATTTTTATAAAATTAAATAAAAGTATAAATCAAATTTCTACCAGTCTTTTTTTAATATAAAATTTATTTTTTTATTAAATAATAAATGTATCGTTACGTCGTATGTTTGTACACAAAGTATCCTACACAACCTTTATCCAATGCATCTTATACCTCAAGCTTCCGTCTTCCACAATCCTGAAAAATTTTCATATGTACAGCATAAAATTAATATCTACTTATTGCGGTTAGAATTTCTTTTCTTTTCTTTTCTTTTCTTTTTTTTTTTTTTTTTAAATCTTTTCACTTCTCTAATTAAATAATATATACATTTTTAAATTTTCAGCATTTTTATAAAATGAAATAAAGGAATAAATCAAATTTCTACCATTTTTTCCCCCCTTAAACAAATATTAGTATAAAATTTATCTTTTATTTAATAATAAATGTATCGTTAAGTCGTATTTTAATCTTTGTACACAAATCATCCTCCACGTCTTTATCCAATGCGACCTCTATCTCACGTCTTCGTCTTTTACAAACGTGCCATTTGGAACATCTTCTGCCTATTCTTTAGGGAAAGTTCTCATTCTTAAAAGCACATTTTTCAGCTCTATAAAAGTTCTAGAAAACTGTTCTTTAAGAGGTTGATCCGCCATACATATATAATTCAATCAATCTTGGAAGAAATTCTAGACTCTCTTTGGATAATTAACATGTAGCGTGCCTTTAAGTTTTATTGAATATCTCTGCTTCAGATAAGTAGTGTTGGTGTTAAAGGTAGATTTTTTTTTACCTTTTTCTCTTGATCACGTGGCCATAATTACTAAGCAACCGAAACCTTAGAGAGTAATAAAGCAGTGTAAGAGCCCTACAGTTAATATGATAGTGCTATTTTTGGGATTTGCTAAAGATATATTTAATAATAAATGCGCAAGTGTGTTTAATGGCAATAGAGTCGTGAATTAGAAATGTTGTGTGTCTTATGGTTTGTTTTTGTATGTTTGTAAATTCATGTAGAATTAATTCACAGGTTAAAATTCATTAGTTGTAGTTCTTTTTTTATGTTGTTTTTAATGTATTAATTTAATTCTGCAAAATTTAGTTATTAAAAGTAAACGACATAAAAAATCTGGAATAGCTTTAATATTTTTTTCCTTTTATTTATTTTATTGTTTTTAAAGGGTAAAAAATATTTTATTTCTATTAAAATAAACTGGTGGAAATTATTTTTTTTATATTTTTAAAATGTAGAAAATGTTTAAGTAACGTGCAATTATTTCCTTTATGAATTTTTTTCTGATTCACTACAATTGTATAAAAAATATTTAATTGGCTAAATTTATTCTAGTTATTTTTGTTTTATTGTATGTTATATTCTTCAAGTCGGAAATTTGTTATAGTGCAAAGTTTTTTTTTTTATATAATATATATAAAAATTATATTTATCTCAATAAAAATTGAATTTATTTTATTAAATATATAGTCGCTGGAAAATTCATGTGGGGAATTTCTCGATCGTGCTGTGAAACCTCGCTAACTCGACACCTCAAATGGACCAGAAGACAGGTCGACTTAGTTAAAGTTCTACTTTTTCAACAATAACTAAAAAATTTTTGATACCATCGACAACTTTTTGTTGCTCCCGTAATCTGTATTTAAAGTTTTAATACATTTAAGTCATCATAGATTTTATATTTGTCATTTACTAAAAGTTTATTATTATTATTATTATTATTATTATTATTATTATTTTATAACCACGTAAATTGGTTGCCAGAAGAACTGTTGATTCTTTTCTCCTTATCTTAAGCACCATTTTCTCCAGTCTATTTATTATACACGTTTCTCTTTAAAAATCTTAAAAATAAATCTCTCTGAGCACAGATGAACACATCTGAATATTCTTATTAGTTTAAAAATACCATTTATGTATAATCGAAACATTGATAAATATCGCAAAGCAGTCGAGTTACGCGAGTTTATGCTAAAACATATCAAGGTAGCGAGGTTTTTCTTCACTGAAATTAACATTATGTTAATCATTGGATAATAAATGTTGAGTTATTGGGATAATCGAATTATCCATGAATCAATTAATCTCTACTCTTTTGCACTTACAATAAAACTGCAATACAATATTATATTTTCTTACTGGCTTTTCATCCATTTATTACTTGGACTATTCCAATAATCATAAATATATGTATAATTTATATATATACATAATTAAATAAAATCACATGTACGGAAAAAAATTAACAAAATATTAAACAATGGAGAGTGAAAAACAAAAATAAAAACCCTGAATGGGGTATGGAATCTTCAGGGGAGCATTACATGCACAGTTCATAGTAAAGATATGTTATTTCATTGAATATTGTCGTCATAACGGCAAAAAATGACAATATTAAGCTTCTTATAACATCTAAAAAATCCCAGAAGCGATTGAAATACAATATGATAACCAAGAAATTATTGAAAATTCAAAAAAAAAAAAAGAAAAAGAAAAAACCCTTAAAAATAACTAAAAACTCACCAAGAATAAAGGAATATGCTATTAAAGTTGTTTTTATTTACAAATACGAACAAAATACGAATATCTGCACTTTCACTGTATATCCAAATGTATAACTAAGCATTTAAAATTCATGAAGCCTACCTGCTTGTTCAGAAGATGGATCAATAAAACATTGAGAGAAATTTCTCCCACTTCTCTCTAAATATGATACGAATACTGAATTAGAGAGAAGAGAAAGTATTAAGTAATCAGAATATTCTACTCCTATATTTCTTTATTAATTCAGCTCTTATGGATAATGAAAATATTTGAAGTCACTTTCCTTTGCTTTTGCACCGACATATATAAATTACATTATTCAAATTCAATGTTTTCAATTTCTCTATGATTTAATTCCTAAGGTTCTAAAACTCTAAGGAGAACGAATAACTTTTCTTGAAAATATTTCTCCAATCTCAGTTCAGGCCTGCTGGTTTTCTGTATTGTGCCTGTGATCTTTGGACAGACAGACGATAATCCATCAAGACAACCCTCTCTCCTAGAATCCCGATACATCTTCCACTGGAGACTTTGGACCACTGATAAATATAGATGAATTCTTTGCAAGGGGGACTTTCTATATGCATTTATTCTTTAGCTGGATGCTTTAGCTTGTAGCTGGAGAGAGCCTCGCCGTTGGCTTAAGTGTATATAAATCTACTATGGGACATGGAATGGGTGTTGAGAGTAGGTTTGCTGCGCATTTTTCAGAAATGGAATTTGAATTTGGAGCGCAGCAGCCGAGGAGTTTCTTGTAAGTTGGATGCATTTCTGCATTTTTTTTTCTGTGTATGTATGTGTGGGTATAAAAAGGCAATAGTCTCGAAATGTATGTTTTTGTTCTTAAGCGTTATATTTTCGCAAATCAACAGCTAAAGGGCAAAATTGAGAAATTTCATTAGTGGCCAGCGGCTAGCAGTAGCAGTTTTATAAGTGGCCACTTTCTTTAAACTAGTGGCCACTTTTTTATTTAAAAATTCTAAACAGTAAACTTTTGTTATAATTTCAATTAGTATTAATCTAAAATGAAATAGCCCAAATAAATAGGTTAATATAAACATATTGCAACCAGAAAAAGTAGAGTCCTCGATAAAATGCAAGAAAATTTTACTTTCTCTTTGTAGGAAAGTGGTGGCCGCTGACAGACAATTTTTCAATAACCACTTTGTTTCATTTAGTGGCCCTGTGGCCGGTGGCTAGTGCTAATTTTGCCCTTTATCAACAGCAAGTAACTATAAACCCCTGTGCAAAAACATACTATTCAAAAGCAGGGATATGTTTAGGAAGAACTTGGTCCGTTAAGAGGCTTCTTCACTCAGACGAAAACACCCGCTCGCTAATGTTAATCCTTCGGAGGAAATATTTTAAGATATCTCGTTCGCATTTCAATATTTCTAAATGATTTTTTTTTTTTTTTTTTTTTTTTTTTTTTCATTGGATAGCTGAGGTTGATCTCTATGCACGCTCCTTTGTACTTTTTCAATTTTTGTTGCAGTTTTTTTTTTTTTTTTTTAATTGGGGATACTTTCACTTTCGAAACCGGTTCCGAAAGTGAAAGTATCTTAATGAAAAGAACTTGCAATCGAAATGAAAAAAGTACAAAAGAGCGGGCATAGAGATCAACCTCAGCTATCCAATGTAAAAAAAAAAAAAATCATTTAAAAATATTGAAATGCGAACGAGATATCTTAAAATATTTCCTCCATGCGGGTGTTTTCGTCTGAGTGAAGTACCCTCTTAAAGAACGCCTCACAATTTTTTTGTCTTTAAAAGGGACCCTTTACAAAAAAAAAAAAAAAAAGAAAACACCCTTCACAAAAGTTTTTCATACCAAATATGGACTCTTCACAAGTTTAATCGTCTTATAGTAAAATTGTACCTGTCCCAAAATACCTGTAATCACCAAAGTTGCCACACATCTTGCTATAAGCATTATGTAAATATGTTTACATATACTAAAAATATCTAAGTTTAATGCATTTATATATATATATATTAGGGCCTCATTATAATTCAATTGTCTTAACAGGAATCTAAATGTAACACTAATTTCAGATTCGCAAAATTATAATTAGATTTTTCACAAATATAAAAAGACATTCACAATTTTCACAAAAACGGGACCCTGTAAGAAAAGTCTGGGCAGACCCCTGAAAAGTATAACTTCAGAAAAAAAATGTCATAAACACATGAAAAGAGTTACTCTCTTGTTAAAAAAGGTTCCCTTATCATTATATTAAAGTACAAGGTAATACCATCAAAATCAAAAACATGACTGGCAGGAAATCGAAGAGAACTCTTAATCCCCTTATGTTTTCTAATTCTAAATTAGTACTTATTCTACTTTATCAGTTAAAGTAGTCTTTAACAGTTTCAAAATTTGATTTGTAATTACATTAAGACCTTCGTAAGGGACAGTTCCGAATAACGAATACCTCTATTTGACGAACACCTTTCGATCGCTAACACACAATATTTTTATGTTTTTTTTTTAATCCCTGAATAGCTGAGAAAAAACACGATCCCAAGGTGTTCGTTATTTAGAGGTTTTACTCTATTTATTCAAAACATTTCTGGTAAAATAGTTCATCAAGCAACAACCAAAAACAGCAAAATCAGGAGAAACATGAAATAAAAGGGAAGGGGGATACCAAACAAGAAATAAAAAGGATTGAATCATAAATTGGAACATAAATGGAACATAGAAATCATTATATGAAAAAATATGAAAAACAAAGCCACTCGTGAGTGCTTAATCTTCAGTTGGCAAGAACATCCACGTGTAACGATTAGCTGTTTCAGAATCATAAAAGAAAACAAAATCTTCAGAGTAACCCATGAGAAAAGACGGGAAAAGAACCAGAGTCCGCACTAGAATCCTGTATTGTGTCGAGTAACCCGATTTTACACGAACCCGACGTTGAGGCTGTTTTTTTTCGTTGCTAATTGGGTTCAGGAGGTCGGGTTTGACGTTAAAAGTTTCAGCCTCGGGTCAGTTTCGGTTTGGGTTTTGACTCTTTTGGGTCGGTTTCGGGTTGAATCGATTTTTCAAAAGAAAGTCCTGAATATTTTTCAATGAAGAAAATACTATATATTTTAATATTAATGAGTGTATTTTTTTTCGGGTTCCTGTCGGTTACAACCTAACCCGACTCTAGACTACACTAAGTAAAGAAATACAACATTCCTTGTAAGGCATCTTTCCAAGGAACATGTTTACAAACATTAAACATTCCCCGAATCATAGTAGTGTTCCCACTTTAGGCTTTTCTTCCGCGTTGAAGAAAATGCAGGTAGCTGCTGATGGACTATATGCAGACGGAAAATCACTCTCTTATATTTATCAATAGCCCCGCTAGAGACATATCGGCTTCAATGTTCGAAAAAAAGGGGGGAGGGAGGGGGCGAAAAGGGCAGACGACAATGTGATGGATTTCGAATGCCGATACTTCCAAAGCTGTGTGCTGGGGACCATCTATTTTCAAAACCGAATTTCTATTGATGTCCTGGAATCGATAAACATTCGAATATTCGAAGTGAAAAATCCATGAATTTTATTGTATGACGTTATTAATGTGCGTCACTGATCGTGAAAGTGCTCACTGGTGTAATAGATGATTGAAAATCTTCGAATGTAAAATCAATTACGCGTAAGTATTTCATACTTATTGAGTTCAATCTATAGGCGAAAAGAGAGAAGATGTATTTTGTATAGGGACTTGGATAAATTGCTCTATAAATAAAATTCAAGAGTTTCAATGCTTATTATGCAACGTGTTCTATCCTTATCTTTTTTCATGTGTTATATTGATGACACTTCTATGAATTTATTTCATTAAATTAAAATATATAACGTACATAAATTCGGACATTACTTTTATCATTTACTTCAATGCATGCCTTTCTGCATGCATTGAAGATATAAGAAACGTGAATGTGAGGGGAAAAACTGTAAATATTGATTTATTAATGTTTCTTCTTCTTCTATTGTCTATTTTGTAACAACGAATTTGCACCTACTTTAAATTTTTATAACATTATTTAAAAAAATTACATAAAAATTTACTTAATTTGCACCTTATTTTTTCCCCCCGTTTTTCCAACAAAGTGTGTAGTGAAATTGATTTTATCACAGAAAATTAGCTTAAATAAACCATTCATATTTATTTATCTTATTAAATAATAAAAAATATGTAATATGAATATTGGAATTTAAAATTTGGCATCTTATTTTTATTGCAATGGTAATTATTTTCCCATTCTTTAGGCTTTCTCATTTCCATTAAAATAATTAATTACAAAAATTTCTCCTCTATTGGGGAAAAAAAAAAAAGATAATTTTAAATGATTTAAAAAATATCAGTTTGAAATAAAATTAATTGAAATATTATTTTTAAAAATGTTTTTTTTTCTGCTCTTACTATTGTTTTTTATTTTTCTTCATTGCTTGATTTTTAATACGAAATCAATTTCTTACATTAATAATTTATTGCGTACAAAACTATCATATATATTGAGAATTTCCAATTTCTTCAACTAAATATCTGAAGGCGGCGATTTATTACAGAAAATAATATCAGGTAAAGCATTTATGTTTATTTTATCAATTCGCGAAAACTTTTCATTTATCTATTACTTTTTCTTCAAACTTGAAAAAAAAAAAAATTCGAATATTGGAATTTAAAACTCAGCATCATATTTTTATCGCAATGATAATTATTTTCTCGTCTTTAAGGCTTTCTTACTCCCATTTTAAAACATTTCAATGTCTTCCCTATTAAAAAAAGTAATTTAAATTAAGTTACAAAATACGATTTGGAATAAAATGAATGGAAATATTGTTAAAAAATTCCATATAATTCTCTGTCTTCTTCTTTTTTTTAACCCTAAATTCTTCTTAAATAATAAATTTATATATACAGTGAACTCTCATTAGTGCGGACTTTCAAGGAAGGTCATTTTTTGTCCGCACTATCCGAAATTCCCACTAAACGATGTAAACATTTAAATGGTATTATCCCTTACGTTGAATAAATTGAATTTAGTTTTCGTCAGAAATTAAATAGCTTACCAATTTCATGATAAAGGGAAGAAAATTCTATAATTTGATAATTTAATACAAAAAGCAATTTAATGGCAATTCAAAAGAGTAAATTACTCAAGACAAACAAAATACTGAAAAAAAAAAAAAAAAAAAACAATTTCTTACTTACATAATTTAACTTTAATTAACCTCTCACCTTTTTTTTTTTTTTTTTTTTTTTTTTTTTTTTTTTGCGATAGTAGATGATCTTTTTACCGTATCATTTAAAAAGTTTTTCGGCACATTTTAAATGTTTTGTGACACATTTTAAAAGTTTTGCGACACATTTTAAATTTCAATATAAAAGAAAACAAAAATATATTAAACAAGTTGGAAATTGTACGTCAAACGTGACAAATGAGGTGCGTTCGTACTATAGCTAGTTATATAAATATTCAGATCTTGATGATTTTTAATTCTGTGAAATGAATTATATCGTCTGCAGATAAATTTCTGTCATAAAATAAGTTTCTCGGTCGCTTGATGATTAAACCTCGGAAGCTAACAAGAAAGCACCGATTTAAAAAAAAAAAATTTCAAATTTCTTAATAAATGTTTTTATTAATATCTCCTAAAGTTTTGATTCGATTTTTAAAAAATTGGAAATGTCTCGACAAAATTCTGTAAAGATAATATATCTTAAATTTCAAACCATTCGGTTGGGTAGTTTTTGCGTTGTTATATGTGGACGGACGAACAGACAGGCGGACGGACAGACGGACGGACCAAGCGAAGACAATAGGTGCTACGTATTTATATAATTACGAACGCACCTAAAAACATATGAAGCTAGATAAAATTAAAATATCTAAGTATAAATTGGAACAACAAATAGAATTTAGATATCAAATGACAATAGAAAATTAATAAATCAAAGTGACACGTGTGTATGTCTAATCATCAGTCGGTAGAACACCATATGTTGCAAAAAATAAATCCATTTTTTCATGCAATAGACTGGAAGATTTGCCAAGAATAGTTTATCACTGTCGGTATATTACATAGTCTATATTAAATTGCATATAAAACTAGTTAATCTGAATTTCATATTTAAAAAAAAATTAAACAAAATATCTCATGGAAGAATTTTATTGCAAAAAAATAACCTCAAGTAAAGAATTCATCCATGTTTCGTTTATGTATTCGCGAAAATTTTTCATTTATCGATTACTTTTTTCTTCAAAATCGAAACGAATAATAAAAAAAATGTGATCCGAATATTGGAATTTAAAACTCAGCATCATATTTTTATCGCAATGGTAATTATTTTCCCGTCTTTTAAGGTTTTCTCATTTACATTGAAAAACGCTTTTTGAAAAAAAAAAAAAAAAAAAAAAAAAAATCTCCCCCCCGAAAGATCATTGGTTAATTCCTTTCAAATGCAGTCAAGTCTTGTGAAGGTTATTGGCGGGAACAGATGGCGCTAGATCATTAAAAAGAAATTCTGTTATTTTATTATTATTATTTTTTTTCAAAAGACAAAAGGCTTTGAGATGTCACTGTTAACTGTTCTCCCAAGTTCCTCAAAAACTAGCTAGGGAACTCTTTTGTTTTTATCTGATCTCCTGTTATTTTTTTATACTCTTCATCAGTCAGGTGAAAAGTAACTCCTGTTTACTTTATTTTTTACTTTTTCAAAAAGAGGTAGCTTTAATTTTTTTTTCTTCTTTCTTCGGCTTGTTTGTGGTAATGAAGAACACAGATTTAATCGCCTTCAAAGTTGAAACTTTTTTATTTTCATTATACATCAAGTTTATTTTGTAGTAGTTTTTGAAAATTCTTTGAAACTTCATGTTACTTTACTGGCTTAGCGTGTTTGTCTGATTAATTGAAAATGTATCGCAAAGGATAATTGTTTATTTATTTATTTATTTTATTTATTAGAAAAAAAAAATATGTGAAAGGATTGTTATTGAAAGGATTTATCATATTAAACATGTGGTAAATCATTTCAAACTTTTTAAATCATTTTACCATATATATATTATTTATTTTATTTTATTTTACTTTTGCAACTTATTAAAAACTTTTCTTTATTTTATTGATTTTAAAGAAAATATTAAATATAATAGCTAATGATTCTGTTGTAGCAATATTGCATCTAAGTGTTTATTAATCTAGCTATAAGCTAAAGATTATCCAACATGTAAAAAAAGTGTTACGGAATTTCAGTAACCGCTTCTCTGTTTCAACAATATCATTGCTGTGAAAGGCGTTTTACAGGCATTTATAAAGCTAATGATCATTAAGTAATGACTACCTGGACTTCGAGTTTGGCGATCTTGGCGCGGAAACATGGCACTAAACTCCTACCCTTAAGTAACGTCTGGACTGTCGCTTGACTTATTCCTGTTTTTTTTTTTTTTTTTTTTTTTTTTTGTGAAAAATAGTTTAAAAATGAAAGGAAATAAAATTAGCATGATTCTTACTACACTTTAAAATCTTAAATATACTAGTTAAAATTAAAGATAATCTCGAATAAAAAATATAATAGTTTCATCTTTTGATCAAGTTATTACATTAATAAATAAATAGTGTCAGAAACAGTGTTATATTTTAGTATTTCCTAATTTTTAATATTCCTATGCTTCCCATTATGTATGATGATGCACGCACACATTCATATCCTTGTACAAACTCACCTGAACTAAATAAATACTGAATAAATAAATGATATATTGTAAAAATATATTATATCTATATATATATATTATTATATTATGAAAACACTGAATAAATAAATCAGCAAACTTTAAAATAAATCATAGAAGCCGGAAGGAAGGGGGAAATCTAGAGACAGGCAGGATTTTCGGATAGATGTGCCTGTGGTCCCACCCTAGGTGACGTTTTATAAAATGGGAAATATAAACATAAAATAAGCTAACCTAAAAATTTTCTGTAAAACAATCCGTGGGAGGCAATTTTTAAACATATCAAAAAAGAAAAGGCAATGCATAAATGTAAGAAATGAGACACATTAAAAAAATAAACTAGCTTTTTACAAAACGAAGAATTGTGAGCTTTTCTTTACATGATGCCCCCCTCCCCCCTCCCGTTTAACATATTTATTAACACATTAGCGTAAAATAAAAACAAAACTACACCATGAAGAAAAAGGCTTACTTTCCTTGTCTCTGAGTTTTTAATTATTTTAAGTCACTTGGAAATTTTTCATTGTTTTTTTTTTTTTTTCAGAATCGGAGAAAAAGAAAATTCAGTTAATTAAATTTCCAAATTCCGCGAGGGGCAATAGTTCTTCTCTGTCCCCCTTGCCGGCGCCCATGAAAGAAAATATAAGTGACATTCCCTTTAATGACTTGAAAATTCTTCCCAAACTTTATGAAAAATCTTCGCTACAAAATGTCATATACTAGTATCAACAGCTCCAGATTAAGGCATCTTACTGGGCCATACCCTTCAGGGAGCTTGGCCAATCGATAGCGAAGATGGTACTTTGGCAGAACGCCCATTCGAAGCCTTTGCTCATACTAAGTCGCTCGATTATTGACAAAACGTGCGACAAAAGCATCATTAAAAACATATTTTGTGTTTAATTATGCGCTTAGGTGGCGAAGTTTTCCCAAAGAAGTCATCCGTTTGCGATATTTTGTCAAGCTCCGCTGCATTTTTAACTTCTCCTCTTTAGCTCGAAGTTATAAAGAGGCAACTATGCACTTTCAGAAAAGTATTATATATGTGTGTAGCCTGTGAAAACATATCTCTTGAAAGACTAACTTTCATGCAATAATGCATATTTGATTTTATGTAGGTTCTTTCTGCAATTAGTTTTCTGAAAAAGACCAGCGACGAAGTTGAAATCAAAAGATTTTACATGTTATTCATTTTACATTATATCCATATATTATATTCTCATTTAGGAAATAACCCAAATGAAAGAGGGAGAATAGAAACGTATAATTTACTCATCGAAGTATACACATTTATTTTGTATCTTTCAAATTTTGTTGGCTGTAAAAATAAAAAATTAACAAGACATATTATCAATTTAATACAATTAAATGAGAAAATTTTTCATATAACTTAGTTTTAATGAGTATTCTTAAATTTCGACAGTCTCAGAAAATTTACAACTATATAAACTTTTATACACATAAATAAATTATTGTTTAGCAAATTTAAAATATTTTCTAAAATAATGTAATTAATTTTAAGAATATATAATAAAATGAGCCTAAGCTAAAAAAAAAAAAAATTAGCGCCATACTCACACTCAACAAACCATTCATACAATATTCCAAATTCCAATACTCAGTTATACCTTACTACAGTTATACTAATAAGTGAGCACTATCTTGCCTACTTACCTTTAGCTCAGCTAGGGATGCATCTGATATTTGAAATAAATGTATATGGTATTTGGCCTATAAGGCAATTTGTAATAGAAGTTTGATCCAGACGAATGGAATGTTAAAAAAAAAAAAAAAAAAAAAAAAAAAAAAAAAAAAAAAAAAAAATTGCCCAAACCAAATAATTTAAAAAACTTTGAATACAAAGAAATACATTCAGAAAGTATTATATGAGTGTAGCGTGTAAAACTGAAAGACTAACTTTCTTGCAATAATGTATATATGATTTCGTGTATTATTCTTTCTGCAATTAGTTTTCTGAAAAGACCAGCGACAAAATTGAAATCCAAAGATTTTACATGATATTTATATGGTATAATCTCGGTTAAAAACTTTAGAAATGTTTTACAATCATATACACATATAATATTTGACAGTTTCAAATGTTTTACAATTATATAAACACATGCGCTAATAGAAATCATTAATAAAATTTAATATTTTACAAAATATTTCCAAAAATAATGGAATTAAATCTTAACAATATATATTACAATAAACCTAAGATAACATCGCCTAAAGAACAGTTAAATATTTCATGTTATTTTCTACCAATAAGTGCACATTATATTGCATATATTATTCTTAATACAGCTACGAACGCACCTAGTATTTGATATGTGTTTGGTTTATTCGGCAATGTATAACAGAATATTTGATGCAATCAAATATCAAAATATTTCCCCAAATCAAATATTAAAAAAAAAATTATTTTTTGAAAATTAAGAAGGTATGGCCCATTTAGAAAAAATATATATATACACAGAAATGCGCGGTTGCGTATTACTGCTTATTTTACTGTTTATTACTGTTAATTTTACGGTATAGTACTGGCAGCTTGGGTGCCAGTATTATGCTGTAAAATCAACACTTTTTTTGCAGTGTATGTATACTTTTTTTTATCACCCTGTATCTGTAGCGTGGAAAACACAAGACTTTTGGCAGACTTAACTGTCGTGCAATGGGTATTTGAGACGATCATATAGACAATATTTGATTTTAAAATCCTTCTATTATTAATTTTCTTAAAAGAATCTACGGTGCAGTTGAAATCAAACAATTTTACATGTCAGGTTCATTTAAAATTACATTTCTCATTTAGGAATTAGTCTGAAAAAACAAAGAGTATTACAACGCAGAAGTATTCATTGAATTATTCACATTTATTTCTCATTTTTATTCAAATAGTTCCTTTTTTAGGATATTTTTTCTTTCTTTCCTGGTATCTGTCTAAAGAGGAAAAGGGAGAATCTCTGTTTCAACTGGCAGTTTCGCTTTCTTTATGCAAATTACAACAATGTAATTTTCCAGTGGAATGTAGGTTTTTTTTTTCTTTGTTTAAATCATTAGGAGGTTTTTTCACTTTTTAAGAAAAATGTAAAACATCATCTGAATAAAACGTAAAAATATAAAACCACCACCAAAAAAAAAAAAAAAAAAAAAAAAAAAAGGAATATTACTGAAAAGAAAAAATGTTAAGTTCAATTTACTTATTGAAATTGTTGCATGATTTCAATTATATAAAACTAAGCATATAATGCGCTAAAAAGTAAATAAAATAACAATAATGCACTGATAAATAATACAATGCGCTGAAAAGTAAAATAGATTGTGTCATTATCAAGGCTTTACAAATTTCATAAAATCTGGTAGCCAGCAAATAAATTGTAGTCGCCAGTAAAAAATACTTACCCCGACCCCCTCCTCGCCCGTCATTGATTTTCAAAAAGCACAAGAGTTTTTTTTAATGAATTAATTGATAAAAAATAATAACAAGCGTAGTTTACAATTATTACTTACATGTAGTTCATACGTAATTTATTTTTATATATTTACTTAAAATTAATTACTTATTTATTATCACTTATATATTATTATTCGTTAAAATGAATACGATACATTAATCAGTTTTAATTCTGAATACAAAAATATGATTTTAAACTTACGAAAAAACTTAAACACTTTTTAGCACTGTATCCTATTTTAGATGTCACAGAAGCTGGATTGACACTATTTCTTACTGTTTCATTGGGCCTCCCAAATTTTAACCACGTGACATGCTAGCTGGCTAAAGAGGCAAAGAATGGTGTTTTCGTGCATGAGAAGGAAAATGTCTTTTAAACTTGGTTCTTCCATTAAAGGTACAAGAGAAGAGGAAGATCACTGCTTGCCCCACGCGCAAGTAGGGGTAGAGGAGAGAAAAAATGTCGTTTGTACTCATTTTTTAGATAAATTTTTGTTAAAAAAAAAAAAAAAAAACTTGGTTGTCAGTGGCGACCGCATTTGTCAAGACCGGGTCATTATAAAGTTTATATGTAAGTTATATTTGCGTTTTGTTTTGTTTTTCTTTACTAATGAATAATACCTATAATGATCATCTAGTATAATATCTAACTTATTTATCAAGTAGCTGTTTTCAAATATCCTCACTAGAAAGAAAAGGGACAGGGTGCTAGTCAGTAAAAAGGGCACTAGTCCAGCAGAAAAGGTCATTATTGCAAAATATATTATTGCCTTTATTTACGAAAAAAAAATTAATAATTTCCTGAATTCTATAATTTTTGCGAGTTCAACACTAATTTGTTTTGTAAATTCATATCTTGCTAATCAAGTATCTCTCAACCATGTTTTTAACTGCATTTAACACAAAAATTTCAGTAGCAGTAAAATTTTGGCGTGCTGCTCGAGAAAATTTAATGAATATGTCCAGAATGCTGAATAGAGGGGCATAATATATGCCTAACACTAAATTTTCATATATACACGTAAACAAAATTTGCTTTCATCATCATTAATTTATATGACTTTTGTTGTATTTTGTAGAAGCAAAGGAAAGATGAATGACTTAACCCTTTCTAGCACAAAGTAATTCTGTTGCTGTAATGTTGAATCTATGAACAAATTCCTCTGAAAAATAAATTTTTTTCGCATAAATTATAGAAGTAACATTTTATTTAAAAAATCTGGGACAAATTTGGGCAATTGTGAATTATAATTAACCGGTAAGAGATATATACCGGCGCCTTTCAAAAGCTTTATGGATATGTTCCCAATGTTGTTGACGGTATGTTATAAAATATGAAGGATGCACAATTCTCTTTTCGTGATCTAATGAAAATTTGCTTTCATCACAATTGATTATAAGTATGAAGCTTGCTGTATAATATGTACCAATCACAATGTAAAACATCTGGTCCTGAGAAGTTCCTGAGAAAACCTGTGGTATCTTTCTGCCACAGGTTTTCCCAGGAATTTCACCAAAGAAATGCCAGGAAACTTACACAAGTCAGTTACACACAAAACATATGGAATTTTACCCAGATCACCGATCACTCTTTTACAATAATTCCGAAAAGTTACACAAAAGTTCAAAAGTATACCTGAGAAAAATAAGGAATGTTACACACAAAACATATGGAACGTTTCACAGTTGATCAGTAAATTCCACTTTCTCAAGTATTCTGAAAAGTTACACAACATTGTGGGAATATGTTACACCAAATTCCTCGGTATTCTCGGATCAGCAGAAATAATCCGAGAAAACGCAGGAATGTTACACAGTAAACGTCACGAACATTACACAGATTTTTTACAGTGTAATTACTAAATGAAAAATTACCTAATTTTAATTTTGTAGTATAAGAAAATTAATTAATTCCTTCCACATTATTTAATAATATATGTAAGCTAAGAATTTTACAAATGTTCTGGAATGAATAGGGATTTAGAGGGCAAAAAAAAGTGTACGATAAGTTCCCATATGAATTCAACAGCAAAAAATAAACTGCAGAGAAAATATATTTGAAAAACTATAAATAATACTGTTATATAGAAAGTATTCAATCAAGTAAAACGTGCAATACTGAAAAAAAAAATGATGAATTGAAACAAAATGAAAATATGTAACGCAGATATAAAAACAAATTTATTTTCCTGTTTTTCAATTTCACGTAAAAACAATGCAGCATTTTAAAAATTTCTACGTCTGTATTCAAGAAAGTCGATTTCAGGAAACAGAAGTAAAAAAAAATAAATAAATAAATAAATAAAAACTCTAATACATTCAACTGAGCAAGCCTTAAAAACTGCGTCATAAAGCACACAATCGGAAGAAAGCATATTTCAAGCAACTTTCGCAATTGAGACGTACTTTCATTAAAAATTCCATTTCAAAATTCAAAAACTCCGTGATAGAAAATATTTCAAAGTGTGTTTCCTATCTGTCAAAGCCAGCCATTTTTTTTTTTTTTATTATTTATTGTTTTTTCTGGAAAAAACACACACACACACACACACACACACACACACACACACACAGAAATGCTTCAGAAAACTATCGATTTAAATTACAAAATAAGAGAATCGATATTTTTTTTTTTTTGTAAGAAGAGGAAACAGCGTAACAGCACCTAGTTTTAACGTATCGATATTCTAAAGGTCCACAGTATCGGAATTTACACTGTATCTCGAAAATTTTCTTTCCATATTTCTTTCTTTCCTGTTTTCGTACGACATTTTTGTATTAGAATAGCAATCATTTGCCCGTTTGTACATCACCTTATTTCCATACAGAGGCTTTTTTTAAAAGATGTTTTTTACATCACATCATTGGCTAATTCTTTTCGAATGCAGTCAAGTTAGATTCGCAGAAAATTATTGGAGGGAACAGATGGTGTAAGATCATTAAAAAGATATTTTTGAAGATTTTGCTCAACCCCTTTTTTTTCTTTTAAAGAAAAAAAAGAAAAGACAAAGATAACATAACTGTTATCTAAGCTCGGAATTCTAGAACTATTTCATCTTTTTTTCATACAAAAAGCTTTTCTAAGATTTTTCTTCTTTTTTCATTTTTCTTCTAAAAAAAAAAAGTTTTTAATAAACTTTGTACCAAGGCTGTAGTCAGAAAAATATATCGTAGATGGATTTGGGGCCATGAATTTTATTCTTGCCTTATTTTAGATTTGTTTTTTACTAATTGAGTAGAGATGAGTGCTAAAATCCTTAATAAGTTCTATTGTGAATTCAAATAATTCAATTTAGTATAATTACAAAAGAAAAAAAGTTAAGCCTTTTTCATTGCAAATAAAATTATAATCTCATTTAGATACTTCTTAGGCGACGCATACTTGCCATTTCTCCTGATTTTGGAGGGAGACTCCTAATTTTTGACATATATTTCTCCTGATTTTCTGACACATTTTTCAACATTCTTATTTTGATTATCAGTAATAATTTATCTCATGTAAAAAGATTTGCATTATTGTTTTCTATGTGATTATGAGAAAAGAAAAATTTCGTCAGTTATTTATAGTTAATTTAAAATCATGTTAAACAACCTAAATATAATGCCTGAGTTTTTCTACGTCTAAGATAGTATATGTTTTTTTCTTATTTGAGTAAAAGTGGTATGTATCATATTTAATCTTCAATGCTAAGCAAGCACAATTTAAAGGATAACATTCCAACATAAAAAAAGGGATAACATAAAAAAAGGATAACATTTCAGCTGATGTAAACGTTGAGGAAACACACACAAAGAAAAAAAAAAAACTATATCAATTTTAGAGAAATGTTCACCTTTGTTCTATTGTAAGTTTAGTCGATGAAAGTTCATCCAATAAATTTCAAAGAAAACTACTGACTAATTTATTAGTTATTATTAATTAAACTATCTCATTTCATTTTTCTTGTTTTTGGAATGTTATCCTTTTTTCAATCGCCTCTTCTTTTATTGTCATCCTGACAGAAATTTCGGGGGGGGGGGGGGAGGGAGGAGGGTCAATACTTGTTGATTCCTCCATTGGCTTATGGCCTTGCTTTGTACCATAATCACAGAATAATTTACATTTTTGCATGCATAAAACTTTCTCTGATAAGTGTGCTGGACCATTATTTATATTGGTTGTCCCAACAAAATTTCTGGTTTTAATGGACTTAATAGATACAACAAAAAACAAAAAGCACTTTTACGTCATTTAACTTGCACATGTTCTGATTTGAAGATGACAAGTTTAATTGTCCAGCATTTACTGATCTATAGGAGAGTGTTGAAAGTATGATTGAAAATTTGGTTTCTAATATAATATTATTAATGTAGTTGATCCCCACTATTGCAAACTTTCAATAGACTGAATTTTTGTTCGATGTATAAGATTTTTATAGGAAATTGGAAGGAGTGAAAATTTTATTCGCTATATCGTACGGCTCGTTATAAAGTGAAATTGCTACAGCGTAGTTGTTTACAAATACGTCCAAATCAAATTTGTATTTAATAACTGTCGACAAATGAATCGCATTTAAAGTATTCGTTTATTTATTTATTTATATTATAAACATTAAAATAGTGTGAATCTAATCCTTAATCTAATACAGATTAAATGTGTAGACAAAATGTTTTTCCAAGCATTTTATTTTGGCTAGTATTTGATATAAAGGAAGATGTAAGGTATTTTTTATTATATTTAAATTTTCGGAATTTAAAATTTTTACTAACTAGTATTTTATGAATATCCTCAAAACAATTCCAGACAGTTCGAAAGATTGATTTCCTATCTTGCATTCGGCTTAATTTTTCAGCACTTTTCTTAGTTAGTGAGTTTTCTAAGGCATAAAATGAACTGTTGATTTTCTTGAAAGTGGGTTCAAGTGCATTTTATGTTATTGCTAGATATTTAATGGTTTGCATTTGAATGGGTTTGAAAATATTCGTAACCAGTAATTGACTTATTATATATATATATATATATTGTGGTCGTATTTCGTGTTAATTTAATATGGAATAATGGTTATATGTGTTAGCTGAAAAAAAAAAATCTGGTTTTGGCATGCGTCAATGGACTTGTCTCACTTTCGAAAGCAATTTTTTTTTTTAAAACGTATGATTTCTTTGAATGGCATATTATAATAGTAATATAGAAATTGAATATTTTATTTTATTTACTTCTTTATTTTATTTCAATATTTTATTCTTCTTAAAAAAGTTACAATAAAACAAACTGTAAATTTAATTTTATAGGAAAAGGTGAAAAAAATAGAAAACTATATATTAATATTTCTTAATTTAGACAGTGAAGATTTTTAAAGTATTCATTCATGATGAACTTATGTTCGTTCGAAAAAAATTAATCCTTTTTTTTTTTTTTTTTTTTTTATATATATACTTGGAAATTTTTCCAGAGAAAATTTCTCACGCCTTGCATTCATAATATTCAATTGTTTAATAGGCGTACAGCCAACATAGTGAAAAAGTACCCAAGCCGGGACTCGAACCCGGGTCATCAGTATAGCGCACTCTACCAACTGAACCACTTGGGAGCGATACTCAGCCTGGAACCTTTTTCAGCATAACATGTTGGCAAGGCTACAAACGCAGCACAAGATGGAATATTTTCCGTGAGCCGCCAACCCTGGGGCAAACACGAAATCAAAGAAAATCCAGCATCGACAATTGAATAAATTCATATATATATATATTTAATACTTGGAAATTTTTCCAGAGAAAATTTCTCACGCCTTGCATTCATAATATGACACTCTGATGACCCGGGTTCGAGTCCCGGCTTGGGTACTTTTTCACTATGTTGGCTATACGCCTATTAAGCAATTACAAATTTTTTGAATATTATGAATGCAAGGCGTGAGAAATTTTCTCTGAAAAATTTCCAAGTATTAATAATAATAATAATAATAATAATAATAATAATAATAATAAAGAATTTATTCAATTGTCGATGCTGGATTTTCTTTGATTTCGTGTTTGCCCCAGGGTTGGTGGCTCACGGAAAATATTCCATCTTGTGCTGCGTTTGTAGCCTTGCTAAAATGTTAAGGTGAAAAAGTTCCAGGCTGAGTATCGTTCTCAAGTGGTTCAGTTGGTAGAACGTCAGTGCGCTATACTGATGACCCTGGTTCGAGTCCCGGCTTGGGTACTTTTTCACTATGTTGGCTATACGCCTACTAAGCAATTAAAAAAAAATTAATAAAATAATTCTATTCAAAAAGGACTTGCCTCACTTTCAAAATCGACGCATTTGAAATATCGTTGACCACATAAATTACTATTAGCTTTATGCAAAAGTTCTGTCGTTTTTTTAATACCGGTAAAATTTTAGTTCAAAGCAATCAGGTATAATAAAATTGTCATGTATTAAAGGTATTAAAATACGACAGAACGTTTGCATCAATCTAATAGTAACAAGTTTATACTGATATTAAAAGATATTTCTTTTGAATTGATTAAAAACGTAAATTTTATGTTAATTTTTAATAAGATTTAGCTTTAACTAATTTTTTTTTCACAAAATGGTCTTGACCCACTTCCAAAATCAAAGGCTCAAATAATTATTGTCTTAGTTTTATTAATCCCTTTTTTTTTTAACATATCCTAATAGATGACAGGTGATTTAAAAGTAAATGCGTAAATACTTCCTTAAAAATATCTGTACATTTATAGTACTACCAAAACAGTAATTCCAAGTACCTTGGGAAACTGCTTACTTTAGCCTTAGCCTTCTTTTAACTTCAATTGCCTTAATTTTACAGAACTTTTCTCATTTCGAGAATTTTGCGAGAAGCAAAACAGTTAATGCCTTAAGTTTAATAAGTCCGTTATTGCCTTTAAATCGATACTAAAAGATGATAGAAAATTTTAAAGTAAACGCGTAAATACTTCCTTAGAAATTTCTGTAAATCACATTTTCACTATTGCAGTTAAGGTAAGACTGGCTGAGTCTCTTGGGAAAATTCCAAAATAATTCAATGAAATCACGGCGAAAAAGAACTTTGGATTGAGAAGCTCTTAAATTGAACGACTGCTGTTGAACATAGAAATGTCCAAAGGGCATTATTATACCCTAAAGTCCTTCTTTGTTCCTTTGTTATTTTGCGATTTGTAAGGGCTATAAGACAATAACGTCGCAACGGTGTATGATAAAATTACTTTCTTGGCCCCACTTGCTTTTATGGACACATAGAGCTGCTTAATAAGACTTTTGTTTTGGATCTGCCTCTGTTTCAGTGGAACAGTTGAAGAGTAATTGAAAAGGATATTTAATAAGATGCATAAATGGATGTGTTTTAGAATTATTGGTTTTAGAGAAGCATTCCTGTTATATTGATTCGAATAAATTGTTTTGGCTTTAATCTGGTAGATAAATTAATTTTAAAGTATTATTTTATTTTATTTTATTGGTACTTCTCTATTATCCCGTCGACCACTTTCCATGAAAAAACTACCGCCAAAGTATAGGATTTAACGCCAAAAATGCACGATCGTGGCGTGACATCCACTTGACGTCAGATGTATAACTCGTGTTTGTTATGTGATCAAGTGATTTTTAAATCGAAGTTTATATGTATTTTTAATTAAGTTTGCTGATTTATTAGTTATTTCGTTAATTAAAATAACAATTACGTCATTAAATGGCGACGTCATTATATTAAAAGAGAAAAATCATTAAAACAATATTGCGATACATAATTATATTCAATAGATCAGTTTCAACGGACGTCACAAACATTTATCCACCAAAAATGGATTGCGACCATGGTTTCCTATCCAAAAATTGTTTGTTTTGGAGTGCACTATAACATCGCTTAAAATTTGACTAATCTTTTTTTTAATCATCCTGTAGTCACAATGCGCATATGTATGTTGCAATAATACTCCCATAGATTTATGGCTATCAGTAAGTGATAACTATTATAACTAATCCTGTGAATGGAAATATTAATGAATTTCCTTGAATTCATTTCGCAGTGCTATAGTCAGCACATCAGCAGTAATCAAATGCCTGCATCATCACCCGTATTTTAAAAGCAATTATACTCGAAGGTATCGCTGCTGTTTTCCCAAATCACCTATTTTAAACAATCTCCATAGTCTTCCCTGTATTTTTGAGTGAAAATAAAAAATGGATTACGACCATAGTTTTCCTATCCAAAAATTGTTTGTTTTGAAGTGCACTCTTAAAGTTTCACCTTTTTTTTTTTTCTTTTTTTTTTTTTTATCATCCTAAATTCACTTGCGCATATATGTATGATTTGCCATAATACTTTCATATATTTATGGCTCTCAGTAAGTGATAACTATTCCAACTAACTAATAATGTGAATGAAAATATTCAGGAATTTCTGTGAATTTATTTCGCGGAGCTATCGTCAGCAGTAATCAAAACGTCTGCATCATTCCATCCCGTATTTCAACAGCAATTATACTGGAATATATGGCTGCTATTCTCCAAATCACCTATTTTAAACGGTCTCCATAGTAATATAGATTTAAATCTACTAATCATCAAATCGGTATCTTAACATATTACAATAAATATTAGTGTATCAGAACAAGAGCACTTAAAACGAAATGGAATTCCACTAATCACCTCTTTATAGAAATGCATTTTAGAAACTGATATCTAGCTCTTAAAACAACATGGCGGCTTTATCGCTTTTATTTCTAAACAATAAATGTTCAAACACAAATTCATGTACGCCGGCAGAACGAAATCTGGAGAAGTGCATGATTTTGGGACCAATGAGCCAGTGGTCCGCAGCCTAGGCCGATTTTTTTTAATGGAGTATAGTGCTATAAAATAAGCTAAACTAATAATTTTTGTCCCCCCGCCCCATAAAAGACAATTTTAAAACATATCGACATAAAAAAAATATATTTTTTATGGATTAGTGGAATGAGATAAAATAATGGTAAAGTTTAAAAACTCATTCATTCACAACATCATGCAGCCTAGGCCGATTTTTTTAATGGAGTATAGTGCTATAAAATAAGCTAAACTAATAATTTTTGTCCCCCCGCCCCATAAAAGACAATTTTAAAACATATCGACATAAAAAATATATATAGAAATGTAATAAGTAATAAATACTAAAACTCCAAAAACATCCTTCTACTGGCTTTTTTTTTTTATAATCAAAATGCTGAATTGAACATTTTTATCTTTTTTCTGTCAGAGGGCCTCTACGCTCTTGATCCCCTATTTAAAATAATTTTTAGACACACATAAACTTAAAAAAAAATTAATTAACAATTGCCTTTTACGAGGTATTCAAGGGGGGGGGGGGGGGGAGAGAAAGCCTCTCTTAAAAAAAAAAAAATCTTAGTTATTTTTTCCCTTTGTATTGAATTAATTTAAATCTCTTTGGAACAGTATGTTTAAGTTTTTTTTTAAATAATCAGAGATAAATAAAATTTATTTAAATTTCCAAATCCAGGGAGGGGCAATGTCCCTCTCCTGTGCCTCCTTACCGCTGCCCACGCACAAATTCTAAATTTCTAAGCAATTCATAAAAAATCAATTCGGTTTATTCTTTTTGAAGGCATTTTTATGCTTCGTATCAAATACTTAACTATTAAGTAAAAATGGGCTCCAATTCTTTCCGTCCATCAGTGACACTATTAAAGTTAAAGAGAAGTCCCCCTTTAATAGTTGAATTCACAAACATGGTGGCAATTGTAAATCTTTTGAAATCGCTTTTGCTTCGAAACAGTGAAATTTTGGCACCGTTTTCTTAAACAGCGCTCAGCCAAGCGATATATAGTTCGAAAAGAATCGTTCGTTTAACTTTCTTCCCGAGAATATTTTAAGCTTTTCCGAAATGGCAATATATTGCAGCCGGATGCCTGGGATTAAATGAGTTTTATTAAAGTACAACTGACTTCAGTATCACGCCTTATGAAGTAGGGTTTCCTTCGGTTCATGTAGTTTAAAAGTCGGCAGATCCGTATGAGAAAATTTCTGATACTAGGTTTCGGACGAGATGCAGTTAAATGGTTATTGGCGAAATATTTTAAAACATATTTTGCTTGGTTTGTCTGTTAGATTTCCAAACGAGGGATTCACAATATGAATTAAATAGTAATGTTTAAAAACCCATTCATTTACAACTTGGCTTTCTCGAAGATTGTGAATGAGATTTTGTTGCTCTAACACATTTTTAGCTTCGGTTAAATGACTATTGATGGAATACTTTAAAACATACTTTGTTTGGTTTGTCTGTTAGAACTCCAATCCAGAGATTTAAAATATGAATAAAATAATGGTAAAGTTTAAAAACTCATTCATTCACAACTTACATATCCAGCGGATTGTGAATGAGATTTTAATATATGTTTTTTAATATCAATTAAATGATTAGTGATGGAATTATTTAGTATTAACGAATATTAACTTTAGAGCATAAATTGTTTGGTTTGACTACTATCGGTAACTCACGTTTACAGATGAGCATTTTTATTAAAGCATCTGCTTTTATTATACCTATGATTTCTATCCACTCCAAGAGGGAACATGACTACCTTTGTAGGTTTTCACACCCCTCGAGTTGTGGTAAATCAAGAGCCGTCGTGGTAGCTCAACATATGACCTAGGGACCGTCTCCCCCTATGGGGTTTCGTGAACGAAGTCGTCGGGGGTTCCTCGGCGGTTCATCAAGGTTCCGTTCCTACGGAAGTTTCCTCCGAGATGTGGGGTTACTGTCGTGGCGACCTATGTCATCGACCTTGGTAAATTGGCTTGGGGGTCCGCAGTGGGGAGCGGCGCGAGCTCATTTATACCTATGATTTCTTAGTTTTTGTTTATCAAGTTCATTTTCTCAAATTTGTTTGCGAAAACAGTTTATTTTATCATGATTGATCTTGAGAATGTCGTCTAGTGTGCGTATGAAACTAGTATAGATATGAGATGTAATCTTCCCAACTGGACGAAAAAGTCCGGGAACTGGGTGAAATGGTTCAGCCATATTCGTCCGGGATTGCTCAGTTGGTAGAGCATTGGCTGCTTCAGCCAAGGGATCCCGGGTTCGAATCCTGGTCCGTACTTTTTCGCCCAGTTGGGAAGATTACATCTCATATGATTTCTTTACCAATTAGAATAATTGTGTCAAAATTAATCTAGAGTAGTATAGATATGTTTATTAAAAGATTTTTATAAGCCTTTAAGTGTACTGTAATCACTTTTAACATATATATTTTTATTTTAACGAAAAATTTGATTTTAAAATTCGATTTTTCTTCATTTTTAGCGAAAAATTCCATTTCTCGGACTTTGCATCGTGAAAGACAATTTTTAATTATTTTTATTTTAGGTTTATTTGTGTCTAAAAATTATCTTAAATGAGAGATCAAGAAAGCAGAGCCCCTCTGACGTAAAAAAGCTAAAAATCTTCGTTCAATTCTGGATTTTGATTTTTAAAAAAATGCCAGTAGAAGGCTAATTTTGGAGTTTTAGTATTTATTACTTTCTACATTTCTGGATTTTTTAATGTGGACATGTTTAAAAATTGTTTTTTACGCGGGGCAGAGGGGGGCGGAAGCTGACAAAAATTATTAGTTTAGTTCGTTTTATAGCTGTATACTCAATTTAAAAAAAAAATGGACTAGGCTGCGTACCACTGGCTCATAGATTCCAAAATCTTGCACCTCGCTATATTTCACTCTGCCGGCGTCTATGAATTTGTGCCTGAACATTTATTGTTTTGAAATAAAAGCGATAAAGGCGCCATGTTGTTTTAAGAGATAATTATCAGTTTCTAAAATGCATTTCTATAAAGAGGTGATTAGTGGAATTCCATTTCGTTTTAAGTGTTCTTGTTCTGATATACTAATATTTATTGTAATACGTTAAGATTACCGATTCGATGATTAGTAGATTTAAATCTATATTACTATGGAGACCGTTTAAAATAGGTGATTTGGAGAATAGCAGCGATATATTCGAGTGTAATTTCTGTTGAAATACGGGGTGGAATGATGCAGACGTTTTGATTACTGCTAAAGATAGCTTTGCGAAATAAATTCACAGAAATTCCTGAATATTTTCATTCACATTATTAGTTAGTTTGAATAGTTATCACTTACTGAGAGCCCTAAGTATATGAAAGCATTATGGTGAAGCATACATATACGCAAATGAATTCAGGATGATTAAAAAATGCGCTGAATAATTAAAAGAAATTTTAAGAATGTCCGTCGCTAAGAGGTTAATACGATATGAAGTAATCTGAAGTCTGATATGAATTTACACATTTCTCTTTTATAAAAGCATAAAAACTTCGAATGCGCAAGGCCTTTCGAAAGAACTTTGTCTTTCTTCGTCAGGCGCAAAGAAGACGTGCAACCCCTTTGAAGGCAAGAGCAAGACAAGCTCTTGAATACCATTGTGTTATTAAAAAGGTTTTATGCTTTTATGGTATCACACCAGTTTGTTCAATACTTGAATTTCTCTTTTGTTTTGAAAATTATTGCAGACTGCTGACTATGTTTTATTTCTTATTTTATTAGATTTTTGTTTAATAAAACGATCGAAATGATTCTATATAAAAGAGAAATGCAAATAAAAATGTGGTCAATCAAACTTGAGTAAATATCATTCAAATATCTTGTAATAGTTATCTGAACGCTTTACAACTTTTTTTTTTTCCTCTCCTGATTCATTTGAGGATCCCCGACACACAAGCAAGATATAAATTCTTGTAGTCATCAGAAATCTCAAAATAAATTGATCTGCTTAATCTATTCTTTCTCTAGGAGAATAAAATAAAAGCCTTGTTCTTTTCCAGGAATCTTATTTAATCTTGCCTTGAGAAAGAAAATTTCTTCTATCTGATAAATTTTTGCATTCTTAGTATTTTCAACTCCTCTGTTTAAATAAAATGATGTAAGCCATTGTATTGAACTTTACTTTATTGTCCTTCGGAAACTTCAAAATTTAAAAGAACATTCAATTTTTTAATTGAGAAAAGACTCTTTTAAAATTATTACTTCCTTTTATTTATTTTTTCTAATACCTTCATTTGAGCTGTTTACTTTGGCTAGACTAAGCAAGTAATGATATGTTTTGTTCCATTCCCTCTGGCTGTCTATTTTTTCCCTACAGTCTGTAACGAATCCCTACTTCACCATGGTCTACCCGATGTTTCATTTGATAAAAATCCCCAGGGTCCTAAAGGGAAAACACGATTTTATTTTCCTTCTTTTAATCAAGTACATCTTGCCATTTTTTTCCTCCATTAGCCTGGGGATCAGATCAAACTCTTAACCGTTGATTATCTTGACATAGTAAAATACTTTTTATATAAGTTACTCTTCATTTTTATAAAATTCTGTTTTGCATATAATGAAGTTGTATATTTCCAGTTCACTTAAGAGTTATTTTATGGTAAAAAGGGTCTCTTGAGTTAAAATCTTGTTAGATATTTATTTGATGGGAAAGTCTGAAAAATATCTGGATTAAACGAATACATGCATCTTTTTCTCATCTTTATAAATTTTGAAACAATGTGTTGATCTTTTTGATTTTAAGATGGAAATTCCGATTTTCAAAAGTATGGTCAATTTCAACATTATATAATCAAATAAATTTAAATTCACTTTGTGTAAATATAAAAAATGTTTAATCAAAGTACTTTGATAGAAGTAAGATATATTTATGTATTGGAAAAATAATCTATTGATTTTAAGAAAAAAATATTAGCTAGGATAACAGTAAAAAAACATTATTTTGCAGAAAAAAAAACATCTGTTTTTAACAATCAAATACAGTATTTCACTGTTAAAAAACATAAAATTCGCCTAAAAGATATACTTTTTCCATAAAACAAATGATTTTTTCTGACATTCTACCTGACGAATTTTTTGCTCCGTAAAATCAACAGATTTTTTGTTAGTGTAAAGCATTACACAGCGAGTCGATATAACATCAATGTAGCGTCATAAGTTTTCACAGTGTCACAGTAACTATTGAAGTTACCAAAAAATGATTCGTCACATTATGACTCTCTTGTGGCTTTATTATGAAGTAACCTGATTTTTTAATCATACGTCATAAGGCGATTAAAATACAACACCACTTCCAACTCATCACAGAAATGGGCATATTGACGTCACAGTGACTCATTTTCCATGTCATTTGACAGCAATATGGACAGCAAGAGTTGCATTTGAGTTACGGTATTTTCACATTTTGGTCACATTCGCGTTACGGTGTTGTTAAGGTTTGTTTGTTTTTTAATCGGAATGATATAATAAATGTCCCACATTCAAAAACAAAGCCATAAACTACTTGTTATCACGCAGAGTCTAATGAAATTCACACTTCCTTCACATATTCTTATTTTACTTTCGGTTATAATTTCAGCAATACAGTCGAGTCTCTGTATAACGAAATCCGTTGTTCCCGTAAAAAAATTCGTTATATAGAGAAATTCGTTATATAGAGAATGAGTAAAAATTCCTATTTAATGTGTAAATTTTGAACAAAAATTATTTTTTAAGTGTTAAATTAAGAATTTGAAATGTTTAACTATAAATATTAACCTGATATTGTATTTCTTAATTATGTATTTAAATAGTTTCAAAAAAGAGAACAGACATTTATTTGAAAGCATAATAAAAATCACATAAGGAAGACTTACAGTAATTTTTTACGAAGAAATCTGTAATTTAATCAGTAAGGGTTGCGAGGTTTAGTTTGGATAGATGAAAACGTGTTCTAAATGATGACAATGATCTGCTCTCGTGGCTGCAGCTGTCGAGGGAAAATTTTCCATTCGACCAATAGCGTACTTGCACTTTTTTTCCGCCCGCTTTTTTCTGGCGCGCATCAGGTCACGTGTCATGCCAGTGGATCTCAGGAGCTTAAGAAAGATGTTGGAAGGTATGGAGGAGGGGGAGGGATGAATTTGTTGGACATTAAAGAACAAGGAGATTCAAGGTAGAAAAGTAAGATTTAAAAAAACTTAGCACTGAACGATAAATCAGGAATCAGTGATAGAAAATTGATTCTATGTGACTTGGAAGCTTTTTTAAAACTGAATAAATAAAGAACATTTTATGAAAAAAATTCGTTATATGGAGATAGATAATTTGCTATATGGAGACTGTTTTTAATGAAATCATGGGAAAAGGGGACCGTTCCTACTAAAAATTCGTTATATAGAGAAATTTGATGTATATAGTTTCGTTATAGAGAGACTCGACTGTATGTATTGTTATCTTCAAGGTTGGAATAGCATAGTTGATGTTTTATTCCAACAGAGCTAAAAATGTCCAGGCCAGGACTCGAACCTGGGTTCCATGACTTGCCGTGCCAATGCTCTTCCTACTGAGCTAACCGGACGATAACTGGCTGACATAACTCACTCTTATTTGTTGGACATGGCTTCGAACTGCAGCGCTAATTGGAATAAAACCTCAACTATGCTGCTCCAACCTTGAAGATAATTTATCTAGTTGAAAAAGTTGTCTACTCTTCAATATGATGTATTCTTATATTTAACGCTTTATTACTTTTTAAGAACAAAAACAAAATACTGATTATATATATATATATATTTTTACAGGATGCTGTTCGGGGCAAGTGATGCTCGGAGACAGCAGGGATGTAATCGAAGGAGAAACCCTCCGACTACCCTGCAGGTTCCACTCTGCACTGGCTTCCAGTACCACCCAGTATTTCTGGAGTCGGGACAACAAAAACGGGAAAGACAACGCTGCTATCAATGCAGCATCCCTAGATCCGAACTATAACATAGACTTTAGTCCTCAAGAGGGCAAGTATGATTTGTTAATATCCAAAGCCAATTACGACAGAGACAATGGGAAATTCGAGTGCTGGCTCAAAGAAGGGGGAAGTGGTGTAGACATATACAGCGTGTCCTACGTCGTCACTGTGTTAAGTAAGTACTTTTTTGTTTATTGGCATTTTCCTTATTCATTATATTTTTCTTCTTGGGGTGCATCTTGCTTAGATAAAGGGTTAACTAAGTACTTCCTTAAGTACGTGATATTCTGTACATAATTGATGTTAAAATAACACTTCAAATGCACATTCTTTGCTTTTGCAGAAACAGAATCACACCGTAGATAACAGAAAGAGCCCTTTTTCTGAAATTGATACTTTAGGGGACTCGAAATTTAGATTCACAAATATGGATCTAAAATTACTAACCCCTTTAAAATATCAACTTAATTATCAATAACCTAAATTCACGGAATAACAAATTTAAGGGCTTCAAACATACTTTACTCTACATAAGGGCTTTCATAACATACTCAAAAGAACCTTTGAGAATTGTGTGATACGTAACCTCATGTGCTATTGATTTGTAAAATTCTAGTTAATTTGTATACATGTCTTTGTAATTTTTTCAAGCAATAATACCATTTCTCCCTGTTGGGCAAAATTGAAACTATTTTTAAATACACCTGTGTGCATACACACAATACTATTTTTACATACACCTGTGTACATAATTTCTGTAATTCTTCCATATTAGCACTGCAAAAAATAATTGTTGATTTTACAGTATAAAACTGGCACCCCAGCTGCCAGTATTATACCGTAAAATTAACAGTATTAAACAGTAAAATAAGCAGTAATACGCTGCCGCGCAAGCAGTAATACGCTGCCGCGCAAGCAGTAATACGCTGCCGCGCACAACAATTATTTTTTGCAGTGAGGAAGTGAGTGTAAAACTGGTTGCAAAATTTCATTTTTAGATACCTGAACCAAGTTAAGTCAAATAAAATATTGTAAAAAAAAGATAATTTTTTTTTTTTTAAACTGAACTGAAAATCGAGCGAATTACACGTGGCTCTTATCAAACTTAAAATTTATTTTAGTAGGGGAGCAGGGGAAAAAAATCGATATACTTTGTGAAAATTCGATAATCTGAGCTGTTCTGCATACGGGACGGAGGTAAAATATGAGTTAGATTGTCTGCAGAATTGTTAACTTAAGCTAATTATTTTGAATCAAAATATTCACGGTATTTCATTTACTTTCTCTGAAACAAAATGCCGGCTTGTACAGTTCTGGTGAGGATAACGAGTTCGCTCAAAACGCTTTGCGACATCACACGCTGTGACATTATTCGTAATAGCTGACAACGTGTGATTCATTAGATACTTATGACTTTATTCAGGTGGGAATGTTGGGAACGGAAGTACTGATCGTGTCCAATTAAGCTGCAAAAATTCATTCCGGATTACGGCTGTGATTGGTTACGTACTTAATTTCAGCTGGCAAAAATCCGTCACAACGCGACGTGCAGGAGATCTATGACTGGATATTTTTAGCACTTAAATGGTTTCCCTCATTTGTTGGTTTCTGCTTAAAAATTCCAAAAAATCTCTCCAGCAAAGAGGAATTCTTAACCCTTTCCGGCGCAAGTAATTTTGTTGCTGTAATGTTGCATAAACAGCAGACTTTCCGAAAATTTGATTCGAAAACAAATAAATGCAATTTCAAACCTTTTTTTTTTTTTTTTTTCACGTGAAAGGTAAAAACAAAATTTTATTCAAAAATTCTAGTACAAATTTTTATTAAAATTAAGTGGCTAGTTATAGGGTGATCCCGAATTCATGGTACAAACTTTAAGTGTTGGTACAGGACACTGTAACAATCATTTATTGTATAGGAAACCAGGGTCAAAAACCCATTTATTTAGTCAAAATTACAGGGCGTCTCACTCCAATCCGAAGTCTCGTTTTCGTTCATAACTTTAATAGTAGTTAAGATTCTTTAATGAAATCCTTACAATATCCTTACAATTCATACAAATATGAGTCTATTGCGAATTTTGTTAAAATATCTTCACTACCGTTTTAAAGTTATAAACGAAAACGCGACTTCGGATTGGAGTGAGACGCCCTGTAATTATGACTAAATAAATGGATGTGGGAAATCATAGTTACTTTTTTTCTGAATTTTAACGATTACTCACTATATTCTATATTGATTACTCCATCTTTTACACATGCGCATTAATTTTAGTTCATTTATTTTTAAAATGTTCAACAATCTACTATTAAAATTTAAAGCTATTAATAGTTTAGGATTTCATTAATAACGTTTAAACTAATAAGAATTAATTAATAACGTTATCAGTAGTTTACGAGTTAATTAATTGATACTAATAAAATAACTGGAGCATGCTTGGGCTAAAAATATATCTACATTACTTTCAGTTAATTTTTTAAAAACGTTTCAGCCACCTATTATTCTGATTTAAAAATATCAATAGTTTTAAGTTTTAATTAATAGTAGTGTGGTGTTTTTCTATTAGGAAAAAAAATTCTGAGCCTTTAGCAGCAAATGTGTTATCATAATCCGTGGAGGGTTGAATCAACATTAAATATGTGATTAAATTTACCATAATATATATATATATATATATATATATATATATATATATATATATATATACCATTGCTTTTTTTAATTCGTTTTATTTAAAATTTGAAGTGCTTAACATTTCCCTTTGCAAATGTGGAATACTTAATTTGAAAATTTCAGCTGAAACATACGCTAAATAAATAAACTTACCTTTAATTTGTTTCAAATTTTAAAAAAGACCCTTATAATTTAATGACGATTTAATTAGGAAAATGCTTAAAAGAAACAATATTTAAAGGGAACGAGTAAGACGGCTGGAATTAATCTTTTTTCTTCTTCTCTGTTCTATTACTGAAAGAGCATCTTGTCAAAATACACGATATGATGGAGCTTTTAAGAAAAATAACTTCTTTTAAAACATTTACTCCCTTAGATATTTTCCTATATTTGAGGTAATAAACTTCATTAGCGTTTCTGATGTTTTAAATCATAAATATTTTAAGACAGAAATTATATGCAATTATGTATAATAGTAAAATATTCGAACGTCATTGTATTTGATTAAAGTGTTATTTTTCTTTAATGTTCCCCCTCTTATTTATTGATCAGAGATAATTCCATCGAGTAATTAAGGCAATTTTTAAAAAGGATCTTTATACGTTTGTGAAGCGACGAGGTGTTAATTATAACTTAAGACAAGTTAGTTAACCTTTTATTGGTTCTAAAACAATAATTATATCTGATTATCAAAGTATTTTGACATTTTGCTGACGATTTTCTTCTCAGATTATTATCTTTAAAGGCAAATCTGTAAAGACATGGAGCTCCTAAATTTGCTTGCCTTTTGGTAAAATTTAATTGTTATGTTGCACAACGTTTTATTAACACCCACCTGAGATTATTTGTTTCATAATATATTATTAAACTTTTATTTTTTCATTTTTGAATACCATGTATATTAAGTAGCTATACATTGAGAAAATTTACATTAAAGAAATAAATAGAGTTTAATAAGCTTCAGCATTTTAATGTAGGATGGAGGGATGGGCCATGATCATATTCCCAAATATTATTATTTTCGTTATTATTATTATTATTATTTCTGTATTATTAGTTGGTGGATTTGATTTGAGAGATACAATCATCTTTTGCACACTAGGGACTAAGCAGTTAGGGACTTCCGTTTAACCCTTCAGTTTCCAGTGCACCCTGCTGGGTGCGCCAAAGGGCGGATCCAAAGGGGCGGTTACTGGGGGTATGGCGACTGTGCGCCCCTCTTTTTTGCTCTGTAATTATTGAAAAAAAAATCGCCACATACAAATTTGCCCATGCACTGGTCTTACGTCGAAATAATGAAGGTGTGGATATCTAATCAACACTTGCTGTTATATCCAGAGTATTTTTGTAATGTTTCAAAATTTCTTGTGCCCTTTAGACTCGCGACACTTTAACGCCGCCTAAATTTCGTGTTTATCATGGCTTGTAAAAGTGAATACTGTGACTATTTTTCTCGATTTATCGTTAGTCTAATAGTTTCAGAAGACTTCTGTATGAAAATTGTCAAACAATTATTGCCCCAGTGCCTAATCCACACTGCAATGTGCAGTAATATAACAACAGAATAATAATAATAATAATAATAACAATAATAATAATAATCAGGGTGCAAACTAGGGTGTGGGGGGAGGGGGGGGAAGCAGGACATATGCTCCGAGCGCCAGAGCAGAAGAATTCGCCAAAAGAAGGTTTGGTTCGAAGTTCGGTACAAAACACACGAAATTTAAACGGAAATTTCACGGAATTGGACATTACAAAGTAATGATATATTCGTTAATTTTAAATGATTGTACCATTCATTATCGTATATCGTCCATCATCCATAATCGTCAATCAGCGTATGTATGCTGCGTAGTATGCTACTTCAGTTTGGAAATACATAGCGCAATTGAAAATTTCCCTTCAGCAATTTTCGCCAATAAACAGACATATACGTGAGATCATTTGAGCAGCCCTGTATATGATCTATAGAGTTTATATGCCTCAATTAATCTGCAAAAAATTAGTTACATATAAAACGCACCACAACTGAGCTAACAGCAATTATTGTTCATAGACAGTACTGTAAACTAAATTCTTTTGAGTACATTATATACCTTTGTCAATCTTATATTGATATTCCATAAATAGTTCTGTGTTGTTGATTTCAGTTATTCCAATATTTGCACAAGCATGAATACATCATCGGTGTCCATTTATCTTAATTTTAGATGTGGATTCCTGAGTATAAGGTGTTTGACTCCATCTAGAAATTTTAATCAAAAAATCATTTTTAAGACATGAGTGAATGAATCTTCGATATACTGGTTGCAAAACGCCTTTTTTGAACAAGCAATGCACGCATTAAATATGCTTTAAAATCAAATTCGTATGAATATCTGAAAAAAAGTGTTCATTAAAATGGAATGAATGATTACTATCCAACTCTATCTGAAGAATATTCTAATCTAAATAATCATAATCGGATTTTAATATTAGTCTCAGCTGCTCACATAAAATCCCCCAATTCATTAAATCCGTATCTAAATCTTTGATTTTTTTTCTTACAATTTCCATCTTTTAACTTACTTTTTTCGAGCTTCATTGACCAAAAAGGTTTCATTTATTTCTTTTTTGGTGCCTTTGGAACGCTAGAATGAAGTTTGAAACTAGTCGTTTGTATTCTTCTCTGTTAAAAGTGAGTATCTGCAGACAGAAATCGCTCTGAAATCGCAAAAGATTCCCATTGGTTGAGATATTTTCTGCAAAAGGATTCTTCCATTTTCTTATATTTTCTTATTGCAGACGATTTAGGGTTTCGTGGGATTCGTTCTTTCTATTCATAGGAGTTCTGAAGCGAAAGCAAATGATCCCACTTTTTTTTTCCTCCCCACAAAAAAAAACATTTTTATGTGGCTTTTTCTGTATTTATCTGGTATTTTTTTAACTACAGAAAGAAAGATTTTTTTTTTTTTTTTTTTTTTTTTGAAGGTATAGTGTTATTAATGAACTTGAGGTGATGGTTTAGCAAAATCGAATTTTCGGATTTTGTAACTCTAGACCTTGTTTATTTTATTCTAATATATATATTATATATATATATATATATATATATACAATGAAATCACATGTGTGAAAACTAAAGGAAAAGACATTGTAAAAATTAAACACAATAAAATGCAAATGCAAATATGAAAAATGATAAATATCTTATGGATTCGTCAGAGGAGCTTCACAGAAATAATTCACAGTAAAGATATCTTATTTCGTCGAATATTGTCAGCATTAAGCCTAAAAATGACAATATTAAGCTCCTTAACACCTATAAATAATTTTTTTTAAGTGAAAAGAATAATAGATTAAAAAAATAAATCACGATTCAACTGCTAGATATAAAAGACTAAATAACAATAGACACAACTCACCAGCAAAGAAAATAAAGTGGAAATGACCAAATAAGACCCAAAAATATTATCCATATGCTAGTCCACAGCTCATCACCAGGAAATTATGAAAAAAGAGCAATAACAAAAAAGGAAGTATATATATATATATATATATATATATATATATATAAATCTGTTGAACTGCAAACCATCTTTAGAAAAAAGAGGAGCCCTTTGCCCATAATAAACCACAGACAATGCAGCAATCAATGCAAATTGAGATACAAATAGATATGAAGAGCAAATGGGAAAATATGGCAGCCAACAGCATTTAAAACCAGAAAGCACGTAGTTAACATTATTCAAAAACATGGAAAGACGAATGTAGGCAATAACATAAAAATTTAACAGACAAAGAATACTATGCCAATAAAAATATAAACACATATAAAATAAAGAAAAAATATGTAAAAGGAGATGAATATGCAAATGACAAATTAACACCAAAAAAGTAACAATTCAAGAGAGTGAAAATATACAGCCATGCATGAGGAGTCACCATGTAAATGACAATATGATTATGTTAATGATAAAATGATATATGATTGTGTGGGTGTGCGTGTGTGTGTATATACACACACACACACACACACACACACACACACACACACACACACACACACACACATATATATATATATATATATATTATTGATTTATGTAATGTAGAAAATATCCGATAATTGTAGTGAAACGTTTCATATTGTAAAGCTAGCTTTAAGTCTGACTGACTAATTGGAAGAATAAGTTGTATACAAGATGATTGTTAAGTATTACCTCCTTCAAAATGAAACTGGAAATCGGTTCCAGATGTACACGAGAGATTCTCAAGAGACTATTAGATTTGCCAAGTGCATATAAATTTTATCTCTCTTCTTCTGATCTGACTATATACAGACTTTTATTGCACAATAAATTTGTAATACTTGAGACCAAAAGTTTCACATCTCTCAACCACCTGAAAAGCCGCCTTAACTGCATAACCTCGCTTATTAAGTCATTGAACTACTTGAAATTCATCTATGCTGTATACTCAATTTTTGAGAGGCTATAGTGGTCATTTTGTTGCTAGCTCCGAGCAGAGCAGTCTGGGGAAGTTTTCTCTCTTTGAGAGAGACCGATGGCCCGAGTGCCGTGAAATGGTGAAGTTTTGCACAGAAAGACGGGCGTCCTGACAACCAAAAAACTTTAAAACCCATGAACTGGGAATCAATGTTGTCGCTTTTTGTATTTTGTAAATTTTCTATGTACTGTGAAGTAGTGTTATTAAAATTAATATTGCGCCAGCAAGCCTTTTAATTTAATGACGCTACAATATGGATTGCCCGGCATGTAAGGCCAGTAACTAAATGCAACATGAATTATAGTGAAATTTTCTCGGCTGATCCATTCGAATTATAAATTATGTATTTTTAAAAGTAACTGGATTAAAGCCAACGCGATTCAATGGCAAATCGGATTCAATGCCGATACTCCAAAAGGCAGTGCAACTTCCATTACAATTTCTTCCGTTTTGTAAAAAAAGAAAGTTGTAAAATACTTTGGTTATATTGATTTCCAAGTATTGTGATAATTTTTTTTATTATTATTGGAATTAGAAAATCTTTATTTTAAAATAGAGTATCTACAGACAGAACTCGCAAAGATTCCCATTAGTTGAGATATTTTCTACAAAAGGATTTTTCCATTTTCTTTATATTTTCTTATTGCAGACGATTTAGGGTTTCGTGGGATTCGTTCTTTCTATTCACAGACATTACGAAACGACAGAAAATGATCCCACATTTTTTTTTCTCCTCACAGAGAAAACTTTTTATGTATTTATCTGGAGTTTTTTTTAAATACGTAAAGTGAGAATTTTTTTGAAGGGATAGCGTTATTAATGAACCTGGGGTGTGATTTTTTCACAAAATGGAGTTTTCAGACTGACTTTAGAAATGTTTTTCTTATTCTTTTTGTAAGGTTTTTTTTTTTTAATTTTAAATTTTAATTTTTTATTGTTAACATCAATTTTATTCGCTTTATAAAACAAAATATGAATTATCCAGCATGTTAGTTGTCAGAGTAACTGAAAGTAACCTAAATTATATTAAAATTTGCTTAGACGATTAATTCTAATTGAAAATTATATTTTAGAGCAGTACTTAATTAAAATTGCTGGATTAAAGCCAACGCAATTCAATGGCAAATCTGTAAACTCGAAAGGACAATGACTCCCATCATAAGTTCTTCCGGTGTGTAAAAAAAGGAAGTTGTAAAACGCTTTAGTTAAATTGATTTTCCAAAGTGTGAAAGTTTTGAAGTGTTAGTAGCGAGGTGGAAATGATAATTTTTTATTTGTTTTAAATGATCTCTTCTGAAATATTAAAATTTATATTCCCCTTTACTTTACAAAAAAAAAAAAAAAAAAAAAAAAAAAAAATCCGTTGCGCTTTTAACATCTTTATAATTAATTTACTGTTTCATTAATTTAGTTATTTTAAAATATTTAAATTTAATTATTAATTAAATAATTAATTTGCAAAAATATTTATTTTGATAAATATTTCGTTTTGTTTATAAGCACTAATTTAGTAAAAATGTTCCCATTGTATCTTAAACAATTATTATAATTGAATCTTACTTGAAAACTCTCACATTGTAAAAGAAAAAAAATGTTTAAATCTCCTTTTCATTTAATTAAAAATTAGGCACATCTGCTAAAATTCAACAGAATAACACGTTCCAGAAAGAATTTTATAATTAAAAATTACAAATGAAATCAGTTTACATAAAAAATAATATTAATTTTATTAAAATTCAAATAGCAAATTAGACAATATTTACAATATCGATGCAATGTTAGGATTTTTAAAATTTTCCTTACATACTAAATTATGAATGTCGTCTTAGATAGTCTAACATCATGTCTGTATAATGCCAGTATTATACTTAAATTAAATCTTATTTTAGTATACCAGATATCAAGCATTAGTATTAATTTTGGAGAGCAATAGTAGTATCATCTTTTCCTATTACTTTTATCCTTAAAAAACACATTACTTGATAAGTACTCCAATTACATCACGCCTTTTTTTTTTTTTTTCTGATAAAATCGTCTGCTTTTATGAATAAAAACAATGGAATAAATCTATTTCCATATTTTGAACTTATGATAAAAATTCCATAAAAAATTAAAATTAATTATAAAATATACTAAAAAAAGCATTGACAAATTGTACAATATATATATATATATATATATATATATATTTCATATTATAGCAATTCACTGTTCTAATCACCACAGTCAATAAGTGCCTTTTCATTGATGTAACTTCTCCAATAAATATTACAGCCTTAAATCGCGCACTTAATACTGTTCGAATTTTCTGACATTAGACATTCCTCCGTCTTAAATTAGAAACTCGTCATTCAATGTAATTGTTCTTTGCTGTTAAGTGAACGCTACAGAAGTGGTTAAAATACAGGTAACTTAAAAGGAACATGTTTGTCGAAAAGTTAATTAAGAGTAGCAGCTTTCATTCGAGCTACTATCAGAATAATGCAGTTAGAAAGACTGACAATACCAGCTTCTGTTCAAGTATGAATTTAAGAAAGAATGTCCAATAGAATGCATATTTTCCTGCAGTAAATACAATCAGTTTCATTAAAACAAAATAATATTTATTTTATAAATATTCAAACAACCAGAAAGAAACAATATTTACAATGTAGGTAGAATGTTAGGATTAAAAAGAAAGAAAACAATTTCCTATATACTATATTAAGAATATTGTATATGGGTGCTGTCAAGGTGGGGGAGGTTTGGGGGGGGGAGCAAGAAAGTCCCATTGCCCCTTCCTGGATTTTGAAATTAATTTACTAAATTTTCTTTTCCGTCGATGTCTTTTAAAAATTGCATTAGTAAAATTTAAAAATTAACATTTGTCACGGAGAGTATAAAATTGAAATAATTTTTTAATTAAGTTTTTTTACTGAAGTGGGAACAAGGGAAGCATTTTATATCAGACTGACTAAAGCACAGCCAGTCAAAAGTGAGAAGGCCTTCCTATGTAGCCACTTCAATCTGACAATGAAATGAACACGATTTCTCGACAATGGTTCGGTCGTTTACAATGTCATTTACCACAAACATAGATCTTAGTAAGACCGAGGTAAGAACGTGCCTTGCTTTTGGAAATTGGATCTGTGGCAATAATAATTAAAGGTCAAAGTCCTAATGCAAACCCCATGGACGATACTGTTTCTCTGGCATATGCATATATCTGGCGGAAGTATTCATCGATCACAGGAACTTACACTTGGTAAAGCAGTTGTAGACATTGGTAAAAATGAATTCTCACTTGGAATAACATATGTCGGCTACTCACGTGTATCAAAGCTGAATGATCTATTATTTGGCCCGTTCTTCAAAATTTATCGTTTTCAGAAAATTACTGAAAAAAGTAATTGATTCCAAAACGCTTATAATTACAGCGTTTTTTTAATTTACAATATGACATTTATTATGTGGCATTTTTAAAAAAAATAAAACCGCAAATTCTGCACACAATCCGTTGGAAACTTTATTGGTTTTTTTTTCTATGTCTTATAGATTTATTATTATTATTATTAGGTTTTTTTTTATGAGTTACTGTCAGCTGTGGTATGATAAGTTGTCTGAATTTCATACAGTAAGCTAACCTGTTATTCTTTAGTTATGAATCCTTAACTCAGCCTAGTACATATTGTTTTACATCCGAAGGAAACTACCCAAAACTCCTACCCACTCGGCTCGACCTTCATTCACCAAAAATCTCTGAAATTAGCAATTCTTTATCTTAGCAAATCCTGAAATTAGCAATTCTTTATCTTAGCAAATCCTGAAATTAGCAATTATTTCTTAATTAGCAATTCTTTATCTTAGCAAATCCTGAAATTAGCAATTCTTTCTTAATTAGCAATTCTTCATACTGTTTAAAGTTAACAATAAAATTTATGAAATAGACTTACAGTCGTTCCACAATCATAAAAGTATTTTTTTTTTTTTTTAATATAAAACTTCTAAATGGTGTACCAAAGTAATACCATTCTCCTATTTCGCAAAACAAGTGATCATAAAATACTCATATTAAATACGGGGGTGTAGTGGAGGATATACGGTGGTATGTATACACCGTATACCTTCTGGATTTTTAAAGAAACTCGTATACCCTCCATAACTATAGCGTATATTCTCTAGTGCATTGCCTATAGTGTATGACCTCTGGGTTTTTTACTACACCATTGATTAAACAGTCACATATTCCCCATATGTAGAAACAGCTTATGTGTGTGTGTGTTCCATATTATCGCTATATCCGTAAAAAAACACCCAAAATTCATGACAACTATCTCGACTTTTCCCATGAAACACTCTGAACATTAGCAATACTTTATGATACTGCATTAAGTAAAAAAGAAATGTTATTATACAGACTTAGGGGTCGTTCAACTATCATAAAAATTCCCTTAATACTGTGTGTGTGTGTTTTTTTTTTTTAGAATAAATTTTCAAAATGGTGTCCCAAAATAATACCATTCTCCTATTCCACGAAACAAATGGTCATAAAATACCCATACTAAATAGCCATATATTCACCTGTCAGTATCCACTTTATCCAAACTTTTCTTTTCTATAGTTCTATGACCATTCGTCACTGTGCCCTGCTCTCGTACCCCTTTGCCCCCATCTCTATCTGGAATCGAACGCAAAAGAATCGATTGAAGCGCACCCAAACGAACAAATGAATTAGGTCAGTCGTGAAAACCGAAGATTCTAAGTTTTGGTCGCGATTTTCGAATCGAAAGAGAAGTTCAGTAAAGGGGGGAAGAAATGCCAAAGGGTTATTACGGGGTGGGACGATATCGTTGAGGCCGTTTCTACCTGCCTCTTGAGGTCTTTATTGACGGTAGATTCGACTTGTCTTCAATTTCATTCGTGGGAAAGAATTTTTACTCATTCACGGACTAGTCCCGCCATCTATTGGGGAGTTTTAATACTTCGAAAAATTATTGATCGATGCATTTGTCCATCGATGAGGGCTTTTATCCGCGCCTCTGACGTCACGGGGGTAGAGGTGTCTTGTGTCGCCAGGCAGGCGGAGGTCAAGGCTGTATCCACCCCCCTCTTTTTTGTTCTTTAATTCGAACGCACCGCTGAATCCTTCCTCTCGCATCCCTGCACATTTGCAGAACATTCTTTTTTTGTAGAAAAACACTAAACAGTGATAAAAGAATCGAATAAGTCGTCAGAAAGGATTGCAGCCACATTTGGTAGCAAAGAGAAAGATGGTTGGAAGATAAAGATACTATAAAGACAGGAGCAGGAAGGGGGAGTAGGAGGGAGTTACTTAACGGAGTTCGTCAATTTCATCTGAAATTAGAGCCTTTCAAATCCTTCAAGATTTCTGTTTAAACAAACTTATAACTGTTGACTAAACTACTTGTTTAATACTTGATGTTTTGCATTAAAAAATAAGTCGAACGTTCCCGACTTCAATTACTGGATAAGGCTTTGAGTAACCGGGACTCAAATGAAAAACAAATATTTAAAACTTCTCTTTTTTTCTAAAATAAAATTTCATATTTTTTCCAAAGCTTCTGTCATTAATGCTGTGTAATTTTAAAATTGCATCGTAGACGTTTAATTTTTCTCCCACTAGCATTAAATCATTTTAAAATACTAAAAATTCTTTCAGCCTCTTTCTTACTTATATAATTAAAAAAAAAAAAAAAAAAAAAAAAAAAAAAAAAATCCAAATATGATTTTATTATTATTATTATTATTATTTTTAAATATTGCAGATATGATTTTCTTATTTTTAACATTTAATATAGAAAATCGTAAATATATTTATTCGGAAACGGAAAATTATAAATACATTTTTTTTTTCATTCTTTCTTTTTTTCTTTTTACATGAAGACTTAAAAGGAATTTTAATGTGAAATGAAGTTATTTTATTTTTTCCTTGCTGGAGTAAAAGGAAATTCTATAGAATGTTATAAAATTAGTCATGACGTGCAATTTGAAAGGATTTGTCGCTCATTATAACATATTTTTGATTGAGCTTAATAATGAATTTATGTAAGTGCACATTTACAATGAGTTGAAGGGGAAAAAATCGGTTCATTAGATATGTGACCATCAAAAACGGAAAGGAATGGTTTTGCCCCTGTGCCCTGCCCCTGATAAGGTACGGCCTTGAAAATACATTAGAGCGCCGATTATCTGAACCTGTCAGGACCGGCACTAGTTCGGATAATTGGACAGGCAATTTTAGGAATGTTCCTAACTATGCCAAAATGGTTAAAATGCATATTTTACGTGTAAAAGTTTTTTTTTTTTAATGAAACAAATATATGTTTTTTAAAATATAGTACTGGATAGGTAGATTAAAAAATATATCTGTTGTGTTACACTATTTTCCTTCAAATTTTAACCAGGCTTAGGAATGATGGCTATTAGTGCTGGCATGTTTAAAAAATGTTTGTGTGTGTGTGTGTGTGGGGGGGGGGTGTAATTTTTTATATTTTTAAATTGTCTTTTTCTTTAAAAGAAAAAAATATATAATTTTTATTTAATTAATTTAATTTTTTTATTTAAATATTTTTTGTCCTTTTTATAATTTTTTGAAATGTAAAATTTTAAATTTAAGCAAAAAACTTTTTTTTTTCTGTTTAAAGAAGATTTTATTTTCAATACTGCCATATCACGACATCTTCTTAAATACATAAGTTGAATAGGATGAGTGTTCTTGTGTCGCTCCAACCATTTCATAGCTGTTTCCAGACATTTACCCCTTCGCGACGAGCGTCCTTTACAGAATTTTTAATCTTTTACCACCAGTTTTTCAAAACAGAAAATTTTGGCTAATTGAATCACAGAAATGCTCTGATTAAATAAGGCAAAGCTTACAATAAAAATTAACTGGTGCGAATAATCTAGTATTCTGAGTATCTATTCGAGTATTCTGAGTATCCGAGTATCTATATCTTATGCGTCACGTATACGTGTCGCTCGTCCCCAAGGGGTTGGGCATGGATCATTTTCATAACATTCGTTTTCATTTTCCTGGATCCACTGATGTGTAAAACGTTTTCGATTTCAAGGGTCGTCCTGAAAAAGACAGTTTGGTTACTTCCAGTTCAGTTAATCGGAGCTCTACTGTATATGAATACATTGTCATTGACAATGAACTTTTATGCAGAATTTGAGGAAAATCGGTTCGACGGAAGTAAGTCAAAATCTCTATTGCAAGATCCGACACAGACAAACAGAAAACATAGTGTTTTTAAAAATGTAAATAATGTAACATGTAAATAATTAGAAACAATGTTATTAAGTAAAAGTTCTATGTTGCGAATTGATTGCGGCAAACTCACTCGTATTATGTAAATAGAATGCGTCATTATACAGTATACATGTAAGTTCTTATGAACGCGTATGAAAATTTCAATAAAAAATATTTTTAAAAATGTATGTATCGCTCAAAAAAAAAAAGTGACACAATACAAAAATACTATATTTACCTAAAGAAACGCCCTTTTTTTTTTTGTAACATAAAATTATCGCAGTTGGCTCGGCTCGCAGCTGTATAAAAGAGTACATGAAAGCGTAACACCCTTAAGAATCAAGACATAGAAGAGATAAAAAGGATTGAGTAAGATTATCCCCCCATAGGTACCAACCTCTCATTAATATTCCGTAATATGCGGGTAATTTGACCCAGGTTTAAAACGCTTCGCACCAGAAACTTTTTTAAGAAATGAAATTAAATAAATTCCACGTAGAAACCTGAAATTGAATAAATAAAGATTCATCCAATAATTTTTCTGGTTTGATGCGTTGTTAAACTGGGTCAAATTAACCCACATATTACGGAATATTAATGAGAGGTTGGCACCTATGTCCCTCTCCCTTTTATGGTGCCAAAGTGACACACAGTGGTCTTTCGGATAACTATGTGACACTTTTCTTGTAGCAAGACGCACCTAAGTCAAGTCAGACCTATTAGTGGAATAATACACAAAATGAATTTTTTGTATTTGTGTCACTTTACTTCATGGGGAGCTATATGTATTTTTAAAATAACGTTATACATCCAATACCTATGTATTTGATAGCTATATATGACAAACTATAAAATATTTATATATTATTATATATGAAGATTATATCTACACGTGTTTTTTCATTTCCAATTCTAATTTAAATCTCTTGTTATCCAATTTTCCATTATATTTAGTTCATATTTCATTTCTTAATCCATTTGTATTCACTTGATATCAACTCTAAATTATTAACATTTTATGGTTTATTATATATATTTTTTTTTTTTTTCCTCTCTCTCTCTTTTTAAATATTCTTCATATTTTCAGTATTTTTGGCCAATTACCATTGAAGTACAAGCTACGGTAAAATTATGATTGCACTTGTTAATTTATTAACTATGTGGTATTCTGTCTACACATTATTATTAATTATCTCTTTGGAGATTTAATTAGAATGTTACAAGAACTTGATATGTTTTTTTGAAATTCAAAGATATTATATATATATATATATATATATATATATATATTATTTATTGTTTTTTTTTTTTCTTGGAAGTTCTATTCACTTATTCCACAATCTTTCTGTTCCTCAGCTAAAAAAAAGTATTTAAATAATGCATTATCATTTTGAAAGCTGCTAAATCTCAAAATCTTTTTCGCCTATTTATTCCCTTTTGACACACCCACACAAGAGAGATGTGAATGTTTATTTTGTCTTATTTGCATTTCAATTAGATAACTTTTTTCCGGAAAGTAATTATACTCGTTCTCTGAGAAATTAATCTGGATCAAACAACCGAGGTTTCTCATCAAGCTACTGTGCAATTTGTGAAGACATGTCACATTTGTATAGACATGTTCTCAGAACTTTTTTTTTAATGTTCGTCTTTTAATTGGGAAATAAACTAGAGTTTTAAAAAAAATATTACATCCCTAGAATTTTTGCAGAGTCGTGTTAATTAATCGAAAGTTCATTTAAGCTGCTTTAAAAAAGAAGTTTTTAAAAAGTTCTTTAAAAAAAAGTGACATACTCTCTTCATATGAAAGTTTTTGATTTAAAAATTCATTAAATATTTCTATTTAAAAATGCTGAATGCGAGATGCTTCACTAGAAACTGAAGGTATATCTATCTGTTCTGGATCTATTAAAGGTTTTTTTTAGTATAGTGTGTAATTTTTAAATAATATCAAAATAAAAGCTCGTCAATTATGACAAGTTTTAGAAAAGATTTATAAATTCTATATCCTTTTTTTTATTATTATTACTCTTACCGGAAATATTAAGTAAATTGTTTTATAAATTAATTCTACTCCTTTTTTCTTTTTTTTTTTCCAAAATTCACCCAGGTTTAAATTATCATAATGGTTTGCCAGTTGTAAAGATATGTCACGTTTGTATAAACATCTCAAAGTTCAAAACCTTAATTTCTATGATAATTTTTTTTAATTGGAAAATAGTTGTTTTTTGTGTGTGTCTGTGTTCATGGAGTTTTTGCAGAAGCTTTTCGGTATATGTTTAATTAATCGAAAGCTCATTTAATTTGTTTCTAATAAATAAATAAATAAATAAAAATTTAAAAATTTGACATGCTCTTTTAACAAAAATATTTAACCCCTTTCTGGGACAAAGTATACTTCTGTTGCTGAAATGTTTAAATGACTGATTGACAGTGACACCCAGGATTTACAAACAAATTTATTTGAAAATATGTAATGTATTCACATACATTACAGAAGCAAAATTTTATTTCAAAATTCTGGTGTCAATGTGACATTTGAAAATTAAAATTTAGTGGGATATATTATATCTCACCGCCCTTCAAGGGGTTATATGATTTATTATTATTATTATCATTATTAAAAAGTGCGTTAAATATGTCTGTTTAAAAATGTTGCATGCGAGAAGTTTCACCAGAGAGCGTGGATGTATCTGTTCCGAGTCTATCAACGGTTTTCATTGTAAATTCTACTATTACAGGAGATGAAATATATATTTTTTTTAATTAAAATAATTTTTATTTCTTTATATATTTACCGAAAAAGGGTTTCGAAAGTATTTCATACATGTAATGAATTATATATTTGCTTTAAAGATACCAAAATTTTTTTTTTAGAAATTTTAAACACAGGACCTCAGTAGTCAGCGAGTCGCGCTACCACGCTACAGGTCCACAGTTCGATTCCGGACGGCGGACTGGCAAAATTCACTTAACCTTTCATTCCTCCGGAGTCAAGTACCAAGCATACTTGGGAATTAAAACACTGAAGGTCCCGCGTTAGGCTGACACCTGACCGGGACATATGCTGCATAGCACCTCAGGGCCCATGGTCAAGAAAACAGCGCTGGGCACTGTAGACCATGATCCTTCATGGATGCGCAGTAGGTGTAAGTTTGAATAAAAAATTTATAGCAAGACTTCATTTTCTGAACTGTGTGTGTCTCAATCAACAAGTACGGAAGCGATTTTTAGTTTTTTTCACATTCAGTAGGTCTTTATTATAACCGACTATTTATTTATTTATTTATTTGTATTATTATTATTATTATTATTATTATTATTAGTAGTAGTAGTAGTAGTAGTAGTAGTAGTAGTATTTGTAGCTATTCTTGGAAAATTTCATAAGTAGTAGTAGTAGTATTTGTAGCTATTCTTGGAAAATTTCATATTTTTTTATTCCGGATTAGCGGTATTAATGTTGTGAAGTAATTCTACGGGCAAGTTTTAAACAATGCTTATATAAATATAGTGTAATGACCGATACAGACCGATCTTGGCAAAGTTCTTGGAGACTGTTTTGCGCCAATTTCTTTTTTGGAAAATGTCAGAAATTAAGTTTGTAGGATAATTTGGAGACGAGTTTATAGATTATGTTTCAGACAACCTTTTCACGCTAAAGTTGTCTCAGGAAAATACAGTCTCGTGTTTTCTGGCCTACTGCACATTTTATGCGCATTGGAAATGCTCTGGTTAACCAATCAGTTGACCACATTCTTCCTATATTGACTACAATTCTACTTGTATTTCATCACGTGCACATTATTTCAGTCAATTAAGTCAGTTATAATACACTGTTTAAAATCTGCAGCAAATTGTCCGGTCATTTGACCGTTTTTATAAAAAACGGTTACATAACCGTAATTTAATTCTATTCTGACCATATTATGGATAGAAAAGATTTAAATTACGGTTATGTAACCCTTTTATATGAAAACGGTCGAATGACTGGATAGTTTGTTGCAAATTTTTAACAGTGCAGCAAACAGTAAACTGTTGTCTACAAACTGAGAGAACCCTAAATTTATACCCTGTGATTTTTTCCCTAATTTTTGGCGTTTGAGCTGTGATTAAAGCGTTTGTTATTTTGAGATAACTATCCAATAAAAAGCATTCATTAAGTGAGAATTCGCATTTTTTTAACTGTATTTTTTTTTCGCCGTATCGAAATACAAAAACTATGTAACAACATATGTATGTTATTATTATTATCATTATTGTAATAACAATGTTGTAATAAGAAAAACAGAAATGTAATGTATAAAATCTTTATTAAAATAATTTACATTGAACACCAGCATTTAGCATAAAAATATAATTAAAAGAAACATCAAAGTATAATCCTCCGGAACACCGATCATTCGGATGACTTATTTTCGGGTAACTGATGCTTCGTTGTTATTGATTTTACAAAACTTCATTAAAATCGAATAAAAATAACATTTAATCGAAATCATGTTAAAATCACCTAAGTGAAAAATTCACGTATTGAGAAAATATCTTACCAAAACGTCGCAACTTGTAGAAAAACTCGATTTTTGTTTGTGCTGTACATTAGAATGTATCATAACAATTCGGAATATTGTCGTAAGTGAAAACATCCATAATCACATTGCTTTAGTGTTTTTGGAATGATGCCAACAGTATGTCTTATCTTATTTCTTTCCATTGAAAAAGTCCCTTTCAGACAGAAATATTGCAGTGATGCATTTAAAAAAAATATTTCATAAGTAAATGTGTTGCAATAAATAAATTTGGTAAACATGTTGGCTATTTCAAAGATTTAATTATAATTAATTATAATTATATTTATTTCTCCGTACTGAGAAGCAAGGAAAAAAAATCGCACATTTGAAAAGTAAATAATTTAATTTCAGTCGATAAAACTGAGCTGCGCCGTCAGGTGCCTGAGGGCGTCCGTCAGGCACGTCAACCGCCGTACCCAAGTTCTGGAGAACTTTCAACGAGCACGACCAGGGGAGTTCCTGTATGCTCTACGGTCAGTGGGGGCGCCGCCACCTACTGACACCCTCATTTTTCCAAGTGAATGACGACATAGGTCGCTGCGATTTGTGGTGGTTCCTACCCTATTGGGAGACCACCACATTTACACTTGGAAACGAGCTGGGGTTCCCCAACAGCTTCGGAGCCAGGCACCCAAGAGGGAGCCGGCTCCTAGGCCTTAAGTCAAGTTTCTCCGACCCCCACTTGCTTTACCAAAGCTCGAGAGCTCGAGGGACGTGAAAATCTAGAAAGATAGTAAACGGCATCGTAGAAATAAAGTTCAATAGTAAAAACTGAAATATTAAAATAATAATAATAATAATAATAATAATAGACACTTTTATAAATACGTGTGTCTGTTGTGTGTTGTGTGTGTTTGTGTTCGCTGTGAATAAAAAAAAAAAATGAAAAAAAAAACAGCATGATGTTGCTGTTTTTTTTTTCTTTCTTCCGTTTTATACAGATGAAGTTGCTTCTTTTATGAAAATGGCTATTTGAGCTTTTATTTTTTTCTACACGGCACATATACATCTTAACAAAGTGATTTTGCATCTATCATTACTATAATGCTTTTCCAGACGAATGATATTGATTACATAAATTCCTAATAGAAACCAAATCATAATGTATTGCTAAAACAAATATTAATTGAATCCATTATCGTTGTAGTTCTTCAGTGATATATTCTACCCAAATTGAAACAGTAGTTGCGTTAAAATATACTAAAGGAAATTTAAAATTCTTTAGTTGTTTCATATATTAATTTCATCTGTTCTCGTCAGTAATAGCTCGTCTCCATTTATTCTGATTTCTGTTATCTTACTGATGAATTTAAAGTCGTGCTCTTATGAAGTTGAGAGAAATTAAATCATTTAGTTATGATACATACTTTGGGACCTGTTTCTCTAGCCTAAAACTATTAATCCTGTTAACATCTAGCACACACCAAATCACTGTGTGTCATTAAAACAAATATTAATTGAATCCATTAACATTCAAGTTCTTCAGTGATATATTCAATTTAATTTCAAATAAAATAAGCGCAAAATATATTAAAGAAAATTCTGTAATTATTTCACAATTCATATATTAATTGTTTCTGCTCTCATCAAGAGTAATCTAATTTATGCTTTTTCTTTTCCTGTTATCTTCAAGATCCTTTGAAAATCAAGCTCTTCTGGAGCTGAAACAAATTATATCATTTATCTGCTCTGCATCCTTTGAGACTTTGATGTTATTGATCGTATGTAAACGCGTAGTACATCCCAAGATCATTGTGTGTCATTAAAACAAATATTAATCGAATCCATTAACTTTCTAATTATTCGGTACTATATTCTATTCAGAATAGTATAAAATGTTTGGTAAAATATGTTAAAGGAAAGTTTTAAAATGCTTTAACTATTTCACCATTCATATATGAACTCCGTCGACCTTTATTAGTAATAAATAACTTGACTCCATGCTGATTTCTGATATCTTACAGATCTAGTGAAAGTCGTCTGACCAAAGAAATAGAACTATTGTATATTCTTTGGTCTGACGTTAGAACAAATTAACTCATTTAATTGTGCTACATATTTTGAGACTTTCCTCCTCTGGTCAAATACTATTGATTCTATAAATGCATAATACATCCGAAATCATTGAGCGTCATTAAAACAAATATTAATCGAATCTATTAACTTTCTAATTCTTCTGTAATATTATGTATTCAGAATAGTATAAAATATTTAGTTAAATATGTTAAAGAAAAGTTGAAAATACTTTAACTATTTCACCATTCATATATGAACTCCGTCGGTTCTCATTAATAATAAATAACTTGACTCCATGTATGCTGATTTCTGAAAGTCATCTGATGTTAGAGAAAATTAACTCATTTAATTGTACTACACATTTTGAGATTTTCCTCCTCTGGCCAAATACTATTGATTCTATAAATGCATATAGTACATTCGAATCCATTAACTTTCTAATTCTTCAGTTATATGATCTATTCAGAGTAGTATAAAATACTATTTGATAAAATATGTTAAAGACAATTTGAAAATTGTTACATATCCATTGAAAGTTGTGTTCTTCTGACGCTAGGGCATATTAACTCATTTGATTATGCTACATATTTTGAGACTTCTCTCCTTTCGTCAGATACTCTTGATTCTATAAATGCATAGTACATCCGAAATCACTGAGCGTCATTTAAAATAAATATTAATCGAATCTATTAACTTTCTAATTCTTCTGTAATATTATCTCTTCAGAATAGTATAAAATATTTGGTAAAATATGTTAAGGAAAAGTTGAAAAAGCTTTAACTATTGATATATAGCATTAATATGTAACTCCGTCAACTCTCATTGGCAATAAATAACTTGACTCCGATGTATACCGATCTCTGATGTCTTACAGATCCAGGAAAAGTCGTCTGACGTTAGAGCAAATTAACTCATTTAATTGTGCCACATATTTTGAGACTTTCATCCTCTGGTCAAATACTATTGATTCTATGAATGCATAGTACATCCGAAATCATTGAGCGTCATTAAAACAAACATTAATCGAATCCATTAACTTTTTAATTTTTCGGCAATATATTCTATTCAGAATAGTACAAAATATTTGATGAAATATGTTAAACAAAAATTGAAAGTGCTTCAACTACTTCACCATTCACATATGAACTCCGTATATTATAAATAACGTGACTCCATGTATTTCTGATATCTTATAGGTCAAGTGAAAGTCGTCTGACGTTAGAGCAAATTATCTCATTTAATTGTGCTACATATTTTGAGACTTTCATCCTCTGGTCAAATACTATTGATTCTATGAATGCATAGTACATCCGAAATCATTGAGCGTCATTAAAACAAACATTAATCGAATCCATTAACTTTTTAATTTTTCGGCAATATATTCTATTCAGAATAGTACAAAATATTTGATGAAATATGTTAAACAAAAATTGAAAGTGCTTCAACTACTTCACCATTCACATATGAACTCCGTATATTATAAATAACGTGACTCCACGTATTTCTGATATCTTATAGGTCAAGTGAAAGTCGTCTGACGTTAGAGCAAATTAACTCATTTAATTGTGCTACATATTTTGAGACTTTCATCCTCTGGTCAAATACTATTGATTCTATGAATGCATAGTACATCCGAAATCATTGAGCGTCATTAAAACAAACATTAATCGAATCCATTAACTTTTTAATTTTTCGGCAATATATTCTATTCAGAATAGTACAAAATATTTGATGAAATATGTTAAACAAAAATTGAAAGTGCTTCAACTACTTCACCATTCACATATGAACTCCGTATATTATAAATAACGTGACTCCATGTATTTCTGATATCTTATAGGTCAAGTGAAAGTCGTCTGACGTTAGAGCAAATTAACTCATTTAATTGTGCTACATATTTTGAGACTTTCATCCTCTGGTCAAATACTATTGATTCTATGAATGCATAGTACATCCGAAATCATTGAGCGTCATTAAAACAAACATTAATCGAATCCATTAACTTTTTAATTTTTCGGCAATATATTCTATTCAGAATAGTACAAAATATTTGATGAAATGTGTTAAACAAAAATTGAAAGTGCTTCAACTACTTCACCATTCACATATGAACTCCGTATATTATAAATAACGTGACTCCATGTATTTCTGATATCTTATAGGTCAAGTGAAAGTCGTCTGACGTTAGAGCAAATTAACTCATTTAATTGTGCTACATATTTTGAGACTTTCATCCTCTGGTCAAATACTATTGATTCTATGAATGCATAGTACATCCGAAATCATTGAGCGTCATTAAAACAAACATTAATCGAATCCATTAACTTTTTAATTTTTCGGCAATATATTCTATTCAGAATAGTACAAAATATTTGATGAAATATGTTAAACAAAAATTGAAAGTGCTTCAACTACTTCACCATTCACATATAAACTCCGTATATTATAAATAACGTGACTCCATGTATTTCTGATATCTTATAGGTCAAGTGAAAGTCGTCTGACGTTAGAGCAAATTAACTCATTTAATTGTGCTACATATTTTGAGACTTTCATCCTCTGGTCAAATACTATTGATTCTATGAATGCATAGTACATCCGAAATCATTGAGCGTCATTAAAACAAACATTAATCGAATCCATTAACTTTTTAATTTTTCGGCAATATATTCTATTCAGAATAGTACAAAATATTTGATAAAATATGTTAAACAAAAATTAAAAATCCTTCAACTACTTCACCATTCACATATGAACTCCGTATATTATAAATAACGTGACTCCATGTATTTCTGATATCTTATAGGTCAAGTGAAAGTCGTCTGACGTTAGAGCAAATTAACTCATTTAATTGTGCTACTATTTTGAGACTTGCCTCCTCTGGCCAAAATACTATTGATTCTGTAAATGCGTAGTACGTCCGAAATCATTGTGTGTACTTAAAACAAAAATTAGACCAATTTTATCTTATCAGCTCTTCAGTGATTTATTTTATTTTGAATCGAATACATGATGTATAAAATATACTAAAGGACATTTTTAAAAATATATAAATTTTTCACCACTCATATATTTATTCCACCTGTTCTCATCACTAATAAATTGTTCTCACTTACAGCAATTTCCACTATCGTACAGATCCACTGAAAATCGTGTTCTGCTGAAGTTCAGACAAATTATAACATTTAGCTATGCTACATCCTTTGAGACTCGTGTGTTATTGATCCTGTAAACACGTAGTACATCCCAAATGATTATTTACCATTAAAACAAATATTAATCGGATTTGTTATCTTTCTACTTCTTCGTGATATAGTCTATCCAAATTAAAATAAAGGAGGCGTAAAATATGTTAAAGGGAGTATTATTTGGTTGTTTCTAACTTTATTCTTCTATTATATGTATATTCAATACATATTAATGTTTTCATTCTTATATACTATATGTTTTCCTGACAACGTTTTCTGAAAATCTTTTGTCTTTATATGGGGGAAAAAAAAAAAAAAAAAAAAAAAAAAAAAAAAACGTTGTTATACCTTTAGTATCGGAATAAAAACATGTGCAAATTTTATACATTTACAAATAAGTATAATTTCATGAATATATCTGAAGTTATCTAGTTTGAGTTTGAGTGTAGTTCTAAAATAATTTATAACCAATGGATTTCAGCAATTAAGGCAAATTTAAAATAAGTATGAACCTAAAATGTAATATATGTAAATAAATAAAATAAAAAATTGCCACATTTTGGTTGATTTAAAACTATCTTATGAAAGAGACAGTAATAATAAACAACAGCAACAAACAATTGTTTGGCAATTTTTTTTTTAATGTTTTTTGCACGTCACGTAACAGTTTGATTTTGATAGTTTGTCCATCTATGCTCCGAAATCTCACAGACGGCCTTCAATCACTCTTATTTTCAAATATCTATATATATTTTTTTAAAGATTTTTTTGTTTTGTCTTAAATGAAAAGGGTAAGATGCATTATGAAGTGAACTCTGAAGCTTTCTTCTTCTCCCTTCCATAATTAATGGATCCTTTATTTTATCGGTCGCCAGCTGAGCACGATTTTTCGGTCAAGAGTTCATCGTAATTGCATAGAAGAGTAGCTCGCCTCCTATTTCCAGTAAGTCACGATATTCGTGATATGTAAAATTTTCAAAAACAGTTCATTCATAAAAATTTGATCGATAAGTTCTTTTTTTTAATTTTGGTGATAGCAACTGAAGTCATTTTTCACCTCTTAAAGCTCATTTTTCTTTTTACCGAAAAAAAAAAAAAAGAAAGTACGAAATCATCATTTGTTTCGATTGGAGGTCATTAATATTTGAATATTTATAGGTTTGAAATTCAAGTTGTAAGCATGATTTATATGAAGATAAAAGTTGAAAACTTTAGTTAATATTTTTATTGATTTTTTTTTTCTCTATAGATTAGTTCTTGACCAGTTCACATTTATGTATATTAAGGCTGTTTTTAAATCCAAAATAGCTATTTTTTGATAAATTTATAATTGCGTGAAACTCGTAGGTATTCTTATTCAAATGCCAAGAAATCAAACAAGTATTTTGTTGATGAGTGATAGTAACTCATTTTTCACAACTTAATGCAGATTTTTTTTTTTTTTTTAACGAAAATTAAATTGTTTGAAAAAATTGTTTGTTGATATTGAAGATCATCAATATTTGAATAATTTTTGGTTTAAAATTCTGTTCGTATTCATGATTTATATGGAGACAAAAGTCGTTTGTCCTAAAATTTTGTATGCCCCAATTTTTAACAAATTAGTTTTCAAACAGCTCACAGTCATGTATATTTATTTACATGATAAATTTCGAAACTTCTGAAAACTGTATTTTTATATTATTTTTCTAAAGAAAAAAATAATATTTTTGTAAAATTTTCAGAATTCTTCATATTTTGAAAAATACTTAAAATTTACAAATGAGTCTTTGAGAACATAGTACGTCGATATCAGACTTCAACTTTTTATTTATATGGAGATAAAAGTTGCATACCCTAGAATTTTGTATGCCCAAATTTTCAACATATTAATTTTCAAACAGCTCACAGTCGTGTATTTATGTGTGTACAGTCGTGTAGTCAGAATTTATATGATAAGTTTCCAAACCTCTAAAAACTGTATTTTATATTATTTTTTTAAGAGAGAAATATTACTTTTGTAAAATTTTGAAGTCCTTCATATTTCTAAAAATTCTTAAAATTGATGAACGAGTCTTTGAAATCACAGTACGTCGATATCAGACTTAGCCGAATTTTCAAAAAAATGTATTAGGTAATGACTAATCCTGCGATTGATAAATTGCCCGTAGGAGAACATGTTTTTTATGTTGCGAGGGTTTCTGTCGAGTTTTGTATGAGAATCTACGAAGGTTTGATTATCGCCACATTTCCAGTGGTTCCATTATATATAATACTGAACAATGAACTTTGCTTCCTTGATCATAAATAATTTTTTGATCTGTTTCAAAGAATTAACCTTGTATTTATTTTGTCAAATCAGTCCGTTCCATGCTACAAGCAGATCAAATCAAGTAACTCTTATCGAATATATCAAATTATAGCTTCATCGAACACACGGCCTTAATTCGATTGATAAGCATGAAATGAATTTGCTTCCTCTGAAATTTCTCCAAATTAACGCTGGATAGAGGAACTCAGAAACTAATTGAATGTAGTACCAATTCATTCTAATTTCACATCTCAAAAATATATTCAAAATACCAATTTTGACGCCATTTTCTCAAAAATCACCAATGTGAAACATTATACGATTTTATAGTATATGAATAAGGAATAGCCGCAAATTTTATGCATTCATTAATAATGTTTTGAATGTATCAGAAAGTAGCGAGTTTGGATTTGGGAACAGACTTAACTGTACTTGAATTTTCTTGTCTATATATGAGAAACTATGAAGGTTTGAACTTATCCACATTTCTAGCGATTTCATCATAATACCGAATATTAAACTTTGATCATTCCTCGAGAATTTTTTTTTTTTTTAATCAGCTTACCAGAATTAACCTTTAATTTCTTTTGCCAAATCAGCTCATTTCATGCTTTGAATCGGGTAACTCTTACCGAATATATCAAATTATAGCCTCATCGAACACACGGCCTTAATTCGATTGATAAGCATGAAATGAATTTGCTTCCTCTGAAATTTCTCCACAATATCGCGCTCCGGAGAGAGAAAGAGAGAACTCAGGAACTAATTGAATGCGGTGCCAATTCATTCTAATTTAAGCTGCAATGAAATTTCGTGAGGAAACTGGAAAAATGAAACGGGCAACACTGGAACGTGACAACAATTACAGACGTTTTGGCAAGCGTCATTTGCATTTTCGCAATTTACGATTCCAGGAGTGTTTAAAATGGATCGCACGCTCATCGAATGAAGTTTATGCATATGTCACGTGATTAGTGTATCTGGTGGTAGGTTGATTTATCGGCTGCTTTGAGGATATTGGCCGAGTTGTGTTGTGATGTTCCTACACGTGTAATTAAATTTCATAAATTTACGTATACGTTATATTGTACATATTATCTGTTGGAGAGTTTTATATGAAGTGCATGATTACAATTTGTGTTTTTAGTAATTATCTTACACAATGACTGATGCCGTCTCATAAATTATTTATGATTGCGTATGTCTTAAAGTTGAAATAGCATAAATGCTAAAATATAATTCTGAAGTTAATTAATTCTGCAAATTCTAAAGTGACTTATTAAGAAAATTAGCACACAGGACCCCAATTTGTTGCCGAAATCTTTAAATTATTTCGAAAAACTATGTGACTAGAATTGTGTAAGTTAATTCTAATTTTTAAGATTGAAATAATTTTCCTTATTTTGCACACGACAAGAGATATTTACTTGGAGAAAAAAAAACATAGAAATGGCTTGTTAATTTTCTGTAAGATAATTTCTTTCTTTCTCTCTTTCTTTCTTTCTTTCTTTTCTTTTCTTTTTTCTTTCTTTCTTTTCTTTTCTTTTTTCTTTCTTTCTTTCTTTCTTCTAATTTTCGTACTTGTTGGGAAAAAAATACGAAAATTGTGATTCATAATACTATAAGGAACAAACTTCTCTAAAACACCATATTTTTTATGTGGTTTTTAACAAGTTTTCTCCTTATATTGTGTATTACACCAGTTTTTTTTTTCTTTCTTTTAATTTATTTATTTCGTTGAAATTGAGCAGGGCGAGAAATTTGTGTCATCCCATACTCTCTACAATATACTCCATGTCTCGCTTCCTAATTGTAATACAATCTGCATCTCTAGAATTTGCTACATATATATTTTGTGTCAGATATAATTGCCAGGTCATCAAGTTTACTGTCGAGATTCACAATGGTGGTCATTAGATAAAAAGATTTTTCCACTACAAATATAATAGTGATGAGGGATATTTTACAATCATGTTTTTGCCAACCTGAAATAACCCAACATTTTTGTTTACGTAATTCTTCTTAATAGAGAATTTTATAATAAATTTTTATAAAATATAAAATTTCAAAAGAAAATATTTCGAGGAATCATATTTATTATTTGTTAGTAAATTTGCATGTTGTATGTTTGGCAAACTCAAACTTTTTCGAAAAAATAGGCTAGATTTTAAGATTTTAAAAAATACCCTCCCTCCCCCCCCCCTTTTTTTTTTCTTGGAGAACATTTGAACATTTAAACTTAGTTGTTGGTATTTTATTCTATTAAGAATTTTCAAGTTATCGCCGATTCAGTTGTGATTTATTAATTTTCTGAACAATTTTCTAATCACTAAACTGTTAGAAATTATGTTTAAATAAACTATTTCAAATATTTTACCCTTAAAAAGAGTATTTTGATTTTACATTACTACCACTGTTTCTAAAAAAGGGAGAAAATCATTTTTCATATTTGACATGTAAATAATCCATCAAAAATCTTTGAAGTTTTCGAACATTTTAAGTTTAGAAAATGATATCTTTAAGTTTAAATTTTCATAACCACGAATTCAGCTTTTATGTGTTGTTTTTAAAGAATATCCTGAATTATATAAATTCATCGAACTGTAAATCTGTTGAGTAAACTCCTTTGACATGCTTTCCTTTAAGCAAAATGTTTTCATTTTACGTTGCCACTACGGTTTTTGAAAAAACGTGTTAATGTACGTCCGCCGAAGTGTATGATTTGCTAAGTTGAAAGCTCTCAACATCCCCATTTCCTAGCTGCATTAATTATGGCATTGCAATCTTCATTCATTTATTCTCTAGAATGGGGAAACTATTCTTCAAGCATTATCGTCTGCAAAGTTCGAATAAGAAAGCAGTCATCATTAATTTTGACATTCATTACACAGAAACAGTAAATTGATTCTACAGTCGAAAGTTGTTGCAAGGTTTCATTATTATTATTATTATTATTATTATTATTATTTCTGAAGAATATTTTACGAAACTCATTAGGTATCGTAGTAAAAGCTGTAAAACAAGTAAAATAGCTTGTGAAAATATCTGCAAATATCAAATAGATATTTACTACTGCGCAAGACTTCTTTCATGACGTCATGATCCGCATTTGATATAATGCTTTTTGCATTGCATGTTTTCTTTCCTGTTTTAAATTTATTATTTATAAAATGGTTTAATGGCAGTAATATTATTTTTCAATGCAAAACGTTTTTAGATCCCCCAAACATTGCCAAAATGATTTTCATCTTAATTATTTTTATCCGGAAGTATTTTAATGGGTTAAAACAAATTATTTCTAAAATTATATTTAAACCCAGAACCTAAGATTTCTTTTAAAAATGATATTTTGAAGTTGTTTTGTGCTTAATCGATAAAAGTAATCATTAATCTTCTTAACTGTTGTCTTATTTTTCCTTTATGAATGGTTTGATTATATGGTTGCTCACAAAAAAATTATAAATAGTAAATATCAAGGTATTAGCTTATATACAGTGTCTCACATAAGTGATGGGACACTTGTGCTTTACAAAAGGAAACTAATCAAATAAATTAAAAAAACATGTACACATTTTTTTTGTGGGTGTGTTTCATACTTAAATTTAGTAAAGATTATTACATAACATACATTTTGTCAAAATATTAAAATATTAATTTAATAAAAATACAAATGTTTAGAACGGAGCAAAAAATAGCTCACATAAGTGATGGGACACCATTATATATGCAACAAAAATCGTCTGAAATAAGCAATAAAAATATTTTTTGGGGTTTTATTTTTACTTAAAAGTAATTGGCAATAATTTATAAAATCGTCTGCAGTATTTCTCTCCAGTTTGTTTTGGAATTTTTGTGTTTTTTAGCTCTGTGTAGTCATGAATGCTAAACGAAAAGAAACTTCGCCTGAAATTCGAAAATTAGTTATTAATTTGCATATTGAACGTGGAAAATCTATTAGAAAAACTGCTGAAACAGTTAACTTGAGTCGTTCAACAGTTTTCAATATCATTAAACGATATAAAAAGAATCATATGATTCAGGATAAAAGAAGACCTGGCTGACCATCAAAGCTATCCAATGGAATAAAGCGAATTATCGTTCGAAATATTAAAAAAAATCCAAGAATTAGTGCTTCAAAAGTTGCTGCTGATTTACAAGTATTATATGGAATAATTGTTAATCCTGAAACTATTAGAAGGGTAATTCGATCTGCTGGATATCACGGTAGAGTAGCCAGGAAAAAATTCTTCGTAAGTGAAAAGAATAGAAAACTCAGACTAGCTTTCGCAAAATCCAACATAAATAAGAATTCTGATTACTGGAATAAAGTTATATTTGCTGATGAGAGTAAATTTAATATATTTGGTTCTGACGGTAGAATCTTGGTGTGGAGAAAACCCAGGGAAGAACTTCGCAAACAGAACTTGGTACCAACAGTAAAACATGGTGGAGGAGGAGTTATGGTATGGGGGTGTATGTCGTCCGCTGGAGTTGGTAATCTTGTTTTTATTGACAGTATAATGGATCAGTACAAGTATATTGATATTTTAAAGCAAAATTTGAAATCTTCAGCACGAAAATTGAACCTTCATAACGATTTTAAATTCTACCAGGACAATGACCCCAAGCACACTGCTCTGAACGTTAGACTCTGGCTGCTATATAACTGTCCTGAAATAATAAAAACACCACCACAATCTCCAGACTTAAATCCCATAGAGAATATTTGGCAAGAATTGGAATCAAGAATTCGCAAACACACCATTTCTTCAAAACAACAACTAAAATCGGTGCTTCAAGAAGAATGGGGTAAAATCACTCCAGAAATCACAAAAAAAATAGTCGAATCCATCCCAAAAAGATTAAATCATGTTTTAAAAGTAAAAGGAAATCCAACAAAATATTAAAACCTTTTAAAAAGTAAAATTTTTGGATAAATATTTGATGGAAAAGTAAGTGTCCCATCACTTATGTGAGCCATTTTTTGCTCCGTTCTGAACAATTGTATTTTTACTAAATTAATATTTTAATATTTTGACAAAATGTATGTTATGTAATAATTGTTACTAACTTTAAATATGAAACAAACCCAAAAAATTTTTGCACATGTTTGTTTATTTATTTTATTGCAGTTTCTTTTTATAAAGCACAAGTGTCCCATCACTTTTGTGAGACACTGTATATATATATATTGCTTTTTAAATGCCGATTTTTGTTGTTGCTATTGAAATCAAAATAAATATATTTATGTTTAAATGTTTATAGGCTTCATTGGATTAATAACTACAGAGTGATCGTTATTTCTTTCAGACAATGGCTACAGTTTTGTTAACAAATATATATATATATATATATAAACTTATTGTAAAAATTAACCACTGAAACAGAAGCAAAAGCAATATATATATATATATATATATATATATATATATATAAACACTCAATGTTAAGTCATCATTTTAAATATGCGTAATATAGAGAGTTAATCAAGATTTTTTTTTTTTTTTCAAACTGAAAATCTGTTTTTTTTATCTGTAGATTTTATTTACGCACCAGAAAGGGCGGAGCACAAAATATATTGTACAAACTTCTTAAATTCATCATTGTGTTCCACTGTTTGTAAAGAGCAATCACGCTAGCTTCAGTATAACCATCCCCGCATCCACCTCCTCCGCTTTTACGTTCCCGAAATTCCCATTTTCTTGCAATTTACACCTTTTTTTTTTTTTTTTTTTTTTTCAAACTTCCTTTATGTAAACTGGGCCAGATTACCGCAGGAGCAAACTTCCACCAGTATTTTCGCCTCATTTAAACGCAGAATTTTATTTATTGTAGGAATAACACGGAAATTTCTCTCACAAAATATTGATCGGCGGAAAGCGGGATTGTATTGTAATTTCCTGCAATTTACACTTTTCTTGTTACCTCCCATGTAAAAGCGGTGTTCTATTGTATATAACAAGATAGATCATTTTTTAAACAATCCATTTTTCGCTACAGAACACCCTCCAGAACTCAGCTACATTGTTTTCTTCAAACTTAGAGTGAAACAACCTGCCTGTGAAACAACTTTTTCAGCTGCAAGAATACGGAGGCAGGGAAAGTTGATACCAGTGTTGCCAGATAGGAAAGATGTCTTATTCAAAGAATCTATCACTTTTCCGACTGCTAATCTTCGCTTTATTTAATCGCAGATTTTTGCAATTTAAAAAAAAAAAAAAAACGAAGATTTTTCTTCGGAAAAGTTGTAGATATTTTGAATAAAAAATTTCCCCAATCTTGTACAACTAACTGATTGATATCTTGTTACAATATCCTAACTGTTTTCTCATAAAGTTGATGAAATATGAATGTAATTTAATCGCGTAAACGTGCAAGTGTACAGGCTACATTTTCGTGTACGTAATGTACAAAACAGAAGTTTTAAGCGGCATCAATATGTAAAAGTTAGAACAAAGCATTTTATCATCGTTTTCTTAAAATTCAATACAACTTTAAAATGTATTGACGATATATTTTGAATTATTTCCGCCTTTTCACTTTCACTTTTAAGGAAAATCTAAGTACTAACTATTCATTTCCGTCTAAATTAGACACTTTTTCCTACACAATACCATTGTATACCCGAATAAATTCGGATATAAATATTTACCCACTTCTTTTGAAATCTGTACTTTTGCTGCATTTCCTTTGAGTGCGTTTCTCTCATGTGTTTGCTTTGTAAAGTCGACTAAACTTCTTTTTTTTTTTTTTTCCAACTGAGGCTTGTTCACTTTGTGACTCCAGTTTGAAAAGGGGTTTCCTCTCTCTTGAGGAAATGCGACTTGGAAAAGTTTTTGTGAGCTTGTTTGGTTGAATTTGTTGCAAATAGATATACTTATGTTTATTTTATTTTTAGAGTATTTGCATGTGCATTCTTTTCTGTATAAATTTTAAAAAAAGAGCTCTTTTTTTTTCTATGTTGCAACATTGGAGAATAGTGTTTTTCTTTGAATCTGTTGCATAAGTATGTAATAAAAGGTGGGCTAAAAGTTCTTGGCACATTTTAAAATTCCTGAAAAAATAAACTAAATGTCGTATGAGAGTGCGGTTTTGAACGAAAATGTTTCTCATCGAAAGTATTGTTTAAGAAAATTGAAAAAAATATTCCTAAAAATTGTCCATAGATGGCGCTGCACCTTCAAAGTTGCGAAATACGATAGATGTTTATTTTATTTTTAGAGTATTTGCATGCGCATTTTTTTCTGTATAAATTCAAAAACAGCCTTTTTTTTATGTTGTAAAATTGAGAAATAGCGTTTTTCTTTGAATATGTTGTATAACTATGTGATACAGGGTGGGCCAAAAGTTCGACACATTTTAAAATTCAATAAAACAATAACTAAATGTAGTACGAGATACTTATGTTCATTTTATTTTTAGTGTATTTGCATGGGCATTCTTTCCTGTGTAATTTTTTTTTTTAAAGAGTTTTTTTTTTCTATTTTACAACATTGAGAAATAGTGATTTTCTTTAAATCTATTGCATAAGTATGTGATAAAGGGTAAGCCAAAAGTTCTTGACATAATTTAAAATCCAATGAAAAATAACTAAATAACACACGAGAATACGGTTTGGACGAAAATGTTTTTTATGGTCGAAAGTTTTGTTTGAGAAAAAAAAAATATTTATAAAAACTGACCATAGATGGCGCTGCATCTTCGAAATTACAAAAAAAAACATAAAAAATCAAGATAAAGCCGTTACAGATCATTCATTTTGTACAATCTACTGCTCTATTTCAACGTGTGCAACCCACTGTAGCTTAAATCTCATATAAGCAATACTGTGTCTCTTCTTTAGCGAAAAAGAGACAGAGAAGCACTGACACACATGCAAATTGTAGAAGCACTTATACCAATATTTTATTTAGTTATATGCTTATGCATGCATATAAATATGAATAAATACATTTCTATGTATGCATAATTTAGATCGTGGTAGATATTAGAGGATTACATAAAGTACAGTAGGCCAACAAAAAAAAAAAAAAAAAAAAAAAAAAAAAAGATTACTTGAAGTTTCTAGAAATTGATTTCTGTTACAAAATTCATAGGTTACAATCCATATTTTTTTTTCAAAAATTTGTTTTGAAAAAATAATTTTTTTTAATCAGTTTTTGAAAAAAATATATGAATTGTAATATTTAAAAGAAGAAACTGATTTCTAGAAACTTCCAATATGCAAATCCAAAGTTACAGCTCATTCCAGCAAACAGTCTTTGAGCTATGCTTTAAAAATTATCTGCGTTGCAATCTGTTTTGCAACGATTAACATGAATTTAACATTAGGAGTTTCAAAATTTAAACCTTCATAATTCCTAAACTACTTTACCGAATGACTCCTAGCTTCATATCCTAAGGCACAATTTATCAAAAAAATCTAAATTTGGTGTCAAAATTTGGTGTTTGTATTAAATATTTCAGAGTGTGGTACAATTACAGTATTTAGACGACTTTTAACTTAAATTGAAAAAAGACATAATTTCCAGGTGAATGTCTATTTCCGCTTTTTCTGTCCCAATTTGGAGATTAAAATGTATGGGATGTTCTCCCTCATTTTTTAGGTGCGTTAGTAATTATATAAATACATAGCACCTATAGTCATCGTCTGGTCCGTCCGTCTGTCCACATATAGCCCCGCAAAAACTACCCAACCGAATGGTATGAAATTTAATATATATAATCGCTTCAGAATTTTGTCGAGTCATTTCATTTTATGAAAATCGAATCAAAACTTAAAAAGATATTAATAAAAGTTTTCTTCATTCTATTAAATCCTATCATACGTAATTAAATCAATGATATCCCATGATAGGTAATGATTCTAGGTTCCCATAGTGATTATGTCCTATTTAAGATGGAGTCATATTATTTCCGTATTACTGAATTTAAAAACCGAATTTGTATACTAAAACTGTTTAATTATAGCAAACATATAAAGCAATCAGTTTTTTGGATAGATGCTTCCGGAGAAATAGATATTAAATGGAAAAAGAGTCTAAATATCGATTTCAAGTTCTGAAATTTTCAAAGCTAGGCTTAAGTTTCCCATTGGAATTTTCAGTAAATGTCAACAAAAGATAAAATGTTGCCAACTTAAAATGTATACTTATTTTATTACGGAAATTAATCATATTATAATAACAGATGATATAATTCATTTTTTCAGTGAAATAATAACTATGATTTTTTTACAATGTCTTGTATTGGATATTTGCGCATAGTATAATTTTAATGTAACAGAATTGTAATTAATTGTTTGTAAAAGCGTATTGAAACTTAATTTCATAAAATAAAATTAATATCTATAATATGAAAATCTGCATATAAAGTAAATTTTGTATTCATGCATTTTTGCATAAGAGTGTAACAGCTATTGCACCAAGATCTGAATATTTATAGTTATAGTACAAACGCACCTCATTTGTCACGTTTGACGTACAATTTCCAACCTATTATTATTATTTTTTTGACCGATTGTACATTACAGCCTGATTAAATATTATTTAAAAGTAAAAGTAATTATTAATTATATATATACATTAGTAATTAATTAAAAAATATTCATTCCTCAAGTGAAACTTATAAATAAACAAAATTCTTTAACGTATTTATTATTCAGATTACAAAATTTAATAATTATCAAATATCAACACTACTTGAAATCTTGCTTTTCATTAACATCAACTAAGTAAATTAAAATTTTCACCATATACTTCAGATTTTTCATTACCGTATTGCATCAAAACTTTCTTTCAAGCTATAAAAGGAACCCGATTTAATTTACTTTTTTTTTTCTCCAAATTACTCTCTATAAAAAAGGAGCATATTAATAAGTAAATTTATTAGAAGATACACTACCGTTGCCACACCAAAGGAGAAAAACTAAAAAATTATATCGTTACGTACGAAGTTCCGAATTTTAAAAAGTAATAGAGATATGACTATAGATTTTTATCAGTGTTATAAAATTGAAAGGAAAAAAAATATTGTGTGTAAGAAATTCTATTAAAATATTTTTCAGCATCTTTTTTTGATAAGCACAGCAGTCATGTGCAAGAAATGGCGCTGAAGAGAGAAAAATCAATGCATTTTCTGGTACGTTATAGAACACAAAATGCGATAAACTTTGATTAAATTATTTCGGTGGGAAAATATAGCAGACACATTAAATATTTTTAATTGGGTTTATTTTATACGTGTTATCGAAAATTTTAAGTTTAATCGATATATATTTTTGACAGATAAAGATACTGCGTCAAAAATTACTTTTAGTGTTATTAAATTATAAAATGCATTTAATTCTTAATAATGACTCGATAAATTTTAATTTGCGTAGTCGTAATTATTTTTAATTGGACTTATTTAGTCATCATTATCGGAAATTTAAAATTTAATCAACGTATTTTTAACACATAAAGAAATTAATTGTCTTAAAAGTTACTTTTAGTGCAATTTACATGATGCTTTGATTTTAGAATTTGATTATAAATGCATTTAAAGCTGTAATAATGTTTTATTTGAATTTTACTATGCACTATTATTTCTTTATTTCTATGTTTGTCATTTTTAAGGTGATTATACAATAAGAGGAAAGTTCCTGTTTTCTTCCCCCCCCCCCCCTTTTTTTTTTTTAATACTTTGTTAGTTTCTAAATGCCACGTATTCAACATAGCGTAAATGTTTTGTAATTATCTCATTTTATATTTATTTCCTTATCTTAATTTTTTTTAATTTCTCTTACATATTATACTCAGCCCAGTGGCACATCAGGATGCTATATGATTAATTAACATCATGTTGATGACATTCATATTTGCATGTTAAATAGGTTTCGTGCAGTAGTGCGTGGATTTCCTCTTCGATTAAGCAAACTTTCTTTTAAAAAATAAATAAATAAAAAATAAATAAAATAAAATAAAATAAAAACGGGAATTAGAAGACCCTCTGCATAGTCATTTTGGGGGCCTTTTTAAATTTTAGAGGGGAAGCATGTGCTTCACATACTTTTTGGATAATCAGGCACTGTAACACACAAACACGCATATGCGCACGCACATACACAGGAAATTTATCTATTTAAAATAAACTGACTCTCATTTCCACCCGAAACGGTATCAAAAATCATAAGGCATCTCATTTGAATATAGAAAACTATCCGGTCTCTCTGCCATCAACGCTTTCCATCCCATTAAAGTGAGCCCAAGCCAAAATATTTTCCTCCTTTGCCTACTGTTCAAGTCAGGAAAAAGAAAAAAACGGAAAAGATGAATGAAAAAAGAGAGAGAGAGAGTGAGAAAGAGAGAAACTCCTCTAACGCGCCATTTGTATTCATGAAATTTCATCGAGGAAGCGCACAAATTTGCAGCATTCCCAGCGACACTTTTCCCTGCACCGGCGACATGGTATATAACATGAATGATACGCGAGCTTGTTGATTTGATATTTTTTTTGTTTATATCTCTAAAATCTTCATTCGTTTTTTGTTTTTGTTTTCTTGCACAAGTATATCTGGGGGGGGGGGGGGGGGGGGGGGACTTAACTAAGACAAGCTCAAGATTGTCAGTTTCGGAAGGGGGGAATCGGAGAGTGACACTCAATTATCGCGCTGGCAACGTTCCCAAGTATAACAGCTTGATGAAAAATAAAATATTAAAATGAAAGGGATATTTGTAACGAGTAAGTTTTATTTCGGCTGTAATATAGTATATTTTATATAGTTTTTCTTCTTTCTTTCTTTCTTTTTTTTTTAATTTTTTTAACTGCACTGTAATTAAGTTCTTCCAGTTTCTCGCTTTAATTGCTCGACCTTTTACATAAGATATTTATTCCTGTACTACATTCAAATAAGGATGTTAAAGATTCTTGGCTTAAATTTTTGAACCGGGCAACCCGGAATTAGGCTTGTCATATGTATATGCTACACTGCAATATTTCAGGCCCGAAACCTTCCTAAGCATTCACGCTACATAAGGGATTGCGAACGTTTTCACATCCGTATGGCAAATGTTTCCAAAAAATATTTTACGTGAAAATAACGTGACAACAACCCCCCTCCCCTCAAAAAAGAGAAAAATAAATAAATATGCTACTTGAAATTTTATTAGTATGATTAACCGTTTGTTCTTCGTTTGTACCTTGTTTGTACCTCGTGGAATCTCTGCAACATACCCAAAAGTCGATGTTACTTATAGAGAGGGCATTAAAGTATGAGTAAGATTTTAACACTTCAGGTAAAATTAAGCATATATTTTTAAAATATTTTGACAGCTTAAAAAAAAAGACATTTTTTACACAGAAAGAGTACACAGAAAAAAGTAGTCAAAAATATTAATTTCCTTGTGAGATATTTAAAAAAATAAGAATGCATTCCACTCTCATATTTAACATTACCGAGGGAAAATTGAGATTGGACTGGCCAATCCCCTTAATCAATACCTTACTGAAATTATTCTGTCTCATACCACTCTTGGCACGCGTGCCATAGGTTTTCTGTGCCTGTACTATGTATATCATTTCAACTAAAACCAATGTATCGCAAAAACTTTAGGTGGGAATACTACACTACTTCTGCAAGAGAGATATTACACAATACACAAGTTACTTATACGGTGACCAAATTATTTTTAAGAACTAGCTTAATTTTTTTAAGAACAGGGAATTCCATCCACTTTTGACCAGATCTGTCAAATTTGAATTCCCCTATCAACATCACTATTTTAAAAATTTGTCAATCCTTTGAATAACATTCTGAACAGATGAGTGCTTGTGTCAAAATAGTAATTTAAAGTAAAACCATTAAAACTCTGCTCTCTGCAAATATAACTCAGCGAACTTGTTTTCATTTTTAATATTGAAATCCTATTCTACTTTGTTTAAGCGAATTCCCATGTTCTGTTTTTTCACTAAGCACAAATGGAATAAATTCGAATTTTCGTGGATGAATTAATATTTAATTTACCCTGTTTACACTGATGAGAATTTTCATTTTATTTGAGGTTGTTATTTTTTACTCCTTTCCGAAAACGAAGAACTAGAATTCTTTTTCATTTGTCTACCAGAAAAGTTAAGTATATTTTCTACATTAATTATCCGCGACCGACTTTAATTTTCACAAAGCCACATATGACGTAAATCATTTTTATTTCATTTGGTTTTTTACAACTAATATTTGCTTGTTCGTGCATTGTAATTCTTATGGCTGTGTAAATGATTATCTTTAACTTCTTTTAAACAAAATCACGTTTCTATGATTGTGCATTGAACTGCGTTAAGATTTTTTTTTTTTTCTTATATATATATGCATGTAAAAATTTCCGCATTTAGATTCCTGATAAATGATTTTATTATTATTATTATTAGTTAATCATTACATTTTTACAGATTTAATACCCAAAATCGTATTGAATTATTATTATTATTTTTTTTTTTTTGCAATATTTTATATAAAAAATAATAACATCATCTTTTTAAACATATAAAAATGCAGATGAATTAATTCCAAATTTATATGAAAAGAGCAGGAAATTTTATGCGAGGATGATTGATGATTGTACCTAAAATACGAAATTATATTTTAATTGACACTAAATTATATTTTAATTGACTCGCTATAAAACATTCTGAGTAAATAACAATAATACCTTGAAATTTGTATACGAATAAAAGGAAATGTAAAGCGTTGTTGAAAAATAAATATTTCACGATTCTGCTTAAAATACTAAATTATATTTTGATTGAAACAGAGATTTAAAGCATTCTCTGTAATAAATAACAATATTAATAATAATGTGTATACGAAACTTTCCAGATGTTATTCCTACAGCTTTTATGAGTTTTGAAAAATTATTGCGTTAAAACAGAGTTCATACGCTTTTACCACAATATTTTAATAAAATTTTTCTATTTAATATTTAAATAGCAGAAATTGTAGACACCTCGTTTAATTGCAGGATTCGTAATACTTTTCTACATTTGAGTAAGGCGAAAAATTCTATTTAAAAATTGTGGTAAAAACGTACGAACCTTGAAAAGTGGTTTGAACTAAGGCTCCTATATTATAGGAGCTCTAGTTTGAACAAGTCAGTGAATTTCCACAAATGAAAGATTGTATTTAATAGTTAAGTACATATGCTTGTGTATTTAATAGTGAAGTACATATGCTTGTGTATTGAATAGTTAAGTACATATGCTTGTTTCAAGCTTTCAAAATCACCCAACTTACGAATAAAATTTACGAATCCAGTCGAATTTCGTACAAAGTAAAAATAATTTTCCATCCTCGCATTAAAAACAAAAATATACACACGGATTTCATTTTATGTTCAAAGCTTAACTGAAACAGATGACTAATTTCACTTATTACTCCCAAACATATACTCAAAGACAATTTTGCAACTGCTGAACATAATTAACTATGATTTAAGACAAAGAGTAGTCATTGCTTGAAACGTTCGAAATTTCCTTCAAGCAGTAGTCGTGACCATTTTTTCGTATTTTGATTACAAAGGTATTTAAATGAAAGAAGCAAGTCAAAGTTTATGGTGATGTATTCGTCCAATTTAGGGAAACCATCAAGTGCTGAAGTGCGGTGTAATGATTGCTCTTTATTATTATTATTTTTTTTTCCCCCTGAACACTGTGAAATGTGCTGCTGAAATGTGTTGCAACCACTATAAATCAAAATATACCTGTACACAGGGTGATTCGCTACCGCGTGTACAAACTTTGAGAGCGGGTTCAGCTCATTAAAACGAAAATTTTTTGTATAAGAAAGCTGGGTCACAATCCATTTATTCAGTCATAAATACAGAGTGTCTCGTTGCGATTCGAATTCGAATTTTCTTTCATAGCTTTAACAATAATGAAAGTATTTTACCGATATTTTCAACAGGCATACTTTGTTTTCTGAGAAATGTGATAACGTCCCAATAATTGCTGGAATGGCTACGATCTGCGTCCAAACAACACTGGCATGGACACTTCATAATTTGGAATGTAGCTCACGGTACATATGGATCACTGAACTAATTACAGTGAACTTCCCGTGATATCTATCCTATTTTACACAAAGTGAAGTAGTAAGTCTCTGTTGAATATATAGGTAGAATATCTTTATACTTCTCAAAATTGAATCTTAAACTCAAATAAAACGGATAATTGAAATTTAAATGTTTAATACTTATGCACAAACAAATACGTATATGCATAAACAAATACAAATGTTTAATACGTACGCATCGTTGTATGCTTGAACAAAAGTTATTTTGCTTATTATTTATATTGTTAAGAATTACACTATTATATTATAGAACAATTAAAAATATTATGAAATATTTAGAAAAATGTAATCAAACAAAATAATACATTGTCTACGTTTAGAACCAAAAAAATTGTCAATTCTTATTTAGGCGTAAACATACGTTTTGCAAATTACATGTCGCAAACATTCTTTGACAATGTGAAATCTGTTAGGAGATCTGATGACACGTATAGTAATTAAAAGAGTTAATATTAATAATATGAAACCAGAAACGTCCAGGAAATACTTTCTATATTTTTTAATATTGTATATGTCTGTTCTAGTAATTGTATTGTTTTCAACTTACTGCAATGGAAATTAACACTCAAAACTAAAAATAATGTATTTTTTACGCCTACAGTTAATTATACTATTTAATGATCAGGATGAAAGCTGTGGATATATATATCTTTCCGAATTTTTATCTTCTATTAAAATACGTTAAAACTTAAGGTCAGATTTCTTTTAACGCTATATATTTAGTGCCACAATTCTTTGCTATAATATTTCTCGCAAGAATATTCTACTTCGAAGAATATACCCACCTTTTCTTACTTAAATAAGTTATTTTTAAACAAACAAAAGTATGTTCACAAGAAATAAATTTGATTAATTTTTCACAGAATAATGTTTTAATTTTGAAACTCATTATTGCTTCTAAAAGAATTCCATTATGATTCCTATTTTATATAGTTATTTAGTTAGTTACATTCAACTTCTGTTTTCTCTCAGCAAAATTTAATTATGCCAGTTTCCTCTGCGTTAAATGAAAACTTTCTACGAAATAAGCTAATCATAATGAGAGAACAGCATTCTTGTGATTGCATAATTATTTTTGTAGAATGTAGAGAAAAGGTATGATTGTGTTTTGTTTTGTTTTGTTTTTTTTCTTCTGTAAATATTAAAGTCTAAAAAGTTCTTGTCACGAGCTAGTCATAATGCCACTTTAATTCTTTTTAACGTGATTCTAAATAAGAATCGTGATATTCTTTCGTAAATCATCTTCGTGTTCTTACACACGTGTATTAAGACTATTAGAAAGAAGGAAAAAAATGGATAAAAATCGTCTGCAAGCAAATCTGTTCGAGCTCTATTAATTTATAGCATGATCTTCTTCACGTGGTCCATCTTTCTTTTTAAAGACAAAACGACCCTAGATGATTTGCGCAATTGCAAATGTCGGTGCAATTTAAAGAAGAAGCTGGATTAAACATGGAAACACAATAGAACAACGAAAAAAAAAAAAATTGCGAGATTTGCTCTGACTTATAAAGATTTCAGATAGGTCAAATTTTCTGTTTTTCTATTCCTTCTTCTACTAAGATTTTGAGGTCAAGGAGCATCGTAAAGAAGAATAAAAATCTTTCGTTGTTGCTTCTTTTTTTTATTCAATCCAGGTGCTTTGCTAGACAATGGAAATGAATCTTGGATGACTTTTTTTTCCTCCCCTTACTTGCAGATGAGCATCTGCATTAGTTTCGGTAAGCTTCTTAAAATCCTGCCTGTAGATATTTTGGGCTTTGGTGAATCTGGCTGACTTTATCAAGTTGACATATCTTTCTTTTTTAGGGAATGTAGTCGGATTTGACTTTTAACCTCGATATCAGGGGGTGGGTGGGGGGTATGATTTTTCTTTCCTTGTTCGTCTTGATCTTTATGTTCTGACCTTACGGGTCACTAATGATGTTAAGTATGCATGTTGATTTATCATTGTCAGAATTTAATGATTTAAAATATAGTAAAATCCATCAGTGGAATTGTTTATTGTTTAATTTCCTCTAGTAGCTTGAGATTTATTTTGCATTGTTCATATTTCATGAAATGCGGAAGAAAGTGAGAAAAAAAGTTATTTAAGTGAAGAACTGCACAAATTTTTAAATCCGAATGATATTTTGCACAGAAAAGAATTTCCAGAAATATTTATTTATTTGTTTTATATTTAGAGCCCAGGATTCAGTTTACTTCAGCAGTTACAGTGCATTAATTTTTTTAAAATATATTTCATTCAAAAATTGCTGTTTGGCCAAAATTTTTTCAGAAGTTACAGTGTTTTTAAAGTGGGCAATAGGAGTATTATTTTGTTACGCGATATCTGAAATTCGCTGCATATGACGAAACATTAAAAAAAAAAAAAAAAAAAAAAAAAAATCTTTAGAAAATGTTTAATGCTGGTAGTTTCAAATATCATGTTTACAATTTTAAATCAACCTAACTGACCTAAAATCTGATTTTTAAAATTGCAAATGTCAGCTATTTCATTATATTATTTTTTCACATAATTTTTCTAACTATTACTGTAGCAAAACAATCAATATAAATCAGTTATCAATATAAATAACTCTTATTGTATTTTCATAATGTAAGCTCTTTGCGCCTTAATAAACTTATATTACCTCTCTAAATTTTATCCTGGCTTTGAATCAAGGAAGCATTTCAATTAGATTACGAGAATGTCAGAACAATTTCAATCTTAACCGTAACTACTAAGCTCACGTATTACCCAAAATCGATATAGATCAAAAATCGATAGAAGTCATATTGCACTTCTAGAAAATTTATTTGGAACATTCCCAAGTGTGGAATTTTCCTCTGGCTAATGATAAATAATCTTTGTATATGAGCACGCTATTCTTGAATATCGAGTAGAAATAGCTGTGGAACATTTCATTTGTTTCTCTTTAAACTGTTAACCGCGGTATGAGATAAAGGAATGCGATTTATTTTTAAAACATTATTTTATTAGTTGCTAATGTTTAAGATACGCTTATAACTTTTTCATTTTAAAAAATAAATTAAATAAAATGAATGAATTTTTAGCGTTTTCTTACTCTTTTATAAGGCCTGTCTTTTACCAGGAATTGTGGTTTAAATATATTTATGGTTTAATTGAAAGAAAAAATAAGATGCATTTCTCTGAAAATTTAAATTTCTTTAAATTAAATAATGTGTACAATATTAAGAAGGATAGGGAGAACATTCCCTATTAATTCTCCCACAAGTACTCATCAGGTTATTATTATTATTTATTAAAAACCTGGTACAAATCAATTACAAAAAAAGTTTACTATTAATTAATGCTTTAAAAATTTGCTTGCGGGGATATTTCCCAGTTAAAATTAACCCAAATTTTAAAAATCCCAAAAATAAGACTCACACACTTCGAGACAAATTTCTATTTAATACACAGCCTATTTCAAGCAGAAATCATTGCGACTTCCTTATATTGTGGAATATTGTCCTTAATAACACGTTTCAGAATATAATGTTCTATTTTCTTATTGCATTGTTCTTTCTTTCTATTTTTGAACTTTTATGATACAGTCCATTTAGCACTACTGGAGTGAAGTTATTTTCTAATGTATTCTAATACTTGGTTAATTTTTTTTTAGAGTCGATTTGTCTTATGACTTAATAATCATTTTATTTTCAAATCATTTTAATTTTACATATATATATAATGACATTCTTTAATTTGTCAAAACTCATAACTATAAATATTCATGGAATTCTTACAGTTAATTCCAAAATTTTGAATTATTTTAAACAGAACAGATTTCAAGAGTTCGTTCCAAATTTAATTTCGGGACATAAATTTTAGATTCAACTTAATGATCATAAATTGTCTAATGGCTATTGAATGCTTACAATTTAATAGCTATTATAACAGCTATTAATTAAAAAAACTATCAACATAATATTTAATGATGTGCTGTGTTAGGAATTGCATAATCTTTATTATTATTATTAATTATTATTTTATAGTGCTTAAAATATTAATAATAGTATAATTATTTTCACGGAATACTGTAATTGTACTGTAGAAATAAAATTTAAACCGTTTTAGTATGCATTTTCAAGGAACACACGAGAGAAAACGCTTTAAAACGTACTTATATACCTAATACTATTTAAGCTTTCAGTATAATATTTAATTATGTTCTATCTTTAAGACTGCATAATCTTTCTTTTTTTTTCAGTATTATTCATTTTACAGTGTTTAAAAGATTAAGCATAGCATATATTTCTCATATACTATCATACACACAAACAAACATCAGCACTGTTAGAGACACCTAGAAATTATTTTAAAAGATACAAAATTTTATGTACATAATAATGTTTGCTAAGAACGAAGGGGTCAAAGTAATATTAATTGATTGTATGTATGTATAGAAATTATGTTCATTGTTTCCATCGAGTAAATTGTCAAATCAAATTAATTATGTCCAAATAATTTTAACCGAGTAATTATCACGTAACATTTGTTTTATCAAAAATTATTTACTAGCATACATTTTTCGCATTTTCTGTAAACTAACAACTAACTGTTACAAATGACTACGGAATAATTCGATTGCTTGCATTACATTCTTTCGCATCGAGCGCAATTCCCTGTAATAACTTTTAGAGCGAAAGTTAATGCAAAATCGCTCTTGCTATGAATACATTCTAGCGTTAGAAGGAAAGATGTAATTATGTCATTGTGCTGTACAACGCAACCTTCTTCGCGAATTCCGAATTGCTTGCTGCTCTTCAATTCTGCTGAACTCGTGTCACTAAAGTGCATGTGGTGAGTTTGATTGAAATGAGAAAGAGCATGCAGCTACATCTTAAGTCTGCCTGCGAAATGAAAATTAAATATTCGGCCATTTCTCTCCACGAGTTTCGAATCTGGGACATTTTATGGCTAGAAATTGTTCGGCGAAAACAAAATCGTAATTATTTCTCCAGCGATTCTGGAAGGCTTGAAGCTAATTGCACTTTTGTATGAGAAGTAAAGCATTCCAGAAAAGCTTAGATAAGGACGATATGGCGTCTGGGATATTATTCACGCCTGTCTCTATCAAGGATTGGAATATTTTGCTGACGGATTCTTCCAAGTGGAAATCTTTCATGGAGTAAGTCTTTCTCACAAGATCGTCTGCCGAGCTTTATTAATCAGGAATGGCAACGGTTCACGCATCAAAGAGTTTCGGATTAACAAAAGCTATCTGGTGAAAGCATTTTATTTATAATATTCTCTAGGCAGAGATTTGTTTTTTAAACTTTGGCAGCAAAAGAAAATGCCGCATAATAAGTTGAGTGTCATATTGTCTTCTTCTTCTCATATCAGTTTTGATGTTTGTCGTGTCATATCATGACAATAAAGCGAAATTTTGAAATGAGATTACTTCGAAATATTTTTTAATTTTTTTGACGTTTAATTATTTTGATGAATACTTTCCTTCCTGCTTTTATATAATCAAATATGTAGTTTTATTTTTATTTATTTATTTTGTTTTATATATAAAATGGATTTTATGTTGTTTTAAGTGGAAAGAGACATTACGAATTCATAACAGAATATAGCACTTCAATAGCCAACAATCACTAAGTAAATATAATAGATTATTAATATTGCATAATCAGATCTGTGCTAATAAATAGGCACATATTTATTCTTAAAACAATTTAACTGTTTAAAGTTAAATTATTGCAACATAATTGCCTTTTGTTTTCCACCACTGAAAAAAAATGTCGTGTCATTTATGAAAAAGATCAGTGTTGTACCATTGTTCTTTGTGGAGAAGAATCCATTACTGATTCACTTCTGTATACTATTCATCTGAAACAAAATTTTAACGCTTTCAACTTTTATATCACCTTAATAGATTTATTTAGTTTTAGTTGAATCAGGATTACGGAAAATTCCTGAATAGTCACTACTGCTTCCATTTTCTGAAAAAAGGGGTTAATATGTCTATTGTATGTATTGAAAATTGTTGCATGTAAGCATTAATAAGATGCATGTATGTACATGTAAGCATATAAAGAAAAGGATGTATGTAGGTATGGAGATAATGTATCAAGTATGAAGTATTCAGCATGAAGCTAATTTAAAAGTTTTAAAAAAATCTTTGAAACTTTAGCATTTAAGTAAAATATGCCAACGGTAAAAAATCACATACTCAGAAAGCATAAACAGTATTTACTCTACTGCATAAAACAGCAATCTAAATAGTAGTGATAAGCATAATGAATGATTTTGATATTCGAATGAATCGTTCGGGCATGCGCAAAAGCATAGCTGCCAACATTCGTATTCTTTTTAATCAATTAAAACCAGAAATTTTGTATATATATATAACCATTAATGAAACATTATCGAAACACCAACAAAAACTATGAAAATATGAATTAGTATGTAATAATAAATTGACAACAATAGTGTTCCCCAACACACTGAATATGGATTCCATATACATATTTAAAAGAAGAAGAAATTAAATTAAAAATTGAAAAAATGAAATTTGTGGAATTTAGACAGAATCTTCAGGTCCCAAATGCCTAAATACCACAAATAAAATGTGTGGTTTCATCATCATATTAGCCATAACATTGTTAAAGAATATGATTTTGGGACTACCACACCTTAATAGAGAAAAAATCTGTGAAAAAATCATAAAGTTCAAATAATAAAAACAATATTAAAAAGGAAAGAAACCTTACCCATATAAGAGAGAGAGAGAAAAAAAAATATATATATTAAAATAAGATAATGTGATTTTAATTTAAGTCTTCCTTTTACAAAATTTCTGGTTTTAATTGATTAAAAATAATACTAAGTTTGGCAACTGTGTTTTTGCGCATGCCCGAATGATTCATTCGAATATCAAAATCATTCATTATAGCCATCACTACTAAATAGTGCAGTAGAATTCGAATAAGTAGAATTCGAATAAGCAGAATTATAATGCTCTGTATCATGTACTTAAAAGTTACTGAAAATTGCTGTTTAAGTCCGCTATTCAAAACTGCGAAGAGCTTAAATCAGCAGATTTGAGAAAGCCGAACTTGAATTCAAATCATACTCTTGAAATAAGTTTCCTTGGCCAGCAACTTTAGACTGCACTATGGACTGTTTCACTATAGCATATTGTCCACTTGAAACTTTGACAATCTTTATTGTTTCAGAAATCATTAAGTTAGAAGTAAAATGTGGTCTTTAAAAGGCATGAATATTCAGAAAACTTTTGTTCTTGAAAACATTTCAAGAATTTTTCCTGTTTTAAAAATTGTTAATCTAGTTTATAGGTACAAATTAATAAAATAAAATTAATTTACAGTTTACTGGAGATTTTTATTTATTTCTGGGTAAGAAAATATTCCTAAATAGTAATAAGTTGAGAGTGTTAACTTTACTGTTTCTTCTCCTGTTTTAATCAAATATGTACAATTTTTGAAAACAAAACGTGTAAAAACAATCTAAAGAAAATCATAAGTAACCTTAAAATGTAGCAGTGATCCATCTCAAGGCTTCATAAAATAATTCTTATTCAGTGCCAAGGAGAAAAGAAAAGGTGAGAAACAACAATGGAAACATACATGTTTACTGCTGCTGTTTTCACGCTCTTTCAATTTGCAGTGAAAAAGGGAGGCTCCTTTTGAAGCCTTCAAATAGAGGGAAAAAATATTCTGCTTAATATACTTTTTCATTACATTGATTTTTACGTATCACGAATTCATCGTAGCACAAAAGTTTATGTTTATCTAATATACAGATTTTCCCTATTTAAGCATAATGTAAACATTCGAAACGATTAATGTCTAAATAATAACTGGGAAAAAAATCTTTCACTTAATTTAAAATATTTAAAAAGTACGTGAAATAATTTATTTTCTCTCACTTATCATCGAATTTCATATTCTAAATTTACGAGAGATTTTCAAGAAATGGTAGGCAAATAAAGATATATATACACCTTTCTTTTTTATCATACTTTTAAACATTATATTAATTGTCCTGAGTCAATGATCAAAGTCAGTGGTGAAGTAAAATGTTTGAAAATGGCATATATGAAAGAAAATAAATGTAACGCATAGCCTAGTAACACGGCGTAGTAACAGCGTAAAAACTTATTATATTTGAAACTCATATGACGGATAACGTTTAAAAAAAGAAGGTAAAACTAACGATACAATAGATTCTAAAATTAAAAGCACTTGATCCATTTAACAACTGCCCAGAGTGCGTTTAATTTTGTCAAAGTGCTTTTCTAATGGCCGCGAGGAATTTTATATCAGTTTGATAAATAAGGGGGTGGGTGTTCCTCCTGCGGTCACTTTTCATGATTGTTATCTACGTTCTTCCCGACCCTTATAAAAAGACCCTTATGAGTTATTGATAAAACGATCATGTCAAAGTGAAGTTAAATGCCTTATAATGTTATAATCGTAGTTTTAAAGCATGATTTTAAACTTCTTTTTCTTTTTTCCTTATATATATATACGTACTTACAAACGCTTTAATAAAAAAAATTGCATGTTTATAAATATGCGTTAAATAAGAAAGGGAAATTCAAACAAAATAATTTTTTAAATGTCGAAGTCCTTATATCTGATTTTATATCTAAAAAATGTCGGCATTAAAAAGTAAAGAAAAGAAAGAAAAAAAAAAACGTGATTCATGATATAGCATTAATAGAACGACCTTGTCAAAAATAAGTAAATGTTTTCTAATATTATAATCATAGTTTTAAAGCATGATTTAAACCCCACCCCCACCCTCTTTTTTTTTCAATATGTTTTTGTGGAGTGTTTAAAAACTCTGGTTTATAATATCTGTTAAATTTGAAAGGGAAATTTAAAGAAAATAATTTTTTTTAATGACGAAGTATTTATATCTGCTTTTGCTTTTATATATAAAAATATTCTTGTTAAAAAGTAAAGAAAGAAATATATGGTTTGTGATATAATATAGTAATATTAATAGAACGAAGTAAAAATGAAGTAAATGTCTTTTAATGTTATAATCATAGTTTTAAAGCATGATTTAATTTAATTTTTTTAACTAGAGTTATGTTCAGTATACTTAGAAAATGCTTCAAAGAAGATGTAGTAGATTGTTAATATCTTTTAGATTTGAAAGGAAAATTTACTGTTTTTTTTAAATTGCGGAATATTAACATATGCTTATATATATATATAGTTAAAATGAAATCACATGTGTGAAAAACTAAGAAAGAGACAGTATAAAATTTAAATGAAACGATACTACAAAATTAAACCCAAAATATGTATATGTCTTTATTTTAAAAGAAAATAAAAGATAAGAAAGAAGCCGTGACTTATGATATCACAGTATCAATAAAATTATCTTATCAAAATGAAGGTAATAGCTTCTAATCTTGCAATTAGAGTTTTAAAGCATGATTTGAATTTTTTTAAATATATAATTATGTTAAAAATCGCTTTAATAAAAGTAGATAATGTTTAGTGTTTAAAACATTTGTTAGATTTGGAAGAAAATATTTAATTAAAATTATATTTTAAATCCCGAAGTTCTATTCATATCTGTCTTTAAATTAAAAATAAATTTCATATTAAAATGAAGAAAGATAACTGTGATTTATAATACAATATGTACAGTATTAATAGAACGATATTGTCTAAATGAAAGTACTGTCTACTAATGCTATAACAATCAAAGCTTTAAATTTTGATTTAAACGTACTTGTATGTTCATTATTAAAAAAAATATTTTGTTAAAAGTAGGTGTTTAAACATGTTATAATATTTATTGAATTTGAAAAAATATATTTTTTTTAAAATGACGATGAGTCTTTAAATAAAAGAAAGAAAAACTAGCATTTATAAAATGTAATAAAATAAGATTTTGATATAACGAAATTTTCAAAATGAAGTATATGCTTTCTAATGTTATAATCATAATCTTAAAGCATGATTTAAAATTGCTTCTTTTGAAACGTAGTTATTTTCAATAATTTAAAAATGCTTTGATAAATTTAGAATATGTTTTAGAATTTTTTTTCTAAATTGAAAACTTGAAACGAAAATTATAAAAAAGAAATGCATGGCGAAGTCTTTATGCTTGTAATTATAAAATAAAACTTTTTTATTATTATTATTAAATAAATACGAAAAAGAGGAAGAAATAAAATCCTCTAATTTGTGGTATATTAATAGAACGATTTGTCAAAAAGAATTTACTATCTTCTAATGTTATAATCGTGCTTTTAAAATATAATTTGAAGCGTTTTATAAACGTAGCTATGTTATTATTTTATTTTTATTCATATCTTTTTCCATAAAAGTTAAATTTTACAAGGTACATATTTATTATTTACTGAATTTCAAAAGAAGGTTTAATGAAAATGAATTTTCAAATGATAAAATATTTAAATGCAATTTAAAATGCAATAATGACCTCTAAATAATAAACATAATAACGAATAAATTTTGTGTTTAATGTGCTTTATTTTATTTGTGTGTGTATTTTGTGAAATAATGTTTGTTCATAATAAATCATTATTTTTAGCATTTATTAGTTTATTTTTTATGCATCTTTATTTTTATTTGCAGATTAATAATATGAATTTTTAATGTATACAGAATAGATTTCCAGTAAAATTAGTTTTGTGATTATACAGTAAAATAATTATTATAATCTCTGAGGTACTCGCCTGTAAAACTAGTTTTGTGGCAATACAATATGGAAATAGTAATTAGAATCTTTGAATTGCTAGCCTGTAAAACTAGTTTTGTGACAATACATTAAGATAATAATTTATACTTGTGAATAGCTTGCTAGTAAAACTATTTTTGTGAAAGATAAAACTATTAAATAAAAATTAATCATAGGAGTTGGTTAGTTTTATAAAAGCTTATGTCTTTCATATCATGGCTTCATCAGTAATGTTGAATTTTAAATATTTTTTGTAAGTGAGAAAAAATGAATTTCATTTAAATAAATAAACAAATTTTTAATAATAAATAAATATTAAAAATTAATTTACTTATTTGTTTATTTGTTTATTTGTTTATTATTATAGATAAAATAAACATATATATAGTTTTTAAATTAAAATAGTATTTAAATATTTTTTTATAACTGTAAACTGTTTTTAAATTTATTTCATAAATAAGTAAACCAAATTCTTTAATTGTGTTTTCTTGTTCAGACAAATATATTTTTTTTAAACATTCTGAAACTTTTCAGTGGTTCTCGTCAATGGTGAAATACCATGTTAACTTAAGGGGAAATTATAAAGAGAATTAATTACACATGACCTAATACATTTTTTTCAAAATTTGGTTTCATTGGGCGTCTGATATTAGTTGCAATCTGTAAGGGAAAGATTTGTTTCGCAAATCTAAACTGGTTACTTTCTGGCCCATTTTTTTTCATTTAATTTTGTTCGCAAACGCATGAAATTGACAAGTGTTGTTATTCAGAAATTATGTAATCCAAAAGGGTTTTTTTTTCTATTTTTATTTTATTTTATTTTTTTTTTTGGTAAAGCCAGGAAATCTTTCAGAAAATACTGTTAAAGTTGGCGTCTTGAACCGAATTTCCGGACGCGACAGCTCGGTAAAGGAATGAAATTGCTGTCATGAGAAAACAATAACTTATAACTCTATATGTAGTGATTTTTTTTTTTTTAATGAAAAAAAAAAAAAAAAAAAACTTTTTGATTACAAATAATTTCAATCATTATGCTTGAAAGCCCAATAGCAGAAACAGCGCAGGATGGCAGCGGATACTGCAGATTATTTAAGACTTAAACAACTTAAAAAGAAAGGCTGGTCTTTAAAAAAAGTTATTTTAAGTCCCTACATTTATTGTATTTGCTTTTATTATTGTTATATTTTCTTTGTAAATGCAAGCTTTGCCTGTTTCATGAATTACTGTTATTTCTTCTGATAGTAAGCTTGGTTGGGGTCGCATATAAATTTTGATTTACTGCAGAAATTTCTGGTATTGGACCTGCAAGTGTCATGTATATTTTCCGTTTAAAATTGAGTTAGATAATGTATCAGAAAGTTGGGCGTTGTTGAACGGGTGTGTGTGTGTGGTGGGTGGGGGGGGGGGGGGGGTTGAGAACCGCCTTAAAAATATATATTCTGTAATTAAAAAAAAAAAAAAAAAAAACACTTTAAAATAAAATATATCAAATATGAGATTTTATTCAATCTAATTATATATATTTTTTCTTTTCTTCTTTCAGTACCACCTGGTGAACCCAGGATCACACCGCCAAATCCTATAGCTAGAGAAAACGAACCAGCAGCTCTAACATGTTCCAGTGAAGGAGGTAGTCCTGATCCCACCATACGATGGTACAGAGATGGTGTTTTATTGCAAGGACAGGTACAAAAAGGTGGATCAAGGGAAAGGCCTACGTCAAGTGTCCTCACCGTCACACCGAGGCTCGAGGATGATGATTCAGTCTATCGGTGTGTTGTCTGGAACAGAGCGCTGAAAGAAGACATCAAATTAGAAACCAGCGTTAGCTTACGAGTTCACTGTAAGTACTGATCATAAGATATTTTGTTGTTACTTTCTTCATTCTTAACAAGAAGGGAGAATAGAATTCATGAAAATTTTCGACTTCCGGTTTTCGACGGATTTATACGTTTTAGAAGGTCCTGAACACTATTTGACTATTTTTTAGAAAATGTCTGTTCGAAAGTACATCCAAAAGTACATCCCCTCCCACATTTGATAATGTAAAAATTGAAATTCCATTTAGAAGTCATTTAAGGAGCCATAAAAGCAAAAACGCAGGTCTTTGCTACCATCGTTAATACATTTAAAAATATATATCAGCCGTGTTTGGCAGCTGTCCAAAAGTGAACTGTCAAATTATGGAGACGACTAAAAATCCCTACTGAAAGAAATAGGACTTTGTCGCTAATCAACTGGATTAACAAAAGAAAAATGTATAAAAGTCAATTTTCAGACGAGAAAATTTAGTTAACAGTTCATTCAATAATTAGTAAATAATGTAAAAATGATATGATCAATCACAAAAGGAGCCTCGTAAAAAATAAAACAAAACCTACAAAAAAAAAAATCAAATATTTGGCCCTTTTAGAGCAATAGTTAAAGAGTTGTGATAGAAACATGGTTGTTTTCCTTTTTTTTTTTTTTTTTTGTCAATGCCAAATGGTGATACAGACTCCTTTCCGGCAAACTCTTTCTACTTCTCGTTACTTTTTGCAGGATTCCTGTACCGATTGAACAGTTATTTTTTACGTTATTCGCTTATTATTGAGTGTATTCTAACCTATTTTCTCCTGTGTAAACTGGTTTGTATAAAAGCAAAAAAGTCGAGTACTTACCTTATACAGGTAATCAGTGGTGTAGTCGTAAAAAAAACAGAGGGACGCTATAGGCAGAGGATATACACCATAGAGTATACGCTATAGTTACACGTTATATACGGAGTTATCCAGAAGGTAAACGGCTTATACCATTGTATACCCTCCACTACATCCCTACAACCCTTGTTACACCAATTCTATCTTTTTTTTAAAATCTATCTGCATCAGCTGTGTTGCGTCAATTCGTCGCGCACAATTCATCGCGGAACAATTCATCGCGCAAAATTCATCGCAGCGTCAATTCGTCATGGTGTCAATTCGTCGCGGCGTCAATTCGTCGCAACGAAAATGTTTTTGATGTCTATGATGATAAAATAAAGATAATTTAGTAAAATTATTTAATGATAATTTGCTTTTTAAATTAATCGCATGTAAATTGTTAGTTATAATTCTCTATATCTGAAAAACTAACTATCATTAAACATTTTTATTAAATTGTCTTTATTTTATCATCATAGCCTTCAAAAACATTTTCGTTGCGACGAATTGACGTCGCGACAAATTAACATCACGGCGAATTGACGCTGGTATGAGTTGTCGCCGTGACGAATTGACGCTGCCATGAATTGTGCGCGATGAATCGTGCGCCACGAATTGACGCAGAACCGCCATCAGCACTGGCTAACCATGAGACGACACCAATGCCTTAAAACAGGTTTTTCCGCAACAACTATAGTAACGCAAAGAAGCAGTTTCTCTAATGACCCAACAGTACTCAATTTTAAAAAGAGTGTAATGTTATCTAAAAGCTATTTATTATTACTTTATAAATACATTAATACATTGATATTTTTTATTATATATTAAAGCTATTTTTTATTACTTTTTTCGGAAAAAAAAATGTTTTATCAAAACCTTTTGTTCTGCAAACACTACATTTAATTTGTATGCAGTCATCAATAGTGTTGTAAAACCAGCTTTATTATTCCACAATGTAATTGAAAATTCGATTCATTTTTATAAGAGGCGCAATGCAGATAAATTTTATCGCATTTCAATGTGGATTTTCCCATTTAATATAAAATAAATTAGTACAATAATTTTTCAGCGTGATCTACGATTCGAATGCAAACATTCTGTTGTTTAGGTTAAGCAATTTATTATAAATGTTTATAAATTTCTTAATTTGGTGGATACATTAAATTATTCAAACAATCCTTTGAGTGTTTACGCATTTATCAAAAATTCTCTAAATTCTGTATTGCTGTAAAATCATATTTATTGTTCTAATATGCAATTGAAAATTTGGTCTATATTAAAAGGGAACGTAACAAAGATGAATTAATTGTATTATGTTTCAATTCTAAATTAAAATCGTAATATTTCACGTAAAAACACAAATAATTTTTATTTGAAAGCAACAGAATTATTCATTATTAAATAAAACAATTTATTATTTATTCCTTCGAAAAAAAAAGAAAGAAAGAAAGAAAAAAGAAAAGAAAAAGAAAGAAAAAATAAGTATATACTTAAAAATAGTTTTATTTTTTAACACTTTTTTAAACATTCAATGTTCATCTTAAACAACACGCTTAATTTTTTGACTGTATTTCATTTCCTCCCCCCTTCCCCTCCCCCCCCAAAAAAAATCCTTTACAATACATTAATTTGGCGTGAGTACCGAACTCGATTATGAAAAATTCACTGCTTTTTTTTACGTTCGGCAGAAAGCGCAAACAAGTGAATTTATTAAAAAAATATATAATTTTTGCCCTGTTTCTTTTTTAAGATAGAGCAACAGGAAAGAATAAATGAAACATTATTTAAACTACATTTTTAAGGTTTCTAAATGGATTTCTCAACGTATAATCGTAAATTAATTAATATGAAACTATTTTTTGATACAAGCGCTTTTTTTTAAATATTATACTCTTTATTTTTTATATATAATTTATTTTCTACTTTTTAGCCTTTAAAATGTTTCATTGCGGCAGTTTCGTAGCCATTTGGCATATTTTAGCGAGCGTTTATTGACGGACGATTAAATTTATTGTTATTTACAACTCGTATACAATCGTACGAGTCACAGAAAATATTAGACGGTTTATCACACCTGTAGCGGGCTAACGGAAAAGTGCCTTAAAATTAATGTATTAAATTGTAATTAAGTTCTTAAAATATTTAAAATATTCTATTCTACGGTATATTTGAAAATTTGATGCAATAAATTGTAAGAAAATTTTTATAAGACAAAGTACAATATATTTCAATTATAAAATTGCCTCTAATTTAACACAAATTCATGAAAACACTTTTGATAAATTTCATAAAAAACTTAGCAGAAATTAATTTTAGCGTGTTTTTTATCTAAATTATCATATTCATAATATTGCACGTAAATACACATATAATTTAGAAGAGTACACATGTATATAATTTAGAAGAGGAAGAAAATACAACTTATTATTCATTTTTAGAAAAAAAAATAATCTTCGCAAAACCTTTGATTCTACAAACATTTGCTTTGGTGTTAATGCATTCAACACTAATTGTTCTCTCTGTAATATTATAAAAATATTTTCATTGCTCCCGATATAATTAAAAATGTCATACATAAAATTTAACTTTATTTTTTTTTTTTTTTTTTTTTTTTTTGGAGGGGAAGGGGGGGGGATGATAAACAAACAAATAAAGCTCCATAAAATCCCCTTTTCTACAAATATTTCACTATTCGTGTATTCATTAGTAATTCTTTGCCTTGTAATACCATAAAATCAACTTTGTTATTCTATCAAACATATTAGAGAACATATTTTAAATTTTCAAAATCGTACTGTTTCACGTAAGAACACAAATATTTGAAAGAGAGAAGTAATTTATTATTTAATAATGTAATTTATTATTCCCTTTTTTGGGAGGAAATAAACAATCAAACAAATCTTCATAAAACCCTTTATTCTACAAATATTTAACTCTTTGTGTATTCATCAATAATTCTTCGCTCTGCAATACCATAAAATCAACTTTATTATTCTACAATGTAATTGAAAATTTGATACATTTTATAAGACAAAGTTCAATATATTTCAATTCTAAAATTTCGTCTAGTCTGAAACAATTTCATATTACAATTCTTCATGGCAGTCTTAAATTCGAATAGAAGCAATTTATTCTACAAGTTAAGCAATTTATTTTATAATTTCATTCTCCAGCGATGATTGTGTGTTGAACGGAACTGATATGCCCTAAAAATGTTCAAGAGGAAAATTCCGGAACATCAGCAGAAAATTCGCTGAGTAAGCTTTTATAAAACTGTCTCGGGCTTTATCTTTTGTAGCTTTTCTTTGACATTTTGAATAGTGATAGTTGAGAGATTATGGATAAAGATGAGTGGGTTAGATTTTATTCCATGTCGTGGAGATATATACATACTTGCATGTACAATAAGAAACTCCGGCTTTCAATTTTGTTGCTAGGAGTACGAAGTACTGCTGTACTTCGTACATTTTTCTTTTTTTTTTTCGGTGACTTCAAGATTAAACTCTTACGGAATTGTGAAGTGGAGGTTTGTTAAAACATGAAATATGAGGAGTCAATGTTTTATCGATCTTTGCATATAACTCCAGATTATGAATCGATTATGAAACAAATCAAGCGTTTATTGCGATGAATAATTATCTTTTCTCTTTTTTAATTAGTGATTGAAAAAATGAGTGGTTTAGATTTTCTTCCATGTCGTGGAGATACTGCTTTTTGGTACAATAACAAACTGTTTTCAATTTGGTTGGAAAAAACATTGGTACTGATGTACCTAGTATATTTTTTTTTTTTTTTTTTTTTTTTTGTAACTTGAAGATTACAATCTTTCAAAATTGTGAAGTTAAAATTTGTAAAACACATTTGTCTTAATGTTTTAGTCATAAATATAGCTTTTTTCTTTTCTTCTTTCAATTATGAATAAAGGTTTGGATTTCCTCTCGCGTCGTGAAATAGATACAACTTCGGCTTTTAATTTTGTTGCTAGGAGTATTAATACTGCTGTAACCTCGTACACTTTTTTTTTTTTTTTTTTTTTTTTTTTTGGTTACTTCACAATTAAACATTTTCAGAATTGTCAAATGCAGATTTGTTAAAACATAAAATATGAGGATTCGATGCTTTATCGATCTTTGGGTATAACTCCAAATTATGAATTGATTGTGAAATAAATTAATAGTTTGTTGTAATAAACATGTTATAAGTATAACTTTCTTTCTTTTTTATTTTATTTTATTTTTTTAATTATGGATAAAAATGAGTGGTTTAGATTTCATTTTGTTTTTTTTTTTTGGTAACTTTAAGAATAAGATCTTTTAAATTTGTAACACTTGTTTGAGTCTTTGTATTTTATTGATCTTTGCATATTATCCCAGATTATTAGACTGTAGACATTAAATTTAGACTGTTGAATACGTTAAGCGTTTGTCGAGATGAACATGAAACATGTATAGATTTCTATTATTTTCTTTTTTTCCCCTGTTTTCTTTTCTTTTTTTTCTCTGTTTTCTTTTCTTTTCTTTTCTTTTTTTTCCTCTGTTTTCTTTTCTTTTCTTTTTTTAAATCATGGATAAAACTTTAGATTTCCTTTCGTGTCTTAAGATATGTACACAATTGAATACAGAAGCGATTTTTTTTTTCTGCAACTTCAAGATAAAATTCTTTCGAAGTTGTGAAGTGGAAATTTGTAATATATCAGTTTCGTGCTTTATTGATTTTTGCATATGATTCCTGATTCATTAAAATGCTGAATGTTAAAACTTATTAAAATTGGAACACTGAATGAATAATTGAATAAAGTGAACCACAATTAGAGCATTTGGTTGAATACAGCAGAAAATTTTGCTTTAAATTTATGAACATAATTAAGGAGATTTTATTTATACACATTCGATGCTTGATTATATTTTTAAATTAAATTGAACAGATTAAAATATTCTATTTGAGACTTTCAGCTGGACCATTACTTTTAATTTAAAGTAAAATTCATATAGATTGCATTAAATGTGTATTAAATATTTTGCGCGAAATAATACGACATAACTGGAAAAATTTAACAGACAGTGTTTGATAAAAATACTTTAAAAAAATGCTTTAAATGTACTTAGTATTGTTATGCACAGAAGTATCGCACTTAAGTTCCCTAAAGAAATGGGCTCTTATATACTTTAATTATTATTTTTAAATCTTAAATTTGTGTCACAACTTCTGCTTTGAGTGTAGAATAAAAATGTACCCTTAACTTGACATTTTACATTGCTGCAGATCTCTAGAGCAAGTTTTGTCATTCTTCTTTTAGTAGGAAGACATTTATTTCTCTTTTCTGAAACGAGGTCATGTTTTTGATTTCATTTGCAGACGACTTCTGCATAATTGTAAAAACATGACATTATTCAGATGGCAACCGAAATAAATATTTATCCAAAATATATAAAAGACAAAATTCTTGATTTTAGCATTTGTGTATGCTGTTTCAAGGTTTCAAAACAAGAAAAAAACCTCTACAGAAATGTGTACTTAGACAATAGAAAATAAATAATTTAATAAAAATTTCAAATAAATACAAAAATAATCAAATAAAGTTTAAAATATTTCATACTATCATAGAAACAATTTGTTTCCACTCAAACTAACCAAATTCGAAATATTTTTCAGAAAAGGTATTACAATTTAGATTATTTTTCAACTAAGATGAAATGTAACTGATTTAATTCTTACCGAACATTTTAATTTACTGCAATTTAAATAAAAATAATTTATTGCACCAGATTAAATATAAATAACTTCGAATTCATTGAAGGTTTTCCAGTAATCCGGCGTACAATAACAGGATCCATTATCTCTTTTTCTTTTCTTTTTCTTTTCTTTTGTGTATATGGCATATTTAATATATTTCTAAGTACCCTTTTCTGGTTAAATATTTAAAATATTGGTAATTTTTAAATCAATTAATCATTCTTGTTCATTTTTTTTTCTAGACGCTCCTCGAATTACGATAGTCTCTGGGAATCCTCTGAACGTTCTAGAAAATGCTGATGCTCATTTAAGTTGTTCAGTTATAGCATCACCTTCCGCCCGATCTATAAGATGGGTGAGGAATAACCATCTACTCTCTACAACACCTAATCACACTATTAGAGCTGTGACTGCCGAAGACAGTGGTAATTACACATGTGTAGCAGACAATGGTGTAGGAGAACCTTCAAAAGCTAATCTTGAACTAATAGTTCTGTGTAAGTATTCTATTTTATGCCAATTTAGTAGATTTAGTTTTTTCTCATTTTATTGTATAGAATTCTCAAATTCAGTTGTAGTTTTAAAAGAAAATCTTCAATCTTTGTAATAATTTTTTTTTTTTAAAACCACATGCACTTTTGTTTAAAACTAAGCAATTATAATTTTGTGTAAAAAATTACATATGGAATATTTTAAATGAAAAAATATGTTACATAGCCATGGTAAGTAACACATATGTTCTATACAGGTGACATATCTTATTTAATGTTATGGCTTTTCCAAAATAATAGAAATAATAATAGTAATAATGATAGTAATAATGATAATACTAATAATAACAAAATTACGACTAAGCGATACAATAAATAGTGGATAGAGGACGGAAGATAGAGTATGTTTATATATACATATATAGGACCCGATAAAATACGCGGAAGTTTTACCACTTTAGTGTAAAAGTAATTTCCATCTTATTTAATCTCAGTATTTCTGTTTTAATAAAGGAAACACTTCTTTTAAAAAAATACTGGTTTCATTCATTTGGTATAAAGTTTCATTAACAAAATTTCTCGTATATTTCAACGAAGTATAATTAATGAAGAAAAAAAAATGTTATAAAGCAGTACATGATTTTTTGATTTTTTTTTTTATCGTTTATAGATGGACCTCAAGTGAAAGTCCCTACATATCAAGAGGTAGCAGCAGGTGATACACTGGTCGTAAAGTGCGATGTGATGTCAAAACCACCTCCTCATATGATCCAGTGGATGAAAGAAGGCGATCCATACTTCAGACAGCTGGGCGATACTTTAAGAATTGACAGAATATCGGTCGATGACGGAGGACGTTACATCTGTCAGGCTGCAACATCTTTTAGGCCCTCGGGATCCAATATTCAGACTGAAGCGACCGGAAATGGAACAGTTACAGTTAGAATTAAACGTAAGAGCAGTTATTTATTTATTTTGTACTTGTTGAAAAGATAAGGTTTACCTTACACAAATTTAAGTATCTTTAAGCGTAGCAAGGTACATTCCCCCTCTTTTACCAGTAAAATATTTCAGCTTTGTTTTCTATGCAAGTATTTTATTACACAAGATAAAATTACATCTATAATAGATTTAAAAGTAAGAATAGTTATTTACTTATGTTGTACTTTTCTTGGAAAGATAAGAGTTACCTTACACATATTTAACTATCATGAGCGTAACAAGGGACATTCCCCCTCTTTTACGAGTAAAATACTTCAACTTCGTTTTCTATACAAGTATTTTTTACATAAAATAAAATTACATCTATAATGAATAATAATCCTTTTAAGTTACTATTATTAGTGTAGAAATAGTTTCATATTCAATATAGTGTAGCTATTTTGAAAATTATATATGTTTTGAATGGTTAGCAAATTTAAAAAATCATTTATTTCAAGAAGGGGGGGGGGGGACTGCAGTTTTTACAAGATTGTTTTCAATAGCCTCTTCTTTACTACAAAACTAAAGAGAGGGAGAATGAAAAACGCATCTGCTTAAAGCAGAATTCCATTTTGACTTAAAAATTTTAAAAAAGCCAAAACCATTGTAAACTTTTGCTTCTGTTTCCCTCTTTTTCACTGTACCATTTTCACCGTTTTCCACTAAAGAAGGAATTTCTTTGGGAAGAAACAACTGCATGCTAAAAACTTCTAGGCGTTTTTACTTTCCTTTACACTGCTTTTATACGTTACATATTTATGTTTATATGCTACATTTTACTCTACAATGTTAATTAACTATTTGCAGATAAACCTGGTCAAGCAGAAGTTCTTCCTGTACAACCAGTAGCTATAGCAGGGCGGCCTTTTACTTTATCTTGTACAGCTCATCCTTTGGGATGGCCTCTACCTGAATACAGCTGGTGGAAAGAAGGGCAGCAGAAAGAAGATGTTACGACACAAAAATCTAACTACACTCTAATATCAGCCCATATGAGCCACGAGGGCAGATACTTCTGCCAGCCTTCCAACAGCCTTGGGCGAGGAGGAACTGCGTCAGTTTATTTAACAGTACACGGTAAACTATTTTTATTTTATATTTATATTCAATTTTTCTTGTTATTATTACTGTATGTCTTTCCTCTTATTTGCGATAGAATAGCTATTATTTTAGTTTGTTGAGAAAACGTTACCAAAAAAAAAAAAAAAAAAAAGTAAGACATTTTGATTATGGGAGATTTAAATGTTTAAATCCTGTTGAATCAGGATTTTTTTTTTAAATACAAACTAATCCATTAGTATGAATTAAATTTTTGAAATTTACCTGTACAATGCCCGGGTTTAGTTCTAATTGTACGGTTATGCGGGTGAGCAGTAAGATTCTACGCTTTTGTGCAACATTTAGTAAATAATCTTAAAATATTATTTTGCATGTCACTCCATAGGATGGAAAGAAACCGCGATCATGGAAAAAGACAGGCATTTCGATCATGGAAAGGGAACAAAGTAATATGCCAAAAAAAAAACTATACAGAGATTTGAACTGAAAGCATTAAAGCCATCCTCATCTGCATATTTTATTGACGAATTAGCGGTAGCAAAATATATATTTTAAAATAAATATTAAAAAGAATCATTAACCATAGCTACTCTGGATGGAGCTTCAATAAATTTTGGCAATAACGCAGTTTCTTTTATTGTTATTTTATTTTTTGGCATTAACATTTCTTTTATTTTTCGTTTAGAACCAGCTTCAATAGTGATACCTTTGAGACCACAGGTCATCAAAAAGGACAAAGATAGAGATTATAGTATTACATGTAGAGCTCGAGGCAAGCCAAAGCCAAAAGTAAGATGGCTGCAAAATGGCCAAGAAATTTCTGAAGACAGCATGCTCTTCCACGTCTCTACAACTGAAGTTGTTGAGGACAACAATGCCTTTACAGTTCAGAGCACCATTTCTTTTGCTGGACCAAGTCGTCGTGAGAATGGTTTAGCGCCTGGTGATAGAGGTCGCTATACATGTGAATTCGAAAATGGATTTGGTGAAAGTGCTCGATCAGAAATGATGCTAAGAATAGAACGTAAGTTAATTATTAAGATTAATTATTAGAAAATAATTTAGAAATTTTAAACTTGAAATAAATCATGTTATGAGAATATATTTGTTTCTGGTAAAGGAAGGGTTTATTAATGTCTTTAAAATCCACTTGTATGAACATAGTTTATTATAGTTTATGAAGTTTTAAATTGTTTCTTTTATTACATTTTGATTTAACAAAGTTAAACAGTATTTTTACTGTAGTAATTTTTTTTTTTTTTTTTTTTTTTTTTTTTACATTGCTAAAATCAGAATTTCAGATTCTGAATTCTTTAATTACTTGTTTATTTTATTTTATTTATTTTGTTTTTTTATTATTATTATTATTTTATGAAATTTTTCATTATGCACACGGAATAGTTACTGATATTAATCGAATTAAATTTTAAGTAAGTCAAGCGAGAAAATTAAAACCTTATTCCTTTTTTTCATAATTTTACATAAAGAGGAGAAATGTAATGTTAGGATTATTTATGAAGTATTAATTTTAAATATAAAAACTCATCTAAAATTGTTTTATAGTTCTTTTTTATATTACCCTCAACCTTCCAGGAGTAAATTTTTGCTTAAAACTTATATTTTATCTTTAATTTTATCTTTAATTTTTTTATTTTAAACTTCCTACAACTACTTGCGCATGTACAAAACTAAAATATTGAGCAACATTAATATCGTCTGCAAGTATTACCAAGCACATAAATATCTTGGGTGAGCGGTCTTAACAGCACAAGTCAGTTTTTGGTCAAATCAGTATATTTGCATATTTCATAGTGAAAATATGATATCTATGGGCAGTTGAAAGAATATGTCAAGGTGGAAGGTAACGAACTGTTTTAGTTAGTGATCATAACAGTACAAGAAAGAAATGTTCGCTGTTATATATATTACAGTACGCACTGCACAAAACCAAACAGTAACAATTAATACTTTGCACTATTTGCACACACACATTTCACGGTTAAATACATTGATATTAACCGAAACGCCTGTAACCAATTAAACCTAAAACAGACGTACACAGTTTTTTCACTTTCCTCTAAAATTGCAATTTCGGACTTATATTGTTAAGACCGCCCACATAAGATACATCAAATCAAAGAACGAGATATTTTGCGTTTGATTTATTATTCCACAACCGTTAAAAGTTTAAAAAGTAGTTTTAAAATAGACATTTGCGTTTAGAGCAATTTTATTAATTTCCTACTGCTTTCAAATTTTCAGATTCGCCTGTTGTTCGACATACTTACAACCGTGTGGCCTTTGACGTTGGAGAGACTGCTGTCTTACAGTGCAAGATGCAAGCTTACCCCAGTCCACAGTTTGAATGGTTTTCAAGGGGTCGTATCCTTGATGAATATGGCAACTACGGAACCAACATAACTGATCTGGGAGAAGATATCTATGCGGGAGTTTTATCGATAAGAGATATGAAAGAAGAAGACTATGGCGAATATACCTGCCGTGCATCAAATCAGGTTGGAGACGATAAGAAGACCATCATAAGACTTGTAAGAAAAGGTTAGTATCTTTGAAATAATTTTTATTTAAAGAAATTAGTTAGAAATGTGTTAATCTTATTACAGTGTTCTCTATGAAGTCAGAACCAAAATAAAAGGCTGCTTCACTCACGCGAAAACACCCGCTCGCTAATGTTAATACATGGGAGAAATATTTTATGATATCTCGTTCGCATTTCAATATTTTTAAATGATTTCTTTTGCATTGGATAGCTGAGGTTGATCGCTATGCAAGTCTTTTTGTACTTTTTCGATTTTGATGTTTTTTTGTTTTATTAAGATACTTTCGGAACTGGTTTCGAAAGTGAAAGTATCCTAAATTAAAAAAAAAAAAACTGCAACCAAAATCGAAAAAGTAAAAAAAGGCCTGTATAGAGATCGATCTCAGCTATCCAATGCAAAAAAAAAAAAAAAAAAAAAAAAAAAAAAAAGTAAATAAATAAATAAAAGAAATAATAATAATAACAATAATAATAATTTAAAATATTGAAATACGAACGAGATATCTTAAAATATTTCCTCCATAGGATTAACATTAGCGAGCGGGTGTTTTCGCGTGAGTGAAGTAACCTCTTAAGGGGGCTGTCTAACGTAAAGGCTCTAACAGTTCGAGAATTCCCATGTTAATTTTGAGCGAAATTTAAAAGTAAAGTTTTTTTATTACCCAATAGAATTTTCGAAATTTGGTTTTTATCATAAAAAGTTAACATCCGGTATCAATGCCTTACGTTTAAAAACATGTATTTTTCTAAATTTCGGATCTTTTTTAAAAAACAATAAATTTACAAATCTTCATTTAGGCGAAACTTAAAAGATATATCAACTTTTAAAAAATATTTAAAACCAGACGATTTTTAAAAATGCAATACGCCGGCATCGAATAGCATTTTTCTGCTGGTGAAAATAAAATTTTGAAACTGTCATTGATGACTTTTTAAAATTTTCCCATACGTTAATATGAGATTTTACGATAAGAGAGGATCACTAATGCGTTTCTCTTTAACAAAATTTTGAAAATCTTTAAGACTTTGCAACCGAGGTAAGACTTACGAGGATACTTAAAAAATAAAGATATGTATATGTAATTCATATTATATTATGGGGATGCATTATATTATTATTTTTTTTTTTTTTACTATACGAATATATTGAAACAAAACGCGCCAGAAAGTGAGTCAGATAAATAAAATACGAAAATTATGTGTTAAAACAACAGATAAGTATAAATTACCAAAGCGAGTGTTTCGAAATGGAATATAAGCCTGTTCTGAAATAATCGTTTGGCTATTTGCGTGTTTGACTTCAAACAATATGTGTCTTGCTCTCGTCTGACGAAGGAACAAGATTATATTCCGCTCTGAAACGCTCGTCGTGTTAATTTATATTTATTTGTATTTTTAGTACAAATTTCTTTTATTATATATACGTCTATATTCCTTGCATTTTGCACAAAAATACTACAAGGTTTGAGATATTTTAATGGGCTAATGAAGTAATATTTTATATTAAAGGTCCTCCTGAAAGACCAACTCACTTGGAATTGATCGAAGTTAGTTCTGACAAGGTAACTTTGCGATGGCAAGAAGGATTCAATGGTGGATTTTCTAATACAGAATATTTAGTAACGTACCTTAATACTGAAACTGGACGTCAGATGAACGAATCATGCAGAACCCAAAACCTCTGCCAGATTACAGGTAAATTTTGTAGCATGAGTTTAAATAACAATTATACAACAGGGATGAAAACAGCAAGTATTTAAAAATGAGGAAAATGTTAGAAGATTTTTAAAAAATATTTAAAAAGGGGGGGAATTTACACAGATATTTCTATGTTTTATTAAGATTACAAGCCTGAAAGTGACAATACAAATTTGTTCTCCACACTTTCAGGAATAATCTGTGTTTGACCTAACACAGGGATGGTGTATCTATGGTACGCGTGCCATGACTGGCACGCGATAGAATATTTTAGGCACAACATTGATAGAGATTCTAAAACAAAATAGAATCAAATTAAACAAAGCACCCGAATTTATAAAAACTGAGCTTTTCTCCCCTTTTTTTTTTCCTGAAATTGAAAAAAAAAATCGGAAAGCAACTAATTTAATTCCAATCTATTTCAATATGGGCTCAATAATTTATCAAAGAGAAGATTTGAATAATATCAAAAAGAAGAATATCAGGCAACATATGTATATATGCCAATGATGAAATTATAGTGATTCTGTATCAAATTTGCAATTTTGACAATTGTCCCCTCTATCTTTTACTACGAGTCATTAATTTTGGAAATGAATAATACTGAAATCTTAAATATAAACCGCTTGACAGATGATCCCAATTCAAATTGCATCCCGTTATAAGTAACTAGTTACAACCCCATATTAATAAATTATTCTCCAAATTGTAATAACAGTAATCGCATTTACTGGCTTTTTACTTTCTAAAATATGTTGCTATAATTATTACAAGTATGTTACAACCCCCATATTTTTTAATCCTAATAAGCAAAATATCAAGTAATTTAGAATCAATAATTTCCATACACTAAATTATTTTTTGGTTGTTGGGGACGCCAGGGTTACGTAAAATATTTTTTGAAAAAATTTGGCACGCGGATGAAAAAAGGTTCGCCGTCCCCGAGTCTTAATACCTAAATTGGTCAAAAAAAAAAAAAAAAAAAAACGGTGAAAGGTTCAGTAATGAATTTCACCACCCATTTCACATCGAAATAAAATTTAATAATCACCATAAAAATTATAAAATAAAATAGATACATCTGATTTTTTTTTTTTGCGGGGGAGAAAAAACCCATATTAAACGACTGTCACTTTGTAATAATATATTTTTTTAAATACTGGTTTAAAAAGTTTTTTTTTTTTTTGTTTATCGAACATTAGTAAATCACAATACGTATAATATATATATATATATATATATATATATATATATATACAAAAAGGGGAAAAAAAGATGATTTTCTGAAAGTGATAAAAAGCGGCAAATCGCGGATCCGCGGAAGATTTTCATCCCTGTAATAACAAAAACCAAAAGTAGAATTGTTCATAAAATACATTTTTTTTTTCAGGTTTATCAGCTAACACAGAATACCATTTCAAAGTCTTAGCTGTAAATCCACGGGGGTACAGTCCGTATTCAGAGGAGATGCCTGTTACTACGAAAGGTACTAACATTTGATTCCTTTTAATGTTGCATGATTCTTTCAGCTTTTAAAATGCATGATTCTGCATGTAGCAATTTGTATATGTGAAGCAATGTTGCACGTAAATTTGCGCATGCGTTAGAGCTACATATTCAGTGCCTACACATTTTAACACGTAGAGTGCCACAACTTCAATCTTAGATCTTTTACACAAAGAACTTTGCATGGTTGATTAAAACTTAAAATTGTACTCCATCTCTCGTTATTTCACTCACTTAATTAAAAAAGCTACGCATAAATATTACATATACAGGGTGCATCTGGATCGATGGTTAGAACTTTCAGGAGTGATAATACACACCCGAAAAAGAATTTTTGTGCAAAAAACCAGGATCACGCTCTAGTTATTCAGTTAAAAATACTCTGTATCTCACTCCAAGCCGAACTCGGAGTTTCGCTCATAATTCAACAATAATGAAGGTGTTGTAGCGATATTGTAAACATGTTTACTTTGCCTTTTGGTAAAATATGATAATATATCGAGAAGTGCTGGAAATAGCCACTATTTACGTTCAAACAACACTGAGCTAGATACTCCATAATTCAGAATATAGATAACAGTATATACGGTGTCACTGACCAAATTACAATGCTTTTCTAGCTATTCCCATAACATTTCATGCAAATCAAAATTAATTTGATGAAAATCTCGCTAAAATATCTCTATTATTGTTAAAGTTATAACCGAACATTTGGGTTCAAGTTGCAGTGAGAAGCACCGCAGCAACTCTAGTTGGTACTTGATGCGAAACACCTTTTTACCCACAGTCGGCGTATTAGTAGTTTTAACTGATGGCGCCGGTGAAGTCTGCTTGTACCTACCGTAATGGACTGAGCCTGGTGTACAGTCACAGCCCTCACCACCCTTGCTGCGATTCTGGCAGTGATATATCCTGTATTTTTGACTGCAAAAGTGGATTGCGACCGTTGTTTTCTATACAACAATTGTTTGTCTGGACACATATTATGGTGGAGACACATATAGTACAGGGGTATATATATGACGCATATACATACCACTGACAGTTCTGATTATTAATTCAGATACAGCTTGTATAACTTACAGCAACTGTGCAGGAAAAAGAAAAAAAGAAGTTGCACTTTCATTTTAATTTACGTAAAAAAAGAAAGAAAGAGAAAGGAAAGTTAGTTCATAAATTCATATCAGCTTAGCAAAATAATACAGAAAATTAATACAAAATAATACAAAACGCAAAATAATACATACACTGCTGTCCAAATATTAAGGGGCAGTGACTCATATAAAAAGACCAATCAAATATCGTGAAAACTCAGAAATATATCAGCAATACAGTGAGCTAATTGAATAATGTGGGGGGGGGGGGGAATCACTTATTATCCAATTGGATTTTCCTCCCAATTTGTCATTTAGCTCACTGTATCGCTGATATATTTCTGAGTTTTCACGATATTTGATTGGTCTTTTTATAAGAGTTGCTCTATAGAATTAACTACCAAATCAAGACAAAAAAAAAAAACAAAAAAAAAAAATCTTTCGTATAGTTCTCGCATGCACAGTTAAAAATTATTTGATACAAATGCCCATATCTCATCCAATATTCAATATATTAAATTTTTTATTGGAATATACTATTTCTACTGTTCTTCAAGTCAAACGTGTGCTTTACATTTTCGAATTTCAAGAACAATTTGTCAAATATTTCAGTAGATATTCGACAAACCGTGTAAAAAAAAAAAAAAAAAAAAAAAAAAAAAGCAAAAGCGTCCAGTCACTGCCCCTTAATTTTTGGACAGCAGTGCACAATGTCAAATGTCTCTGTAAGAATTTGTACCCAATTTTTGTATGTGCTTTAAATGAACAGGTTTATTGAAGACAAATGCTGTATTTTTTTTCCCGTTCACTAGATTTTTCATGAACTCTGGAATCTATAGAATCCGTTCATCCAGTTTTTTGAGTCCTATTTTTTCTTTCTTTTAATTTTGGCCAATGTCGCAGTTTTTGGCTATTTCATCCCCGTTGTGAAATATTGAAGGTTAGTGAGAAATATTGAAGAATCAGAAATACAACCTCGAAGTGCAAGGACAATTCGTCAAGAATTTCGATGTACATATTCGACAAACTGTGTAAAAATCGAAAGCGTCCAATCAGTGCCCCTTAATTTTTGGACAGCAGTGAACTAAAATGGACTGACAGTTTTGTTTAAAGCGGAATAAAAAAATAAACTGTGACAATTATTAAAGTTCTTGCAGGAGATTAATGTGTGAAGTCGGGATTTTTTTTTTCATATGATTCCTTCTTTTTGTACCAAATGTCACCGAAAGATGGCGCTATACTGTCTCAAACTGTAAGAATGCTCACACTAACGTAAAAGGTTAGATCAAAATTAACCCAGTTTTACCCTTTATTCTATTTAGCTGCTAAAACGCAAAAAAAAAAAAAAAAAAAAAAAAAGGTTTGAATTTTAAAATTATGAGGTTATTTTGAGCATTTTGAAGCTAACATTACTCTTTAAAACAGTGCAGTGTCATTTTTAGGCGACATTTGGCACTAAAAAAAGTCCTTCCGGCCTGTACCGGGAGGAAAAGGTAGCTTTCCTACATCTTCGTTTTAAAATTTTAGCTAATGTTACACGAAAACAGCAAGTTGAAATGCAAAGAAACGTTTACAACAGATTCGTTAATACTGAATTTGAATAAGAAATTCGCCAAATTATTGAGCAATAGCCAAATTGGCTTCATTTGTGAAGACTTATTTTGGTCGCCAAATTTGGCGCTAACGGATATGAATATATAGTTTTATGCGTATGATTGGGAAAATAATTACAACAATGAAAGAAAATAATTTGCGAGTAATCGCGTTAATGTACTGTTTTGTTTCAAAATGTCAGCCACCCTAGAATTTCAAACTGCTCTATCTCAGCCATTTTTTAAGATAGAGGTAAACCAAAAAATGCTCTGGAATCCTTGTATCAAGGCCTAACACGTAATTAAAAAATAAATTTGAATTTTTAATTTTTTTGTATATTTATTTTAGTTTTAAATTTTTAAATGGCCGCCATCTTGAAACAAAATGGCGGACCAAGCTGGCCAACGAACTCGGTCGAGACATTGGTGACCTTAATACACACAATTAGTTTATCAAAATCGATTTATAAACACGAGCGTTATCGTATGACATAGGTCAGATATATATGTATATATATATAAATCAACATTTGAACGGAGGGTGGTTTTGGGGTCTGGGGGTCATGATCGGTGAAAATATATCGAAATTTTCTGGAACTGCTTTCCTCCGAACGGCTGCAATAGGTAGCTTTATACTTTTTTGTATTGAAAGCTACCTAATAGGAAAATAAATATATCACTGCTTTTACACATTAATCTCCTACAAGAATTTTAATTGTTGTCACCGTTTGCTTGCTAGTACATTTTTAAAACCTCCAGTCTTCTTTTAATTACGCCCTGTGTATTTAGTCTTTCGATTACCCTATAATATATACCTGTCCTCCTTCCTCCAAATTCCCAGACAAAACCACAACATCCTCATTCATTTTGTTTTGGATTCCATTTAAGACATATGCCTTGCATTTAAATCGACTTATTTATACTGATTGAATGCTGTCGAATTTACTCCGAATTATCTTTTAGGTAGCTTTCATTACAAAAAGCTACCTATTGCAGCCGTTCGGAGGAAAGCATTTCCAAAAAATTTTATATATCTTCACCGATCATGACTGCATCGATCATGCTGTAACTCTCTTATTTATGAACCGATTTGAATGTGACTGAGTATGTGTGTAGGACATACCAAGGTCTCGACCGAGTTCGTTGGCCAGCTTCATCTTCAAAATGGCGGCCGGTGTTAAAAATTTTTAAATTTTAAAAATTCAAAAATATGTACAAAAAATTATAAATTTAAAAAAAAATGTTTCTGTTAAGTGTTAGAACGTGATACAAGGATGTTCTGGAACATTTTCAGTTTTTGCTATACCTTAAAAAAGGGCTGAGATATGGCAGTTTGAAATTCTAGGGTGGCTGATATTTTGAAACAATCTTATATATGTTATGCTATAACTCTCGTATTTATGAACCGATATGAATGTGACTGATCATGTGTACAGAACATACCAAGGTCTCGACCGAGTTCGTTGGCCAGCTCCATCCGCCATCTTGTTTCAAAATGGCGGCCAGTTAAATTTTCTTAATTATTTAAAATTTTAAAAAGATGTACAAAAAATTTAGAAATTGAAAAAAAAAATGTTTTTTGTTATGTGTTAGAACGTGGTACAAAGATTCTGGAACATTTTTTGTTTTGGCTATATCTTCAAAAATGGCTGAGATGTGACAGTTTGAAATTCTAGGTTGGCTGACATTTTGAAACAATCTGATTTTTGTTATGCTGTGCCTCTCATGCTGAAATTCGCATTCAAATTCAGTATTAACGAAAACCGGTTACTTTAGCTTCGGGTGTTTGAGTAAAATTAGTTGAATTTTTAAAAACATGAACTATGAAAACTACCTTTTCCTCCCGGTACAGGCTCGAAGTATTTTCTTACAATTAAGCAATATGCAGCTTTTCAAGATGAAAAATAAAACAATTGCCAAAATAGCAAAAATAGCAAAAACAGTAAAGACTTTAATTAAAACATCTTTACAGGGTACATAAAATATTTTTTCTCAACTTTAGCAAGCAGGAGTTTTGTATTAAATATATTTGTGGCATCTTCATGCTACATCAATCGGAAATATGAAATCTTTCCAAAACCTAAACTAAATCATCAATCGCAAAATTTGCTTAAGTTGGCCTTTTGCATTTTAAGATTTTTTTTTCTTTTTTTCATAAAATACATATTTCTTAAGTACACAATAAAGTTATAGAAAAAGGCAACACGATCCCATGGTTAAAATTCCGTGGCACACTAAATTTATGATGATTGACCTATGAAAGAAATATATTCCTTTTTTTTTTTTTTTTTTTAATAACACAAAAAGGATGTAAAATAAGTAAATTAAAATAAAATACAATTCCGAGTCTCTTCTAATACAACGTATCTTTTAACCAATCTAACATAACTTGATATTAATTTTATGTTCAACATAAAATACCGCCTACTTCGAAATCTAACTTGTTTGCAGGCGGAGCCGGCAGGGATTTTTTTGTTTTTAATTTTTTTTATATATAAGGGTTGGTCCTATAAAAACTTGTCAATATAAAAGTTTTAGATAATATTAAGAGGATTTATAATAAATTTAAGCGGATTTGATATCTTGTGAATGGACGAAGTTATGAATTTTTTTTTCTTCTACACCCCCCCCCCTTTTCCCCCCTCTTGGGGCCATTTTTAATGATATCAAAAATCTGTCATACATAAATTTTCGGCTCTTTTAATAGAAGTAATAATAACTTTAAACGGATTCGATACGTATCATAATTAAGAAGTTATGGGGTTTTTTCTGTTTTCACAAAAAGCCCCTCCTGGTTCGATTTTTCCCATTAACGAACTTGACCGAGATTTTATGCCCCTTGATTTTATGTATCAGTTTGGAAAAGATTTGTGCAGAATTATTGAAGTTATCGTGTCCATAAAAAAGTGACATAGATAGATAGATAGATAAAGTTTTGAACTGGGGGTGATTTTGGGTTGTGAGAGTCATGATCGGCGTAGATCTGCAAAAATTTTTCAAAAATCCCAACTTAGGGGAGAATGTAATAGGTAGTATTTCTTACGAAATCTACCTAAAAAATAATCAGCAACTCAACAGAGGGAGAGGTCAGTAAAGAATACTATATTTCAGAGTGGCACTCTACTTGTTAAGCATCATTTTCAAGACGATTCCAAACACCCACGTGCTTAATATATAAAAAATACCACTATAAAAATATAACAGATGCAGGAAATTTGAATTTAAATAGTGAGGATGTTAATTTAAAGAAACAGCTGGTACACGTAGCTAAAACTAACAACCCCCCCTGCTAGTTTCTAAATTAACTTCAGTGAATGCTCTCTCTCTCTCATCTTCAAGCACATTAAACGTAGATTTAGATGCATTTTATAAAACTTAAGGCACTCTTTTCTTCTTATACTATTTTAAAGAATTTAAAAATTATATGTCTACTAGAACTTACTAATTGTGTTTCTTTCTCTTTTTGCAGTGAATTTGAAAGGTAAGCATAAGAATTCAATAAGTTCTATATTTAAAAAAAGTACTTTAAAAAATGTTCTAGATTATTTGTACCAGCTGTTTTTATTCTTCTTTTTTGGACTTAGCTATTGAAGACAAGCATTGTTATTTATATTCTCTTGTTTTTGTTTTCGTTTTTGTTTTGCTGTTTTTTACTTATTTATTTATTTTGCTGATAATTGTTTAAGCATTTTTTGTTAGAATAAGATTTGTAGTGTACTTAAATCTTTAGTTTATTTGTAGCAGAAATGAATATGAGATGTTAGATCAAAGCATTTTTAAATAAATAGCTAAAGATTTAAAATATTTATCCAGAAGTCCAAGATGCTTAATTAGTTTGCAGCTGGTTATATCCTAAATTTCATTGCAGATATGCCAAGACCGACTGAAGCTCAGTATGATTGGGCAACTGGTTATTTGACATTCCATGTTGAACCCTCATCTTTGAAATTATTGGCTAAGGTTAGTAATTTTTATTTTACTTTCTTTATGTAATAATAATAATAATAATAATATTAATAATAATAATAATAAAAACATAATTGAGACTTTAAAGGAAAATTTCTTTGTAAAAAAATATAATGATTTTGAAAAATACTATGGAAGATTTGTGGAGCATTTCTTTTCCTTCACGTCTGGAAGCTGATGATCTATGTTAGTGGCTGTATAAATCTATGTTGACTGATTCCTCTAGATTAGGGGTGTCAAACTGTGGATCACTACAATTGATACCAGTAAACTTTCCCTTATCTAATCAGCGAATTTCTGCGATTCAAGAAGTCGACTATTTCTTTGAAAAATTAGTGGTATTTGGCGGGCCACAGTTTGACACCCCAGCTCTAGATAGAGGATTGTGCACATGAAAAAACAGTGAGAATTTCTCCGGATTTTCGCTCATTTTTGTGACAAAATTTACAGCCACAATTACAATGTATTGAAATAATTTAACAGTGTTTTAATCACTTATTATCCCTTTTCCACGTTTAAAGCTTTCTGTATTTGATTATAAGTAAAAAAATATAGTAAACGTTCTACCAGAATTTTGGAATACAATCACAAACACGCTTAGAAATATCCGCGTTTCTCCGTATTTTCGATCATTTTTGTGACAAAATTTACAGCCTTAATTACAATGTATTGAAATAATTTAACAGTGTTTTAATCCCTTATTATCCCTTTTCTACATTTAAAGCTTTCTATATTTGATTGTAAGTAAAAACAAATATAGTAAACTTCTACCAGAATTTTGGAATACAATCACAAACACGCTTAGAAATATCCGCGCAAGTCAGAAGATGAAATATATGAAACGTGTCGATTAATCGAACGCCTGATAATCGGGAATCTGCTGTACTTTTTGATTAAAAATTAATTAAATGAAAATTGAATAAATAAAAATACGGTAGCCTTTCTTAATTTTTGAATCTTTATTTTTAAAGCAGCTGAACTTTCAATGTACATCTTTAGACACTATGTCTCCAATATCAGATTCTGTGTTAGAGCATTTCAAAGTATATACAAAATATATTTTATACATAATCTTCTAACATTTTATTTTCAGATTGAGGCTAGACCTATGGGTACTGAAATGTGGGTTTTACAAACTGTCATTCAAGTAATACGGCCCATCGAAAAAGTTCAACTCAGTCCACCAGATGAAGGATTTTCAGATGTCAGAGTCAAACTGTGTTTAGAAAGCAACGATTCTTGGTGCGGTGATGCTAAACTAGCTAATCCACAAGACGGTAAGTAGTAGTTTAACTATTCAATAATTACTAAACTTTATTATTGAATAAAAAAAATTGTACCCTTAATAACAGAATCATCTCCATTTTTTTTTATTTTTAGAAGAGTTTGTTTGCTTTGTTACTAAAAGTTTTTGAATACCACTAATTTTTAACTGTATTTTTCACTTTATTAATTGGCAGACATTTTTCGATTATATAATGCAAATATTTTAGTACAGAAAAGAGGGTGTTTTGCCACTATTTTTATTTTATTGTGTAAAAAAAAAAAAAAAAAAAAAAAAAATTAAAAAATTAAAAAATTTAAAAAATAAATAACGAACAAATAAAGAAAGAAAAAGAAATTGTTAAGGGGTTAATAATTACTTATTATAATATCCTTTCTTTCTTCCTTCTTTTTTATTATTATAAGAAACACCAGTGAAATTATTCTTTTAAAATTAATACATTTGTCAGGCTTGTTCTATCACATTCCAGTGTATTCTCCAAATAATTTTTACCAGAAAATGCATTAAACTTGCAGATGTTTTCATTCAAATTTTAAGAAATCAAACTTTTTAAAATTTTTCTATTAAAAAAATGCATTTTACATTTAATTGATTTTCGGGACATGACAATCATGAAAAAACAGCCAGGTAATCTGCAATATAACATTTAATCTTCATAATCCGGATCCTGACTTGTACACATGGAACTATAAATAGAACTATTCTTAGTTCCATGCTTGTACAGTCTGGAAACATATATAATCGGAACTTGCTATTTCGGTTTCTATTTTCAGGAAATGATAATAGATGGCGTCACTACATATACAGAATGCATTTCGGAAAATATTTTAAACATTTTTCCCCCCCTTTTAAATTTTTAAATTTGATATTTCTAAGCATTACTTTATGTAACTTTTCATCACATTAGCCCTGTGTATTATCAATGTTAAATATGTCAATGTAATAATAAGTTTTTTTTTCAATAAAAAAAATTAATTTTTAATTGTGTCATTTAAATTTATTCTTATAGCTTTTTTCTTCTTTTTTTTTTTTTTTTTTTTTTTTTACAAAATTAGTTTAATTTGCAGCATTTTTCATGTTGTATCTGTCATTTTTATGAGTTTTTTTTATTTATTATTCAGTAATATTAAATTTTAAAACAAAATTATCCTTCTTTTATTGTTATCTTAATTTACAACAGATGGCGATACCATGCAAAATATACATATCTTTCTTTCTTCTTCTTCTTTTTTTTTTTTTTTTTTTTTTTTTAATTGAAATTTCTTAGTGTTATTTAACCTATACAGTCGTTTACATTTTTGTGCTTTCATATTAATGCCAGATATTATTATTTATCTAAATGGTTTCCAAAAAATTTTAATCTAAAAATTCCATAATCTGGAATCCACATGGTCCCGATTGATTACAGATTAAAGAAGCTAATGCATTGTATTTATAAGAAAAAAAAAAAGGAAAGAAGGTTTAATTTTTTGACCTGAAGTTTTTATTTTTATACGAATGAAAGTTAGTTTGCTAGACTTTTTTCTATCCATTCAATTTCAAGCAAACCTTACATATTACTTAAGATTTTATTAATATTTATAAAATATTATTTTGATATTATTAATATTTCTCCTAATTATATGTACGCTGTTACTTATATTAAAGTAAAATTAAATTGTTTTTTTAGAAGCACTGCCTAGTCCCAAAGATTCAAGAGCTGGTTTTTCAACAGATTATTTAATGGTGGTAGCTGTTGTTTCAGGAATTGCCTTCCTAATTTTGATTGTCTTAATAATTTGCTGTTGTTATAAGAAAAGAACCATTCATAAAGGTAAGAATAATCATCCTGAGAGCACTCTATTAAAGCTCTGATGTTATATTTAAGAGACAATCAATCAAATAATTAAGTGAAACATAGTTGAGACTAATTGTGTAAGCAATTACCGGGTGTCCCAAAAATGACTGATGGATTTTAAAATTCCATAACTAGCAAACGGTGACAGGTATTAAAAAAATTCTTGCAGGAGGGTTATGTATGATGTCGGGAGTTTTTTTACTGTGATTCTTGATTTTAGTTCGAATTTCAAACAATAGATGGCGCTGACAGCGGTTGGCGCTCATGCGAGGCCGAAACTGACGTCACTCAGCATTGATGCGAAGAAAGGAGTGGGTCTCATTCGCCAATACAATCTTGCTCTTAGGCTCTGATTCTGAACTCATTCGATATGATTTCAATGGAATGCGTTGTTGCCATGGAAACAACAAATTCTTCGATAGTGGAATACAGCGTTCAGATCAGGGCAGGAATTTAACAAGCAGTATTCGAGTTGCAGGCGATTTTACATTAATGAAGTTTTATTTTCCCGGATTAAATTGCTTTTTATGGCCTGATTTAAAGAATATTTTATTCATCGTATTTTAAAACTGCTAGGTGAAATAAACCATTTTCGTAGCAAAATAACGAATGAAGATGCGACGGATTCGATTTCTGTGCAACTCTCACATACCTGCATTGCCGTCATTTCGCGAAACTAAATTTTTATATTGGTTAGATAAAATTCCCATAAATGTAAAATCGACTGCAACTCGAATACTGCTTGTTAAATTCTTGCCCTGATCTGAACGCTGTATTCCACTATCGAACAATTTGTTGTTTCCATGGCAACAACGCATTCCATTGAGATCATATCGAATGAGTTCAGAATCGGAGCCTAAGAGCAAGATTGTATTGGCGAATGAGACCCACTCCATAGCCTTAATCTCCTTTCTTCGCACCAGTTTCGGCCTCGAATGAGAGCCAACCGCTGTCAGCGCCATCTATTGTTTGAAATTCAAACTAAAATCAAGAATCACAGTTAAAAAAACTCCCGACATCATACATAACCCTCCTGCAAGAATTTTTTTAATATCTGTCACCGTTTGCTAGTTATTGAATTTTAAAATCCATCAGTCATTTTTGGGACACCCGGTATGATTGCCCATTAATTTTTTTTTTAATGATACAAAATTGAGTTACCAATTTAATTTCATGGCTAGAAACAATATTTATTGTACTGATGTTATGTAAAAGTGAAATAACACTGTTAGCACAAATTATATTATTAATAGTAGATTATGTTAACATAAAACTTGGTTAACCCTTTCCGGCACAGTGGTCCCACTCCGGGCATACCTAATTTTAATTCCAAACTTGCATATGACACCAAGAATATTTAATAGAATTTTATTTCTACAATGAAAGCTTAAAATAAGGAGTTCTTATTTTCTAAAAAAGTCGTTTGTAAATTCCGGTGTCAGTCAGTAATTTCTCATTTTACGAACAGACTTTGTCTGTACCGGAAAGGGTTAAACATAAGGATATTGACATAACAAATAGAGGATGATATGAATGAGGATATAGTGAAACAAAATTCTAATTTATTTTGATTTACTTAAAGAAAAGTTAAGACAAATGTTTTAAATGAAAGTTACAAATTAGCAGTTAATTTTGTATTGCATTAATGGCAGACATTTGACATTACATTGGTGTTGTTATAGAAAAGTCATTATATTATGACAGCCATTAGAATGTTTTCATGAATTTTGAAAAGAAAAAAAAAACACTTTGTTAAAATGAAATTTTTGTGTATAAAGTTATTATTGTTGCAATAGTTTTAGGAATAAGTTAAATTATTTATAGAAAAGATAACTGCATTAATACAGGAAGGTTAACAAAAAAATATTTTTTTTTATCTACAAAGTATAGAAAATTTTGTTCCTTATATATCCTCTGTATTGCCTTTTGTTTTGTTTTTTTAAATTGTCTCAAAAGTATTTCTATAAAATTAATTAAATAAAAATGACAAATATAATGTAATTCTGTATATATTATTTTCTTTTACAGAAAAGAAAGAATTTGAAATGGAAACTACAAAGTAAGTTTTTGAAACTATTGTAATGTTGTTCAGTAAAATTTTAAAATTTAGCTCAGTAAATAAAAATGAATTTAAATATTTTTTTAAATACAAATTTAAATATTAATGACGACCTAGCATATACTCAAAGACAAGATTAAATTGTTGCATTACAAGTCATCAACCATCTACACAACAAATTATTCCATAGTGAAAGTAAAAGGGTCTATTTTAATCATTATCATTGTACATTACAGTAAGTATTGCAAAGGTCAAAGAAACTAGCAATAGATTCTTCTGTTAAAAAGAATATCAAAATGTGTACTTTGAGTTATTGAAATTTCATGAACTTTTATATAAAATACATAACAATTGCATTGCATAACTTGATTTTAGAGTTAGCTTAGGTAACACAGAAGCTCAATTAATCTAATTACCATAATAATTACTTGTACAACAAAGGTTCTAAATAGATAATTTTAAGATTTTTAAATACATAACAAAACTAAAACTGTCTTCTATGTAGGGTTCAAGGCATTTTCACAAATTATCAGTTTTCCTTTTCCCTTAGTATTTAATTTTGCCACTTTTTTCAAAATAAGCAGAGAAAAAGAAAATTTAATTATTTTCAAAAATTCAGACAAATCAGACATCCTCCTTTCAGACACCTATGAATCTACACCTTAAGTTTTAACTAAAGTTTGAATATCTTACATTTGAAACATAACTTACAATTTCAGTCAAAATGGTTATTATCATTATTGTTACTTTAATAGTGTTTATTTTATGTATTTAACCTTTAAATTTCTTTCCAGTCCTCGTCCCAAGGCAGTTACTCCTCCATACTTCTCCGATGGTGTTGTCAACAAAGGCTTGGAAGGTGTCAGTGATGACATCACCAAAGCAGGTATCTACACCACAAATACTTCTGGCCTCAATGGAGGGATGAATGGCCATATACCTTCAAGCAGCCACCCTAATTCTGGTGAGAATTATACATCTAGTTTTGCATACGCTCTGAAAACACTTTGGGCAAATAAAGTCAAAACTACAATCTGTAGCCTCTATCTGCTTGGCCATTTATCCTGCCATTTCTTCTCTATAAGTGATCTTTCTTTTCTAACTTTTGCATGCTTGTTGTTAACTCTGCTGTCTTGCTGTAAAGTAAGCTTTGTACTTTTTTTTCTCTCTTTACTGAATGCCTGTGCTCTGCTCTGAACCACTACCATCAGAAATAGTTGCAAGTAAAGTAAATAATAAATGTAAGTAGTAAGAGCTGTGTTTTGTAAGCACAATTTTGCATAGTTGCACCATAGTAGTTCCTACAAGCAAAATTTAACGCTAAAGAAATGATTTCACAGATTTAAAAAAACTATTAATGAGTTTTAAATTCGTAAACATAAAATGCTTTGTATAAAAACTCCATATAAATTTATAAATCATGAGGATATTGTTAAACATAAAATCATCTTTCCTTTAAGTACATAAATTGTAGTAAGGAAACAACCATTTGATGATTGTAGGGGGGGGGGAAGAAAGAGAGAAACCGGACACCATTATGTGATTGTTTTCTCATTACCCTCTTGGAGTTTTTTATTTTTATTCACCCGAGGGAAGTTCATTTTATGTATTTCGATCCTAAATGATATTGTCATGATTCATAAACTTATACAGTGTATTTTTAAACAAAGTATTTTATACTTCATATCAATGCCCTTTTCTTGTTTTTTTTTATTTATTTATTTGAGCTTATATTCGTGGTCTAATAATATGTAAAAAATATATTTTGAGTCTACAAATATAAATAAGAATAGTTTTTATTGCAACAAGAAGCATTTTATAAAGGGCAGCAGCTTACTAAGCATTTAGGGATTTTCTTTTCTAATCTGTTTCTTTAGTTGTTGTAAATAATATTAACAATTCTAAAGCTTAATAACAAAAGCATTATCAATCAAAATCAGTAGAATATAAATGTATCTAAAAAGAACTCTGTTTTTCATTTAAAAAAAAAAAAGTATTTTAATTCACCATTATCCAAATGTATTGTAATCCAACCATATTCAAGATGACCCATAAAGCAAGAATTGATGAATATACAGGTGTTAAATTTCAATGAAGACTATTAATCATGTTTATTCAGATATATACATACAGTGTTTGACAATAATATATTCAGGAAGCAAATACATATACACTAATTACAAATATATAAACATGACATCTAAACAAAACAAAATTTTATAAATACATATTTTTTTTAAGATACTTGTTAAATATTTAATGCTTACTAGATTCAACATTTTGTCATTTTTCCTGAATTTTGAAAAATAAACAACATAACATCTACAATTATAATCTTGACATTATTTGCAACTTTCACCAAATATTAACAGTAATTACTAAATTTTAATATAAACAAGTTTAAAAATAATTTTGAAGTGTTTTAACAAAAAATAATAACTTTGCCTGTTTAAAAAAGTACAGGGTCCAAAAATATACTGTGCTTTTCCTAGTTTCAGAGATTAATCATACTCTGCTTGCGAGTGGTCAATTGTGAAACATTTAACTATTTATAGCAACTTTTGTGGTTCTGATTACTACAGTGTTTATGCACTTAGTTCGATTAAGTATCTGTTAAATTCATGTTTCCTTTATTTATTTATTTGTGAAGTTTTAATTTCATTTGGCAATTAGGTTATGGAATGTTACAACAAAACAAACAAATTCTTAGTTATTTATAGTGTTTTAAGTGCATATAGGTTAATCTGCATGCAGATTTTAAAATATCCATGCTTGAAAACTATTTTAAAAACCCTAAAAAGTCAATAAATTGAGATGTAGTTTTCAAACTAATTACATTTGAAAGAAAAATTTTTCCCTGATTCAATGGGCAGGGTAAAAATTAAAATTGTGCTATGTTTAGAAGTTAAAGAAATTGCAGTGAAAGTGAAATTTATTGGTCAAGTCATTGCCAACCTCACTATGGCATCAGCGTTACTCATGGATATCTTTTTGATTTATAATATAGATTTAGGATGTATATTTACCGGCTTTCTAGTTGAATTTTGTTGGAAGATTGTATATTAACACATTTAAACAATTGCATAGCTTTATTTAGCAAACTGTAATGCATTTAAATTGTGTCATTTTGGCCTTTTTTTTTTTTTTTTTTTTTTAAATATGAAGTGCTCCATAACACCATCATAGTGTTTTTATATGTTAATATGTGTATAATAAAGATAAAACATAAACTATAAATGGTGTTATTAATACTTCATATTGGAAAAAAAATATATAGTAAAATTTGCTAAATAAAGCTATGTTTCTGACAGTAATCAGATCTTGTATAACACATTTAAGGCTGTTCTCAAATCCAAAAGAGCTATTTTTGACACATTTCTGAATTCTTATTTGTTTGGAAATGCATGAAATTGACAGGTGTTCTTATTTAAAAACTATGTAGTCAAATAGTGTTTTCCATTTTTTGGTAAAGGCAGAAGATTTTTCAGAAAATACTGTCAAAGTTGGTGTTTTGAACGAAATTTCCAGACATGACAGTGCGGGGAAGGAGAAAAACATGTTGTCATGTGACAACAATCGCTTATAACTCTATAAGTAATTTATTTATCAAAAAATGGAAAACGTCATTAAATTCCAAATCACTTCAGTAGTGAGGCCTGACAATTTTGTGCCTTTAAATTTAAAAATGTGTCAGAAAGTTTTACATTGTTGAGCAGGGAATTTGAGAACAGCCTTAAACAATCTTCAAACAAAAATCCATCAGAGAGGAAGTAAATACAGATCCTAAATTATATTGAAACAGTCAGAACATCTTAGGGAAAAAAAAAAAAAAAACTTATTGAGGAACAGGCAGAAATTAGCCTTTTGTATCCACCTCCTTTGAGGTGTAGATTATAAATAAAAAGAAGTTTGTAAATATATTTTAATCAAATTTCTAGTCATTAGAGCCAGTTTTTCAAGCTTTATTAAAAACAAACGTTTGTGATATAGCTGGCCATGATGGATCATCTTGGGAATTTTTTAAAGGAATAATAAAATAATACTGATTTACAAAAACAGAGAAAATTAATGTTTATAACATATCTTTGAATTTAAAAATCACAAATAAAGTAAAAATTAATATTTACAAAATCAATAAAATAAAACAACTATTCAAATTGAATACTTTTTTCCAAAGAAATAGGATAAAGAGGATAAAATATGGCCCTTCTTTAAAGAGAAAATAACACTTCTTGCATCACTAGTGAGCTTTCTTTAATGAGAACAATTAAAAAATATATATATTGCTTAAAAAAGAATTAATGGGCAATTTGTTTTAAACCAATGTCATCATATGAGTGAAGAAAAAAATCTATCTGCTCTGAAAGTCATTTATAAACTTCATTAATTACAAAATCATTTATTTATTTTTACTTATAACCTGCTAATATAAATAAATAAATAGAAATAAAAATATAACTCTCCTGTGCAACAATAAACATCATCAGAAATCAAAATTTAATAAATTAATAGGTTTTATTGAAAAAAATTACTTTTTTAATGATTTTTGGTTATTTTTTTCATTTGCAAAAAGGAAACCAAATTTTCAACATATGGTAACATTAAATTATTTTTAAACTCAAAGGAGTAAAGACTAAACAAAAATCAGGAATCAGGGTAAAACTTCAAACTATTACGTGTGGGGAGGAAGGAGTTGCACTTAATTGTTTAAAATCAAATTAAACTTTTGGCACATAAGAGAAAACTTATGGCAAATAGCCAATGTACCATTTCATACATTCTGAAATGATTCATTTTATAAATATAATAACTGCTCTGTGTTTCCAATCTCTGGTTAAATTTACATACAAAGAATATCACCCCAAGTATTTCATCTGGATTACCATTGCTATACCCACCCTCCCCCCTACTTCTCCTCTCATACACAAGCGAACAAAATACATAATCACAAAAGATGAAAGAACTATATATTGTAACATACGCTTTTTTATTTCAAGTTTAGAGTAGAATTTTGTTTTTATTAGCAAAATATATGTAGTGATTTCTTTAATATTCATGCACATTAGATGCATGGAATAATATATATAAATATATACATAATAATGTATAATAATAATTTGTAAATTGTTGTTCAGTTTTATATAGACATCTTTCAAAATCCAGTATTTATAAATTCACTATATTTTAATTATTTTTTAATTTAATCTTTCAGGTATGATGTTTAATCCAGAGCAAGATACTAGTCCTTGCAGTGCATTAGACCACAGTGAGCCATGGTTAAAGCCTAATGATGATTTGGGTACTGAAGGGTCTTATCAGCCATATGACTCTAGATTACCCAATGGTTACTTTTATCCCGAAGATTATCAACCATTGACAGAAGAAATGATGAACATGAAGAACAGGGAACATTTACGTAAGTATAATGTTTCCACAGATTTTGACAGGCATAATAATTACAGTAAAATTCAGATTATCAGAAATGCAATTATTCAACACCCCTTTTTTTTCAGAGAGAGCATTAAAATAAGTGGTGAAAAAATGGTGAGCTCCAGCATATGACATTTTATTTTCCCCCATCAAAAGTTGAGGAACACTGGCTTTCTCTATAAAAGAGCCCGAGTACAAGCAAATATTTGGGGGCCCCTAAATTATAATAATTTTGTAGGTTAAAAGACTTTTAGTGGGGCTCTATTAGTGCGAGGCCCAAATGAGGGCTTAGGTGCAAAACTTTTGGAACCCTAAATTTTTTTCAAGAGTAAAAAAGTTTTTCTTTTCTTTTTTCTTTAAACATGAACATTTCACTAAGCCCCTCTGTGATAGTCAGCCCTGTAAAAGGATTACAAGGCTACAATAAAAGGTTGGTTGCATATGTTAGAGGTCTGCACGGGCCGAAATTTCCAGGCCCGGGCCCGGCCCGACCCATACAAAAATAATTTGGCCCGGCCCGGCCCGATACAAAAATTAAAAGTTGGGCCCGAGCCCGGCCTGGCCCGAATAAAAAATTTATTGGCCCGGCCCTATTTAAAAGTTTGGCCCGAGCCTGGCCCGGCCCGGAAAAAAGTTAAAATCTCGGCCCGAGTGAATTTCTACAAAACATAATTTTTACATCGATTTGGTTAAAAATTTGCCTCTTAGAAGGAGATCTAACCAAAAATTCCTATCTTAGCCTTTTTTTTTCATGTTTATATTCTTCATTTTTATAGAGGTGCCGCAAGCTGGAATATATATTTTTTTAATAAATCTCTATTTGTTGTATGTATGTGTTTAAGTTATCATCAATATTGTTAATCCATATTCCATTTATTGAAGTGTTAAAAATCAGAAAAATGCTATACAGTAAAATCTTCTAAGATGGAATTACATAGGGAAGAAAAAAAATAAGTTATAGACAATTTGTGTTCTTAGCAGGTGTAAATGTATTATATATTCTTTTCTTACATATTAGTATATTCATTTTTAATGGATCAACACATTTTTCAATTTAAGACAGGATTCCATCATAAGCAGGTTCTTTTTCACACGTTTTACTATATTTTAATTTAGCCATATTTTAATAAGTGTATAAATCTACTATTCTTTAAAAAGAATAAATTTTAATGTTTAATTATAAAATAATGGCGATTTAAAAATGTATGCATGTTTTGAAAAGATTTTTATGCCAGATCTTATTTTACTGACCTTCGAACAGACCAGGCACGCCGAGACAATGATTTTCATACGGGTCAAAACCAGGACTAAAAATTTTGAGGCGTGAAGACTAGGAAGAATGAAACCAGTCCCGGCTCTGTACGGAAAAAATAATTTAAGGCACGGCCTTATCCTTCAGGAAAAAAGTAAGGCCCGGCCCGAATGCCATGAAGAAAAATAGGCCCGAGCCCGTGCAGATCTCTAGCATACGTCATAAACTCTTCTATTTGAAATACCAGGTTGTATGTGCGTATGCTCTCATTTTAAGCTAAGACTGCAATGTTCGAAGCATCTTTTTTTTTGTGTCTCTAATTGCTATTGTGATTGGTTTTGCACAGGCTTTATAGCAATGATTATTTTCGCACCCAATAAATGGTGCTACATGTTAAAAAAAAAAAAAAACCTGGTTAGTTTTCCTACTGCTTTTTTTTTTTTTTTTTTTTTTTTTTTATCGTTCATTTGTTTAAGTGTTGGTCATTCTGTTCATTTGTCTTTTGTAAATACTGTAGTGTTTTGCTTTCAGTTTTGTATTTGTTTGTATCTCTGTTAGATAGTGATTTTATAGAATAATTATGTCAGACATGGATAGTGATTATGTTCCTAATTTTAATGATGACATAGACGATAGTGATGATAACTTTAAATCAAGTGATGAAGATTGGAGCTTTGAAACATATTTCTGTTTGTATAATATAAATACACCTTTATTTCATTTCCCTTAATTAAATGTAATTAAGTAATTCACATATAATTAAAAATAATGACATAAACTCCTTTTGGTGAAATTTAATATATCTGGTATTCAACATACTATTACTAAATTGAATATGGTGCTTAAGGGGTTAAATGTAACCTTAAATATTTTGGGGAATATGAAAATATATATCCAGGATCAGGGCTAAGGGGCTACTTCCTTTCTCACTCCCTAAAATCAGTTTCCTTTTACCTAAGATTGGGCCCAATTTAGCCCATTTTCCCTGTTCACCCCCCCCCCCTCCCCTTATTCCAAAACAAAATCTTGGATACTCCACTAAAAATATCTATTTGTATTATTCTTATTCTTTGGTCTATTGTGTAATAATTTTAGAGAGCATTAATTGGTTTATTACTTAACTGCACAAGTGATATATTTTTTTATAGAAAACCCTATAAAAATTTCAAATACAATGTTATTCAAGTATAAAATACATATATACCAGTAAAGTTAAACTATGAAGAAGTTTTAAGCTATGATCTAAAAGTGTCTAAGTTCTGAAACTAGCTAATTTTAGTGTGTTGCGATGTTTAATTGGATGAAATCTTATACTGATAATTTTAATGTTGCAGATTCACCTTACTATGATGTCAGTGGCCTACCTGATCCATACGCTATGGGTGAAGAAGACAAAACTCAGCACGTGTCTCTTTCGTTTGATGAGAGCCATGAGAGTGGGTACTCGACACCTAATTCAAGGTCTCGACGGGTCATCAGAGAAATCATAGTCTGATGTGCCACATGACTTTTTTCATACTGCTAAGACCATTTTATATTAAAACTGTGATAAAAAAATAAATAAATGATGGGAGAATCTTGTCACATCCAAAGGTGCCGGCTGCGGAGATAAAAGCAGTCATCTTGCCATTCTATGGATTTTTCCCCCATAGAAACAGCCTTCATTTAACTGGCATTTTGATTGAACAAAATGCCTAGCTACAGACCAAGTTGAAACAAATGATAGCATTTAGGATTTATGGACTTTTGCACTTGTGTGAGAGAATCTTCAAAAGCTGTATATTTCATCAGTTAAGTTAGCACAAGGAGTCAGAACGAGAAGTCTGGCAAATGATCTCCCAAACTGCTAGAGTGGTTAATGTAAATACTTCACAAGCAATGTAAATAAACATGAACAATGGAACTAAATGCAACTCCTTTGCCTTAGAGAGATGGAGCTGTATAGAGTTTAAGGAAAGATTTAACAGTGCAGTCAAAGTTGCTTATAACATGCCAGCAACTGTTAAAATTCTGGCATAGATTATTTATTATAATAATTAATCATGTTATATATTTCTCATCTAGATTCAAATTTAAGGAGACCAAGACATGCACCAAAAAAGATCAGCTAGATGTTTGAACTAATGTTTTAATATCTATATTTTCTCTAAATATAAATGTATCTTTATCAGTTTTTTAAATAAATTTAATTAGACATTTATTTTAAAATACATTACTTTTCTAAGACGTGTTACCTTGAATATACTTTTTAAAAGATTGGATGGAAGTTTTACCTTGAAAGCATGTGTGAAGATTGAATATATTTTCTAGAACAAATTGATCTTGTTTCAATATTCGTTTTTCTACAAAAGTATTAAAGAAATATTAGATATTATATTTTTAAAAATGCATAGTTTTGTTATCCATTTTTAAATTAAAATATATATATATATTACTAGAAATTATTAGGAAGGAGTAAAAAAATAAAATAACAAAAATAGGTTTATCATATTTATAATCTTATGCTCTTATATTCTGAATTTATGACAGTTATATAACTGAGATATTTTATAAAGTTTTAAAAGTTATCACAAACCATTTATCTGAAAAATAAAGTATCTTCATCTATTATTCTTAGGAAATTTTATTGCACAGTAAAATTGCTTATTTTACTTGAAAATAAATATAAATGTGTAATTAAGTTCTCGTAAAAGAATCCCTCCCTCACCCCTCTTTTTAAAAAAAGATACATTGTTAATTTGATAAGACATGGACATTAAAAGATTAGTTGAAATTTCTAACTGCTTTATGGAACAGTCTTGGTCAACTTAAAGGAAAGTATTTATTGAAAATATTTATTTTATATGAGCATGTTCTTTATTAGCATTAAAAAAAAAAGCATGTGCTAAGCAAATCTGACTGTACTGACTTACAGAGGATGACATTTATTTGGTGATGCTAGAGTCATATTCACATTTAAAAGCTGTTGAATGTTCACATTTTCTCATTTGATAAATATCAATATTCATCCAATGCAATAATGATCTTTACAGATTTATGTAATGTTATGTAGATCAGTTATTTACACTCTGTTGAAATGGTATCAAAATAACTTCAGGACTGTGATAGCGTCAAATTAGGACAAGATGGAGATATCAAACCCTTTCAAAACAGATAGAAAGGACATAGGAAAAGTTTCATGCCCAGTGTAAAAAAATAAAAGAATCTAGCATTCATTATTTATTGATAAATTGTTTTATATTTTTATGAAAAGTGAATTTTTTTCTGATTTGAGGTTTCATTTTTGTTAGCGTGGTGAAAATTGAATAAAACTAAAAGAAGCCAAGTGTAATCTAACTGTACATAAACATTTTATTCTGAATGACAGCTTACTCAAAACATTTTTAACAGCCATCGTTTATTGTAGAATAACTTTTTCAGTTAAAAAAAAAACAAACTTCAATATATTTGTTAATACACAAAAATGCTTGTTTCTCTGCTGATGCCCAAATTAAAGAAATGAAAGCAAATTCTACAATTACATGCAGAGTTTGTGTTGTTAATTTTGCTTGTATTACCAAAAGTTATACATGCATTTTAGAAGCAAACAGCTTTTATTTGTGTTTAATTTTAGTTCCTATGCCAAACATTTAATGATTCAAGTGAAATGACTGCATACAGAATGGAAATAATGTGCAGCTCAGAGTTTGAAAATCACTACCGTCCATGAAGAAGTGATTCTATTTTGAGTAGTCAAGTGGTCTGATAAGAACAAGTTTGCATGGATTAGCTTATTAATAGGTGCTGATAAGAATCTGAGAGTTATTCCTCCCAGTGTCATGAAAAAAAAAAAAAAAGTCACAAAGAATAGCAATACATATATTGTCAAAAGTCAGCTTCTGTTTCACTTCATTCAATAAGGCAGACTGAAAAACCGTCCCAAAATATCAGTATTTTATACAAAAAAGTAAAAAAAAAACTAAAATCCTAAACTTGCTGTTACAAGAAATCGTCTGTCCACATATCTTATTGGTTTCAAGATTTTGTTTTGTACATGAATCTTATGCTTGTCTCAAAATCATCAGGGCTTCTACTAAATGGACAGAACTAAAGCCTTCACTATTCATCTTACAATGTGCTAGGAAAATAAACATTTTTTTCTCTTTTTTTTTATATTTTAGATTTCTTGCTCAAACAGTTTTTGTCAGACACCTGAGACAAGCTATTATTTTTTATTTGCATATCATGTAGTATTTTTTATCATTTTTATGTCGTGTGAAATTTCGTTCCCAGATATGAATGTTGTATTTGAGTCATGAAAACTTCTAACAAGGTGAATATAAATGTTAAAAAATGCAAATGTGGCCAAAAACTTTTAACCAGATACTCCATGGGTTAGGTAAAATTTACCCAAGATTTTTTTCTCTATTTGCTTAATTGCAGTAAATTTTGTTTCAATAAATACATTTTTTACATATTTAGTTTTGTGAAATATATAATTATTCTTTGATTTATTGAAATTTAAATATCTTATTATACAATTTACCACAAAATAAAACATTTTAAATATTTTTGGAAATTCAAAATTACTTTTAAAAACCTAGGTAAAATTTACCCAACCTTTGGATCTGAGCATTAACAAAACATGTGTTTATAAACATTGCAATGTAGAGAATGTTTGTCATTATTTAAAAGCAATTGACAGATTTTAACTCTTGTGCAGGTGCTGTTTTTAAAATCATGATCGGAAGAAAATATTTTTTTTTTTTTTTTTTCAATGACTAAAATCAAATATCAGCAATAAAAAAATATTAATACGAAGAATTTGGATATAGTAATTAAGACTGTTCTCAAATCCAAACTTCTTGCTACTAAGCTACTTTCTGACACATTTTTTAATTAATTTTTGTTCGCAAACACATGAAATTGACAGGCGCTCACATTCAGAAACTTTGTAATTGAACAGTTTTTTTCCATTTTTTTGGTAAAGGCAGAAAATGCTGTCAAAATTGGAGTTTTGAGTCAAATTTCTGAACACGACAGCATGGGAAAGGAGTAAAATGATGCTGTAAGGCAATAATCACTTATAATTCAAGATGTGATTTATTTATTGAAAAATACAAAAAACTGTTCAATTACAAATCACTTCAATAACCATGCCTGTAAGTGTCATGCTCTTGCTTTTAAAAGTAAGTCAGAAAATATGCCAGAAAGTTTCATATTGTTGAGGAGAAGAAAATATTCTTTTTTTGAGAACTGCGTTAAATAATAATTGAAATTTTACACATAAATGAAAAAATCAAGTTTTACTTGTTAAAATATAGTAAAAAATTTTTTTGACCACCATATGCAGTTCAATTAACTTTTATATTCTCCAGGCAAGTTTTAAATATAATCATTTCATTGAGACAGAATTGTACATATATAAATCTATATACTTGTGTTTGTACAGTCAAGTTTCCTCACCTTGTGTTTTTTAAATAAAAATTTTCTTTGTATTTTGTATTTTTAATGAGTCAAAAAGAAAACATAGTCTTTAATAACAAAATAATATTGTTTATTCATCTGAGCAGTATCAGTAAAAACTATAAAAACCTGTACAATATCTTACAAATGTATACTTACAATATGTATACTTATATCCAAAATTATTATATAACTATATGCTGCCGCAAGTACATATAAGCAAGATCCCATGCTCCTGTAGACTGGTAGATCAATGAGATATTATAAGCAATTTCCCTCCTTAAATCAAAGATTTCCTAAATACATAAAAAAAAAAAATAATGTAAGAAAATACTATACAAGCAGGGATCAGTTACAGAAGAATTACCCTTCACAATTTTTTCATTTCCAAAATGAACCTTTCACAAACTTAATCAACTTAAAGAAAATGAGATCTGACACAAAACAGTTGAAATCACAAAATTATTTTCATATACAAGGTGTCCCATTAGAAGTACAAACCGGTGTTATAAATGTGGTAGAGAACACTACAATAAACAACAGAAAACCAGGGCTGTAATCTACTCATTCAGTCAAAATTACAGGATGCTTCACTTTAATCGGAGCCTAGATTTTTGCTCATAACTTTAACAATAATGAAGATATTTTAATGATATTTACAACAGAACTGTACACAGAACTTGCTGTGTACAAAATGTGATTAAATCGCAAAAAATGATAGAAGTACAGAATAATTCGGTTAGAGCACCATATGTAATGTCATTTGTATTTCAAAAAGTGAATAGTCTAATTTAGCACAGATTGGATGCAGATAATTGTCACCTACACCACTGTAAATGAGACTACATCACAAAAAGAAATATGGTGATCATCATTTGTTTGCATCCTATCAGTGATAAATTAGAGTATTCATTTTTGGAATATAGCTGACATTACATATGGTGCAATGACTGACCTACTATGCACTTCTAGCGCTTTTTGTGATTTCATCGCATTTTACACATAGCAAGTTAATTCTGTTGTAAATATCGTTATAATATCTACATTATTGTTAAAGTTATGACCAAAAATCTCAGCTCAGATTGAAGTGAAACACCCTGTAGTTTTGGCTGAATGAGTAGATTGCAACCCAGGCTTCCTTGCTATACAATAATTGTTTCTTGTAGTGTGCTCAACCACCTCTTAAAGTTTCTACTTCCACTAATGGAACACCCTGTATAAACTTCAAGGTTTGTAAATATTATATTTTTGAAAATTAAAAAAAATATCCGATATTTTGATATATATCCGATTATATATATATATATATATATATATATATCCGATATTTTCAAATTGGTCAGTTAATGGCATAGTTGAGGATTATAAATATTTTCAGACCTAACATAAACTAGAAACAAAAGCATATTGCACTCATCATGAAAACTTGCTAAAAGCAATAGTCTAAATGTTTTTTTATTTCTTTTTCTCACTTATGTAACAAAATTGAAGATCAACTTATTGAAAATAGACACAGTTTGCTTTTCGCACTCACAAAAAACAAACTATAGGATTTAGTATCAAGTAAAGTTTGTTTTATACAACAAAATTTTAAATACAAAATCATTTTTTTAAATGAAAAATTAGAACATAAACGTAAGATTGTGTAATCTGGCAGCTTAAACTGAACTAAACTAAAACCAAGACTAATTCTAATATAGCTGTGAATAACTGGTTATCTAAATTACACAGCTTATCTTTCAATGGCTGTTCTAAGTAAATATTGTCCCACATACTTATTAGCACTTTCCAATCTAGTTGAAAAGTGCTTATGACTTCGGTTTGTCTGGCCGTCTGCCGTCTGTCCGTGCTCTAACTCCCGTAAATATGCTCGGATTGCTCTGCAATTTTTATATGTTATTGTCGTTATCTATAGCATGTTCCCTATTTCAACGGAAGTGTGTAGCACTTATAGTTTTTTTACAGGGACACTCAAAAGAATTCCGTTACATTGCGGTCTATGGGGAAAAATCATTTGCAGTTTATTTAAATAATGTTTCACTATTTTAAATGCATTGTAATTTATATATATTACTAAGGTGCATTAGAAGAAGCTTAATATGGAACAGGGTGTGCATAGCACTTATAGTTACTTTACAGGGACAGTAAAAATAATTCCGTTACATTACGTCTATGGAGAAAAATCGTCTGCGGTTTATTTAAATAATGTTTCACTATTTTAAACGCATTGAAATGTATATAGATCACTAAGGTGCATTACAAGAGACTTACTACGGAATATTTTGTGTGTATAGCAGTCATCGTTCATTTACAGGGACACACAAAAGAATTATCTACTGTCTGTTAACAATAATTCCTGGAAGTGCGTTTTAAGTTATTGAACGCGATTTAATTTTAACTTGCTTTTTGTCTATTACGTGGTGTGTATAAATTCTGTAGATCCTATACAGGGCAGCACAAAAGTTCGCGAACACATTTCTGTTTATTGACAAACTCCAGACGGAGAATTTTAAACTGTGCTACGCGTTTCCTAACTGAACTAAAATTATCATCCTATGTAGTATATATACAAATCTATAGATCCTATACAGGGCTGAATAAAAGTATTCGGATATTTTTCCAAATATTGTATATGTTGGAAATTCCTGAAATTATGTTTTTAAATATGTTATGCGTTTTCTAAATTGTTTACTTAGATGTTAGCTTTTAGCTTATTAAACGGTATGATTTGTAAAATTATTTTGGAAGCGTTGGAAAGTGCTATATAATCTATGCTTGACGCTTGATTTTTTGTTCTTGTTAGTTCTACATTTAAAAATTCAACTTAATTCAAAATTAAATATATATATATATATATATATATATATATATATATATATATATATCAGGGTGTCTATTCCAGATCAGCAATGAATTTCCCTGACATTTCTCTGACTTTTCTAGGTTTTCCATACCAATAAAAGAAAAATTCCAGGTATCGAGATTTTGTGATGTTATGCATAAAAAATCTTAAAAGTTGTCAACTTGAGAGTGAAACTTTCACAACTGATTCTGAGGCACAAATTATTGATTTGTTACATAGCTTTTTGCAAAATTTACAGATTGTTGAACTTTTTACATACAAACATTTTGCAGATACACACTTTTAGCATCAGGTTCTATCCATTTTGTCAAATCAGGATGAAATTATTTATCACATCAGTCACTATTAAGTACAGATTGCTTTGACATATTTTAATACAAATAGATATTCAATAAATTAAGCTAACAAATGTTCAGTTCCCAAACATAGATAAGCAAGTAGAGTGAAAAAACAGGAACCTGAATATAATGCTAATTTCAGATTCACAAAATTGAGATTTGATTTTTTTGCATGTATAAAAAACCATTCATAATTTCACAAAAACCAGGAGTTTGTGAAAAAAGTCTGGACAGACTACTTATAAGAATCACCAATGTAAATATATGTGATTACTAAAATACAATGATGAGTATACTTATGAATAATACAACATAATCTATACAAAACAGAAAGAAAGAATTATATTGTAAAGATTAGACAAACCTTTTTATCATCTTCAATTATTGTATACATGGATGTACAAATGAAAAGATTGTTTTCAGGTCTATGTAATTCACTCTATGTAATTGACAAATACTTGTGAATGCTTAACTTTTTAATTATAAAAAGGATTTTAAGTCTGTTGACTTAAGTCTTTAGACTGTAAAGCATACACATGCATTCAAGAAAAAATATGTATATATTTTAACAAAAAGCTGAAAGCAATTTAGATTTTGCCATAAAATATATAATGAAACCAAAAAAGAAAATTTGATATCTGAGTAATAAGAATTTTGGGTGTAAAACAGATCTTCAACCAAACACTTTAAACTTTCTAAATATTTAATAACCATCAACACACAGTTAAAATTTGAGTTAACTTTATCAGTGTAAAGCATTTAAGTAAATGTTTACCCCTCCCCCTAAAATTCCTAACTAATAAACCAAACAGCGACACAATATTTACAAATTTAATACTTTATTTCCCAGAATGGATTCTATAAAACATAAAAATGCATGCAATTAGTGATTTTTATGGCTATAATGTTATTTCAGCCATCATTTTTCATTTTTAGATATAAAAATAATCACTAATAATAGACTGACACCAAAGCAAATAATCATAAAGGACAGGCTTGCTTTAAAACTATGGTGACAGAACTATAAAAAACTCAATAAATCGCCTGGATTATGTAAATAACCATTATAGACAGACTTGTTACAGACAGGGCAGGACGGTTCTGCGTCAATTCGTCGCGCACAATTCATCGCAGCGTCAATTCGTCGCGAGTTCAATTCATCGCAGCGAAAACGTCTTTGAAGGCTATTATGATAAAAATAAAGATAATTCAGTAAAAATACTTAATGATAATTTGTTTTTTAGATTTAGAGAATTGTAACTAACATTTTACAGGCAATTTTGGAGGAATCTTTTTTCATATGTGATTTTTGTGAATTTCCCTGATGAGAACATGAAGGTTTAATGAATTAGAACAACTCATTTCTTATTTAAATTAGAGATCGAATAAATATTGCTTTAGATTACCGAAAAAATGGCGGAAGATTTAGGATAAAATCACCCAGAGCATGAAAAAATGAATACAAATGCTAGAAAAAAGTTACATATGCGTACACAGGGTACAAAAGAGGACCTCCCTCCCCCCTCCTCCTTATATTTGAAAGAATTAGGAAGTAAAAAAAGTATTTAGAGATGTAAACATAAAAACTATTTGTGATTATGGTTGAACTGATCGCTTCATGAATGCAATTTCATTATATGATGTTTTGGCTTTAAAAGTTTTATCATTCATTTCATCTATACTAATAAAAGAAAGTTGTTTGTTTTTCTGAGTTCTGTGTGTGTGTGCAAAATGACAAGCAAAATCTACCGCACGTAGAAGTTTGAAAATTTGGGTGCGGATATTCCAATGCAGTCCCTGAAGACCTGGGGCTCAGATTTTTCATATTTTAAGACCCGGGGCCCTTTTAAGGTTTTTGCATCTAAATTGTTAATAATTTGCCCTGGTTTTATCCAATCTCCCTTGTTTTAGTGGCCATTTCTCCATTAAGCTTTCCCCCTATTTCCACATTGCAGTTAGGGCCCTGGCCCCCTGTAGCCCGATGTGTTGTTCACTTGAACCTTTTGTGTGCCATGCATTTTTCACTCTCTCAATGTGTGACTTTTAAGTTGAGTCTTGGACTCCTCTCAACGGGCCACCATCCTCGTATTTCTATTGAAGCCCTAGGGCCCTTTTTTAGCATTTCTTTCAAATTTTATTCTAACAATTAATTTATAACCTATGCTTAATTTTGCCTAATTGAAGATGTAAAGCGCTACGTACTAGGATGTTTTAAGATGTTTTCGTCTTAAGGTCTTACTCAAAACTATCAGTTTGGGACCTCTCACTTAAAAATCAACCGATCCACTAAGTTTTTGTTTACTGATAACTTTTTAGGACTTCCAGCTACAAAAAAACAACAAAATTTTCTCGGTCAAGTCCCGACCCTCCTGGGCACTTAAAAATTTTTGTGCCCTAAATTGTTAATAATTAGCCCCATTTTTAACCGATCTCCTTCGTTTTTGGGGCTTTATCTCCATTAAGCTTTACACCATTTCTACGTTCCAGTTAAGACCCTGGCCGCCTGGGACTCAGTATAGGGAAGACAAAGAGGGGGGAGATGAAAGAAAATTTGCTGAAATCATGTTAACTAAAACTCATAAATTAAACCTGTTTATGGATGAATTCTGCTGTCTTGTTTGAAAATGTCAGCCACCCTAAAATTTCAAACCGCTATACATCAGCCATTTTTTAAGATAGAGGCAAATTAAAAAATTCTCTAGAATCATTGGATCAAGATATAACATTTAACGGAAAAAGTTTTTAGGATTTTCAATTTTGTTTTTACAACTTTTTGAAATTGTAATCTTTAAATGGCTATACAATGAGGACAGACAGACGGACGGACAGACAGACAGACAATTTGTAAAAACTTTTTTTCGGAATCTCTGACCCCTAAAACGTGTAAATCCGTCGAAAACTGGAAGTTGAAAAAAAGTTCGATTACAATATTTTCTTCTATAGCAGAAAGTAAAAAATCATAAATTGGAAACATTTACTGAATACAACAAGCAGCATTAGTGGATGAAAATAATTAAAATATAATATAATTATGGTTTACTTTCTAACTTGGTGACCCACCCGGTGTTTTCCGTGTCCGTGATAATAACCATAAACAGAACTCAAGCTTCTATGACTCTTTTAAAAGAAGCTGCATAGAGGGGCCCAAGAAGGGGATTAATATTCAAAATTAGTGGTAGCTGAGGTCCGAGATATTTTTTTGTCGTTCAAGTAGTAGTTGGAAGTTCTAAGTAGTTGTCAGACAAAAAAGCTAGTGAATCGGCCGATTTTTAAGGGAAGCTAACAAAGGGGGCTAACTAATAGTTTTGAGCAGGGCCCTAAGAGAAAAACATCTTAAAAGATCCTGGTACTTAGCACTTTAAAACTTCAATTAGTCGGAATTAAACATAGGGTATAAATTAACCATTAGAACAAAATTTAAAGAAATGCTTAAAAAAGGGCCCTAAAGGCCCAATAAAAATATAAGTGTGGTGACCCGGGGAGAGTAATCGAAGGCTAAACTTTAAAGTCGTTTAGTAAGAGGGTGACAGAATTGTGCGGGTGAAAAATGCATAGCACACAAAAAGTTCAAGGGGCCTTGAGTCGGGCCCTAGGGTCCTAACTGGAATGTAGAAATGTAGGAATAACTAAATGGAGCAAAGGCACCAAAAACGAAAAAAAAAATCGGATTTAAAGGAGCAAGTTATTAAAAATTTAGGGAACAAAAACTTCAACGATGCCCTTATACCGAGTCCCACGGGGGCCCGGGTCTTAACTGGAACATAGAAATGGGAGAAAAGCCTAATGGAGAGAAGGCACCAAAAACGAAGGAGATCTGAGAAAAATGGGGCAAATTATTAATAACTTAGGGCACAAACATTTTAAGGTGCCCAGGGGGCCCGAGACTTGTCCGAGAATTTTTTTTGTCGTTCATATAGTAGCTGGAAGTCCAAAAAAGTTACATAAAAAAAAAAAAAAAAAACTAGTGGATTGGTCGATTTTTAAGGGAGCTATATTAGAGGTCCCAAAAATGGCCAAATGATAGTTTTGAGTACGACCTTAACCCTTTAGCGGGCGGTGGTCACAAAAAGGACATCTAATTTTAATTCCAAAACTGACAAATGCCACCAAGAATATATAATTAAAATTTTCCTTTTATAAAGTAAGGGAAAATCAGCAAGTTATTCTTCTCTAAGGAAATCGTTTGTAAAATCTGGTGTCAGTCCATTATTTCATTATTTTACAAACAGATTTATTCCGCGCCGGAAAGGGTTAAGAGGAAAACATCTTAAAAGATCCTAGTACGTAGCGCTTTAGATCTTCAATTAGTCAAAATTAAGCATAGGGTATAAATTAATCATTAGAATAAAATTTGAAAGAAATGCTAAAAAAGGGTCCTAGAGCCACAGTAAAAATATGAAGGTGTTGGCCCGGGGAAAGGAGTCGAAGACTCAACTTAAAAGTTACGCATTGAGAGGGTGAAAAATGCATGGCGCACAGAAGTTTCAAGTCAACACCGCATCGGGCCCAGGGGGCCAGGGTCCTAACTGAAATGTACAAATGGGAAGGGAAATTTAATGAATAAAGGCCCACAAAAAGAAGGGAGATCAGATGAAAATGGGGCAAGTTATTAACAATTTAGATGCAAAAATCTTAAAAGTGTGCTAGGGGCCCCAGTTCTTAAAATATTAAAAATCTGAGCGTCAGGTCTGTAGGACCTGCCTTCGACTATCCACACCCAAATTTTCAGACTTCTACGTGCGGTAGATTTCGCTTGTCATCGCGCACACGTACACAGAACTCAGACCAGATAAACACTTTCCTTTTATTAGTATAGATGAAATAAATGAAAAAACTTATAAAACCAAAATACTACTTAAAGAAATTGCATTCATGCAGCAATCAGTTCAATCACAATCACAAAAAGTATTTTATGTTTACGTCTCTCAATACTTTTTTTACTTCCTAAATCTTTCAAATATAAGCGAGGGGGGGGGGGGGGGAGGGTTGTACCATGTGTACACATATGTCAACTAATAATTTTTTGAAAAAAATTTCTAGCATTTGTATTCGTCATTTTTTCTTGATCTAGGTGATTTTATCCTAAATCCTTCGCCATTTTTTCGGTTATCTAAAGCAATATTTATTCTATCTCTAATTTAAATAAGAAATGACTTGCTCTTATTCATTAAACTTTCCTGTTCACAACAAGGAAATTCCCAAAAAAATCACTTATAAAAAAAATTCCTCCGAAATTGCATTTAAAATGTTAGTTATAATTCTGTATATCTAAAAAACAAATTATCATTAAATAATTTTACTAAATTATCCTTATTTTTATCATAATAGCCTTCAAAGACATTTTCGCTGCAACGAATTGACGCTGCAATGAATTGACGCTGCGACGAATTGTGCGCGATGAATTGTGCGAGATGAATTGACGCGACACCGGGCAGGACGTTAGGGCAATAATTATGTACCATTAATTTGTAAGTTTAGATTTAAGTTTTCTCAAAGTACATAAGAGCAAGAATTGTCATAATTGCTTGTCATAACCCCTCCCCTCGTTTTCTAAAGAAAAGGCTAAATTTCATTAGTGAAAGATAAAATATTTGTTAGGCATTTTAGCTAAAATGCTAAAAAAAATTGTTTGTCACTTAAACAGTGGTTATAGATGGGTTGTTCACTAAATACAATGAAGACTATTTTATATTATGAACTAAAAGAAATGTTTGGCTAAACAAAAATTTGCTCTGGACAAGGAAAACTATACTAGGATGAAGAAGGAAAACATAAAAACATTTTGAGCAAAGTTAAACAACTACAAACACTGAACAACTGAACAATTAGAAATACACATTTACTTACTTGATTTTCACCAATGATCCGTAATGGAGCATCTAATGCTTTTTTATAATAATGTAAAGCAGCATCTTTTATACCTAAAAGAAAAATACAGAAATAACTATAAAAATTTAAAAAGCAAGTGCATTTCTAAATTTTCAAAAATAGAATATGTATACAATTAATCCCAAATGAATGGTTATACTGGAATAAATACTCATAATTCAGACAATCGTAATATAAAAACATAAAGAATAATAATAATAATAAACACATAAGTCAATTAAATAATTATTTAACAACTTGAAGCTAAATTGAACAAATCTTAAGATTATATGATTGGCAGGGGCTGACTCATGACTATTTTAAATACACAATTAAAAAAAAGTAGAGAGATAGAAAGAGAGAGAGGGATGCAGGAAAATAAATTTTGTATTAACTCCTTCGCAACAAGTGTTTTTGTATACAATTTAAAATCTTTTAGCACCAATAATTTCAAATAGAAATATTTGCCTAGATTAATTGCAAAAGTTCTGTTATTAAACAAGGGAAAATTTACTAATAAAAATTACCAGTATGAAAAATTATATGGACCCTATGCATCATGTAAATGCGATGCTCGTCACGAAAGAGTTAATAAGTGCAACATATTTGATCTAAGCCTTAAGGTCTTATGGTCTCGAATCACTTATTTATATACAATAGTTCTTTGAGGAAAAAAAATAATCATCTTCTATCAAGTATGAAAATGGAAAATGTGTTAAAAAGAAGTAAATATATGGGAATGCAAAAGTAAATGTAAATATCACCAAAAAAGCAAAAAGGACTTCTATCATTTTCTAAAATTTTAATTTGGCAAAAATTAATTAATAAATATTGGATGACATCAATCATGAACTGACATTAATTTTTAAGTGACTTATAGAAAACTGGCAATAAAGTAAATCAGAAGGCAAAAAATTTAACACACCTCAAAAACACAAAAGAAGAAAATATTAGATCTACAGAAGAATCCAATTTGACATAATAATGAAAATGTTTTGTTATTAAAAGCTTCTGCTATGCTACTAAATGTTTTAAACACAGAGAAACATTTTTTTTAATGCCTTCTAGATACATTTTTTAAATTCTGATTTGTAGCAAGATAGATTAAAATGATTTTATGACTATGCTGTGTTTAATCCAGATCTTTTCCTTATTCTCAATTTATATTCTAACATGGACTGGGTGTTGAAATAGACAGCATAAGAAACTATTTAGATGTAATTAACAGAGACAGATTGAAAAAAGGACTCATTTATAGAACTTTTATTTTTTAAATATTTGATTTAAAAATATTTTATAATTGGTATTTTAAAATATGCTGACTGGTAAACATATTATATATTATGTTTAACTTCAGAAAAAAAAATTCTTCTAAGCACAAAAATCAAACAGAAAACTTAAACAAAATTCCTGGAAAACTAATAAAAGAACAAAAACAAAAGGTAAGTTTTTTGAAAATAGATAAAGAACATGAAAATTTAATGTTGGGAAGATTTTGGGTGTTAATTCCCTACAAGGTATCACAAGTTGTTAAAAGAGAAGGAATAGTGGTTAGTACAATTTAGAAGAGCTTTATTGCTTAATCGCCGCGTTGTGAAGACGATAAAAAAAATAAGCAAGCTCTGGTTCGATATTTTTTAACGCTGATCTAGAATATCTGTGACCGCAAAATAATAATAAAACAAAATTACAAAAGGAAAGGGAATGCACTTAATGCATACAATTACAAAGAAAGAAAGAGAAAAAAAATGGAAAAAAAGCATCCTAAAATTTTACAAAAAAATAACTTTTTTTTATTTTAATTAAAAAGAAAATAATTATGATTGAATTGCTAAAAATGGTTTTCGAGACTCTGAAAAGAAACAAAGACACAAAAATACATAATCTTAATGGTTCATATCAATACAGTTATTTTTGTTAATTTAAATACCTGAAATACCGTTAAGTATCTATATATTTAAAACGCTAAGCAATTTCTTTCGACAATCCGTGAGAACAAACTACTGCATCAAATTACACCATTCTTTTTTTAAATGAAAGATATTTCGACACAGATTTGTTATCGTGCATTCGTTTGTTCGAAAATTTAATTAATTAGCCGTAATTTTCAATTAAACTTTTACTTCTGCTTATGACGTCATAAAGTCGGCAACGCCCACTGTTGTGAGGAATAGAGTTTATTCTCTGAACTCCGTGGTTCGCCAATCTTTTGACATTAGCTAATATCAACTAGGTAATATTTTAACATTGTAATATAAAATCTTAAAAAAACTTACTTAAAATTAGCTAGAATATAATCATAATAAAATATCTAAACATAAACATATCAATATGAATAACAAATCTCACGTAAAATGTTGCAATTTAAATGATTACAATTGAAACAAGATTTGGAGAGTTATCCCTGACGCCCAGCTAACATAAAAGTACCTATTTTATTTTATTTATTTACACACAAATTCAATTTTATTATAAAACACCTGGTTGCTATACAAAGCAAAAATCGTCATTTAGGCGCCAAAAATGAACCCTGGTGCGTCTGCGATATCCGCACCGATTAAATCAAAATTGTTTTGGTTGCACCACATATTGCAAAATTAATTAAATCCATGATTATTGTTTCTTTCTCAGATTATAAATAAGAAAATTTTGCACAGATGTCATATACGCACCACATTGGCGTGATTTTTCTACCCTGCCAATTTAGCGAAAACTTTGTTTTTGAATATTAGTTACAAATAGCATGGAATAATAGCACGTGATTTTTTATTTAAATATAAAAAAATAAAATAACGTAATAAATGAAATAGCTTCTATTATTTAAAAAAAGGAAATAAAAATAAATAAATGATAGTTTGATATAAATAAATATTGATATACATAATAAAAACAATTTATAGAATTAAAATAAAAAATAAAAGTAAATCAACCTCAATATAAACAAAATAACCGGGTTACCATGTGAGGCATAAAATTATCATTTTGTTGCAATCGCGCCTATGTGGTGCGTATATGACATCTGTGCCAAAAATTTAATGCTTAACGAAATTCAATTATTTTATCGATCGCAAATTTTGGTACTTTTCCGTTATACGGACACCATGCCACACATGTAAAAGTATGTAAACGTATCTTTGGCGACAATGGTGTCCGTATAACGGAAAAGTACCCAAATTTTTCTTAGTTCAGTCTATACCAAAAACAAACATTTTACAGGTAACAGGAAAATCGTCCAAAAAGGACAGCTTCATCAGCAGTTATGACAGCAAAGTTGTATAAAATCTAATAATCTGAATTTTACAACGTTTATGCGAAACACCACAGAGAGCGCACGCTATTTTTATATAAGTAGGGGATATTTAAAAGAATAAGAGAACTAACAACCTTCAATAATATAAATTCATGAAAAAGTAAACAAATAAGTGATTCAACAAATCTTAAAAATATGTATTTCTGGTACTTCTCTATTATCACGTCGACCACTTTTCATAGCAAAAAAACTATCGCCAAACCGTAAAATTAAACGCCAAAACTGCAGTCCCATTTCTTTGATGTCAAAAGCATTATACGTGTTTATGTCATCAAGTGGTTTTTAATTCGACATTTGCGTGTATTTTTAATTATGTTTTACTGATTTATTAGTTATTTCATTTATTAAAATAATAATTGTGTCCTTAAATTCTTATATTTTATTTATTTAATTATTTTGATATTCCAATGGCAACGTTCTCCCGTTTATTTGGCGTTACAGTTTGGCGATAGTTTTTTGTTATGAAAAGTGGTCGACGGGATAATATTCTGGTACTTCTTCATTATCCTGTCGAAATTCCGTTCATTATCCCGTCGTCCCATTAAGAAAAAAAAACTATATCCAAATTAGGTACTTTTCAATTAGCCGGCACCAGTAAAAATAAAATAAAATAAACTTTTACTTCTGCGTATGATGTCATAAAGTCGGCAATAACTCCCACTTTGGCAAGGCACAGAGTAACGAGAAACTCTGCGGTTGCGAGGATAAAAGAAAAGTAATAAATATTAAAAGCAGGGGTCTTTTAGGCCGAATTTTTAAATTTGCAAGTTAAATTTTGGTGAAAATATTTATCTGCGTATTTTATAGGCGAATAATAATTCATATTTATTGTGATGTCACCGGAATATTGTCCATTGGGTTTATTTTATCATTATGCATTATAACTTTCTGGATGCCATTTTTTCATTACAATTAAATACAAAAAAAATATATTTTTTTGTATACATGGTGTTTAACCATAAAAGTAACCTATACAATGCGCGTTTGAAATGTTTGCGCCGGGGAAAATGACGTTATGCTTAGCTTGAAATGCATTTTAACATTGATAAAACTAAAAAGAAAAATTGATTGTGTCAACATGACGTAATTGATTTTAAAATTTTTAATTTTAAAGGTCAGAATTGGAGCCTTTATTGGTTGCTTCATCCTGATTGCATACCTTGATTACATGTTAACAATTACTTTTTTTTAAATATAGGTTAGAAGATTTCATTTTTTAACAAAAAAAAAAATCACAAAAGTAAAGGATTTCAGGAAAATTAAAATTATTAAAAATAGTGTTATGGTAAAAAAAAAACCCTTGAAATAATGATTGTATTTTTAGCTAGAATAAACAATGTAAGGCTAATATTTTATAGGAATTATTTTGGTAAGTTTGTTATAAGTTCATTTAACAGCTCCTTATTAGGGGCAAAGTCCTATTTCTTTCGCTGTGAATTTCTCTTTCAATGTCAAAAAATGGTAGTCTACTTTTGGATGCCAGCCAAAACACAGTGACAATTTTTAGAAATGTATAGCGGTTGTGATAACAAACGGCGCTACGCTTTAGCTTTCATCGCGCTTACATCACTTCTAAATACTTCAAATTATCAATTTATTTACTACATTTTACTACATTTTACAATTTCAGTTCTTACATCATCAATTCGAAAAAAAAAAAAAAAATAGTTATCGATTGAAATTTATTTGAAAACTGAATTTTTAAATAATTTTCAAGCATGAAATATTTTTCAATTCTATCTCAAAAATGATCATCAGTTTGCCTTAATAATGTAACATAGTCCCTGGGAAAGTTGCCCCAATTGAAAATACATTTTCCTAACCATCATAAAAACTGAAAAAAAAAATTAATTAAACCCCCTAATGAATCATAAGATCAGATTACCCATAAGATAGTGCATTTTGGCGCTAAACTAAAATCTGTCAAAAAAAAAAAAAAAAACTATTTTTAGTTTATGATTAACATAAAATTGATATGTTGATATCATTGATGTATTATATGTTTCATCAGAATATGCTAGGAACTGTATTTTATTATTTTTTTTAAAGATCCGTTGGATATTTAACTGTATAACAGGAAAAAATCCCCGACTGTGATGGAAAAGGAATAATCATCCTGATTATGTAAAGGAACCGAAGAAATCATACAAATAAATTACACTTGAAAACATTAAAAATCTCCCTTATCTGCAGATTGATTTATTATTGTAAAAAAATTCTTCATCTTTACATAACAAGTAATATATAATTTTTTTTTAAGTCAATTCCTACTTTTTAATCATAAATATATAAAATAAACCCGTGGAGCATTAATGTCCCACGTTATCTTTATTGAACGTTTTTTTTATAATCATCGATGCAGTATTCTATTTTTGGAGGAAAATCTTTCATTTCATTTATGAAAACAATGGGAGAAAACTTTTTCTCCCATATAAAACTAAAATTAATGAATTAATATTTGAAAAAACTGTATTAACATCAAGTGTCATCCAGTACAAGTTTAAAAAAATGTATTTGAACTTGAGTGGATGAATAGAAAATATTTTATTAACGATTGAAAATTTGAACAAGATATATAAATATATAGAGAGTGTGAGCTAATAGTAGGAATTGAAAAAAAAAAATGATTAGCTTACAACAATGGATGCATTTCAGAAGATATGGATTTGAAACGAACAATGATTAAAGAAAACATTTAAAATTTTTAATTTAAACATTTAAAAAAAATTTTTTTAACGTTGAATTTCGACGGCGCGTTTGGGGAGATGCAATGCACATGCGCATAGGAGCTCATTCGGTTGCATTATTACAGGGGGGGGGGGGGATGTGTGCTTTATTTACTATGTTCTTTTATTGACTGAATATGAGATGAACGTAGAGATATACTATTTGTGTGATATTTCATAGGTCCGGGAAATTTTCTTTCTTGCCGTGGGGAATATGGCGGTAATATCAAACTGATTTGCATTATTACACAGTTGTTTGCGGATTGTTTGTTTGGAGTTTGCATCGGAAATAGTACTGTAATTCACTGTGGGAAAAAACTTTTTAAAATAAAATATTGGAAAGACTGTTTCATACGCAAGCTTATTTTACTAATATTGTTATTGTAATTTTTTTCCGTCAAGTTTTGACGGGTTCCATCTAGTTTAAAATAATTACACAAACAAATGTTTTTAAAGAATTTCACAAAAGTCAAAATTACAATTAAAATTCGTGATTTATTTGTATGGTTATTTTAAAAAAAATGTAGACTTGAATTTTACACAGTCACCATGGAACTACATTGTTTTCAAAATGATGAATACTAGAATTTTTTACATTCCAGATAATTATTACTTTGGAGACATTGTGGAAGAGGTGAGAATAAAATTTAAAAATAAACTATTAATGAATATGGGCACAATGTTCCCTTGAAAATAATTATTTAGATTTTGATAAAATAATAGTTTTTAAAAAAAATCGATAAATTTCAGAATAAAAGAATGAGGCCTAAAATTACTGTCACATAAAAATATAAAATTAAATTAAAATGGACCAGCCGGGCACGAGGATCTTATTTTTAAAAAAAATGGCTCACCCATAAAGATGACTGAAGATCTTGCATCTGGACGCTCTGACCGGATCGACCACGACCCGGGCATTTTTCGTTTTTTTGGACTACATGTGTTCACCTTAAAAAAATTCAGGAAACTGAAGATTTTTCGGAGGGGAACTTGCCTCCTCCACTGGGGGATCTTTTTTACCGCCCCTCTTCTTATACTCAGAGATTGGCTGGGTCTTTTTCTGAAGTGGTCACTCTTTGTAAAAGTGACATTGAGAATGCATACGTGATGCTATCATGAGGTCACCTTTCCCAAAACGACCCGTACATTGCTTTGTACTCTAGTGAATATCAGGAGTTGATGTTGCTAGGGTGAAAATTGCTAATACCCGCTGATCCAAAATAATAATGTGGAATAAAATTTAGAAAATTATATTAATGGAAAAATAAATAAAATATTGAAATTTAACTATTTAAATGCTTTAAAATGATATCCATATTTATGGATGAACAATAAAAATTAAAGAAGATATTTAAAAAAAACTTTAGAAAAAAAAAAAAAAAAAGAAAAAGATTGCTAAAATAAAAAAAAATAAAAACATTATTAATTACAATAAATTAAACTTAAATGAAGAAATTAAAAAATGTGCCATGTTGATTGTTTATCTCCAACATTTAATTATGATAACTAACAAGATAAGTATACATAATGCCTTAAAGCTGTTCTAAAAACAGCAAACTTAACTATTTCAAGGCTTCATAAAAGGAGCTAGTTCTTCAGTCTTCGGAGCAAAATAAAAGAGATTGAGAAACAGCAGTAACTGCTATTAATCTTCAGTCTCTCTGACATTCCTTTTGGCACTGAAGAAGAGACGTCTATTATGAAATCTTGAAACAGTTCTATGCTAAAAATGTTTGGCTGTGAATGCTCTTCTTTAATATTGGTTTTTACACATTATGCATTCTTCTTAACACAATAGCTTTTGTATGCATCTTATTGGGTTTTAATTGTTCTGGAAGGAATATTAACCTTTAATCCCCCCCGCCCTCTTTCACTGTATCAATATAGATTGAAAAATAAAAATAACATTTTTTTTCCTTAAAAATGACTTATTCCATTTCAAGTCCTTTTAATGCTATTCATTTATGTCTGGCATTGACGGCGACGTCCTGTTGCCAATCGGAAGAGGTGCAAACAATGAACTTGCTTTCAGTTCGATTTTGGTTTGTGGCACTAGGATATTTTTTAATCATCGTATATATTATTTCTCCTGTCAACATCCCTTTTTCTAAGAAAATAAGAAACGTAGAACGACGAATGAGATACCATATGAAAGGATTTTGAACAGGCTTCTGACATAGTTACACTTAAATTTTCCTAAAACATGTTTTTTGATTAAAATTTGCTGATAATTAAAAATTAAATCGGCATTGTTTTCATAAAAGAAATGAAAGATTTTCCTCAAATTACTGTTGCCACAGAAATAAAATACCACATTATATGATTCTCAGCAATGATTATAAAAAACACCGCATGGGTTTATTTTATATTTATGATTAAAAAGCGAAATTGAAATATTTAAATTTATATTTCTATGTCCCATATTTTCCCCAAAATGGATGACGTCATCCTCTAATTCAGTTAAAATACGATTGCTCTTTTTTTTTTTTTTTTCTCACGCGTGCCTTTTGCAATCTTGGATTAGTTTTTACTCTAACTTTGATGGAATAAATTAGATGATATTCTGGCTTGAATAAAAATTAAATGTTGTTTACAGATATTTTTATCCTCACTTTTTCTTTAGAAGTTTAAACCTGCATCTAATAAATATTACATATTGATAAAAAATAAGATTGCAGTGCGAAATCCTCGCACGGGCCCACTGGTTGTATCTTTATTATTATTATTATCATTTAGAGATCTAATGCAAAAAGAATATTTTCTTTTTTTTTTTTTTTGGGGTCAACCAACATTAGCTTGAGGTTTGCGAATTTAGTCTTCTAATGCTGTACGAGTCATAATCAGTCTTCATATGAAAATAACGTTAGTGATTCTTATATCTATTTTCCATCATGAATTCTGCTCATGCTGAGGTTCTGCACTGCACATTTACAAAGTCATTTTCATTTGAAAGCAGATATAATTGTCATGTATTGTTTTTCTGATAGAAAGCAATTAAACAGTGTTTTCTCTTTTCCTATAAAAGCATTGGATCTTTCAAATAATGGTGTCAAATTTTTAACTTAAGCTGATTTTCATGGACACAACAATACGAAAGATTGTTACTGTTACAAGATGTAACATTTTTCTTTCCTTCACTTGTTATTTTTAAAATTTTAATGTAAATTACTTTTCAGTTTTTTATTAATTATGGCAAATAATTTAAATTAGGCTTTAACTTCAGAAATTTCATTACATTCACAATTTATATTTTAATTTTCCAGTTAAAAATTCTGATTTAAAAGTAAAATCTCAAAACTGCTAATGATCTCATTCAGAAAATTCACAATATGCTTTATCTTAATTATAATATTTAAACAACCTTTTCACTTAATTCAAATTAAAAAATAATCATTTCTGATGTTGTTTAAATAAATTTAGACACTAACAATCTCAGTATTTAATTCAGAAAATTCACAATATGCTCTATCGTAAATACAATATTTAAACTATCTTTTAACTTAATTCAAATTAAAAAATAATCGTTTCCAATGTTATTTAAATAAAATTAACTCTAAAGCAATTTCTATAATTAAATATCAAGTATTAAAGAAGCATATTTCATTTTAGTTCAATATAACTTCAGCAAAAGTTTATCTCAAATTATTCATTTTCAAAATTAAACTCTCAACATTTTTCACTTAAAATCATTATTAATACTTATTTTATTTTATTAATGTTAATTTAATAATAATTTTTATTGTATCCAAACAATCTTTAATTCAATGTTTCTTTCAACTGGAAAATAAGCATTTATTTTCTAAGTTATTTATTTTTATTCAAAATCTTAGTAATATATTTATTGCTTTTATCTAATTTTCTAGTAATAAACTTAAAATAATCATTAATTGACAAAATTTTTATGCATTTAAATCAATTTTAAGCCCAATCGAATGCAAAAATAATTTGCTATCTTTTACGATTTTCAAAGCACGTGATGCCAAAAAAAAAAAAAGGCATTTTAAAATACATTTTTTTTTACGCTTCGTCATGTAATGAAATGATATGTTTCTAGCTTCACCTGACAGTTAAGCAGCCATATTATATTGTGCACCAGTTCGTTGAACTCGGCATCACTTTCGGCGATATTCGTACCACCCATGTTTGTAAACATAATTCCTTTGGGTTAGACTGTTGCCAATCTGTGTAATAATATAGAAAAATTCATTCGGATTGCTAGTGTAAGCTGCCGGTTATCAGTATTGAACATAACTGCGCGTGTTTTAAGCAACCCATCAACCATGGTTTATGAAAAGTTTGCGATGTTTAATGGAATTGGCAATAACAATATGCATTTTCATTGATCAAAAGTTTGAAAAGACAGTCGGTTGGAGATGAGGGGGACATCTGCAGAAAATCTGTCAGTCTCAGGGATTAGTAAAGAGGGTGCAGTATGTGTTTCTTCGGGAGGTTGGATCTGTTATATAGAAGGGGGTCCAGCGGCCCGGGGTTAGATGGTGTGTTTGAAAGAAGAGTCATCTTTAAAAAGTTTTTGGATGATGTCTTCATGCTGGTAAATATCTCCAAAGAATTTAATCATCTTCTTTAAAATTAAAGCTTAAATGTTTTTAACCCATCCCTGCAATAATGGGCAAAGTCTTCATGCTGCAAAACAATCACTAAAAGATTTAATCATCCTCAAAGGTGACGTTCAAATGTTTTTAACATCCCTCAATAACAAACGATGTCTTCATGCTGGAAATTATCCCCAAAGATTTAATTCACATTCATTAACATCATCTGGAAAAAATATAAAAATTAGTTCCATTTCAATGAATTCCTGCAAAGTAGAAGCTTCATCTTTCCTTAAGTGATTATCTCATCTTGTTGTTTAAATAAAAGTAATTAAAAGACGATTTTCTTCAATTTACAGTTAGCCATTAAATGCTGGCTTCATCTTTTCAAATGTACTTCCTTGGCTCATCCTCAGTGTTACGATTTGTAACATTTCCCTTTAATCTAGGTTATACGTTCTTATAAATCATAGCATTCATTCAAATAAACTATCAAAAATTTGATAATTACAATATTTTGAAGATAAACTTTTATCATTTACTTTTATTTATTTGCATCATTACTTTCAATATCTTGCTCGGATTCTGATGACACAAAACTTTTCATGCTCAGGCAGGCCCGGGCTCCAAAAACAAAGCTTGAACTCATTTCTATTGCATACAAGAGTCATCTCTATTGCATACAAGAGCTCTGCATGCAAATACAAAATGCAGAACAATGAATGAGATACCATATGAAAGTATTTTGAACAGGCTTCTGACATAGTACACTCACATTTCCTTATACTTATTACACTAATTACTCCTTATACTTATTTCATACACATGCATTAAAAAAGATGATATTATCTACCCTATTCATATGCAGCAACAAATAACATATACTTGGTAATCAAATTAATAAATATAAATAAGTGCACAAAAATTCATCCTTAAGAAAATTTCAACGTCAAAAACAATACAAAGAAATAAAACTGTTTTACAATTTTTATGTTATAACATTTTTGTTAAACAAAAATTGTAAAAGTTTGGGCAAAACAAAAAGTATAAAGCTTAAACTTTTCAATTATTATTTGATGTTCATTAAGAGACTTAAAATTGACTAAAACTTGATTATTGATCATAAAGCTAAAAAATTTTGTAAAGGGATTAGTGAAAATTGAATTTAACAAATTCATAATTAATCTTACAAATATTTAATAATATTTAATTAAAAATTTTTACCTAATTGATGTAAAGCCCTTCCTATATTATAATAGGTTTCTTGACATTCTCCTTTTAGTTCTAAGTATTTGACAAGAAATGCAAAAGCCTGAAACCAATACATTATATATTATAAATACATATCTATATTAAAATATCTGTTTATTTATTTAACAACACCAGGTCTAAAAAATTCATGACACATTCACAATCAACTTTCTCAAAATAATCAATGTACCTCTGAAAAAAAAAAGTCATTTACAGATTTATTAGCAGATGTCACTCCAGGATTTTTTTTTTATGGTGTCCTATTTTTGTAAATCTATCATATATATTATTTCTGTTGCTGTTGTCAACATACCTTTTTCTAAGCAAATACAAAATGCAGAACAATGAAGGCGATACCATATGAAAGGATTTTGAACAGGCTTCTGACATAGTACACTCACATTTCCTTAAAACGTGTTTTTTTAATTAAAAATTGCAGTTAATTACAAATTAAATCAGCTTTGTTTTCATAAATTAAACGAAAGGTTTTCTCAAATCAATGTTGCCACAAAAATAAAATACTGCATTATATCGTGCTCAACAATGATTATAAAAAATAAATAAATTGCACAAAAAAGATAAATTGGGTCTCTGCATGCGTTTATTTTATATTTATGATTAAAAAGAAAAATTCAAATTCAAATGTTTAGAAGAAAAAGACACCATCGAATCGATTGATCGAATCAGTTGAATTTCATGTGTAGCCTGAAATGTATGCTTTGTTATATTAAAATGTATTTTTTATTTATTCAATTTCTTTTCTTTGTGCCATGTTTTTCCTGATGCAGATGATGTCATCCTCTAATGCAGCTAAAATACAATTGTTATTATTTTTTTTTCTCGTGTGTGCCTTTTGCGATCTTTGATCAGTTTGTACTGTAACTTTGATGGAATAAATGAGATGCTATTCTGGCTTGACTAATGTTGTTTGCAGATATTTTTATCCTTCATTTTACTTACCCATCATACGTAGTATAGGGTAAGTCTTGTAATCGTTTTGAAAATCGGAAAATTTTTTTTGACGGATTTACACGTTTCAGACACTGGAGATTCCGAAAAACATATTTTTAGAAAAAAAATTTTGCCGTCCGTCTGTGTGTCTGTAAACACTCTCCCGAAAAAATTGAGATAGAGACTTGCAATTTGGTATGTACTTAGTATGTAATAATGGGAAGAAGCCTATTTCATTTCAATAACCTCGATTAACCGGAACTATTTTTTTTGGACTCTCGAAATATTCGTTCTGATAAAAGGTATATAAAAATTTTCGAAATTGTTTATTTTAAGAAATAAATATAAAAGACAATAAAAAAAACACAAATTTTGCATAAAGCATGAAGTCGATTGGATAATGAGTTGCTGAGATATTTGGAATCCTATTTTCCACACTCTTCGATTTTTCATGACCCTGTATTTCATCCAAATTTCACTTTAAAGATATATTCTAATTGGAAATTTGACGCTTAATCAGATGCAATAAACCGCTAGTTAATAGGATTATTATTTTTGGCATTATAAGGAAAAACCTCTTTCAAGCAATTCAGTAATCGAGCCTTTAAAGTTTATGACATCATCAAGCCACGATTTTATTTGAATTGCAATGCATTTTATAAGTAATTTACACATTTTTATTTTAATATTTTACATTATGCATATCCATGATGGGTAAGTATTACGGTGGCCCCCAACGACTAGTTTCTTTAAAAGTTTAAACCTGCATCTAAAAAATGTTAGATATTACTAAAAAATATTAGACTACAGTGCGAAATTCTCGCACAAGACCTCTGGTTACATTAAAATTTGAGTGTCTGTTTGTATTTCATAACTACTACTTCTAGAATCATGGAATATTGGGTATTGACATTAACAACGGTTATTCATATTGATCCAAGGATGTCATAATAACTTCGCCATTATGGTAATTTTACTTTTGGCTGTATGTTTTATATCAGCTGGAATTAATATAAGATATATATAATCTAATCACATACTATATTTATGAATATAATATACACATCTATATAAATGCTTCTGCATTTGCTTTTAATATTTTTATTACATAATATAAACTATAGAGTTACAATATAGAAAGTAAAACAAAGGGTTACTGTAGTTAGTATTATAAGTGTTGTTGTTAGCACGGTGTATTTTTGCGTGGATCTTACAAAAGACAGTAGACATAAAGCATAAATGCCAAAGTCAGTGAGTTACATAGCTATGAAAACTCCTAAACTGTACTCCTGAAGAGCAAAGAGAAACAAAACTGGACAAAAATCGGCATCTAGAAGAAAGTCAGTGAATTTTAATTAGACTGCACACGAAGAGTCAAAAGTGGGAGATACAGTCAGCAAATATGGCTTAAAGAGAATGTGACTATCTTAAGCGGCTTCCAAAAGTTTGGTGAAACCAAACTGTACACCAATGAGTATGCAGACAGATTATGACACAAAAAAAAGGTATGTAAAAAATAAGGTATTAACAATATAGTTTAATGTAAATATGGATATCATTAAAGGCTTTTCACGAAAAACAGTTCATTGCACCAAATAGTATTAGATAAAATATGCCAACTGGCAGTGGGTCCAATTGCGGAAGACTACTTACTGGGTTGTAAAATCAATGCATTAGCCAATGTATTGCAACTGATAAGTATATGAAGCATAAATGCCAAACTGAATTAAGTGACTTTTGTCAAAAAAGATGAAATACATAACAATAAAATATAAACAAAGAGCTGCCATGATCGCAAAGAGTTCTTGATTTATTTATCAGAATATTCTGATTTGTCACAGGATTAAGCAAGAAAATTAAATTATGAATCAAAGTAACATGTTGCAATGCTCAGCATACGTATAAGGGAGACCAAACTGGTAGCCAAAGATGGTTAGTTTTCAACAATAAAATATTTAAAAAATTCAAAATTAGCACTGGGCATTTTGTAAAGGGTCTAATTGTTTAAGATGGAATTTTGTGAAAAATCCAAAAATAGACCTAATTTCTTCTGGATGGTCTCCCGATTAACAATAAGTCTTACTTCTTGACCACAGAGCAGAATATGCTTAAAAGTTGACGTATGTCGCGGAACAATGGGTTTTTCTGCAAAACATTTCAAATTTTTTTTTTTTCAAATTTTGGGGGGAAAAAATTGACTAAATGTGAAATGTATCCCTACGTTTTTCTTTTTTACTCCCGAAGAACCTTTTTAATCAGCTGAAGGTTCGTAGCAGAACATTGTAAAATATTCTGCTTTGAGGCTTCTTGAGTTTACATAATTTTATCTGAAAACTAGCTTATTATCTACATATTACTTTTTAAATAACTAAGTATAAGATTTTTACATAAGCTGTGTGCTGAGAATATATTTTAGTCTCCAAAGGTAACTTTAATTTGATTCTCCCCCCCATATTTGCAGAAATCTAAATATTATTGATTCTCTACTAAATTTAAAAGGTGACTTCAACATTTCTTGAAAATATTTTGCAGAAAAAAACATCTTGAAAGATTTCATACTTATGAAATTGCAGTGCAAACTATACAGTGCAAAGTCTGAAATTTTGACACCCATAAACCTGAATGATCTGTAATCCAGATATTTTTGATCCACTATTTTTACTTTCTTCTATCTTTACAAGAAGAAAGTATTGGATTCATGAAAATTATCGACTTTCGGTTTTCGATGGATTTATACATTTTAGAAGGTCCTGAACATGATTTGACCATTTTTAGAAAATGTGAGTCTGTGAGTTTGTCTGTCTGTCTGTCTGTATGTGACATAAATTTTGTGGGCACTCTATCTCAAGAACTAATACACAAAATTTAATAAAACTTTATATTCAGTTAGTCCCTGATATAAATTGGTGCTGATTAGTTTTTGGTGAAAATCGCCCGACAGGTGGTGCTGCTATGCTGCTTTTTTGTGTTTTCTGCAATAGCTCTATCTCAAGAACTAATGTAAGAATTTTCATCAAACTTCAGGTTCAGTTAGACCTTGACATAAATAGATGCTGATTACGTTTTGGTGTATCCCAACAGGTGGCGCTGCTATACCACTTTTTTCTCTATTTTTACAATAACTATATCTCAAGAACGAATGCACGGAATTTCATCCACCTTCAGATTCTGTTAGAACTTGACATAAATAGATGCTGATTATGTTTTGGTGTAGATATCGCAACAGGTGGCACTGCTATACCACTTTTTTCTCAATTTTTACGAAAACTATATCCCAAGAACTAATGCACGGATTTTCATCAAACTTCAGATTATGTTAGACCTTGACATAAATAGATGCTTCTTACGATTTGGTGTAAATAGCCCTTTCAGGTGGCGCTGCTGTGCTGCTTTTTCCATTATTATCACGATAACTATATCTCAAGAACTAATGCACGGATTTTCATCAAACTTTAGATTCAGTTAGACGTTGACGTAAGTTGTGTTGATTATGTTTTGGTCAAAATCTCCCAACAGGTGGCGCTGCTACACTGCATTTTGCAGGATTTACACGATTTTAGCAATAGCCATATCTCAAGAACTAATGCACGGAATTTAATAAAACTTTAGGTTCAGTTAGACCAGTGGTTCCCAATGGGGGGCGTACGCCCCACAGGGGGGCAATTTGACTTTTCAGGGGGGCAATTCCAGATTTTTGTGAACTCATACCCTCTGAATTATTTTGTAATAGTAATGCTGTAGACTGAAATAAAAGTTACACATTCAAATTTAAAAAAACAAAATGAAAAAAAAAGTTTTTTATTCACTTTTTAAAAAGTTTCCATTCAAAAGTTTTAAATACATCCCTACCAGAATAATTATAGAAAAAATTATTTAACATATTTAGATACTTTTATATATTTAAAAATTCTTTATAATTTTTCCGATTTATTAGTATTTTAGAATTTTAAACAACTTTTTCGATTATTTATTGAATGAGTCGCACTGCAATACATCACATGGAAATCAATTTTACACATGAAACTATTCAAGTGTATATTTAACAATTAGTTGAAGACCTTCCTTTACAGAATTTTTTATCACGTTTTATTCTGATTAGAAATTGTTGTGTAATTTAATCGCAGAAATTCTGTGATTAAATAAGACAAAAATGTTTTTTTCAAAATTATTGATTGGTCTAATCAAGGATTCTGAGCACTCTATACATCACGCATACGTGGCGGCGACCGCTACGAAGAGATTAAAAGTGACCCTTTATGTGCCAACGATACTTTAAACTACGAGTAGTATCAGATGATTATAAAAAATATTTGATCATCCATTATGTTCGGTATGTTTCAGGATCAATGTTAAATGTTTTTTACTCTATCAGATCATTCATTTAAATTTGTATAAGAATTATATTTTTTAAGGGGAGGGGGGGGGGCGGCATCATTTTAGAGATGCTTTGGTGGGGCACAGCCAAAAAAGGTTGGGAACCACTGAGTTAGACCTTGATATAAATTGGTGCTGATTCTATTAAGTGTATGTGAAATCTGTGTGAGATAGAAGAAAGTTTTGTTTGTAAAAAGCTAAGATTTCTCTCTCTTTTTTTAAAGTTTCTAATAAAATATTTGTTAAATTCTAACACAACATTAAAAAATGCATGACATAATTTGTCATTAACCATATTTTCAGATTTAAAAAAAAAGAAAAGAGAATGCAATATAAAAAAAGAAACAGTAGACAGCTTTGAAATAATGAATTAGGAATATTACATCTGGAAACATAATCAGTGAAAGTTTGGAATATAATGAAAATGTACCTGTCATACATCAGTTGACTGATGGAGAAATTTGTAATATGGTCTTGAATTCAAAAACTACCACCAATACTAAAAGTGAACTGGGGAATAACATGGAAATTGTGAAAAGTAATGAGACAATTTTGCTAGATATTATTGTGCAAGTATTTGATACAGTATTTAAAGGAACAGAAGAAAGAAACTTCATAATAGAAGGAATGATCATGTTTCTATAAAAAATTATGGAAATAGTATTGTAGCAAAATCCAAAAAGGAGACAGCTCACTTTAACAGCAATGTTAAATGAATAGATAAAAAATTCTTCATTTGAATTCAATTTAGCAAAATAGGTAGTTTAAATTTTATAACTTCTTTCATTTGTACAGCTGATTAAAGACTTATGATACATAATCCAGAATCGCCAAAGTTTCAAAGACTCCAGAGTTCAGATTTTGTACAATATTAAATAAAGATAATGCCAAGTGATTCTTTATAATTCTCGAAAAACAAGATATACTGGTTACATTTTGCAGTCATGATCTTTATAAAATGTTAATACTAGGATTTTTCAAAATATTAATCAAATACATATTTTTTTCTATAAAATTTTCCCCGAGACTTTTAACAAACAAACCTTATGTAGGTAACAAAAAATAACACACACCAATATGCACATATACCCAGGACGGAGATTTTCAGAAAATCTTACCAGCCTAAGCACTTTTTTTTTACAGCCAACATGATGCAACATACAGTTGAAAATTGTTATGAAAACATTTACATGAGTAACCAAAAATTAAGATTCTGTATACTATTTTCTATTTCCCCAAGTCTTAAAAATGGATGCATGAAATGGAAATACCTGAAATACAATATTCGGCTGACAGAGCTTCCATCATTGAGCTAGTTTCCACAAAAGAAGATATTCTCTAAAACCTACTTTTTCATACATTTCACATTACAGTTGAATGCATTATGTAACAAAAAACTATTATTAAATACTTTTAAATAGTAACTATCTCTTTTAGGTGTTGTTTGATATAAAATTATTTGATGTATAATAGTGATATTTTATTGCCTTCTCTTCACTGCAAACATATAAAAAGAGAAAAAAGAACATAAATTGTAAAAATAAAAAATAATTTTTAGATATTGCTAACAATATCATTAACTAGTGGGGTGGGGATGGAATTGAGGATTAATAATGTATGATATTGTAAGAAGAGGAGGGGACCCAAAATTACCTAAAAATTGATAACGCTATATATGTACAGTCCTTTATTTACTTTAATAGTGATTGTCTAATAAACTCTGATATGTAAGAAATAAAATTGTACCAAAACAATTCTGTTCATAAACTGGCTTTGTAACTTTCTGGATAATGTACAAGGGTAAATAAAATATTAACAAGACTCTTTATTTTCTAAATATAATTTATCAAAATTATACGAATGTTGTTTTTCTACATAACCTTCTTTAACATCTACACACATTTTCCAATATATTGGAAGTTTTTTTTTAATTCTTGTACCATAAACAGAATTAGGAAGTGTATGAAGACAATTGCACAGCGTGTCTTTTGACTTCTTCATCTGATAAAAATCTTTCTCCTTTTAACAATTCTTTAAGGGAATCCAAACAAATGCCATATCGAAGATGATAAGTTTGGACTATAAGGATGACTTTTGAGTGTTATCCAGTTATGTTTCTCTAATTTTTGTTTTGTTACATGACATCAAATGTGTAACAATACAAAGCTTGCTTAAAAGACAAAAACTAGCTGTTAGCAATATGTTAAGAGCATCACTATATCTGGTGTTTTGATACAATGTAAGTAAACTAATAATCAAATTGACATTAAGTGAAAATAGCTGTTTAAAGAGAAAATATAACATTTGCATACCTGCCAACATGTCTATTCAGAAAACCTTACAATTTTTCTGACGTACTTCATTGTGCATCTTTAAACTTATTCTTAATATGTGGTAAAAGGTATTTATGAAGGCGTCTAATAAGGTATTATAAGATTTGATACAAAATTTACTGATAACTACAAAAATATTAAATAAAAATAACCCAAATATTATTAGCACTGATAATTCTTTTTTGATATACATTAAATAGGCTGATTTGGCTTAACCCAAAAATTCTTTGTCATACATTTCTCCATAGTGATCGTGTTGCATGCTTTTAATTATTAAAATCTTTAGTACTTTTATGTTAGCCAGGCACCAGTGATTGCCAAATTTTTTTTTAATCTCACAAAGCATTTTTTTTTTCGACAATCTTAACATTAGCTATTATAAAAAATGATAAATATTTTAACGCTGCAGTATAATGTCTTAACACATCAATACAAATAACAAAATCTCAAGAATTGAATTAAAATCAAAATTAAAATCATTGAATTCAAATCATTTGAATTGAAAGGGTTACAATTCAAATGATGCCAACTGAAACAAGATTTGGCACTGGTGCACAGGTAACATAAAAGTTCCAAATATTTTATAAATAAATAAAAAAAATCAAATAAATTTCTAATAAAAAAAGTGTCAGAACTTCAATTTTAGCTTTGCTGCGGGAAACTTTTAAAATACACAGCATGACTAAACATTCTGTGGCATATAATAACGTGTTGTGAATTACCATTTGATTGCTGTGACGTACTATATTAATAATCACACTCTTCATCTTTGTAACATAAATGCAATGTGTGCATCAGTTTTATTTGTTTACTCATGTAACAAACGCAATGTGTGCTTCAGTTTTATTTTTTTACTCAATAAGTAACATATTTGAAGAATCATTTCAAGTTTTATCAAAAAAACCTTACAATCTTACCTGTTGCCCTTACAACCTTACAATTGGACCTAAATCCTTACACTGTAAGGATAAACCTTACAAGTTGGCAGGTATGCATTTGTTAATAAATAAATATAATGAGTACAAAATAAAATTTCCCCAATGTTATAGAAAATATACTAACCTGTATAGTGAGGAAATGACGCTTAGTTGCAAACTTCTGACACGCCATATGAATGAAAGAAATGCCCACACAAAAAGTTACAAAAGGATCATTCGGTCTTTCTTTCAATATACACATATATTCACCTATAGAATTAAAATTAAAACAATAAAATTACAAGTTAAAAGCTACAAAATAAAAATAATTAATTTTAAAGCCATATTTTGATTTTTAAGGTTGTTTTCTGAGTGTGAAAATATGAAATATGTATCATAATAAAAAAAAAATACTTTTTAAATATCTTTTGCAATTAAAAACTTAATTAAATTTTAAAATAAATAAGTGTTTTATCAAATGCTCATTTTGAAATAAACAAATTGTAAACATAGACTGCATCAATAAGAAGATTAAAATGTAAGTCATGCAAAGAAGAGAAAGTTTTCTTTCTAAGAAATAGAAATTTATGAAAGGGAGAATGCTATAATCTAGGGTATCACAATAAAATATTCCTGTAATAACATAAGTGATAAATTTTACTCAGTTTGACAGCTAATATCTTATTTTTTTAGGAAAGTTAATCAAATAGAAGAGAGACAAATAGCACAATAAGAAATATTGAAGAAACACTGGAAATTTTTTTTCAGCAAATCAAAACCGTGTTGTAGAGGAAAATATGAAAGTAATTTTCTATTTATGCAGTCTTCTGGAACTATTAATATAGTGTACAGATATTCAAATTCCCACATACTAACTATACACATACATACTAACACATAGAAACTAAGGACACTCTAGAGCAGTTGGCAAACCTGCTAACATTTTGAACCTTGCAGAACTCTAGAGGTCTGCACGGGTCTGAGCCTGGCTCGAACGGGCCAATATTCATTCACGAGACTCAGGCTGGACAAGGCTAGTCATAATTCTTTCTGGGATGAACATAACTTTTTTTCTATAGACTCGGGCCAGGCCAGACTTCTTTTTCCTGGGCCAAGCTACGCCTGGACTTTATTCTTCCTAGAAGTCTGCAAAGGTCTAAATTTTCAGATACGTTAAAAAAATCGGTAAAATGAGGTTCGGCACAACATTTGTTGCAAAAAATGCATAGATTTTAAAAATAGCCATTATTCTAAAATCAAAATTCTTTTTAAAGAATAGTACATACATTTCTAGACAAAAAAAATTAAAGTACAGTAAAACATGTGAATTAGAAAATGTCTATGACAGAAACCTGTCAAAGATGGAAAAATCTCTTGACCCACGGAAAAAGAATTAATTCATATACAATAGACAATGTACCTACTAAGAATGGAACCTGCCTATAACGGACTTTTTTTCTGTTACTGAATCTTCATTTGAATGTAATTGTCTAAGTCAATTTTTTTAATCAGTGTTTATGTACATAACCGTCAAAGTGGTTATTAATGTTGTTGATGTTTTGCATTCTATTGCATCTGGAACATAATCTAAAAATAAAATCAACGCATAAGTAAGTGTGCTTTTTGAATAATTTTAATTTTAGGATAATGTTGCTTCAGAAACATCTGCATATTTTGTAGAAATTCCATTGGGCCGGGCCAAACTTTTATACTGGGACAGGTCAAAATTTTTTTTTATATGGTTTGGGCCAGGCCAGGACCTGGAAATTTCAGCCCATGCATACCTCTACTTTGACTTCCCTTGCAACTTATAAATATGAGTTGGCGGGAGCCTATGGCTGAGTTTAGGGATCTTAATGATGTAAATATAAAGCAAATTTCTATTTTTTTTTTTTTTTTTTTTTTTTTTAAATGGTTATATGAACACTATGAATGTGTATATATATGTGGTAAAACAATTGAGGAATTATTAAAGAATAATAACAATAATAATGGCTTAGTTGAGCTTTGATGACCAAAAATAAAGAGATATTTTTAAAGAAATCGTGGGGGGGAGGCTTTTTTTCTAATGATAAAATTTTAAATATTTTTAAATATAAACTTATACAACACAAATTAATTTTAAATAATATTTGATAAATGTGAGGATTTAAAAATATATATGTTACTTAATGCAGAATAGTAAGTACATGTATGTATGTTTGTTATGAAATCCTTGATCACATGTTCTGTGGGCGGGGTTATGCTCACGGCGCGCGTTACATAATGTGACGTAACCTCGAACCGATTAGAAAACAGTTTTGTATTTTTCAGTTGGAATAATTTGTATCGTGAACAATGGAGCTTCTTGGCGGCTCTCCTGAAATTTAATAGTTTTTCAGTCTAATAATTTTTTTAAATTTACTTTTGTGTTTAATGTGCTGTCGAATAAAATATGAAAAGACATCAAGACTATTATTATGAATCTATCATCCTCACACTTCTCCCAGAATGTGTATTTATTGTGTTTCTTCTTCGAAATTACGTTCTTTCTGACTGTATCTGCTGCTGCTGATTATCATTATTTTTTATGGCGCCGACTACCCGCGAATACAAGAATATGTTTATACGCTTTAGAAATTGTTTTGAATGGTTCATCAATGTGAATATATAGGAAAAAATATTAATTGGAAGTTTCTTTTTTTCTCTTCTTGTGGACTATGCTCGGATAAAAGGTACTGTAAAAAGCTTTTTTATTATTATTATTGTTATTCTAAAATGGAAAAAGTCGATAAGTTAAAATCAAAACGTAAGCTTGCTTGAACTTCATGCACTAAATTAATTACTTCTATCGATAGATTTATGGAAAGTATTGATACTCAAAGTGACAATGATAAATTTAAACTGTCTGAATATTTAATAAATTTGCAAGAAAAACAAGATGAGCTTAAAAATTTAAATGAAAAAATTGAAGAATTAATAGATGATTCAACGGAATTTGAAAACGAAATACAAAAGTCACTTGAGTATGAGGAAGCTATATCTGATTCGAAAACCCATATAAGAAGTAAATTAAAGCAATTCAAGGTCGAGCAAGCTGAATCCGTGAAAAGTAATAATAGTACTTCTAATTTAAATAATGCATCACAGAATCCTGTCAATTTGCCAAAACTAAACATAACCACCTTTAGTGGTGATTCAAGTAAATTCTTGGAATTTTATAACAGTTTTGAAAGCGCTATAGATTCAAATGAATCATTAACAACTGTTGATAAATTTTTATATTTGAAATCTTTCTTAACCGGTGAAGCTTACAAATCAGTAGCTGGTTTTACGTTAAAAGAAGAAAATTATAAATCTTGTTTAACTTTATTAAAAGAAAGATATGGTAAGCAAGACCAGTTAATTAGTTGTTTTGTTAATAAATTATTAGAAATCGAACCTGTTAAATCTTCATCAAATATTAAGGGTCTCAGACATATTTATGATGAAAGTGAAGTCAGTATTAGGAATTTGCAATCTATGGGTATTGCTTCAGATAAATTTGGATATATATTAATACCTATTTTGTTAAAACAATTGCCACATAATTTAGTGGTAGAATTTCACAGAAAAAGGGATCCTAAGAAAATGGGTGATGTAGGGGAATTAATGAAATTCATCAAGTATGAAATCGAATCTAGGGAGGCTGCAGATCTGGTGTCAGGAATTTCGTTGAAAGGTCAGGAAACGTTTCGTTCGAAAGCTGAATATTCTAAAGAGAAATTTAAAGTAAAAAATAATTTCCCGACATCAGTTGCATTAAATACTGTTACTAAAGGTGTTTGCATTTTTTGCAATTCTAATACACATACTGGATTAGGATGCAAAATCTTATCCAATGAACAAAAAAGATTTAAGTTAAAGAAAGACGGACGTTGTTATAAATGCTTTTTTAAACACTTACAGTCAGCTTGTAAAGTAAAAATTCAGCCATGTCAAACATGTCAAAGCACACAGCATAATCACTTATTTTGCACACAAACAAAATGTAAAAAATTAGTTGAAAATCAAGATTCAAAATTAAAACAAGTTAGCCAAATTCCTGAAAATGAAACAGCCATGCAATCTATTCATAAGTCGAAAATTTTGAGAAATAATTATGTCACTCTACTGCAAACGGCTTGTGTTCAGGTGGAAAGTGGATCTAAAAAATTATTTGCCAGAATACTATATGATTCTGCTTCCACAAAAACCTTCATTCGGAGTGATTTGGCAAAGGCATTAAATGCCAAAATCTTAAGAAAAGAAAAACTTTTCATTTACACATTTTCTAACAGAAATCCTACAGAAAAAGAATTTGAATGTGTATTAATAACCTTGAGAAGCAGATATCATCCGTATAATTCGGTTAATGTTGAGGCATTAATTACGGATGAGATCTGTGGTACCCAATTATGTCAAAATATTAATCCTCAGGTTCAAAACCTTATTTCAAAGGAATATCAATTAGCTGATTTATTCGAGGTAAATTTACCAGTTCAAATTTTATTAGGAGCTAATTACATTTATGAAACATTATGTGGATCGCTTACCAAATTAAACAAGCAATTATACTTTCAAACGTCTATTTTTGGAACAACATTAGTTGGACAAATGCCAGATAATTCTTCGATGAATTCTATTTCTTGTTTAAATGTAATTTGTTATTCGAAAGAAAGAGATTTGACATCTTTAAATGTTTCGGGTGAAAATTTAAATACTCAATTAAAAGCATTTTGGGAACTTGAAGCAATTGGTATTATTGAAAGTAATGAAAAGAAAATTTCTAATTATGAAGTAATAAATGGGTTTCAAGAAAACTTAAAATTCGTGAATGGTCACTATGAAACACGTCTTTTATGGAAAAATTCTCGTGATTTGCTTAAAAATAATCTTGAAGTAGCAAAAAAGCGGTTTTCTAGTTTGGAAAATAAATTCCTGAAAGATGAGTCTTTATTCAAAGAATACAATTCTATTTTGCTTGACCAAGTTAATGAAGGTATAGTGGAATTATGCCCTAAAAAGTTTTCCGAGAATAACTGTTACTACATGCCCCATAGACCTGTCACCCGAGAGGATAAAATTACAACAAAAACTCGGATTGTTTTTGATGCTTCCTCTAAACAAGCGGATTCCTTATCTTTAAACGAATGCCTGAATCCGGGTCCTAACTTGAACCCAAATGTTCTGGATATTATTTTAAAATTCCGATTACACAAAATTGCCCTTTCAGCTGACATTGAAAAAGCCTTTCTCCAGATATCTATAGCGGAAGAAGATCGCGATTATTTAAGATTTTTATACTATGAAGATTTTGACAAAAATAAAGAAATTGTCCCCTATAGAATGACTAGGGCTACCTTTGGTGTCACCTGCAGTCCGTTTATCCTTGCCTGTACTATCAAAAACCATATCAATAAATATAAAGACTCTCACAAGAAAACATTTGAAATCCTTAATTCGTCCCTTTACGTAGATGACTTGTTTACCGGAGAAAATGATGTTGTAGAGGCTTTTAATTTATCTAAAAAAGCTGTTGATATTTTGAAAGAAGGGGGAATGAATTTAAGAAAATTTGAAACTAATTCCGAGGAGCTTAGAAAAAGGTGGATTGATAAGAGCATACCTATTTCCAATTCCGATCCACCAAATAACTCTCTAAAAGTATTAGGCTTAACTTGGAACAATAATGAAGATAATTTGGGACTAGAATTACGTCCATTGTTATCAAAATTAAATAATGATTCTTGTACAAAACGGAATGTCTTGAAAATTGCAGCTATGTTGTTTGACCCGGCTGGGTTAATCACTCATTTTATTATTCGAATTAAATATTTATTGCAACAATTATGGGTAATGGGCATATCATGGGATGAAAAATTTTCTGGTGTATTAGAAAATGATTGGAAAACTTGGATTTCAGAAATACAGGATCTCTCACAACTGAAAATTCCCAGATATTATTTTAGCACCCTGATCATGGAAAAGGAGGGTCTTCAGTTACATATTTTTACAGATGCTAATCCCAAAGCCTATGGCGCAGTAGTATACTTACGATATCAAATATCTAAAGAAAAATTTAAAACTAGTTTTGTCATGTCTAAATCTAGAGTTGCCCCCTTGAAGAAATTAACTCTCCCACGTCTTGAATTGATGGGAGCAGTTATTGGTGCAAGACTTGCAAATTATCTTAAAAATATTCTCCAGGTATTCCAGTTTGTTTTCTGGACAGATTCTGAAATTGTCCTTTATTGGATAAAAGGCTCAAAAGAAAAATGGAAACCATTTGTCGCGAATAGAATTTCAGAAATTCATGACTTGTCTGATCCTAGTTTATGGAGATATTGCGAAGGCAAACTTAATCCTGCCGACCTAATCACTAGAGGTTGTTCAGGAAAACAATTGGTCAATTCTCAAAAATGGTGGTACGGTCCCGAATTTCTTTCCTTGCCTGAAGATCAGTGGCCCAGAGTTAAAATGCCCGCAACTCAAGTGTCTAATGTTTCTGAAGAGCGGTCTCGAAAAGCAGAAATTATTTCTTGTGTAGTTAATACAAATAATGCTGATAAAATTCAAGTTTTAAATTTGTCAAGGTATAGTTCACTAAAGAAGTTGTATCGAGTAACTTCATGGGTATTTAGATTTATTTTTAATATAAAACTAAAAGCAGAAAAACGAAATCTTGCAGAGTTATCAGCTGATGAAATAAAAAATGCCGAAAATTTTTGGGTAAAACTTGTTCAAGAAGAAAGTTTTCCTGAGGTTATAAAATGCTTGAAGCTTAACAAAAATATCCCTAAAGAATCCAACCTTTTGCAACTAAATCCTGTGTTGTCAGAAGAAGGATTACTCTTGGTACGAGGGCGGTTACAAAAGGCTAACTTGCCATTTTATGATACACATCCTATCGTGCTTCCTCCCAAACATAAATTTACTGAATTGATTATTAAAGACTCCCATGAAAGGGTTTTGCATGCAGGAGTATCAGACACACTGGTACAAACTCGTGAAAAGTTTTGGATTTTGAGAGGTAGACAGTGCATAAAATCAGTCCTCAACAACTGCACAATCTGCAAGAAATTTAACATATGTCCTGGTCAACAAGTAATAGCACCTCTTCCAGGTGACCGCTTTTAACGAAGCACCCCCATTTTCCGTTACAGGCCTCGATTTTGCGGGGCCCCTATATGTGAAGGGGAGTGAGAATAAAAATTACATCTTATTGTTTAGTTGCGCTATCACAAGAGCAATTCATTTGGAGCTTGTGAAAGACATGTCAACTGCAGAATTTTTATTAGGATTCCGCAGATTTATTTCAAGAAGAGGGCTGTGTGCTGTAATCTACTCGGACAATGCTAAAACTTTCAAAAGAGCTGAGCTTGAATTAAAAGAAATGTGGAAAGCTATCCGCCATCCGGACGTAAAAAAGTTTTACGCCGATCGGGGAATTTCTTGGAAATTCATTGTCGAACGTGCTGCCTGGTGGGGTGGCTTTTATGAGCGAATGGTGCGCTCAGTAAAGTGTACTTTACGTAAAGTCATCGGCAAATCTTCGTTGACTCTAAGTGAACTGGAAACTCTTCTAGTTGAAGTAGAAGCTATCATAAACTCTCGTCCATTGACTTACATTTATTCTGAACTAGATGAACCATTTCCTCTAACACCTGCTCATTTTATTATAGGAAAACGAGTTTTGTGTTTACCAACTATAAAAGTAAACGATTTAACCTTACCAGCAACCAAAGAAACTTTAGTGAAACGTTTTCGTTTACGTGAGACAATTTTAAACCATTTTTGGAAGCGCTGGAAGAATGAATATCTCCTCAACTTAAAATCTGCTCACTGCACGGATCAAAATAAAACTTCTGATTTCAAAATAGATGATGTTGTGCTTGTGCATGATGAACATTTACCTAGAGCTTTCTGGAAGTTGGGAAAAATTACAAAAACATTTATTGGAAGAGATGGAAGAATTAGGTCTTGTGAAGTGAAAACAAACAATTCCATTATTAAAAGACCAATAAATCTCTTGTATAATCTTAAAATTAGTGACTTGAAAAACTGAAAAACTTTTTTTATTTTCAAAAGACTCTAAAATTTTTCTTGATGATATATATATTGAACTTCTCTTACTTATCCTTTTTTGAATTTTTCTAGAATAATATTTTTAATTGTTTCTTTTTATTTTTTTAGTAGAAGATACAATTATAATTTGTTTTTGTGCTTATTGAAGAAGGTATGTAAGTATCACTGAATTATATATTTGCATTGTTTCTTGAATTTAATATTTGAAATTTTCTTGTGTTCATGATTTAATCTAGATAGTATATCATCCTGATTTAATCTAGATATTATATAAAAATTTGATTTCCAGGACTATAGTTGTATCTGGGACAGTTGTATCTTGACTTGAATTATTTTAAATTTAAATAATTTATTTTATATTTGACTGTCTTCTTGAAAACTCTTGGGCAAAACTTTAAAAATGTTTTGTTTTACTTACTTGGTTTCATTCTTGAATCTTATCTTGGATATATTATTATTATTTTACTTTTTATAATTTAATTTAAATCTTGTACTTGGAATAGATATTGATCTTGAATAATATTATGTTAAATTGTTTACTTGAATACCTTAATATTATTTTTTATTTGAAAATTGTGTACAATTTAGATAATTAAGGTATTATTCGTTAATTGAAAACTAGGTTACTTGTATTGATGTTATATATATATATGATGTTATATATGTATGATGTAATATTTTTGAAAATTTTTGATGAACCCCCATGTGTTCATGGTGGGGCAGGATGTTATGAAATCCTTGATCACATGTTCTGTGGGTGGGGTTATGCTCACGGCGCGCGTTACATAATGTGACGTAACCTCGAACCGATTAGAAAACAGTTTTGTATTTTTCAGTTGGAATAATTTGTATCGTGAACAATGGAGCTTCTTGGCGGCTCTCCTGAAATTTAATAGTTTTTCAGTCTAATAATTTTTCACACTTCTCCCAGAATGTGTATTTATTGTGTTTCTTCTTCGAAATTACGTTCTTTCTGACTGTATCTGCTGCTGCTGATTATCATTATTTTTTAATGTTTTCATATGTCTGTTAGATAAAAAAAAAAAAAAAACATGCAGCATATTTAGATATTTTAACAATTTAATTTTATTATAAACGACAGGCTAAAATTTTCCTACCAATAAACATATAAAAAACTATGAAAGTATTAAATAGCTCTTAGTAAAAAAAAATATTATGAATTGAAAATACTACATAGCACTTAAAAGAAAGTTTAATAATTAAAAATTGTTTAACACCAAGTTAAGCTTAATGCATGCTGTTCATCAGATAATGAGGACAAAATTTTAAAAAACTCACCAGGCACAAAAATTGAAAGAAAGTGGATTTGTACATTAACTTTTCAAAAATAACTTTGGCAATTGTGTGATGTTTAAAAGTGAAAAAATTCGTACAAAAGCCAAATGAATTGCTTAGATTTTTGCCACAGTCGATATGACGACAGTGTTACACACAGACATGCTTTTGCTTTATAATATAGATGCTAATTTTAACAGTACTTTTGACATAATCAAATGAATATGAAAGCCATTTCACATAAAAAATAAATAATAATAGTAATTAAAAAAAAAAAATCTCTATCTTTGCACGTGTTTTGGATATGAAATGGGAGGGAAGGGCAGTAACACCTGTCAGATAGATCTAGAAGTTTTGAATAGGGGGGGGGGGGGGGGTGATAAAAATTATGAGAGATAGCTATTTGGTTTCTTTTTTTTTTTTAATCACATTAATCACATGATTTGTAAAACAAGATTGTCTGATGAAAACAGTTATTTTTGCATTGGGAAAACTTTATTGTAACACATTTGTATAGTCATGTCTCTTTCAAAAAATGTTTTGTTGTTAGATGATAAAATCAAAATTATCAGATCAATAGAAGCAGAGAATAAACAAATTGATGTTAGCAAAGAATTCAGGCTTCCACGAACAACAGTAAATTCATTATGGACATGCAGAAAAAGAATTTTTTTCAAGTACTGGATTTTCAAGATACAGAAGGCGATTTAGAGAATCAAAGCATCCTGAACTTGAAAGTGTTCTTTTCCTGTAGTTCAAACAAGTGTGGGATGAAAACATTGCAATTATCGGACTGATTTTAAAAGTGAAAGTGAAAATGACAGCTAAAAAATTGTTCATACCTCAACACATTATGAACAAAAAGTTTTAAAGAATCTCATATCTTATATTTGACCCGAACTTAGTTTTTCACATGAAATACAATAATAAAAAAAAAAATCATCAATCATAAAAAAATGTGAATTTTTTATTATCTCCAAAAATAAAATGCAGGAAAATTTTAAAATCCTAAACAATCAGTTCAGATACAGTTTTCAAACAAACTGCATTTAAATTACATTTTTTTTCTATTTCATAATGTAAAAATTGAAATTGTACGATGTTTAGAAATTTAAAAATTTGCATAAAAAGCCAAATGAATTGCTTAGATTGTTGCCACAGTCGATATGACATCAGTGTTACTCACAGACATGTTTTTTCTTTATAATATAGATGCTAATTTTAACAGTACTTTTGACATATTCAAATGAATAATAATAAAGCCATTTCACATAAATAAATAAATAATAATAGTAATTTACCTAAAGCATGCTTATATGTGCCTGATATCATCGCATTATGGCCATTGAGATATCCTAAGGCTAGATGATCTTGAT